>JBBBDQ010001646.1:1462500-2902111 GCA_037127315.1 Ascarosepion bandense
ATAAATATGTGACAATGGATGAAACATGGATCCACTACTTCACTCCGAAATCAAATCAGCAGTCAGCTAAGTTGACAGCAACAGGTGAAAGCTGTTCAAAGCAATCAAAGACGGAAACACCTGCAGGCAAGGTTTTGGCCTCCATTTTTTGGGATGCGCAAGGTATTTTGCTCATCGATTACCTTGAGAAAGGAAGAACCATCAATAATGAATATTATACAGCATTATTGGTGCATTTGAAAAAAGAAATAGCCAAAAAGCGGCCAAAAATGAAGAAAAAGGTGATCTTTCACCAAGACAACACACCATGTCACAAGTCAATCGCAATGACGGCAAAACTACATGAATTGCACTTCAAATCACTTCCACATCCACCCTATTCTCCAGATTTGGCCTCCAGTGACTACTGGCTGTTTGCAAACTTCAAAAGAATGCTCCAGGGACAGAGATTTGGCTCCAATAAAGAAGTGATATCAGAAACTGAGGTATATTTTGAGGCCAAAGACAAATTGGCACCGAATTGTTTGAGAAGCATTGGAATTAATGTATCACCCTTAATTCTACTTTATTTTGATGAATAAAGGAAAATTTTGCCTAAAAGTTGTTGTTTTATTAGTTAGGCCAGGAATTTATTAAGTAATGCGTTATGTCAGGACAATATTACAAGTTTCCAATTGTTGCATATAAAAAGAAAATAATGTATTAAAATATTGCTACAAAAAGTTCCAAGTCAGATATCAATTGTAAGTTGTGTTTTGAATAAAATCAACATTTTATAATAGGTTTTCAGACTTTAAAGACATTAAAAGTTTTCTTTCAGATAATTTTTGGTCATTGTCGTTACAGTGAAAAAGAATTTCAGTTTGAAAATTCACGATGTTAAGAATTTCAGAAAAGATGGCTTGCTTTGATTTGTTATAATTTAAATTTCTTTAAGGAAATAAAATAATTTACAAAGTCATGTATACAAATTACTATGTTTATTTTTCAGAATAATTGATATATTAACATAAACTAAATATAGCAAATATTATGGAATAGAAGACAGAATTTATTCAAGCAACAAAAGTTTTATAAACTCTGTTTTAAAATTATCCATTTTCAAATCTATATTGTAGTCAAGTGCACATGTGTGTATTGAATAATAATCTCTCTCTAAGACATCTTTCATTAAAACTGACTGATATGGTAAGTTTATCTTTTCTTTTGTGCAAATAAAAAAAATATTTTGGCCTTAGTGCATGAAAACTTGTCCAAATGACTGTTCATTCTACATGCTTTTGGACAATCCATTAGCCATTTACAAGGATTTTGCCTGTTCTGTTATAAATAGTGTGCAAGTTATCGAGAGGTAGATATGTTTTTTACTTCCTGAATATGGCTAGAACATTATGGTTGTGTTCATAGTTTATGTGGTTATGGGTTGTTTATTTTTTGGCTTTTAGGATATAGGGTTCAATTATTTGTAAACATTTTTTTGCAGTCAGAGATGTGTATTATATTTGCATTTTCAATGAGTATATTGCATATGGAAGTTTTCATGTTGGTTTAAATGGGGTTATATGGGGCTATTATTTGAGAAATATTGGATCAGCCATCTTGATAAGTGAGTGATGATATCATTTGGACAATTTCTTCACACACTAAATTCAAAAACAAAATCTCTTGTTTCTACACAAACAGACAAAAACAAAAACAATAAAAAAACTTAACAGTACCCTGTCAGTGATTTTAATGAAATGTGTGTAAGTGTGTGAATATAAAATATTGCAAAATTGCTAATGAAACAGTGTTTGATGAATAATAACAGAGCTATAATTTACATTAATAAGAAATAAAATTTTTTTCCTTACTTGTAGCACAACTTTCAGTTTCATATACAACACAATTATCAAGTACTGATTGAAAACAGAGTTGTGCTACCAGTGAGGAAAAAAATATAAGTTTTGTTAAAAACGACTGACAAAACACTGAAGTTAAGTTTTGAATTTTTCTTGTGTTTTTTTGATTTTTTCTTTCCTGGACATAAATTATGTAGAAATTGTTTGAATGTTCTGTATATTCAAGCACTTTCGGCTATTCTTTTAACCATTATCAAAAATCATTTTATTTTTATTTTTAATTGAATGTATGGATTATTTTATGTACACTACTGGCCATAATTATTAGGCCACCCCAGTGTTTTAAAAAATGATGAATTTGTTATGTCGCCAAGTATAAATGAATAACTCAACAACAGAATCAGAATATAAGTTGTATTCCGCGGAAAGACGGTTAGTATGTACAGAAGTGATTAGTAATATTTACAATAGAAAGATACAAGAGTCCAATCCGTCATAAGACGTGTGTATACGTGATTACTTCCGGTACGCCACGGAAGTGTGACTAACTCTTCAGTAACTCATTAGAGACTCTCAAGTGACTCTCTATGCCTTGCCTGTAGAGAATCCACCATTGCTATATATAGCAATGGGAACAGTCCATTTGTAGTCAAATAGGAGCGGCGCCCTAACAGAATTTCATACTATTTTTTAGTATTTATTGCCAAGTGAATAATTGTAAATGAAAATAGAATGGTTCTTTTGTTAATACTGCACAATAATATTGCACAATAACATGTGCATCAAATGAATTGATAAATATTTAATAATTACCTATATTGCTGTTTCATCAATGAATGAATGAAGAAAATTTAGGGTGATTTGGATGAGTTCATCTTTGCTTCTTTGCCTTGTAAAATTTTGCAAAGTAATAATAACAAAAGTCTAGAAAAAAAATATTATAAGAACCAAAGATTAAATAAAAAACTTAATTGCAGTACCTTGTCAGTAGTTTTTAATAAAACTTGTACAAAAGAGGAATTGTTACCCAAATACACAGTTATATATGACGTAAATTTATAAATATACATATGAGGAGGGTGTACATATGCATAATATTATTATTCAGGTGTCAATAAAACAGTGCACAGTATATAAACAGTGGTGTATTAAATATACATATTATTGTACATCTAAAGCACAACTCAGTTTCATGTCCTATGCAATCATCAAGAGCATATTATAAACTGACCATTTTTAGATTTGAATTTTGTTTTTTTGCTAGTAGCATTGTTATAAATTATAAATCTGGGATGTCAATTTTTTTCATTTATTAAATGTTTAGTTTTAATTTAATTTATACCAAAACCTAAAAATGAATGTTTAAAAAAATTAATGACCACATGCAAACATAGAAATAAATATCTGCTTAAATACTTAGAATCTGACTAACCTGAGCCAACTTATCACTTTCTTTTTTTACCTTTTTAGTTATTCATTTATCTATTTATGTAATTTCCTTTATTATTATTTTATTTATATGCATATATATATATAATTTATTTATCTGTAAATTCAGATAAAACTCAGTGGGGAAATAGCCATTTTTCAACATGTCATTTTAAGGCATGCATTCTTTGACCCCTTCTAAACAGAGAATGAGGAAAAATTCTAAGCCCAGAGGTTAGTTTAGATAAAGGAAGTGGTTGGGATGTATTGGTTTTCATTGGGTTGGGCTGGGAGAAGGAGTTAGTGGTAATTCTTTCTTGGTAGTGGGAGGTATGTGGCCTGACCTTGGAGTTAGCAGTGATAGGTGGTGGGGAGGTAACTGCTTGGTCAACTTTAAAAAAAATTTTTTAAATCTTTTTTATCAGGACTAATTGGGGGAATAGGATAATTATTGTAATTCATACTTTTTTCTATGGAGACATATACTTATGATCTCCCTTTCCTTTCTTTTGTTAAAGAGTATATTTTGGTCCTGAAATTTTAATTTTTTCTGTCTTTATATATATATCCATTTATATTTTCTTCTTCCCCTTGAAATTCATTCACAACTTCACTGACAATAATCGACAAATAACCAAATAATTTAACAATGCTGCTCAAAATGAATATGAATACAAAGGAGACTGTTAGGATTTTTAAAAGAACTGGGTTTTAACATTTTGAAATTAGTGGACCTCCTCAATTACAAACTTGATCTCTGTAAAGGTGTACACTGCCAAGACCCTTGAAATAATCTTGTGGGGTTTCATACATTGACACCCACACACACACACACGCATGGTCACTCGGCATCCACGTGATGACTGGTTCCCGCCAAAAACGATGCTAATAAAAACGGAAAACATCACGTCGTACACTAGTTAGGATTTCGTCCCGGGACAAGAGCAAACATGCTTTCCTAACTCACACAAACACACGCGCACTAATTGCGTGTAGCAATTAGTGGCGCAAAAATTTCTTTTATTTTTCTTCTCCTACATTAACACTATGCACATTAACTTTCATTCAAACAGGACTTTACATAAAATAACTTCCTACACATAAATCCACAATTTTTCCAACCTTTGTCAGTAGAAATCCACTGACTGCTACATTCGCATGTAAGTCTCTCTCTCTACTCAACGCACACACAGACACAGAACTTTGTCTTCTGTCTGACTTTCTTCATCAAGGATTTGAACTTTGAACTCTTTACGATAATCTTAACAATTGTTACAAACCTTTCTTTCAGCTAGAGTAAAACTTCATACATCTTATTTTGTTTCTACAGACGAAGGGGAATGACTCTTTCCTTTTCACTTTCTCATGCATGCTTTCTCAACCCCATGTAACCTTTGTCAATACATTGTTTTTCTGGTTACTTTCGCCTTTTTGTTCTTTCTTAAAACCTGCTTCAAATCATGACCCCATGTTATGTCAAGTCGACTCGTAAATCTAAATTAGTAAGTGGACGCTTCGTCCACTACAATCTTCTTATAGCAAGGGTCACAACACTGCCTATAAAGAAAGAGGAATAGTACCTATATTTATAGCAACACATCATCAAAACCAATGAATGACTATTTTCAAGCAGATACAAAAGTCTATACATTATAGACTGTCTGCAAACTCTCATAATAAAACTGCTTTTGATCATAAAATGCTAGAATATGAAGCAACATTAAAGAAAGCAGACATGCTGATAATTTATATTTTAAGCCAAAACCGAGATGGAGGGATAGCAATTTTGTGGTCAGAAACTACATCATTTTTTAGTTCGTTAATTTGTGTTTTCTAGCCTTGTAAGGGGTGGGGTCATATATCATTGCATTGTTTTCTGTAAATAATTTTTCATATCAACTCAAATCATCAGGGAAAATTTTAAATTGTAAATTAAGAATCATTTGTTTTATTACTCTCCTCACATGAGTTGTACAAATGGGTTTTCAAATTTCTTTAAATAGAATCACACTTTTTGGTGATTGTTGCATAGATTCAGAATGTCCCACATTATAATAGAACGAAGAACGTTCAAGTCAGTAAATGTAACTAGCTAAGTTAATGACAAGTTTGTGAAGACCGGCACTTTCTTCTTCTCCCTAATTTTTAGTGACATGACATTTTCTTTTATGCAAAATAATTAACACCTGAAAATCAACTTTGTGTGAAACGTAAAGTCATACCCACAGTTTCTTCATATTCACTTTTTTTATTCAAATAATTCTATTTGTCAACAAGATATCAAGTTTGTTATCATTAATGACACCGTCTCTTGGTATCATTATGTATAATTGTTATCAAAAATTTTATAAAATTCATGATACTTTTCAAAGACCAACATGAATTTTTATGATGCTATGTTATATAATCTTATATATATATCAAGAGGTACTGTTATTAATATAATTATTATAGTATCATTTTATATCTAATTCAGTAACTAATAATGATAATTCAATAGATTTATCAAACATCTGAACATCATGATCAATTTGATGCAAATATTTCAAGTTGATCAATGTGATAAGTCCACTGAATATTTATTGATTTGTTGAATATATATTTCTCTCAAAAGGATTGACCTGTTATCTGACTGACCAAAGTGTCATCTATAAACATATATAATCCATAGCACCGCTTCCAATTTCCATCAAATGTAGGTAGAAAACAACAAATTTTCACATCTATGAAAAACAATTAAAAATTCTGGTAGCCTTTTTTATCGAAAGACAGCAAATCACCTTCAATAAAATTTGTTTTCAATCTAAGCCCACATGTGATTATCTTATGGTTCAAAGACCTTTAAACCATAAGGTTATTTTAGCCATGTTATGCTAAAATGTATTTGACAGTCATAGCTTGTGAATATACATTCACTTTAAGTTTATTAACAACATAAAGGCTAAAATGGACATCTCTTGACTTTCTATTTACTCTTATTGAAAATGACCAATGATAATTGAGAGTAATCATAATATTCAAACACACAATTTTGGCAAGTTCCTTTACAAGTTTTTACCTCACATTAAATGACATATTTGATGCTAAAAAAACTCTCCAAAAGGCTATCTGTTTTATTAACAGAACATGCTCAAATAAAGGGTTACTGTCTATCTATCTGTCTATCTCATATATATATATATATATATATATATATATATATGCACAAGTTTTATTAAAAATAACAGATAAGGCCTATGGTTAAACTTTTGTGTAATTTTTCATGTGATCTTATAACTTTTTTTTCTTTTCAAAACAAATTATATAAAATTTTTAAAAATGTTTTATTTCTCCAAGCGCTTTTGGCTATACTTTTAGCTATTATCGATGATGAATTTTATTTTACATTTGACTGTTAATGTCCTTGTAACCTCTCTGAAGATGCCTTATGTGAACTGAAAGCTTAGAACCAACTTAATAAAAGATTATCCAAATGTTGGAGAATTTTTGTCTTTATTTTCACCTGAAATTAAAGCCAAAATATGATGTTTAGAATGGCTCATGATTAAACATAATAGACATTCATTGTCTCTTATATTTAACAGCATATGTTTAGAAAATATATATACACACAAAAAAAAAATATAGGGTATGATAGTTAATTTGCACTGATAATATTGTGCATGCATATTGTTTGTTTTTGATTCTGTCAAAAGCACAGTAGTAGGGTCAGTTGGACACCATCTGTGAGAAAAAAGCACCATGATACCCTTCACTCTGCCAGAAATTTGGAAACTGCATGCTGTACTGCTGAGCATTTGTACTAGAAGTTCCAATACAAACATTTCAGAGTGTTTAGGTGTCAACCTGAGGACGGTGCAGAGAATTTGGAAAGAGTTAGAGGAGTCTAATGGTGATTACAGAAGTGTTTGGAGTGATCACTAATGATGGTGATGTTATGCCTTCATTCATCTCCCCACAGGGCCTCATAGAGACCTACATCAAGTGCCCTGGTTCAAGAGGGTGGCTACTGGAAGGCCGCATGACTGGCAACATGACTCTGCACCATGCCACACAAGCAGGAGAACCCAATCATGGCTGTCAGACAATTTCTGCATCCACATCACCCCTTGCACCTGGTTAATTAATTCCCCAGACTGCAACCTTCTTGATTATTATGTTTGGGCTGCAGTTGAGCAAGAAACCAACAGAACTCCTTGTAATACCCAAAAATGAACTGAAGGTGAGGATTATGGCAGTATTCACCAACTTAAAAAGGGGAGACTATCCAGAAGAGTTGCAAGAGATTTCAAAGTCATCTGGAGTGCATGGTTGAAGCCAATGGGAATTTTATTGAATAAATTCACTCTTTAGTATTTCAAGATATTTTTATGCAATTTTTATAAATGTCTCTCTTAAAATGAGATGTCAATGTCTTTTTTTCCTTTTTGCATAACTTAGATGACAATTTATTCACCACACTTCTTGGCCAGACCAAGAACTTCTTAGCACACACACACACACACACACATATATAAATACTGTCAGATTGTAACAGAACAACAACAAAATCTGATGGTTTTGTAAATTGTTGCTATGGTGCTCCAGTTTAGTGGTAATAATGAAATCTTATTTGACCTTGGCTCATGATTTGATTAAGACTATGCTGGTTGGTATTGATGCTGCATGAGTTTATTACAATTATATAGAAAAATTATAATATTGAAATTCAGAACAAAGCAGCAGCTTCCAACAAGGTTTGAACTCATGCATTAATCTTATAGGAAGCTTCTGACACATGTATGTTTATATATGTATATTACGTCCAAAGGTTATCAAACCCAGAACACTAGACGGGACAAGCTCCCACTGGCACGCGTCTCAAATAGCCTCTGACAACACAGTCCATCTGCAAGTCAGAGGAGGAAAGAAGACAGATCAGGGGTACCTTATAACCAGCTGCTTATTGTAGATGAAGTTTTTAGCCTGGAAAGGCAGTCTATCTAGGAGAAGAAAAACTCTGATTTTAAACTTCAGCTGCCTTCTGATTATATCCAAACATAGGAAAAGCAATGGATAGAAAATCCAGATAAAAATCTGGAGTGGAGACCTGAAGTGTCTGTCAACACTGGCAAACTTTTCCGGCAACTCTTCCAGCCAAATCAGCCCCAAATGTAATGCCCTGTATTTCTTTGGTTCTTGTTAATATGGCTGAGAGAAAAGTAATGTGGTCTGGGCTAAATATATATATATATATATATATATATATATATATATATATATATAAAATTGGAAATCTAAGAGCGAGCCAACAACCTACCATGGTTTCACTTAACAGCTCATCAGGGAAATTGGCTAAAGACTTAGAAATTACGCAGCATATATGTAGAATTTCAGCTTAAACAAGGAAGACACCAAATTCACTTGTTTCTTTTTTTCTTCCCCTTTTTCCTCCGGGTTCATTCCCAGTGGGTTTCAAGACAATTTCATTTGTAGTGTTTAATTATTGCTAGTCTTGACAGAATTAGTTCTGTTAATATTGGTATTATTACTATATATATATATATATATATATATATATATATATATATATAAAATTCAATTTGTTTTTTATTCAAAATTAATTTACATTGCAACACGGAAATTTCTGTTTTGATATTTTACCTTGTCATCAGACAATTTTGACTTATTGCTTATATTAAATGGAAATCAGGACAAAATATTGAATAAAGCAATTTTTTATTATCTAGAGTATAGATAATTTTTGAAAGAAATTATTTGTAGTAACTTAAAAATTACACCGGATGCTACAGTTCAATGCCTGTTGTTCTGTTTTATGGTTTTGGATATTGTTAAGTTAAAGAATTGCAGAAAATCTTCAGTAGATATCTTTGTTTCATTCTGAAATGTGTCATTTTGATATGAAAAGAAAACAGACTTGTTGAATCTGTTTTTCAAGAATTATTGCCAGAGTCTTTTAAGGACTGGAACTAAAGGTTTTGAAGTTGTCTTATAGTTTTAGGATAACAAATATTTTCTTGATAATCCCCAAAAAGAAAGCAAATGTGTCTAAAAGTTAAAATCATAAAAATGACAGAAAAATGTGAAATAAAACTTTTAAATGTTTTCAAAATAATTGTTTTTTTAAGTTTCAGTATTCAACGATTTTCCATAAAATATTTCTACTCTACATCAAGGAATATTTATTTTTTTTGAAATATGAAATCACTTTCTAATTGATTTTCATTCACATAAATGTGAATTGTTTTTTAATCAATAAGAAATCATGATAATATAATTAATTACTTAATTAACGAGTGGGAATATGCAAATGTGCAAGTGAAAATCATGTAGGATATGGCCATCTCAAATGACAAAAGTTTACAGAGGAATTTTGTTGATATCCCACTTGTGCACAAGAGCCGCCGCTATGAATGGATTCTGACAGACTTTGTGGTAGCTTGAAATAAGAAAATCCTGAAGATGGAACAGGCAAAAATACACCAGTACTGAAACTTTGTGGGGTCAATTAGAAAAATATATCATGCAGCAGTTTTAGTTGTCTCTTTTGTGGTTAATAAACTTGGGACTATTTTTTAAGAATCTGTCTGCCTTGCAAGACACATTGAGAACACCTGACATTGGTAGTGCACAGGTGGCAGCACTGCTTGGAACAACTTGTGCTGAGTAAAGTGTTGTATTTCTAAGTTTTAGGTAAGAGCCAAGATATGATTATTCTCGTCCTGGCTGAAACACCTCAGAGTCGAAGAGAATATCAAATCAAATAATAATCAAAATGATTGTGCGGTTGGCACACATGTGACCGTTTCCAGGAATCTTTCTACCTCACAGAACACTTAGGCAATACTTGCCATAAATTGAGAGTAGGCAGGTAGCAACACTGCTTGGAACATCTCAGGTACCAAGGGAAGTGTTGTTTCTCTCGGCTGCAGGTAGGAACCGAGACATAATCGTCATCACCTGGCCGAAATATTTCAGAATTGAAGAGGATATCAAATAATAACTGATTCCTAGCATTACAGGCATTAATTAACTAATTATTGGCTATCACTAACAGGTTTCTTCTTAATAATTTTCTTGGTAATTGTCAGTTAGTAGTAATTTAGGACTAACATATTCATCTCCGGCCAGAGATAAAAACTTATTTCTACACCTTTACTAAAGATAACCTTGTATTCACTCTATTTTATAAGGTAATACATCTTAATGCACAGAATATTTCTGTGTCTAGCTACCAAGAGAAAATGGCATTTTGAGAATATTTTTTGAAGAAATAATTCTTTTTAACAATTTATAACTTTATTCATTCTCATCATGAAAACAAGGATAAAAAAATATACATCTTCTATCAGAAAATGAAATCTTCTATTTGCAAAAATAAATAAATAAATAAATAATTGGATTGTTACCAATTATATCATCATAAAAGTACTAGTAATTCTTTAAGAGATTGTATGGTGTGCAATGAGAAAAACAAACTAAACAGGCGAGAAATCAGACCAAAAAAATTCTGGTGCATCATGCTTGTGATGGAAGATGGAGGAATTTGTGTTTGTGAAAAGTGTCAGGGAGATCGACTAAGAAAGCTACAAAAGATTTGAACCAGAAACTGTGGACTAACATATACACTAGAAAAGAATCCAAAATGGAGATTTTTAGAAGCATCTGGCAAACATAGTTATAAATTTGATAAGGAAAGCAACTTGGAAAAAAAAACCTTGGATGGATAAAAAGTGATTTGGTTTCCAAAGCTAATGGTAAAAAATTAAATCAAATTTTTCAAATTTTGAAACAATAAAAAATTACCATATTTCACAGCATCAAAAAATCTATTATTTCTTAAGATTAACCTTAAAAATATACAAGGCTGAAGATTCCATGGATAATTATAAAAGCATTTTGATACAAGACAACTTGAATTTCGTTATATAATCCCAACAACTGTTTAACATAATAAAAAGTAATATTTAATCCATAGAAGTTATTGGTGTTTCAGTAGTATTGGTAGGATATGATAAAACTAGTGAATTTATTTTTTTAGTAATTTGCCTGGATGTAACACAATCCAGCTATGGAGATGCTAATTTGCAAGGCATGGTCCCCATCTATTATGCAAAACTAAACTTTTCGATAGGTTGACAATATCAAGTCAAATTGGAAAATATTAAATCAGAAATTGACCAAAAAATTAAACTCAAATCTGACAGCTGCCATCTGCACAAAACAGTTATTTTGTTTTTAGTTAATTGTTATGTTTAATTATAGTTTTAACAAAACATACCAACATGTATTACTGTATTGCTTAGATATAGAAATCAAAAGTTTTTTTCTTTTGAAAGGAAAAACTAACTTCACCAGAACAAATATTTATTTTTCACAATCCAAAATGGTTGTTTTGTCAGTGTTCAATTGTTATTTAATTAAAGTTTCAAAAAAATATTCTGACATGCATTGTTGTATTTGTTTGAGGCTTGAAATGGTTTTATTAAGGTTAAACTTTTTTATTTTATTAACATAAGGACGAGTTCACTTCACCTGTAAATGCGAGATTTTGTCTTTACAGCACAAAATGAAGAATGCATCTTGAAAAATGAAAGATGTCCATTCAGTTTCTACTGACACACTCTGACATAAAAAAGAATAAATTCTAAAAGGCTTTAAATTCTTGTTTGAACAACTATTTTTACATGCGACTAACAATTCTCTTTAAATCCTGACAAGACAAAGTCATGTCTTTTCTGGAATCAATAAGATTTTATTTTTTGCTAACATAGCTATACAAAAAAACAGCTTGACTTAATTGGGTTTATACATTTACCTAAACAAATTATGGGTGTATGAAGAATTAGATGAGAGAAAGATAGTATTTAAGCGAAATTAATGTTAATTAAAAAACAAGAAAGTTGGATTCAGTTGATAAGCCAAAGCATAATATGAAAATCTAGATTGAAAAGAAAAAACATTCAGTTTTTATAGTGTTACAAGAATAATCCAAGATTTTTAGCTTGTTACAGTGGTTCATAGAATTGCTTAGTACTTAAGAGTCATAGTTAGAAGATTTAAGAATTAAAGAATGCTTATAGTTAATAAGCTTGACCAATTCATTTATGGAGAAAGTTCAATTCTTAGTGAATGCCTCACTGATTTATATGAAAATAAATTAAGATTAGAAAACAATTAAGACTTCATTTAATCATTCTCAGTAAAATCCCATAGAGTGTACATGTCAAAGAAAGAATGATATTTTAGCACCCGGTTGAACTGGGGAGGGCTGAAACAAAAAATTAATCATTTCATCCACCATTAAAAATATCTAAATAGTAATATAAATAGTAATAGCTGCTTCCTTATAAGGAAACATTCAGCCTTCATTGACCAAACAACCACTGCTAATTTCAGTTGAAATTTATAAAATCTTTCTATTAAAACAATTTTCATGAAAATAGATTTCACAACTTCACTAACCCTTATCTTACTTTTTATTATTGATAATTTTTCCTTTCTAACCTTTTGTGTTGAATGCCGACATCTTAATTATGTTATTATTTTCTATTCGAATTATATATCCTATCCATTTTAGTTGTTGCTGATGTTGAAAGTCTTCAAGTGATGCAGTTTCTGTTATTTGGTAAAATACAGTTTTGACAGTTTAGAAATGAAATTTCTAAACTGTCAAAACTGTATTCAACCACTTTCTCAGATCAATAATTAAAATGGCTTCAGGCGAATGAACCCTGTAGGTCTTGGAGACGACTATTCTTCTTTGAAGATCATAGACTGACATTGCAAAAACAAAGTATTTTACCAAATAATAGAAATTTCATGGCATCCAAATGACAGTCTCGATCTGATGAGGCTATTTAAAAAGATGACTCAAGTTTTTAGGCTAATGTTTTCGTTTTGTAGCATCTTGTGGTGTTGGGTGAAACTATCCCTAGTGCAACTTATTCTATGATCTATTTCCTTATCTCTGAAATTTATATTAACTAGAATAGATGCTAGTAGACAATATCAACTAGAAACTATATTAACTCAGAATTCTTTCACAAGCTGATGATAATTACAATTTTCTTTAACGAAAAAAGAATTTGTAATTATTGTCAGCTTATGAAAGAATTCCAAAAAGATAAATTAAAAAATATTCAAATTAAATTGTTATGTCCAAAAAAATTATTTTCCAAGAGGGAAATTTGCTTCCATTATCAAATCCCATTGATTTTAACCCTGGCCATCAATGGAGGGTGTCATAAACTGCTTTTAATCTCCATAACGTCTCAAATCAAGTAACACAAATAAATTTAAATCATTCAAACAATGTAAAATATTTCAACATAAAACTCTGGAAACACTTAATTGCAAATGCCTTATGTTAGCAAACTTTTTATTAATTAGATGTTAATTGACGAGACACGTAATTAAACACATAAATTAGACAATTAATCTGCAAGATATTTGCAGCCTGAGGCAGTTTTGCAAAGTTGTCACCAGAGTGTTGAATTCAAAAGAAAAAAATATCTAAAATGTACACAGGGTAAAAAGATGAAACCACAAAAAGGGAGATAAGGAAGACAGGAAAGAAAATGGAGAGGAGGAAAAAAAAGTAGAGGATAGAAAAAGGGGCATCAAATTGTTATACCAACCCTGGGGTGAAGGTGGGGATATTGGGCTCCATCCGCTCTCTAGAGAGAATAGACAGAAGAAAATAACTTACATCAAACTTCAAAGACAGGAAAGAAAGGAAAAAGAAATGAAAGAAATCTGAGAAAAACTCTGGTTTAGAAAAAAAATGTTCCTGCAAATCAAACTTCATTTAGTGTAAAAAAAAGATGACCAATTATGGCGGATTTCCTACCTCTTTAACATCGGAATAGTAGTTACTTGGATTGTCTTCATCATGGAAACCTGTGTCAGCTGATAATGTAGATGATCGATTACTAAAAAAAGAAAAGAAAATATTCATTAAATTTCTTTCAATGTCAGTAGAATTTAGGTTTAGTACAATGAAAGGGTGTGCATTGTGGTATAAGGGATATTAAATTGAAATGAAAAATTGAAAAGCCAAGTTTGAATTCCAGTTGAATTTGTTGGCATTCACTTACACACAAATAGCCTTGGGAAAGGTATTAATCTATCTCTTCTCCCTCCAGCTATGGGTTGGATAGCAGGACAGACTGGGTTCTCTAGCCTTGGTTGGCAAACAATACCGCAGAAAGAAATGGCAACCTACTGTGGGAAAACCTACCTAGCCAGTCATGAATTGAAAGAGACATGATCACCCAAGTGTGTATCATATATAGCTTGTAACTGACTGACTGACAATGAATTTAAACATTTTAACAAAGTCAATATGTATCAAAATTCAAGTGATTACAAGAATAGATTTTTATTAGTTTTGATAAAAATTCTTCATGAATGTAAAAATGTGCTTACACATTTTAATCATTTGACCCTTAGCAAGGCAATAAAGCCACTAAGATACAAAGGATTACTAAGTGTGAGAGAATATGAGAAAAAAATATTCAAGAGAGAAAATAATAAAAGAACAGAAATTAAAAAGACATTTCACTTTGAAGATCAAATTTGGTTGGAAAGTAAGAAGCCAGAATAAAAGTGCGAGAAAAGGAACTGTTAGCATAGAACTTATGGCTACATCTAGCTATTTCAACTGAGAAATAATGAAACCTTGCCACCAATCTAGTACTGTGCTTAAATTCATAAAGTTTAGATACCAAAGAGGAAAACTTCTCAGAACAATTACTATGAAAATATTTATAAAAAAGGTACAGAAAAGCTATATTACAGTGATGAAAAAAATGACTGAAGCTGAGATGCCAGGTCAGGATCAGTAACATTGCAGATTCTACTTTGTATTTTAACATTGCAGGTTCTACTTTGTATTAAGAATCTCTAAATACGTAGCACAGGCACCAGGCCAGATGTGGCAGCAATATTCAACACTTGGATGAATGGTAAATATAAATGTGTCTAGGCAGATTCTGTCAAAAAAAAAAAACCGTCTAGCATGACACAGTGAAGCAACTTTCCTAGTAGCAGACCTAGCAACTGATTCCATGTAATCTTCACATTAGCCTGAGAAGTTGTAAGGAATCACTCTCCTGGAGGTTAGCATTAACCATGCTGATGGAAAACAAAAAGTTATCTCAGATTAAAAGAGAGCATGTTTGATACACAGACATGTTAAAATTATCAAGTCATTTCTTTGCCCCAGTTAACAATGGATTGTTAGTCATTTTTAAGTTCAGCTGCCAATTTGACCTTATCAAAACATTCAAATTAACAATTCATTTGTATTTTTAATGTCTATGACAAAAATCTTTATAAACACTCTTGACAACAAATATTCCCTTAAGCAAATGAAATTTTTAAAAAGATTTGTAATGATTTTCCAAATTTATTCAAGTCTACATTAATATTGTAACATTTAAAAGAAAAAAAAAAATTTTGACACAAACAATATTTGTCAAAAAACAGTTAAATTAATGAAAAAGTGCTCCATACAATTTTCAAAAAACCAAAAATGTAAAATGTAGAGTAATTTAAGACAAAATATTTAGCAAACCAACCTTCTTGCTATTGTGCTTTCTATCAATCACGTATCATTGAGGAGTAAAACTGGATATTCCATCCTAACACTCTTATAATTAATTATGCTACTGGAATAAGGGAGAAAAAAATAACTAAATAAAGACATTTAAATGTGCCCTTATGAAGCTCTGGTCTGAGAGATGTAGAATCAGCCACCTTGATAAGCGAATGTATAGAAAAGACAAGGAAGCCATGTCATGGTGATGGGAAAATGACTGAAGATCCCAAGTCAGGGCTGATAACATTATAAACTGTTCTTTATAATTTTATATAAATACTTCTACTCAGGTTCATAGCTTGCTAGTAGGAATGTCTTCGTATGCTTGCATCTCGTCATGAGACCCAATCTTTCATTAAGCAGCTGATGCTGTTTAGAGTGAAGCATAATGCCCAATTTCCATTCTTGGCATAATTTACACTTTTTATCTCCATTGTTAAATGCATGGGTTTTTCTCAACACATTTCATTTTGCAATGAGACTTATTTTTTTTCTATCTCCACTTGGTCTTAAAGTATGATACAATTGAGGTTTGAAACTCAGAACAATAATCCATTATACACTGTGTGGATGAATCATTGTAATGAATCATTAGATTTTCCATCCTCATTTGTCTTGAAATCCAATGTCAGTTAAAGCAATTTACATGAGAATGGAAATTTATTTACTAAATATCAGATCTGTAAAATTTCAGAAAACATTTTTATTGAAAATTAAGATGTTAAAAAAACACAGTGAATTTATCTAATCGCTTAACCCAGCATAACCTTTAAAATAAATTTCATGTCTCAAGGAACCCCTGTGCAAAAACAAAATTATATACCATATTTTTCTCATTTTATTTTCATTGTGGTTCATGTGGTAGATATAGTATATATTTTTGAATAACTGGTTTAAGGAAAAATTAATACTTCTTTGTCAAATTTTTCGATAATGCTAAATAAAATTCATACTGTTTGTTTATAATACTTCATTAGGGAGTTTTTCATTCACACAACAGACATCACTAAATATATTCCAAATGATTGTTATATTTTTTTAACAACATAATAGGTTAGATGCGATTATGTATATATTACAATAACCTAGAATATATTGCGCATGTTTAGTAATATTACGTATATGAAATTAAATAAATTTAAAGAAAGCATTAGCTTATCTCACCTGTTCTTGCAGAACCCTTAGGGACCTTTTGCGGAACCTTAGGCTTCCAAGGAACCCTGGTTGAAAAACACTGGCTTAACCCTTTGCTTAAAGATGGAAAATATTTCAAGATGCTTGAAATAAAATTTTAAGATTAAAAGATAAAGTCACCTGCTATTGGAATGCACAGATCCTGTGCTTGGAGTGCCTGGTCGATCCTCTGCCTGTTCATGCCGATGAGGTGGAGTTAAAAGGCGTCGACTTGCAGATGGAGAGCTCTAATCGGAGAATAAGAGAATATCAAAAGTTAATATAAAAGCAATATTTTATAAATAATGACAGTAATTGGAATTCTTCTAATTTGATGTGTATAATTTGTATATCTTTTATAAATTTCTATCGAGTGAATAAAGAAGCCTACCAACTCCTTAAGGACAAATTGAAAATAATTATTTACGATTATTAATCTCAAAATGAAATGCAAAATTATGAAAAGCAATATGAACTTATCATAGTAACCAAATCTTGAAACCATCTGACATCGAATAACACCATTGTTGTTCTTTGGGATGGTGGAACAGTTGATATAAGAGTTGTTTATACATGTGTTATTGTCATCTACTGGTTGAGTTTAACCTCCAGATCAGGGAGTGAAATACTGGTTCTGTAGAAATGAACAAGAACTGGCATCACAGGGAAAAAATGACACAATAACTGACAGATATCCCATATCAAAACAATGGACACTTGATTCTGGCCAGATACTACTTGGCTGAAACACTGCCTATATTCTTGCTTTCCTGACAGGTACAACCACCAAGAATTTAAATGCAATGTCAATATCCATCTCTTATCCACTTGACTCCAGTTCTTTCTACATCATCCTGTATATCTTTCCCTTTCTCTCTACCTTTGCAACTGTCATCACACCTGTATTCCCATCCTTCTCTTGCCCCTTTCTCTGACACCTCCTGTAACTGGTTCATTTTTCTCTTTATTCTCCTCCTATCTAATCTTTTACTCTTATTTAGTCCCCTGTGCATCAGAGACATTAAAGCCTTGCTTGGGGTGAAACGATTAAAAAAATAAATAATGCCTATATCAATGAAGAGGAGAACAATAAACTGTATGTGTTAACAAATATCAGAAAATTGGGCAATGCCAAGTGAATTTATTTCTTACTCATAGGTTGATAGTATTTGGAGTGCAGAAATAGAATAGAGAGAAAAAAGACATTTTAAATCAAGACAAACTTTATTTCAAATCAGTAAAATGTTGGTAGCAGTGTTGCCCTGCTGCCCATTTGAAAGGCAGAGAAGGAACTATGTACAAATTCCTTGCATAAAAATGAAGGAATGCTTACTAGTAACTGTATAGATGAAACCATGTCAGCATGATGTACACCTAATTGGTCATGTGATTCCATGACAGACACTGTTATTAGATTAAAAATATCTACTTAGTACATGTCTAATTTTATTTTAATCAAGTCATTCTACTGAATATGAAAGAGACATCTGTAGAGAAATAGAAGGCAATTATCTCTCTTTGATGGAGATCAGTCACATGAGTTATGCAATGAAATGCTAAGTGATATCACTTCCTACAATGACAACAGTAGTCAAATACAGTCTATTTACAGCAGCCAAAATGAAAGGCTGTTTTCTTTCACTCAAGCTCCTCAGTGCTCTGGCAGAGGCTAAACTTGCGTCTCCAGCAACTTACAAGTCCATGGTGCCATTTCCCTTTGAGAATACATCTTTCCTTGATATAGAAATAAAATCCGGCTCACAGTCCTCAATTTGGGAAAACCCAAGACCTGCCATTTTTCATTTGTGGATTATGTTCTCACCTGGGACATAGATGAATCTGACCTGTTTAAATCTGGAGTCCTAAACATGGCTTTACCAGACACAGGTGTATCTCCAGATTATTTTTAAGACACTTCCTTTTTGTTTCTCCTTACATTCTGCTTTGCTGTGTAGATATATAAAATATTTTCTCTACATTTTACACACACACACACACACACACACACACACACACACACACACACACACAAACATATCTAAATCTAAATCTATCTAAACTTATTTATAAATGGAACTTTGCCTGTGTGTGTGTGTCCGTTACCTATAGACTCCAAAATGGCTGAACCAATTTTCTTGAAAATTTACACAGTTGTACTATAAGCGTCTGCAAGTGTTCTTAGCTTGGTTTTGTGTTGAGGTACCCCCAATAAATATCGAAAATCGATAATCGAAAAAAATCGGGTTATAGAAGGAGTGGTCTGATTTTAATCAAATTTCATACACTCATAGACAAAGACATAAGAAATGATATTCAGAAGTTTTGAGGTTGCAGTTTTTACAATAGTGCAGAAAATCAATAATATATATATATATATATAAGGCAAGATGTTTGTGTGTGTCAGTTTATCTGTTTGTATCTCCTTTATACAAATCCACAATTTTTATCCAATTCTCACCAAGCTTCACACAAATATTCTTTAGGCTGAGTCTGAGCTCCAGGACCATGGATTAGTTTTAAAGCTTTCATTACACTCGAGCAATGCCGGGCTATACTGCTAGTATGTATATATAGTTTTGTGTATGTCTTAATGGCATAAAAGTCTCTGAGAATAAAACATGTTTGTCATTCGTTTTCCTTTCAGCCATTCTGTTCTATCCATGAAGTATGATGTTATTCTATCATGGATATAATAATGCCCATAACAGGGTAAATATGAAAGGGAAAATAAATCTTTCTTCTCTTTCTCTCTCTCATTACACATACTTTGATGACCACATCAGCCATTATTCTCTTTGGTAAAGCCACACTGCGGAACAGAATGTCTGTAATTGTGTACATTTATATTGGAGGGTCGAATTTTTATAAAATGATGTTATGAAAGCTGTCTGTTTGATCAGAAAGAAAATCAACACAAATCTTTCCAATTATAAATTACAATTCATACATAATAATTATGCAGTAGTTTATTGATGGGGAAACTATCTGAAATTTGTATTCTTAAAAACTGCAATTAGATTTTAGAGAAAAAATACTTACATTGATTGCACGTAGAATATCTCGTTTTGTGATGCAGAGCTGGTCTTCCATTTGTTTGTGAAGAGGCTGCATCTCTTCATTAGTCTCTTTGCCATGCAATTCCAAAGAAGCTTCTAAGGCATGCATCTGAGGGATGAATTGGAAACAAGTTATAAGAATTAAAGAATCATTTCTTCAGAAACAGAGAGACTGGTTTGAGTTTTAGCTCAATAATAAAACTAGAGAATAGAGAATGAAACTTTACAAGTCTCTTCAAGGACTGAAGAGACTTGGATTCAAGGATTTATGTGAATATACACTATGGTGTATATTCATATAAAAGAATGAAAATTCATTTCAGATTAAAGCAAAAGGAATGCTATCCTAAAAAGAAATCTCCATTAAATTATATAACATGATATAAATATTCACATAAAATTATACATTAATGTGCCAAATGTTCTGATGAGATATCTACATGTTATCATGTGGGATTCTGAAGAGATGTTGAGCCATGTAATCACAACAGCTGCTCACAGCTCCCCAATATTTGTAGGTGCAAAATCTTATATGTGAATAACGTCTGCACCATGTCCTATAAATACATGATTGGGCAAAAATCTCCAGAATACTCCTCAAACTAAATTTGAACAACTTGAATCTGAAGATACAGTAAATTTACCTGCTGTAATAATCTCTGATTGTTGTGCTATATGAAAGCTATGAATGGGGGAAAATGGTCTTGAAGCATAGCAGTCACTGGTCAGTGCAGTGTTTAAGTGGTCCCAACTCAGGCTATGTGAACAAAACCACACCATTATGAAACCTCTCCCAGCCTGCACAGTGTATTGTTGATAACTGGCCTCATGGGGTCTATGCCATACCCAAACCTTATCTTGAAAAACTTGAAATGTGATTCATAAGATCATAGTTCATTTTGTCATTTATCCAGGGTCTGCTAAGCAACATCATGATCCAAAGAGACTGTATCTGATGTCATGTTGTCAACAGGGCTATTCAAGTGGGTTTTCTGATTCTCTATCCAATCTGGCAATCCCAATATACATGTAATCAAGGAATGTTAAATGCCCATACAATTTCAAAAATGGAATGTTGCATCTGGCTAGCTATTCAATAATTTCCATTGTCTTGCTACAAGCAGCCTAGCCAATGTTTATACTGATGCACCATTTTAGAGTACAACCAATATAAGACTGGACATTTCTATGACAACAGGTGTGATGGCACCATCTAGCATCACCTTTGAATACTGCCATTCCATGTCTTCTGTCATGTCAGTATATATGAAATACAAGGTCAGACATGATGTTCAAAACGATTGGATACATTCTGGTCAGCCTGTGTAAAATAAAACACTTATGAACAGTTGCTGGTGGTGTTGCTACCACTACTACTACCACAGTAAATAAGCGAAGTGGTTTAAAATTAAGAAAAAAGACAGTTATAAATAGATTAGATTTAGATTTTGTTAAAAATGATGAGATGTCAAGAAATCAAAGAAACCTTTAAAAGAAAGTGCATTTTCTTCGGAAATTCTATTTGGAATAAGGAAAAAAAATCAAATTTGTGAACTTAAAAGAATTTAATAAAACCTAACAAAGGGTAGAAAAACTCTTGATAAGTCAATAACCAGCTAACTAGATATGGTGTCTCAATAAATAACCAGTGAGAAAACCACTCCGCTATTAATTCCGAGAAAATTAATTGCTTTCAACAATTGAAGTATGAAAGATAATGGGGTTAAGTCTACTGGAATTAACTTCTTGTCCAGTAAGTTGGGGGGTCATATAGGAATAAAGTGTTGCTGCTGACACTTGGTTCTGCTCCAACGAACTTAAGTCACTGGTGCCTCTGCAACAGGTGTTTACTCGTGCAACCAGATTGGCAACTGGGTCCCACCCATTCACAGTTAGATCAACCAAATGCAGACGACAATTCTACTCCTGCAGCTTCTTTTCTTGCACTTCCCGCCTGTGGAACTCGCTTCCGTATTCTTGCTTTCCTGATGGCTACAACCTCCAGGAATTTAAATGCAATGTCAATACTCATCTATTAGCCACTTGACTCTAGTTCTTTCACCACCCTGTATATCCTTTCCTTTCTCTCTACCTTTGCAACTGTCATCCTTCTGTTGCTCCTTTCTAACTGGTTCGTCTTCCTCTTCACTCTCTTCTACTTAATCTTTATACTCTTATGTAGCCCCCTGCACATCAGTGGCATTACTGCTTTGCTCGGGGTGATACGATTAAAAAAAAAAAAAAAAAAAAAAAAAAAAAATCATCTTGAAGTAATTACAGATATTGTGCAGCTGGGATCACGTGACATGTAAAAAACTATATATATAAGAAAAATTAAGGCAGACGCGTTATTTCATGGTAAATCAGAAGTATAGGCCTATTTCAGGCAAATCATCATCAGCTTTTCATCTTTATTGTACAAAGGATTTTTTTTGTGTAAAATACAACACAATGTAGTGAATTAAATAAGAGGCTATTCAGTGACAATGAGTATTGCTTCAATTTCTACTGTCTATGATGAGGAGGTTAAGCATGATGCTTCTCAGTAAATAATAGGAATGGAAAAAAAGAAAGGAAATTGAAGAATTCAAGAAAAATGGTTACTTGTTCCATCATCACATTCTTTAATTCTTCCAGGAAGTGAAGTTCACTGGAATATTTTGAAGAATACTCAGGGCTGAAAAATGCCTGCAAAGAAAGAAAATTATAAAATCAAAAAAAGATAAAAGAAATGTTTATATAAAAGTTTATATAAAAATGATTTTTATGAAATTTAATTCAAATTGCATAGAGTTAATTAGATTTAAGATATTTTCCAAATTTATAGAAGTGAACAACATTGAAAATTCATTCATAGTTACCACATGTGTTTTATTACCCCCCTCCCAAATCACACCTACTGTGTCATAAATTGCTTCGTTCAGTGGAAAGGGTATATAATACAAATATTGGAAAATTCTATCAACTAAAATCATCATGTGTGTGAAAAAGTTCCCAGCATTTTCTTGTTTCAAAACTAGAGACTGAATATAAAGTCAGTCAGTTAAGTGCCATATGTGATACACGCTTTGGGCGATCATGTCTCAAAAGAGACATGACTGACTGGGCAGAAGATTATCCCGCAGTAGGTTGCCATTGCTTTCTGCGGTAGACTGGTTGTCAGCCAAGGCTATAGAACCCAATCTGTCCTGTTATTTAACCCATAACTGGAGGTAAGAGACGGATTAATACCTTTCCCAAGGGTATTTGTGCGTAAATGAATGCAAGGAATTCAACTGGAATTGGAACTCGACTCCCCAATTTGTCAATATCCACTGCTCCACAACGCACAACCTGAGTATAAAGAACAATTCATTTTTTTTTTCTAATAAAAAATATTGGAAATTTTTGCACGCAACAAAATGTTTTGAGAGAGAAAGATGACCAATGATAAATCAGGTATTATATTAACAAAAGTATCTTTTTGGGAGGACACGGTCAAAGGTTAAACTATGTTATTACAGAGGGACAATTGTGCAAGAGTACAAGTGGTTGTTGCTGGGTACTAAAGTTAAAATTAATTTATTTCGGCTGTTTTTTTGTTATACTATTTCAGTGTTTCTCAACCTTTCTTACTTCAGAGTACACTTGTCAAATAACTAAAACTTTAAGAGTGTCTTTTAATTTTATTTAGGAAAAATAAATTCCGAAATTTGAAAATAAAGAAGTCTCCTGAAATAAGCATTTATTTTTAAGACGTTACATTGCTACAGTCTCTACCCAGCAACTGAAAATTGAGTTGTGCATGAAATGCCAAGTCATGCTACCAGCAAGTGATAATATGCATATTTATTAATATATACTTAATAGCTCTGTTATATATAATGCTATTTTATTAACACCAGCACTCAACATGTGTGTGATATATATATATCTTGTAAATCAGTCAGTTAAGTGCTTGGGCAATCATGTCTCGAGAGAGACATGACTGACTGGGCATGACTACCTGTAGTAGGTTGCCATTACTTTCTGTGGTAGACTGGTTGCCAGCCAAGGCTATAGAACTCAATCTGTCCTGTTATTTAACCCATAACTGGAGGGAACAGACAGATTAATATCTTTCTTAAGGGTATTTGCATGGAAGTGAATGCAAGGAATTCAACTGGAATTCAAAGCACATTGTAAATACAATATTATGCAAATAGTTTTTTCTTTAATTCTGCTACAGTGAAAAAATATAAATAACTTTGTACACAAATATTTGTATAGTATCATAATGCCTACAAATATTGAACTGAAATTTACAAGTATTGAAGAATAAAAAATAATTTTGGTAATTTCTCACTTTTCATTAGATTGACTTATTAAGAATGAGTGGAAAAACAGTCATTAATTATATAATAATTAAATATAAAATACATGAATCCTATTAAGTCACTCATTAGACTAAATATATATTAAACCTATAGATTAAGTCACTAATTATATGTTAATTAAATATATATGTTGATTAAAAGTCACTATAGATTATTTAAACTGTTAAATGAAAGAAAGAATGAGGAAAGTTTAAACAAGATATAAAAACTCATTTACACAAAATATTGACGCCTATAAATAAGGATGTAATTTTGAAAACAAGCAAATAGCTTTGATATAAAATCATTTAACTTGAAATATAAAATCCTTGCCTATGAATTAATTGAACATCCATTAATTTTATTAAATTTTGAATTTCTTAATAGTTTCCATATTTGTTATAATAGCCATGTCTTTATTGGTTGTCTTCCTTAATGCTATTTTAGATAATCCAGAGATTTCCAATTGGGTTTAAATCAGGAAAATGGTGACTAGTCCCTTAATCTACCATTTCTGAAACATAATTTAATCATAAGTAGCCAACCATTACATGCACAAAAGTTGACATTGTCTGGCATGAAAATAGGTTTTGTACAAAACCAAGGCTGAAAATTTTTTTAAAAAAATTGCTACATGTCTGGAAAATAATTCCTGCTCCATTTTGTACATGCCCTTGCCAAACCAACTGATGTCCTACAATTTCAGCTCAAAATAGAATCCCCCCACACACACACTTTATTATTGTTTTACTCATCTAGGATGTCCCTCCTAAATTGCAACCTGTGATTAATCTGTCTGGTACCAACAAGAGTTGATCAGCAGTCAACAATAAAAAAAATAAAAGTATTGAATATGGTTACATATCAAGCACAGCATATTTTGAAACGACAGAGAATTTGATATTCAGTTGATTTGGGTATATTACTATGATCAACTTACATAAATTTTTCTGCTTGGAGCTTGTGAAGGAAAAGAGATGAACATTTAAGCTTGTAGTGAAGCTTTATTCAATGCAAGTAAGTAAGGGTCAACCATTACTTTGTTAGTCTAGTACTTCAAAAGGGAGACAACTATGGTTGTCAATTCAAGATATTTCTTGCTATGTTATTACCTTGTACTTCTTGTCTGACCTTTAAACTTGATGCATCAGTATTCGAGGATCCATATCAAGAATATTTTTCCTACTTCAAAAGTTGTGACAATAGAATTCTTCTTAATCTGTCATAAATCAAATTTTACAGCTCATAGCTTTTATCCACTTGGCAATGTGTCAACAGTGGCCCAATGAATAAAAGTGTTGGTTGTGTAATCCAAAGAGTGACTTGACCCAAAGGGTTGTGAGTTCAATACCTGACCATAACAGAGGGAACAAAAACTTGGAAAGTTGAATTACTAAAGGGAATTAACTGAAACTGAGATATCCGGAAGAGGCATGGCATGTGGAATTAGAACAATCTGCCCAGTAATAAAGGGTTTGGTTTGAAAATTCAGTGTATATTCCCTGAAGAAGGGCAGAGCGAACAATGGTCAAAATATTGTGAATATGGCAACGAAGATGAGGACGACAGTCCAAACGATGTAAATAGTTTACTTTTATGTTTTGGAAAATTCTTTTTATTGTTCAGGTTCTATGTTAAATATTTAAATAAAGAAATAAAGAAACAGACTCCATGTTTTCTAGAAATCAGACACCATGAAGAAATCAGAATCAAGGCCATTACCTCTTGGTATTTGGCAACTCCTCCATTCACACAGGCACTGATCATTCCATTCAATTTTAGAGAAAGGAATGGAATTTCGGTCTTGGGACTGATTCGACACTTTTCTGTCTGTATAATTAAATCTTTAGTAGCTTGCTTCATCATATCGATGGCCACTTCAATTGGAGTCAAGAACTGTACTTGAACATTGTCCACTTCGTACCAACGAAGAATTCCAGGCAGCTTGTGTGCGGTTTTCAAAATGGATCGCTCTATACACAAAGTCTACAAAGAAAAAAAAAAAATGAAAATCATGCTATGAAGTTTTTTCTTTTTTTAAGAGTTAATAAGTTGTTGAGTAATTGGCCACTGTTAAATGTAATGGCCAGAAATGCCCAACAAACAGAATTGACAAAGTTTCTAATAAACAATAACAAGAGAAAAGAAAGAAAAAAAAAACAAGGAATTAAATAATATCAAGCAAGCAAATAATTTATGCAAGACAAAAAAATACTAATAAGGCAAATAGTTTACAAACTAAGAAAAGTGTTTATCACACAAAATGGAATAGAGACAATTGATCACAGCATTCTGGTTTCAAGACAACAAAAACTGAAAAAGAGTCTGATGAGACTGAGAAGTGGCCGATCTTATTGATTAGAAAGAACTCCCAGCATGCATAAGCATGGTTTGTCTATGAATTTAGTAAGTGTGAAACCAATAAATTGTAAATGCAAATTACCAGCAGCTTCTTTTCTTGCACTTCCCACCTGTGGAATTCCCTTCCATTTACTTGTTTTCCTGACAGCTATAATCTCCAAGAATTTAAATGTAAAAATAGTCATCTATCTCATTAACCTGCATCCTCTCTCATGCTCCTTTCTCCGTCTACTCCACTCTCATCAGTATTCTCATCCTTCTCTTATCCACTTCCTGATACCCACTATAACCTGTCACTCTTTCTCATAACTTTCCTCCTATTTAACCCCCTGCAAAACAGTGGCAGTAAAATGCCTTGCTTGGGGCGATATGATTATAAAAAAAAACAAAGTGGGAGTTTTTGCAGTCATAACATAAGTTATGAAAGTTAATTAAATAATTTTATAAAATAAATGTCATCATAAACCTTAATTAACAGTCACTTAAGTGCCATACGCAATACATGCTTGGCTGATCATGTCTCAAAAGAGACATGACTGACTGGGCAGAAGATTATCCAGCAGTAGGTTGCCATTGCTTTCTGTGATAGAATGGTTGTCAGCCAAAGCTATAGAACCCAATCTGTCCTGTTATTTAACCCATAACAGGATGGAAGAAATTGATTAATACCTTTCCCAAGGGTATTTGCGTGTAAGTGAATGCAAGGAATTCAACTGGAATTCGAACTCAGCTCCCCGATTTGTCATTCTGAGTCGATATCCACTGCACCACAATGCACATTCTTAACTAACAAAATCCCTAATTGTAAACTAATTCTCCTTAACTGAAAAATATCTAGTTTTGCAAGCCTAAAACTTTGAAAAAAATATTTTTATTGAATATCTTCAAAAGCATAAAATTCTTTCCTTTCTAAATTGTCGTCTACCATCCTTTACTAGCTTAAAGGCTACTAAAAAAGTAGAGGGGGGGTCATCAAATTTACTGTTAAGTCATTTGCTGTTTGTAGAATTTATAACTAGCTTGAAATAAAAAAATAAGGAGAGGCTACTCTGTAATATGAAGTTAGATTTTATTTTGATATAAAATACGAACAAAATATAGTTATTATTTTATGAAGTAATTAGAAATCTTTTCATTTCTTTTTTAAATGTTGATATGATTTTCTTTTCATATCTTGTAAAGAAACTCAAACATACAAATATTGCATTTTTTATTGGGGTGAGAATTATTAGTGACCTCACCCCACATATTCTCATACATTTTTTGGAGTGGTAAATGCTGGTGGAAATTGCTTTATTCTTCATGTTACAGCATTTTAAAGACATTGCTCTAACAAACATCCTGATATGATGCGTTATTTTTGCTGTGTTGCAGTAAGAAAGTCACAAAGAGAAAATGGAATATGATAAAAGAGATTATAAAAGTGTTTAATTTATGTACAAACCAAATCTGGTGAGACAAAAAGATGGGCATATGCATTATATGTACATTTGTATAAAAGATACACACATACATGCACAACCACACATATAGGAATTAATTATTTGTTTGACCAGACATTTCCAATTTATTTGTTTAAATGTTATTTACTAATGAATACTCGTATTTGTGTAGATGCTCTGTTTTTATTTATTTATTAAACAGTATATCTATATCCATTTACATCTACCAGGCTAAATATTATAAGAAAAATATGCCACCTCCAGCAGGATGTGAATCTGTGCCCTCCAGGGGAAAACTGTCATTAGATTCAACATGACTTGACCTCTTGCCCCGCTGGAAGGGCACATATTTTTCTTACAAACTTCCTGCAAATATTTACACTGGTAAATGAAAATAAATAAATAAATATACTGTTGAATAAATAAATAAATAAAAACAGATATCTACTCAAATATAAGTATCCGTTAAAAAGTAATGTTTAAACAAATAAATTAGAAATATATATACATATATATAAATTAATTACTTAGTTTTTTGGTCATGATAAAATTAGACAAGTACACATTTGTATCAAAAAGTGTTCAATACAATTATATTGTAGCACTTTTGAATATTTTCCATTTGTAAACGAGTTATTATGTGACCCAGGTTTCTACCATGAGTGGTGTCTTCAGGCGATTTTTAATAACTGATTTTACCATTTACCGTTTTTTTTAAGAATTCTCATGTAACGGTGGTTTTTTTTTTAACACTCACATGGCCAGGAATTTTTGAAAGCACAATTTTTAAAATTACAAGAAATTATAACATTTTCATCCATGGTTGTATGAACCTAATAGGTATTTTTTAGTATGGTTACACCTGGTCATAATTTCTGTTCTTTCATCCAATAGTTCATTTTTGTTTGGTAATAGCATAATCTCTAACTTTTTTACCTGGCACAGTCTCCATATTTTGCCACAGTTGTAAGGCTTGGCTGTTTTCACTATACTCCACGTTATATCTGGGTCTTTTCCATATTTGGATTTCAATTTCCACTTTTTTACAGTTTTTTTAAGTTTTCTATTTTGAATGTAGACTTGTGATTGAACCACCTGGTCTTAAAGGTGTCTTTAGTTGATTCCAAATATATTTTGTTTTGGCCATTAAAGTCATGTACTTTTGCCTTGTAAATGACTTTTTTTGTATTGCAAAGTCCATGAAGTGGGCATTTATTTTTGTCCCTGAAGTTGCATCCTTTATTAGTGGTCTTGTTTAAATTTCTGGCATTTTTTTTTTTTTTATGAAACTATCTAAATTACTAGTAACTAGTACAACTATAACTTAGCTTGACTGTGTTTCTATTGAAAATTTTGTTTAGTTCTGATCCTTTTGGAAAGTGTCTATCTTTCAGTTTAAAAAATATTTGTCCTATTTTAGACTTTACCTCTAAATTAAATGGTGTGTGTATATATATATATATATATATATATATATATATATATATATATATATAAATTGCAAACTTATAGTTCATATAGCAAATATATACCTAAGTAAAATAATCGATAGAAATGTTATAGAACTCTACATGGACAATGGTCTCATAATCTTAAAATTTAGCAAACAAAACAGCGACATAACCAGAAAAACAATCTAAGTTTTTTAAAAATATGGGATTCAGCATAGACATAAAAAATAACCTAAACAAAGCAAATTTTTTCAATGTCACCTTCAACCTAAGAAAAAGAACATATAAACCTTACATAAAATCCAATGATAAACTACATCTTTCAACCACCCAGCATTAATAATCATGCTATATTTTATCATATATATATATATATATATATATATATATATATATAAACAAATTATCATAGGCACAAAATTGTATAATGGCAACAAATAAAGTCAATTTTATCGACTCCAATGCCTGTAAATGGAATGTAGAGTGTGAACTAGACAACACAATGAACTGGTCCACACTGAAACTATTTACACAATTTCTCTCTCTCTCTCTCTCTATACATATATATATATTACAAAAATGTGAAAGAACATGTAAATTAAAAACCCACTGTTCAAACATTTACTTTTATGAAGAGTGCTCGTTACATAGCTTAATATTGTAATTTTGTTATTACAATGGTTTATAAAAGTATATTACCACTACACAAAAATATTCATGTCTCAGAACAAAACTGTTTCTCTTCAGTTGATATGTTAAAATAAATAGTGAAAAATTAACATATCACCTGAAGATGAAACAGTTTTGTTCTGAAATATGAAAATTTTTGTGTAGTAGTGATATACTTTTATAAACCATTGTAATAACAAAATTACAATATATATATATATATATATATATATATATATATATGTGTGTGTGTGTGTGTGTGTGTGTGTGTGTTTATATGCACATGCAAGTCTATATGGGAGATACCCTTATATATATATATATATATAGTGATCAAAACAACAAAGAGAGGATACAAGTTTAAATAGTTCCTGAAAAAATTAAAAAAGTATGATTTCAATTTTAGAACAAAAATCAATTTGAACAAAAATATTATTACTGATGTTGAAAATTTAGACGTACAAACAGAATTAGGTATTACCTTGAATTCATTGTTTTTGTCTCGGTCTCCTCGATGATACGGTCGATCAAATAAGAACGTATCAACTTCATTAACTTGGTAAAAGAATTTAATTTCTCGAGGAACATTGGGATTGTCCAATTCCTCTCTTTGATTTTCCACTGGCTTCACACAGCTGATTTGAATGTCTAGTTAACAGTGAGTCAAGAAAAACAACGAAGAAGTATGAAATATTGATATTTCAACAAAAACAAACTGAGAAGATATAAACAGAGGCAAAAAAGCTAAAGAATAAATACTTTTTGCCTGTTATTAGCAGAATTGCTAGCAAGAATGATGAGATTGTGTATGGATCAGTATTTCTGCTTGAAATCAAAGTGGAGTTACTTTGTTTTCAGGCTGGGATCAAGATATGGAACCTTTTTCTTTTCGGCCATATCCTGTTTTTGGGCAGAACATGGTAAAAAAAGAAAAAAAAATGATCCTGGGATTTCAACTCTCAAGCAATACCACCCTATTTCACTACAACAAGAGGGTTGGAGAATTCTGATAGTCATTCAGTTAAGTGCTATACATGATACACGCTTGGGTGATCATGTCTCAAAAGAGAGATGACTGACTGGGCAGAAGATTATCCCGCAGTAGGTTGCCATTGCTTTCTGTGGTAGACTGGTTGCTAGCCAAGACTATAGAACCCAATCTGTCCTATTATTTAACCCATAACTGGAGGGAAGAGAAGGATTAATACCTTTCCCAAGGGTATTTGTGTGCAAGTGAATGCAAGGAATTCAACTGGAATTTGAACTCAGCTCCCCAATTTGTCATTCCGAGTCAATATCCACTGCACCACAACACACATCCCCTGATATTGGCCTGAAAAACTGAGAAATTTTTGTGCTTAACTCTCTTCAATATACAAATCCCTATGGAGAAAGATACCTTATTTAATATTGTCTGCTTCCCTTGTATTACAATGTATTATAGTGCATTAAAGAAAAAAACTAATTCAGAAATTTAAAAAGTTAATTAAAAATTGGATACTTGTCGATATTATTCAACCAAAGATGTTTGAAAGATATGTGTCATCAAAGGTTTTAATATCTTTTGTGTTAAACATTTTGTCTTCCTCTTGTAAGAATCTTTTTTAACTACTTAAATCATAAATTTATCTTTTTTGACAGAAATTCTGTTTATTATTATTATTATTATTATTATTCCTAAGCAAGTATAGTAACAAGCCCCACCTAACTGGTACTTTGTATCTATAAAAGCAAATAGAATAAAAAAAGAGCTTTGGTTTACGTTTTTGCAAGGTGGATGAGGTAGTTTTTCTATTATACCAGGAATCAGTGTTCAAGTCCAGGTAAAAGATTTTCAACACTGATTTTTAAAGTAAACAATCTCCCCTAATTTTGGAAGATTAGTGCAACACAGTCTCTTTCCCTGCCTCTGACCTTATAGTAAACTAAAATAAGCCTAGAAAGTATCTATACATTTAAAACTTTTTTTGCCAAAGAACTCTCTTTGAAATTATATTTTTTTTTACACCTAAAATCTTAACAGAAAATTACATATTTAAGTTAATTAAAAAACCCAAAATATGTCAAAGGTCAAAAGTGAAATGTCACAGAAAGCTTTACTGAGAAAAAGATACATTGTTGTTCTCCTTGTTTCATGGAGTCATCGGGTGGGTTATTATGATTCAGAATTGTAGCCAGCGGATATTCAGTGGTCAAGTGGGTCATAATGGTCTGCAGTTTTAAGCATTCGTCACCACGGTAAACAAATACCTTATTCTGAAAGTGAAATATAAACTTTCACAAGAGACACATTAGCATTACAAAAAAAATTCAAAATTTCTAAATGTTCCATAAATTAAAAGATCTAAAAAAAAAGATTCTATGAATGGTAAAATTTTCTGAACACTTTGAATTAATTCAAATCTATTTTCAGGAGGAAACTTTAAAACAAAATCACTTTATACTTTAAAATTCATTAACATCTTAAAATAAGTTCATCTGTGAAAACTGCTACAAAAATTAGAAAAGTTCATAGAATCAGTTCCTGGATTGTTGGAAAAAAAGTATTTTATTTTGCCTTTGCTTATGAATTTCAACAATTTACTTTTTAAGCAAATTTGCTGTTTTCTGAAAATAGGTTAGCATGAATCGCTCATGCGAACCTAAATAATTTCGTAAAGATTTTTTAACAATGTCATATTTTTGGCTTATTTACATTCATTTTCCATCAGAAAATCTAGAAATACAGCCACCCTTCATTTAATGACTGGGTTCTTTTCCAACAATCTGGTCACTAGACAAACAGGTTGATAAGTGAGAAGTTATACTTGACTGATATTTCAGGCATAATGCACGTGTAATGGGTTTGTGTTAACCAGCTTCAGATTGCTTTAAGGTCACTTTTGTATCATTTCTCTTTTATTTCTAAATGTTTATACTAGTAACATACAAAGCAGTAAAGGTAATAAACAAATCTTTAGAAAAAAACTTGCTCCTCTATATTTTGGACATTACTTCAATTTGCATACAGTAAAGACAGCAGAAGTAAAATTTCAATTTTCAATTTATTAATTTTGAAAACAATCATCAAAAGTTTTTCATATAATGCACAATATCAACTGTTTGGATTTTTATTTCATAAGATTGTAAGTCTGGGAGATGGGGACAGGAGTGGCTCATGAATAAAATGATAATTTTGTTTGGTAAACAAAATTATTTGTTATTTTATTTGACTTTTATTAATTCCGAGTCAAAAACATTTATGGATAAAATGGAAGAAAGAGCCAATTCCTAAAACTTCAGAATTCTTTGTAATGTGTTTTATCCACTAAAAGAACTTCAGACTTTGTTTTTCAGTTACCCAATGTTGTTCTAACATAGAAATCGATATGTCATATTCTCTGATGAAGTAAATAACTTCAATTTATAAATGATAAAATTGTATGACAATTTTAATTACTGCTCAATTGATGTTATCTAAGTTTGAAACAAAATTAAAAACATTTAATGTTGATAAAGAAACAAAGTTGAAAATAAAAAAATATTTCATTAAATATTCAATAAAAAAAACGAATCTCATTTAACTTGAATGAATATTTTATGAATAGTTAATTCTGCTTTTTAAACTGTTAATTCAATAAAGTGTTTATTTTCAACTACACTGGAGATAGCCACTGCAGCTTAGTATGAGGAGGTGCTGAAAAGTTATCAGCTCAACTCACTTCCCAAATTTTGACCAAAGGGATTTTTTTTATCCCTTCCTTGTTAGGCTGAGAACTTTTCAGTACATCTTTGTATAATAATGATAATACAGACTCTGCTGGAATAGTATATAAATACATAAAAAACAGTAGAGAATTAGCTGAAAAGTTAAATAATTTTAGATTAAATAAAATCAGAAATTTAATCTCTACAAAATATTCATTTTTTTTTAATTACAGTTACAAGTTGGTGATAAAAATAATTTTCAAAAAGTTAACTAATAGGAAAGAAGCAAGAACTATTTAATATGCATCAATCTCAAGCTTGTTATAATTTAGATCTTTTAGGGTAATGTATTGACAAATTGTTATGGTGAAACACACCTATTCTATAGTGAATAGACTCTCCCACCTAATTTAAGTAGGAGTAGTAAGAGGAACGAGGGTTGGACGATAGTAGTCGACAGTCGAATATGAAAGTAGTCAGCAACCTGGCAAGATTACACTGTGTAATACATATTATATCAAGTTCCTAACAGTTTGTACGTCGAACCTATTAGGACCGACTTCAGCAAAAATACTAGCCTCCACTGCGAAAATAACTCCACAGCACAAATCTAGACAAAGTTGCTCACCTGCACAAATTTAGGAAAACTGTTGCCATAATATGCAACTCGATAATAACAAGGATCTTGCCGTAAAAATGGCCCTTCAAGGATATTTTCAAAGAATTTTGCTTCTTTTTGCTGAAAAAAAAAAAAAAAAAAAAAAATCAAATTTTAAAATGTCATTATATTACTTTCATGAGAGTGAAAACATTAGTAGAAATTTAAAAACTATTTTAGGGCCCAAACTTGGTATCCACCATTTTCCTGGAATTTCATTAGTTTGAAAACAATGCATTATGAGAAGAGTGTTTTTAACCTTTTGAACCTTTAAAGTGCAGAGCAGATTTTCAAGATAGATGGGCTTTGCAAAATATACAGCATCTGGTTTGATCCCAACTTCCAAGTTGAAGGTTCAAGAGATGGTGGAGAACAGTTTACTTGCAGTCCTTGAGGAATACTTCCTTAAAGAAGAGGGAGGGGAAGTTTGTGCTTCGCGTTCTATCCCATCATTCTTTATCAACTCTTCATGCTTCCCCTGTCAGATGGTCTAGGAATGTCTAGCATATGCTATATCACTTTTCTAGAACAGATGTATGCACAATCTGATGAAAATGTTGAATTCTAAAAAGGAAGATGCCTTTGAAGCCTCTATTGCTTTGAATGTTTACCTTAAGATGAATGCTCCTACTATCACAAATGTCAAAACACTTGAGGCTTTTTTAACTAGCACATGATATATATTCCTTCCCAGAACAATGACTGGGCATCCCATTGTGTAAGTCGATTGAACAATTCACAGTTTGCATGCTGCACAAAAAGTCTTTCATCCTTGAAGTTCATTCTGTCTGTAGTAATATAGCACTACCATTGGCAAAGGTCGAACACTACAGTTCTTTTGCTTACTGGGAGTTATGCAAATCATGGTGCGAATGATGTAACAGAAAGAATTCCATTGGGATGAAAAATTTACCTTTTCCCAACTCTGCTCAAAGAATATTGATCAGAGATACTTAAAGATCAGGTTGAAAAAGAAATGAATGTTTTCATTAGAATTTGGTGAAAGATGGGTGAGAGTTTCACAAGTGTGTTGAGTGAAGGGAGTGGACTTCAAGTGGCATATGGACATTAGTTAGACATCAAGATTTTGGTCCTTTAGGTTGAATGATGGTAACTTGTCTCTAATAAGCTAAGTGTTTTTCATTTAATTTCTTCCCTTAAGTTAACTTAGCTAGGATATGAATGCTCATCACCCAAACCTTATTTTTGTTCCCTCTTTCTTTTGTTTAATTCCCCCTCCCCTATTAGATGACAGAAAGTTTGTTGGAGGGCTTCTATTTCTATCACAATTTTTATTTAGTTTTGTATATGTGGCACAATGTGGCTTCCCTGTGTCTCTTCTACAAATACTTTCACAGCTTCTGCTTCAATGAACTTAGCTCACTAGTGCCCCCTATATATAAATTTACTCAAGCCACAAGATTAGCAACTAGATCCCACCCTTTTACTGTGAAACCAATAAATTGTAAATGCAAATTCCTCTCCATCAGCTTCTTTTCTCGCACATCCCGCCTGTGGAATTCCCTTCCATTTACTTGCTTTCCCGATAGCTAAAATCTCTAAGAATTTAAATGTAAAGTCAATAGTCATCATCTATCTCACTAACCAGCATCCTCTTTCTCATGCTCCTTTCTCCATCCACTCCACTCTCATCAGTATTCTCATCCTTCTCCTACCCACTTTCTGACACCCCCTATAACCTGTCACTGTCTAATAACTTTCCTCCTATGTAACCCCCTTCAAAACAGTGGCAGTAAAATGCCTTGCTTGGGGCAATATGATTATAAAAAAAAAAATAGTTTAATAAATATTGGGTTTAAATTTTTAAAAGTTGTTTATTTTATCCCCCACCTCAACAAATTGTACATATTGAGATGAGCTAAGACATCGTAAAAAATTGCAGTATGACAGTGATTGTAGTAAGGATGATGAGTAAAAATGTGGTATTTCGGTGTAACGAATATTAACAAATGATTCGGTCAGTGATCGTATCTAGGTGTAGTTAAATGTAGGACAGAAGAAAAAACCAACCCTCTCCATCCCTAATTTGGCTGTGTGCTATATTTTTTGTATCTTTATAGAAATAAACATTCCAACCATTTCTACTCAAGTGACACTTTTCTTCATTCCTTGACTAATGACTGCGATCAAAATGTAGTATCTTTCTTCTTAATCTCTAATGGTAATATTAGCCATTTGCTTATAAGGAAACATTCAGCATTCATTATCTGAGCTGCCATTGCTACAGATGCTTGAAATTTATAAAATTTATTAAAAATTTTTCAGGGAAATAGGTTTTGCAAGACCAGTAGCTATTATCAACTCTTTCCAGTATGGAGGTTTCCTTCCTAATTTTTTTGTTTGAAGTAGTTTTAATGCTTCTAAAACGAAGCTACTGTCAATTAACCATCATCGACAATCTCACCTACCTCCCATTAGCATGGACCAGGCTTGCCTCCCAGAGAGTAAAACACTATGCCTCCTTGGTCTCACACTTTCAGCGGACCTCAAATGGAATGACTATATCGAATCCATTGCTAAATCCGCTGCTATGAAAGTCGGTTCTCTGTGTAGGGCCCGGAAGTTTTTTCCGTCTAAATCTATCCTGCACATTTACAAATCTACCATCCGCCCGTGCATTGAATACTGCTGCCATATCTGGTCGGGTGCCCCTGCTGTTCTCCTCGGGCTTCTCGATAAGGTTCAGAGGAGGGTCTGTCATGTGATAGATACCGACTTGGCAGACCGCCTGCAGTCTCTCTCCCACCGGCGAGACGTGGCTTCGCTGTGTCTCTTCTATAAATACTTTCACGGCTTCTGCTCCGATGAACTTAGATCACTGGTGCCCCCTAAATACGAATTTGCACGAGATACTAGATTAGCAACTAGATCCCACCCTTTTACAGTGAAACCGATAAAATGCAGCCGTAACTTCTACTCCAACAGTTTCTTTCCTCGCACTTCCCGACTGTGGAATTCTCTTCCAAACGATTGCTTCCCCGACGGCTACAATCTCCAGGAGTTTAAATGTAAGGTCAATAGACACCTCCTAACACACTAACCTGCTCCCATTCTATCAAACACTCTTCCCATCTGCCCGACACTCATCCTCGCTATCCTTACTCATCTATCACCTTTCTCCTGACATTCCCTATGTCTATCCACTCCTTCTCTTTACCTTCCCCTATGTAGCCCCATGCGCAATAGTGGCAGTGGAATGCCTTGCTTGGGGTGAGATGATTAAAAAAAAAAAAAAAAAAGTGTGGAACATCAAAATCTTATTATGTCATTTTCTCTTTGAGTCATATAGGCTATTCATTTGATCTGTTTCAGCTGTTGAAAGTCCTAAAATGAAGAGATTTCTGTTATTTGGTATAGTTCAAAGTAGGATGGTCCTTACTAAGACCTACAGGCCTCATTTGCTCAAAGGAACTTTTTAATCATTGATCTGAGAAAGCAGTTATATACAGTTGACAATTTAGATATTTCTGAATGAGTTTGATACCATGCATAACATTATGAAAATCTTTGATCTAACAAGGCTATTTAAGAACTATGGAAGTCAAAGTGGTAATAAAATATTAAAAAAAAATAAAATAAAATAAAATAAAAATAAAAAAGCATTCAGGTTTATCCAAGCCAAATCATTTTGATGAATTTTGTGATTATTATTTATTCTTTAATAACTAATGAATTTGAAAAACTCACCAGAATTTTACTCAGTTCTTGGTAGTTATAAAGTTTGGATTCATACAAAGAGGCCAGCTCTTTGCAAAGTGGGATACCATATTCCCAGACCTACAAATAAAGGAATGAATGAAACTGAAGGATTTTGAAAGAGAAAAAGTGACAGCAAATTAAAACTTTTCATAAACAGAATATTCATATCAGTAATAATTTGATGACAAAATTGGATTCATGGAAATTATTGCAAGTAAAAAATAAAAAAAAAAACAATAAAAGAAGCCAACACAGAACTTTATAAAAACAATTTTAAAAATAATAACTTAATGATTCAGTCTGCCAATTAAGTGTCATATGTGATATATGCTTGGACGATCATGTCGAGAATGACACATCACTGACTGGGCAGAAGGTTTTCCTGCAGTAGGTTGCCATTACTTTCTGCGGTAGACTGATTGCCAGCCAAGACTGCAGAACCCAATCTGTCCTGATATTTTACTCATAGCTGGAGGGAGAAGCAATGGATTAATACCTTTCCAGAAGGTATTTGCATGTAAGTGAAAGCAATGAATCAACTGGAATTCGAACATGCTCTTCAATTTCTCATTCCGAGCTGATATCCACTGCACCACCATGCGCATTGCACTTAATGATTATTTCAGTAAAAATATATAGATTATTTGTTCCATCATCATTTAATGTCCGTTCCCATGCTAACATGGGTTGGTCAGGGTTTTCTTGATGGCTTTATAATTGAACCATCATGAAATACTGGAGCGAGTTTTACTGCTGAATGCCCTTACTAACACCAACCAGTTTAGGAAGCTGGAAATTCCATGTTGTTATCAAAACATCATCTCCAGGAAGATTATTATGAAATAATTATTAATTTTAAAATGTTCTCAGATTATTATGGCAAGCTTGCATCACCAAACTTTAAAATTTTAGACTGTGTAGACTTGATCAGCATTAAACCATTGCTTATCAAGACAATGTACCCGGCCATGTCAACTGCATTTCCTAAATCCTGTTGTACAGAGAGCTTTTACACAGTAGAAGACATCAAAGATAACCAAAGAAATAGCACAAAAACCCAATCAAAACTAATTTAGACTGGTGCAAGATCAGGAGATTGTTGCCGACTGATCATGGTGGTGCCGACCGATCATGGTGGTGCCGACCGATCATGGTGCCTCAGCAAACTTTGAAGAAAGCTGGCATCAAAAACTCACCACTGAAAGAGAGCATAGCCACCATGCAACTTTGGCACTGATCACAACCACTAACTTCCAGTGTTATTATTGCACTAGACTGTGCATCCAACTTGGGTTATGGAACCATCTCTGCATCCACCAATGAATTGAAAAATGTTTTCTTCAAGCTCAAAGGACAGCCATAATTATTATTAAAAATTATTTAAAGTAAACAAAATTTATCAATAAATAATTAAATTCCATGCAAAGATAAATATAAACTCTTTGAACCCTGACTCCCTGAAGAGTACAGCATATCCAGTTTCACACAGTGGCCGCTATACTGGCAACACAGATTCAAAGGATTAAGAATAAAAAAAATTGTTTTTAGTCTGAAATAAAAGATTTTCACAATTTCATATTCTGATCATCTGAATAAATCGTGGAATAATATTTGGAAGGGATTTTAATTTGTGCAACTCACCTTGCCCCTGTCAAAACAGTCAATAATTTCTAAGTAGAGTTTCTCCTTGCGTTCCCATTCCTGTTGGGCATGATACCTCATCTCTGAAGTCAATATAGAGTCATTCCAATTCAAAAGTTCAGAATAAAGGCGAAGAGTGAGACCAGCTTCCACATAGCTGTCTGTTGATAAATGCAACTCATATAGTTTATTGATATACCGAATATACATTTCTTCCTTCTTGATTCCAGTGTGGTAAAAATTCTGAAAGTCAATGAAAATTTTGCTCAAAATCACAATTAAAAAATCATATTCCATATACCATCAAAATTTTACTTTCATTCTTCTTTTTAAAATTCTAAATTGTTTCAAAATTGTTCAAATTTCTTAGAACTTGTTGAGCGGAAATACTTTCTTCTCTAAAATGCAACATTACAAATCTATTGCTATTCTATTGCTATTTCCATGGCAAATGCTCAGAAGAGCTCCACTTGTTAGTTCCACCATTTCAGACTTTTACTGCTAAGATACACCAAACTATTTCCACTGGGTTCTAAATTTAAGAACAAAGTTCCACTTAGACATCTCCCTCCCTCTTCCCCCCAAAACTTGAAATTTGATTCCCCCCAAGGATCAAATGTTATCTATCCTCATAATCTCCACTTCTTACAACTTTCTCTTCCACTCATTTCACATACCTTTCTCATCATTAGACTTTCAACTGTAACTGTCTACATTGAATGGCTCCTGAGCCTTGTTTTGGGTGATATTTATTTAAAAGAAAGTGATTAAATATGTTTGGTTTTGCAACTTACTTACCAGAATATTGTAAGTACATTGCATCCGTTTGTCTCGATTCTCTTCTTTATCAATAAATTTCCTACACAAAAAAGAAAAAAAACAATCATTTTTATTCTCAAGATAAAAAAAAATTGAGATTCATTCAATTAGAGATAGATCTTGAATAAGAAAATCTAGAGAAAGGGAAGTGGATTTTATTTCTTAGCATAATTTATTTTCATTAACTTGAAGTCTTTGTTGCTGACATCCTATCCATAATACCAGATACAATAATTGCAATACTGACATGTATTTTTAAGAAAAACAGAAAGTGTTACTAACTAGATAAAGTAAATTAAAAAAATTTATTTTGAGAAAAGTAATGTTCGACTAACAATGAGGTAAATTTGGCATGGATAGAAAATGGGGGATCAGTTTTATATCATAACCAAATTACATTCCCTATTTTTGAGTCATAGTAAACTCTATAGTCCAGAGAGAATGAATGTAGTTTTCCTGTTCACAAGGGCATCTTGTGTGTGTGTGTGTATGGAAGGGGAACTACCAATAGCTTTTTCATACTCAACTTCTTATCAATAATACCAGCCTGTTTGACACATTGGGATATTTGAATATTTTGGGGAAAAAGAAAACAGATGGTTATTATGGACTGAAAAGCACACATTTAATGTTTACTTTGCCTGCATGAAAATGTTATTTAATTGGAAATTGAGGATTTACTTTGGAATCATGGTTATTTTGGGTAGAGCATGACAGGTGAAAATTTTACAAGAAAATCAAAAATTTTTATTGAAAAATAAAATATCAATTTAATAATTATGAAATAAAGACAATGACAAAAATGTTAATCTTAAAATAGCAATTTTATGAGGAATATATTAAAGATTATCAGGTGACGTATTCTGACAAAATGGTAATTGTGGTAAGAGACGGACATTTGGTTAGTGTGAGTGTTATCTAAAATTTTGATAAACGGTGCTCTCATTGAATTATTCAAAATAATCTTATTCTGTATTTCAATTGCAGCTGGTGCAACATAATCTTCCTAACAATAATCATTAATGTGCTCATCTCAAATCAATTTCAACTTATTAAACTTCAGAATAATGATTTCACATTAACAACATTAACCTCAAACAGAAAAAGCTGTTATAGAATTTATTTCATTGACAAGTAACGTATACTTTATCACTGAACATTTTAAGGTTTTGAAAAAACAAATTTACACTGATTCCAGAGCCACAGCTAAAAATAGAAAAAATGATTTGAATGCAGTGACAGCAAATAAAAACAAATGGTTAGTTTATTTTAAAAGTATTCAATTGTTTTCACTAAGAAAAAATATTACCACCCTTCAACAATAAGTGACCAAATTTATTATTTTTGAAAGAGTTGAATTAGTTGCTTATCATGGACATGGAACAGTGGTAGTATTAAAATGTTTGATCTTCCTCAAAGATTTAAAATGGAAAAAAAAAAAGAAAATTATTAGTCTAAATAGCTAAGAGTCATGGGAGTTGATTATCTGTCTTTTTTCTGAGGAGGGGAAAATGACTGGATGCAGCAGAGGCCTGAATAAGATCAAAGAACATACCAGTCAAAATGCTGCAATAGAAACAAAGTAACAAAGATTTGGATGCTAATCTAAATACTTCAAAAATTAAAAAGACTACATATCAAAACTATGGGCAACAAGGACTTGAATTGCTTTCAATAAAAGAAATTCTCAGATGATTTATTTTTCTTCTGATAATAAAAATAAACACTTTAAAGACATCAAAGGAACAAATTAAAACTGAAATAAATTGGCAAGATGAGGAATTAGAATAATATAACTGATTTATATTTCTGATCAGCAATCAAGAAAAAAATTAACTAAAATTAAGGAAAAGATGTATACGGGGCGCGATGGATAAATTGTCATCTAAATTATGCAAAAATAAAAGCAATACTGACATCTCATTTTAACATATTTACCAAAATTACACACAAATATCTTGAAATAACTGAAGAGTATATTTATCCAATAAAACTGCCATTGGCCTCAACCATGACCTCAAGACCACTTCAGAGTCTCTTGCAACTCTTCTGGACTGTCTCCTTGTTTAAGTTGGTGAATGCTCCTATAATCCTTGCCTTCAGTTTCTTTTTGGTGTTATAAGGAGTTTTGTTTGTCCATCACTCAACTGAGCCCCATACATAATAATCAAGGGGTTTGCAGTCTGGAAAGTTAAGTGGACAGACGTAAAGAGTTATGTGGTCACAGAAATTGTCTGACAGGCATGGCTGGGTTCTCTTGCTTGTGTGACGTGGTGCAGAGTCCTGTTGCCAAACAGAGTCCTTTAGCAGCCACCCTCTTGAGGACAGCACTACCTCTTCAAGGTACTTGATGTAGGCCTCTGTATTGAGTCTGAGGCCCTGTGAGAAGATGAATGGAGGCATAACATCATCACTAGTGATCACTCCAAACACCTTCATGATCACCATTAGACTCATCTAACTCATTCCAAATCCACTGCACTGTCCTCAGACTGTTACCCAAATACACTAAAATGTTCATATTGGAGCTTTCAGCATGAATGCCAAGCAGTACAGCATACAGTTTCCAAATTTCTGGCAGAGTGAATTGCATCATAATGCTCTTTTTCTCACAGATGGTGCCCAACTGATCCTACTATACTGTGCAGTTAACAAAATCAAAAACAAACAAAAAACATGTGCAAAATTTAAAAAAATTGAAAACGGCGACAATTTACCCATCTCACCCTGTATAAAGTTTTAAATAGTGCATGGCATCAGCAGTGTCTGGAAGTAGATATGAATGCCATCTCCATTGTAAGATCAGTTGTTAAAGGTTAGAAGTTGGGGAGAAAATCACTTTACACTCATTCACACTTGGATTTAGGAAGAAGAAATTGGTGGGAGGGGGTGGTATTTGAGACATTCTCTTCCTCACTGGTTTTGTCTGGAAGTTGTCATATATTGACAGAAGGAACAGTTATTAAATAGCAACAAGGAGACCAACTTGTACAATTATAACAAATTTCCTGTCGTAATAATTCTTGTTTTTTGAACAAGTTTACTTAAATGTGAAACAAGAAGGAATTAAGTTGAGGATATACTGACAGACATCAGACAATGGGCTCAAGAGAACAACCATTCAGGATATTAGAAACAAGAAACTCTTAGGAAATTATGCACAATGGATTTTAAGAAATTATGAAATAAAGAGATAAGTTCATTTCAAAGAATATTCACAATAGTGCAATGAGTTCAGTCCTCACTAAGTATTCCATTAAAATGACCTAGTGTCAGACTAAAGCTTTATAAACTTTGATATATTTTTTAACAGTTCAAAGCATTTCTTTTAGAATACAAATATATTTATTCCTTTGAAGGATTACAAATTAATTCATTTTTCAATTATATTTTTTTCTTGATACACTCCTGATCAAAAATTTAAGACCACTTAAAAATCTTTAAAAAGAAATTTTTTTTACGGATAGATTTTAAACTCCTCCCACTTAAGGTTACCAATACTACAATCTAAAAGGTTATGGAAACAAAAAGCTACATTCCAAACATTTTATTTAGTAATTTACATTTTTATAAAATGAGACGATTTACGCATGATCAAAATTATAAGACCAGGGGTATAAATTGTTAGATCTATGGTAATTCCAATGTTTTTAGTTCAGTTAGAGATTAGCAATCACTGCGTAAAGGTGTTACCATGCCTAAAGTAAGCAAACTTACCGAAGTTGAGCGTTCTCGAATTCTAAAATTCCATAAGCAAGGTTTGTCACAGCGGGCGATCGCAGCTAAGGTAAATCGCAGTAAAACTGATTTGCAACTTTCTAAAGAACAGTGAGAATTATGGAAAAGCAAAATCCTCTGGCAGGCCCCCAAAAATTTCTCCTGCATTGAGTCGGAGAATAAGACGGGTTGTTATGAAAGACGGGGGACTTTCTTCTAGTCAAATTAAGGCAGTCACAGATGCTGATTGCAGTCCCGTAACCATCAGATGACACTTAAGACAAAAAGGCATGGTAAATAAAAAGCGTAAACAAATTCCTCGGCTGCTTCCACGCTTAAAGTTTGGTCATGAATACCAAAGATGGGACGTTGAGAAGTGGAAGAAAGTCCTGTTTTCTGAGGAGAAAAAATTCAATCTCGATGGTCCTGATGGCTTCCAACGATATTGGTATAACAAAAACATGCCTCTTGAAATTTTCTCCACACGTCATAGTGGTAGAGGGTCCCTAATGGTATAGGGTGCCTTTTCTTACAGGGGGATGATGGAGCTCCAGGTGATGCAGGGTCATCAGAGAGTGGCTGGTTGTGTTAACATGCTACAAAAAGCATCTTTGATGATGGAGGGCCATCGTTTGTGTGGGGATGGATGGTTATTCCAACAAGATAATGCTGCAATCCATGCTGCAAGACGGACCTTGACCTTTCTACAAGAAAATGGGGTCCATCTCTTGGGACATCCTGCATGCTCACCGGACTTGAACCCAATTGAAAATGTTTGGGGATGGATGACAAGAGATGTTTATCGAAATGGCAAACAATATTCAACAAAAAATGAACTTTGTAAAGCCATCTTCAGAAACTGGAGCAACATCCCCCGCACCTTAATGGAAACGCTTATTTCTAGCATGCCCGACAGAATTTTTGAAGTCATCAAAAGCAGTGGAGGTAGACTTCATTATTAAATTTGGTTGTTGAATGTTTTCATACACTTTTTGTACAATTTTGTAGAATTTTTGTCTCTGGTCTTATAATTTTGATCATGTGTAAATCGCCTCATTTTATAAAAATGTAAATTTCTAAATAAAATGTTTGGAATGTAGCTTTTTGTTTCCATAACCTTTTAGATTGTAGTATTGGTAACCTTAAGTGGGAGGAGTTTAAAATCTATCTGTAAAAAACAAATTTCTTTTTAAAGATTTTTAAGTGGTCTTAAATTTTTGATCAGGAGTGTATAAATGCATATGTTTAAGCTAACAAACTTATCTCAAAGATTATTGACTGTGATTTCACTGAGTTACTCAGGATTTTAATTTTAAATCAAATTAGGAAACATTCAGTAAATCCCTAGAATATTTGCCAGAAAACAATAGTTAGCAAAGGTAGTGAATTTAGTCCTCACTATTGTAGCCTTGTACCAAACTTGGCATGGCATAGAAATAGTTCTGCAGTGAATAACACTGATCAAGCTCAATGTATAAAATCAATTTTTGAAATCTGCTTTTCCTAATGGCGTTAATTTATAAAAGCTGAAGACTTATTTAAAACTTTTATCAATTATCAAGCCAAGTCCTTTTCTTTCCTTTTGACTTCATTAGTTGGATTAGGTGTACAGTGTACGTCATTCACCCATTTAATATCTAAATAACTTTATAATAATCTAAATCTAATGCTTTGTTAAACTTAGAATTTAAAATTCGTAATAAAAAGTAAAATAAAGTGATTATAATAGTTGATTAATAATGCTGATCTCTATTTTAATCAAATATTAATGTTAATGCCCTAATTAATTTTTTTAGAGTCTGTTCTTATATTCTTCAAATTAGAAATTACTTGTATTTTGATTGGTCCATTCTGTCTATGTAACAATGCCTCCCTGATTAAAGGGGTTTGGCTAGTCTTGAACCTTTTGAAACTCAACTTGAAATAAACCTCATCACGTGATAAAACACAGTGTTGAAACAAAACGGCTACTTTTGTAGTAATATTATAACATACTTATGTTATAAATTCTAAATAAATATATATATATATATATATATATAATGGCTGGCCACTTGTATTCGAGGATATCCATCCACTAGGGCAACTAGTGAATCTCCATTGCAGACGCCTGCTCAGACACACTTGCATGTGTCAACACCCACAGGGCCCACCTGTGGGTTATACTGCAACTATACTGAGTGAACTTTAGTTACAGTTTCTGGGAGAGAGCACATTAGTGTAAACAACAAGCTGAACAAGGCCAGATGACTTGTGACTTAAACACAACTATTGACAACTCCTCAAAAGAAACCGTCTACTCAAATTCACTCACAAGGCTTGGGTTAACCTGTGGTATGGTTTTAGGGATTTTCCAAAAGGTGTCACAGGCTCAGATCGCCTCCTCCAGACCGATAACATCATGAAGTCACCTTTTTTTTTATAATCATATCACCACAAGCAAGGCATTATACTGCCACTGTTGTGCAGGGGGTTACATAGAAGGAAAGTTATGAGAAGGAGTGACAGAATAAAAGGGGTGTCAGGAAGTGGGTAGGAGATGAGAGCATGAAAGAGAGGATGCAAGTTAGTGACATAGTAGATGACTATTGACTTTACATTTAAATTCTTCAAGATTGTAGCTGTTGAGGAAGCAAGTAAACAAAAGGGAATTCCACAGGCGGGAAGTGTGAGTAAAGAAGCTGCTAGAGTAGAATTTGCATTTACATCTTATTGGTTTCACAGTAAAAAGGTGAGACCTTGTTGCTAATCTTGTGGCTTGAGTAAATTCATATATGAGGGGGGGGCACCAGTGAGCTATCTTCCAGACAAATCTACCATGGTGAGTTTCAAACCCAGGCTACATAGTCAGAAAGGGAAAGTTCTGAAGACTCAACCATGTGCCTATATATATATATATATATATATATATATACATACACACACACATATTATATATATAAGTACATACATATACATATAATTTTTTAAAAACTAATAGATTTTATTTATTAACCCAACATAACGTATCATCTTAAATGTTATTTTTTAGTGGACACTACATTTATGTTCGTCTACCAGCCTGAATATTCAAGAAATTTCATTAAAAAATTAAATTATTAAAAATGTTATTAAAGAACAAATAATTTCAACAAGAAGAATGAGCTGAAATGTAGCATAAGGACCTAGCTTAATTGACAACATTCTTTGTAGCTGAGTTGCTTGTTAGAACCAATGAGGGTTTCGCTTGCAAAGAAGGCATCAGATTTGAGTCCTGTTGGAGGGAACATTTTTTCTTAAATAAGATTTCTCAAATATTCAAGCCAGTAGATGAAAATAAATATGTTTAAAAAGATAAATGGAGCATCTACTCAAATATGGATATTCACTAAAAATAATGTTTAAAGTGTTCAAAATACATATGCATATGTATGCACATGTGTTTGTATATAAAGGAATGTATTCAACCATAGTTTTTCAACAGTTCAAAATTTTTAATTTTTAATTGATTTACTTTAAAATAAAAAAAAATACTGTTAAACTTTGATTTGGTTTCTCTTCTTTTTATGAGAAGAAATTTTGTTTTTTTTCTGCCATTTTGGGAGCCAAATAAGTCATAAAAAGAAAAAAAATTCTGAGGAATTCCAAAAGCCAAAGAAAAATCTGCGATTTTCTTTGTTCTGAATTGTTTTCTGCTAAATCTCAAATATCATCTTGAGGCTAAAGATAATTTTTGAAAGAATAAATGTTTTCTGCTGTAAAAATGCCGGTTTTAGTTAATGAGATTTGGAAGTAGGAAAATCTCAAAGACTGGGTAGTGTCAGAGCAAAAACATAAATGCTTGAAGGTCATGCAAATGAAAGGAGGATAATCAGGCTCCCTGCACTGGGCTGGGGGTTAGAGATAAAAAGGAAAGAAAGTCATCTCATCAAATATTCTGTAGAACTTCAATGATTACTAAATGGGTGGTCTGTACGCAGTTCACATATCACCTGTCTTACAAAAAGGTGATCTGATGCCTTGAATTTGATTGGTTCACTTCAATCAACTCATTAATTTTATCCCTCTCTTTCTTTATCGACTACATAAGATGAAAGTAGGGCAAAAAGAAGGAGCAGAAATACTTAGAGATAAGCAACATGAAAGTGACAAAGAGAATGAGAAAGAAAAGAATTTAGAGAAGAACGGAAATAAAACATTTTTAGAAATAAAGGAGGGAAGAAATAAAAATAAAACAAAATAAAAAAAGGAAAATAATATATTTCAAGTAAAGGAAAAAACGACAACTTTTATTTTATTTTATTTTCAACTCCAATTCAGGAAAGAAGTGTAAGACATGTCTCCTTGGAATGCTGCAGACTTCTATATGCTGTACCCTTTCAGGATGTGGGTAATCATTACTCTCCACAACTTCCAATTCCATGTGGCTCATAACAGTATTTCTCCTAAGACTCCTCCACTCTATTTACCATCCATTCACACAAGTTTGTCAAGTAGGTGGCTCTCTGCCCTCCCCTACTTCCCTTACCCTCTTTCATTAGGCAATTTTATAGGCAAATATAGAATTCAAATAGAAACTGATGTCATCTTAAAACTGAGTGTACAATCATAAAAAGAAAGAAAAAGGAATTCGGAAAAAAAATCAACAAATTCATACAGAAAAAAATATTGAAATAAAATGTGAGAATGGTTTCATCAAAACATGCCATGTCTTTTTTGGACGTTGGTGGTCATGGTTCTCCACATTTTCCTTTCTTTTGTAGTTCTTTGTAATGTTTATCTTTTTACCATCCCTCCCACTCCTCATTCTGCCATCCATTCACATAAACTCATCAGGTAAGTGATCTCTTACCACCCCAGTCTTCAATATGTTCTTGGAGTGTCAAATTTATCAAGCTCTTCTTTTTCATTATGGGTCCCAAAAATTTAAACTCTTTCTGATTCAAAGTGTCCTTTTTGTTTTCATTTTCCTTAACACTTCCTTATTGCTTATATGATCTGTTTATGGCATTCTTAACATTCTTCTGTAGAACCAAATTATCAAGCATTTACTGATATATAAGAGGATTAATAACACATTCTTTTCAATCAATTCGCCTCAAGCAAAGTGGTAATGCCACTAAGATGCATGTGGCTACTGAGAGTGAAAGAGAATGAAAAAGACTTTAGAAGAGACCAGAAACCCAATCATAAACAGGAATCAAGGGATAAACCTCTACTTTTGATCAAAAGACTGAGGAGAAGTGTGAATCAGATGATAGGCAAACCTTTATACTCTTTATATAGCAGTCAGTATATTTTCTTAGTTTTTAATGAAAATTTCCAGTTTCTTAATATTTTTCTTAGTTTTAGGAAGGCATCTTTTGCTATTTCAATGCATATTCAGATTTCAGTGTCACATTTTCCATCCTTTGCTAAAACACTTCAGAGATATTTAGACTTTTGTACTTGTTTCATTTGGCAAAAAAGATAAATTATTTTTATTATAAAATGTGCTTCAAATGAGAAAGGTAAGAAGTGTTAAATGTAATTAAAGGTATTTTAAAAAATTGGATGCGAAAAGTGATTTTTATGGCATTGAATATCAAAGTTTATTTCTCAACAAATTATAAATTATTGTTAATTTCTGTCTTTGATAGAAAATTCCATTTTCTAATTTATATAATAGTAAAAAGCTCATTTTCTACGTCTGTAATCTCTAAGTATTCAAAATGGTGAATTGTAGACAGAGGCATTAAATTAAGATACACCTAAACTGCAAAAGACAAAAAAATTAAAATTTGGCAAAAAAAAAAAAAAAAAAAAAAAAAAAAAAAATTCTAAAACAATAGATCTGTTTTGCAAATTTTGAAGAGAAAGAGGGATTGCTTAAAATCTGGCAGAACATTAAAGAGAAACACAACACTGTTAGCAGAGCAGAAAACCTAAGGAAGAGACAAGTAAAATGAAGGAAACATCAACAGCATTTCTTCCAGGAACCTTACAAATATGCGAGGAGAATTTTTGAACAACCCAGATCAAGTGTGCTTAGAATAGAAAAAAATATTCTAGAAGAACATTTAAGAGTGATGCACACTGATCCCAAATGACATATTACTCTAGATCATGATAGCAACTTATTTTGGCCAGCCATCTCTAAGTGAAGTTTGACATGAAACCACTCACACATGAAGAAATAAGACACATAGTGAACAAGAGTAAAATAAATCTATACCTGGCCCTAACAGAATACCTTTCCTTCTATATGAAATATGTTCTACACTTCTTAAATGGTTATATACTAACTTGAAGTTGGCATGGAAAAACTACCATATCAGCCCACAGTGGATGATAGCTAATGGGATTTATATAACCAAAGAAAAGAATTCCAAGGACATCATACAATTTCGGCTAATTTCACTTCTCAATGTAGAAGGAAAGATATTTTTCGCAGTTTTGGCATCAAGGTTGACCAAATAACTTCTCAATAATGAGTACATCAATACTTCAGTACAGAAGGGTGTTCCAGGAATAGCTGGTTGGTTAAAGCATGAAAACATGATCTTGGAGGCCATTCAAAAAGCAAAAATTAAAAGATTTGGATGTCACTTCGTTGGATTTGACTAATGCATACAGATCAGTACCCCACCAAATGATACAATTATCATTACAAATGACAATTACAAATGATACAATTATCATTACAAATGACAATTACAAATGATACAATTATCATTACAAATGACAATTACAAATGATACAATTATCATTACAAATGACAATTACAAATGATACAATTATCATTACAAATGACAATTACAAATGATACAATTATCATTACAAATGACAATTACAAATGATACAATTATCATTACAAATGTACCATATTACCGAGGAAATATCTAATATGCTAGGAACTTATTTTGTTGGTTTTCTCATGAATTTCACTACAAAAGACTATACGACTAAGTGGAGTAGATTTGAAGTTGGAATTGCGATGGGATGTAAAGGGTCACCCATACTTTTCGTTCTGGCAACAAACAAGGCTCATGTGGTTGAGCTTGATGAAGGTTGTGTGCAAGTGAAACCATTGAGAGGAAAGGCCCTGAAACAGTGAACATTCTCTCCTGATGAAACCAAATTAACTTAAATGTAAATTCAAGAGAAAGCATTAAAAGAAAAACCAATGAAATCATATGCCATAGAGAGGCTCGGTGGAAATGTCATTGGCATGAGGAGCATTACACATTCAGTTCACTTCAGGTAAGTTTCAATTACTTTGTAAGTAATTTCCTTCTTGGCAATTGAATGCTGAGAGTATGGTGTCTGAATCCACAATGAATTAGGAAGTTCTTCAAGGGCGATAAATGTATAATAATAATAATAATAATAATAATAATAACAACAGCAACAACAACAACAGAAAAATTAAGGCAGACACTATGGGGTGGTAGTAAGTGTGTTATTGTTTGTGTCCATTAAAATGTCAAGGAAAGGGATTTTGTTATCTTTGTTAAATTTGTATGTGAACTTGACGACAGATTTTTTAAAAAGTTTTTTGATGTTCCATTATTTCTTCTATGTTTTTTTAACTAATATAAGAATGCCATCTTCGTATTGTAGGTAGATAGGGGGTTTCAAAGTGCTAAATGGTGCTAAATATATTATTTTCTAAGTTGGCCACGTAGAAGTTGTTGAAGGTTGAAGCAAGAACTGAATCCATTGAAACACTATCTCATTGCACATATACATTATTTCTGTGATCATAGAATGGGACTTTAATGGTACAGGTTAAAAGTAGTTTTAGCATTTTAGGTTTAATTTTTAATGGGGACAGAAAATTGTTATTATATATATATATATTTTTATAATAATGTCAATGTTTCATTAACTGGAACGTTAGTGAACAGATTTGCAATGCCAAGTGATGCTATGATTTCATTATTAGGTTTGTTTCAGTTTTTAATATTTGTATAAATTCAAGGGATGATTTAATGCTGTATTTGCTAGGTATGTTTAACCCACCCTATTCGTTAGGTATGTTTAACCCACCCTACAATAACAATATAAAAGCAAAAATAGGAAAAATATTTTTTAACATAATAGAAAAATACTTTCCCAAACATAATTATCAAAATCAGCTCCTGCTGCATGGGAAATATTGAAAAGATAATAACCAAACACAACAAAAAAATACTTAATAAAACTAATACTAACACAAACCAACAAGACAATACAAACAAATTAAAGTGCTGAAAGAAAGACAACTGTCCACTTAATGTCTTACCAACAATACAATATACAAAGCAACTGTAACAAATCACACCAATACAGACAAAAAGATTTATATGGGAGCAACAGAAACATTGTTTAATAGTTTAATAATCACAAAACATCATTCAACATAGAAAAATACAAAAACACATCATAAAAATACATATGGAACCAGAAAGAAAACAAGATTACCACCAAATTCAAATGGGAAATAGTAAAAAAGCACCACCATACAACAGTAATAGCAAAAGTTGTAAATTATATCTAGAAGAGAAATTAGCAATAATTAGTTTCAAAAATCAAAGTAAAATTTTAAACAAAAAAATATGAGATAATGAGAAAATGCAGACATATGAATAAATACCTACTTTGCTACTTAAATAACAATAAATAACAACAAAATCAACAAGAAAACAAAAAATAGGCATATAAACAATATAAAAATTTAAAACTAAAACATAATTATAAATACAAAACTACAATAAACAAAAACAAAACAAAGAATATGCATATATAAATTTGAGAAATAAATATAAAAAACATGCAAACACCCAGTTGTGACAAAAGCAGAAAATAATACAACAGCCACTAAAGGTAAAATAAAATAAACAAATAAAAATAAAAACAAAGACATGTAAAACTTCCAAACACAAATAAAATAAACCATCAGGAAGCAAAACATACCAGCACAGTCACACTAAGAAAAAGGTCAAACCAAAGTCAACAAAAAAGGACCCATCCCAACTAAACAAACAACCATTCAAGCATACACTAAAAATAAAAATAAATCAAACTATACAATAAAAAAAGGAAAAATAAAGAAAATCAACCAATCATAAACAAGAAAAAGGATACCTAGCCAATCACAAACAAGACTACTCCCATAATATCATGCAATATTTTACATAAACAAGAAAAAAACTGTAACTTAATGTATAGTACTGAAAAGTCAGAACATTATAAAGGTGTCTTCACAAAAATTCAAATTGAAGTCTGCATAAATACACTATTAAAGAGACAAACTCTTTTTATTTGGATATCTCATTCTCCCATGTTTGTTTCATGCTTGAATGCAAACTTCAGGTCATGGGCTTTTAGTGTCCAATAGTTCAAGGGGGTAGACAAAAGGCAGAATTAGTGAAGTTTTATTGTTGACATAAAAGTTATTACTAGCTTTTTTAATCTTTAGTTTTTAATGATTACAGCAAGAACTAGACAAGAATGTGCTTCACTTGTCCAGTGGTGGATATGCTTGCTGACACAGCATTTAGTCTTAATACTTGTAAAATCCATAAATATCAATAAATGTTGAAATAATTTTAATGGCAACATACAAATTAAGTTCAGCCATAAATTTAAATTTTACAATTGAAAAATATGATTTATAAATTGTAAAAAAATGAAATAAATAAAAAATTTAAAAAGTAAAAGGAAAGGTCCCTCCCTTCACTCCTGTTCCCTTTTGAAAATCCATACCCCACCAAGGATAGCATTTGTGTGTGTCAATAACAATCTGACTTAGAAAAAATTTGCATTTGTGAAATGAAACACATTTATATTACACACACACATATATATATATATATATATATATATATATATATATATATATATGATTTATAAAGGAAAACTCAACACATCATTTAAATTGGTTATCAATTATAATTCATTTCAATGAGCTTAATTAGCTCATTTCATCAGAACACACAATATTCCTTCCATTTGGTACAAAAAATTTTGCTGGAATAAGCATTTTCTTTAACTGAAGAGAAGGATAAAAATTAAAAAACTAGGAAAAAGGAGAAAAAAGAAAAAAGAGTCAGGATATAGGCATTGGCGTCAGATCAGCTGGGGGTATTCAGACCAGTTGTGAGGACATTGACCACTAAGTAATTAACTGTTTATTTCTAATTCTATGGATACGTGTGTATGTGTAACCCATGAATTAACCCACCCATGTACACTAACTTATATCCATATACACATATGCTCACATCCCCACATATACCTACAGATGTGACTGTTTATGCTTATACATACTTATCGACCTACACTTTTTCATGTCTACATATGGATCTTGCATTCGTATACTCACATATATACATTTCATAAAGACAGGATTTTACAAGATATAAATAGTGTTATATATATATATATATATATATATATATATATGATTATGCTAGTAACTCTCACACATGCTCCCAAAATACACATATATTTTCATACTTACATACATCCTCACATCACATCCATACATATATATATACTCATATATACATATATACATACATATATTCTCAACATATACTGTTAAATATAAGAGACAATGAATGTCTATTATGTTTAATCATGAGCCGTTCTAAACGTCATATTTTGGCTTTAATTTCAGTTGAAAATAAAGACAAAAATTCTCCAACATTTGGATAATTTTTTATTAAGTTGGTTCTAAGTTTTCGGCTCACATGAGCCATCTTCAGTGAGGTTATTAAGATGGTAACACAATAACATCCACCATCAGCAATGATTTTATCTTGTGTTGACATAAAACTCTGCTAGGCAATGGCGATAGTTACCAAAAATAACAAACGCAGTTCGCAAATTTGCAATGCGGTTCTATGACATAACACTGCGGGATAGCGCGAATTGACAATAGAACCATGTATTCAAATGCAATGTAATGTGTTATGACCAGATTTAAATGTGATTTTATTAAGTGTGGGTTGTTTGGATTTAATGTAGATGGCCTCCAATATCTGAAAGTTCTTTTTACTGTGTGTATGAGTAAGGATTATTGTATTGTTGACTAAAATCTGTCTGATATTACCTACATATTTATGTTTTTATATATATATATATATATATATATATATATATATATATATATAAATATATAAATAAAACACATAAATATGTATATACACACAAAAATATCTCCAAGAGGAAGAAGTTCATTCTTTTTGCTCAATATAACAGAATCTTTTCTGTCAATTTCTAATCTAACTTGAAGAAATTAAACAAGAAACAATAATAATAATAAACAATGTGTTTGTAATTAAAAGAAAATGTTCTATTTTGTCTGTTTTCTATTAACTATAAAAAATAAAAATTCTTTCCGATTTTTTTCATAATAAAACATTTAGTTTTTTAGTAATTTGAGAAAAGATTTCAAGTCTCTCTTTCTCCCTACCTTTAATATGCAATGTCAATTTTTGTTTTATCTGTTGCATGTATATAACTTAACAGAACCTACTTGTGTTATAAGGGTCAGGGTTCACTTCCTAATATTACATTAGGTTTTGTAATCACAACAAATGCAAAGACAAAATACACAATCATGCTTTATCTTCAGTGGTTGCCTCAGACTTGTTTGTCATAGTCTACTAAAATAGAATTTGTAAATAATGCGAGATCAGAAAACTCTCTTATTTTTTATGATGAACAGAAGAAGAATGACTTCGTTCCCTTCCGTGTTTAACTTCATTGTTTTTCAGTTTTAAAATATTTTATGACAATTTTTCTCGACTCATAAGAAATTAAACAAAAACTAAAATAAGTTTTTCAATAAATATTTTAAATTCATGCTTTTGATAAATTGAAAATGTCAAGTTAAAATCAGATCTAACTTTTGTTTTCTAAAATACGAAAAATTTTATTTGTGAAATTAAAATTTGAACGTAAATTTTAAAATAAAACAAAAACACACAAACAATATAAAGAAATGAAAAAGTAATAAAAAATGAAATTACTTTTTAGTTTTGTTCTAAAATGAGAAAAAAGTAGACATTTCTTACCTGTAATCAAGAAGTCGTTCCAACAGGTCAGTAACTGATTGGATAAAATAAGTGCCATTCTCACGTAAGGTTGGTTCTGCTTGTACTTTTTCCAAAAGTCTGGAGAAGAATTTTATCATTGTTGCAATATTATTAGAATCACAGATAAGATAACAGAACTTAAAATGGATCCCCTCTCTTCCTAATAAATAAAAATAATATTAAATGAGCAAGAAAATGTCTCTCATAGAAAAATTTTCTAATTCTAAAGGATAAAAATTTACTTTCAATTATATCATGCAAACATTAAAGACGGCTCTTCAAACACAAAGCAAGTGAACAGTTCGTATATGCCAAGCCTGCATGAGTGTGTAAGACCAGATGAGGAGGAAACTTTCATGGAATTGTGGGTGAGATAGAAAGAAAATGTTAACAGAATTCTTCAATGTAATCACAAAACAAATTTTTTCACCCACAAAAATATAAGTTTTGTGTCAAATAACAAAGTGAACAACACTTCCTACATACATAAAACAACCTTATTCAGTAACCCACTACCTTGAATGGCTCTTGTGTCTTGTATTGGGCAAACATTACTAACAAAATAAATTAAAATCAAACCTGCATTCCCTTATTCATCAGGGAAACTATTCCTATAGTCAAAACATGGCCACAGAGAAGCAGTTTCTCTGATGAAAAAGAGGCATAGAAGTACAATCAAATCAGATTAATTATAAATTAAATCAGCTTATTTTCCTCAAATAAAGTTACAGAAAAGTATATATTTTTTTGTAAGTTTCTTTAATAAAGCGAATTACATTACAATGAAAGACAACTAAAAAAGGGCACTGATCAGCTACTTTATCAAAAAAACTCCTTCCAGTCAAATTAGTTTTAAAATATGGCAAAGTATTTTGTTTATTAAAAATGTTAATTAGCTAATCTATTATCTAATAGCTTGAAAATAAAAACTAAAATAAAAGCTTTTTCATTTTTAAAAATAATTTTAAAATGCTTAGGTATCACATTTTCTGTAGTGGTATCTAATATATATATATATATATATATATGGCTACCAGATTCTTGAGCTTCCCAGGAATCATGTCAATTGATTTCACCAGTATCTCTTGGAGTATGGAAGACATAACTTTTTCTATTTGTCCTTCAAGTTCTTCCAAAGGTCTTGGTATAGTGTAGTAAACTTGCTCCTTTAATCAACCACAAAGTAAAAAGTTACAGGATATTCAATTAGGACTCCTGTCTGGCCACTCATACATAAAATAGTGATTAGGGAGTTACTTTTCAATTATTATATATTAAATAGTAATTAGTAGGGGATCAATTTCTTACTTCATAACAATAAAAAAACAGATCCCCTACTTTAGGTTCAACAGAAGATTTAATTGCATTATTTCCAATTATATTTGTACTAATTGCAGGACGATCAGTTTATTATTTCATGACAATAGAAAACCGATCCCCCACTTTATGCCCAGTAGAAGCTTTAATTATGTTTACAACTATAATATTTAGTCAGTCAGTTAAGACCCGTATGTGATACAGGCTTGGTGGATCATGTCTCTTTTGAGATATGACTGACTAGACAGATTTTTCTGCAGTAAGTTGCCATTGCTTTCTGCAGTCGATTGGTTGCCAGCCAAGGCTATAGAACTCAATCTGTCCTGTTATTTAACCCATAACTGGAAGGAATTGATAGATTAATACATTTCTTAAGGTTATTTGTGCATAAGTGAATGCAAGGAATTTAACTGGAATTCAAATTCGGCTTCCCGATTTGTCGTTGAGTCAATATCCACTGCACCACAACACAAGGCCTATTTCATAACACCCTCTCATTCACTTATTTTAATATCTCAAAGGATTTGTAAATATAATGATTAAAAAACTCAAATAGTAGAGAAAAAAGTTTAAAAAAAAAAAAGTTAATCTAAAAAGTATTTAATAAAATTATTATTGAAAATTCATGAGAATTATTTTCCTCAACATCTTCCTATATTTCTGATATGAGGTATTGTAACTATTTACACTATTTACATTAGTAAAGTTTTGTAATTTGCTTGAAGCATTGTGTATAATAGGTATATTGTTATGTCTTGAAGGCTGTCACAATGCGCTCAGTAAAATAAAGGAAGGTAAAGAAAGGCCAGGAACTCACTCAGACAGACACAGGCTTCTCTGCCATTCTGAAGATGAGATTTTGATCTCAAAATATTAATGTATAATAAATAGATAATACCCAAAAACTTCTTTACCTTCCTTTATTTTACTCAATGCATTGTAACAACCTTCAAGACATAACCATATAACTATTTACATTATTCGGACTGTTGTCCTCATCTTTATTGCCATATTCACCTCCAATATCTGTCTATATTTTTCATGGTTGGTTTGTTGGTTGTTTTGTGGTATATCAACCTCGGTGGGTCATTTATTGCCAACTAAATTTTATTTATTGCTTGTAATACCTTTTCTTTCAAAAGTTTATTGTTGTTTATAAGTTTGTGGCTGGTAATACTTTTTCTTTCGAGTACCACTGAGAAATAAATTTGCTTTGATTTTTTCAGCATGTCAGTCTTGGTTATTTATTACTATGGTGTCTATTTTCTTTAAATGGGTGTAGCTTTTTATTTTATTTTAATATTTATGCTCTCAAATCCTGATTGAACACTCTGGAAGAATGGTAGACTTTGAAAAACAGTAGCTACTCTGGCTTGTACGCATCGCTCATTCAGTTATGAATTAGATCACTCTGGCTATTGGGTGTGTACAATGATAATATACATGCTAAAAAGTCTGCCGCCTTCTACCAAGCGCCCATAGCCCAGAGGTAGAATCGCCAACTGACACCAATTCGGTCGGGTTTCAATCCTGGGTTAAAAGCAATCGGAGTCTAACTGTACTGATGAGCTGTGATACAGAGAAACAGATCTGTCTGCGGATTACTATCTATCTATCTATATATATATATATATATATGTATATATAAAGGTTTATATTTTTAAAAAGAGATGGACTTTTTCATCTGTTTTTTCAAAAAGTTCTCTTATATTCTTTGAATTATAGTATTTTTGTTGGGTGGAGGCTAAGGCCGTGCAGTCTATTAGAAACTATATTTTTGAAATGAAGTACTTATATAAATTTTCTTGTCAACAGAATATTTTGTCAAAACACACAAGAGAAATAATTAGAACCAAAGTAAATAAAAAAGTTGCTTTGCTGCTTTGAATGCTAATTTCAAATATTAGTGGAATGCCGTACATGGCTGACTGGGCAGAAGATTTTCCCAGAGTAGGTTGCCATTACTTTCTGTGGCAGACTGGTTGCCAACCAAGGTTATAGAACTCAATCTGTCCTGTTATTTAACTCATAGTTGGAAGGAAGAGACAGATTAATACCTTTCTCAAGTGTATTTGTGTGTTAAGTGAATGCAATGAACTGGAATTCAAACTCAGGTCTCTGATTTCTTGAACCTCGCTGATATCCACTGCACCACAACACATCATTCAAATATTAAATTTGAAATATTACTCGTTTAATAAAAATCCATATCAGCACAAATAAAGAGTACAAATGTTTCTACTGATCCGATAAAAGAAAGAATAAAAGCTAGTATTGATTGTTGCATAACTAAAACGCAAGATATCTTTTTCCTAAAAGTCATTCAGCCTTTGTTCTTTAAAAATAATGAGAGAGAGAGAGAGAGAGAGAGAGAGAGAGAGAGAGAGAGAGAGGGAGAAATTTCCAGTATTTTAAAAAATATAAGAAAAATTTCATATTTAAAATTTTATTTTTCATTATATGAGACCAGCACAAAAATATGTGGCTGTTGAATCATCTTTCCAAAGAAAATAAACAGATGTTTTGCTCAGCGGGAAATTATTATTGTACAAGAAAATTTTTCTGTGCAGCAGGCTATAATTTATACGAATGGAAAAAAAACAGCTTTATAAATGTACGACATTTTTTGGTGACAGACATTTCCAAAAGGCATCTACCAACTTGATAGATTACTATTAATCTACATAAATACACACACACGAATTAATCCCTATCCTAAACTAACATCAATACTTCTCAAACTAGCATTGGTTTGAAATAATGGATTTATTTACACAAGGATGACAATATCTTTACTTTGCGTTACATCAAAATCTTGCTCATTATAGCTTTGTTTAGAATCAATGTGTAATATTTGTATGCCTTGCCTAAGTTAATTTTACAGGCTTATTTAATCAGTAGAATGATGGTGAAAGGTATACATTACTTTCCTTAGGGCCAGATATTCAAATCAGTGCAGTATTTGCCTTCTAAGCTTAGAGATTTATTTGATTTAGTTTGATAAAAGTTACAAGGAAATATAAAGAACTCCTAATGTTCATTATAGCACTTCAAACACAAAAACGTGTCAGGTAAATTATACACTGAAGCAAAGGATAAAAATAAAAAATACATATCTATCCAATCAGAGACAAACTGATTATCTAAGAAGGTCATTATTATCTTTATTGAAACCAGTTATTTTCAGGAATTTTGTATTTATATTTTTGTACTTTTAGATATTTTTTTTATAACCATATCACCCCAAGCAAGGCATTTTATTGCCACTGTTTGGCAGGGGTTTATATAGGAGGAATGTTATGAAAAAGAGTGACAGGTTATAGGGGTGTCAGGAAGTGGGTAAGAGAAGGATGAGAATACTGATGAGAGTGGAGTGGACAGAGAAAGAAGCATGAGAGAGAGGATGCAGGTTAGTAAGATAGGAGATGACTATTGACTTTACATTTAAATTGTTGGCGATTGTAGCTGTTGGAGAAGCAAGTAAATGAAAGGGAATTCCACAGGTGGGAAGTGCGAGAAAAGAAGCTGCGGAAGTAGAATTCACGTTCACATTTTATTGGTTGCTAATCTTGTGGGTCAAGTAAATTCATATATAGGGGGCACCAGTGAGCTAAGTCATTGGAGCAGAGGCCGTGAAAGTATTTGTACAGTATATTGGCTTGGAATGAGAAATCGGAGATCAGAGTTTGAATTCCATTTGAATTCATTGCACTCACATACACGCATATACCTTTAGGAAAGGTACGAATCCATCACTTCACCCTCCAACTATGGGTTAAGTAGCAGGACAGATTCGGTTTTATAGCCTCAGTTGGCAACCAGTCTACCGTAGAAAGTAATGGCAAGCTACTGCAGAAAAATCTTCTGTCCAGTTAGTCATGTCACTTTTGATAAATGATTGCCCAAGTGTGAATTATGTATGGCGCTTAACTGACTGACTGTATTTAAAAAAAAAAGACAGTGGAGGGTAACTTTTCTATGTTTGTTTTTGTCTTGTTGAGACAAAGTGGAAATTAAGAAAAACAATAGAAAAATCATTTCAATGTAGAAACGGAGAGAAAAAAAAATCCAAAATCTGTGACCTTGATAGAATTCCAAGAGTGTATGTGTGTGTGTGTGTGTGTGTGTGTGTGTGTGTGTGAGAGAGAGAGAGAGAGTGTGTCTGTCTCTCTTGCACATACCCTGATAGAATACATAATGGAAAAATCAATAAAAGAGGACAAATCAGACAAGACGAAACCCTTACTATTAACCATATGCTGAAATATAAACATATGTGATCAAAACTTTCCAGTGAAGCTTTCATACCAACATGCCTACAAATTTGAATAGAAGGAGATACTGATTTCTATCACACACACACAAACAAGGATAAAGTCAGACTGAAATGTATAATGTGCAAGCTATTGAAGTTAATATTTATCTTTTGTTTATTCTATATCAAGTTTAATAAAATCTTTCAACTTCCAACATATATAAATGTATACACACACACACATCTCTCTGCAATGTCCCATGTCATGTGACCAGGGTTATTTTTAATCAACATCTCAGTTTGATCATCACTGATGACTGCAGGCTAGCTGGAAAGTTCTCAGTCTTCCAGACCAAAATTTCCACTTTTAAAACAATACTCATAAATATGGCACTATCTTCACAAATGATGCACATCAAATGATGAAAATGCATCTTATTTTTCTCATTTTAATATAAAAACATTTAAAATTCACAATCCCAAAATAAATTATATAAAAAGGTGCATTAAAATGCAACCTTTCAGAATTTATATTATAATTTTCAGTCCCATGTCATAATGAAATCATGTGTTCAAATTCCAGCTATTGAAAATGCTACAAACTTTTGTTCCAATCTAATGTATATATAAAAAAAAAATTAATAAAAGTTTATCACGGCTTTCAGACATCTTTAAAATTTATAATTGAATTAATGGAATAAATCCATGCAACCTTACATGTCATGGAAGAGTTCTTTGTACTCTGTGTCTCCTTTATCATCCGTAATAAAAATATCCAGTTTTTCTATGATTTCATTCTCCACCTGAAAGAAAAAAGAAAAAAGAATGAATAAAGATTGGACAAGTTTCAACGGTATGATAAAATACAGTTATAAAAACAATTTTATCTTCTAGACATGAAAAATAAAACAATATGTTATTAACAATAAGTCAGAAATAGGATTGTTAATATCTCAATGTTTATTTACATCCTCATCAGAACATTAAGAAATATTAATTCTGGGACTAGTAGATAAACTGGTTGAGTGGCATCACAAGAATAAATGTATCTCTATCTTGCATGGCTTCTGGGCCTTGTATTGAATGAACAATAACATAAAAAAACTGCACTGACCTATCATTAGCTAACTTGACTAGCTGATAAGAAGAGTGCAAGAATGGAACAAGAATTCTCCCCTCTTAGGATAAAACTATATACAGTCTCATCTAAACTAAAGAGGAGATGGGCACTGCCAAGTAACGTTCCATATCCTAGAAATGTTGCAAAGGACTATTCAAACATATATCGTAAATCATGAAAACAGCCATCTACTGCTTACAGAAATTATGTAACAAAGTATTATTTAATATTTTTAGAATTTGATGATGACAAATAAATAACAGATTTATAAGTTGTCTTTGTTTACACTTTTTTTTTTTTTTACTATTTTTAACAATTTCACTCCAAGCAAGCTATTAAGACACCAAAGGGTGGATTACTGTGTGTGAAAAAATGTATGAAATTTGTAGAAAAAATATTTAACAAAGAGTAAAAGATTCTTAGATTTCAGATTGAAGTTAAAAAAAAAAAAAAAAAAAATGAGACGAACAGTTTTTAATTCTTCAGGAATATTCTGTTCACATTCCATCATGTCATATAAAATTGGCAAAGTTGCTTTGCGCAGTTCTGTTTCTGGTACAAGCGTTACTTCCAGGAATGGTCCAATCATACACGGAATGAAGAATAACTTGTGCTGCCCTAAAAAGGAAGGCAAAAAAATTGCTTTAAAAATTAATTTTTTTTACGATTTTGTAATTTGCTTATAAGTTTCACAAAAACAGAGAATTTCTGAAAATAGAAATTGGGATTAATTTCAAGACTTTTTAAGTCATTGTTCATTCCCAAAACAATCTCAATTTGTCTAGAGTCCAGTTCTACTGCATGGATGGTCTTTGAACAAAATTCAAGTAGGTTCAATTAATGCATGCATTTTCTATCTTTTAAATAACATTTCACTAAACATTCAAATCAATTTCATCTTTGTTGTTTTTTTTTTATCAGTGTTTCAGCAAAATATTTTCTCCAGCCATTGTCAGGTAGCATACAAAATGTTTAAACATGGCCTAATGATTTTTACTTTAGGAATTTCTACAATTTTTCAATTAGAACAGTTCATATATCCAAATGCTAACATTTCAGGCAGGTGTGAGTGTGTACGTATGCATGTGTGTACACACACATTGTAAGCACAGTGTAATAATGGATAGTGGTTAGGATCGAGGAATCAGAGAACTGAGTTCAAATTCCAGTTGAGTTTGTTACATTCACTTATGTGCAGATAATCTTTTTGAAGCTATATATCCATCACTTCTTCCATCTGCTATGGGTAAATAGCAGAACAGATTTTGTCCTATAGCCTTGGGTGGTAATCATTTCAGGAGAAGGACAACCCTGAATTCAAAACCTGAAGATAGTGTGCCACAAGGTCCCCAAATGACTAAGTGCACTAGTTCTTTGTATTTGAGTTCAGTACATTATATATATATATATATATATATATATACTACTAGCCAAAACTATTAGGCCATCACAGTTTTTTAAAGAAAATGATGCATTTCATATTATTTTTAGTATTTATTGCCAAGTGGATAATTCTAAATGAAAATAGAATGGTTCTTTCGTTAATACTGCACAATAATGTGCATCAAATGAACTGCTCTGGTGTTCAGTTTTTATGCTCTCTTCCCCATGCTAGTCTCTTCTTCTTATTGGCTGGCCAAAGCAAAGGCTTCCTGGCTGCCTTGTAAAATTTTGCAGAGTAATAATAACAAAACAACTATTCTATTTTCATCTAGAATTATCCACTTGGCAATAAATACTAAAAATAGTATGAAATACATCATTTTTGTTCTTTTTTAAATGGGGGTGGCCTAATAATTATAGCCGGTAGTATATATATCACACACACTGAACAAATCAACAAAATGCCCACCACAATAACGTGAACTTTTCGCATTCAAAAACAACATAATAAACATTATAAACAAAATAGATACACAAAAAATAAACATTAAATCCCAAATGCAACTAAAACAGAATCAAAAATGAAAACTCAGAAAAATTATATATACAAGCTGACAAATCTAGAAAAATCTAGAAAATAAACACTAACGACTACAAAACATTAGTTGAAAAGAAATGACCAAATTTTAGAAAACCACTGACAATAACATAGAAAACGACAAACAAAGAAGCCAAAAACAAAGCCGCTAAACTAAAACTTGACAACAGAGTCAGTCATTAAACTAAAAGATCATAATTTCTTAAATAAACCAACATGCAGGCTAATAAACACCGTAAAATCCAACATCTGAAAAAGAAGTAAACAAATAGCAGAAAAAATATGCTTAATAACAAGGCGTAAACTAGAAATAAACCAAAGGAAAAATACAAAAGAAACAATTGGTTCAACAATATTACTAACAAACAACAATGCTCATTTCTACAGTTAGACATAAAAAATTTATATCTGTCCATCAAGGAACAAACATTAAATAATGTGCTAAACTTAGCAAAACAATATATAGACATATCAGAAGACAAACATTATCAAACATTGCAGAAAATCCATTCTATACCATAATAACAAAATATGGCAGAAAAAAACACAACACTACTAACAACAATACTAATAATGACTACAACTTTGACGTAACAATGGGAAGTTAAAGTTACAACAGAACAGAAATATACAAAATTATAGGCATTTACATAATCTACAAACTAGCAAAAAAAATATAAGTTTATACAGAGACAATGGAATCATAATTCTAAGAAATTGTAATGGTAAAACCACAAAAAACATAAGAAAACAAATTATAAAAATCTTCAACACTCTAGGATTTGCAATAGACATAAAAACAAATCTAAAAATCATAAATTTCCTAGATATAACACTTAACTTAAACAACAGCACATAAAAAATCTGCCAAAAAGAAAACAACTACCTCATATATATCGACAACAATTCCAATCACTCTTCAAACATATTCAGACACATACACACATCTATTAATAAAAGACTATCTACAAACACAAGTAACATGAAAATATTAAATGAAAACAAAGAAACATATGAGTCAGCACAAAAAAATAGCAGATACTCAAACAAACTTCAACACACAAAAGAAGAGAAACCAAATAAAAAGAATAGAAAAAGAAACAATCTGGTTTAATCCACTCTACAGCAGAAATATAAAAACAAAAATAGGAAAAATATTTTTCAATATAATAGAAAAACACTTTTCCAAACACAACAAACTATCAAAAATACAGCCAAGATCAGCTACAGCTGCATGGAAAATACTAAAAAGATAATAACCAAACGCAGCAAGAAAATAACAACACAAACCAACAAAACAATATGAACAAATGTAACTGCCAAATGAAGGATAACTGTCCACTTAATAATAAATGTCTTACCAACAACATAATATACAAAGCAACTGTAACAAAAAGCACCAATACAGGTGAAAAGATTTACATAGGAAAAACAGAAACATTGTTTAAAGAAAAATTTAATAATCACAAAACATCATTCAACACAGAAAAATACAATACAACATTATGAAAATATATATGAAACCAGAAACAAAACAATATTACCACCAAAATCAAATGGGAAATAGTAAAAAAAAGCACCACCATATAACAATAATAGCAAAAGTTGTAAATTTTGCCTGAAAGAGAAACTAACAATAATTATTTTAAAAACCAAAGTAAAATTCTAAACAAAAAAAAAAAAAAAAAAGAGAGAATGGAAAAATGCAGACATACAAATAAATACCTACTTTGCTACACAAACAACAATAAATAACAACATATAAACAATATAAATAAATAAAAAGAATAAAAATTTAAAAGATAAAAAATAATTATAAACATACAAATAATATAAATAAGAAATAAAAGTATATGAAAACACCCAGTCATGATAAAAACATAATACAAAAACCACTAAATGAAAAATAAAATAAATAGATAAATAAAAATAAAAACAAACACAAATGCAATAAACCCAACCATGAACAAAAAATAAATAAATAAACAGTCACACAATAAAACATCCTAACACACGAAGAAAAAGATCAAACCAAGGTCAACAAAAGGGCCTATCTCAACTAAACAAACACCCATTCATGAATATACTAAAAAAATAAAATAATTCAAACAATTACACAATAAAAAAGAAAAATAAAGAAAATCAACCAATCATAATCAAGAAGAAAAAGAATAATTAACCAATCACAAAAAATTGGCAGAAATTGGTACAGCTTGTTTAGAATGTTCTTCAAAATCCATGGCCATTTATCTCAGATTGCTACTTATTTCAATCCCAACAAAATTCTCTTAATGGGAAGAACTTCAATTCTCTAGGATTTTTTAAAAATCATTTAGATCAGTTTATCACCCAAAAAGATGTCAACTTCTTAGCGGATAGAATCATGAAGCTGCCTCAAAGATAATGAAAGACGATGCAACAAAATGATATGTATGTGGTCGAATAGCTAGATCTATGTGCAAATGTGTAAATATTGTCTTCACATAAACAATTAAATTCATTTAAAAAATGCTACAAACTTTTATTATGACCCAGTAAATATTATCCAGTAATTCTTTACTTATATTCACTGCATAAATCGACTCCCACAAAAACAAAATGGTGGCAGCTGCACCACTTCCACCCAATTGTTCATATGTAAAATAAAATATCAATTAAATAAAACATCTAGTCAAATTTTATATCACTCTTAATTGCCATTCTTCTCATTATTTAATTTTTATGAGCTTCATTCATTCAGGAAGTCAATAAAAGTAAAGGAAAAAAAAATCTTAAGAAAAAAATTGGGAGTTAGCACATTGACTGGTTTGAGAATTTATCATGTTCAAGAAAGTGGAGCCTTGTAAATTATCTAATATTATATTAGAATAAATATTTTATTATTAAGATGAGAAAAAGAATGTCAAACTCACCTAATTCCTGCCATAAAGTTTGCATCTGGAAGCCCAACAGAACTCGCATGTCTTGATATCTGATAAAAGAGAAAATGAAAGAAGTAATCAAAAAGGTGAGGATGAAAAAAAATTGGAAAATGTAATTACCAAACACATAAAAAAGAAGCAGGTAAAGATAATGGTAAACTCTCTTCTGAAATGTTTTTTTAGAACTCATTTTTAAAAAATTAAAACTGCAAAACAATAAAAAGAATTATTTGAAGAAAACTAGGTTTTGCATATCTTTAACTCTTCTGAGACATTAAAGAGTTTTAAGCAAAATTAACAACTGACCTTTCCTTGATTTTCTGCCTTTTGGCAAGAGAAAAATTCTCTAATTGAAGACTAGGCTGAGTGATGAATGCCACTGCAAGATTGAAATAATTATTCCAGAGCTGGAAATAAAAACAAATGTATTGTTATTATAATTATAGCTTGAAAAGAGAGACACATTAAAAAGGATATATTAATATACAGGGTGACTATAAAGTGTGGATAAGTCAGTTAAGTGCCAAGTATGATACATTCTTGGGTGATCATGTCTCGTGATTCATGACTGATGAGGCAATAGGATGTGGTAGACTGTTTGCCAACCAAGGTTATAGAACCCAGTCTGTCCTGCTATTCATAGCTGGGGTGAGAAGACAAAATAGATTCTTACCCCACCCAACCCAAGGGAATTTGCATGTAAGTGAATGTAATAAACTGGACTGGAATTCAAAAACTCAACTTTCAGATTTTCTATTCTAAGCTGATAGCCATCCATTAAAACACAACTATACACAAGAGAAAATGCATATTTTCAATAATTTTATTGAACAACATTAATGAATAATATTTTCTAATTTTCATCAATGACCTTCCCGATGTTATCAGTTCTCAACTGAGTCTCCATGCTAATGACAACTCTTTTTTGTTAAATCATTTCATCCCAAGCAAGGCATTAACACCACTGATGTGCAGGGGGTTACATAAAAGAGTTGAAGTATTAGGCAGGAAGAGAGTGAAGATAAAGACAAACCCGTTACAGGGGGTGAATGAGAAAAGGCAAGAGAAGGATGGGAACACAGGAGTGAAGACAGTTGCAAAGGTAGAGAGAAAGGAAAAGAACAAGATACACAGGCTGATGTAAAAAGGGCTGGGGCTAGGTGGATAAGAGATGGGAATTGACTTTGCATTTAAATTCTTAGAGGCTGTAGCTATCAAGAAAGCACGTATATGGAAGGAAGTTCCACAAGTGGGAAGTGCAAGAAAAGAAGCTGCTGGAATTGAATTGTCACCTGCATTTGGTGGATCTAGCTGTAAAAAGGTGAGACCTTGTGGCCTGAGTCAATTCTTGTGGAGGGGGCACCAGTGATCCAAATTCGTCAGAGCAGAAACCATGAAAATATTTATAAAAGAGACAGAGGAAAGCCACATCCCGACAATGAGAAAGTGGTTAGAGTCGAGCTGCCAGGTCGAGACCAATCACATCACAGATTCTCCTATGGAGCCTGTCAGAACACTGAGGTGAACAGCAGGGGCGTCTGACCAGATATGACAACAGTATTTGGATGGTTGATTTGTATTTGTGTAAAATGGATTCAGGAGGAAAAACACTTCCTGGCCAAACACAGTGACCCAACCTTCCTAGCAGTGGATTTAGTTATTGATTCAATGTAATTATTCCACTTGAGGTCGGAAGATAGGGTAAGGCCGAGGAGATTTACTATTGATCAGATTTACTATAAAGATGCCTGGCTTAATAGTAAATCTGATTAGTTCAATAAAAGGTTAAATTAGCAGATCTCCAAAGTGATCTAAAATCTGCTGTTAATTGGGGCAAGGAATGACTTGTTAATTTTAATGCCTCCAAAACTAAACTGCTCTCTAATAAATATCTGAGAGACGGCCCTCTCTGCCTTCCATCAGCATGGCTGATGCTAACCTCCAAGAGAGTGACTCATTATGCCTTCTTGGGCTAGCATTCTTTGCAAACATGAAGTGGAAAGATTATATTGAATCTGGCTGATTTTGTCACATTTCTCGTTACTCTTGTTCGTATTTTATTACTGACTAGTCTTATTTATATGTATTTATTTCTTTTTCTAGTTTTACTTCTTTGGTTATTAACAAATTTACCAATGTACAGGATTTTGTCTTCTTTAGAGTTTCAATTGCCTTAAGGCATTTATCTGGCTGTTTTCGAGATCAGCCTTGGAGATTTCACTCACCCAATCCACTCAGTCGATTAAAAACTTAATTGAGCGATTCAAGTTTATTGCTTTACTCGCCTGCAGTTGATTAAAAATTTGTCCCGGTCAGTTTAAACATTCATTTAATTAACACTTCCAGAGTGGAGACAAAATGTCTCTGTCACCCAGATTAAAGCTACTCACAGATTTTTAGAAACTCATTTGGAAAAATATTATCTTTGACTCAAATCTATATTTCCTCTCCACTTAAAAAAAGTAAAAATAGACATTTGAAAGAAAAGAAAAAAATATGCATACTTCTTTCAGCCACACACCGAAAAACAAATTATACAAGTAATTTTTTTATAGAAAATCGTTGAGAAATTTTTTATCATCTATGAGGTGGAGGTTGTAATCAAACAGAAGAAAGAAACTACAAATTTAGGTACCTCCACTCAATTGCCAAAAAAAAAAAAAAAAAAAAAAAAAAATGCATATGATGATATTAAAAGGGTTCAAACCTAATAAAAACAAAGTTTTATCATCAAAATATTTATGCTATTATTAAGAGGAAAGATCAAATTTTATGGTTATCATTTTTTAAAACACATTCTAAATTTTAATTAAAATTTCATTTTTTATTTTCTGTCAGCGATTCATGCTATGTTTATGTAAGGTGACTATTAAGAAAATTGAGTCGATCGAGTAAAATGATTTTGAGGCGAGTAAATTTTCCCTCGCTCTTGACCGCCGGTCGAGTGATTCCTTTTTCAAATCTCACAGGGTCTTCAAGATTACACATATACATGACACGGATGCGTACACTCAAGGACAGAATACTATCTGTACAAAAGTTCTCTCAGACAGAGCAACTTAGATAAAGACCAGATTAATTATCAGTGTAGCTTGAATACATTGTCGACAATGTTATTTTTTTTTTTATAGTGAGTAACTAATAGATTGAGTGGGTTATCAAGACAACTCACTCAATGCAAGTTGCTGATAACAAAAAACAAGAAAAAAAATTGTCAGATCTATTTTGATTAAAAGTGCTGCTTTAATTAAAAGAGAAAGCAATTTACTGAGATGAAAGTGTGCAGAAACTATTTCAATCACTAAGATAATTCAGAGTAACTTTGTGTCCAGGCTCTTACAACATTTCACCTTGTTTTTGTCAGAGCTTCTGTTATCACAATGTGTGATACTTAATCACAACAATAATTTTTTTTTAAAAAAGTAAGTAAATGAAACTGGCTAAATTATAACCCTAAATACATATTAAAAAATAAATAAAAAATTAAAATTTCAATGTCCCCTCTCGTTCATGCACATAACACATTACTCAATAAATTGTGGGCCTAACTAATAAAACAACAACTTTTAAGCAAAATTCAACTTTATTCACCAATATAGTCTCCTTCTGAGGTGATATACTGATTCCAATGCTTTTCTAAGAATTTGATGCCTTTTTTGTAGAATAATTTGTCTTTGGCTTCAAAATACAACTCAGTTTCCAATATTACTTCTTAATTGGAGCCAAATCTCTTTCCTCTGGAGCATTCTTTTAAGATCTGCAAACAGCCAGTAGTCACTGGAGGCCAGATCTAAAGAATAAGGTGGATGCGGAAGCACTTCAAAGTGCAGTTCATGCAGTTTTGCCATTGTTGCGGTCGATTTATGACATGGCTCATTGTTTTGATGAAAGATCACAATTTTTCTCCTTCATTTGTGGCTAATTTTTTTGGTGATTTCTTCGCTCAAATGCACAAATAATGCTATATAATATTTGCTATTGATGGTTCTTCCTTTCTCAAGGTAATCAATGAACAAAGTACCTTGTGCATCCAAAAATATGGAGACCAAAACCTTGCCTGCTGATGTTTTAATCTTTGGTCACTTTGAACAGCTTTCACCTGCTGCTGTCCACTCAGTTGACTGCCCATTTGACTTTGAAGAGAAGTGGTGGATCCATGTTTCATCCATTGTCACATATTTATGCAAAAACTTCTTGTATTGAAACAGTTGCAAATGACACTAAATTGTCTATGAGTTTTTGTTTTTAATCGACTATAAGCAAATGTGGCACCCACTTTGAACACAGCTTTCTCACTGACAAATGTTCATGCGAAATAGTGAATACACTGCCTTCTGATATGCTCAACTACTCTGGTATCTCATGCGACTTTAATTTACGATCAGCCAAAATGAGATTGTGGATTTTTTTTTGTGTTTTTCAGGACAACTGCTGATTTTGGGCAATCTGAGTATTCAGCATCATTTGTCTGTACGACTGCATTTAAAGTTGGCATACCACCTCTTAACCATTGTTTCTGGCAGAACAGAGTCCAAATAACACTTATCAAGCTGTTGTTTTGCTTAAACAGTATTTTTTCCCCATCAGAAACCAACGTTACGCTTTATCAACACACGAAATTCAGACTTTTTCCATTGTTTTGAAAATTTGCAACAGTAGCTTCACTTAAATAACTGTAATTTGTAAACTAATAATCTGATTAGGCCCAAATTTTGTCAGATGACATTTGAAGGTTAGAACTTCATAAAAATTATATGGATTTTTTTTTTTTAGTGGCTCAATCTATATATCAGGCCTGGGATTTATTGAGTGATGTGTTATGTAGTTATAACAATGTAAACATCACTTTAGTTTGATGATGTCCTAAAGGACGAAATGCATTACACAAAAATTTTTCCACTTTGTCATCAATTTTTCTAAAATTGTTCTGGTATATAAAAATTTATATATTATTTACTTATCATAGAAGTAGTACAAACTAATGTGTTATGTTTTATTATAAGCTTATAATAACAATATTACTATATATATATATATATATATATATATATATATATATATGGTAATATTTTTATCGCATCACTCATTCAGTAATGAATTAGAGCACTCTGGCTATTGGCGTATGATACATCATACGCTAAAAGTCTACCTCCTTCTACCAAGCACCCATAGCTCAGAGGTAGAATCACCGACTGACACCAATTAGGTCAGGTTTCAATTCTGGGTTAAAAGCGATCAGATGTCTAACTGTACTGATGAGCTGTGATACAGCAAAACAGATCTGTCTGCGGATGACTATATATATATATATATATATATATATATATATATAGATTGTTTAATACTTAGTTTTTGGTCCTAATAGGGTTAGACCAGTACACATTTGTATTAAAAAGTATTCTATACAATTATATTGCAGAACTTTTGAATATTTTTCATTTTTAAACAAGTTATTTCGCTACCTTGGTTTCTACCATGAGTGGTGTCTTCAGGCAATTTTTAATAACTGATTTTACCTTTTACCATTTTTCTTTTTAAGAACGCTCTTGTAACGGTGTTTTATTTGAACGTTCACATGGCAGAGAATTTATGAACGCGCATTGTTTAAATTCAAATGAATTATGACGTTTTCATCCATGGTTGTATGAACCTAAAAGGTATTTCTTAGTGTGGATGCATTTTGTCATAATTTCTGTTCTTTCATTTAACAGTCCGTCTTTATTTGGGTTTGTCATAATTTCTAATGTTTCTTCTTGGCACGTTCTACATATTTCTCCACCGTTGTAAGGCTTGGCTGTTTTTACAATGCTCCATGTTATGTGTGGATCTTTTTCATGTTTTGATTTCAATTTCCAGATGTGGTTAGCCAATTTTGTATTGTTTTTTTAATTTTTCTATTTTAAATGTAGATCTGTGGTTGAACCACCTGGTCTTAAAAGTGTCTTTGGTTGAACCCAAATATATTTTGTTCAACCACAGATCTACAAGAAATTCATTTTTTTATTGTATATTAAAAAAATATGAAATTGTTCAAAGTTGTAAGATTAAAGTTCAAATAAATGTCAATGATTTCTTTTCAAATATTTTTGAATGTCCCATGTAAAGATTCTTTACTAAGAAAAACAGCACAGTTCAAAGGGACTTTTTTTAAAATCGTAACTTAATGAAAAGCGATCATTTTAAATAAACAGACCATCTTCAAAAATACACATCTACACATTTAAAATGAATTTGCTTTTTATATTTCATATTTTAGTAAAGATGCAATCAATTTTGATAGAATTAAAGAATTTGGTAGATTTAAATTTTACCTGATAATCAAAGTCATCTCCTTGCAGGAAATGGTCCGACAATGCTCGGGCAAAATAATGAATAGACGTGAGAATGACACTGTAAATAGAACAAACAAAAAATATAATTGAAAATCAATAAATTTAATGGTGGTTTATAGAGTGAAAAATAATATTTTGAATGTTTACAATTTTATTTCATGTTTTTCTGCATTTTTTTTTTAAGCATTTAATACATTTAAACATGTTTTTCTTGTCAGAATCCATTTTACACATTTATAAATCTAGCATTCATATGTGCATTGAATACTATTGCCATATCTGGTCAGGTGCTACTGCGATTCATCTTGAGGTTCTCAATAAAATCCAAAGAAGTATCTGCAATATAATCGATCCAAATTTAGCAGCTTGCCTTCAGTTGCTCTTTCACCGACATGATGTGGCTTCCCTCTGTCTTTTCTACAAGTATTTTCATGGAAATTGCTTTAATGAGCGTTTTTTTCCCCCTGGTACACCAACCACATGTATTTACTCATGCTACTAAATTGGCAACAAGACTCCACCCCTTTTACCATCAAAATAGTTAAATGTAACCACCTCTTCTACTCTAACAGTTTCGTTTCTCGCATTTCCCATTTATGAAACTCTCTTCCATTTACTTTCTTCCCTGATAGCTACAATCTCCAAAAGTTTAAATGCAATGTCAATTGCCATCTTCTATCTCCTTGATTCCCATCCATCTCTTATCTTTTCTTCGACATCGCCAGTATCCTGTTTTTTCTCTCACTGTAACACCAGTGGCAGTCCTGCCTTGCTTGGGGTGAAATGATTATATTTTTTTTTTAAATTGACAACTTTAAACCTCTGGTCCTAAAAATTGTTGATGTCTTTACAAACATTTCTATATCCCAAATATTTAATCACAACAGGAAAATAACCATAAAAAGTAAGAAAATCATTATAGATTGAAAATGACAGTCAAACTCTACATTGACTTCATTAAGGAACATCTCAAACCCTGGCACAAGAAGAATTTGTCATTCCGGAAAAAGATGGTATTCATGCATGATAATTCACCATCTCATGCTGCAAGGATAATCACTGAATATTTGGAGAGTGTTTCTGCTAGACCTTGGAAAATAATGCAATGGCCAGCCTGGTCTAAATCCCATCGAAAATCTGTGGAGCATCTTGAAAAGGAAGATTTACTCCGGAGGAAGGCAGTACACCTTCAGGGATGACCTCTGGAATGCCGTTCTGACTGCTGCCAAAGAAATTTCATCAGATGAAATCCAAAGTTCCATCTTCCTTGGACCAAAGGCGTTTTTCTCTTGTTAATAAAAATGGCAATTATATACAATATTGATTGTATTATGAAACCATATTGAAGATGTTTGCTCTGTATTATTGTTCTCAAATTACATATTCCTAAAATAATCAATGTTTTAATTTCCCGTCACCACTTCACCATATTCGACACTTTAGCAATGATTTGCACATAAGGTTGGCATGCTGAAACAGGCTGCAAGTCACCAAAATGGCTGCCATTTGTTTACTGTTGCACAGATTAGCTTAGAATTTTAGATCTGTACAGGTGTTAGTGTTGTCATATAACGTGCCAAGTTTCACTAATTTTTATTAAAAACTATCGGAGTTAGAACAAAAAATCGATATGCATATAATTCTGGCACGCTGTTTATTTTTCAAGATGGAGCAAGAACTGCACACTCAGGCAAAACATGTTTTATAGTGTATGCAGTTTGGCATGTTGAGCATATTGGTCATTCTTCCCCCTTTTAATAGGTTATACAATGGTGTCATTTTTGTATGGCTAATGGCAAGCAGGCCAACATTACCTCTTCTTTTTGGAATTTTTTATATTGTGGCTTCCATTCTCCAAGTCTTGACTTCATTTGCAGCAATTTATTTGATTCACTGTCAGTCCAACACTGTTGCCATTTTTGTTTAATAAACCTGTTTATTTGACTCTTCAGATTTACATAAGGAATCTTAAAGTTCACGTCAATTTCTATATTTTCAACCTCTAGCAGCTGCATCAACTTTTCTAATTATTCCCAATTTGGATTCTACACATCACAATATCTGTTGACATGAATATTAAACGGAGTTTATTTATCAACTTTAATATTGATGGATTGTCAAGTATTTTGTTATTTTAGTGTTGTTAAAACTGATAGGGAATCAGAAAAGATATATTCTGACTTGTACCAGATTTCTATGTCCTTTTATTGTGTATTGAATAATCAAATTTCCTTTCCATTGTAAGATTTTTTTTTTTGTTAAGTTATGCTATCTTGTTTATGATGTGCTGACAGTGTAGAATCCATTTGAATTTCTATTTGTTCAAATTTTTCAAACTTCGTTGCTCTTGTTTGGCTATTTTAGGTTAGTTTTTTGTCTTTTTCTCTTGTCTTTAAGATAAGTCTATGTCTTTTTTACTGATTTGTGTTTAATTTTTTTCTTTTTCTTCAGATATTTAGTTTTGGTTTAATTTAGTAGTGAGAAATATTTCCATATTTGTCATACTGCGTTTTAAGGCTTTAATGAGATTTTGCAAGTCATTTATTAATGATGTTAATTGTGCTTCTTTTTCGGTCTATGTTAGGTTATTTCCTAGATTTTTGTTTACATTTGGTGGTGTTTTGATGATTTTTGCATAATTTTGAATAGAAAAAAGATTTTTATATAAGTTTTCTTGCCTCTTGGTTTGGGTGATTCTCCCCCCACCCCGGCCTGATCCTGGGAATTTTTTGGTCCTAGGTATAACAATAAACAACATCTGGGAGCAAGGCCTCTAGTCAGGTGGTTTTGAGGAGCTTGGAATGACCTCTTGCTGTCTTTACCAAGTCAACCATGACCCAATGGTGGTAGCACCTGTTAGGTTACCCAGCTATGGGCAAATAGTTAACCTCCCAAACTGGGGTCATTTAAGAAAAAAAGAAAAGAACTGGATAAGAGCCTTTAGCTTTGGATAGCAACTTGTCTAAGAGAAGGAAATCTCTGAAATAAAAACCTTTACACCTACTCAGTATAGAACAGGTTAGGCTGAACTCACTAACCTTAGTCGGTAATCTTCCTAGAGATGGTGTCTTGATAAAAACACTGAATTTCCAGTCTCCTAAACTGTTTGGTGTTAGTAAGGGCATACAGCTGTAAAACTCATTCCAATATTTCATGATGGTTCAATTACAGAGCCATCAAGAAAATTCCATCCAACCACTGCTAAAATGGAAACGGACATTAAACAATCATAACGATGATGATTATTGCATTCTTTAGAATCAACTCTCTGGTCTCCATCGCAGTTGATTTTTACATGTTTTATCATCGTTTGGTCCTATTTCCCCAAATTTTGCACAGATGACCATATCGTTAGCATTTGTGACATCTCAGATTTGAAATATATTTATTTACTTCGGCTATTAAATATATGCGAATTTCGGATGGTGTTGTCAAAGTATTGAAACTTAATATATGTGTTTTTAATAATTATTTGGTTTTGTTTTTTAATTGTTATCCTTTTGATGTCAAGCCCATTTTGTTTTTTAACTTCTCTTTTATCTCTTCTATAGTACAAAGCAACGAATCTCCATTACAAGCTACAACTCTGGAGGTTTTTAATTTTTCATGTGGGTATGTTTTTATACAAATGTTATAAAATTTTTAAATCTTTAACAGTGTGACTGCAAGTTTTTTTTATATTTCAACAAGGATGGTTCCATTTCTTAAGTTCTAAACCAGTTTAGGATTAACTATTGAGAATATAACCATCTATACCAGAAATGATAATTTAGTTAGTGGGACCTCCTCTTTACATTCTAGTTATTATAAATCTAGGAAAGGGTACCTCAGCCTGCTCTTGATCAGAATCTGACTCCATGTGAAAGTCTTTCAGATTTGGTTTTTCTTTCTGCATCCATATAATGAAATTATATTTCACTGATTGTGCTCTCCACCCACCATAGACCTTACAAGAAGTGCCAAGGGGGAAGCCCATTTGCCTCAGCAAATCAGGGCTACACATTCAATATCTTCACACCATTACGAGACAATAATTGCTTATCCTCCTAAGTCTTAATTCCCAAGTTAATCTCTTGCTCAAGCAAGAAACAATCATTCGCTCTTAATGTGATCGACTCTACAGCAACCACTTTCTGATTTGGCTTTTTCCAGAGTTTGTAAAAATCTGATTCAATGATTGGCATGACCAGCTGGTTAATTGGATTGGCCTTTTTAACTGCCCATCTAGCCCAGGTAAAGGCCAAAGTGATGTGTTGGAATTCAGGAGTTAAACCGTCCTGCCTCCTGAAGCCCTCAACACCAGGACCCCATCCCCAGGCATCACAAGTTGTCAACCATAACTAACAGGTAACCTCATTTGGAGAGAGAGAGAGACCTCTCTGCAGAGGTGGAGTCAATGTATTCTGAAGACCCAGCCAATAGGGAGAGAAGGTTGTTATACAATCTTCATACAAGGAATCTTTTGTTTACTATGACAGATTTGGTTTTCTAATATCCAAAGTCAGATATAATTATAAAAAAAAATAACACTCAACATAATTTTTATACGTCATTCTAAGAAATATGTGTAAATTTTACTTCTGGAAATAGAATGGTGTCTTACAAAAAAGGTACAACTGATGCCCTAAAAATAACTTAATTCTAAAATTCACCTTTATGATAATTTCCAGCTAAATTTGTCTGCTAAACTAAAAACACAGATAAAACTAGACACAGGCAAAGAAAACAATGAAAATATTTTAAAAAGTTTCTATCAAGTTAAATTGAGTCTATATTTAGTTTCTGAATAATTCTTGTTTTTTGGGAGGGTTTTTTTTAATCAAAAAATATAAATAAAAGCAAATTTTTGAAGATCATAGATGGCAGTGAAGCAAAATCTGAAAGAGAGTTCCTTGGACGAGAAGTGCACAAAAAGAAAAAAACTATTAAAAAAGAATAATATAATGGAACTTACAGTTACATCAAGATAATTCAAGTGTAAAACAATAAAACCTCAAAAACCAGTTGCCAACTTAATAGTACACTTTAATTCATGCTGGTGATGTACAAAGGAGGAAAGCTCAGCAGAATAATTCTCTTGAAAATATTTATGTAAAAGACACTGGGAAGCGATATCTAAGAAATTGACTCAAGTCAAAAAATGGTTCTGTACAATAATTAAAAGACAGCAGTTTCATTTTGGAGGCATTAAAATTAAGATCTTTGTCATCTCATTTTGACTTTTTAAGACGAGGGTAAATATTTGTGTTGTCAGCATAAATACCAAGTCAGGAAGGTCATTGGTGAAGGTAAGAAACAACATTGGTTCAAGGAGTGACCCCCACATAAATGTGATCCAAAGAGTATGTTGGGAGGTATGCTGACCCCAATAGGAGGAGTTTGAGCCTCAAAAGAAAAGACAAATATAAAAAGAGAAAATGAACCAGTGGTTGTCTGATCTGTTGTAGAGAATAGCAGACAAGATTTTGCATTTATCACTTTGTGATTCAACATTTATACATCCTTAGTGTCAATTCCTGGTTTGATTGGATGTTTCAGGTCTTTCAACAATCAGAAACCCTCACAGAATTAACCAAGTAACACTACCCTCCTCGTGACTTTCCTCTTCTGAGTCACAGCCATCTTGATGGCTCTTCCCATACTAATTCTTGTGATACCCAACATGTTGTATGTCTCGCTAGAGAGACTAGCCTGTAAACTCATTGTATCCCATCTCCATGTTGTTGATAATATTTTAGATGCAACAGAAGTACGGTCCATTTTTATCAGAATAAAAAGAGCAAGGACTTGCCATCTCAAAATTACGATTTTTGATCTGTGTCTAAACTTAATGATTTGTATCGTAGAAATAAGAAACGACATTGCTTACTTGTTCATCACCATTCTCATGACGGACCAATCAGAAGGAAAGTTGCCTGGTTTGATCAGTTCAAGGAATGTCAGTAATACCCGCACTAAAAAATCCTGAAGAACACAAAAATATATATAATGAATATGAAAAATACAAATTGTTTTGCTGCAATAAGATATAAAAATGAATATAATCATAAAGCAACCACATGTTAATTTGGTCATGGTTCAAGGCTATGGGCATTTAATTTTAGAATTCTGGTACCATTTCTATAAATTTCAAAGCTACTTCTGGTTATCAGATATTTTTGGTCATGGTAGTCAAAGGGTTAGATTAAACACTAACAATTCAATGAAGTATTTCAATTCATACAACAACTAAATCTTCAAAGTTGGATTGAGAAAGAAATGATTAAATAGTAAAAGGGAACAAAATCTTTTATGTCAAATTTTGGTTTGCTTAAAAATAGGTTAAACTACAAAATTTTTTAAAAATTTTCTGCTCATTCAAATCTTTTAAATGTTATAATTTGTAAATTTTCTTATTGGTTTTCAAGTTATTTTTCTTGATGTCAATGTCAATCAGTTGAGTGCCATACGTCATACACACTTTGGGCGATCATGTCTCATAAGAGACATGACTGATTGGGTAGAAGATTATCCCGCAGTAGGTTGCTATTGCTTTCTGCAGTAGACTGATTGCCGACCAAGGCTATAGAACCCAATCTGTCCTGCTATTTAACCCATAACTGGAGGAAGAGTCAGATTAATGCCTTTCCCAAAGGTATTTGTGTGTAAGTGAATGCAATGAATTTAACTGGAATTCGAACTCAGTTCCCCCAATTTGTCATTCCGAGTCGATATCCATTGCACCACAATGCACATCCGGTGTCAATGTAGTCTAATTTGAAATGCATGGGTCAAACATTTTATAATTTTATATTTCCTTTAAGTGACATGTATCAATTCTATTCATGATATTGTGAATAAGACAGGGGTGCTGAAAAGTAGTCAGCCCAATTCATCTACTAAAACCTGACCAAATGATTAAACATCTGATTTTTTTTTGTTTTTTGGAAGGACACCTTAGTTGGACAGAACTGTTCAGTTCAGTAAACAAACTTAAAATATGACCAAAAGTTCAAACTTTTTCATTTTTCTCGAAGTGCAAATTACGAGCATATTTTTCAGATTCTACCATCCTCAGTGAAATGGAGATTATGATGTTTGCTGAAAATTACATCTTGAAACCTCAAGAAATTCAGTGGTTAAAAAATGACAAATATGGTTTCTCAAAATGTAATTTTTAAAAAATCTATTCTTGGTATGTTCACCAAAAATTAATAAAAATAAAAGCTTGCAAAAGAATGAAATTTTCCCTGTACTTGTATTTATTTATTTTTGCTTCTTATAAAAAAAAGAGAAAAGAAAAAGAAAGTTACCTTTAATGGCGCCTTATTTGTGTATGCTTGAAAAAGTGATGTGTAATGTTGGTCATCCATCAGTCGTAGCATTTCGACGAGACAACTCACTAATGAACCCTGTTAAAAAGAAATTGAAAATCATTGATTGCAAGACTGGACAAGACAAACTACAACATTTGTTCTTTATAAATTGAAATAATTCATTGACAGTAGATTATAATCATTTAAAAAGCATTTAACATTAAACAATAGAAAGTTCAAGAACCACTCAAAGCAGAGCATTACTGTTAACGTGGTAATGATGAATGATATACATGGATGAAAGAGATGCTGGTAGGAAATGAAGATAAGTGAGGATAGATAAAGATTGGCCCTTGACATGAAGAGGTTAAGATTTAAGTGCTCAGAGAAACACTAATGTAGGAGCCTGTTACATAAAGTGGCAGTTCTCAGGGTGGAAGCAATCCAAGCAGAAATTTCTGCTTGCATTTAGGACATGGAGGAAATGAGGATGCTTTAACTCCATGGAAGTAGCATGTCTAAATATCTGAATTAGTTAAACTAAAGAACAAAACAAGGATCTATTTGGAAGTTGTTAGAATAATCCAGAACTTATACTAGGAACAAACTGTATACGGAGAGAAATTTAATTGACTAGCTGTAGCTGCCGCCAGGCACCATTTGCTACCAAACCTTAACGTAAAATCAGCAGGTTCGTCTTCTCGCCAAAGCCAGCCCTGTATTCTTGACTGGTGGCCTTGTCACCCCCTTAGGACAATGTTGCCAGAAAAAATAGTTCCTTATATTTTACAACGTAAAACAATTATGAGGTCTAAATGGAAAGTATGAGACAAAAAATATTAAAATAAGTAAGTAAAAAGTAAGCTGTTTTTAGGGTAATCTTTTCTAGAACCTAGGATTTTGGCCTCTGTGGAAGAAACACAAATCCCCTTAAAAGTTTTTTTGGATTGAGACCTTCTAAGAGGTCAGACGTAAATTTGTTATCTCCAGTGGCAGCACATTTGTCTTCGGTACTGTTAGGGAGTAACTATCTAAATTGCCATAGACTACACGAGGTGCCAACAAGGTAATTAACATTTTTTTCCCTTCACTTTCCAGCAAACCCTAGATAAATCTTTATAGTTAATGGAATTTAATTCTTCTAAAGTTTTATCGCCTTTTAGAGCCATTCTTAATTTGTGAAAATGTATTGCTTTGGCGACACAAATGATTCCTGTTGATTTAAACACTTGTTATAAGTTCTCTTGTTTCGTTATAACTATTTATGTAAATTTCATTGTTTATTTCCTTATTTTTTTGGATTTTGTAATTATCTATCCTTGTGTACATTCTTCCTCCATGTGCTCATGTTGTTTGTCTTAATTGCAGTTTTCACAGTTGCACAAGTACTGTAAAGGAAACAAAACCTTTTACAATATATACCCGCAGTTGTCAGTTCCCTCATGCATGTTTCACATGGCAATGGCAATTACACTAGCTAAATAAAAACAGAAAATGGCATGAGACAAAAGTGCATCTTCTCTCAAGATTTATTCAACTTGTACAGTAATGATATCCTAAGGAAACTGGAGCTCCTACCGGGATTTATTGTTGGTGGGGGGAATCTCAACAATAGAAGATATGTAGATGACATTGTGTTGATGGCAGACTCGGAAAAGAAACTACAGGACCATTTAGACAGGGTGTAAAAGAAAGCAAAAAGAAAGGACTAACCATCAATTGCAAGATGACAGGAAGTCTGGTCATCAGCAAGAAAAAAAGGCCTAAGATGTGAGTTATGAATCTAATCTAAACTAATCCGGTATGTATTTTTTTCAGCCCTTTTATTTTAGTTTTTGCTTTGGGTTTGGCTCTAAGTAGGTATAATTGTAGTTCTTAGTCTCAGCCATGATACCATTTACTCAGAGGACTTATTTAGCCTTCAAAATTCAGTTTACAATGAAAAAATTTGATATCGATACCAGGAAATCAAAATTTGACTTACATCCATACACTTTTCTTTCAGTCTACAGTTTTGCTTTAACTGGAAACAACTATTGCTTTTTCGTCTTTCGTGCCAACGTCCAAAGAGTCTGAGCTCCAGGACCATGGATTAGTTTTAAAGCTTTCATTACACCCGAGCAACACCGGGCTATACTGCTAGTTGGAGTTATAGACATCAAGCTGGTGCAGAAGCTCAAATACCCAAGAAGTGTTTTAAAAGAGGATGGGAAATGCAGCACCAAGCAAAAGAACTATTTCAAAAGTTAGGCAAAGTGCCAAGAAACAGAAAAAGTTTGTTAGAAACAAAGAAAAGGGTGCTGGGTTGCTATGTGATATCAATCCTCTTATAGGGCAGTGAATGCTGGGACAATCTCCCCATGGATGAGGGAAAGACCTGGAGGCAGCAGAAATGTGATTCTATAAAAGGAAACTGGAAATTTCAAAAATGCAGTGAGTAAGCAAGAAGGAAGTCTGAAAGAAAATGGAAACAGAAAGAACATATATTGTTTTTTTGTTTTTTTAATCATTTCACCCCAGGCAAGGCATTCTACTGCCACTGTTGCACAGGGGGTTACATAGGGGAAAGTGATAAGAAAGAGCACTTAGTTATAGGAAATGTCAGGAGGAAGGTAAGACTGATGAGAATACTAAGAATGAGGGTGAAGTAGATGGAAAAAAGAGCTTGGGAGAATGGATGCGAGTTACTGAGATAGGAGATGTCTATTGATGTTACAGTTAAATTCCTGGAGATTGTAGCCTTCGGGGAAGCTAGTATATGGAAGGGAATTCCACAGTGTGTGAAAAGAAGCTTTTAGAGTAGAAATTGCGGTTACATTTTATTGGTTTCACTGTAAAAGGATGGGACCTAGTTGCTAATCTAGTAGCTCGTGTAAATTCATACCTAGGAGGCACTAGTGATCTAAGTTCATTGAAGCAGAAGCCGTGAAAGTATTTATAGAAGAGGCACAGGTAAGCTATGTCACACTGGTGAGATAGTGGCTGCAACCGAGCTGCCAAGTCGGTATTGAACACATTATAGATTCTCCATTGGATTTTGTCAAAGTCCACCAGGTGAATAGCTGGGGCACCCAACCAGATGTGGCAACAGTATTCAAAACACGGACAAATGGTAGATTTATATATGTGCAGGATGGACTCTGATGGGAAAAACTTCTTGGCCCTGCACAGTGAACTGACTTTTTAGTATATATATATATATATATAGATTGTTTAATTACTTAGTTTTTGGTAATAATAAAACTAGACCAGTGTACATTTGTATTAAAAAGTGGTTAGTCATGTTTGGAAATTAAAATCAAAATATAGAAAAATATTGGCTAGGCACGTATGAAATTTAAAATCAAAATATGGAAAAGACCCAGACATAATGTGGAGTATAGCAAAAACAGCCAAGCTTTACAATGATGGCAAAATATGTAGACTGTGCCAGGAAAAAGTTAGAGATTATGCTATTCCCAAACAAAAATGAACTACTGAATGAAAGAACGGAAATTATGACCAAGTGTAACCATACTAAAATATGCCTCTAAGGTTCATACAACCATGGATGAAAACGTTATAATTTCTTGTAATTTTGGAGATTGCACATTCAAAAATTCCCTGTCACATGAGCGTCAAAAAAAACAAAACAAAAAAAAAAAACAGTAAAATCAGTTATTGCAAATTGCCTGAAGACATCACTCATGGTAGAAACCTAGGTCGCATAATAACTCGTTTACAAGTGGAAAATATATATATACTTAAAATCAGGAAAAGATGGCTGAAATTCCTTGGACCCATAATGAAAAAAAAAGGCTTGGAAAATTAAATCCTCATGGTGCATAGTGATGGCAAAAGAGATAGTGAAAGGCAGTGAGCAGTTTATCTGATGAGCTTGTGTGACCGAAGTAGCGTGCCTTAGAAAAGGAAGGAAAACTGCTAAGAGCCACACAAGATAGAAAGTTGTGGAAAACCATGATTCTGAAGGGCTGTAGCATATAGCAAAAGAAAAAGATTGAAGCTAAACTGAATATTTGCCCATGAAATAGTGATATAATATTAAGAGTGCATCTGCAGGAAAGTCGCCGCATTGTAGGTCTTCTTCCCTCACAAGACGACAACATAAATGATTTTCAATTCTATCAAGTCTGGAAAATAAAGAATGAGCAGCAAAACTCAAATTCAAAGTATTAAAAAAATAATTTGTGATACATTTAGGAAGTGAGCATAAAGAAAATAAATGTCTAATCATGAAGAAAGTCTTCAGCTAAAAGTGTTAAAATGAAGCAGGCAAATAACACCTTTCAGCAAGAATTTTAACAAGGAGATTAGTTACTTGTTCAAAGTAGCATAGATTTATCTGTCAATTGCAAAAGAAGGAATCTATTTGCCTTCTCATTTAAGCAGATTATAAGGTTTTGTTTGAACGCACATTGGATTCATAACAAAAAGGTTTTTTTTAGCTCTGTTGGTAATTCCCTATAGGAGAAACATCAAAGACGACCCTAATACCCTCTTCCTTTTCGTGCAATATGGAAGGTGATAAACCCTGAGAAATTAAGATGCTGATTAGAACTAAATCCAATTACAACAGCTAAGGAGTCAATTGCAGGAGCAAATCTGAGAAATTGTAAAGATTGATATCTGCACACCAATTCAAACAGTATGTGACACAAGGCCAACTTTAAAGAGCAATAAACACACATACATAAACTAGGAACAAAAATTGCTAAAGTCTCCTTTGCATTTCCTCTGGGAACACCTCAGGTGTCAAGAATTAATCCTAGCCATTTGCAAGGGCTAGTGATGGTTAATGAGACTCAAACCCATTACATGACTTTTAACTCAGAGAGACAAAAAAATAGGTATTTAACTGAACACCCACTCAGGTGGAATATGACTCAAAGTCTAAAGTGAGAAAATTTTCCATATATATATATAAACTCAAGACAAATATTAGTCAAGCCCCATGGGTATATCCTCTTTGGGTCATGTTTCGAGTACCAAATAATAATTATCACCCTCCTGAGAATAGGTATTACTTGGGATGCGTATATTAAATTTAGACCTTGTATCTTAGCAGGATCAAGAAAACATTATGAAACAGAAAAATACAGTTTTGTTTTTGTTTACATTGTTTTGCTTTATACTGACTTATATTCTATCTATTCTTTTTAGTAGCTAAGATACGTGCATTTTTCTCAAGGTCACTCAATACTAAATAAGTAAAAAAAAAAACAATACAACAAAAATGATGCTTATATGGTCTTATATCAAACTAAGTTATGTTTAGTAAGTATATGTTTGGTAGATTATATAAATATGTATTTTCTCACTGGTGGTTTTGTGATCAGTATCTGAGTTAGTATTTTACAGGGCAGACCCTTACTTTTGGAAGGTTGGTGTTAGACAATCTTCCTATCAATATTCCCAATTTCCATATGGTCTTGTGCTAAACTAAGTTATATTAGTAAATATTTACATTGAGTGGAAAATGCACAAAAGTTGAAATATTAGGTGCAGAGAAGCACATTTTTTTTGAAAACCAGAAACTGAAAAAATTATTTTCATTTGTATATTCAATATTTACTGATTCTATGTTGAATGAAATACAAAAAAAAATGGTAACAAACAAGGAATATGAAATATAAGAATATGATTGCTGAAATTATATGGAGATGTTTTAGTTGAAAGCAAGAGTGTTAGATAGAAGTTCGAGAAAGTTCAAATTTTACAAAACTTGCAGCATTAACAGCAAAACTTTCCTTGAAAAAGGTTATTGCTGAAGCCTGTTGAAAGTTTTACTGCAGACCATTCATTGTCTTTCTGGATATATATATATATATATATATATATATATATATATATATATATATATATTTAAACAATTTAGCCAGATTCAAGCATTTACGGAAAATTAGAAGCAGTAATTTGCAGATAGAAATTAAATGCACATCTAAATACATGAAAAGGTACAGTACACCAACCAGTTGCATCATGGGATCATCCATTGTTGTAAGGGCTTCAACAATCACTTCAAATAAACATTTCATCACCCGGTCAATATTATCAAACACAGCAGCAGGGTTTTCCTAAAAGGATTTTGAAAAATAAAACATATATAAAATGAATAAATCTGTTATATTTGTACCCAATTTTTTTAGTATAATCTTTATTGATTATAAAGTGATATGACATAAAATCAAAAAGCTCACAGACTAAATTTAATAGCCAATCGTAACTTTATAATTACAAAATATCACTGACATCAGAAAAAAAAAGTCAAACATGATTATCTCCCTTACATTAATTCATTTTTTTTTTTTTTTACTTCATACAAAGAGAAAATTAATCTTGGTATATTTTTATATTTTATTTATTTGTCATGTAGAAGCACAAAGTTTTTTCAGAAAAAACAAAACAAAACAAACCTTCAAAATAAGGAGCATACGTGGATATTTACTATATATATATATATATATATATATATATATATATATATAAAACTGAATGTTTATGCAATTGCATATGTTTATGTGTGTTTATATATGTGTTTGGTAATGAAATCAAAGTGATTAATGCTCTGAAACTAACCATTTTCAAGGTGTAAAGGTATTTGAGGATATCTTCAAGGACTGTGATGGCCGACGGCAAAGCTTTTTTATGAATAAAACATCGTTTGATTTGTGACATGCACAGATTCAGCAGTATACGACGTGATTCTAAAGAAAGAAAACAAAAGATGGAAAAACAATCGAATCATTCAACCAGTGTTAAAATGAGGAATTAATCTATCAAGAAATACAATTGTTGTCTATTTAGGTTTACAGGTGAACACTTAATTTGGGCTTAGAATGGTGGTGTATATAAGTCAGCCCCAGTTTTTGTGGATAATGCCCAAATCCAGGACCTTCTTGCTCCTGTTACAGGAATGTCTCCTCATTGACCATGTCTTCAGGAGCTGTACTCACCAAGCTTAGCTAGTCGAATGTTGGTGAGGATATTTAACCCAGAGTTAGAGGTTTTGAAATCAGAGTTGTCCATCTGCTAGACTGATTTCCATCCAAGACTATAGGAATCAGTTTGTCTTGCTATTTACCCATAGCTGGGGAGAAGAAAGGATGGATTCATAATTTTCCCAAGGGTATTTGAACATACATGGATATAGTGAATTCAACTGGAATTCAAACTCAGCTCTTTAATTGTTCATTATGTCTCTGTGTCTCCATGAGGATAATAATGAAACATTAAATGGAACTAACAAAGCCCAACATTAGGAATCACATTCCTGGAAACTCAAAAAATGCACTGACACCTGAACCATCAAATTCATATGCACTAAAAGCAGAAAGGTTTGTTATTTTCTGTCATTTTACACCTGAAATTAGTACGTTTCTGAAAGAATATTCAAATATTTATTAAAAATGAATTAAAATATTCCCTTAGAACTGGTAAACATTTTTCCTGGGTAAAACTTTTAAATAATATAAGTAAAATATAAACAAGTAAACAGAAGTATAAGACCAAATAAGAAGAAATCTATTTCTATCAATTGACATTTTGATAAATTATTTAGGCTTTTGTGTTTAAATTGGCATTTCTATACATTTTATGACATATTTCATGGCATCCAAAACCATGAATCCAACAAAACAATTTTTTCTCAAAATGCAAAAGTAAAGCCTTCATAACATTTTTAAACTTAACTACATTAAATAAAAGTGAATACTTTGAGATATTAGATGCTGAAAGGGGTTTTAATTCTGAGTGGAAATTATCTTGTATGTCTAAATATTTTTTTTAAAGATGTACATGATGATAGCCTTCTAGTTTCTTTTCATTTGTTATCTGTGTAATGTATCATATCACTTGTTATCTGTGTAATGTGTCATATCACTTGTTATCTGTGTAATGTGTCATATCACTTGTTATCTGTGTAATGTGTCATATCACTTGTTATCTGTGTAATGTGTCATATCACTTGTTATCTGTGTAATGCGTCATATCACTTGTTATCTGTGTATCATATAATTTATTTTCAGTGTACTATATAATTTGGGAGAAAAATTAGTAGAATCATTTCTCTTATTAAGACTTGTTTTTTCTCTGAAACTGGCTGTTATCAAAGAAGTTAAAGGATCCTACTCTTTAATCTATTGGAGGTCTTGAGAATATTTTCTTCTTTGGCTGAAGCCACAAAAAAATAATCATATGTTATATTAGAAATTCCAAGGCATTCAATGTTATAATCTTTACAAATTATTCTTTCACAACATGTTTTTTGCATATAAGACCTCTATCTTGCATCTACCGAATTTCGTTAGATTTGATCCCATATGTAATTTGATAGCAATTTATTTTTCAGAGTCATTCTCTACCACTTAAATTTCCTTCAAAATATAACAACTTTCTCTCTGATCATGGTAATGACACAATAATTAAATCTTAAATATTTTAGGGTGGCTATTGAAAAAACAATTTTCTGTGTTGAATAACAGGTTCAAGATATATTGTTTATGAAGGTTATACAATTTTTAAAATAGGTGGATTTTTTGTAGATCAAATTGTATACATATGTATATGTACCTCTTTTCAAAGAGCGTACAGAAAGTATACTTTGATCCTTGATAGAGGACTGGAGAGTGACAATCTGGTAATAATCCCATCCTCATTTGACAGGTACTGTGCTAGTATTTAAAATGAATCACCATTTAGGCATAAAACTTTTCAATGTTTTTCCTTCTTTATTATAATATTAATTCATTATAATTTATTATAATATTAATTCATTATAAAAGCACTGACTTTTAAGTAAATAGCACTGCAAATATTAACAAAATGGGAAAATACTTTGTAGTCTGATAGATTTTGTTTTAATTGCAGACATTTTTTCCATTGTGATGTACCTTTATCCGCTATCAATTTTGTGTTTACGGTCTCATGAAGAAGTTGCAGCTTCGCAGTTAAAAGGGATTCTGAAAGTTCTTTCGGCATTTCATTAACAATGTTGGCAACATGTTGTGTGATAACTTGACAAGACACCAGCTTCAAAAGGGAATGATAAGTGCTCGGCAGGTGAGTCAGTAGCAAAACCTGAAAAATACACACAAAAATTGCATTTAGCCCAACAAAAAAAGTTAAAATCTCTGAATGGCTCAATGTAAACAGTAATCAAATTTTATATATTCAGTGGGAAAACTCAGCAATTTTTCTTATTTTTACAAATGTTCACCAAATACAAAGCTTGACAGTCACTCAAGGTAGAGGGTTACAGTTAAAATGGTTATGTTGAATGATATGAATTAAAGAGAAGGTGGTAGAAAATGAAGACTATGAGGATAAGGAGGATGGATAACAATTGATCAAGGACTCTGAGAAGTTAAGATCATAGAATAACAACTAGGCTGATAGCTTAACATTGGCTTCCATGAGAGGGAGTGGTGATGAATAATAAAAGTCAGAAGACTGCGACAACCAATGGTATTATCAAATTTACAATTCAGAGGTTCTGTGGCCCATCAGAGAAAAGTTCAAAAGCAGTCATAGCTTTTGGATACACATTTTCACAGAGAATAGCCAGCATCAGGTGGGAATATGAGCTAGAAATATGTGTAGAGCATTTCATGCAATTATGACAGAGAATAAGAAGGAAAGATAAATCAGAGGATTTGTTGATGTTATTTAAACTATGAGCTATGGAGCAACTATGAAATCAGGTTTGCCTCACCATATGTGGAAGGAAAAGGAAGTTCAACAACCCTTGTGGAATTAAGTTAGTTTGGTTTGGTTTATGGCATATCAACCTCAATGGGTCATTTAATGCTGACGAAAATTGTACTATAGATTTGGATGAATAGAATATACTTTCCTTGTAAGTGGGTTTCGTTGAGAGTCAGATGTATTGCTGGTAATATTTTTTCCTTCACATATTTTTGTTGGTAACATTTTTCCTTCAAAAACATTTTTGTTGATAACATTTTTCCTTCAAAAACGTTTTGTTGGTAATATTTTTCATTCAAAAACGTTTTGCTGGTAATATTTTTAATTGAAAAAGTTTTGTTGGTAAATACTTTCATAGCATTTTCACCTCAGTTTGGGGGCTAACTATTTACCCCTAGCTGGGACCCCTAGCAGGTGCTACCACTCTGGGTCAGGGTGGATCTGGGAACAACAGCAATTAAGAGGTGGTTCCATGCTCCTCACAACTTCCCAATAAGAGACCTTGCTGCTGGATGCAGTTAATGGTCATACCCTGGACCAGAAATAAGTTAGAAAAACAAAAAACAACATTGGAGAATAAAATGAGAGAAATAATCTTTGCAGTAGGCAGCCTAGTGGACACCAAACAAGAGCCTTTGATGATGAAAGAACAAACATTAAGCATAAAGCTCAAATATTCCATCACATAACCAACATATACACAACACAAGCTAAATGAATCCGGTTTTGAGTTCAATCCTTGATAATGGAATTCAGAAACTTTGGTTCAATTGTCTTACCAGTAAGAGTAAACTACTAAGAAAGAACTAACAAAAACCTCTTAGAAGTTGATCAAGTATGACACAGCAAAATGTCAAATTTTGACTGAGGACATCAATTTGAATCCTCTCTCTTATAATAAAGTCTGTTGTGTGTGTGTGTGTGTGTGTGTGTGTGTGTGTGTGTGTGTGTGTGTGTGTATATATATATATATAAAAACAATTGAATGAAATGACATAAATGGCCAAAATAAAATATATTTGGGATCAACCAAAGACACCTTTAAGACCAGGTGGTTCAATCACAAGTCTACATTCAAAATAGAAAACTTAAAAAACTGTACAAAATTGGCTAGCCACATTTGGAAATTGAAATCCAAATATGGAAAAGACCCAGACATAACATGGAGTATAGTGAAAACAGCCAAGCCTTACAACAGTGTCAAAATATGTAGACTGTGCCAAGAAGAAAGTTAGAGATTATGCTATTCCCAAACAAAAATGAATTTTTGAATGAAAGAACAGAAATTATCACTAAGTGTAACCATACTAAAAAATACCTATTAGGTTCATACAACCATGGATGAAACCGTTATAATTTCTTGTAATTTTAAAAATTGCATGTTCAAAAATTCCCTGCCATGTGAAGAAAAAAAAAAAAACACCGTTACGTGAGTGTTTTTAAAAAAAACGGTAAAATCAGTTATTGCAAATCGCGTAATAACTCGTTTACAAATAGAAAATATTCAAAAGTTCTACAATATAACTGCATTGAACACTTTAATACAAATGTGCACTGGTCTAATCTTATTATGACCAAAACTAAGTAATTAAATCTATATATATATATATATATATATATATATATATTGTTTGATTATGATAATGTTTAGTGCAAAGGTTGCTGTTTTTTCAGTGATTTTCCTGATAAAATGTATTTTGGCAAGCAGGTTCTTTATCGTAAAGTATTCGATAACAGGGTGGAAATAGAGGATTGCTAAGTATAAAAAGTTTGTCTTTTTAACTGGGCAGATTCATGCTGACTTTGAAGTTTTGTGAGAATACCATTATGATGTTCTCATTTTTTAGGACTGTTTGCAAATAGCCTTAATGAATGGGAACATCATGTGTCCTCACGAAATTTTTCTCATGTCATAATGTAAGATACTCAATAGTAGGTACATCAATACATATGTTGCTGTTATTTTAGACAGCATATCAACATAAATATTTTGCTGTCAGTTTTTCACTCGTAAATTTATAATTTTGGTAAGAAGGATGGTCCACTCAGAAAGACTCTTCTCAGGAGCCATTGATATGTAGATGTTTAACTGAATCTTAAACCTTTTAAGTGTACTGTCAATCATCATCCATTCTTCATTTCATAATAATCTTCACTTTCTACATCCTTGTGTTACTTTTTTATTACATACTTCATTCAGTAACACTCTACTTTAAGTGGCACTTGGGCCTTGTATTTGGTGAACTTAAAAACACTTGATTTTCAAGTTAGTTATTCAATTCAAAGCTAAAAAAAACATCACTTCCTCTTTCCCAATGTAAAAAAAAAATACCTGAATTTTAAATCTACCTGTCTACATGCAAATTGTACATTGATATTTATGGAACAAAAAGGTAAATAACTGTTTTTTCTACTGTTGTCTTTCGGATGAATACATAGTGGTAAATTATCTTACCTGACTGGTATGTAATGAGGGGTTACTAAGTGATACCAATTTTCCCATCTTTTTAAATGTACTGCCAATGAGTTCAGAAAAATGGGTTGCATCGCTTGAGGTATAAGTCCTAGGGAACAAAAGCAATAAAAAATAAACATGTATTTATTGATTCTCTTTTATAGACAAACATGAATAAGTTCTGATCCATCATTTTGGGGAATATTTATTTCATTTAAATACAAGTCAAATTCCTGTTCTATGAGCAAAGAAAATTTGTCTTAATTTCTACAAACAATATTTTTCAGCAAAACATTTTCTAAACTTCCTTTTGTCATCATTCTATATTCATTTGAATTTCTTAATTTGAATATGAATACATAAAGTTGAGCATAGGAGAAACTTTAAATAATTTTCTAATAATTACATTAATAATAATAATAATAATGAATTCTGTAGTTTTAAGAAAATCTAATTTAGCAAATTTTTTTCACTTATTCAGTAATTCCATAAAATCTTTTTTGACTGAATTTGAGTAATTTGTAGTAATGTGAAATTATCATGAATGTTGTATGTTTTCTGAATTTTGACAAGGCAGATATAAATTCTTTCTACATAAATATGATTAAAAAAATAATTTTTTCAACACTAACATTGCTTATATATAGTAATTTTAAAATTTTGAATTAAAAATAAATAACACAGAAGAAATATTTATTAAAATATACTTTTAAAAATTGTTAACTAAATATTACAGCATATGTTGTAAATAGTAAATACTATTTGTTAATAACATATATAAAAGACTAATAGCAAATCTATGTTTACTGTTCAGGCTGGGCTATTTAGTTCTACTGATCTAAGGTCAAGACACACAGACAAAATTTAGCCTTGTGCAATTTTATAAAAGAGGAAAATAAAAAAACTAAAAAGTTATCAGTCCCTTTTTAATAATTCTTGATTAGATTTAAAACTATTTCAAACAAGAAACTAAGCCCAACTTAGTCAATAAGGTTGTGATGAAAATAGGAATTGTCATTTTAAAATTCAAAACAGCAGACAAAATCTTTTTAAAGAAAGCAACAAAGAGAAAATGTTATCTGAAGATCACTAGAAATGTGACTGGCTGAAAACTTGTAGAAAAAGGAAACATTTCCAAGTGAAAATACAAAATCAAAAAAAAAAATCAAATCAGAATATAAATTTGGTAATTATTACCTGACAAACAGCACATTTGATTGTACAATAAACTGGAACAAATAATCAAATACCTGTAAAGACAAAAACAAATATGGTGAAAAACATCAAAATAAATTGAAAAAGAAAAATGAAAGGAAAAGATTTGTGAAATAAATAAAAAAGAAAAAAAATTATAGAAAATTAACATTGAAATTAAAAATGAATGCTGAAGTGTTTTCCTGATTGATGAATTATTCCAACAAATAATTTCTCACTTTCTTACAAAACAGTAAAAACATCACAGTTCATAAAAATAAATTTGAAGACTAAAACTAAAATGGAGTTTTGGTTAATAATTTTAGATTGTAATCTTTTCATATGTGAAAGGCCAAAACAGTTCCAAACTAAAAATGTTCATTTACAAAAATTATATTTGAATTCTTTTCAAATTTGAAAAGAAATTAAGATTTAAAAAAAACCTTGCTTCATTGTTAAATAATATCATTATTATTGAATAAACGATGAACACTGTCTTTGGTGGTCAGTGTATTAGATTGATTGACATTCTGTTTCTAAACTGATAGTTCTAAGGAGGGAGTCTGTGACAGTTTCCCAAAATTTATTTCTATGTAAAATGTTATATTTTGTTCAGCCAATTTGTTATTTTATTAAACTTAAGAACTGGATATGTCATCTCAGTTTTGTCAGAGGTTTCTGTGGTTGAATTGGTAAAGTACCATCTATGAAAATGAACTTTTAGATTGTGGATTAAGAAGTTTCTTCTTTATTCCAACTTCATATGACTTTAGAGAATCACTGTGTAATTAACTTTAGAACACTGGAATAAAAACAAAATGAAAAAAAAAAGCCAAGAATTAATAGCAAAAATATTTAATCTTGGAATTTAAATAATGAAAAAAGAACAATATATATAAATAAATAATTTCTTGGCATATGGCCTTTAAAAAGATTACAAATGAAAATAAATGCTCATTGTCTCTTCTTTCTATAACACTGAGAAATTCCTTTAAAAATCAACAACGTATAGAGAAGTATAAATGTCAGAAAATTACTTCTAGAATTTTTAAATCTCTTCAAGTTGGCAATGTTTACTTTGCCAAACAAGTTTTTATTATCATTTTTCATGGGGATCTTAATCAAGTCTAAAAGACTTTTTTCTTTTCTTTGCAGTTTTCAAAATATATTAAAGGCTTAATGTAGTTTTATTGGGGCTCTTTTATAGTTTTTATATTTTACTATAAAATTTGATTTTCTTTAAGAAGTTAAACATACTTTTTGGTTTAGTGTTTTGAAAGAGATTTTTTTGTATTGTTCGGTTTTGACTAATATGTTGACAACTTATTAGTATATCTTTAGGTACTTGACATTAGTTGCATGATGAGGGAGTTTCATTTTTTTTTTTATATGCGTGCCTTTCTACTCAAGACCCTGAAAATTAAATAAATAAAGTTGGTTATCCATTCATATGTGTGTGTGCGCACAAATAATATATAAAACTATGATAGCAACTAATTGCACTTTTTATCATTATCTACACCCCCAGTTGAGTAGCAACAAAAATGGCTGTCTTCCTTGACACTTCTTTTCTTTAAAAAATAATTGCCTGAAGTTGAGTATAGTATAACTGAACATTTATATCTAACAGTATGTGTCTTGTATTCTGCCAAACTTAGTGGATTTTGTTCAACAGAAATAATTCATTTGCATCTTTAAAATTAGATTTTTAAGAATAACGTTTTTTTTATTAATTTCTAAATTGGTCTTTGGTAATCTTTATAAGCATTTGTTTTGTTGATATTTCTAACAATCAAATTGCTTCATTATTCAAATAAACTATATTTTTTCTCTGAAAGTAGTAATGACCTTAGCACTTAGATCCCAGTTTGAGTGCAAAAGAAAATAAATAATGTGTAAATTTAAGTTAGCAATGTTGACATTTTTAATAGTATATTTTAAAAATTTAACAAATTTCAATTTTCATTTTTAAAAGATTTATTTTTTGTGTTTAGGTCTTAAAAATAATAAGTTACTCAATTTTTTTTGTTTAATAATTTCTCATTTCTTGTAAAAAATGAAAACATCCTCCGGAATGCACATCATGTCAAGAGGTATATACTGTAAAACATATTCTAAACAAATGGAGTGACTTTGACTCTATACATCAACGATCTTATGAAACGACTAATCTAGAAAACTTCTTAAGACAATAAAAGTCAAAACAATCCGAGCCAATTTTAGCACTAAATAGCCCCATTCAAAAGGCATAACTGGATAATGAAGGAACCGACAACACAAAGGATTGTTTACAAGCAAAGATATTAAAAAGAATATTTGAGACATTTAATAACCAACAGAGTTGATATGCCGTTAAAACAACAACCATTCAATTGTTTAATAATAGATGACTTTAAAGAAAAAAGCAAGAATTTTGAGGAAAGAGAAAAATAACAAGTGCAAATTTGAATGCAACATTAGTTTTGTGAATATAATATTTAAATTTGTTAAGTAAAACCAGAGAAACGTAATTTATAACTGAGTAGCAATAATAATTGGCATTGCATTCATTAAATTCTTTGTTTTGTTCTGTTGTGTAATGCTTACCATATCGAAGATGAAAATAGCTTGTAAAATAGCTAAACCTATTGGCCTGCTTTAACTATGACAATTTGGCTAAGTTCATTTACCCTGCACCCCCACTGGGGTGAGTTGTGACACCAGGTCAGTTATTTAATGTGAGAATCCAAGTGCATGTACTCGGGATAGGGACCTAAATTGCCCAACTTTTGCAACTGCTGGTTGCGTTCACCTCGATGGCAACCACCAATACACCCCTTTAATGAAATGGGGTGGTGCAGTCCCAGGCATCTGTTCCCCGAAACCAGGGAACCTCTAAATATTTTATTTTTTTCAGTTGCTCATCTGTCCTCAGACAGAGACGCAACTGAGCCACACTAGGAGACGTGACTGGAAGATGATGATCTCTACCCAAGAGGTGTCAGGTAATTTGGCTAAGACTGGATACACAAATCGCTTAAGGACATGAAAGATGGTCAAATGAAACGGACTCTCGGTCTACACAGCTAGGCATCACTGCTAATAAAATAAAAACAATAAAGATTATGAGGTACTCTAAAACCTGAGGAAAAAATTATTTAATCAAAACAAAGGTGAAAATTTTTGCATGAATGATCAAAATAATTCCTTACTTTGAACATCTGCTTTAAGATTTTATCCGTACTGCCATCAATCACTTTGGTTATACTTTGACCCAAACAAAATAGTAAGTCTCTGGAAGAATGAAAGAGAAAGATGTTAAGTCATAAACCATTCTTCATCAGAAAATGAAATCATTGTGTGTGTGAGAAAACATTGTTTCAATCATTAAAAATCCTTTACTTAAGGCACATACAATTCATTTTAGTATAACTAAGGTTTATGGTGATTATCAACACAGAAAATAGAATTGACATGTCAATTTCAAATTCTAGCCAAGTTTGTTGCATTCACTTTCATACAAATGTCCTAAGGAAAGTGTTATAAACTTTGTATAATGCTCATAGTTGCTGCTTAGTAAGACTCTAAAGAAAAACACTGGAAATAAAATGTTAAGTGAAGAAGGATTTAATACACATGAACATATATTGAGAATACGTTAGTGTGACAAGTGTATGATGATAAGTGTTATGCCTTTGCGACCCACTTTTTGCCACTGTTCCATGAGCAGATGTTCTTCTCATAGCAGGTGGACAAGTCCATGTTTCAATAATAGGGTTAGAGAAGGTCGGTCAGTCAGACTTTTTACACAACAGAAAGATATAAACCCATTTCTTCTCCCTTCAGCCATGGCTTAAATACAGGTTTGACTGAGATCTCTAACCTTGGCTGGCAACCAGTCTAGAAGAATGACAACTTTAAAGTCAAAAGCAAATTGACATGGAGCTGATAATTCTGAAACCACAGTAGTGACATCTTACGTAGTAAGGCCAGGATTTGTTTTCTACAGAGGAATCTGGTGTTAAGTAAAATGGAGGAGGATGATTGAAGAAAATAAATATCAGCTCACCTGTACACAAGAGATGAGGAAAACGTCTCATAAAGGTAAGACTGGAAGCCAGGCACATAGTGTTTGAATTTACGTTCTGTAAGCAAATGGAAAACATGAATCTGGAAGAAGAAAAAAAAATTGCATTATTAATTTTTTTTTTTAAATTTCTGTTTGGGACAAAAATAAATAGTAAAAAAATAGCAGGAAAAGGAAAATAGTATTAATCGCATAAACTTACGAGAGCTTCAAAAACATTTTGAGCGTAGAAAACTGGTTGTGCAGAGTCGGATATGAACATGTCGAAGAGTGTATCAAGGATATCATGAAGGTACTGTAAAGAGAGAAACAAAACAACAATCATCTTTCCATTATTTAACAAGTGTGGTACTTGCCATGGAGTAATGGTAAATGAGCTAGTCCAGTAAATCATTTACTAGAGAAGTGAATTCAATTGTAAATGAATGCCCAACTATCGTGAACCCGTGCCAAACAAAGATAAACTTTAAAAATATCTGTTTTTTAATTTATTGAATCTGTTGTAGCAGTTGACCTGTTCAAAACTGATATCTAATCCTGGAAAAGAATTACACAGCCACATGCAAGTCTTAATATGAGCAACTTTGTACTGGCCATTTGTTCTTCACTGCTAATTACACAGCTACTTTTGAAATAGTGAAATTTACGCAAAATGTTCACAGACCGTGTGTATTAGTAAAGAGAGTCAAGTGTGAAGATTTATTGGTTTACATCAGGCAGTTAAGTGCCATACGTGAAACACGCTTTGGGTGATCATGTCTCAAAAGAGACATGACTGACTGGGTAGAAGATTATCCCGCAGTAGGTTGCCATTACTTTCTGCAGTAGACTGGTTACCAGCCAAGTCTATAGAACCAAATCTGTCCTATTATTTGACTCATAGCTAGAGGGAAAAGAGATGTATTATATTATTAAGTAGTAATTAGTAGGGGATCAGTTTATTACTACATAACAATAGAAAACCGACCCCCACTTTATGACCAGTAGAAGCCTTAATCATTATTCCAACTATTATATTTTGTCAGTCAGTTAATTGCCATACATGATACATGCTTTCCGCGATCATGTCTCGAAAGAGACATGACTGACTGGGCAGAAGATTATCCCACAGTAGGTTGCCATTGCTTTCTGCAGTAGACTAGTTGCCAACCAAGGCTATACAACCCAATCTGTCCTGTTTTTTAATCCATAACTGGAGGGAAGAGATGGATTAATACCTTTCCCAAGGGTATTTGTATATAAGTGAATGCAAGGAATTCAACTGGAATTCAAACTCGGCTCCAAGTCGACATCCAATGCACATCCTATTGGTTTAAGTAGATCTCTTATATACCATATCCTTTTAGGACACAGCTCTCCATATCTTCCTCTTCTTTGTAGATCTAAGCAATGATTGTCTACTTATTCTCTCTCCAAGTGCTTCTTCTGCCATCAATTTACACATGCTCATTTACTTGCAGCTTCCCTCTGTTCCACTCAAGTCCTGCAAGTATCCCAAAATTATTATGCAGTATTATGCATCCCAAAAATTTCAACTGTTTCTTTCAGGTTCTATTTACGGTAAATTTTTGGTTTGTTCCCCAAAGGCCTTTACACCGTCAAATCTTCCCTAAACTTCCTTAATTACATGCAAATGTATATGCTGAACTCAAATTGATAATTCTTTATTGAAGAAACCTAACTTTTTTCCTGTTATCAACCAGAAACAAATCAGACTATATCTTACCCCTTAACACCGTTTTCATATCTGATTCACCGCTGAATGACTTGAGGCGTAGGATACTTATTTTGGCTGGTTTACTTCCTTTGAGCAAATACTCCGCGATTTGTTTGGTTTTGGAACTCAATTTCCACGTAGTAATTGCAAAAAGGAAGTAAATTGGTCGAAAAATCGGCAAACTACGTGTGAAGTCATTTTGCAGTTAATAACATTTTTTGAAGCATGGTTACAGGGTGAGATAAACAGCGAAAAGAAGTTCGATATTTTTCTGGTTGTAAACTTGAAAAAAGGTAGGTTTCGTCAATAAACAATTATCGATTTGAGTTCAGCATTTACATTTGCACAGAAATAAGGATGTTTTGGAAAGATTTGAAGGGGTAAAGACTTCCGGGGAACAAATCAAAAATTTACCCTAACTACAAGAGATTTTCTCATTTTCCTTAAAGTTAAGCAGATGAAGCTAGTTTGTTTCGTAAACTTATCAAATTTTAAATGTTCTTTACATGCCGTGTCCTTTCAGGACATAGGTAAACATAGATTTCCACTTTCCTTTATCCTTTGTCGCTGGTAATATTTTTTCTCTTGGTATCTCTTCCAAACCCCCACTCTACCATCCACCAGCTCAAGTCTATCAAGTAGGTCTTGCACTGCTTTCTCGTCTTTCTTTACCTCTATCCATCCTCTGAGTATTAGGTTCTCCAAGCCATTTCTCCTCATTACATGTCCCAAAACCCTCGGTTGTCTTTTCCTGATGCCAAGTATAAGTTTCCTTTACGTTTACATTCTCTCCAAAACCTTGTCATTGCTCTCACATGTTTGGTCCGTGATATCCTCAGCATCCTTCTGTAGAACCAAATTTTTATTGCTTCGAGTCTCTCCATCTTTGAGATGTTCGTCCAGCATTTTCTGCCACATAGGAGGACAGGTATCACATAAAAATCCACTACTCTTTTCTTTGTCTCTCAATACGCTACTTAACTTTTGAAATGCGTTTTTAGCCAGGCCAATCCGCCTTCGAATCTCAGTGTCACACTTTCCATCCTCTGTCTGAATGCTTCTCAGGTATTTAAATTTCTCTACCTGTTTGATTTCAGTGTCCCCGACATGTAGTTGGCATTTTGGGGATCTCTTTTCTGATGACCTGAAGTTTACGATTAGACCATTTTTTTTTCCTTTTGTCTTGTTACCTTATTTTATGCTAAAATAAAATTTCAGATTTTTAACTAAAACAATGAACTGTCATATTCAAAAGGATCTTTTTAGCCACTGTTAGATTGCATATGGCTACAAGCTAATTAAAAGAAAAAATGCTCTCTGTTCCATAGCTCTTCTTCAAGATTTACACCAATTTTCTTATTTGCTATTGTTCATGAAAATATTTTGATTCAATGAATATGTGACATTTTCAATGATTGCTATCACAATAAAACAGACATTTTGTTTTATACTTTTTAGTGCAATTTTATACATGAAAGACTAGCTAAAGGCTTAGCACATTTTCTTACAATAACCTTTAAGCAACAACAATCAAAACAATTACACTGTCACATTAACAATAGTATGAGCCTCTTTTGTGAGGAAGAAAACACAAGATGGCAATAAATGCAGCTCACCCGCACTATGTCGATATCCTGTATACTTGCTAGCTTTTCCAAACTGGAAGAAATCTTGTGTCTCTTTGTCCGCCATTGTAAGATTTCGAGGAGATCTCCTGCAAATGCAAATGGATTGAGCAGACATCTTGCCAGTAACACAAACATGTGAAAGAGAATCTAGTTCAATATAAATCTGTCACAGAATTACCTTAAACACAAGGAAGACTGATTATTTTAACAACAGATTTATTTCAACAAAAATATTGGAGGTAGAAAGAAAACGAGGGATAAATTGGGATCGATGTTATCTTGCAAGCATTCATGAACAAACGTGGCAAATTTCTGAAAAATTCAATATTTTTGTAGAAAACGTATAAAATTATGAAACTGCTTTATTGACAGCAAGATGATCAAATTTAAAATTTAGTTTTTTCCTATTTAAAATACACTATTAGAAAATATATTCAGTTTAAATAGAGGAGTCATTACTTCAAAGGGCAATATATATATATATATATATATATATATATATATATATATTTAGTGTATCAAGGCAGCAAATAATTTTCTAAACATATACTATTAAATATAAGAGACAATGAATGTCTATTATATTTAATCATGAGCCGTTCTAAATGTCGCATTTTGGCTTTAATTTCAGTTGAAAATAAAGACAAAAACCCTCCCACATTTGGATGATTTTTTATTAATTTGTTTCTAAGCTTTCAGTTCACATGTTATTGTATTACCGTCTAAATAACCTCTCTGAAGATGGCTAACACTTAAGAGTAACTTTCATATACCTACAGTCATTATTTAAAAGGCTATTATGCAGATTAAAAGTGTCATCATTGATAATATTCATTATATTAATTTCATTACATTTAATGTTAATACTTGGTTTCACTAAAATTATATGCAGTAAATCAAATTATATATTTATAAAATTTGTTTGATGAATATTTTTCTTGCATTAGCTTCCAGTTGTACTGGTATAAATACAATCAGAATTTTTATATCCTAATTATTCCACATTTAAAAGACAAAGGAAATTTTTTAAAATATTTGAAGGGGGTGAACCCTTCAGATATTTTTTTTCTTGGTTTACCCTGCTGAAATTGAGGTGCATCTTATGCACCCATGTTTTATATGCTGTCAAATACAGTATATATGTTTTTGCAGACATTTGCATATTTAATGACAGACCTAAAAATATGTATACAAATTATATTTTTTAAATTTCAAAGATAATTTTATTTATTAATAAATATTTTCTGAAAAGTCTACTGAAATCATAATTATCTAATTGAGAGGGAAATATTAAATCATTCCATTTTTTTTCTTATCATTTCACTGGACATTTACTTTGTGGTTTTCTCTGTCTGATCAGATTCAAGATAGCAATAAACAGATATCAATAGGTTGATAGTGACATATGATAGACGTGAATAGATCAATGTTAACAGAAACAGAGTGAGATAATTGTCGATAAAATACTAAAACCTCACTCAGTGTAGGTAACAAAGAAAAACTGATAACTTTTTATTTTATTTCCCCTGACATGCAAGCATCTAAACAAAGTTTGATGGGCATTAAATTGCGGATGAGGTTTACTTTTCTGTTTTCATTCTCTCTCTCATCTCCAAATTTATGATTTTATTAATCAGTCTAGGGTAGGAGTTGTCCAGACTGAGTGTGCAGTATTATTCCAATGTTTTATTTTGAACTCAGTCAAACTGTGTGTGCATGCTTATTTGTATATATTTGTCATCATTATCACTCACTTGCTTTGCATGTTGCACACTGTGCATCAACAGGAGATATCCTTTTGCACAAGGGTCAATCAAGAACAGCCGAGTTAAGTTAGTGGAGGGAAAGTCTGGTCCACAAGTGAATATTGTTTTGGTGGTTGACCTCCGTTTCTTTTGCCTACCATCTTTCCCTCGACACATATCTTTACTTACACTGCATGTTGATCTCTTAAAGTGTCTAAATAGTTCAAGTAGCTTCAATTTGACAACTGAAGTGATTGGTTCAAGCTTAGTAATATTCAATAATTCGTTAATGGTGATGTGATCCTTGAAGCATTTGTTTCATGATTTTGAAAGCTTGATAATGTTTGTAACGCCATTTCTGTCCAGTTCACACATCCCAGTCTATTAAAGTAGGATGTATGTGTTAGAAATCTTAGTTTTCAGATTGTAAGAAACATGTTTGGATATCAGTAAATATTTGTTTTTGTTGAAAGCCACCCAACCAAGGTTAATAAAATGTTGTACTGCAGCTAAGGCATTATTGATTGATGATGGCATGTGGCCAAGGTATACAAACTGTAATTTGGAAATCATTTGCTGGTTGTAAATTGTAAGTTGAAGCTGGGTGTTTCTTTTGTCTGTTGTCAATGCACTTAGTCTTAAAAATATTAATTTCTAATCCTACCTTAAGTGCACAACTAAAGAGTCATTATCATCATTTATCCATCACACTCAATGGTGCAGAGGGCAACAACTTTTTGTTGCTGTCTCTGTAACAAACTGTTTTTTACGGGGAAAAGTTGTTAGCCCTGCACCCAACCCCCAAACTTGGAGGACCAATGGACCATTCTTGGTCCTTTCGTTTACAGCACCTGGTATTCCCAAATGGTCACCCATTTAAGTACTGACCAGGCTTGATGTTGCTTAACTTCAGTGATCGGATGGGAACCAGTGCATTCAACACAATGTAACTGTAGACAATTGGAGAGTACATTGTGAAAATGTCGGAGATCTGTTCTTGAGTTGTCATGATTAACAGATCATGTGCCTAGCTAAGATTAGAAAGAATTATCCCACCTATTTGATTTGCACTCATCTTCAGTTTGAAGGATAAGAGCTGCGACAACAATGCAGAAAAGAAGTGATGAGACAGCATCTCTCTATTTCACTCCATTCATAACGCATGACACTATGTATACATTAAGTGCTGTGTAAGTCATTTATGCTCATCACAGACATACACTATAAGCCAAAGGTTCACGGCCACCTTCTGGATTTCAAAGTGTTGCCTAAAAATTCAAGGCTATGTGCTTTTATTTTTCAAAACTAATTTACTAGCTCACTTTGGGTCAGATGAACCGTCTCTTTCTGTTGTCTTTTATCATATACTAGCAGTATAGCCCAGCATTGCTTGGGTGTAATAAAAGCTTTAAAACTAATCCATGGTTCTGGAGCTCAGACTCAGCCTAAAGAATATTTGTGTGAAGTTTGGTGAGAATCGGATAAAAATTGTGGATTTGTATAAAAGACAGACAGATAAACAGACACACACACACAAACATCTTGCCTTTTATATATATAATCGATTTTCTGCACTATTGTAAGAACTGCAACCTTGAAACTTCTGAATATCGTTTCTTATGTCTTTGTCTATGAGTGTATCAAATTTGATTAAAATCGAATCACTACTATAACCCAATTTTTTGATTATCGATTTTTATTGGGGGTACCTCGACACAAAACCTAGCTAAGAACACTCGCAGATGCTTATAGTGCAACTGTGTAAGTTTTCAAGAAAATCAGTTCAGCCATTTCAGAGTCTATAGGTAACGGAAACACACACAGATTCAATGATAATAATAATTATTATTATTATAATAACAGTATTAAGCCTTTATCAAATAAAGTTTCTTTAAAATTTGAGCTTTCTTTTGCCTAATCTACGTTGCTGGCTAATAGTGTTAATGTGGTGGCAGATTTCAAATTTTAGGCAACACACATTGCTAAAACATTGGATGTCATGCATTAATGAGAGAAATAGTTTCAGCATCTTAGTTCAGATCTTAATTAAATGAAAGACTGTATGAAACTTCAATCACTCAAGTGCTATATGTGATACACACTTGGGGAATCATGTCTTTTTTAATCTATGACTAACTAAACAGAAGATCTTCCTGCATTAAGTTGGCATTTCTTTCTGAAGTAGACTGTTTGCCAACCAAGACTATAAAACCCAGTCTGTCCTGCTATTCAACCCATAGGTGGAGAGAGAAGAGAAGAGATGGATTCATATCTTTCCCAAGGGTATTTGTCCATAAGTGAAGGTAACAAACTCAACAGGAATTTGAACTCAGTTCTCATTCCAAGCCAACATCCATTACACCACACTTTTGTCCTAGAGTGTATGCATATACATTACATTTACACATGCAAAGTTACACACAGTGTATGTCAGAGAATCCACTTGTCTTTTATAACTTAGATTATGGAAAAGATTTTAATGCAATTTAAGAGAGTGTTGTAGGTTTGACAAAATTTTGGAGTATACAGTGGGCTGTCATTAGGAACATTTTAAATATTTCAGTTGAATGAGAGAGAGAGAGAGAGAGTAAGAAATAAAAACTACAAGAGGAGAAAAAATGATGGAAAGTAATGTTTAAAATGAGTTGAAATAGTTGTGTCTGCTTCTTGAACCTGTTAATATTTGATCTAGGATTTTAATTGCCAGTTTACAACCCATTCCACTCCACACACTGGAAAGATTCGTGCTATACAATCTTACCCTACTACTTCAATTTGGCCTTGTGCCAGACTGAGCAGCATTAACAAGACAATAAAAAATAAAATATAAAAAGGAAACAAACAAAAAAATATTTTTACTATTTTGTGTGAATTTTGTTGAGCAGAGACAGGAAGTGACTTCAATATATTCTCGTGCACTCCGTTGAAAATGTGGTCCTCCAGACTGCAGTGCTGATGAAATGGGGTTATTTAATTCAGAAGTTGTAGATGGCAAATTGATGTAAGAGGAAATTTTGAGTTGTGATAAAGAGTCACACTGAATATGAGTGAAAGAAAAGAAAAAACAAATCAATTAGCAAAATGAAAAAAAATTACAGACTTAAAAGGAAATGAAACAATTGAAAGAAGAGGAAAATACCACTTTCATTTAACTGAACCTTCAATACAACAAGAATAAAAATTACAACTTTAGTAATTAAGTATAGAATGTTATTTTTTATGGAACAAATACAATGAAACAGTTTGAAGGCTAATTTAATGAATCATTTCAATTCCTTATGGAATTTTTGTTTTTCTTTTAATGTATTTTGTTGTATGAGTTTTATATCCTTTTTTTTTTACAGAAATTTAAAATATAAAAACCACAGGTCCTAAAATTCTTTGTATCATAAAAACCAAAGTAACAATTTGTTAGTTATTAACATCTGAAATTAGAAATAATATTTAACATAAATAAACAAAATTAATTTAAAATTTATTATTTATAATGTCTCTTCCATGTGCAGAGATGCATTCATATTGTATATTTACTAAATATCTAATTATTTAACAAAATAATATAGATATTATACATATAAACTAATAACTACATATATTCAAACAGATATATAAATATATAATATAAAAGGTCTGTTCAGAATGCATTCTACAATTTTGAATATCTCAAGAATAATGTTGGCCTTGATGTAACTTGACAACCTTACTGTATATACATGAACAGGAAAATTTGGCAACCAATCAGAAGAGACCTTACTGCATATACATAAGCAGATCAATCTGGCCACCAATCAGAAGAGAACTTACTGTATATACATGAACAGACAAATCTGGCAACCAATCAGATATTATTACATATGCATAAATCTTTTCTCATGCCATGAAGTTACTGTATGATTCTTACATTGACAATTGTTGTTTTCCAAATGAAAAGTTGACTATTTTCAAAATGGACCCTTTCTTTAAGACTGTATAAACAGATTGGGTTTTTGTTTCTTAGCAAATCTTTTTTTACTTCTTCTCTTGTATTGGGAGACAGTGATTTAAGTTGATTCATGGTGTCTAAGGTAACCCAGAAATTTCTATTACTAATCTCATGTATACAACAGATTCACACTTTAAACCATATTCCATTTAAGTGGGCATACCAATATTGACTTTTTGTAATATGCCATTGATAATCTTTATTTTCACCCAATAGAGAGCCAATCAAGGTAGAGATTACTGAATGTTGTAAAGAAGGATGAAGGAGAGAGCAGGAAGTGCATATTATGAGGGCATGTAGCATAAATAATGATTTAATCTAGACTTGAAGTTAAGGTCATAGTGGTTAGGAAAGCATCCCATCAGGAGTCTGTTTCACAATGTCACAGTTATTGTCTCTGAGTGGAAATTACTCCTTATCAAAGATATACAAAAAAAAAATAGGGGGGGATTTTCCACTGTGAACATGGCATGACAGGTCCCAGCTGTGAAGATCTGAACTAGTGGAACTACAGAATGACTAATTTGCTCACCTCTCACTACCCTACCCTAGCGGTAGAGTAGCGAGGCCTTAGCAATATTTTCTGGGTAGAATAAGTGCCGTAAGGTGGAAAAAATATCACCACCTACAAGGGCACATAATTGCTTTTGAACTCTGTCACGATCAGACAGTGGGGACTGGGTAGCACCTGCACAGATATAACAACAATATGCCGTTCTTCGTCTAAGCTGACTCTGGAAAGAGAAAACATGGCAGCAGGGCTTTGGTATTTTCTGGAGTGATTTAAGACATTTCTGACATTTATTTAGCATTTTTAGCAATGACACAAATATACGAGTTCCATTTATGGTTTGAAGTGAGCTTTGGACTCAATAGGCAGTTGTGGCAAGGAGTCCCATTAAAGTTACAATTACTCATTAAGATTGGTGGAAATTTAAAGTCTGCTTTCTGGTAACAGAATGTTACTAGCTTTGCTTTGGAAGTATTGTAGAATACAAGTCAGTCTTTCCTCTATTGAACTGTGTGAGTTAAGTCAGAGGAAAAGTTAGCTGCAAGGTACTGGTCATTCAGGTATTTGGAGGTACATCTATATACTATGATATCTATTGATAGTAAGTTTGAGGAACTAGAAACATCTGCCATTGATCAATGAATAACAAGTCAGTCAGGTAAGTGTCATATGTGACACATGCTTAGACGATCATGTCTTGAGAGAGACATGACTGACTGGGCAGAATATTTTCCCGCAGTAGGTTGCCATTACTTTCTGTGGTAAACTGGTTGCCAACCAAAGCTAGAAAAACCAATCTATTCTACTATTTAACCCATAGCTGGAGAGAGAAGAGACAGATTAATACCTTTCCAAAGGGTATTTGCGTAAAAGTGAATGCAGTGAATTCAACTGGAATTCGAACTCGGTTCTCAGATTTCTCATTCCAAGCTGATATCCATTGCATCCATTTTGAAAATTATTGCTTGTGGTTCATATTTCACTGGGTGTCATATAAGATGTAGCCAAACAGTCGATATTGAAAACCTATTCTAAATTGAAGGCTAACAAAATCTTTTGTTACAAGTTGTTAATCTGAGCCTTACTGGTTTGAATGTGAGGGCAATTGTAAAACATTGATTAGGTTTTGATCACTTTATGAACATCTCATGAATAGCAACTCAAAATGTTTGAAATTAAAAAGCAAAAGAGCTTATAAAGTCATTTACTTACTTTGTATATACACAAAGTATGCGCATCGTCCATGAGAGTAATATCACTGCTAGTTATTCTCAAAAACGCGAACCCAAACAGCTTCTTCTCCACTTTGTCCCGAGCTGTAAACATGAAAAGTGCAAACAGAAAATGATAAGAAAAATACAGAATAAAATGCATACATTGACACAAAATAAAAATTACATGTATTCATAAAGATTGGCTCATATCAACAGGTAGCTATCTTTTTTTTTCTTTTTTTTTTTGTACTATAGATTTTCAAGATTAAGGAAATAAAATTTAAAAGTGTTAAAATCAAATTTCTTTACTTTTCGAATATTCTAAAATAACAAGAACATAGTAAATTGCAAAATTCATTCATCTTACTTACTGGAACAGTGCCGAAGATCCAAGCGTATGTGGGCACCGGTGAATTTCTCAATGGGCAAGCAGAACTGTTTAAAAAAAAAAAAAAAAAAATTTTCAATGAATGCCTTTAGAGAAAAAAACAATTAAGAAGTGCTTAAATTCAATTATGAAATTGAATTGAAGCGCAGTACTAAACTAGCAGTTAAGTTTCATCTTGTCCCCGAGAACACATGGCATAGTGGATAAAACAGTTGTGAGTTCAATGCTAGACCTCAGCTGAGGGAACAAAAACTTGAAGAGTTGATTTACTAAAAGGAAAAGGAATTAATTGATACTGAGATCATGGATTGGATAGGCTTTTCTTGATGGTTCTATAATTGAACCATCATGAAATATTAGAGTGAGCTTTACAGCAATATTCTCACTAACTGCAACCAATTTAGAAGACTGGAAACTTGGTGATTTTATTAAGACACTATTTCTAGGAAGATTAATGAGTTCAGCCTACTCTATTCTACATAGACTAAGCATAGAGATTTTTATATAAGAGATTTCCTTCTCTTAGATAAGTTGCCATCCCAAGCTAAAAACTCTCAGCCAACTTATTTTATTTCTTTTCCTATTAAATGTCCCCATTTTCCTTGAAAGCAAAATCGTTTTTAACATCCATTATAATTAACAAAAATTTAAAATTTCCCGAATAAATAGAAAACTTAGGAAGTAAAGTATAATCCGTGGAGAGAAGTGATTCTTAGCTTTCAGGAACTCAATTCTATTATCAGATATTTCATTCCTAGAAATCTGATAAATCTTTTCACAAAAATTAAAAAAAAAAAAACACAAGAAAAATATTTATTTAAAATCTTTTGGCAAAGAGACTGATTATAAAGAAATTAGTGGAACTTATCAGAATATATATTTATAAAAAGAAAATGTACGCAAATAATGATTATCATAAATATTAAACAAAAATTGGTTAAAATTTAAGTTTACCTTGATAGTTTCCATCCATCGTGGATTATTGTTGTGGTAGAACACGGTGGAAAGGTAGCTGGTTGTAGGAGGCTCACTAATCCCGCCATAGATACAACCCTAAAAGAAAAGAGAAAATGTATACAGTTCTAGAGTTTTCCAATTTTTTTAAATGGCAGAATCCAATTTGATAATGTTACCATTACAATAAGATTGGCGTCGTATTTCCTTGTATGGATTGATTAACTGATTTGTTTTTATGGCTTGACAATCGATTGTGGATTATTTAAAGCCAAATCATCTTTTGGATTGCAAATTTTGATTTTTGTGATTAAATATTGCATTAAACATTTTTAGAAGATAGTGATTTTTTTTCAGATACAAGTCCTACGATTTAACCCATAGTAAGGGGGGTAAAAGATGGATTCATCCTTTCCCAAGTGTATTTGTGCATAAGTGAATATAACGAACTTGACTGGAATTTGAACTTAGCTCTCAATTTCTCATTCTGAACAGATATCCATTATACCACCTGCATATCTGGAACTATTTGGCATTCTTCAACTGAACAATGGATGGTTGAAACTTATCAAACCTTTTTTGTCAAATAATCTTTGAAATAGGTTTCCCAATTCAACTTATCATTCTTTCCAGTATTGATAGAGGTTTCCTTCCTAATTTTTTGTTTGAAGTAGTGTGGAAAGCCAACATCTTGATTATGACATTGTTTTTTCTTTGAGCCACATGTGCATTTTAGTTGAGTTGTCTTCAAATGATGCTGTTTCTTTTATTTTGTAAAGTTCTTTGTCTGTGATTCTGTAGGACCAATTGACATGACCTGATAATATTGATAATGATTTGGGTTAAATTGACAAACCTCAAAACTTTTCTATTGAACTGATTGCATATCCAGAATAGAAGTTCACCTTATTTTAAATTCCTTTTAGTAGAAAACTGGTTCTTAGAGAAAAATTATGAAAATGCTGTTAAACAGTTTCAGCTTTTGTAAGAAAAAAAAAAGTGCTTCCTTAGAGGTGATAACACACAAAACAAATACAAAAGAAAAACAAAAGGGCAAAGTAGGGCAATGGTTAAAGAGCAAGCAGATATGTTTATGATGACAGTTCTTTTACATGCTGGTTCTTTTCAGAATATAAAAGATCATGGCTCTCCACAATTTCCTACTCCTGGTAGCTTTTACCATTCCTATTTGTTTCCACTTAGCAGTCACAGACTTTTGATGTCAAAGACTGGATTCTTATGACCCATGTAACAATTCATTGTTTAAATGTTTTAGAATTTTATATTAAAGAACTTTACATCACACACTGTAGCAGGATTGACAACACAAAACTTTTTTTTCGATTCTGAACCTAATGAATCTTGTGTTTGCTAGGAGTTAAATCAATACACTTATATAAATACAAGCAGTATAGCCCGGCGTTGCTTGGGTGCAATGAAAGCTTTAAAACTATTCCATGGTCCTGGAACTCAGACTCTTTGGACATTGGCATGAAAGACTAAAAAGCAATAGTTGTTTCCAGTTAAAGCAAAACCGTAGACTGAAAGAAAAGTGTATGGATGTAAGTCAAATTTTGATTTCCTGGTATCGATATCAAATAAATTTTTTTCATCGTAAACTGAATTTTGAAGGCTAAATAAGTCCTCTGAGTAAATGGTATCATGGCTGAGACTAAGAACTACAATTATACCTACTTAGAGCCAAACCCAAAGCAAAAACTAAAATAAAAGGGCTGAAAAAAATATATACCGGCAGATAAATAGACACACACACAAACATCTTGTCTTTTATATATAATCGATTTTTTGCACTATTGTAAGAATTTCAACCTTAAAACTTCTGAATATCATTTCTTATGTCTTTGTCTATAAGTGTATCAAATTTGATTAAAATCGAACCACTCCTATAACCCCGATTTTTTCAATTATCGATATCTATCGGGGGTACCTCGACACAAAACCTAGCTAAGAACACTCACAAACATTTATAGTACAAGTGTGTAAATTTTCAAGAAAATCGGTTCAGCCGTTTTGGAGTCTATAGGTAATGGGGACACAGACACACATTCACATACACACACAAAGTTCCATTTATAAATAAGTTTAGATAGTATGTACATTTGTTTATGATTCAAATATTAAAAAATGCTCTGAATATTATAGTCTGCCATTTTGTTGATTAAACACTGGGAAATAGAACAAAGGTATAACTTTATAACGTATCATCATTTAAATGAAAGTGTAACATTTGTATGACAAAACAATGAAAGAAGAATGCGAGGGATGTGGACATATGTTCTTTTCGTTATGCATAAAATTTAAAAAAAAAAATAGAAAAAAAGAGTGTTTACTTACAGGAATTGGATTTCCATCACTGTCAAATGCTGTCAGCTCCACCTCTACATTCTTTGCTGCTTTTTTGGTACCTCTTTCAAAGTCTCCACAGTTGAGAACAATGTACAAGTCATTCCGAACCTCACCTTTGAGAAGGGAAAGAAAAGTCACGCATAAATTCATGGAAGAAAAGATGGCATGAAATAGGAATTTGAAGAAAGCATCGAATGGCGAGCATTAAAAAGATTTGGAAATAGAAAAGGAAGAAACAGAAATGACGCCCTCGATAATGTAATTGAAATATTGCAATGCACACAAAGATTGTATTGTATCTATTTTTCTATCTCTACCAATTTAGTCCAAACTAAACAAACGACTTTATTACATACCCTGTATTTTCAACATTTCAGCATCTACAAGTATTCTTTGGTTTTTGTAACTCGTCAAAATATTATAAATTAAAAAAAAAATAAAAAGATAGGGATATTAGCATGAATAATTAGTTAAACGAGAATTTTAAACAATATCAACATCAGCTTCAGATGCTGCCAAAATCAAAGTCATAAATTTTGCTTCTTTTTTTAAATCTTAATGAAAATAAACAGCCAAGGTGATGTTTTTTCTTCATTTTCCAAGCAAGGCAATAAAGCCACTAAGACACAAGGAGCACCTGAAAGTGAAAGAATCTGAGAAAAAGATTGAGGACAATAAAAGATCGGTTTTTCATACGTTATAGTAAATCGATCCTCCATTTTCAAACCACTCGCTCGTACGACATTACCACCACCAGTAAATTGGTTGATTATCAATTTTTTTTTACTTTTTTTCAGTGCAATCTTATCAATTAAACCCTAAACTTTCCGATTGCCAAAAAATTTTGTAAAAATTTTTCAACATTTAAACAATTTTAGGAGGGTCTTAGTTTTTCATACAACTTTATAGTAAATCGATTCTGTGCAATTAACTTTACTGAATCCTTTGCAAAATTTTTGAATAAAGACATTCTTGGAGTTTCCAAAGAAGATGCCATCATAAGAACTAAAGAAAACTTGGAAAAGACACAAACAAGAGCAACAACTCGTTCCAAAAAACAAAGTGACCCCAATGTGAGTGATTTCAAAATGGAGGATCGATTTACTATAACGTTGTATGAGAAAGTGAGCCCCACCTCCAAATTGTTTAAATATTGAATTTTTTTTTTTTATAATCAGAAACTTTATGTAATAACCAATAAAACTGCACTGAAAAAAGTAAAAAAAAAAAAAGAAAAACAACAAATCTAAAGGTGGCAGTTGTCTCCTTCACGTCCACCGAATTATTAATAATAATTGTTAAAAATGAAGAAAGAAAATTTACCAGGCAGTAATGATTCTGGAAACATACATTTCTGTACAAGGTCAACACCTTTGTTGAACAAGACTGGATGTACAGCCTTGAGTGACAATAAGTCGCCAAACATAATCTGAAGACCAATATGGAGACCTGAGGAGAAAGAAGTGAAACAAAATGAAAAGAAAAAAAAATTAGTGGAAAATCAATGAATGGGGGAGAAGAACAGGACCAGTTACATGAAAGGGCGTGGCAGAGAGAATAATAATTACATTTTGTCAAAAACAATAATCAAGATCAAAATGGTGACACAGGATAACAATTGACAAAATAGATTATGAATGAAAATGATAATTCAGGTTTTACTTCTGAAATAAAAAAAGCATTTTATTTAAAGATATAACAAATTGGATACAAACAAAAGATATGATTAAATAATCAATTATTGAAATTAAACCATATATATATATATATATATATAATTCAAATTATTTATGCTTTAACAAAAAAGTCAAACTGACATTTTATAAAATTAAGAAAATTGGTTTTAAACAAAACATTATCAAAATTATTAATGATATAAAATTAAGAAATTCTTTAAAAAAATATGAAGTCTTAAGGAACTTCAACTTGATTAATGCTTAAGATTAATTCTGTTCCAAAACAATCCTCAGTAGAATTTTAACTTTTGACTAAAACTATTTGTTTGACTGAAAAGTTTAAGGAGACAAAATGTTTTAAAATGATGAAAACAATTAAATGCCATAAAATCTGAAGTATCTTGCATCAGTCACAAGTTCAATAAAATAAAGAATACCAATGAATACACAATTGCAAGATATGTAGCATGTAATATTTGCTTTTAATGCAATTTGATAATTGAACACAAAAAGCAGGAGAGTGGGGTGATAATGTCAATAAGGACATTTCCACTGGAAGAACAAAGTAAAAATAAAACATGTCTACAGAACAGAAATAAATTTTGATTCGTGTAATTTTTATTTTTTAAATCAACTAATGATACTTTTTGTTGATATGTGGAGATGTTTCAATTTACTTTTAATGTTTCTTGATGAATATTTTTGATTCATAACCCATAGAGATCTAGGTATTTAGTCTCCTAGTCATAATATCAGTGTACTGGATACAGTATCAGTTAGTTAAGTGCCATACGTGATACACTCTTGGATGATCATGTCTCAAAAGTGACATGACTGACTGGGCAGAAAGTTTTCCTACAGTAGGTTGTCGTTACTTTCTGAAGAAGACTGGTTGCCAAAAAGGCTACAAAACCCAATCTATCCAGCATTTAACTCATATCTGGAGGGAGAAGTGGTAGATTAATACCATTCTTAAGGGTATTTGTGTGTAAGTGAATGCAACAAATTCAAATTTTTCCTTCCGAGCGAATATTCACTGATCCACAATGTACGCACAATAAGGATGCAGTATAATTAAAAAAAAAAATTACTTATAGGGTCAGTATTTCTGAATAGTCAGTTAAGTGCCATACGTGATACATGCTTTGGCGATCATTTCTCGAAAGAAACATGACTGACTGGGTAGAAGATTATCCCGCAGTAGGTTGCCATTACTTTCTGCAGTAGACTGATTGCTCACCAAGGCTATAGAACCCAATCTGTCCTGTTATTTAACACATAACTAGAAGGACGATATGGATTAGTACCTTTCCCAACTTGGCTCTTCGATTTCTCATTCTGAGCCGATATTGTAGTGCAGTGGATACCAGTCTCTTCCCTCCAGTTATGGGTGAAATAATAAGACAGATTGGGTTCTATAGCCTTGACTGGCAACCAGTCTACTCCACAAAGTAATGGCAACCTACTGCAGGATAATCTTCTGCCCAGTCAGTCATGTCTCTTTTGAACATTATCACCCAAGCATGTTTCACGTATGGCACTTAACTAACTGATTTCTGAATAAGATGTTTAGATATTCATCATAAACAAGTTTGGTCATAAAGTGAGGGGTAATTTTCTCTTACAACATAGTTATAAACCAATCCCTCATTATTATATTGAAGGAGGTTCTATATATTTGTGCAATCCAGATAAAAGGATCGTATTTTTTTCACTTTGCTTTCTCTTGACATTTGAGCCGTACAGCTCAAGACGTCATATTATTAGATGCAGCGAAAGATTTTGGATATTCTTGCTTTTTTAAAGTTTTTCTCAAATATAGTGAATAAAGAAAGATTCTTTTAAATTTTCCTTGTTTGGTTTGTGTACAAAATATTATTTGACAGAAAAGAGAACGGCAGCATTGAAGAAAAGTTGCCTTGGTCTGTAAACTTGGAACCAGAATGAACATTTTCACTTTCAGCTTTTACACATCAAGTACAAAAAAGAAATTAAGAACCAATTCAGTTGAAGTCAATCTCAACTATTCCATAAGTAAAATGAACAAACGCCTCAAAATTTTATCAAAAGAAAACATATACTCATATATGCATAATTACATTCTTCCTAGAGAAAAATTGAAAAACTCAGTCATAAAAAAAACACATGCACGCATTCAGTATGTGTATGTGTGCACAAACTCACCTAAACAATAACAAAAAATTAAAAAATTAAAGACTTGCCCATGAGATTCTTACAGAAACTCCCGAAGCTTGAATAAAAGTATTTGTTAGAAGAACAAGACAAAAATAATTTCATTTTCAAAAAACAAGTAACAGAAATTCAAGCAAGACTAAAATATTTCTTTCTCCATGGCAAAATCTATATTTACCATTTCCAAAGAAGCCAGAATAAAAAAATTTATATCAAATTCATTAAAGCAATTTTTATTTTGTCTATAATTTTATCTTGGAAGCTGCTCAGTTTTGAGAGAATTTAAATTTAACGGCAATTTTTATTTTAACATTTACTACATATAATTAATATCAGTGACATAGCAAAATAATTTAACATATTTAAATCATAAATAATAACTTCTTTTATAATAATAAATACGGACACTAACAAAAGATTATGCTTCTCTTTTCAAACAAAATATTCAATGATCCAAACAATTCAACAACTAAAATTTGACAAATTTGTCATTAATATTTTATGTTTTTACCCTTTTAGGTATCACAATTATATCAGATCTGTTATCTACCCTGCTGCAATATCAGACCTGACTGGCATCTCAACCATAATACAAATATGTTGTAGATGTTTTTCATGACAATTTTCATATTTTTCAATTTAAAATGTTCAGCACAAAAGGAGAATGATTTGATCCTGAATCATTCTCAAGTCTGTTGACATATGGTGTAGAACTCTATTCTACATAAAAAAAAGTATTTTCCAATATAAATATCCATCACCAAATACTGGACAAATCTTTATAAAAAGAATACATATTAACTTGATATAATTTATGCACTCTCAAAGCTTTGAAAGGCCACTGCTTTAAACTCTTCCCAACAGCATATCCTAAAATGCAGGTATTTAGACAATTCTTCCTGAGGTAATTTCCAAACAGCGTAAAATCAGTTATTCTTTCCAAATGTCTCAGTTGATCACAATTTTCTCTGATGAATGCTGATTGCTTTAAAAATGTCTTTCATCTGACTGCTCTCCATAATATTTGGTGCAATGAAAATACAATATCTACCAACTTGTAATGTATTTGTCTTAAATTTCCCGTTACAGAAAAGTAAATATTTTCTGGGGTCGATTTTGACCTGAACAAGATGTTATTGTCATCTTTCATTTTTAGTGAACTATGCAAGGACATAATTCACATATGAAAGGAATTCCCAATTCCATTGCTTCTTGGAAAAAGTTCTTTCCATCTTTGGACTGACTAGTAAGGGACTGACAAATTTGTGTTCATGAATTCTTCTTCATGTGCTGTGTCCCTTCAGGACGAAGGCAATTATGGACTCCCACTTGGCTTTGTCTCTTGTCACTCAACATTTTTCCTTTTGGTATCTCTCCCAAACCTCATTCTGCTATACATTTGCTCAGGCCTATCGATTAGGTCCTGTGCTGCTTTCTCCCGTCTCTCTTTCCCTCTATCCATCCTGTGAGTATTAAATTTTCCAGGCCCTCCTTCCTCATTACTTATCCCAGAAACCTCATCTGTCTCTTCCTTATGTTAAGTATGAGTTTTCTCCTCGTTTTCATCCCCTCCAACACCTCGTTGTTAGTCATGTGCTCAGTCCATGGTATCCACAGCATCCATCTATAAAATCACATTTCTGCTGCCTCAAGCCTCTCGTTCATCTTTGAAGATATCGTCCAACATTCACTGTCATACAGAAGAACAGATATCACATAGCAATCCAGCATTCTTTTCTTTGTTTCCAATGAGAATTTTCCGTATCTCAGTACTCTGGTTAACTTTTGAAATGCATCCTTGGCCATGCCAATGCGTCTTTGGATCTCAACATCGCACTTTCCATCCTCTGTTAGCTTGCTTCACAGGTATTTAAGTTTCTTTACTTGTTTTATTTTAATTTTTCCGACCTGTAGTTGGCATTCTTGGGTTTTCTTTCTGCTGATGACCATAAATTCAGTTTTCTTGAAGTTTGTGCTTAGTCCTTTCTTCTCGCTTTCTCTTGCTACTTTCTGTAAGAGGTCCTGCATTCTTCTTTCCATGTCTGCTATCAGTACAGTGTCATCTGCATATCTTACATTGTTGAGATTGTAGCCACCGATGATGAAGGGTTTTATTTCTCTCAGAATTGTTTCACTGTATAAGTTGAATAGATCAGGCGAGAAAACACATCCTTGTCTTACGACCCTTTCTATTTTTGTATACCTGCCGAATTCACTTATTCATACACAAGCGGTTTACTGCCAATAGATATTCCTGGATTATCTTTGTCTTTTCCAAAGATGTCTAGGTTGTTGAGCATCACTATTAAGTCTTTGTGTCGTACTTTTCATGGATTACAATAGATTATTAAATGATTGATCAATTTGTTCCATTATATTATATTATATAATCAACTGATAAGTTATATCTTAAATGATTATATCTTTAATCAAATGACAAACATGGAATCAACTGATATATATATATATATATATATATATATATATATATATGCCTGAAATGAATAAATATTACTGATCAAATTACTTCTTTTTTTTTTTCCAGTGAGAGTTAAAATGGTGTTTTTATCTTTAGTGATATCAGAATATAAAAAAAAAAAAAAATTTGTCTTACATTTTTCCAAAACATGTTTTTTGTAGAATATGCTTAAATATAAGCAGAATAAAATTCTCACAAAAGATCTTGAGTTTCATCATTATGTGTGTGTTTTAATATTGAAATCTCTATCGATTTTTCAAAAAAGCACCTGAAAACCTGTTACTCTCTCTTACACGTGCACAGTCATCTGTTATTATCAAGTGTACAAATTTTGTTACATCCATCAGTGGATATTAATTAAATTGTCAAATTTATTTTTAGCAGGGAACATTTTTTTCTGGAGAGGTTTCAGAAATTGTAAGCAAAAAGAAGACATTTACAATTTTCATTGCTTTCAATTTTTTATTTTTCTTAAATAAAATATTAATTAAAATTTTTTTTGGTGAATTTTTTCAAACCTAGTCCAGAATTTTAAACAATATTTTAAAGTTATTTTCTGCACAAATATAAACTTATCTAGTGTTCATAATTATAAAAACAATACAAAAGTAAAAAATCTTTAATAACACGTCTTTTATAAAAAAGTCAATTTGTGGCTTTCTATTTTACTTTCAAAATTTAACTGACATGATCTATCAGTGAGCTTATGAATTTAGAAGATGTAAAATGAAAGTGTTTCTCCCATGATCATTAGTTTCAGTTCGTCAAGAATAAAATATTGGCTGTTGACATTATGCACATCTCTTGACATCATTCCTGAAATTTATTTCTAGAAGGGGGAGAAATCTGGGGTCAAAGCAGACCACTTCATTACAAATGAAATGTGATTACTGCGGTATGTTTTCAGAATGGTAACTTGCATTGTTTCGTGGAAAAATCAACTGTTTTTTTTCTTTTTTTTTTTTTAACTGATCGGCAGATCTGAGATCATGCTGAGTTCTAGCACCACTGGTACTCGAAAGCTGTCAAGGTTCCATTAAAAATAAGTAGACAGCATAACCGACTGCCAGTAAAGCTACGTGAAATTCATCATTTCTGCACTATTGAACCTCTTTTCATTGATCATATGACCCCTGGGAGAAAAAAAAACTGTAGAAGTTAGAGCTGTAAAGAGTGAAGTATTTTCTTGTCCATCTAGCTTACATCAAACAAATCAAATCTACTTGTTGAGAATCATCTCTTCTTTGTGGCATTTTTATATATATATATATATATATATATGAACATAGTTTTACTCTCATCAGTTCTACCAGGAAGTCACTGGCCAAGTTGTTATGAACAGAAGATACTTGCTGTAACTGAGTCTTTGTTGTGTGTAATTTTCAAACACTTTTTGATGGATTTTCTATAGCATCTTTATCTGTTTATTCCCATTTTTTCACAATAGGCATCAAGATTCGTCAAAAATGACAGTTTGCTGTGATCTTTTAAGATTTCCCGAAATATATCAGGTTTTGCAAGATCTTGGAACATGATCATTATCGTGTTTTGCTCTAAGTAAGATTTTTTTTTTCTGATACAAGAAAGGAATATTTTAGCATGCTTTTTTTTTTTTTTTTTTCCTGTTATTCACACAATACAAGGCCCAAGAACACTTAAGGTAGAGGGTTATTAAAAGTAGATAATGAATGACCTGAGAGTTGAAGAGATTACAATTGTAGTGATCGGAGAAGCATTCTCTAGGGAGTCTGTTCCATAGAGCAGAAGTTCTTAGGATGAATTTGTTCAAAGGAAACTTCCTCCTTATCAATGGAATATGAAGGGAACGAGGATGACGTATGTGATATGGTGGGTTTTAGATGTAATTTTCAAAGAATTTTTTAAGTAGCTTTTTTACAATTAGAATTACACAAAAGAATGAAATTCACAAGTGTTTACATAATTGCTGAACACAGAGACATATTTTAATTACAAAATTCAACACATTTCAGTATTAATCCTTTAATAAAACATTTTAGAAGTCTCTTAAGTTCACTTAAAAACTATAATTTTCTGAGAAATAAACATGAAATTAGTCATTTTTATAAGATTCATATAATTTCCAAGTGGAATATATATGTTAATATATTAATAAATATACATATTATCCTACGTCTATGGCACAACTCAGAGTTTCATGCTTATGCAATCATCAGGTGCATATTTTTAACTGACAGTTTAATAGATTTTAATTTTTAAGTTCACTCGATGTTCATGATAATTAAATTTTATAAAGTTACTGCTTTTTTAATAACAAGATTAAAAATTTAATTATTCAACAGTTAAATAATATTATTATACATATGTACACCTTCCTCATATATATATATATATATATATATATTATTAGGCCACCCCAGTTTTAAAAAAAAATGATGTATTTCATACTATTTTTAGTATTTATTGCCAAGTGGATAATTCTAAATGAAAACAGAATGTTTTTTTTTTGTTATTTTTACTTTGAAAAATTTTACAAGGCAGCCAGGAAGCCTTTGCTTTGGCCAGCCAATAAGAAGAAGAGACTAGCATGGGGAAGAGATCACAAAAACTGGACACCAGAACAGTTCATTTGGTGCCCATTTTATTGTGCAGTAGTAACAAAAGAACCATTCTATTTTTATTTAGAATTATCCACTTGGCAATAAATACCAAAAATAGTATGAAATACATCATTTCTTTTTAAAAAAAACTGGGGGCGGTCTAATAATTATGGCTGGTAGTGTATATATGTATGTATGTATTTGGAAAATATTTGTTAGAAACAATGTAGATTGGTCTCCAATCAGAGTAAATTAAGTACATTGTACTTATTTTGTTCATTCCAATCTCATTGAGAATGATTTCAAAACTCTTTTCCCTCCCCAATTTATAGGCAGAAACACACAAATGCATGCTGGGATTTCTTCCTAGCCAATAAGATTAGCCACTTATAGGTGTCATCTGACTTAATCCAGTCCGTCTTGCCTTGAATTCAGAATGCTAAACTTTTATCCAAACTTGCTGGTGTGTCAGCCTCAATTCTTAGTTTGTGAACTTTTTCCCCCCTCTTTCTGTTGCTTTGTCTTGTTTTATTTATCATTTTTTGTCCTGTTCTTTTATTTCTCTTGTTATTGTAATTGTTTATTGCAAACTTTGTCAAATCTGTTTCTTGGACAGTTCTGCCATTTATTTTACATTTAACCATTCGATCTACATATTTAAAGAAATCAAATATCAAGACTCCAATATAAAAAAAAAATGTCTGCTGCAAAAAAGAAAAAAATGTTATAGATGCAAAGTATAAAATATACAAGTGACAAGAAGAAAAAAATATTTGGCAAGAAATTCTAAAATATCTAAGATCCAATGTGAAAGAATTAAACAATTACATGAAAAGGAAGTCTGCCTCCTTTTGACTAAGACAAATATGCAAAAGGCAATGATATATACAAAGACAATACCGAGCGATGTGCTGGCATTCAGAAAATAAAGACATCACTCTTTGTGTTCTACAAAAGACCAGTGTTCTTTAACACCAAAATATTCAAAATATATTGACATTAAATACACAATTGCAAATAGTGAAACAGTTTAAGAGAAGAGGACATGCTTAAATTGAAAAATGGTGCAGTTAGGCGATAAAAAAAAAAATGGTTTTTGGCCAGGAATTGTGCAAGTGCACTTTTATAACTGCAAAGAAAATTAATTGGGCAGTTCATGAATTGTTTTTAATTTAGAAACAAAAACAGTGAATATTTGCAGTAGTGAAGAGGACCCATATTTTCAAGAACATAAATCAACTCCAATATAAATAGACTGTGAAAGGCTTGCACAAGATTTACAAATAACCTTGACAAATGAATTGAAATATTCATTGAAAGAATAACATTTGCCATGAAAATAAGAAAAATAACACAAAATTTTAATTATTTTCATTGTTTGAAAAATTTTCATTTCAATGTCTGAATCATAATGAAATGAGATTTTATGGTTGTTTAAAAAATAAGTTTTAATTTTATGCTTGAATGTTATTCATGACAAGTTTCACAATGTTCATTGATTTAGACAAGAATAACCAAATATGGGTAAAAATAAACCAAAAAGAACTTGGATATAGAAAAGGAATATTTTTCATTCTATTTAATATCCTACATGCTTTTGTTTAATTTTACATATCACACGATGAAATTTAATTAAGATAATTCTTTGATCAATTTGAGACGACCAAGGTGCAAAAAGCTTGAGAGAGGGGAAAAAAAGCATTTAAATGAATGTGTAAATGATTCTTTGTGTTATTTTACAAGTACTGCAGACTCTCTGTTCACATTGTGTGTAAACTGCTTCATGTGTTTGCAACAACATTTGCATCGATCAGATGAAAATGCATTCAGCCAATCAAAAATGCGCATTTGTTAAGGAGATGTGCATCTGACTGCGTAGGATTAAAACAGAAACTTTTTTTTTTTTTACAGTTTTGTTTTTAAATTTTTCAATTTCTTTGCTTTCTTTTAACTTACTACATTGGTATAGACCTGAATAGTATTCTATAAAGAAAAGGCAGACGGGAAAAAGGTAGCCAGCTTCTTTTGTCGTCAGTCGGATTGGAATCTGTCCATACAGAAAAGTAGTTTGCTTTGAGCTGCGGAGGCAGCTGCTTCCATAAGAAAATTTAAGAAAATCTGAATAGCAAAGGGGAGATAGAAAAGATTCGTGCAAAGAAAGGGGAGAAATAATTAGGACAAGAGAAGGTAAGTAAAGAGAGAAGTGGGTAACGAGAAACAAAGTGAGAGAGAAAGAAAGAGAGGAGAGCAGGGGAAAAGAGTCATAGATAAAGATAAAAAGAGAAAGAGGAAAAGGATAGAAGAAAAAGAGACGAACAGTAAGGAGGGAGAGATAGAGAGGGGAGATATGGGGAATGAAGGTGAGAGATTGAATGTGAGATGGAGTTAAAAGAGACAGGAGAAACAGAAATGGAGGTAAAGAAGAGAGTGGGTAGAAATGATAGAATAAAGATAAGCAAGATAGAAGAAGAGAAGAAATATTGTGGAAAGAGAGGTAAGGAAAAAAAAAAGAGGAGAAATGGAGAAATTAAAGTAAAGAAGAGAGAGAGAAAAGAAAGATGTTGAAAATGGAGAGGAGAGAGAGCGAGAGAGAAAAGATGGTGGAGACTGAAGTAAGGAAAAAAGGAAAGAGAAGAGAAAGAGGTGGGAGAGAAGTAAGGAAAAGAGTAAAAGATATGGAAAATAGAAAACGATGTAAAACTCATTTGAATCCTAAACTTTTTAAATGGTGAACACTGTATGGATTTTTCAAAGTTGATGATTCAGACATTGAAATGAAGAGTTGAAAAATATTTGGTAAAGAAATTTTTCTTTTATTTCTTTAAAGTTATTTATCTTTTAAAATTAGTTACCTTCAGTAAATTATATATATTTTTCACATCTGAACAAAACTTGGTTGAAAAGTAAAATATTTGTAATCTTAGATCACATCAAGGATTTTGAAAAAAAAAAAAAGTATTGTTTTTGTTCCTTGTGCAAGAACGGCAAAAACTGACATTCTCAAAATGACAAAAAGCAAAAAAATCAGGAAGAAAATAAAAGTACGACATCAAAAGGGAAACAATTTTTCACACCAATGATGAGCTTGACAACGACACAGCAACATGCAAACCCTTTGAGTGTTGCTTTGACAAGGGGGAAAAGAATTACAAGCATTTATTGTTTTTTTTTTCACAATTTACTTAAGTATTGTCTTAAAAGAAACAAAAACAAATAGGTTAATTTTGTAATCTAAATATTTAGAAGCTGCTGTTTCTTCAAAAACAAATTAACAAAACTCTAAAATTAAAGAAAACTTTTGATGGCTGTTCATTGAAAGTAACTATTCTATTCATTTTCAGTATGCATTTCATATGTAAGCACCATTTTTTTTTTTTAGAAAAATGAATCATTGTTACATATTCTGCCAATTTTGCCACACAAAACTCTCCCAAAGACACTTCATGAAGCCAAGGCAAGTCACTTGGAAAATGCACTTATTGATCAGTGTGTATCATTTTATGTAGAAAAGTCTGTCTTTTTGTGAGTGAGTTTTAAAGGTATGCATTATACAGGTAAAAGCTTTGATGAAAGAAATGGTTCATTTCAGGAAAAAAAACTTTTTCAAAGGCGGCACAACTTTAACATTTGACCAATATTATAAAACCATTTGATCAAAATCTTAGTTTTATAGGGAATACCTTCGATACAGATACTAGACACTTGTTAGGCTGAAAAATGATAAATATCTAAAAAATACACACACATTTCCAAGGCTCTATCCACTGGCTTCCAAAAAGCATCTTTGTTGAGGACATGGCAGACTAAACAACAAAGTTTCTCATATTTCTAAATAAGAAACATTTACAAATCAAAATAAAAGAGCAAAACTAAAGAAGAAGGAAAGTGAATGAAAATGATAAAAAAAATAAATTGCTTAAGAAAAAAAGAAGAAAGAAAAAAAGAAGGGAGATATCTAAAAATAAAAATGGATGCAGTATAGTGAAAAAATACTAAAATGTGTCCTTTAAATTAAAACTGATAATGTAACTTTTCATTGAAAAGTTGTAATCTCAAAATACTATAGAGAGCAAAATGGCTATAAAAGTTACAACTGGGTTTCAGAATTAATGAATATCTGTTTTTCTTAATATGGGTTCAAGCCCCAGTGAAAAAATTAGCATTTAAATTTTGGTTTTTAAGCAAATTGTTTCTAAAATATGAAAAACAGTGTTTAGGAAAAAAGTTACCATTTTCATTTGAATCAGTTCTGATATTAAACTGTAGCAACAGAATACATGACACTTCCTAAGTTTTATTTTAAGAAATTCAATAAAAATATATTTTTGTTTGACACCAACCACAAAAAATAATGGACAATCAGAAGAAATGCTATAAAAACATAAGTATTTGCACCATTTCCAAATGACATGAGAACTTTAGGCTGCATTTTTATAGAATCAGGTAAAATGTCAGAAAAAAAAAGTGAAGGGGGATTGTTGGAGGAAAAACGACTTTACAATAGAAACAATAACAATAATAAATCTCTTCCCTGCTTTTTCATAACCAAATCAAAGAATCTAAGAATAAACTTTCCTCAGAACATTTAACAAATTTCTATTATGTGCCGAGTGTTTTCAGGATAGAGATGATCATAGCTCTCCACAACTTCCTGTCTTTGGTTGCTCTAGATATTTTTTGACACAAGCTCATTAAATAGGTTACATGCTGTTTCTCCCTGTTTCTCTTGTCATCAATGTTTTATGAGTGTTAGGTTCTCTAAGCCCTTCCTTCCTGAACTATCAGCTATTTCTTTGATTATAAGTTTCTGCATTATTGCAATTCATCTTAAAACCGATTCCTCTGACAAGCTACACAGATAAAAACTGTTTTAAATTATAGAAAAGCAAGAAACCTAACTAATTTTACCAATAGTATTTCTTGTGTACTGCCCCCCCCCCCCCAAAAAAAAAATTAAGATATGAACTTGAATTCATCAGTTTATCTTAGTGGTGGACTTTTAACTAAATACCAGTTGTAATAAAATTTAGTCTTCTCCTTATCTCCTGCTTTGGTCATGAAAGGTGGCATTATGATATGCGACATATTCAAACGAATGGACACAGTGACTGTATATAGAAGTTCTGTCACTCAGTATGAGGAGGATTTATTATTTGGCTTTAGCATTTGCCAAAAGGCAGAATATTGTCTAATAATTAGAATCATATATGAACTTCAGATTCAATAGAAAATGTCTGAAAATACATGACTTGCTGAAAATCTCCTCCAGAAAATTGAAACAGTTTCAAAGTTAAAGTCCCAGTGGACTTTATCCAAAACTACACAAGCAGATCTTTGTTTATAGAGTATCATTAGTGAATTTCCAAAATTTCTATTGGAAAAAAAAAAAGACCTCTCTCACAAAAAGATGTTTGGAAAAATCATTTCGAAATCGAATTATGAACAAATTTTGTCATGTATTATGAAGAAATTAAGGACTGAGAGAAAAATAACAATGGAAGGTGGGATTCAGATCCAAAATAAAAATTGAAGGTTGTAATTTCAAAGCTTATAAATCAGTCTTGCAAATCCAAAGTAAAAAAAAAAAATACCAGAGGGTGTAAATCAAAAGGAGTCAAAAATTCATATCCATGATTTGCAACATGTAACTGCCTATTTTACATCTGAAGAAAAGAAAATCCATCTGTTGTTCAAAGTAGCATTCTTTTATTGGGGGTAAGAAAGGCTGTGATTGGTCAAGACTGATATGGAAGCACAAACAATTACCAAATTTCAAGGCCTTTTTGAAGTAAATACAATCTTGATTTTGAATCTTTTTTTTTCTTAAACAGTACAAATTCTTTTTCAAGATAAGAATTTGTTTTCTCTTTCATTGTCACAGTAAAGTTAATTACAAACAAGACAAATGCAAATGACAAAGTGACTTACTTTTCTAAAATGATACTTGTTCATTTACAAGAAACTGTACATCAGTATTATAAGAAATAAAATTTATATATATGATAATGAATAGGAAACTTACTTTTCAGAAAATGATATCACTTTATGCTATGAAGGTACTAACAAACAAGGCAATTATTAACACACATTCTGAAAGTGGTTTAATTAAATTCACACATATATGCTGTATCTGTGAATGAAAGAGTGCTAGCCTAGTAGCAGGAAAGGAAAGAGTAATTACTGATATATATATATATATATATATATATATATATATGTACACTCAAAACTAAAATAGGAAAAAGGTAAAGAAATAGAAAGAGAGAGTATAAGGAAACAAAAAATATTGAAAAAGAGAGATAGTCATGACATTTGATACATTTTTTATGATTTATCAACCCTCTATAGGTTATTTAAAGCCAAAATATATTTTGGATTGTATGAGGTTGCTTGAGTACCTAACATCTCCCTTCTAAGTAGTGATCAGGCTCAAGTTTGCTTAACTTCAGTGATCAAATGAGAACCAGTGTTTCAACATGATTTGACAATGTTCATTGGACTAATTTTAGAACACATTACCTAAAGACTGACATCATCCGTTCATCAGAATGAGGAAAGAATTCCAGCCACATCTGAACAGACAAATACTTAGGTCATTTGACCAACACAAACAGGAAATCTTAACACTATTTTTCAATAGAAAGCAGTCATTGTTTGTTGGTTGGTTTATTTATGCTTGACCAAATACAACTGGCTGCTTAATATTCGACTGATTAAAACAAAATAAATGGGGATATTCATTTGTTTTCAACATTATTTTTAATATTTATTTTAAAGTAAAAGTAAATATTAGTGAAAATTAGTAATAATAGTAATGACAATGTTGCATCATCTAACGAGACAATTGAAAAGAAAAATAAATATTAGTAAAAAATTAATAATGGTTGACAATGCTTTATCAAATAAAAAATAAAATATATTGCTTTAGACAGATGACCTGTGCAATGTTGCATAAAAAGTAAATAATTACAATGAAAGTAGATGTAGACAAAATTAATAATAATGTCTTTTTTCTTCAACAAGGAAGTGTTAAAACCTTCAATTTAACATGGCAATAGTATAGGAAATATTTTTCTTATACATCAAAAAATATTCCCCACCACCAAATAATAAATTATTTTTTATACATCAATTTAACTGAGTGAATGAAGAAAGTGTCCCAAGTTTGCTTCAATAAATGCTAAGTGATAAAACTGAAAATGATAAAATTATAGCAAACAGGAATTAACTTTTGCCGCCTTTTCTTTATTCTCAGATTAAAGTCAGTCATATTTCTGGTTATGCTTCCATAAATACATGTTTTTAAATATGAAATTTCTCCTTTACATTCTTACTTTTATACTAAGACAAAATATAACTGAAGTTTATTTCGTTTGAAGCAATATGAACACCTATTTGAAATTTATAAGAAGTCATTCTATAATAGACAGGCTGACTGCCTTTTTAACCAACACGAAAATGTAACAATAAAAATTACAGTCTATAAAAGAAGGTTATAAATATAATTAAAAGCAAACATTTTCTCAAGAGAAAAAGAAGATATCTGGACATATTAAATGCAAGACAGTTGTTTTTAAGCTAGAAATAAGAGTGTATATGTGATATATAATGCCACCAGATTTTGACAAACAATAAGGAACATGTATATGTAAGAATATAATTTTATATCTTTATTCCTTATCAGAGATGCTGTTCGGAGTAGGAGAGCAACCAGAGAGAGATTGCACACATGAAGGGGCCGTTCGGAACTGTCAGCAAGTCTGTCACTTCAGCCAAAAATTCTAGATTTATAGTCTTAAAACTCACAAATTTTTGCTTTTTCGGGTTGTCACTTCGACTTTATCTATGGCCGGATGTATCTGTCAGTCACATCTGGCAGTCCATTGATCTTCAAGCCGGTTATCACTTGTTTTTCTCGTTGCACTTTGTTCACATCATCTACGGCCGGATATATCTGTCAACCACCCTTGTCCTTTGTTGACCTTACCTATGGCCAGATGTACCTGTCAATTACTTCTGCTGTTCAAAGTAATATTTTATATATGAAGATCAGATATTCTCTTATTTCAAGTTACATAATTCCAGTGGATTCTTTAAAACTATTATGTTTAATATTCAGCAGAGTTATTTTTATTTATCTTTATTTCAAGCAAATATCAAAATCAAGCTTCCATAGTTCATCAGTTAAGTGCCATATGTGATACATGCTTGGGCAATCATGTCTCAAAAGAGAAATGACTGACTGGGTAGAAGATTTTTTCCTGCAGTAGACTGCCATTACTTTCTGTAGTAGACTGGTTGCCAACCAAGGCTATAGAATGCAATCTGTCCTGTTATTTAAGCCATAGATAAAGGGAAGCAACAGATTAATACTTTTCCCAAGGGTATTTGCGTGTACATGAGTGCAACGAATTCAACTGGAACTTGAACCCAGCTCTCCAATTTCTCATACTGAACCGATATCCACTGCACCATGACGCACATCCTTTTCTTGCTATACTTCTTAAATAACATCATCTTGAACTGCGAATTGTATGTTGATACATTGCAATTTATTTAGTGTTTCTTTTTCTGTTATGAACTTAAAAACTAACAATCAGAGTTAAAATAAGGAATAAAATTATTTCTCTACAAACTAAATGATAAAATACAGCCGATCAATAATTTTATATGAAAACTATTTGAGAATATTTAAAATAAAGATTTTACATTCTTTTAATTGCAAAGAGATAAGAATCTATATAAGAGAGATTTGCAGACATCCTGACTGAATTTAGTTCATAAACCGGGCTGAGAAAATTATCTTAGAGAACCATTTCTGGGTTTTTCCTCACAGTGAATTTTTTTTATTTTTTTTTATACAGTTGAATGCAACACAGATTCATCATTCAGTAGCACATTATTTTCTGATACTGAACAACAGTGAACTTTTCTCTCTTGACTTATTTTTGGCTTTTAAACAACTGATGAATAAAATTAAATGATACTGTTTCCTATATTTGAAGAAGTGAATATCAGTAAAAACAAAATTATGCTTTTGAACCAGACTATTTGATTTTGTGACCGACAAGATCATTTTATTTATTTTCTACAAGTTTTAGTTGACATGAAAAATTCTTTTATCAATTTCAACAGCATTTCCTAATTTAGAAAGTGAACAGAAAAGAAAACAATTTCCTTCCAATACACCATCGAGATGAATGCATTAAAAGATAAAAGCAAATCCTCAAGACAAAAAAATGTTTTCCCATTGAATCAAGAAAAGAAACTGATGTAGAAATAGTCACAGAAGATTGAATGGATTTTAGAAAATCAAAACAAGATCATGTCCAAAATGTTGAAAAGTTTTAAATACCTCTGCCACTGCCACCATAACTTTTCCTTCAACTTTTTCAAATGCATTTTTCACATGATCACAAAGAAGATGTAATAAAAATGCATTCTCACAAAACACAGAAATATTCAAACTAAGAAAAGTAGGACAAAAAGTAATTTAAAGTTTTCAGTTTGAGTTTTGTTTAACTCAATATCAACCTCTGTGGCCTATTTAATGCCAAAAAGGTGGGGTTTTAAGATTTCTCTGGGTTTTTTAATGTTCGGTAAGAGTGAGGAGATTGATTTAGTCAGATTTTAATGAAAAATTTTGTTTTTATCTTTTATTTTAGAAAACTGAAAATGTTTTTTAGTTTTGTATTCAAAAATGTTTTGCTGAGAAAAATTTTTTTCCTTCAAAAATGTGTTATGGTAATAATTTTTTCTTCAAAAAGATATTGTTATGAATATTTTTCTATAAAAGTCTATTTTTATACTTTTATAGTGTTTTGACCCTAGTTTGGGGGTTAACTATTTGTCCATAGCTGGGACCCTAACAGGTGCTACCACTCCAGGTCAGGGTGGACCTGAGAACAACAGCAATTAAGAGGTGGTTCCATGCTCCTTACAATCTCCCAATCAGAGGCCTTGCTGCCGGATGTAGTTTACCGTCATTCCCAGGACCTAATTTAATGTTTCAGAAAATTAGATTAAGTGATTTTATCACTGTACTGTGATGACTGCTATATCAGTTTAAATTTATTTTAAAAAATAATTGTCAAAATTGGTATATTTTGGGAATATTTTTGTTTATTCTCGTTAAACAAGGTGTCATACTTGGATAAATCAGTTTTGGTTGATCACAATACAGTATTTGAGATAATCATTGATAATCATTGTTATATGATGCAGGAAATAAGCAAAAGACAAACTATAGAAATCACATATTAAAGATCCTTTGCACCAGATTGGTTATGTTAGTCATTTTAATGTATGGTTTCCATTTAAGTAAAAAACCAAATCTGCTGGCTCATGTGTGATTCACTGCAAAAATATAATAAAAATGTTCCATTTTATTTTTTTTTTTTCAACAAATTATGATGGGTGATTCAAAGAATGGATACTTTACAGTCTGATAGAATCACAGAGTTCATGAGTATGTGAAATGAATCATCATAATATGGCGTATATAGCAAGATTGATTGGCAGTCTTACTTATGAGACTCTTCTGAGAATCTAAAGAATTGATTCAGACAAGTATTGATTGGCATTAAACTAAATGAAAAGCAGCAATCAATGAAATATGTTCAGTATTAGTTAAGGGAACGGGTACAATATTCTATCAGGATAATGTTAGAAGGGATGGTCTGAGGTAAAAATTGTTAGTTTAGGGCGTTTCTTCCCTATTCTGCTTTATTCCACAAAATATCACACCAACAAATTATCTTTTATTTTGGTCTTTAGAGAATCAATTAGTTAAGTGCCATGCATGAAACATGCTTGGGTGATCATGTCTCTTTCGAAACATGACTGACTGGGCAGAAAATTATTCCACAGTAGGTTACCATTGCTTTCTGCGATAGATTGGTTGCCAGCCAAGGTTATAGAATCCAATCTGTCCTATTATTTGACTCATAGCTAGAGGGGAAAGAGATGTATTATATTATAAAGTAGTAATTAGTGGGGGATCAGTTTATCACTTCATAAAAATTGAAAACCGATCCCCCACTTTATGACCATTAGAAGCCTTAATCATTATTCCAACTATTATATTCAGTCAATCAGTTAAGTGCCATACATGATACTCGCTTGGGCGATCATATCTCAAAAGAGACATGACTGACTGGGCAGAAAATTATCCGGCATTAGATGGCCATTGCTCTCTGCAGTAGATTGGTTGCCAGCCAAGGCTATAGAACCCAATCTGTCCTACTATTTAACCCATAACTGGAGGGAAGAGAGGGATTAATACCTTTCCCCAGGATATTTCTGCATAAAGGAATGCAATGGATTCAACTGGAATTCAAACTCTGCTCCCCAATTTCTCATTCCAAGCCAATATCCACTGCACCACAACGCGCATACGAACCAATTAGAAAACTACAAAATATGCCAAGAATAATTTTTTTCCTGAGAAACCTAAATAGTTCCATGAAGTAAGCGTTATGAAGTTGCTCAAAGAACAAATTAATAAATGTGTTATTCAATTAATATAACAGAACATGTTTGATTTCTTTTTTCAAATTATTAAACTGAATTAACCTTTTGGTCAGTTCAATAAAAGATTCAGGTTTTACAGAATAAAGATAGAAAAGAAAAGATAATGAACTAAAAAGAATGTTTTTAAGGACAAATTGATTATACAATTTGCAATAGAAAATTGTACAAAGTAAAGGTTTTTATCCAGTTGTTTCCTCATCGAACTCTTTAATTCACAGCCATCTTTCACTACCACTTGTATCAGGGGAGGGAAAGGGAATAGGGAAAGAGAATGATGTTTGCAAGCTCCAGATGTGAGCCAGTACCAATCATATACTAAAATAATTAAGATTCTGATACAAAATATTTCTTGCTGTCTTTTTCATTTTGACTCATACTTTCTTCTGCTTTTTATCAAAACATTTTTTGCTCAATATCAAAAGTTACAAAATGACAAAAAAATTCATTTAAAAAAATGCATGGCTGAAATGTCATTTTTTCTGAACAAATTTATTTTTAAAATAGCAGATTTTTAAGGAGTGAAAAATATAAACTAAATTTTAACTAAAATTTTAAAAATCTAATTTATACAAAAATAGAAAAATTTTCTAAAAGCTGAAAAAAAAAAAATGTGCAGAAAACTAATTCTGAGGAAAGAAAAAAAAAAGGAAGAAAAACACACATCAATTGGATCTTTTCTACAAATTTGATTTTGAAATGCACACTAATTCAATACAAAGACAAGTAAATAGCATTGTTTGGGGTTCACAAAAAAGGAAGAAAAAAAAAAAGCTTTAATGAAAAAAGGACAACTACTGAAAATTATAAGAAAAAAAATTTACGTTGCCTGGAGACAAGCCCTGTGAATGGGTTCTTTCCAGAGGTGGGGTCTGCCAAAGATTCAGGTTGAACATTAAAAATGATGGTTAAAACTAAGACGAAGATTTTCTATTGACAAAAAAATATCACCAAAGTTAATCATTAAAAAACTACCATCAATTTTATAACATACAAGTCAACATTTTAAACTGGAAAACAATCCCCCACCCAAAACCAAAGGTCAACCTACATACTGGAGATAAAAAGTTTATCATGATCCATGAACCCCTGGGGAACAGTTTATTTAAAACTTTACCATGCACCAATTTTTCTCATTCCAAATGACCGCTAAAAATATTTGAATAAAACCCATGTTTGTGAAGTAATTTAACTATTTAATAAAATGTTAGCAATACACTGATGTGCCAAAAGTTCATGGGTTCAGCACCTAGTATCATATAGGGTTCTCTCCAGCTTACCAAAGTGCAGCAACTTAATGTGACATCAATTTCACAAGTGGTCAGAAGACCTCTGGAAAGCTGTTGAGCCATACTGCTTTGATAGCTGCTTATAGATTTATAAGTGCAGGATCTTTCATGCAAACAAACCTCATATCAGGCAAACATAGCAGCCAAACCTTTCCCCAAAGTTTCCAGAATGCTCCTTGAATCAATTATGCCTTACTTAGACCTTGCAGCATTTTGGGGGGGGAACAAGTGTCCATGAACGAGTGCTAATGTCATGAAGCAGTGGTCACTGGTCTATGTGTTTAGGTTGCCCAGCATAACCAACCATTGCCACATGAATACACCCTACACCGGTAATCTGCAGCATGAATATACTCTATACCATGAGCTTGCATCAATGTTCTCTTGGGATCTGTGAGACATCCAAATCTTACCATCAGCATGAAACAAGTGCAACCAGAACCAATCAGACCATGCCATACATGTTGCCAGCCCTCCAAGGTCCTATTAGCAACTTAATTTTCCTAGATGAAGCACCATATCCTAAGTTATAGAGTTAAAAGGGCTATCCTGGTGGCTCTTCTGTTTCCATAGCAGCTAAAGAATATGAAGCTGGTATGCTCGATATATGTCTGCTACCTTTTACATCGAATGTGGATGTGATTTAAGCTTGTCATTTGTCTGTTAGTGAAGACTACCCAAGACACAATCTTTTGGACACCATCAATAAGGATTTGTAGTCAGTCACTTCTATTAAGCTTTCTCAGAACACATGTAACACAGTAAATGTAAAACATTCTTACAATTTCAGAAATGGAATATCCCATCCATTTGGTATCCATTACCTTTGCTCCATTTGATAATTCACATTGCTTTGTCCTAAGCAGTTTACCCAGTGTCAACATTAACTTACCAGATGTAAGAGAGCAACTTGTATAGGTAGGAACATTACCATGATGTCAAGGTTTGGTGGTGCTACCAACCATTGATTTCACATACTACTTCCCATGATTTTTGGCATGTCAGTGTAAAACAAAATTGCAGTAAAAATTGATTACTATGTCATATTTTATTGAAAATGTCAATTTTTGCTTGGTGGTGTTGACAAGTAATGGAAGTCAGTGTAATTACCAAAGTAAAACAGATCTTGAAATTGACTTGTATATTGAAATTTATGGTAATAGATTTTGATGAGTGAAAAGAAAAAGTTACAAGCAATAGAAAATCTCACTGACCAGTTTCATCATTCAAATCGAATTCAAAATATTTTCAGAGACAATATTATTTTCCAATGAACACATCTCTTTTTAAACATTTTTTTAATTTACAAAACATTTAATGAATAAACAAAAAAAGTTGAATATTTTCTCTTTACTTACATTTTGGAATAATATTAAATTTGGTCAGAGTATAAAGTATTGGAATTATTTTTCTTACACTGATTTAATTATTGATTTTCAAATTTCAGAATTCCATAAGAAACAGTTTCATAGCCACAAAGTTAATTTTGAATGCATTTTTTAAACTTAAAATAAATTTCTTAACAGCTTCTATAGGAACCATGTCTGATGGAATTCTGCAGCATCAAAATTAAGAAATCAAAAAATTAGAAGTTTAAAATTTAGCCAATTTACCAAGAAAATTCATTTACAACTTAAATTCATTTGTGAAAAAGAAAATAAACAATTTTTCACTTAAAAGAAATAAATTCTTTTAGAATTATAAAGAAAACAATGGGAAAATATTTTTCAATCCCCTGTATTTAAGAGAATTTCAAAATCTTCAGAACTTTTGTTTTCTATATTTCCAAATGGCTTACATTGTGTAACTCAAATTATATGAACAGCACTCAAAGGGTTGAGACCATTGCAAAGGGACAATGTGTGCCATAGAAGCTCACCTGACTTTTTAAAACCACGAATCTTCAAAGAATTGAAGTTTGAATCTGAATTTAGGAAATGTTGGACCCCTGAAATTATAGCATAATTTATTTGCTAGGAATAAATGAGGATATTTGCTATTTTTCCCCCTCTTTTTTATTCTTTATTTTTCACCCTCTCTGTTACTTTTGAGGAAAAAATATTGATTTTTTAAAAAATAGTCCTCTAGAAATGTACAATAAATTTAAGAATTATTTGAAAGTCTTTTTGGGATTCATCAAAATTGAATTTGTCGAAGTGTCTTGCAATGGAATTTATGTAAATATATAAATCTAGGACATTTTGTTTCATTAGTGGTGATCTTGTCCATCCTTGAAAACTGAGCTAACCCAATTAGTTTGAAAACAAATATTTGTTTATAAATAACATAAAATCAACTATGTGTTCACAAATTGGAATGAATAAGAATATTTTATTTTAAGGAAGGCAATTTTAAAATGTCAGTTACTTATTCAAGAGAGAAGTTGATCATGTGACCAGAGAGATTACCAACCCCTAGCAAAAACAAAGAAAAGAGATGTATAATTAGCCAAATAAATTTCAATGATTTTTATCAGTATCAGATTTCTTCTTGATGAGAACTGGTTAATGAGCTCCACCTACCCAAAACAAGAGACTGACCTTTAATATGTCTGAAGCTCCAATTCAATGATCTAATCAAAATTTCAATTCAAAACTTATAACATTTATTGCAAAAGTTTCCAAGTATAAAAATGTTTAGAAGTGCACCAAAAAGAAAGGATTCTTGCTTAATTCATTGTTTAAAGTTCAGAAGAACTTTCATTATACCAAACATTTTTGTATCTTTGTTACTTTTTATCAAATTTATTTGATTGACTTATGACAGAAATGGATTTATGAGACGAACTATGTTGACAGGTGTCACAACAAGAGAAAAAAAAAATAGACAGATCTCTCATTGGATATAAACCAAAAATTTTATTCACCTCGAACAACATGGAAAATGTGCAATTCTACAAAGTAACTTTTAGTTTTTATTAAATATTCACTCAATGAAAGGCCAAAGAGTCACTCAAATCAGAGACTTACTGAACGAGGTTCTCGTATGGACATAGGGAATTTGGATTATTAGGATATGTAGGATAGATAATGGTTGGTGCTAAACTTAAATTTGTAGTGATCAAAGCATCATCATCATCTCAGGAGTCTGGTCCATGAAGTGAGAAAGTAACTGAGTGGAACTTCTTCACAATGGAATATGAAGCGAATGAAGAGGAATATACACGTAGATGTCATGGCTGGTTGTATCTGTAAAGGTTTAAACTGGTGGAAATTAGGAATGGAGCTTGTTTTAGCATTTTCCAAAGAAATAGTATTCAGGCATGGGAAAGTGACCATAAAGTAGAAAATAATTTATCATCCAGAAGGCTATGTAAATGCTTTTAAACTGTCAAAAGTGGAAAATGAGAATTGCCCCTCCCCCACCAGTTCAGATATGACAGCAATATTTCATTTTTGGTTTGTTCTGATTCTTGTATTTAGCTTTTCATTAATTACTTTCTAAATTATTCTGCTCATACTTAGGAATGTTTCATTTCAAATTTTATTATTATTATTCTTTTCATTATTACTTCACTGGTCATTTATTAAAATGTACCACATTTTGTAATCACTTAATAAGAGAATATATTAACTAAAAACAGTACGAAGCTAATTAAAAGCGATAACAAATTAAAGAAATGCTTTTATTATAGACAAGAATAACATACTGTCAAGTAATTAGCTTAGGTTTGCTAAATTTGAAAGAAATTTTTATATAATAGATTGATTGGCAGATTTGTTTTTTTTTTTTAGCTTATCAACACTGTGGATTATTTGACTTCAAAACATTTAGTATATTGTAAGCAAACATATTTTTATTTTTTACATGTGAATATCATATAACAATGATTCTTTCAGATACAAGTCATACTATTTAAGCCATAGCTGAGGAGATGGCTTCATTCCTTTCCCAAGGGTATTTGTACATAAGTGATGTAACGAACCAGAGTCCCTGATTTCTCATTTGATGTCACTGTTATACTGGCCACACGTCCTTTATATCAGTGATTGGCAACCTGTAGCACACCAAACAATCTCCAGTGGTATGCAGCCACAAATGACATCACAAATTCTGAACCAATAACTACTGTAACTCAATGTAACAAAGTTTGTTGTCGATATTGAACAATAGGCTCAGACCATGCAAGGCCAAGGTCCCCATTAATAATAAAATCTTAGAAAAAAACTTTTAAAAACAGTTTATTTCTATTAATGTGATTTACATATTATTGCATATATTACTGGGTAAAATATAATGTAAAACAAGTATATTGACCTCAACTTGTATAAAAATACCTATGCTGTTGGCACACTGAATGATTTTAAAAATCTGTTACGTAGCTAGCAAAAGGTTGCCGTCCTCTGCTTTATATAATGGAGGAGAGGAAAAATTTTATTGAACATAATTTATGATTATTTCAATCAAAATTTCTGATTTCAGGTGTTTTTTTATGTGGAAAAGATTAAATATAAATTTATATTAAACTGAAATTTCATTATATATATATATATATATATATACACATATATATATAATAAAGAGCTTTTGCTCTTTAGTTTCACTGATATTCTTTTTGTTTGATTTATAATTCCAATGATTTTCTCCTGATGAGATGTTGGACGAAAGGGCCTTAGGGACAGTCAATAAATTCCTTGTTTTTAAAATATTATACCAATTTTGTACCTTCAAACATTTGTTTATATATAAATTATAATTTGTACATGTTCTAAACTAACTTATATATTTATTGCTCTATTTCTATATTGAGCACAGTTTTAAATTAATGTTTTGAACATTGTTAATACTTTCTTCATTCTTTATTCACTTGGAGATTATATATATATATATATATATATATATATATATATATAGATAGATAGATAGATAGATAGATAGATACACACAGGAGGAATAAAAACAAAAAGAAAACTTATTTTGCTGATGTGTTTCATCTGATGGATTTTATCAGAAAGTGAAATGTGTCAGCTAAGACCCGTTTTCCTTTTGTCTTTATTTATAGTATTTTTATAGATATATTTTTAGTTATATCTGAAATATTAAACATATATATATATATAACATTATATATAAGGCATGTAATTAAAAAAATCATTAAAAATATAAATCAAAACTATTAAGATGGAGATGAATAATCAATAAAAATTATAATTCATGAACTATTTTTTGAAGGACACCATAATTTGGAAGCTGTGAAACTGATTTCTTGATTCATTAAATCTTTTCAAACCAAATCCAATGCAGTAAGTATGAAAGCCTATAAAAGCTACAGTGAAAGCTAAAAAAAGACATTTCAGCTGATCTGAAGGAGCATAGAAAATAAAAATAATAAGACAAGAGTTGATTAAAAAACAAAATACTTAGAAAAAGAAACGTTCTTACAGTTGGCTATAAGAAAAGAAAGTTAAAATAAAAAGTATTAAACATTTTATGAGACACAATACAGTAAAGTATTTAGATTTTAAATTTAGAGAAAATTTTCCATTAAGAAATTGCTTTATCAAAACTGGTGCCATGATTTAAAAAGTTTTTCTTTGTATCAAATTATAATGACTAAAATTGTGTTTAATAAATTAAAAACAATCAAATATATTTACATATAGAAAATACTTTACAGTATTTATAACACAATAAGAATTGACAACAACAGAATCAAATGAAAAGATTATTTCAAGATTAATTATATTGGGAAGAAAAAAATACAAGTCAAACAGAATTTTGTAAATTTTACAAAGATTTTTTCCAACACATTTTCATAGGCAACATTATCACAAAACAAAACTGTTTTTAATCTGAAAATATTTCTTTTAAATCACTATTAAAAATCATTTAAGATATTTTCTTGTCTTGAAAAAATATTTCAAAACAAGTCTCTTAATGTAATATTTTTTTTTATTTATGTCTTTTCTAACTTGAAGAGTTTCTTTGAATCCTTTGTGCTGTAGAAAAAGTCATGTATTTTAACCAATCTTTAACCAAAACAGTATCTTCTTGCAAGCCATTCCTAGTGAGTTGGATCCTGTCTGGGTGCCTATCTATTGTGTTTGATAAGTTTAAGCTTAGTAAATATCTATGTGAATAGATAACTATGTAACCATGGTATGTGGTCAGAAAAATATTTCAATAAAACTTTGCACTTAGAGACCAACAGATTAATACAAGAGAAAGACAAATAAAAATTATGGGAAAACTTGTAAAAAGTCTAAATAGTAACACAGGAAGTAAAATATGACAGACTAAGACCAAGCTGTTGTCTGTCAACCATTACAGGCAACCTCTCCTGCTGCCCATAAGCATGGACCAAGCGATTCTCCTGGAGAGCAATACACTACGCCTGCTCAGACTTACTCTCTCCTCAGACCTCAAATGGAACCACTATATTGAATCCATAGCAAAATCTACTGCTAAGAAGGTTGGGTCACTATGTCGATCCAGGATGTTTTTTCCGCCTGAATCCATCCTGCATATATACGAGTCAACCATCTGTCCGTGCATGGAGTACTGCTGCCATTTATGGTCAGGCGCCCCTGCCGTTCTCCTCAGTGTTCTTGACAGGCTCCAAAGGAGAGTCTGTAATGTGATAGGTACTGATCTGGCGGCTCGACTGCAGCCACTTCCCCACTGTCGAAATGTGGCCTCCCTTTGTCTGTTCTATAAATACTTTCATGGCTTCTGCTCGGACGAACTTAAGTCACTGGTGCCTCCTCAACAGGTGTTTACTCATGCAACCAGACTGGCAACTGGGTTCCACCCATTCACAGTCAGGTTAGCCAAATGTAGACGACAATTCTACTCCTGCAGCAACTCGGGAGACAGGTTTTTTATTTGTTTTTTTTTCTTAATAATTCCAATTCTCTCATTTAAAACACGAACTTGTAATTGTTCTTTCAATGTTCATTTTCTATTTGTTATCAAACTTCTGTCTTTCATCACTTCGTTCTTTTTGTAAAAACTGAAACTTGCTTTCTAAACTGTTGCCCTTACATATTCATATATCATCTTTTAAACAACATTGTTGAATTATTTTATTATTTGTTGATTTTGTCGAGCCTTTAGCTGTCAGTGAGTTTGTAAACAAACTTTCAGCACTCTAGACTCTTGTCAGGTTAATGACTGGAGTTCTTAAGTGATATTTCGCCCTTTCTGCTGGGTTAGCTATGATACGTCTTCTTTCGTTTCGCAGTGTGTCTCCTTTTAACTGTTTTGTTTTTGTTTACATTACCAGGGATACTTCTTTTTTTTTTTTTTTAAAGATCATTCGTTGTTCTGACTTATATTCCTTTAGGTAAATATTACACCTAGCACACCCTCAGATATGTCTTCCCCTCTCCTAATGAGAGACAAATGTCTTTCCCTTGTCCTAATGAGAAACAAATGTCTTTCCCCCCGTCCTAATGAGAAACAAATGTCTTTCCCCCCGTCCTAATGAGAAACAAATGTCTTTCCCCCTGTCCTAATGAGAAACAAATGTCTTTCCCCCTGTCCTAATGAGAAACAAATGTCTTTCCCCCTGTCCTAATGAGAAACAAATGTCTTTCCCCCTGTCCTAATGAGAAACAAATGTCTTCCCTTCTACTATTGAGAGACAAATAAGAAGAAGTGGCACAAAATATTCACACAATCCCAAAATTCTTTTCTTTCTTTCTTCTATGTGCCGTGTCCATTCATGATGTAGGCGATCATGGCCTTCGACATCACCCTATCCCTTGTCGCATTTAATACCCCTTCTCCTGTTATCCCACTCAATCTCTGCTCCTCTATCCATCTGCTTAAGTCCATCAAGTATATCATGCATTGTTTTCCCTTGTCTCACTCTTCCCCTTTATCAGTTTCATGAGCATCAGGTTCTCCAAGCCCTCCTTCCTCATTACATGTCCTAAAACCTTCAGATGTCATTTTCTGATGTTAAGTATCAGTTTCGTTCTTGTGTCTATCCTCTCTAAAACCTCATCATTGCTTGTGTGTTCCGTCCATGGTATCCTCAGAATCCTTCTGTAGAACCACATTCAAGTTGCTTCAAGTCTTTCCTTCATCTTTTATGAGATTGTCCAGCATTTGCTGTCATATTGAAGGACAAACATCACATAATAATCCAGTACTCTCTTCTTTGTTTCTAGCAAAATTTTCTTGTCTTAGCTTCTGGAATACATCCTTGACCATGCCAATACGCCTTTGGATCTCCATATCGCACTTTTTATCTTCTGTTAGAACACTTCCCAGGTATTTAAATTTCTATACCTGTTTGATTTTAGTATCATCAACTTGTAGTTGGCATTTTGGGTGCCTTTTTTTACTGATTACCATGCATTTATTTTTCTTGTAGTTTATTTGTAGTCCTTTATTTCTGCTTTCTTTAACTACTTCCTATAGAAGGTCTCAGTTTCTTTTCTGTATCTGCTATCAGCACTGTATCATCTGCATATCTTATATTGTTCAGATTGCAGCTGCCAATGATGACTCCTGGCAATTCTTCCAGAGCTTTCAGAATTGTCTTGCTGTATAAATTGAACAGATCTGTTGCAAATACACATACCTGTCCTACACCCCTTTCTATCCTTGTATATCTGCTGAACTCATTTCCTGTCCATATGCAGGTAGTTTGTTGCCAGTACTGGTTACTTTATTACTCTAAGATCTTTCTCGAATATGTCAAGATTGCCGAGTGTCTCTATTACAATGCCGCCTGTTCCAGCTGCTTTGTTTCTATTCAGTTTAGCTTCGGCTTTTAATATTTCTGGTTCATCCGTATTTTTCTGTATTGTCGATTGCTCTCTCTTGTCATGAAAGAGATTTCCTACGTATTCTTTCTGCCACTGAAATATTTCCTCCTTCTTCAATATGATCGCTACATCCTTGGATTTTATACATCCTGCTGAGGATCAGGTTTTTGTCCTGTTAGTTCTCTTTTATGAATGTCTCCTTTATTAGCCATGCTCAATCTCTCTATTTTTGTGCATCTGAGCCATTCCATTTTTGCCTTTCCACATTTGCTCCTTATTTTCTTGTTTAGTTTCTTGTTTTCTGTCCCGTTTATTGGAATTATTTTCTGTTTCCTTTGCATCATGTCAAAAATCTCATCTGTGATCCGCTCACTTTTACTTCTACGTCTGTTTTTCTTTCGGATGATGTCATTAGCTGACGTCACTAATGCTTCTTTTAGTGCATCCCATTTTGAGTTTCCGTTTTCAATTTGTCCTTAATATATTTTTTTCACACTATCCACACACTTTTCCTACAGGTTGAGGTCATTCACGAGTGTGCTGCATTGCAGTCTGGGTGCTGCACTAGGTGTCTTCATTCTCTGCAGTTTCATCCTTAGTTTGCATACAACCAGGAGGTTGTTGCTTCCACAGTCAGCACTTAAATAAGTTTTACAATGAATAACTGAAACCAGGTATTGGTTATTACCTGGTCATTCACTGTGCACCATTGGACCCAATTTTCTCCTTAGTCATTGCTGTTTCCTAATCCAAAGTTACTTTTTCCCCTTCCCTCTCCTTACCTACATTGGCAGTCAGGTTTCCCATGATAATTCTAATCCCTTGCAGTTTAAACTGAGCCTTGGCGCTATCCAGTGGGGAGTAGAAAGATTCTGTTTCTGCCTCAGTGCTTTGTGTTGTCGGTGCATACACTACCATAACCGCAATATTAAAAAGCTTTCCTTTCAGTTTGAACAGGAAGAATCTTTCAGTTATTTGACAGTGCCCTCTAAGACACAGTTCTTCATGTCTCTGTTCAAAATCAAGTTGACTTCCTTTTCACTATTTTTTCCACCTGCGTATATTATCCTGTGGTTGTCACTGACGAAATCTCCACTGTTTGGCAGCCTCGTTTCATACACTCCCAAAATACTGATATTCAATCTGCTCATCTCCTGCTTGACATTCTTTAGCTGTCCACAGTCGTTTAGTGTCCTGAAATTTCATGTTACAAGTTGTTTTTGATGCGAACATTCACAGGATAATGGTCCAATGACACCTGCTGCCCATGTCATTCATTCCCAGGTGAGAGACCAGCTCTGAAGAATTGCGTCTCCTTTATGCTGTTGGTACTAACAGTTGCTGGTTGACTGTTGTCCATGTTGGTTCTTACAAGGCGAGGAATTAATTCCTTTGAACTTAACTCCCTTCATGCCATTAGGTTTTATATATTTATTTGTGAATGCCATAATTTTTCTTGGGAGTGATAGTGGAAAGGCTTCCTGTTGCCTTCTCCAGTGATTTATTGAAATGCTTTTTTATTTTAGAAGTGAATGCTTATGAGTGTACCACATAAACATTAAACCCACTATTAAATATTTACAAATTATTAAAGTACATATTGCATCAAAGAAGCATGTTTGTCCATAATAATCAGGGCTTTTCACATTAGTGTCATGTTCAATGAAGTGTTTAGCTACTTGCAATTAGCCGTGTTTGCAGGCTTAATGAAAGATTGTTATTTCATCAGAAGAAATCTCAGTATTCGCTCACTGTATTAAAAAAGATACTAACGAGAATCTTTGAACTTATCACTGTCAAATAAAAATAGGAGAGTTCTAGACTGATGCATTGACAAAGAAATTAACTGATTATTACAAGAGTCATTTGTTCAATCAAATATAATTTGCTCATAACTTGTTAGACTTTTAGAAACAGCAAAACAAACCCATCAGCCATAAAAACTCATGCAGTATAATAAACTAATATAAGTGTAAGGTTGGCCTTGTCATGTGCATATATATATATATATTCAAACACATATTATTGGATAATATAGACATATTGTATCTAGTTCCAAACTGATTCTTTCAGTTTCAGTTGTTAAGATGAAATTCCTCGAGGAAAGTACCATAGCCTTTTCTAGCCAAAGTATTTTCAATCTTTTCCAAGATCATCTTCAGGGTTAAATCACAAAGAAACTTATAACTGCGATAAAATCTATGGTACTTTCCTTGATGAATTTTGTCTAAACATCAAGAAACTGATAAGAGAACTGGAAATGATCAATATGAAAATAGACACAAAATGTTTATATTATTCAATGAAAGATATGTTTGAATAAAGATATGCTGCCAAAATAATTATCAGCCATATTGAATAAAACTTGTATAAAAGAGGGATTACTACCCAAATACACAAAATATAGTTTTAAGGTATGCTATATTTATGGTTTAAAGTGCTCGATATTAGGGATAGAATATATGTAAATACAAAAGTGGACATTGGTGTCAATATCTAGAGGGATCACAATCTGTTTCATGCTAAATGCAATTGCAAAATCTGATGATTCCGGTTAGCACGTAACAGACTATTGCCTCTGGATGTTGACTTCAATGTCCACTTTTACTCACACACATGGTTATATATATCTTTATAACAGCAAATATCTCATAATACTACCACCCTTTTGTATTACAAAGATAAGCTAAAAGATAATATCAAATATTGTAACATTAATCTCAAAATTTGGGAAAGCATAGGAGAAACTCGAAGAATGGAGGACCATTTGTTTCATGAATTTGAAGTTTTCTGAAGATATAATGAAAGAGTATTGTGACAAATTTCAGATTAATGTTAGATAGTGTTGCTATCTTAATTCTGGGAGAATAGGTGTCCAATATCAAATGTAAATTTGTTGAATGCAATACAGTGGGGCTCATCCACCATGAAAACTAGCATACCTAATTCTTCATAGGCTCGTTTTATTCAAGTGCAAGAATCTTTTTACTTATGATAACACCTCATATTCAATTTGGTAGACATGTTAGAACCAGAAATATATGGTCATTTATTTCCATATTCTAACATTGCAGAGACTGCAAGTGACTTGTAAAAAATAGAACCTAAATGGAGAGCCAAGGCTGCACGATGCTTCATCTGGCTTTTAGCACTTTAATTAGCTGTTGCTTGCTTTTATCAGATTCTGAAAAGTCAGTATTTACTAAGCTAAGAGCAATACGTCTTAAATGGGAGAAAATATTAGACAAACTATTAAGCTTTGTTAAACAGAAATTGATTATCAGTTAATCAATAGTTGATCAATTTTTACAAAGTTCAAGCATATTCTTTCTACTTTATGTGGGGAGGACATCATAACTAAACAAAGACTGCTGTTGATATTTGCTAAAACTGGGCCAACACAAAGCCACAATAATGAGGACTTGGTCAAAAGAAAACATTTTAAAGGAATATTTTTTAAATCTTGAAATATTCTGAAGTATTTTTTTTATTTATCCATATTGGCACTATCTGTGTGTATATGTGTGTGTATATAATACACACACATTTTTCAAAAACCTTTTAATGATTTTTATATCGATATAGTAACAAAATATCTGATAAAATAAGTTCCCTTTGAATTATAAATGTTTAAAAATTCCATGAAAATTTATAAAACTTTTTTTTTACCTAAGTGGGCTTTTTCCGATGATGAGGAAAAACGAGGTGAAGCTTTTTTGATAATATTTTCATGAAGGTTTATAAACAATTCTTCTTTGTCAACACAACTGCAATAAAAACAAGAAAAATAGATTATTATTGATAACAATAATTACTGGATATATAATTTTCATTTTGAAAATGCTTGCTTCAATTTGAAAATTTTTTAATTTTTGGCCTGAGCCTGTAAGTACACCCCAAAAGATAAAATCTGGTGATGTTAGGTCTGGTGACTATGATGGCCACTAAAATTGGGAAAAAATGAAAAAAGTTTCTTACTTTTACCACACACACTGTGTTTTATATATATATATATATATACACACAAAGGTCAAGATGGATATAATGTCATCTAAATTATGCAAAAATGCAAACACTGACATCTCATTTTAACAGATATATTTATCAAAATTACACAAAAATATCTTTAAATACTAAAGAGTAAATTTTTTCAATAAAATCGCCATTGGCTTCAATTGTGCCCCACACATAATAACCAAGAGGATTAGAGTCTAGGGCATTTGGTGGCCAGATGTAAAGGGTGATGTGGTTGCAGAAATTGTCTCACAGCCATGACTGGATTCTCTTGCTTGTGTGGTATGGTACAGTGTCCAGTTGCCAAATATAAGAGTTTTCCAACAGTCACCCCCTTGACCCATGGCAGCACTACCTCCTCAAAGCACTTGATGTAGGCTTCCCTGTTGATTCTGAGGCCCTGTAGGAAATTGAAATGAGGCATAATATCTCTAGTGATCACATCAAACACCTTTATAATCACCCTTAAGCTCATCCAATTCTTTCCAAATCCTCTTTACTGTTCTCAGATTAGCACCCACGCCCTCTGGAATGTTCATATTGGAGCTTCTGGCACAAATACCAAGCAGTACAGTATGCTGTTTTCAAATTTCTGGCAGAGTGAATTGTGCCATTTTTCACAGGTGCCCAACTGACCCTACATTACTGTACAGTCAACAAAATCAAAAACAAAAATACACACATGCAAAATTAAAAATATAATTTATCCATCACACACACACACACACACATATGTGTGTGTGAACACCACCATGAAAGTATTTTAGGAAATTTCTCTAAAATGCTTCAAAATAACTGCATGTGAAACTCTTCCATTGAAAGTGCTAAATACCTTGTAACTTTAAGCGAGATTTCTTTCTCTTCGTGCATAAAACTGCTTTGATTAATATCCTTGAATGAACAAGCTGCAAAAAGAAAAAAAAAAATCGGGAATTAGAATCTTAACAAGTAAATTTCATTTCAACTATTGTTTTGCTGATGAAAAAGGAAGGTAAAAATACAAAAAACTAATACCAAAGAATAAGACAGAAATGCTTCATATAATTCTGTTGAGTTTTCTCTCCAAATTTCTGTGATGTGGAGTTAAAAATATCCATTATAATTATGCTGGTCCTCCTTGCTCATTTTGTTAGTTCACATGACCATTACACCCTGCCAATAGCTCATAAATAATGGTCTCTTTTTTTGACTGCATGGAAAGAGGGGAAAGACACTAGTTGGTTTTTGTGAGAAAATGAAAGAAAAATGAAGGAAAAGGAGAGAGAGAGAGAGAGAGAGAGAGAGAGAGAGAAAGCTTCAAATTAAGCTGATCAGAACAAATACTAAACTTTGATTTTAGGCAAAAGACTGAGAAGTTATGAAAACTACAATAAAACTGCCATTTTCAGACACATTATCGAATGATGAAAACTTAGTAAGGCAATCGCCAAAAATTCAGTTATCATAAATAAAATAACATTATCTGTTGAATTATTTTAAAATTATTATTAACAGAATTGTTCATAAGACAGGCATTTGGCTAGTTTATATTCTTTCACATGGACTCCTTGTTGTTATCACAAAGTTTTAACCATTATGCTCTCTGACCCTTATCAGGTGCTTGTTGATCTATGTAACTGTCATGGAATTTCAAAATGAAGCCTTGCAAATAATGGGAAGAATTTGTTTACAATACACAACCATTTTATGCTAAGCTTCAAACTAAAATTTATTGGAACCAGGAGAAGTTTTAATGCAAAATTGTTTTTGTTCTTAATGAGGAAGATTTTTTTTTCTTTTGTGTGGTTTTATCTTTTTTTTTTCAGAACATTTCAAATTCTTGTTATCACAACAGAGCAGAAAATATCACGAAACATAGCACACATCCCAAGTCCCATTTGTTTGAAGTGTTACCCTCAGGACAACATTTTAGTTCTAATAGTTTTTGGACAAAGTGCCAGCAGGACAACTTTTATCCATGGGCCCTGTATAAATTGAACGCTGCTGTGTGGTGACAATTTTCACTTAATTTTTATATATTTTTTTTATATTCAGTAGTATGATTTTTTTCTGGGGGATGGTATTTGTGCATCTGGGGACAGCTGCTCAATTTCATTGTGCATTGTAACAAGAATAAATAAAAATAAAATATAATAGTAGCCAGCTCACTATTTATAACTATCATTTCTCTTCTTATTAATTTCTAAAAGAAAAATATCTGCAGGTTTTCAAAAAACAATTTTACAGAATAAGTTTTAACCAAAATATATTTTCTACTTTTCATATTTTTTTTTCAATTGGAAATTCGCCAAGAACAAATGAAATTCATTCTGTTGTTTCTTTCCGTTACTTGTTTTGTTATGCATGGCTTGGCTTTACAAAGATATTCTAACCACAAAATGTGTTCATCTGTTACAATAATTAAAGTCAACTTGAATAAAGACTAAGTTGTTTTTTATTCGAAAAGAAATATTGTTCATATTTCTAAGTTTTACATTTCACTTGTTTGACTTTGGTAGAAAATGTTATGTGGATTGAATGTACTCGTGCTTTGTTTCACTCAGAAGAAATTCCAATGACAAAAGAAATATTCAGCTTTGCTTTAATTTTATTGATAATTTAACTAACAGAAAATTATGCAATGTAAACTGGTCATTTATCTACAAACAAAATTTTTCACAAAAATTCTAGGATTTTTGAGGACCTGGTGTTAAGGGGTATTTAGCTAGTATATATAACAACATTCATTGCTTTGCAATGTGCAAAACATGTCAAATTTACTAATCTAGCTCGTAAACCATTACCTTATAAAGAGATAACTACACAGAATTATTTGCTGATAATGCTACAGGTGTCCTTACTAAGTAAATATAAACAAAATTAACTCACCTGCAACACCATAGGGCCGTTTAAACTTTTGGTTCATTGCCTTCTTAGATGTTTCATTTATTAACATTTTTCCTGAAATGATTAAACATGTGACAATGAGAAGAAATGGCCAATCAGAATACAAGGGAAATGAGAATATATGGCCAATCGGAATACAAGGGAAATGAGAATATATGGCCAATCTATATGCAAGTAAAAAAAGATAATGTAAGTTTAGCTTTAAAAAACAACAACAAAAATGTTTTTGACTTTTCATACAATTATTGATTTATTTTTCTGTTGAATCCTTGACAAAGGCAGTTGGAAGGAGTTAAATTCTACATGATATCTTAGTAAAACTTGTTTTATTGGATTTTGTAAAAACATGAATAGAATTTCTCAGAAAGTCAAAGTTTGCTTCACTCACCAGCAGCCACCTTGCCAAAAGTTTCTTACAGAAAAATCAGCAATTTTTAAAATAATCTACTTGGCTTGCTACACTTTACAATTGGCCAGATATGAAACATATAGGCATGTTTTTTAAAGCAACCTATTCAACGAGAGAGTGGGGTGCCAAGTTCAAATTCCAGTTGAATTTTTTGCATTCGCTTATGCACAAATACCCTTGGGAATGGTATTAATCTGTCTCTTCCATCCAGTTATGGGTTAAATAATAGGACAGACTGGTTACCAGCCAAGGCTATAGAACCCAGTCTACCGCAGAAAGCAATGGTAACCTATTGTGAGATAATCTTCTGCCCAGTCAGTCATGTCTCTTTCGAGACATGATCACCCAAAGCATGTATCATGTATGGCACTGAACTGACTGATTCAACTAGGCAACACTTGTACCTCCCCTCAGAGATTGTTTAGAGGTGAAACAGATTTTCATATTCACTGACCTTGTCTAGTAGAGGTTTTATTATTTTATTATTAACAAAAAGCAACAGGGAAATACTTTGGCTATCAAAGTATATTGCCAATTTCTTCAGTACCCTCCCGACTTGATCTCATAAGTGTGATCATAGATGTGGTAAATTGGTCTGGGTCTTTTGATTCTGACACTTTGTTATAGAGTGAGTAATCATCTATTCTGGGGACACACTTTTGAGGAGTCCTCATGCAACTGTGGCTCAGGTCCCAAGTGGTCTCCATTTGATGTACTGAATCCAAAAATCCTCACATTATCAAATGACATGCTCAATGTACTGCCCATGTCACGCTCTGATATAATGTAACTCATAATGGGGTAAAAGTCTTTCAGGTGGCAATGGCATTCCATCAAACAAAATTGTGTGGATTACCTGATATCCCAAGGTACATCAGATGCACGGCTTTTTTTTAACCACATATGGTCACCCACTTTGTATAGCACATGTTCTTTCGCATGTTTTGGTAGAAGTGTTGCATCAATTCCTTTTACCCTGACTTGGTAATGATGGATCATGTTAATGGGCACAGTAACAAGTGAGATGTTTTCTTTTGGTGTGATATCATGCTAGTAGACTGCCTCCATGATCACATCAAGTGTAGAGGCATTTTTTTTTCAACAAAGCATGCAACATGAAAGCGCTTTGACCCAAGAGATACTGTGCAATTTTCTACAGGTTTTGATAAATTCGTCTAATAATTATTTTCTTAAATTTTTTCTATAAAATTTCTGCCATTTCATTTTTTGATTTTTACTGGACAGTTTTTTACCTGGTTTCTGGTTACTTAGCCTTGTTTGTTTTCAGTTCAACAGGTGAACATCAATTCCACAAAAAAATCAAAGAATAAAATGGCTGAAATAGTTTGAAGACAAAAAAATAACGATTGTCAAAAACAAATGTTGAACAAATCATTTCAAAATCTGACCAACACAGCAATGAAAATAGTTCAAAATATTTTATTAACAACTCACTAATAATAATCTTATGGCACCAACTCACTAATAATATTCAAAAATAAGGTAAAACAAGAATATTTTACTCAGAAAGATTGTAGAAACAAAGTTGAGATTTAAAAAAAAAAAAAAGAAAAAACTTACCTATTCTGTAAATCTGAATGATGAGCCATAAATCTTTCTCTATGTCATTTGAACTGAGGTCCTGTATTCAAAATATAATTAAATTTATGTACATGAGTTCGAATTCCAGCCGAATTCATTGCATTCACTTACGCACAAATACCCTTGGGAAAGGTATTAATCCGTCTCTTCCTTTCAGTTATGGGTTAAATAACAGGACAGATTGGGTTCTATAGCCTTGGCTGGCAACCAGTCTACCGCAGAATGCAATGGCAACCTACTGCAGGATAATCTTCTGCCCAGTCAGTCATGTCTCTTTCGAGACATGATCGCCCAAGCGTGTTTCACGTATGGCACTAAACTGATTGACATCAGACTGGAAATTGATTATTTATAATCCCATTGATATAATGAAAAAATATTTCTCTCTTTTTGTTAGAACTCTTAGAAAGCAAAATGATCACAAAACAATGTTCTTCTTAAAAGCAATTTTCAAAATGTTACACTTTTTTAACTGTCTTTTCTTCCCAATGCCCAAAATATTAATGCTGTCAAAGGTTGTTTTAGTAAAAAAAAAATTCTTATGATAGTGTAAGAATAAATTAAGCAAATCTTTTTAGTGGATAAATCATAGAAAAATGTTGTAGAAAAATAATCATGGTAAATAAGAAACCCATTTGACTCAATGCATACATCAAAGTGCTCAATAGCTGGAGGCCAGAATTTCAGCTTATATATGAATCAAGGACACATAGCTTTTAGGGAGCAGTATTAGGTTTAAATAAACATGTTAAAACAAAGTCACAAATTCTTTAAATAAATAACCTACAAGAATCATATGACTTATAAAGAAGGTTTGTGCTTTTCATATTACAGGTGAGATATGGTCTGGTTGATTTAAGAAAATCTTTACTTTTCATCATAAAACATTTTATGCCAGTTTTTATTAAGTGTTGAAAAAATGAGTTTTTCTTTCAAAGATATAAAAACTCATTATCATCAGACATGTAATGGATATTTTATAAAATTTAGTTTGAAAAAACAAAATCAAAATACTCACAGTGAATAAGCCATAACAGTTGTTTAGTTTCTCCATAGTTTTTGGCATTCCTTGGTTTGTTAATTTTACAAGAAAGCGTTCACTGAAAATAAATATAACAACATCTTTTATATTGAAGGATATGCTGAATTCAATGTTCAAATTTTATTTTGGAATTAAATTTATTGTTTAGAAAACATTAAAATTGTAAGTTAAAATAAAAAATCTTGAGTTTTATTTTTAAAATTTTTGATCTTGAAACGAAAAAACTGTTTTTCCCTGTTTACATATTTGAAAGTAATTTGTTATAAAATTCATGAGAGATTATGTTCACAATTTGTGTTAAAGATAAGTTAACATTTATCTTTTGTTATTTTGTGTTGTGTCCCTTCAGGACATCAGTGATCATATATCGACAACTTATTCTTCGTTGCTCTAAGCAATGTTTGCCTTTTTATTATCCTTTTCCTCACTGTTCTGTCATTTACAAAAAGTTGTTAGGTACATTAATTGCCATTTCTTTCTCTTCCTATTGCTTTTATTATGTTCTGTGAATGTGAAATTCTCCAAACCCTCTTTCCTCATTATGTATTTCAGAATTTTCAACTTATTCTTCTGAATCTAAGTTTCTTGTTTTTTAACTTCCTCATTGCTCACATGATTCATCCATGACAGTCTCATCATCCTTTTGTAGAATCACATCTCTGTTGCCTAAAGTCTTCTTCATCTGAGGAAATTGTCTAGCATTCACTGCCATATTGGAGGATTGATATTATACAGCAGTTCAGCACTCTTTTCTCTGTTTCTTAATATGTTCTACTTTTATATACCACAATTATCATCAGTTCCATGAATGGGTGTGGTCACTGTGCAACTGAGCAGTTCCCTCCACATAACTGGGTTCAACCCAGATTAAGAGCCACCAGGGATAGGGAGACATGGAAAGCCATGATGGCCTCCTTGAAAGAACAAGGCACATAGAAGAAGAAAAAGATGAAGCCCATCCCTCTACATGTCAAACCACAGTTGATACCCTCCAATTTGAATGCTCACCTTAGTCAGAGGTACATGGCCAATGATTCCATTAGGAAAACCCTCTGCCTTGGCCATTCACTTCAGTCTAGGACACACTCTGCCCAGCAATGCTGTATTGCTACCAAACTGGCGATATATATAGCTATGGAGTCCAGTCTACACCATTGTGCTAAATGGCCACTTGTTCTAAAAGAAGTGGTATCTGCTTTTTGACAGGTTTTATTTTAATCCTGCTAAATGACTACTTGTTCATATAAGAAAAACCTGGTGGAGGAACCAATTTAGTCACCAATGTGCCAGGTCGTTACAATGTACCAATAGCACTTGTAGAGTGACCTGACCTACAAGTGTAATAAACAATAAAACCAGTTAACTTTACTTCCATTGTGTACTATTAAGCAAATTTAACAGCTTATAAAAAACACTGAAAAATTCAGTAACAATGTTTTTTTTTTCTCTGTAACTTCAGACATGCTAAAGAAAAATATGAAATTAATAAGTGAATCTTGTTCTGATTTGGATGATTGACCCCATGATTATCAAACAACAGTATTGTACTGTTAGAATAGGATGGAAAAATGAACTTGCAAAATTTAAGATAGGTAAATTGTATAGATACTACACTTACCCTAAAGTGTCAGGTAGAGATACTTTGATCTTAGGCAGAGTACACAGATACTATACTGATGCCAGGCAGAGGGTCAGAGAGTGATACTTTGATCTGAGGCAAAGTGCACAGATACTACAAGGATCTGATGCAGAGGGCTGAGGATTCACACTTTGATCCTAGGTAGAATGCACAGATACTGAGAGCCAGGGAGTGACACTTTTATCTGAGATAAAGTTCACAGATGCTAGACTGATCATTGCCAAATAGTTGGAAAGTGAAATTTTAATACTATGCAGAAGTGCACACATACTACACTGATTCTATATAGAAATGATGATCAATATGCAAATAAGTCCATATTTTATTATGTGTACTGTCCTTGTCATTAGTTAAATGCTAAAATAGTATTTCTTATATATTACTAAATTAGTTAAATACTAAACACCATTTCTCAGTCACTTATTTTGATGTGACTGGAAATATCGAATCCAATATTACACACCAATTTTAATTTATATGTAAATTCATTTAAATATAACAGAATAAACAATAAGTCATTGCAATGAAAACCAATTGACGTGAACATAAAGAAATCCTAGTTAAAAAATTAATAATGCTTGACAATTTTTCATTTAACAAAAATTCAAGATTATATTAGACTGTGTGCCACTTGTTTACAACTTTCAAGTGAACTCTCAATTAACCATCATCAACAATCTCACCTACCTCCCATTAGCATGAACCAGGCTTGCCTCCCAGAGTAAAACACTACGCCTACTTGGTCTCACACTTTCAGCGGACCTCAAATGGAATGACTATATCGAATCCATTGCTAAATCCGATGCTATGAAAGTCGGTTCTCTGCGTAGGGCCCGGAAGTTTTTTCCGTCTAAATCTATCCTGCACATATATAAATCTACCATCCACCCGTGCATTGAATACTGCTGCCATATCTGGTCAGGTGCCCCTGCTATTCTCCTCGGGCTTCTCGATAAGGTTCAGAGGAGGGTCTGTAATGTGATAGATACTGACTTGGCAGACCGCCTGCAGTCTCTCTCCCACCGGCGCGACGTGGCTTCCCTGTGTCTCTTCTATAAATACTTTCACGGCTTCTACTCCGATGAACTTAGATCACTGGTGCCCCCTAAATACGAATTTGCATGAGATACTAGATTAGCAACTAGATCCCACCCTTTTACAGTGAAACCGATAAAATGCAACCGCAACTTCTACTCCAACAGTTTCTTTCCTTGCACTTCCCGACTGTGGAATTCCCTTCCACACGATTGCTTCCCCAATGAATACAATCTCCAGGAGTTTAAATGTAAGGTCAATAGACACCTAACACACTAACCTGCTCCCATTCTATCAAACACTCTTCCCATCTGCCCAACCCTCATCCTCAGTATCCTTACTCATCTGTCACCTTCCTCCTGACATTCCCTATGTCTAACCACTCCTTCTCTTTACCTTCCCCTATGTAGACCTTTTGAAAGCTTAAATTGTTGATTTCTAGGGTAAATTACAGTAATAATCATCCTCCTAATAATATTTGATGCTTAAATAATAGGAATTTTGTATCCCTCATATTAATGTCTTAATGCTATCGAAAAAGGTAAACATTTCAATCTTTTTCCATTTCCAACAAAATTATAGACACAAAGAGTCACATGAAACACCCAAAACAGAAAAAACATATCAAGAAATGATTAATTAGTCAACAACAATACATTATATTTGTTGTAGAGCCGCTGACACCCCTCTAGCACTCTGAAATATGAAATGGTATGTGGACTGAAATAGCTATATAAATAAAGATTAATACAAGTCAGGAATTCAGGGTGTCATTGACAATTATTAGCGGACTCTGGTCTTTGCAACTCTAACAACTTAACTTTTCCTTTTTCTAATTATTGTTTTTCTGTCTTATCTGTGTTTGTCTTGTTTGTGCTTAATATCCATTAGCACAGATATTGTGCTGTAGATATTTCAGCACACATCATCTGGTATCATACTGCCACCTCAGCAATACAACAATATTAAAAACGAAAAGATGATTAACTTTGAAATGTCATTTCAATGAAAAGAGCAAAAAAGCTATTCACATGGTCAGTCACAAATACAAACCTCAAAACTTCTTATAAGAACCATACAAAAGTATCATTCTTTTATCTTTGTCAACACTTGTACTGTATCAAAGCATGCAGTCATTTTCTTATATGTTATATTGGGTTATCAGATAAATTCATTTGTTTTTGTTCCAATGTTATTTGAATTAACATACAAAATATTTTTACTGTAGTGTTTTATAGTTTTTTGTAGCTCTATTTTTTTCCCTACAACTTGGTATATTACTTTATACCATTGACTGATTTATTGAAACTTAATAATAGGATCAAAATATATGGGGAAAAAATTAAATTTATTAAACAGCTCAAAATTTATTGTCATGAAGGAAATATAGGTGAGTGGGGAGCATCCTGTTTACTCCAAAAATATTTTCTATTGGAATATTTTTGAATTTGTAAACTTGAATGAGAAACACATTGAATTCCAATAATGATACATTTTTTCAAATGAACACAGAATTTTTATACTTTTTTCTTATAAAAAAATTAATCACTTAAAGAGATTCTTCCAAATATACCATATCTTCTTTGCTACCTATGATACTAATGAGTATTCTGTGTCTATTTCTACAACTCCAAGATTGCTGCTATTTGCAGTTGCTATTATTCTCGCTCTAAGATTACTCAGTCTGCTACCCTCACAAATATAAATGCAGACTTTTAGAAATTTATGCCTCTATTTAGATAGCAAACATAGACATAGCGTGTTTTGTGCGAATGCAGGAATTCCATTTCATATTTCAGACAAAAGGATAAACTCAAGAAGGAAACAGCACATGTTGGCACCATGTTATCATAACAGTGACTATTTTAACGGTGCATTCTCATAATGACAATAAAAACAAAGAAACACGGAGTACATAACTCCAACCCCATTATCTAACTGTAAAGTATTCATCTGAGTAGAGTGGAATTTTCAACACAGACTTCATACTTTGGGTATTCAAAAGTGACTTAGCAAAGAGAGATTTTAGTTGAAAACAAACTTTTTCCATCCCTAGAGTCATTTCTATTTCTTTATCTTCCAAAAATTGCCCATTCATATTTTCTTTTTAACATTTCTTTATCTGACTTTCATTTTTTTTCTCTTTTTTTTCTGCAATAGATTTTTTTTTAAATGTCTTTTTAGTGACTAGAAGGATCAATGATAAACTTCAAGTATTAAAATATGTTTCAAGTTTATATTTACCTGATGAATCTGGAATCTTTGGCATCATAAATGGAAAAGTAAAGCTCAAGATCTTCATTGACAGAGCAAGGAAAACTCTTGAAATTTACCAGGAGATTGGTTATAGAAAGAGACTTGAATTCATTGCTCAGATGATCGCTTGTGTGAACCTAAAATGATGAGAAAAATACTAACCAATGCTTTGAACTACAACATAAGACTATAAAAATCATTTAGACAAATCTACAATATTTATACAGGGCTTTGTTAAAAATAAATAAATAAATAAAAATAAAAATTTGACATGGAATTTAATCCTCTTTGAAGATTAAAAATAATTCATAACCTGAAACCTGCTATATAACAATTTAACCAGCCATGCTGGGTATCTTTTTAGTTAATAAAGTTCTTTTTATTCCAGTTGCAAGAATTTACTTGCAATCATCTTTTTTTTATTATTATCTATAAATTGTATGTTTTGATAAGTCAATACAATGCTGCATGCAACTTTCATCTGAAGAAAGCTGAAAAACACACCATTCAAAACATGGTAAAAGCAACAAATATAGGGTCAGTGATGTTTCAAGGTTCAATGAGAACACATCAAGGCAGGTTAAAAATTACCAAAAGTAGTATCGGTTAATTTAATTAAGCAAAACCAAATTCTTGGGCTTGTTTTTAAAAATCAAAAATTTAGCAAAGTAGGATTTTTTGTATTGGAAATACTGGACAGGGATAAAAACAGGAGAGTCAGATGTCTTATGAAGAATCAGGGAATGTAGACCTGTTTTGTGGGTCTAGCATTAAAATAAATACAATACAGGAGTGATTAAGAAAGAAAGCAGAGTAACAACAAGGCTTTAAAAGCAGTAAAAACAAAAGTTTCAGCGAGTGCAATCAAGCATGATAAGTATCAGCAGGCAAGTTATGTTTAAAGTTCCAAATTCTCAACTCGGTATTTGGACAATAGCCTCATGTGCTGGTCATGAATTTGGTGACATTAGTAGTTGCAAGTTCAATCCCCAGTCCGAGTAGTATGCACTTGAACTCAGTGGAAACAAGATGAGCAATAACTGAGCAGTACTAAATGAGATATTCTTGGACATGGAGAGGATATCAAAGCCAATCTACCCTGCAGATTGATTAAAGGCTTGAGTTCAAAATTCCCTGAAGGTTACTCAGATTGACAATTGCCTGACAAAGGAAGAATGCACAATGTGATAGCAACAACAAAGATGAGGACAATAGTCTGCATACAAATAATGATAAATAATGACAGCTCCTCTTCCCAGAAATTCAGACTGAAACAAAGCAGGAATATTTGTAAAATAAAATATGATTAGATATTTGCCAAGTGAAATTTAACAGCAAAATAAAAAGGTCGACCATTTTCCTACTTTTTTTTTCTTTTAGTAAAACCTTAAGAATTAATTTTTGTTTAACACATTTTACAAATTTGTTTTAATTTCTTTATAACATTAAAATTTTACTAAAATGTAAATGTCATTTCATTCTGTATGTATTTCTTGGATGAGGAATTATTTACACACGGACTATTGTTTAGAATTTTGAAACCTCCCTCTTTGACAGAATAAAGGGATTATTTACATATACACTATTAACCTCATTTTTATTACTGTCATTACAGTATTTTGCTCATTGTTTCTCTTGGATTTTATCAGGTGTGTCAACAAACACCTGATTAATGTCAGAGGACACAACAGCCAAAACATTGTGATAATAACAACAAAGATGAGGATAATAGTATGCATGCAAATAATATAATTGTTTTATTCTGTGAAAGAATGAGGTTTCAAAATTATAAAGGAGATTTTGCAGTTACAAATACAAAATCCATCCAAACAATCTTAATGTTTTTAAATTTCAAGAAATAAAATAATTGAAAAATTACAATTTCAATCAATTTGAAACATTTCATATTAAATCCAATTTTAATACAGACAACCACTTTTAAAATCTTAAATGAGGCAACAATTCCTTTTATATATCACTATGTTTCATCGAATTTAGAACCCAAAGTAATGGTCAACTAACATTTGTACATTCCTTAAATTCAGTTTTCTCAAATTTTGAATGTTACGAGTTCTTTAATGAAACAATGTCATACGCCTGTTTTTCATTTTTCATTATAGCTTTTATATCCAGGGTTTTTAACACTTCATTGAACATTTTTCAATTCCTAAAAAGTTTATAATTTATATAAGATTAGATAATATAAACTTGATTCAGATTGAAATTAAAGTTATCATTGAGCACAAAGAGAAATAAAAACCCTTCTGGCACCTTTACCAAACTAAACCAAGCATGACAATTCCAGAACTATACTCAGAATTGTCTTTTCATGACAGCTTTTTAAAATATGTACAAAACATATTTATATTAAAGATAAATATTATAGTAATAGTATTGTATATAGTATGAAAGCAGCTCCAAAGTAATTCCTTCTTATCTATTTTGTTGGCATACAACATTAGAGCAGTGCTACTGCAGTCAAAGTTGAACTTTCTTTGAAATAATCTTTTTTGCCTTGCAACAATGATATCAGTTTGAAAATTATAGAATCATGTTGCAAACTTTGGTTGGACTGCCCTGCTATACCCACAATATAGTCTGGACTTGAGGCCTATGACTTTCAGGTGTTTGGGTTAATGAAAGGCATCTGCAGACAACATTTTTGTGACAGAAACACCAACACAAAAAGTGGGTCATCAGTTCAAACTTTTTATGATTTTGGTATGTAAGCTCTTGTTTCTTTAGAGTGAAAATGAAAAATGAATAGTAGTCACTGTTGGAAAATAGTATTTTCTCGGTGAAAACTTGTAACTGTGTTCCTTGTATTATTGCTTGAAGTTTCCGTGGAAATAAATAAGTAGCCTTACTTTCAGAGCATTCTTCATATTCATCGACATAGGAAAATAGTCTATTAATTGTGTGTGTGTGTGTGTGCGTGTGCGAGTATATATGTATAACATAAAGAAAGGACAATAAGAAATTTACTATTCCTTAACATTTATAATTTTACAGTGATCTATATACAATTAAAGTTAAATATTATTGTAATATAATTGATTCAACATTTTCTCCACACATAATTTCAAAACATGGAGGATTGGCGAACACTTGCGTGCATGCTGGAAGTGAAAATCTCAATGGCTTTCCATACTTAATACTTCTCGCCCTCACTCTCACGTGGTCATGTGAGACGCCACAATTTGTAGTGCAATTGTCGCTTCCAGCATGCACGTACGTTCGCCAATACTCCACACAAACAAAATAGACGACTACTACTATCATTCGTCCGCGACCTGCCCGTTACAACCAACACTATTTTCATCTTTGATAATGGCTGACGTAAGCCAAAAGCTCAGAAAAGATTAAATAAAAACATGTATCAATATTGTGATTTTTCTTTCCTTTTTCAATGATAATGCTATTAAGCTTATCAGACGATATGAAAAAATTTACAAAAAAATAAATCGACAAAACTTGTTTATATTATTTAATGAAACATGCATCAATATATATATATATATATATATATATATGTGTGTTTGTTCAAAGACTATCTAGAATATGATGGGAAATCACTGAATCTACCCACTTTACTTCTGATGTCTTCAAAAATGCCGAGACACTTACTCTTGTGTATTGAGCCATTTTTTCATTGAAGTAGCCAATAGTAATCACTAGTCATGTTTGGGTTAAATCAGCTATAATACCTCAATTCTAGCTCATATATACTCTGAAGTAGCCTCTCTCCATATAGTATGCAGATCGATTAAAAAGAAAAAAAAAATTGAGATGAAATTGTAAATAGTGTATTTTATGAGACATTCATTTCCTTGATATGCTATCAGTATCATTTTCAGCTCAAGAACTTTCTATACAATGAGAATGAATAAATTGCAGCTCAAATAGATACTAAAATGATAGTAAAAATTTACCTTGATCAAATATGATATGCATGTATCTCCAAAATATGACACATTTGCACAATTCTGAATACAAACCTAGAATTATTCATACAGTGTATAATGTGGTACAATAGCATTTGTTTGAGAAGCAGGCAAAAATATTTTTGTTTCTCACTGTAATATAAGATGAGGTTTCTCTAATCATGTGCAGAATACAAACTCCTAATGTTCCAAAATCATTTTGAATATGAATTCAGAATTTAGTTCAAAATTCATACTTTTATGCCAGTATCAAAATCTGTTACCAAGTGCATTCAAGTTCCATGTTTGGCATAAAAAAATTAAAATATTTTTCACTGATATTCATTTATATTGATAAAGCATGACTGTCATTTTGATGAGTGAATTTAGTTGCTTCGACAAAAGGCATTTTCATCTTAGAAAATCAACAAAAACAATAACAAAACAAATTGTCGAGCAAAAATGATTCAAACTGTTAAACAATCATAAATTCTGAAAAAAAGAAAATTATTTCTGTCTTAAAATCCAAAACATCTTCTGTCGGCCACATACCTTTCTGCGGACCATATAATTTTCACTGTCTTTGTGAATTCGATACAGTTGGACAATGCTGATTTTGTCAGCATCCACCTGTTCTCCATTCAACCTTGGAACCAAATCCAATGACAAATTCCTAAAAATTGAAATTATTTTCTTTTTATTGAAGCATTGTTTTTTTAAATTCATCTTTTCATAGATTAGACAATTCCTTATTTTTATTCAGCTGCAAATTGTTGATCAAGAAAAAAGAAGGAAAATGTACTATTAATCATTTTTCTCTCTTTTTACTGTGATTATTTTAATAAAATTTTATTCTTGAAACAAATTTTTAGGAAAGAAATCTAAAAAGAGTGGAGAAGTTTAAAAATTTACAATATCATTAAAAGTGTTTTAGTCTTTTAGAAGCAGACACATAATAGTACTTTTGTGTAGGACCAGTGGAAATAACCTTGTTTAATTGAGGTATTCTTTAAGAGAAGAGATGACAAATTTATTAAATGATTTCTGGAGTTGCAACCAGAAGAAGGGTACAGAATGCGTCAGTCTGATCAAGATCAGCAACATTAAAAAATACACATCTAAATAACTTGTGCAAGAAATAATCGAGGTCATTTCTAATGAAATAATCTACAGGGAGATTTTTTTCGGGACTTTCTAAAGGAGTTTTGTATAAAAGTGACGAGACCGGATTAAACAGAATTTGAACCCAGTTTGCTAATTCCATTTGCTGAATTGAGAACCATAAGGCAACCACACACCTTTTCACAAATGCTGTTTTTTATATTTCCTTTGAATGATCATTTGATTAAAACCTAATAACAATGATCTATATTCTTTATTGCAGGCATGGGCAACTTTTTTCAAGCAGCGGGCCACATGTGATATGATATGGCCCCCACTACTAAAAAGATTCAAAGTTTTTTGTCGTTGAAAGCACTTCAGCCATTTTCAATACAGAAAACCATATATGTAAGCATTTGTCTTAGAAATGGTGAAATTCTTTTTTTATTTTTGGAGAAAAGATTTTTTTCTGTAATTAAAAAATTCAAGCCCTAGTATAAATATTACTGCATTTGATTGTTTTTAATTTATTTATTTGAAAATAATTTTTTCAATAAAAAATTATATATTTCTTCAGAGAAAAAAATTATGAAAGTTTCCAGCTTCTAAAGCAAAATATATTTACATGTCGGTTCTTCCTTAGTGAAAATCACCAGTGATTTAAAATGATGAAAATGTTACCTTCAATGAAAGTTTATGAAATCTACTTAATCATTGTTTGTGGATATGGCTATGTGTGAGAGAGTGTGGGAGTGAACAAGTGAGAATGAAACAAAATTTTAATAAGCATTATTTTCCTCACAAAATTAAGGCATGCTATTCAGAACAACAAATGGGCCACAAATTTTGCTCATGACTGCGTTATTGTATGTCATGAAAGCAGTTAATAAAACCACAAAGAAATTTCAACATCCAAATGCAACACAAAATTAAATCCAATTTATGCTAAATCTCAACAGAAAAATCAAAAATCAATTATAATTAAAATGTTTAACTATTAGTTTGAAACTTACTGAAATTGAACAAAATTTATTTTCATATTTCATTGATTACTATGAAAATCTCATTCATTATGTGGATAACATGCATCATTCAGAGATTGAGGTGGGGGAGTAGAGTGCATAAGAATGTAAGTAAATATTTGAAAAACAAAAAAAGTTATTTCTTATCACAACTTACTTATTTCCCCAGTCGATTTTTTGGGCAATTTTCATTTTTAAGTCCTGTTTCTGGTCCTGTGTGTATGTATCTGCTAACAGTGTGCACCGCATGGAAATCAAGTCTTGCATAATGCTGTGAAGTTCCTTCCATATTTCTTTCTGATTCTGTAAAAAAAAGAAGAAGAGTTTAAAAAAAAAAAAAATTAAACAAAATGTTTGAACACTTTCCAAGGGATTGAAAAAGACTGAAAAGAAAATGTTACAAATCATTTCAGATTTCTACACAGAAAGAAAAACTAAAACCACAGTCATTGAGGAAGTTTAATTTTAATTTGCTTTGTATTTTGATATGGAAACTGGAATGAAAAATGTTTCTGGTTATAATTGTCAGTTTAATAATGCAAATTCATGTGTAGATCTCTAAAGAAGTAAGTGATATTTATTTATTAATCTAACAGATTTTATCACGTTAAGCATTATTAATAGTGGAAACTTATTTGAGTAGGCAGTCCATTTATTTATTAAACATTGTGCTTATTTATTTTCATCTATCGGCTGGAATATTCGAGAAATCTCAGTAAAAGAAAAAATGCACTCTTCAGAGAATGCATAATTTTCTTTAATAAACTGACTGTGGCAATGACTGCATCAACCCCCACTCAGTGTGTGTGTGTGTGTGTATATATATATATATATATATATATATATATATATATATTAAAATTGGCGGTCAATATTTTTAAAGGACAAGGGACTTTTTACTTGAGCTATTTAACTTGTTGTTTTTAATGCTTCCAAAACTGCTCTTTTTTTAAATCCTCTTAGTTAACGGTTTTTGCCTTCCATCAGCATGGCTGATGCTAATCTCCAGGAGAGAGACTCATTGCACCTTCTCGGGCTAATCTTTTCAGCTGACATGAATTGGAAAGATTATATTGAATTTATTGCTAGATTTATGGCTAGGAAAATTGGTTCATTGTGTTGTCACTTTTGAGAAGCTCGTTTTAACTACAAGAAAATTGATTTATAACATGACATTTTAGAGATATGTGAAACAAATTCGTCTGAAATAACTTATCTATAACAATAGAAAAAAATCACAGTTACTTACATTGATTGGGTTTCCTGTTTCTTCTAAAGCAAGGGTTTTCAAACTTTTTGACTTACCAACCCCTTTATATTTCAAGTTTTAGTCTAGGGACCCACTATAAACGCTTATGAAATTTATACATAAATTTTTACTAAAAATAACTTATAGTTTTGCATTAACATAGTAAAAACTGGTGTTAAGTTGACTTTAAATTGATAAATTTAAATTTTCATTTGATAACATTAATAAGTAAAAATAAATCTCCAGACATTGAAAATTTATACCTTGAATTTCACGTGATGAGTTAATCCATGGACCCCCTATCTTATCCTTGTGGACCCCCAGTTTGAAAACCCCTGTTCTAAAGTGTGTTCATCCTCTTTTGCTCTCGGTAGCCTTTTGTGTCTTAGTGGCCTTATTGCCTTTGTTGGAGTGAACTGATTAAAAAAAACACCAAAACAAAAAAAATCACCAAAGACTTTCCACCCAATTTTTATCCCATGATATACAGCATCACATTTGCAAGAAGAGGATGAGCATAATCAGGCAGCAAAATTAGCAAATTCCTTGTTTTGAAAAGGTTTTGCTTTTCAATTCAAAAAGGTTTTACTTTTCAATTCAAATGCATCATACAATTAAGACCATTACTTGTAGCATTGCACAATAACAGTTTGTCCAATTTGATTAGAGGAAAATTTCTGCCAAAGTTTTCGTGTGATGTGTTACAAACTTTAATACTTCATCGGATTAAGTTTATGCTGATGTGAATACACATCAGCCTGAAGGAGAGGGGAATTTGTAATAATTCCTTTAAAATTCCAATCAATGCAGAAATTTTTAAAAAGTCCCCATTTCTAACATTTTCTTTTTAATTTTTTTTATGAGCAAAATTTTCATATCATTTGTGTTAGATTAAATCTCATAAAACTTGATGAAAATCCAATAATGATAAAACACAACAAAAGTAACAGTAAAGCATACAACAACAACAACAAAAAAAAACTACTGGCAAAGTTGCCATGCAAAACAAACAATTGCCAATTATAGAAACAAGATTATAATATCTGGCAGGGGTACAAGAGATAAACAGAAGAAAATGTAATATTTATTAGGCTTTGATTTGTTGGGCTGCTTCAAACGGTTCAAGTTTTGATTCATACATAACTTTCGGCCCAAAATAGCCTACTTATAATAATCATTGATTCTTTAGATTATCCCCAAAATTACACAAAAAGAAAAAAAAAACAACCATCTTTATACAAATATTATTTTTCACAATATGAAAAAAAATCAAATCTAGATTGACATCCTATGTTTTTTTCTTAGATATTATTAGAACCAAGCATTAATTTTTGTAGTTTCTTTTTTCAATTGACAACATTATGACAAATTATGAGGAACTTTAAAAAAGGGAGGAACCAGAAAAAAATAAAATTCACACAGCGTGAAATTTGTTTCATTGAAAGAAACAATGACTCAGTTTTTTAAACATCAAATTTTTTTAGTAACATCTAAAATAGAAAATGAAAAAAGACAAAAAATGCTTGGTAGTTACTTATAATGAATGTATTTTTGTTTTTTGTCCACTCACTGTACAGGTGAAAATACCATAAGGTTGCAGTCTAATTAGAGGGAAACTGTCACAATCTTTATTCACTTCACAACACCTTTCCTTCTTTTATTTCAATTCAAATGAAAGAAAAGATCAGGAAAATGACTAATTTCTAATGTCAGTTCACTGGACAAAGTAGTTTACAATCATCATCATGCTTTTTTATTAACACAAAACCTATTTGGTGACATATAACACACATTTTTTTCTTCCTGAATATAAAATTTTCATAAATTTTTAATAGATGGCAAAAAAAACCGAAAAAAACAAAAACTTGTTTTAAACACAGTAAAATTGAAAATACAGTTAGAGTTTCAATAACATTTAATATTCCATCCAAAAATTTTTTTTACCCTGTTAAAATGAGAGAGAGAATTAGTTCAATATACACAGAGGTTTTACATTTTTCTTTTTTTATAATCACTTCACCCCAAGCAAGGCAGAACTGCCACTGGTGTGCAGGGGGTTACAATGAGATAAAAAAACAAGGTACAGGAGATGTCAAACAAAGGATAAGTGATGGATGGGAATCAAGGAGATAGAAGATGGCATTGATGTTGCATTTAAACTTTTGCAGATTGTAGCTAACAGGGAAGCAAGCAAATGGAAGGGAATTCCACAAATGGGAAGTGCAAGAAACTGTTAAAGCAGAAGAGGCAGTTACATTTAACTATTTTGAAGTTAAAAAGAAGGGACCTTGATGCTTATCTAGTAGCACACATAAATACATGTGGTCAGAGGACCAGGAAAAAAACTCATCAGAGCAGTTGCCATAACAAATACATATAGAAAAGACAGAGGGAAGCCACATTACATTGATGAGAAGAAGACTAAAGGTGGGCTGCTAAGTCTGGATCAATTACCTTACAGGTCTTCCTTTGGATTTTGTTGAGAATCTCAAGATGAATAGCAGGAGCACCTAACCCGATATGGCAACAGTATTCAATGCACAGACAAATGGTAGATGTACAAATGTGCAAAATGGATTCTGACAAGAAAAAAAAACTTTCTGGTTTGACACAGTAAACTAATCTTCTTAGCAATAGATGCATCTATGAATTTGATGTAGTCATTCTATTTGGGGTCATTGAAGAGAGTGAGGCCAAGGAGGCAGAGTGTGTTGCATTATCCATTCTGATGGCAGACAGGAAAGTTTCTCTATGTTGATCAAAGAAGAGCAGATTCATTTTGGAGGTATTAAAATTTACAAGATATTTCCTACCCCATTCAATCACAAATTGGAGGCCCTTTTGAAGGACAGCAGCCAGGTTTACATGCTGCTAAATATTGTAATTTGCTTGATCTAGACAATGCACAAATGTAATTTGAAAAAAAAAAGGGATTTCTGAGGGTTTTTTATACATGAAACAATAGAGAAAAGAATTCTGTTTCAACCTTCTTGAAAATTAATGACTGGAAGCCTGACCTTCTTCAAACATGAACGACTAAAGTGAAATTTTTTCATCATTCCACAAATTATTTCAAATCACTGTCACCATTTTAATAATTTTAGTCAGTGTACTTTCTGACTTTTCAAGCATATATCATTTACTCAGCTTCACAGAATTTTAAACAAAATCAATTTATTTTGTCCTACACAAGCTATTCTTACTCTCCATTTGTTGATACATTGTCTTTTGCAGGGATTGAATTAAATCCTTTTATTCAGTGACTAAAAACTGTAGGTGTAAAGAAACTTTAATTTCAAGAAAAATTCTCCAATGTTCGAGGGAAAGACATTACCAAAGAATTAGGAATTAATATTTCAAGGAAAACAAGTTAAAAACTGGAATAAATGAAAAGATTATATTAAAAGAATTCTCTTAACATTTACATAACTTGCCTGTCTTTTCTCTAAATATTTTCATGGCAATTGTTCTAACAATCTCTTCTCTTTTAAATGAATTTAAATGTACTACTAGATTGACAAGTAGGTCTCATCATTTTACTGTTGAAATAGTTAAATTTTACCATAAGTTTGATTCTAATAATGTCTTTTTTCACACTTCTCACCTCTTCTCAACTATCTTCCAGTTTCTTGCTTCCCTGCCATCTACAATCTTCAAAATTTTAAATGCAACATCACCAGTATTTGTCTTCCTAAAGCTTGTTCTTTTATTTTATTTTTTCCTCACCAAAGCTTTCTCATTCACTTTCACTCCCAGTAGCCTCTTGCATCTTCATGGCTTTATTGCCTTGCTTGAGGGTGAAATGATCTAGAAATATTTTAGAGACTGACTATATTTTTAAGATAAGGTATTGTAATTATTTACACTATTTACATTATTCAGATTGTTGTTCTCATCTTTATTGCCATATTTAGAATGTTTCTACTGTTTCTTCGGCCTTCTTCAAGAAGAGATCCAACTACTACTGGCTCAATAAGAACATCAATACAATTCACAATGAAGAGAGAAAACAACAGCAAACTAGCGTTCCTGGATGCAATAGTATCTCAAATAGAGTATTGGTTCAAGACATCTGTATATTGCAAACCGACATTGACCGAACAACTTCAGCTCCCACCACTCATACAGTGTAAAGTAAGGGATCATCTGCTGTCTACATTAAGCAAAAGTCATAAGTAGCAACCCAAAGACATTAACAAGAAATGGTCAGTATAAGCAGTAACCCGAAACATTTGTCTATATTTCTGAGATGAGGTAGTATTTACATTATTCAGACTATTGTCCTCATCTTGTTGCCATTTGCACGTTGTTTTGGCCACTGTACGCTCCAGACTTCTTCAGGTGTTAGGAATTTAAAACCAAAACCTTTATTACAATCACTGGGGTATACGAACTCCATCTAGGGCCTTTTCTGGTAGTCATGAGTTATCTCCCTCTAACCCTGTAAGTTACTTGTTCACCACTGCTTTACCCTGGTATTGAACTCACAACTCTTTGAGTCAAGTCACAGGAACTAATCAATGTCTATATTCACTGGGCCATGTGTCCTTAAGGACAACAACAACTGAATTTTGGGGACTTATAAACCTAATGCCCAGTAACCCTTTTTTAATAGTTTTCTCTAGTATTTTTTAGTGGATATAGATGTTGGTTGGTTCCTGTGACTTGACCTGAAGAATTGTGAATTCAATACCAGGCTACAGCAGTGATGAACAAGTAACTTACTGGGTTAGAGGGAGATAACTCATGACTGCCAAAAGAGGCTTTAGGCAAGGAATAGAATTCATATACCCCAGTGATTGTAATAAAGATTTTGGTTTGAAATTCCTAGAACCTGATGAAGGCTGGAGCATACAACGGCCAAAAAAGTCGTGCAAATGACAACAAAGATGAGGACAATAGTTCGAATGATGTAAATACTGTAACCTGCAACATAAAAATTACCTTAGGTACTTGACAGCAGCTCTAACAAACTGGGATAGAAGAGTCCAAGAGGATAACAGCACTTAGAAAATAGCCTTAATCTGCTTACCCTATATGAAGGGATTATCAGAAAAAATATAAAAGATCTGTGGTCCATGTAACATCAGGATGGCCTTCGAAAGTAATTTGACACTTTGCCGACACTTTGCCGACACCTCTTCCGATTAAGATCTCCTATAGAGGATAACATGATTAAGGGCTGTGTGTATGCTGTCCCATGCAGTTGTGGTAAGAAATATGAAAGAAAACTTGGCCTTGAGATAAGACTGCAGGAACACTATGAAGCTATAAAACAAGGTGGGGGGGTGGGAATCTGGCCTGGCTGACCACACATGGAGGAAAAATGGAGATCACCCAATTCCCTGTGGGATGAGGTTGAAATAATAGACAGAGAACATCACTGGAAAATACAAAAATTTAAGGAATCAGCACGTATGTTAGGTCACAGAAATCCAAGCTGGTCAAGCATAAACCTGAATACGATATGGGAACCAGTAATATGGAGTGCTAGTGAAAAACAAGAACAACAAAATTGTTATATGAACTCTGGCAGAAAAAAAAAAACGATCACTGAGACATTAGGTTTATAAGTCCCAAAAACTAAAAAAAGAAAAAAATTTTCAAAAAGATTCTTTGAAAATATTGGATAGTAATACATCTCTTCAATTTTTTAAAAGTTTGATAGAAATGGAACAAGTTTAGCTTTTTGAAAACAAATCTTTGATAAGAAACTTTCTTGAAACATTTTTCAAAAGCAAGAACAATGTTATTTTCTCAAAATTTGAAGACACAAATCAATTCTTCAGTCAACAAAAATAAAAATTAATCCTAACTGCAAATAATTCAGGTGTATATTTACTACATTATAATGATTTGATTTCAGTATTTTTGTATGTTTGTTACTATAACACTGCAAAAAAAAAAAGCACATAATTTTTATCAGCATACTATTAAAATGTTTCTAAGAACACAATCTAATTAATTTTTAATTAAAAATAAATTGATAAAAATACTGTTAAGAGGGAGATAACTTCAAATATATTAAGTTAATTATAAGAGATATTTTCTTAAAAAATCTCAGGAAAACAAGAAGAATAAGCAGAGAAAGATCCTTGACCAATCTTCAGTCCTCTCCATCAGCCATAGTGGTATTCCAGTGATGATACTTTAAGAATAATTAATAATAATTTTCATTTGAAAATAATTATAAATTCTATAAATAGCAAGTAAATTAACAGTGAGCCATGACCACAGAAAGCAGCAATTATCTGAGAATAAATACAAATGTCTTGTGTATTCAGTTATGTCTATCATTGTTCATAATTACCCAAAGTTTTGATAAAGAAAGTCTTTTTTTTTTCGCTTATTTGAGTGTGCAGACAAAAAAGTGATCATTTGGATAAATTCTTGAAACAGTTTTAAGAATCGGAGATGGAATTTGTTTTTGTTTTTTTATAATTAACTTTTAATAAATAATTTTTGACAAATTTCTTGACATTTTTGTTTAATTGCTTTAAAATTGCATTTTTTAGCTGATCTATCCTTTAACTGTTAATTCAGAATAATCAGGAATCAATTCGATGAAACTAGGTTGCATTGTAAACTTCTGCAACTTGTCTTTCATGGAGAATGCCAAAACAAAATAAGCTTATATAGCAGAGATGAGATTGTGATAATAAATGATTAAAGGCCAGGTTTTATTAACTATGCCACCAGTTTTATTTCTGACTTCATAAGGTTACGTCTTTTATTATATGTGAATGATTATCATTTCTATCCTTTTTGTATTTTGTGCCTTTGATATGTTTCTTATATAAGCCCTTGTGGTATTCATGTTAATGTTCATTATTATATATGTAGTGCTGTGTTCAGATTATAAAGAGGTTTTATTCCATGTATATGCATATTTATGTAAATATAGCATATTTGTTTCTCATTGTGTATGTCAAGTGGAATGTTATATCAGGAGAAGGTTAGTGCTATGTTATATTATCTTCTGGGTTTTTGAGTGTGTGGATTGTCCTTTTGAATTTATTCCTTGATTTTCTGCATATTTTTGTGAAAATTATTTAAGCACATCTCTGGTTTGCATGAAGGTAAACTTCTTTATGACTGTTTGGTATGTTGATTGAATCTCTGACAGCTGACATGTACTCCACTGCAAACTGTACACCAACTGCTATGCATGTGTCCAAGTTCTCATTATATTTACTTAACAAAAACGTGTTTCTGATTTGATTTTGGTGAGATTGTTAGTCATTGGTTGACTTTTGCATGCTGTCAGTTGATCCAAATAAACTATGTCAGGGTTATATCTAGGTTACCAGAAATAGGGAACAATAGAAAGAGAGAAAGGATGTATGTGTTGAGAGAAAAAGAGAGTTTCTCCGTAACATTATTAGTAAAGAGGAAAGGGTATATTTCAATTTGCTTTAACTGCTACCTATCTGTTCACTACACTTAAATAAGCACTCATTCTCATCTACAGTCATGTGTTACTGTCTTTTTCTGGATATTTTATACTGGATTAGAAGGCAAATTTCCAACACATAAAATGGGAGCTAAACTCTTTTCGGAAGATGATATTGTTTTTTTTTTTAACTCAAAATTCCTGCCATTAATTTCACAGACAAAAAAATGGAAAGAAGGTAATAATAAAACAAAAAACATTTTTTTAAAAAGCACCAAATATTCATAACAAAAATGGTGCATTCAATCAAAGATATCAGAAAATCAAAGAATAATAAAGGTTTTGCTAGCTCAAAGTTGAATTTGAATGATCAGCAGTTATTGTTTTGATACACTTCCCAGTTGAATCATTGTGATCAAAGCAACAAAGATCAAACAGTCAGTAGTAACATTATTTGTCTCAGAAATTCAAATAACAAGAATTTTATCCAAAAGACTGTATTTTTTTAAAGTGGTGTTCACTCTGTACAAAACCTGCTTATGTGGAAAACAGTTAACCTTAGACTTGAACAGGTTAAGATTGTAGTGATCAGGTGAAGCAATCTGTTGGCAGTCAGTTCCACAAAGTAGCAGTTCATCTCACCAGGAAAATATAAAGAGAATGAGTGTGGCTTGCTACAATGTGCATGGCATGGCTGGTCTTAACTGTGAAGGTTAAGACTGGTGGAACTGAGGAGTGTAATTCATCTGAATACTCACGATGGAAATAGTGATAGAACAGCAACAGCTCATCATCTGTGGGAAAACAGGTTGCAGAGCAGAAAATAATTTGTCGTCTACAAGGACTTAAAGACACTTTTGGACTATCAAGAGTGGAAAGTGAAGATGAGGCAGTTCCCGCCCACATTGGCCAGCAGTACCCCATTTTTGGATTATTTAAAAAAAAAAAAAAAAAAAGGAAAAAAAGGAAAAACTCTTTCAAATTCAAAATCATTTCAAGTGTGGAAAATAGCTTTCATGCTCTACCTTTTCTTGTTCTGTGAGATTTTCTACTTTGACCAAATCACATTTTCCTTACATATTCAAATATTGAAAGGAGTCAAACAGTAAATGCTTTAAATCAAGTTAAAATATTAAAAAAGAAAGTGTGAAATGAAAATCTGTAATATTAACCTGACATTGCCATTGGTCGACCCTCAAGGATAATCCCAGTATTCCTTAACATTCATTAAGTCCAAAGTTTAGGCAGATCTAAAAGAATAACTGCTGATCTTGAATTGATTAAAAAAAAAGTTGAATAATATTTACAAGAATTTAAAGAAACCTGACCAGCAAAGGATATATATATATATATATATATATATATATACTTATTAATTCTATCAAACAAGAAATAAAACTGGGAAGAATGTATTTGGAAAAAATTAGGTCTGTGTATGTGCCATTCCCTTTCTGGACATACGATAAGAACTAAGTTGTGGAACTTATGACTGAATGGAAAGGAAAATGCAAGTATATATATATATATATATATATATATATATAAACTATCGCCCGGTTCACACTACACCCATGTCTATTGAACAGGTGAAGAGGCTCATCCCTTGTTTCCTGTTTAGGATGCGGTTTCCGGTTTTCTCTTTTCCAATCTTTTCACACCTATGTAGCCCCCTGCACATCAGTGGTGTTACCGCCTTGCTGGGGTTGAGATGATTTAAAAAAAAAAAAAAAAGAAAAAAAAATATATATATATGTGTGTGTGTGTGTGTGTGTGTGTGTGTGTGTGTGTGTAAGCAAATTTTATATTCAGAAATTGAATGGGCTGAAAGATTATAACAAGTTTTCTTATTATAATAGCATCAACAAGTTAATCTTTCCAAAAATATTTCTATTATAATTCAATACAGGTTTGACCTTGAATTATAGCAAAGTTTAGATATTGCTTTTATGAAACCCAAATTCATAGAACAGCTAGAGGGGAGAGAAGAGGCTGATTCACACCTTTCCCAAGAGTATTTATGTAAAGATTAACGTAACAAAAAGTAATCACCCCCCACAAGAAAATAATGTTATGCGTCAAAATTTTTTGCATGGTAGGTGATATCTCCCTTCGTTTAGATAAGTGAAAATTTTCACTTTGTTAGGCTGCATCAATCTCCAGCTGTTATGCCTAGAGTATAAACGTGTAGTGCATGCCTTCCAGATTTTTGTTTTCACATGAGATGACTTAACACATCAAGCAGAGATACTGCACCAAGTTTCTCTGAAAGTTTGATGATACTCAAGCTCAAACCATCCAGAAGATTTGGCAAGCCTTGAAGCCATGGGTAAAACTCAGACTAAGAAGTGGTACAACAACTTCAAAAATGGCTGCACCTCATTGGAGAGTGAAGTGCACTCAGTCTGTCCACAAACCAAAATGAAGTGTCAATTAAGAAGGTTTGGCAAATAGTGATGGGAGACCATCATGTAACAATTCAGAAAATTGCTCACAAAGTGAGAATAAACACAGGATCAGTGTTTATTCCATTTTAACACAGGATCAGTGTTTATTCCATTCTAACTGAGGATATACTGGTGAGTTGGGAGCCTGTGATATTTTGTACTTGACCAGGAAAAATTGGTGCAATATCTCTGCTCAAGGCATTTGATTATCTTGCTTGAAAACAAAAAAACTGACAAGCACACATTAAATATCTGTACCCTAGGCTTAATAGCCAAAAAATGACGTGGCCTACCAGTGCAAAAACTTTGATGCATGCACAGGAAGGGTGGTGTCAACTTTCATTCAAAGGATTTTGGCATTAGTTTTTGGGGGAGAAAATAAAGTCAGATACTTTTTGAAAGCATCTCATTCTCATTCTCACCCACACACTTTCTCCAATGAAAATGAACACAATGTGTGTTAATAGAATGTTGGCTATTTTTTTTCCTCAGTTGCATAATTATGCATCAATATGCCAACAGCAATATGAAGGAAAAAGTAGCCACAGAAAATGCCATGCCATTTTAGAACAGCTGAGAAAATATCTCAGAGCAGACAACAGAAAAATATTGCTTCATTATTAAATTTCCAACTTTCCAATTATGATCCCAGATTATATAGAGTTACTTAATATTCATAAGGAATATTTGCACCCATCTTTGATTGGCGTGTCTCATTCATCTTACTTATACTGAATATAAAGACAATACTGTCCTTATAATGAAGAGAGATGTTTAGAAACTTGTAACATTTGAACATGAAGGAAACATTGAAAATAGCAAATGCCCTCCATGGCCCGGCAAGAAAAAAAAGTTAAAAAATAAAAAGTGAAAATCTTGTCTTAAAGAAATTTAGAGATCAGTAATTCAAAATCTCAACATTTTAAAAAGAAATGAAAACTCGATAAAATTACGATGTTAAATTTTTTTTTCTTTATTTTGTAAAATACAACATGAAACCTTCCCCCAATTTGATTTAAGTAATTTGTCATTAACAGGGACCCTTTTTGTTTTTCTTTAGATTGATTCCTTTTATCAACCAATGTCATGAGATTTTCTTTCATACCTTGACTTCTTCAAAATTAATAGATTCATATACTGAGACTGTTTTTTATCATCTACTTAATCACGCCATTTTCAAATATCATTTTCTTTATCATTGATTTATTTGGTTTTTACAGCTTATCAACTTTTTAAGGTTATTTAAAGTCAAGACATATTTTGGAATTGTAAGAATGTTTTGGAGATAATAATGATTTTCTGATACAAGTCATACCATTTAACCCATAGCTGGGAGGAGAAGAGGTGGATTAACACATTTCCAAAGGATGTTTGCATGTACATTTAAACACAGCTTTCTAATTTCTCACTTTGTGCCATTATCCATTGTGTGAAGGACATAGTATTTCCTTCAAAGTCACCCATCTTGTTAATGACCAGGATCAATGTAGTTTAACTTTGGTGATCAGACAAGAAACAATATTTCAATGTGATATAACTAAGTCCTATTATTTATTTAGTATCTTCTTATACAAGTAGCAACTAATAATAATAAAAGTAGTAATAGTTACATTAAGCTGTTTTTAGCATTTTGAGATGAAATATTTTATTAATCTTTTACTATTTTCTAAACTATTAAATAGTAAAAAATTCTGATAAATCCAAAATGTAAATTTCATTATGTAATTCATTCCCACGGATGTGAGATTTCAGAATCGAGATTTGTTTTTTATGGCTTACCAACCCTTTGTGGGTTATTTAAAAACATAAAATATTTTTAGATTGTAAGAATTTTCTTTGTAAATAATGATTAATCATGTAACTTTTTCTATCTAACCATACTTGGTGTAGAACACACAGTTTTGTGTGCCCTTGGAAACACATGGCCAATGGATAAAAGCAGCTGAAGTAATACAAAAAGTGATTTGACTCAATGAGTTGTGAGTTCAATACCTGGCTACAGTAGAGATGAACAAAAACTTGGAGAGTTGAGTTACTATAGAGAATTAACTGATCCCAAAATGGCATGTATCCCTGTGGATTAAATAAAGTGATTGGCTTGAAATTACGATGTATATCACCTAAAGGAGACTGGAACATACAATGGCTGAAACATCTTGATGATGAAAATAAGGAGGAGAAAAACAGTCCAAACAATGTAAATATAATGTAAATACTACCTCACCTCAGAAGTATAGACAAATAAATGGTTCTATTAAAAATTCCTAGCACCTGAAGAAGGTCAAAGCCTACAAACGGCCGAAACGTCATAAACATGACAATAAAGATGAGGACAATAGCCCAAACAATATAAATAATGTAATAAAAATACATATTCCTGATTGTAACAGAGCCACAGACAGTAAAGAATAAAGAATTTATTAGTCCATACTTTTGTTTTTTTACAAATTCATTTAAAGACATTGAGGACTGAGAAGTTATATTTAAAAGATGCAATAGGAATGTTATAATTGTTCACATTTTTGCCAGTATAGCAGATGAATCTATATTTACTGATAACAGTATGAAAGAAAAAAATTCAAATTTCTGATGCTAATGAGTCAATTCACAAAAAAGTGGCTCAAACGAAGATGCAAATATACGAGATGTGATAACAATGCAGAAAAAAATCAAAAAATCAAAAGAAGCAAATTCAGGACAAGATTTTTGTTCTTATTTTTATTTACATTCGGACTATTGTTATTATCATAACACTTCAGTTCCTGTTTGTTGTTTTCAATGAGTTCAAATATACACTGTCCAGCCTAGGGATTGAACTCACAATTACTACATCATAAAATTCACAAACCAAATGCTTGAATCCACTAAGCTATTGTTTCGTAAGACAATTATCTGTTGAGAACTTGGAGTCTTAAACCTAACCTACCTGCTAATGAGTACTCAGCAGGTAGGTTAGGTGTAAGGCTCCAAGAATTGTCCTATGGGACAACAGCCTTGTAGATCAAAGCATTGGTTTGTGAATTTGGTGATATAGTAATATGTGAGTTCAATCTCTAGTCTGGCAGTGTGTACTTGGCCTCAGTGAAAGCAGAGTGGGGAATAACTGAGCAGTACTAGAAACAAGAAATAAACAAGAAAGGTTCAATTCAGAATTCTCTGTAAGCTACCCGGATTGATATACACCTGATGAAAGTTGGAGAGCACAACAGTCGAAACATTGTGATAACAACAAGAACGACAAGGACAATATTTTGAATGTAAATAGTGTAAATAATGATAACTCCTCATCTCAGAAATTCAGACATAAATTATTTTTCTACTATTTTAATTTTTTTTTCTAAGTAAAATATCCTAATTGAATAAAATTCGAAGTTACTGCCAAATTAATAACAAAACTGACAAACTTGTTCTCACTCAAATTTGTCACTTCAGTAGGGGAAGAACCTGATGCCTGCAGTAAAATGCCACTGGAACTAAACAATTTTTGAATACATCTACAATGTAAAAGTGAATGCAATTTCATATTAAAAAGAACCTATGTCAAGTTTTGTCTAGAGCAATTGTATTCACTCAGTGTATTCACTTTGGCCTATAACAGGTTTCTCCTCTAAGATACACTTGTTGATAAATGAATGCAAACATTGTTTTGACAGGTTTATTTTCCTTTGTATACAAATACAAACTTGTATCCATCTTGTTTGACAGGGTTCATAGCTTGCAGCACATTGGAAGGCTAATCTTGAGTATGACAAACTATGTCCAGCAACAAACTCAGTAATTGGGAGACTGGAGGTTTTCAGGAGTATGGAATCAGATCTTAACAGTTATAATTCCCAGGGTAGTAGCACCCGTTAATACATTTTTATAGTAAGAATACCAGAAACAGATCTTTATGTAAAAAAAAAAAAAAAAATTAACAACAATACTTTTTCAAATCAAAATGACCAGCAATACATTTTATCTGTAGTTGAAGCCAGACAATTGCATTAAAAAGTATATTTAGCTGAAGTCATAAGATTTTACAAATTATTGACATTTCAGCCTCAAATAACCAATAAAGATTGATATGCCGCTAAACAAAATCAACCAACCATCCAACCAGCATGGAAACAGAGAAAGAGAGGAAAAAAGAGTGAAAGAATTCCTTCTTTGCAGTTAGCAGTAGTCCTGATAAATTCTTTGGTAGCTTCTTTCGTGATTAGATTAGTGGACCAACCTGTCCTACTTTCTGGCAAAAGATAAAAGAGAACTGACCTCGAAGCCCTCATTTTCTAGATTTATATTGAGATCAGTTAGAGTACAGTGAGTGCTAGTAGAATTGTCCTTTGCTTTGGTAAAGATAGAGTCTCGGATCTTTTGTTTTGCTTATCCAAATATCTTGTTTCAAAAATGAATCTAGATGATCAACTTAAATGCTACTGTTAATGTTGAAGTGTTAAGATAATACATTTCAGGGGAGTTCAAAAATATTTTCATTTTATTTTATTTATTAAACTTTTCCTACGACTGCATACTTAAGTGTATCTTAGTGAATAAACCTCTTTATTAAAAGATTAAATAAATTTTAATGTTTTCCTCTTGCGGCAAAAATAAAAGTTTCACTTTTCAAGACAAAGTTACGGATGGAATTTTAGGAATTAGAAATCATGACTGTACAAATTAATTTAAGGGTCTGATTGAAGAAAACAAAATTATTTAAAACAATTTTTCCTCATTCCTGCAGAAGCTTTATTAAAATATGAACCAACATAACCGTAAAAACAAGAATGTGTCCCATCTTATTGAAAAAAGTATTTCTCTTCTATCAAATAAGCAAAAAAAAATCACTGTCAGAAATGACTTTTGAATTCTTAAGCATGTGTGCATTTGGCTGAGATAATCAATAAACAAGATTTCTTGTGAAAATGAAATAATATAAAACAACAACAAAATCTACTTTTGTACACAACTTAAACCTTTATTAAATCTAATGAAAAGTTTAAAGATAAAAATGGCTTATTATTGTGAATTTCTTAAGCATGGCCATTTGTTTTTACTTTCTACTTTAATTTAAAAGCTTTAATTCTTCAACAAGTAATATAGAGAGGGAGAATGATATCACTCATCATGCCATGATGATTGCATTTTAGCATGAAACAGACTGACACCTTTGGGTGTTGACTTCTGTATTTACATACACTAAATATTGAGCACTTTCACCCACAAATATGGCATACCTTATAACTAGTATACACACACACACACACACACACACACATACATACACACACACACACACACACACAGAGTTGAGAAGAGAGTTATCTAAAGAGATTTAACATTTAATGAGGTCAAGAAGTTTACAGACTAAGTGAAATAATTCAGTTTCAAACTAATGGTGAATTTTTTTCTTAAGCAATTTTTTCATTTTGATTCTCCATCAGTTTGCAGACTTTGAAATTAAAAGCGAGATTTGCAGAACTATTAGACAACATAGAAAATAACTAATGAATCAGTAAAGCTTTTAAGGAAAAGTGCTAAAGCAAAAGAATTTTATATTAACTTTGAAAGCATAAAAATGAAGAAATGACGGAAATTTAATATCTCCAGAACATAAGAAATGTTTTAGTAAAATAGAAATGAAAGCTGAAGGAAAGCTAACGGGGTTTAAAGAAATTGATCTAAAAATTCAAGCATTTTTTTCTGGACTCAGAATAAAGTACTGAGGAAAAAAAGCATTGTTTTGATTTAAGAGTGCATATTTGGAAGTGGATTAAAAAAAAAGAAAGAATTGGTGGTTACCATGGTGATTAGTCAAACATTAAAGATGACAAAAGTTTCCATTTCTATTTGTGCTTTGCTAGCAGTGGAGGTCAAAGCAAACAATGTTACTTACCTTGAAGCGAGACCGTTTTGGCAGATAAAAAGTGCTTTTGGGTTTTTGTTTACTTGTTGTTTTTGGCAAGTCACAACAAGAAATACTCATCTGTAGACAAAACACAGTAGCAGTTAATGACATTTTCAGGTTTATTTTCACAAAGTCACCCAAAAGGGTGAGGCTGCCTTGTACAACAGTTTTCAGCCATCTTTGTATGGTAGGTGCTGAAAACATTTACAATCAGAAAGAAGTTAAGAATTCATTCATTTCAAGAACTCTTTCTGTCATCCATTCAAAGACAGATGGAAATTTTACTCTAAAAAGAACTGCTACAGGCTGGTAATAAACATTTATAGTGAGAATAGAGATGGTATATTTCCATCAACTCCCGATTAATCGACAATGTTAGCATTTTCCTACGGAAAAATGTCTTCTAGCTGATGTTGATTTTTGTTGGTCTACATCAAGATTTGGACACAATGCTTACTTAACTCAGTTTCAAGAATTGTTAATCAGTCATTGCGTATGGCAGTAGCAATTCTTCAACAAGATGGGACACAGACATATTTTACTCAAAAAGAATTTATGGATAAAAATTGTTTAATATCTACAGGCTTTTTATATTGTCGTCTTATGTAAACAAATATTGATTTAAACATACCCAAAGGAAAAGAGGTTAATGTTAAAATGAAGGCAATTCAGTTTAAGATTTAAGGAAGAAAACTTAGGCCAATGTTTGAAGTGGGGCAGGTCACCAGTAAAAACTACCACATACAGAATTGATTTGCTCAAATAAAATTTGGAATAAAATATTTATAAAAAATAATTTTAAGAAAAAGGAAAAATTTTTAATCTTTTTTATTCCACTTTTCAGTGTTTCTACTTACAGGTTTCATTTTATATAAAAAGTTTAATAATAAAATAAATGAATTTTAAAATTAATAAATCTTTTTACGAGTCAAGATTGAAGTTCAAAGATTTAAGTCACTGTTTCAAAAGAAAAGAAAAATTTACACCCAGAAAATAACTCATACTTTTAGTGTTTTTGGTTTTCTCTCTCATACTAATCTACATAGCAATGCAACAATCTGTTTTTAAAACTATATAAAATGAACACAATGAGTAAGTTCATTCTTATACAGGAAACAATTTTCCCCTCATGAAAATTTCACTACGTAACATGTTTATACTTGTGCAACATTCTTCATAAGATCTTTGGAACAATATCAGCGCTGTCAAAAATTCACAAAAAGTTATAAATTCATTAATATCTTATTTTATTTGGTCAATTAGTATCCAGTTTGTAATTTTTCTCAAAATTTTACAAAATGAAAATATTAAATAATCTGAAAAGAAATAAAATGAAGATTAAATTTTTACTGCTTGAAACAGTTTGGAATCAAATTAAATGCTCAGCTTTTTGATCTAAGAAGAATTGATCAATATGTATTGGATTCACCCTAAGAGATACCAAAGTAAGCTTTGTACTTAGTATTACCTCAGAAAATCAAAATATCTTAGCGCTCTAAGGGCTGACCTACATGACCTGAAAGCCACCAAGTGCAGAATCGGGCTTCAAAGGCTGTTGGTGAGGGCACCAATATAAACAAAAAAGTAAAACTAGTTGAACTTAGAATAAAAAACACAAGAGAAGTAAATAATGGGAAGTTATAAAAGTTCCTGACCTATGAAGAGAGAAAGAGAAAATTGAATGTTTAAAGAAAAACCCAAAAATCATATATCCACCAAGATTTGGCCACCATTAATTGGGCAGATTTGAATAAACAGTTTGTTTTTTCTTTTGGAAAATTTATTCTCCTATTCTTATCATATATTAGTGATATGCTAGGTATCTTCTGTATTGTACAGCAGATTGTAAATGTTCCCATATAATTATGCTTTTTTAAAATCATTTTTGGAGATTGAAGGGACAAGAAGTATGATACTCTGGGAAATTGTAAAAGAACTGAGTGCAATGACACCTGAGTAAATGCAGGCCAAGAGCAATGACCCTCAAGGGATTGTGGTTGAGGGTCCAGCATAATAAGAGTTAGGGGGTTGCTGTTGAAGTATTGAATGCAATGACACCCAAGAGAGATTGCAATTAAAGAACCAAGATCAATGTCACCTTGGGGGAAGGTCACAGAGCAATGGCACTCAAGGAATTGTGATTCAAGACCCGAAAGGAATAACATTTTACTTTTGAAATTTTTTTGCAAGTATATGCCATCTGAATCATACAACTCCATCACACAGAACAACTCTTAATTTTTTTCTTTTAACCAGTAATGTGTTTTTACACAACAATTTACTCAAGTCAAATGAAGAAACAAAAAATAAAATCCACAAAAAAAGTGAGTTTTCCTGGCCTAGCCATGTTTTATCCCCATTTAACTCACCAATTTTCACTTACAGAAAACCAGTATATTATCCACCAAGGATGCATCTAGCTTCTTCAAACATGGAATTAGGAAGGTATAACATCAATTTTTTATTACAAGGACAATCTACATAATTGCTTAAATTAAATATATTTCAATATCTGTAAAAAAAAAAATGAACAAAATAAACCCCCAAATACTACAGAATGTTATCAAATGATCTAATCAAAACATACAAGTTTACAGGCAGATTAGTCTGTACACATGTCAACTTTGTAAATCCAGTTTAGAAAAATAGGGTTCCCTTTTTTAGACAACTCAACCAATTAATTAAAGAATCAATTATGTCAGTTTTTGATTTGTAATTGTTACCGCTACTAGTTTTATACATTTACAAATACAACACACAAAGAAATCATTTTATATATATATATATATATATATATTTTATCATATCACACCAAGCAAGGCAGTAATGCCACTGACGTGCAGGGGGCTACGTAATAGTGAAAAGATTGGAAAAGAGAAAGCCAGAAACCACATTCTAAACAGGGAACAAGGGATGAGCCTCTTAACCCGTTCAATAGACGTGGGTGGAGTGTGAACCATGCGATAGATAGATCTAGCTACTCCAAGAAAAAAAAAGAAGAAAAGTGAAAAGATTGGAAAAGAGAAAGCCAGAAACCACATCCTGAACAGGGAAGAGACTTCCTATTCACATTCATTAGAACAAATTCTGACTCTACTCCACTGTATGTCTGGATTTGATAGAACAACAAAATCAGCTCACAGTTGTATATGGTTAGTGAAAACCCCAATACCAAAACATTTGAAACCTCATCAGGGGTACAACAAGGAGAAAATGAGAGCCCTAATTTATTTAATCTTTTACTTCAGCTATGCTCTGCACATATACGAGCACAGATAAGAAAAGATTGGCACTGATGATTCAAGTATTCTACACAACATCCTAAATTATTTGCATTCCTACTTTTCCCTCCCATGGCTGATGTTCTGATGATGAGGGAGGCTATGCTGTTGAGATAGGTATTCATAGTTGGGATAAAAACTACCAAGTGTTTCAAGAAATAGAACTGAAATCTTTCTGAAACAGAAACTATGATCTGGAATTGGAATAAAGCAGTCATGGTACCAAACCTGAATCCATTATAAAATTTCAGGATGTAGACTTAGTAAATATAAAGCACTTCAAATACCTCAGTTATATATATATATATATATATATATATATATATAGTCATCTGCAGACAGATCTGTTTCACTGTATCACATATATATATATATATATATATATATAGTGTGTGTATACACCACTTATATATAACACACTAAAATTTCCCCTCTCTCATTCCATGCACCTATGGCTTAGGGAGTAGAGACTTCGACTGACACCAAATCAGTTGAGTTTCGATCCCTGCTAGAAGCAAGTGGATTGTCTAGCCACAATGATGAGCTGTGATACAGTGAAACAGGCTCATATGTGGATGACTAATATATATATATATATATATTGTAATTTTGTTATTACAATGATTTATAAAAGCATTATATAACTACACAAAATTTTTCATGTTTCAAAACAATACTGTTCTTCAGGTGATATTTTAAAATAAACCATTGGAATAAGAAAATTACAATATTACGCTCCACTTTGTATTAAGCACTCTATAAAAATAAATTGAACAGTGGGTTTTAATCTACCTGTTCTCTCACTTTCTTATAATATATTAGTAATAAAAACTGATATAAAATATTTTTATTAGGACATTGTAAAATATACAGACAATTGACATATCTGACACTTGAAAATGTAAAAAAAATCCCTCATTTCAACAGAGAATATTCAACAAAACACCTATTTCTTCCTGTCACAGCCAAATATTGATTTATAGAAAGACCATCATTGAAAGGATGAAAAACAAATGTTTTCCAATTAGTTTTTTTATATTAAAAAAAAAAAAAAATAATGCCATCAGTTATTGATTTGAAAATGAAGCTAAATGAACAAAGTTTGTTTAAATTTTGTTCATTTTTTTATGGAATTGGAGTTTTTGAATGAAAGGAATTGAACAAACTAATTATTTTGGAAAATAAACTTTCAGACTATTATCAGCTCATACCAAGTGTGAAATTTAAGACCAAGAAAGAATCTGTGCAAGAAAACAAGATAATAATAGCCATCAGGATATTTGTCAACATCAAGGAATAAAACAAAAATCTTCAGCTCAGAATCTCAAACATTTCCAATTCCCATGATTCCTAAAAAAAAAATAAATAAATAAAAGTTCGAAAAAGGATATTAACTAAAGCATTTACTCACCACAAAAATATTTTTCCAAATGACATTCCATTCCCTGAGTACGTAAGAGACCTCCCGGGCTGTCTGATCTTCTATGGGGATAATCGATTCATACTGACTGAAAATTCATCAACAAAAGAAAATTTCAGTTACAAATTTAGTTTATAAAATAAGTTAAAAGCTGTTTTTCATTATTTACAAATGATGTGGCCATTAAGAATGAATATCAAACAAATCTTTCTTCTGTCATTTAGTTTTACTGAAATTTCAAAATTGTGGCCAGTAAAACTTGGAAATATGTTTTTATTGATTTTATCAAATTTCCTAATCAAGATATCAAATTTTATGTCTTCCATTCATGGGTTTAAAAAAAGCCTCTTAAAATTTAACAGTAAATAAAAATTTAATTTGAAAAGAATTGAAATACTAAAAATCATTTTTATAATCTGGGTTTGTCTTTAAGGGATGTGCGTTGTGGTGCAGTGAGTATCGGCTCAAAACAAGAAATCGGGAAGCTTCATTCGAATTCCAGTGGAATTCCTTGCATTCACTTACGTGCAAATACCTTTGGGAAAGGTATTAATCCGTCACTTCCCTCCAGTTATGTGTTAAATAACAAGATAGATTGGGTTCTATAGCCTTGAATGGCAACCAATCTACCACAGAAAGCAATGACAACCTACTGCGGGATAATTTTCTGCCCAGTCAGTCATGTTTCTTTCGAGACATGATCGCCCAAGCATGTATCACATATGGCACTTAACTGACTGACTGACTTGTCTTTAAGAATTTGCAATTCATTTCACTTCAAACTTTCAGCATCAGTTGAAGAAAAAGAAAGTCAAGAAATTCAAAAATAGTTTGTGAGTTTTTCTAAATGTTTTAACCATTCTCAAAGTTAAGTTTCAATTCAGATAGACTAGACCATCTACTGCAGATACCACTCTCCACCCATGTCTGTGATGGTGACCCCATTCCAAGACTAAGTTTTAGGCAAACTGAGATGGTCAAGAAAACTGCCAAAATATGGATGTTTTTTCAACATAGTCTTCTATTTAATGTACTGCTTTACATAAAAGAAAGATTCTAACTGCTTTGCTGCTTGCTTATAGTTTGAGGGCTGTCAGAAAGGATAATCTCTGACTTGATATATGGAGATTGATGAATTCATGCCTTTCCCAGTGACATTTGTATTAACATAAACTATCTCAGCAAAAATGTTAACTCTGTTCACAGATTCAAATTTTTGTGTTGATATCCATCATGTCACTCCACAGAGATATCTGTTATCTTATCCTGGAGATATGTTACCCGTGTGTTGATCTTTGTCATTCTACTCCGGAGTAATATTCATCATGCTATCCAGTGATAAGCTTTGTCATGCTACCCCATAGCAGTATTCATGATAACACCTCATTACACCACCAATTTATGATTTCTGTTACCCACATCCCACAGGGATGTACAGGATATATGTCATGCCACCCCATGTTGATATCCGTCATACTTTTCCATAGAGATATCCATCAAGCCCAACCATAATATCCGTCATGTCATTCCACAGTAATATCAATTACAGCATCTCACAGTGATATACTTCATGCCACACCATAGTGATATCCATCATACTTCCCCTTAATATCTATCAACCATGATATCTGTCACGCCATCCAGTACCTCTTGAAATTTTTATAATGAAGTGGAAAAAGAAAAAAAATAACTGTCTTAAATACTTACCCCTCATTATCCACTAGGCATTTTTTAATGTGAATGAAAGAAACTGGGAAGATACCCTGCAGAAAAGAAGTTTAGAAGTTTACTAATGAAAACAAAAGAAATGGAGATTTGAAGATCAGAAAAGTTAAATTTTAAGTGTTAAGAAATGTTTTAGAAGCTTATCACACTTCATATCAGATCTCGTAAATATCTAATTTATGTTCATAAATATTTCTAACATCTAAGACGATAAATGAAAACACAGTCATAAACATACTACTTTTTCTCTTAGAAAAAAAAAACAAACAAAAATCAATCATCAAAAATTAAATTTTTCATGATTAAAATATTTCATGGGCTGTGCCAGAATAATCTGTAGCCATGAACCCCCCCCCCCAGCCGACTTCAAAAGAGACCCACTTTGTGAGACATGGCTGAAGAAAAAGTAATTTGTAAGATTGTCAAATAAAAGCTTGACTGAATCTGAAAAATATATGAAAATAAATAAATAAAATAAATAAATAGGGTTCTGATATTCATGCTGTAAAAGAGAAAAACAACAAGAAATCGAAAAACGAGAAAAAACAAGAGTCAGGAATTTTCACTGAATGCAAAAGACATGTACACGTCACGTACACATATGTACACACATTGTATATTTGAGTGTGCTTACAGTTGTGTATGAGCTAAAAAATGATTGGAGGTTTAGGGCCACACTGTGTTCTTAATTTAACCTGACATAAAAATTCAAAAATGGTTTAAGTTTAATATAGTGAAATTATTTTAAAGGATAATGATCTTAAAGTAATTGAACTGCATATCAAGAATGGTGACTGGAGTTATTTTACAGCAACATATATATATATATATATATATGAAATGATTTGTTTGAACATTATTTTATTTTTTTTATCAATACTCGTATTTAAGTAGATATTCTGTTTTGTAATTAAACAGTATTATATATTTATATCTAGTGGCCTGATTATTTGCGATAAAAATTTATTACGAAAATGTGTGTCATTCGGCAGGATTCAAACCTGCAACACCTATCCACATCGAGGAAGCTACCATGTGATCTGGCACATCTTAGATCTCTCGCCCACAAATGACCATTAGTCTAAACAAGGTTTTAATCAAGCCTATATTATTGTGATAAATTGAAAACTGTGTTATATAGGCTTGATTAAAACCTCATTTAGACTAATGGTCATTCGTGGTCGAGAGATCTAAGATGTGCCAGATCACATGGTAGCTTCCCCTATGTGGAGAGGGGTCGCAGGTTCGAACACTGCCAAATGACACACATTTCGTAATAAATTTTTATCGTAAATAATCAGGCCAGTAGATATAAATATATAATACTGTTTAATTAAAAAACAGAATATCTACTTAAATACGAGTATCGATAAAAAAAAAAATAATGTTCAAACAAATCATTTCAAATTGTCAGTTGTTTATAACCAAGTTTCATTAATCATCGTTAATATATATGTATATATATATATATATATATATATACACACACACACACACACCACTTACTTGCTACCAAGGTTTCGACCACACCAGACAATAAACTTGAGAACTTTTTGATCTACCATTTGCTGGCCTAACCAGCACCTATCTTTATATATATATATATATATATATATATATATATTAGTACATGCTTACATTCATAAAACAAAACCCACCTTTCTTTCTCCTGAATTATAGTCATTACCTTAGGATATTCTTTCCTTTCCCTGTATGGTGGGAGTACCTTTTGTGAAGTCTCCCTCTATATAAACATGCCCATAGCAGCACCTGCTTGTGGTGGCCATGAATTCACGGAGGGGGGATTCAATTGAGTGCTTGACAGGATAAATGGTGGATAGTCTGGACTTATAACCTTTGTAACCAGCTAGAGGAAATGAAAAACTTAAGTAGACTGACATACATACATTTATACATAGAGTATTTGCATATCAGACTGGTAGTAAGGGTCCCAATGGTTATTTTTGTAACCTAAATAAAAGACTAGATTTTAAATGATTTTTAAAGCTGAAAAATCTCACTTGGATGGTCAGTGTAACAGAATCTTTCTGGTGCCAGTGAAAACAAATATCCTTAAAAGAAATGGATTTCCAAAACAAAGAATTTTATTTGCTTCCATTTTATTCCTAAAAGCCAAGAAATAAGATAAATTCTTACCGGTTTGCTTTTGTTTTGGAGAGAGTAACCTCGATACCAAACTGAAAAAAAAAAAAGTAAAATTAACAAAAATCGGGAAAGGTTTCGTCTTTCAATAATTATCAGAATGTCCATCATTGTTGTTTTCATTAACATGACAATATTTCATTTGAGAATTTCAAAAGAAGGCCAGAGAGCATATCAGTTGAAATGGAAACATGAGGACATCAGTCTAAATAAATCATCAAATAATATTTCACCTCAAAAATGCTGATTATTAAAATATTTTTAAAAGCTAAAGAAAATTTTAAAAAGGAAAAAAAAGAAAGTAAAATATATTTAATGAATAAAAAAAATGATTTTCTTGAAGAAAATAAAGTATGAAAGAATGCATTTTAAATGAAAGAATTTTGTCAATAAAAAACATACAAAGAAAACCAGTCGGGAAATCTGAAAATGGTTGCCATATCTTTTAGCATACAAGATACACTAATTTAATCCCCAAATTTCATGTCAAAATCTGACACTGTAGTCAACACAGTGATAGTGTTTCATGCTTAAATGCAAATCTTCAGGTCATGTGTGTTGTAGCAAGATCTATTGTGTTATCCAAACTTTTATTGGTAACAGTTTTATTCCAAATTATTCTAGAGGCTATTGAGAAGATATAATTGTGGATTTGAATGCAGTTATTTGTAGTGTTGTTGGTTAACATTTTATTCGTTATCTATTACTGAATTATTTGTTGTTGTTTATTATTACATTTAGCTGTGTTTATGTGTTTATTTGTAGTTAGTTAACTTGCTTATTATTTACTTAATATGATTCTTTTTTGTTTGTTATTATTTGGGGAACCTTATTTATTTAGTTTAGAGTAATTTGACTTTGTCAAAACTACGTTACATTACGTGTTTATATTTGCATTTTTCAAGGCGACATTTTACAATGTATTCATTTTTATTTTTTTTTATTTTAAAGTAACAGTAAAAATTTGCTCTCATGTCTGCATTTTCATATGCTCTATCCATGATATTGAGCATACATTAAAACAATATTTTTATCACTTATGTATACAGTAGTGAGCATAAAAATCAGAACGATGTTAAGAAAAACTCTAAATGTGAAATAACTTTTTAATTAAAGTTTCATAGAACATTTTATCAAGGAAAAATAAGGATATAGAGGTAGATTATATAATTCCAAAATATAAAGCTCAAACTTATTTTGACAAAGTTATAACAATAATTATATAACATTTCCACCATTCAGAGATAGTTACCTACTGAGACTAGTCATCCCTAATAGATAAGTTAACACCCACTCTTCCAGGGCTCTAACAATCAATGCAGGTGTTCCCCAGGGGTCACTTCATGGACCAACCCACTTTTTACTTTACATAAATGATCTGCCTAAGTATATACTTTGATCATTTTCAAATATCTGTGCTTATGATATATATGTGATCTATATATATTCTGAGCATTACTTTTTGGTTGGCACCTTGATTCAGTTTTGATATTACTTTTAGAAGCTTCAGAACCCTTTGGCATTTTTTGTTTAAGGCAATTAATGTGCACCTTAAAGTTAAGTTTTATATCTAGAATGATTCCTAGATCTTTTATTTGTTGTACTATGGGGATTAAATATACATTTAATTTTAATTCTGGATTAAGATGGTAGGCTTATTTTTTGCAGAAATGCATACAGTTTCTGTTTTGGAGAAATGGAATCCATTTTGATTAGTTCATTTTTCTATCCTGTTTAAACATTTGTATAAATCTTTCAAGGGAAGGCATGTTTGGTGGTGATTACGATATTGAAAAATCATCTACATATGGTTTTTTGCAATTTCTATATTAATAGTTTTGATAATACTATTTATTTTGAGAATAAATAATGTAACTGGTAAAATGCTACCTTGGGGTACTCTTGCTTCCTGCTTGTGCATGTCTGATGTTGTGCATCCATTTCATACTTTGATTGTTCAGTCAGATAGGAAAATCCTCACATCACAGCAGCGCTGGCACCTACTTTTTATGCCATTCCAAGATGGCCAAAATTTGCATGTGTGCAAATATCATCTCGTTTTGGATGAAATGGCACGCATAAATTGTTTCTTAAATAATGGCCATCTTTCTTTTTTGTTATCTTGCAGGCAGGGCACATTTGCGCTCGTTTCAAATTCCAAGGTAAGTCATGTCTTTTGTTACATGTGTTTCATGCAATTTGTTCGATATTAGGTATAGCTTGAGGTTGCTTGGGTAATTTTTGCATATGCTGGTGTAATGGAGTTTGTTTCAATACATATCCTTGCTTCTGAGTAGGCAATTTTTATTATATGTTTAATTTTTAATATATTGTTTTTTTCTTGTTTACAGATTTCAGTCCCTGGGAGTTGCCCTATGATTTTTTTTTTTACAATTAGGGCATGTGATTTCTGTATGGTTAGGATCAATCTCTCCACATTTTCCACATACCGACTTCCTTGTACATTTATTCTCACCATGTTCCTATCTTTGGCAGTTGATACATCTTGATGGGTTTGGAATACATGTTTCTACTTCAAAAACTGTATATCCAATTTTTATTTTCTGTAATGGTTCTGATGCATCAAAAGCAATATTTTTTTTTTTAATAGAGATTCTTTTTATGTCTGTAATGTTTTGATCTTTGATAAAATTATGGTTCTTAATTTTCTCCAGCATACACAGTGAGAGTTCAGTGCTTCTCACTATGCCTTTGGAGTGGTGAGAAGCACCTAGGTACTGGATCAACATTAGTTATCAAATTGGTGTAGGCAGACCCTTACTTTTATATCATGAAATTTTATCATCCTTTGTAGAGTTTTGGTGTCATGTTTTTCTTTGACTTCTATCATTATCATATTATTTCTAGTTTTTTTGTTTTTTTTTTAACTGTGTTTGGAGTTATCCAAGATGCTAAGATTTTTTTTCTATTACAAAAGGTGACAACGTCATTAATAGTTTGTCTTCTATTATTTTGAATTTTAAAACTTTTTCCTTTCATTGATTTTCTCTGTCGATATCAATGTATAAGCTCTTGTTTTTTGTTTTTTTGTGCTCATACTTTATTATTATTATTATTCATCAGCTTTGCTCCCCACCCATCTGGAGCCCCATATGAGATGATGAAGGCAGTGGGGGGGGGGGCATCCTGTTCACCTCCTTCCACCAGTTTCATGACTGATATACTCAAACGTGAGGAGGGTTTGAAGCACCTGTTATACCCGGGATCATCTACCCAAGTAAGGGCTTTCCTCAGAGGTTGAAACAGCCATGTCAGATTCCTTTGTTCCCAGCTTGATTGACCCTACAGCCACCACTTAGTAAGTCAGTTTAAAGTTTAATATGGTAAATGTGCATGCATTTTGTTTGAATTGCTAGTCTGACTTGATGTGGCCAGCCAGTTGATTAGATCAGGCCTCTCCGACCACCAGTCTAGCTCAAGTAGGGGGCAAAGTGGTGTGCTGAAATTTAGGATTATATGTATAGCACAATTACTAAAACCCTCAATCACCAAGATCCAGTCCTCAAGCATCATGGGTGGCCACCCATGACAAAAAGGTGGCCCTCTTTGTGGACTTTTATTCCCTGCAGCAGTGCAGTTGGTGTATTCTGAAGCCCGGACAACAGGGTGAAGAATTAATGATGAAGAAATCTAGATGGAAGAGAAAGACGAACCTGGAAGAGAGGAAAGCAGGTGTCCTTCTGAGGCAGTAAGAAAGAAACTATGGATGATAGTTCACATTAAGATAACATGGTACTGGAAGATCAGCATGAAGAGGAGTCTAGACCTAGATCCCCAATAAAAAGAACCAGGAAGACACACAGAGAGAGAAGAGCTTGTAATATTGTTCAGAGAAGTCGCAGATTAACAAGGGGCATAAAATCTTTTCATTTCCAGGAGGTGTAGTGATATTAGTAAAATGGACTTGCTTTATTTCGCAGAGAATTAAGTGATTACTAATAAGTCAGTTATCACTTAGTACACAGGCATAACTTCCATGTCGCAGACTAAAAGACATCACAATAATAAATATACATTTTCCCCACTCATGGCTAGCATCTTATTAGTACCAGCACTCAGAGTATGATTATATATGTACACACTCATACAGAGAAACCAATATAAATATATATTAAAATAGACAAAGTTTAATCCATTTTAATGTTATTTATAACAGTAGTATGAATTTCAAATGCACTTAACCAATCAGAATGCTTAATACAATTAGCATTGGTAATCAGTTAATCAGGATATCAATTTTCATTGGATACTTGGCAATCTAGTGCATGCTTAATGTCAAGTTGGATGCATTACTGAAAGCCAAGGATCCTAGGCCTTGAAAGCAAAATAGTTTAATGTTTTCAGCTCTTTTCTGTTTAGAACAATATAGACTGATTTTTAAAGTATCAGATTAAATTTTTGTTCAATAAAAAATTTCAAATATTGCTGCAGCTCTTTTCCAAAACCTATGTTTTCAAAATAAGCATACATCTTATATTTAAAAAAAAAATTTAAAAATAGTAATCAATTAATAGAATTACCAAATTCTAGAAATAAAATAAAAAAATGATGAAAGTGAAGGTGCTAGTTCTTTGTTGATTCAAGAAGATCAACAACATTCTGACTAATTGAGAATGTTTGATTATGTTTTACAGATCACAAAATCCTTCCTGATAAGAGTGCATATTATTCACCAGATTTATATAAGAAAATTTTTAAGTGTTCCCAGGTCAAAAAGATAACCTCTTATGTCTGCCTCTTTCAACAATAAAGGCATGGAAACTAACAGTATGCTTAACTGTATAGCCCCATGCAACTAACATAGAATTATTTTTCGACATTTAAATATCCTGCAAACCTACCATGTAAGTGTCCTTTCAAAATTAAAGTCATACATTTCTGTAATCATTGCAGTACTATTAATCATAGCAACAATCTCGGAAATTTTTTTTTTTTAAGTAGGGGAGGGCTGAAAAGTTTTCTTATCTAAGCTAAATCTAAATCTATCTAAACTTATTTATAAATGGAACTTTGTGTCTGTATGTGTATCAGTTACCTATAGACTCCAAAACGGCTGAACCAATTTTCTTGAAAATTTACACAGTTGTACTATAAGCATCTGAGAGTGTTCTTAGCTAGGTTTTGTGTCAAGGTACCCCCGATAAATATCGAAAATTGATAATCAAAAAAAATGCGGGTTATAGAAGGAGTGGTCAGATTTTAATCAAATTTGATACACCCATAGACAAAAACATAAGAAACGATATTCAGAAGTTTTAAGGTTGCAGTTCTTACAATAGTGCAGAAAATCAATAATATATATATATATATACATATACATATATATATATATATATATATATATATATAAAGGCAAGATGTTTGTGTATGTGTCTGTTTATCTGCCAGTATGTCTGTATTTTTTCAGCCCTTTTATTTTAGTTTTTGCTTCAGATTTGGCTCTAGGTAAGTATGATTGTAGTTCTTAGTCTCAGCTATGATACCATTTACTCAGAGGACTTATTTAACCTTCAAAATTCAGTTTACGACAAAAAACTTATTTGATATCAATACCAGGAAATCAAAATTTGACATACATCCATTCATTTTTCTTTCAGTCTACAGTTTTGCTTTAACTGGAAACAACTATTGCTTCTTAGTCTTTCATGCCAATGTCTAAAGAGTCTGAGCTCCAGGACCATAGATTACTTTTAAAGCTTTCATTACACCCGAGCAATGCCAGGCTATACTGCTAGTATAAATTAATTTGCTTCTTCTCTTTATGCCAATTTGGCTCATAAAAATTTTTTATTGGCTTTCAGGGAGATTAAAAAAATATCAGAGACCCACACATGTTAGTTTGTGGGTATTTGATTGAATTTAACTATCTTGTCCAAGTTGAGAGCCTATGACATGAAATTACTAAAACCTGTATTACTATTGAAAAGTATTAATCTATCATCCCAGGACATGACCGACTGGTTAATCACTGCAGTGAGTGAGTGAGCGAAATCATAAAACTGTTTTACAGCATAAAAGTTATGAGAGAATATTTCAGCATTAGTTTTATTGCAAATAAAGTCCCAGCATTTCAGATTAAGAAGAAATCAATGGAGCTTTTAGTCACAAAAAGAAGAGCTTTAGAAACTCAAGCGAAACCAGTGACATCAGGTGAAATGTGAAATTTTGGTCATTGGTTAAGCAACTTTTTTAGTGTTCCAGTAGAAAAAAACTCCTCTTAGCAACACTGACCACATGGTAATGGATATAGATATTTCTTTCTACTTGTCTATTAGGTTAATAACAGGACATCTTTTTGTTACCAACATAGTCATTGGGATTTATTTTGTGATTTTCGTTGCAACACTTAATCCTCCCATTGAGATTTGTGCCATTAAGTCTCTTACTGGCCATAAGCTGACATCAAAAATACCAGGTGAAACAACAATCTTCTTGGTTCACTCACGCCTGTTCAGGTGCTATAGCCCACACAAATCACTTCTTCCAGCTATACCAATGTGACAGCTCTAAACTGTTATAACACTTGTATAAGATTGTAGTTCTGGTTAATAATATTGTAAATACTGGAACACAAGATTAATGAAGAACTGTTTAATCACATGGATTAATAATGCAATAGCAAATATTGTAACTAGTGCAACCCTCTTTGCAACACAATTTGCAACTCCTTTTTCTCTAACCATGAGCTGACATTTCTCTCATAGCCAATGAAATAGTTTATATTCAGCAATTTAGCATAGCAAAGATTGGTTGTCTTTCTACACCACACAACCATAGCAGATGCCTTTTTGTATCACTCATAATGAGTTTAAGCAAGTTTTCAATGAGGCAAAGTTGTTATTCACTGATAGAATAAGATGCCATATAGTTTGATTTAGAGATTGATGGCAGCTTTGTAAGAGTGTGCTGAACAAGAGCAAAAACAAACCCTCAATCCAAGTTTGAGTTTTGTTTAACAGCATATCAACCCCTGTGGGTTATTTTATACCAAAAAAGGTTTTCAAGGTATTTTTTTTTAATGTTCAGTTATAGTGAGAAGGTAGATTTAGTCAGATTTTGATGAAAAACCTTTTAAATTTTTTTTATTTTAGAAAACTGAAGATGTCTTCTACTTTTGTATTCAAAAATGTATTGCTGGTAATAATTTTTTTTTTTTTTCAAAAATGTTTGGTAATATTTTTCCTTCAAAAATGTATATTTTTCTATAAAAGTCTATATTTATACTTTCATAGTGTTTTGAGCCCAGTTTGGGGGTTAACTATTTGCCCAGAGCTGGGACCCTAACAGGTGCTACCACTCCGGGTCAGGGTGGACCTAGGATTAACAGCAATTAAGAGGTGGTTCCATGCTCCTCACAACCTTCCAATCAGAGGTCTTGCTGCTGGATGCAGTTTACTGTCATACCCAGGACCAAACCCTCAATCTGGGCACAGGACAACTCAGGACCAAGACAACTCAGCAACAGGAAAACATAACTTTTTTAGAACTGAATAAAAGGAATTCATTAAGGATTAAAGCCTTAATTAGTGGCTATTTTCTTTAAAGACATTTGAAAAGGCATTACATAAAATATGAACCAGTTTTTTGTTTTTAATTATAGCTGCAGTATCTTTGGTTGCTTGTTTCCTTTGAGCAGAGACTGTTCAAATAAAGAAAACTACAGAATCATATATGACAATAATATACTAATCAATTAAAAGCCAGATGAAAATAGTGCTTTCTTTTGGGATGAAACACTCGACATTTTGGAATGTGAAGCATCTACAGCAAAAGTGGTAGAAGTATTTTCTGGAAACTTTAAATTTGGAAATGGTAAAGGGCCATCATCATGAAGCCAGGTTAAACTGACATATTCTTGTAGACATTCTTACTGACGTTCTTAAGACAAAACTTCTAAGGCGAAAGTGAAAAACCAATAAGCTTCAACCCCAAGCTCTGAAGATGATGCAGTATTTATGGTTAAAAGAAAGTTCTGCAGATTTTAACCATTGCATAATGGAGATTGTGACTGAAAAGAGACAGATAATTTTGAAATTATCACTGTATTCTTCAGGCATAAAGTGGCATATATTAGAACATAACGAATGCGAATTGAACAATTTTTAATGAAATAGCCCAAAATTGTTGTTCAGACTACCACAACTCAGAGTCAGTTGAGCAATGTGTTCAATAAACCATAACTGAAATACTTGAAGAAACGGTGAAGAAAACCATTGAATATGCAAATTGTAACTTTCATGTGACTTTAGAATGACACTAAAAATTCTTCACAATGTCAAATAGTACAGACATAACCACCTGGCTTACGGCCATATCATATTGAATACACCGGTTCTCGCTCGATCACCAAAGTTAAGCAACTTTGAGCCTGGTCAGTACTTAGATGAGTGACCACTTGGGAATACCAGGTGCTGTATGTGTTTACTCACGGATGTGCATTGTGGTGCAGTGGATATCGGCTCAGAAAGAGAAATCGGTGAGCCGAGTTCGAATTCCAGTTAAATACCCTGCATTCACTTAAGCACTGGTACCTTTGGGAAAGGTATTAATCCGTCCCTTCCCTCCAGTTATGGGTTAAAACACAGGGTAGGACTTGGGGACCCTGCCCTTAAAAACAAATCCCAATGAATATTGATACTTGAAAAGAAAAAAGTATTACTAGACACAAAACTTATAAAACAATAAATTTTTGAAAGAAAAAGCAATAAATAAATAAAATTCAGTTAGCAATAAATGACCCGCCAAGGTTGATATGCCATAAAACAAAACTACCAAACAACTAACATAACCAAATAATCAGCCTGCAACTTAAAGCAATCAAATTTCCAAATGAGAAGATATTTTATTGGCAAAAAGTGTGACTAATAATCGTATCCCAATACATTTAGTTAGAACTTTTGGGGACATGAGTTGTTTGAAAAAGCTGAGAAGTGAACTTCATCAAGTGAAAAAGATTCTAATAGAGTTTTAAAATACAGAAAATATAGTTCTGTATAATAAATATAATAGGTGAATTGTTCCAGTTACAGTAACTGACAAAGAACAGAAACAGATATTTATTAAACACAATGGAATATCCATAATTGTGAATCCTTGTCAGTCAATCAATACTGGTAGATCTGGAGATACATCAGATTATGACAGTGATCCAATATCCATCGAACAAAAGTGTCATATTTCATCTCCAATGCTTATAATAGGGACATTCAAGAAACAAGTAGAGAAGTAAAAAGTTGTGAATTAAACAGTGATGCCAAACAATCAAATGGAATAAAATGAGAAGCCTCAATCAGGCCGAGAAGTAGGCCATTTCAAGTTTCAATTTCTATAAAAGAGTTTAAGCTTCCACAACCTGGACAAATGATGACAAGTTGTAAAACTAATGATAATAATGTAAAGTAGAGAGAAATGCATGTTATATTCGGGGGTGGGGGGACAGGAAGAAACACATTTATGAAGATCTTGATAATGATTGGCCAAGAAGTACAAAATAGATTTCTGTAAAAAAGTGAATCTAATGGAAAATAGTTATTAAGGCAAAACTAGCAGCAAAAGGCTTTTTAAGACATTGAAGCAGAAAACATTCAAAGTGATTCTCCTATGCACTCCAAGGAAGATTTTCTGGTTGGGATAGCAATAATATTCTTAAAATAGATGGATTTTAAATAAATAAATAATTGTTTTCTGTCAAGGAAGGCATCTGATAGACAAGACTGTCCTCCTTTGAAGGTTAATATATCAAAAGGTTATCTTTGAAAGCTGTCAAAGCACATCTCTGGATGGGTAAATATAATACTGGATTTTTATAAACCTATAATATTGGGTTTTTATTTTATTTTTTGCAATTGATACTAGATTTTATGGTTTGTGTTAATGAATTAAAAAATCACCAATTCTTCTTTTTTGAAAACTTGAAGTTGGCCCTTAACAGTGATGTTAAAACTCTTGATGAAGCAAAACAGAAATTGCTTACATGGCTATTGATAATGCCATACAACTCCTTTCCAACCCTTAAATGACCATGGTCATTTAAGGGTTGGAAAGGAGTTAAAAAGGCTTAAAGCAGTTCCTTCAATGTATGAACAAACCATTTTTACATTGTTATTTCAATAATAAATTGTATGGCATTACCCATAGCCATGCAAGCGATTTCTGTTTTGCTTCATCAAGAGTTTTAACATCACTGTTAAGGGCCAACTTCAAGTTTTCAAAAAAGAAGAATTGGTGATTTTTAATTCATTAACACAAACCATAAAATCCAGTATCAATTGCAAAAAATAAAATAAAAACCCAATATTATAGGTTTATAAAAATCCAGTATTATATTTACCCACCTCCCTCCACTAGAGCAAGATGTGGCACAAGGTCAAAGTTTTACATGAGGAGCCTAAACACATGCATACAGGTAAGGGCCTAAAATTGTCCAGTCCCCACAACAGCCTGTTGCACTGGCCTCGATAGCAACCACTGATTCACCCGTTTAGTGCAATGGGGTGGCACCACCTCAGGACACTGTTCCTTGATACCAGTTACCTCTCAGTATAATTTTTCTCAGATGCACATTTGTCCGAGGACAGAGATACAATGGAGCTGCATTCTGCTCGAGGACAGACACACAACTGAGAGATGATGATCTCTACCTGATGAAGCAGGTAAGTAAAAATAAAAATCCAGTATTAATTAGATTTTGGTTTTCAATGAAAATATAAAAAAAGTGCAATGACATGGCAAAAGATAGAACAGCAATGGCTGTAGTGAACAGGAGATAATGGGTTGCTGTCGGTGGAGTGTTTGACTTAAGGAAACGGACTAGAGAAATTGTTAAAAGCCAGAAAAATATACAATTTTACAAACTTTACATACACATCTTAAATTAGATGATATTTGAACTAAGTGAACTAGGTTCATTAGTGAAAGAGGATAATGTTGACTAAATAAACCAAATAATCAAAATTGTTCATGTTAAGAAGGTTGAGAGAGTTATATATATATATATATATATATATATATATATATATAAATATATTCACCCATAGCAGAACACTTCAATCAACCAGGACACACATTAGAAAACTGCAAATGTTTACTAATAGATTCTGATTTTAGTTCTACATACTCACGCAGAAAGAAAAATACTGAATTTTAAAATTAAATACATACAGGCTAGGGTTAAATAGGGACTTGGGTGTTTTGAATCTTTATAAATATTTCAATAGTTAAACATTTTTTAGATACACTTAAAAAATTTTCTTTAAAACAACATTTATAAGTATTATTAAAGATAGGTTTACATTTACAAATATTATTAAAAAAATCTGTTACTTTCTGCATCACGTGATGTAAACAATCTCTCGACGAATGCTTCTCACGAAAACGCTTCTAATTTAAATTTTAAAATCATTTGTTTCTAATGAAAGGCCAAGGACAGTCTGAAATATCAAATATAATAATAGAAATAAATAAATACTGTCAAACAAAAAAAATAAAATAAAATAAAAAATACATTTTTAAACTTACAACTTTTTAGTAGTTTTCCTATATATATATATTATATATATATATATATATATAGAGAGAGAGAGAGAGAGAGAGAGAGAGAGAGCGAGAGAAAGAGAGAGAGAGAAATCTCAGTCATTGCTAATTTGGATAACTTCAAAAAAGTAAAGAATTTTGCTTACAAGGATGTCTTATTTACATATTTATTTATATTGAAGAAAGGACCATAAAGAGGATATGTTATTTTTAGCTGATGAAAATGACAAGTGTTAAGTAAATATTTTAGTTTGCTTGTTTCATAGCAGTCTAAACATTTTAGTCATCAAGAGTATTTTTGCAGCAGAAACTTTAGTTATGATTGACATAGCAGAATGGTTTTTGAAAGAATATTTAGACTAGAATGCTTTCATTTGGAAGAAATGTTTTCACTCTATTAAATGAATAATTTTTCTTTGTATGATATATTCTTCCACTCAAGTAAGATATTACTCATCAAAATTACTATCCTTAAACAAGGATGGAATAAAATGATGCGTGTATCAAAAGATTACAGAAAGAACATCATTCAGTAACCCCCTACTTCGAGTGGCTCTTGGCTCTGTATCAGGAAACAATGGTAAGTCAATTAAAATTGATAAAAACAAAATTAGACATTGGTAGCAGAATGTGGTTGGAAAGTACATAATTACTCCACTTGCTGGAGACTATCCCCCTTTAAAATCTCTTCTGGGCCAAACCATTAAAATTGTCCATTCTTGTAACAGACTATTCTAAGCAGAATAAAGCTTCTTTAACTGCACTGCCCTCCTGTGTCTTATTACATAGTGTAACTGGAATCTATGAAACTGGGTTATGGATCAAGTACACTAAAACCTGTACAACTATTATGCCTTTAGAAATTCCTTCAGAGTGCATTTTTTTCATCAATTTTTTTATATATATATATTTTTTTTTAAATCATTTCACCCCGAGCAAGGCGGAAATGCCACTGATGTGCAGGGGGCTACATAACTGTAAAAAGATTAATTAGAAAAGAGTGAGGAGTACAAACTAGTTAGAAAGGAGCAATAGAAAGCTGAGAAAGCAGGTGCGATGACAGATACATAGGTGGAGAGAAAGGGAAGGTTATATGAGGGGTGGGGAGAGAGCTAGAGTCCAGTGGTTAGTAGATGAGTATTGACTTTGCATTTAAATTTCTGGAGGTTGTAGCCATCAGGAAAGAAAGAATATGGGAGCGAGTTCCACAGGCGGGAAGTGCAAGAGAAGAAGCTGCAGGAGTAGAATTGTCATCTGCATTTGGCTAACCTGACTGTGAATGGGTGGGACCAAGTGGCCAGTCTGGTTGCACGAGTAAACACCTGCTGAGGAGGCACCAGTGACTTAAGTTCGTCCGAGCAGAAGCCATGAAAGTATTTATAGAACAGACAAAGGGAGGCCATATTTCGACGGTGGGGAAGTGGCTGCAGTCGAGCCGCCAGATCAGTACCTATCACATTACAGACTCTCCTTTGGAGCCTGTCAAGAACACTGAGGAGAACGGCAGGGGCACCTGACCATAAATGGCAGCAGTACTCCATGCACGGATGGATGGTTGACTTGTATATATACAGGATGGATTCAGGTGGAAAAAACATCCTGGATCGACATAGTGACCCAACCTTCTTAGCAGTAGATTTTGCTATGGATTCAATATAGTGGTTCCATTTGAGGTCTGAGGGCAGGGTAAGTCCGAGGTGGTGTAGTGTATTGCTCTCCAGGAGAATCACTTGGTCCATGCTTATGGGAGGCAGGAGAGGTTGCCTGTAATGGTTGACAGACAACAGCTTGGTTTTAACCTTTTAAAACACTTCAACTTGAAATTAACCTCATCACTTGATAAGACACAGGTAGTGTCAAAACAAAATAGCTACTTTTATAGTGATATTATAACATATTTATATTATAAATTCTAAATAAATATTATCTGGTCGTTTTGTATTGAGTACCTTTTTAAGAATAGTATTTCTATGGATCAGAAATTTTATTCCATCCATACCTACTTTATACTTTTATATATATATATATATATATATATATATATATATATATATATATATATGAGAAATAAACTGGTTTTCATCTTAACTTTTTCTATCCCATTAGATCTTCCATTTAAATCTTTTTAATTCATTTCCAACACAGCATATCAAGCTTTACCTTTCCAATTAAGAAAAATAGTGGTTGCCTTTTTTTGGTTCCAAATGTTGAAGCAATTTCCAATAATTTCATTTCTCTTTTCCTTGACTAGTACTTGTATATATTCAGCAGAGATTTTGCTAAATATTTTAAAGTTGTCTTTCATAAACTAATATGGCTGTGAAAATTTGACAAATTCAGATTGTAATGTCAGAAACTTTGGGGTGTTTCTGTTCTTATTTTATTTCTTTAATTACAATGTTCTGCAAGCAATGTCTAAATGGCTTGCTATAAATTCTCAGATAAACTCAACATTTCAAAGTGCAAACTCAGCACTCTTTCAAGGATAGACTCTACTAACATGTCTTCTGCTTCACCTAGAACCAAACAGGTTTTCTACTTAACATCCAGTTCAAGGGACATAACTCCTTACTTTGTGTACGTGTCAAAAAAAAAAAAAAAAAAAAATCAAATGTTTGCTGTCATTGTTTCCCTCAAAATGCAACTACATATTTTGATGTTATTAGGTAAGCATATTTTACTGGTAGGGATGTCATGTTCCACACCTGAAGAAATAAGATTAAAATCATATTATTCACTTAAAGAATTAATCAAGAAAATTCTCTTGGTTTAGCCTGGCACAAGGCCTTAACAATAGAGAATGCAGTGAGGATTAAACTTGCAAAATCTGAACTGCAAAACTAGCTTGCTAAAAAGACCACAAAATGTGAGTGCTTCATCAGGACTGAGCTCATTTGTGAAATTAGTTTGTTAGCCATCACTATGACAAGAAATTACAGATGTTTACTTAGGTTAGGCTATGATAAAGCAATCTTTCTTGTTATAGTTAGCTAGTTAGGTACTATTTCAGTCAGTTAAGAGTTGTAGGTGATAGACGCTTGGGCAAACTTAAAGTAATGGCAAACTTACTGAGCAGAAGACTTTTCTACAGTAAGTTGCCATTACTTTATGTAATAGACTGTTTGCCAACCAAGGCTATAGAACTCAATCTGTCTTGATATTTAACCCATAGCTGGAGGGAAAAGAGATGGATTAACACCTTTCCAAGAGGTATATGCACATAAATGAATGCAACAACTTCAACTGGAATTTGAACTCAGTTCTCCAACTTTTCATTTCAAGCTGATAACCAGTGCACCACAACACACATTCACTACCAATTACTTGGTGGTAAACGCCTTTCTAATAGCAAATGACCAAATAATGATAATTACCTCCCTTGAGCTTATCTGAATCTTTGCTTATCAAGAATGACAGTCATCCAGGTTCTTAATTGCAGAGTTTTTCTCAATAAAAGCCAGGCTAAAATAACTACTAATAAGTGAAGAGTTGAATGCAAGAAGCACTGTCCAATCACTATCATTAATCAATAAATAAGTCAGCCTATTCCTCCAGTTACGTACACAAATTCAAAGTGTACAAAACAGACAATGAAATACTTCCTCACTATCATCAAATTGCTAGTCTCAGAAAGCAAATTGCTGTTCTGTGTCTAATAAAAATAACAGCATTTAAGCAAGTTTTTTTTTTTCTTATGAGTAATTAATGGTTATGAGAAAATTTAATAAATCAAAACTCAGGTAAGTGGTTTTAGCACCAGGTTATCTCTAGTTGAAGAGAAAAAGATCCAATAAATTGCATTTCGACACGTTGGAAAATAATCATGCAGTTCATAAAAAAGGACAGCACAAAAATTTACATTATAAGAGGTGATTTTCTGTCCATCAAAAAACTCTACTACATGATTGTATATAATGTATGTGTATATGTATATACTGTACCATTTAATATACAAACAAGCAAACACACAGACACACACAATTATAATGAGTTTGAAATAAGATATTGGAATGATACATTCCCACTCAGTTTATACAACTGCTACCCTGGGCTGAGCAATGAAAATATAAAATTTTAAAAAAGTAGAAATTTAAAAAAACATTTTTTTTTAAATAATCAGATAATTATAAGATTTTATTGAGCATTTCAGAAATTTTTTTGATAATAAATTTATTATTTACATTATTCAGACTGTTGTCCTTATCTTTATTGTCATATTCACAATCAGGTGATATACATTGGAATTTTGAACCAAGCCACTCGTGGATAAAAGCAGTAGTTGAAGTAATCCAGTGACTTGATCCAATCAGTTGTGAGTTCAATATCTTGCCACAGGAGAGATGAACCAAAACTTGCAGAGTTATTAAAGGATAATAACTGAAACTGAGATATTTGGAAGAAGCATGGCACATGGAACTAGAACAATCTACCCCAGTGAATGAAATAAAGGGTTCAGTTCAAAATTCCAAAGTATATAACTTGACGAAGGTCAGAGTATACAATGTCCGAAATGTTGTGAATAAGACAAAGATGAGGATAACATTCCAAACAATGTTAATAGTTACAATACCTCATTTCCGAAATAAAGACATATATCGAATAAATTTATTCCTTAAAGATTTTCATTTTGAAATTTTGTAGAAATACTTTTGTCTTGTCATTGAATAAAAATATATATGTGTAAAAGGTAAACTTACATAGAATCTGAATGAAATTGAAATCTATGTCATTAGGGCTAATTTATCATTCTGCCTGGTAACAAACCCTAGACAAGAAAAGAGTATAAGCCAGTCCTTTGAAGTTATTTTTATGACTCCTACATTTAAATTGAATATATTTTTCTCATAAATGGAAAAATAAAACAAATTTGAAATTTGATCATCTTGCTATCATAAGCGACAAGTACCAAACTAGTGAAAATAACAATCGATTTTAAATTATGAAAAAAAAAATTTCACTGTTGGGACCTTTTGCCAAACTATTTTAAACTGACTAAATATTTAAGCCAGTAACACTTGTAATCCGTTCTGTTTTCATCCAAAAATCTTTCATTAACATGTTAAACTCATTTATATTTTTTTCCTTCTTCTCCAATTGCCATCCTGAAATTGTAGTAGAAAATCTGATAGCAATCAAGAGGAAGAATCGCAATAGAAAGGCTTTTTCTGCACCTTTAGACAAACAGAGGAAGCTCTTACTCTTTATCACTTGTTTTGTTTTTACCAACTGACCCACTTAATTTTTTAACAAAGTGCTGAATCTATAAGAAGAAGAAAAAACATTGTACTTTAGGCTGATGATGAAATCTGAATCAGACAAAAAACAAAGGTTGTACAGAGAACACAGCAACAATATACCTTCCTCATAAGCAACAATTTATTTTAAAAAATGAGATGGCGGTAGGAGTGAAGTAAAAATAGGCAAATTTAGAACTCAAATCAAAATTAGTCATAAAATCTTTTTTTTCTTCAAGGTTTTCAGAATCGGAAAATTTTTTCTTATGGAAAAACATTTCACCTGTACCAAAAAATGGAGTATCTTTTAACAATTTCTCACTATCCTTTCCTAAAAATATGATCTTTATATCAATCTTGGTGATAATTTGGCCATTCATATTCTTTTCATATAAAACACATAAAAAAGGTTTTAGTTAATAAGCAGCTGACTTTTTTATGACTGGTGTAACAGCTGCTTTATCATTAACAAGAAGAAAAAGTGGAAGCAATAAAACAACAAGTAAAAACAACATGCAGTTGAGAAAAGTAAGAGAGATTTCCCTGTGACATAGAAAGTTTGATCATTTTCTCATGCCAGGGTTTCGTAATATTAGTTGTGGGAGACAGTTTGCTTAGAGTATGAAACAAGGTAGTAGACAAGATAGACATGTGGAGTGAACCTATCCTCAAAGAATGGATAGAAGTTAAAATTTCCAATAGGAAAACGTCAAGAAGAGAAGAAGTAGTAATGACTAGACTTCAAATAGACCACATCACTGTCACCCATTCACACCTACTAAAAGGTGAGGAGGCATCAATTTGCATTTCATGTCAGGTACTCTACACAGTGAAACATATACTAACAAGCTGCATAGATCTTGAACAAATGTAATTAAGATACTATCAAGAAAACAATCTGAAAGACATTTTCAACAAAGCTGACCCAAATGACCTTTTAGAATTTCTAAAAGCAACAAAATTATATAACAAAATATAGTTACAAAAGATAGTATATAAGCATTACACATCAAATCACAACACCTAATTATATCTCAACAGCAATAGACTCACAAAAGATCAATAAACAAAAAACAAACAAATTCTTCAACATTATATAACTCAAAAGGTTAGATATGCTGGTAAAACAAACAACTAAATCAACAGATATATTTAGTTGAGTGAGATAGAATATTTCTGAAACCACAAGTCTATCAATTATTGTATTGTAGTAGTCAAGTTTACTGCTGCTACTGGTTTCATCACTGGTCAAAGGCATCACTGTTGATTGAAGCAACTTGCTATCACTGCTGATGGCCTGATTAAGCTTGTTGGCCATGAGATCTGTCGCTGATGTCAGTCTGGTCTGATCTGCCTGTGTGTGAAATCTAAATTTACTTTATAGTGACCCAGTGGTTTGGAAACTGACACTGTGCAAAACAGCATGAGCTTATTCAGATTTGTTTGTCTATACTTCTGAGATGAGGTACTATTTACATTATTTACACTGTTCGAACTGTTATCCTCATCTTTATTGCCATATTCATGACATTTCTGCTGTTGTACACTGCAGCCTTCTTTAGGTGCTTGGAATTTTGGACCGAACCCTTTATTTCGATCACTGGATATATCATTCTCATTCCATGTTCTTTGCCACTTCCAGATGTTATTTAGTTATCTCCCTTTAGCTCAACTTTCTAAGCTATTAGTTCACCACAACTCTTTGGGTAGTTATTGGGTCTAATCAATAGTTTTATCCAGTGGACCCTGTGTCCTTGGAGAATTTTTACTCCTTTCTCAGATTGTTTGGAAAAGATACTTTATGACCCTGGTATTTTTTAACAGTATTTTGGAAATGGGTGTATCAAGCCAGACAAAATTATAGTCTATTTTTGCCATATGAGCTGGGAATGCTGAAATGTGCACTTCTGTGTGAATTAAAGAATTGGAGTTCTGACAAAGTACGACACAGGCAAACAGGATAGCCACAGTCTCTTAGCAACATGTGACAATATTTTATCCAACATTTTTTGACACAGCATAAGAAAAAAGCTAGCAACAAGGCAAGGCTTTAAATGTTTGATTTGATGGCTTCAGAGACAGTTTGTTACCATAGAACTGGGATATCTAGCATTCAATCTTGATGCAATAAAAAAATAATAAAATTCATTCATTTGAAACCAGAAATGTAACCAGTAAAGATTAGAATTGGCATCTTTGGAGCTGATCAATTGGTTTACAAAATGACCAAGAGGAAAATGCGTATAAACAAAAAAAAAAAAGAATTTTAAAATGACCTATTAGCCATATAAACACTTATTACATTTTACATATGAAATCTACAGAAATCTAAGAATGAAATGTGAACATTTCTGGCACATTTTCAGTTTCACTAAGTAAGAAAAAATAAAAATAGAAAAAATAACTACAGATTTTCATTTAATATTTTCATTAAACTCTTCTTTTTGTCATCTGTCTATATGTCTGAGACAAGGTATTGTAACTATTTACACTGTTCAGATTGTTGTCTTCATCTTTGTCATATTCATAACGTTTTGGCCGTTGGTTGTACTAGAGAGAAATAACCAAAACTGAGACATCCAGAAAAAAAGCATGGCATGTGAAACTAAAACAATATACCCCAGTGGACGAAATAAAGGGTGCAGTTCAAATTTCCAACATATATCACCTGATGAAGGCCAGAGCATACAATGACGAAAACATTGGGAATATGACTTAACACAAACTGAAATGAAAATCACTTTCTGTTTGTGACCATCTTTCATTTTATTTCAGTGAGTACAATATGCAATATTTTTTTTAAATTAGCAAAACATAAAACTGAAGAACAAACTGTAAAATTTGTGAAATTTGATATATTCAAAAATTTTAATGTTAAAATAGAATTGCGTAAAATTCAATTTTAATTATTGAACGAGAATTTGAAATCATTTCAGAATTTATCATATTAATTGAACTTACTTACAGAAAGTTAATGACTGAAAAAAAAAAAAAAATGAGAAAGTCGTTAATCTATGTCCTATTCCGTGTTCAATATTTAACACTTTTCTGAAAATACATTCACATATTTTCTTTTGAAAGTTCCATCAAAGACCAAGTTGAAGTATAAAGACTTACAAAGGAATAGACTGTTATTGAGATACTTACAATTTTTTTTTTTTCTTAATCATATCACCCCAAGCAAGGTAATGCCACTGATGTGCAGGGGGCTACATAAGAGTGAGAAGATTAGAAAAGAGAAAAACCAGAAACCACATCCTAAACAGGAAACAAGGGATGAGCCTCTTCACCTGTTCAATAGACGTGGGTGGAGTGTGAACCATGCAATAGTTTAGACTATTTACCCCAATTGGAAAAGAAAAAAAGAGTAAAAAGATTGGAAAAGAGAAAACCGGAAACCGCATCCTAAACAGGAAACAAGGGATGAGCCTCTTCATCTGTTCAATAGACGTGGGAGGAGTGTGAATTTTGCATAGGAATCTATTTCGCCAACAAATCATACACTGAAGTGCAAGCAAACTTACGGAAAAAGTTTCAGTGTCGTCATGCTCCACCAAAAAAACAGAATTTTTGACTGGGTTCAGAAGTTCAGAGGGTACGAGACAGTACAAAATCTGAACTCTAAAGGCCTAATGGCTACTTATTCTGGTTGGAGAGTGAGTACTAAAACAGAAAAGAACATTGATTCTGTACAGGACTTGAACCCCTCAAATTTTTATTTGTGGTGTATCTCAAAAATAATGTGTACCAGAACAACCCTCAAACAATTAGTGAACTGAAGGCAGCAATCACAGCAAAAATCAGGAAAATCCCCAAAGAGAAATGTGTCCTAGTAATAAAAAATTTTGTACAACATTTGCAAGTTTGCCTTTAATGCTGCATTTCGAGCATATTTTGGAAAGATTGTGACTTTTATGCAAAGCCATCGATTTAATTAAAAATTTAGGGAATGATCATACATAAATTGAAGTATAAATCCACATTTCTTGAAAATAACTGGACCCTTGCAAGATTTATTACAATATTTATTGGTTGTTTCTTTTTTTGGGGGTTACCCTGTATTTTTTTTATGTTGTTTATAACTTTGTTTTACTCTATTTATTATATACTTATACTGTTCTAAGGTTTAATATTTGAAATAATTATATTTAGGTTATTGGCTATACGTGATATATATTAAATTACAAGTTACATATGGTAATGGTAATATTAGCCGTTTCCTTATCAGGAAACATTCAGCATTCATTGACCAAGAACTCAGTCCTATTTTCAGTTGAAATTTATAAAATCTTTCTGTTAGAACAATTTTTCAGGAAAATAGGTTTCTCAAGTCCAGTAGTTGTTATTGCTCTTTCCAGTACTGAAGGTATCTTTCTTCCTAACCTTTTGTCTGAAATAGTGTGGAATGTCAACATCTTGATTATGATATTGTTTTCTCTGAATGACATGTACTATCCAATTTAGTTCTTGTCGCTGTTGAAAGTCTTCAAGTAATGCGGTTTCTGTTATTTGGTAAAGTTCTTTGTGATTCTGAAGTGCCAGTTCACAATGTTTGTATGATATATATTTAGCATTTTAATGTATGTCTAGAGTTTTGTGTTATTATGTGATTGTAGTGTAGGTTGCAATACTACACTATATACAACCGCATCATGACCCCAAAGATTAAACAACTAATAACCCACAACTTAAATCTAATAAACTTTATTTCTGATATTAAACTTTTCAAAGAAAGTATAAAAAAAATTAAAAAAAAAAATTTAAATAATGGAAAAAAAATTTTTAAATTAAAATAAATAAAATAATACTTTTTGATACTTAAACCGAAACATAATCTCAATGTTTTTGTTAGAATTACTATTAGAAAGTTTTTTTAATCTTTTCAAGCCAAGCAAGGGTTATTAAGTGTGAAAAATAAAAGAAAAAGAAGGATTAAGAACATTAAACAAACAAAAATTAAGACAGTAGATAATTATTGATACAACATTTAAATTTGTGAAGATTAAAATTGGCTGAAAAGCAATTAGCCACAACAGAATTCTACAAATGAGAAGAGAATGGTTAGCATAGAACTTACGGTTACATCAAGTCATTTCAACCATAAAATGAGGAGACCCTGCCACTTATCTAGTACTGCACTTACATTCATAAAGTCTAGGTGCCATAGAGGAAAGTTCATCAGAACAATTACCATGAAATTATTTATAGAAAATGTACAAAAAATACACTTACATTACAATGATGAAAAAGAGACTGAAGGCAAGATACCAAGTTAGGACCAATAGCATTGCAAATTCTTTTTTTGATTTTACATTCATCAAAACAATTGCTACATTAAACTAATTATGCTTTATGCAGGAAAATAAAATTATATTTATTAATATGTACATTATTAACATGGATATTTGAACCATTATATAATGTCATCAATATTTTTTCTTGTTACATTAGAAATTGTTATATGAAATGACTTGTTTTATTTTGGTAACTAAAATTAAAGTTATTAACACATTCACTACTGCCTTGGATATTGCAATCTTTATAGAAAGCATCTGTTTTTTTTTAGGGTTGCCATTAAAAAAAGTGTTGTACAAAATGCCTCAGAGTTTATTTTAACAAATAAAATAAAATTTATAAAATTATAAATAATGATGCTATTCATGTCCTTAGCCCTAGTTTAATTTTTTTCTACCCCAAAGAGGTCTTTTCTACTCAGAATATTGTTATAACACTGTCTTCCTAGCTCAAAGTAAGCTCAACTTACTAAATATCTATATTTATAAATCTTAGTCACACAAAAAGAAGTTTGGAATTCTAATTAGTTAAAATGTAGTTAGTTGGAGTTGTTACTTTATATTTTTTAGCAGTTTGATAAAGCTTTAAACTCAGGGCTAAGGGAAGCAATTTCAGTCATTACTTTTGTTTGTTTACAATGAAAATTAATATTTTGAATAAATACAGTAAAAAAACACTTAATCCTTTAACATTGAAAAGGTGATTTAATTAACTTAAACTATAAAAAAAAAAGATTGTTTTGGAAAATTGAAATCAATAAATGAGGAAGAGAATTTTTTCATCTAAAATAGCTCATTTTTCATTAATTCTTTTAACATTCTTGAATTTTCATATTTACTAATTTAATGAGTGTCAACATTGTAACATTAATGACACTATTTACTTCTAAAAACTGATTGTAAGCCATTATTAATTTCTGATTAGTATTTTGTTCATTTTAATTTTGTTTGACATTACATCTCAAACTGTCGATTGTAAACAGCATAGATTGAAAATAACAAATAAGTTCTTGATGATACTTAAACTATTCACTCTCACAGCTCATCACAGCAAGATAGGCTTCCTGTGGTAAAAAGGAATGCAGGTTCAAGTCTTTTAGCAAGACTTGAACTTACATCTTCATTCTATAGCCTTCAGTAAAAAAAATTTGGATCAGAAATGAAGTCTTCAAGACTTCATTTCTGAAATTCTTTACTGAAGGCTATAGAATAACAGTTTGAGTAAATGCAATGAAATGCAACTGAAATTAAGATGAAATAAATACTAGTAAAAAATTCAGAATTATAGTGTTTACAACTTATGTTATAATTATACATTCTAATTTTAAATTAAACCTAGAATTCAAAGCCAAAATTAAGTCACAAGTCAGTTTCTGATTTACAGCTAAATTAGCTTTTATTTGCCATTTCCTCTATTTGTAATCAGTGGCCATCTAATTATCTCCCATCATGCACTGCAAACTCATCAAGCCGACTTCCCATCCTGTTCTTTTTATCTCCAATATGTTTTGTCAGTGTCAAATTTTTCTAGCCATTTTTCTCATCATATGTTCCAGAAATTTCAATTGTCTGATTTTAAGAGTAAGTGACTTTTTTGTTTTCATTTTTCTTAAGATTTCTGTTACTTACACTCTGACCATAGTATTCTCAGCATCCTTCTGTAGAACCACTTTTTTTTTTTTTTACCTCAATCATTTTGCATTCATCTGTGAGGAAATTGTTCAGTATTCACTACCATATGAGAGAATTGATATTATATAGCAGTTCAACATTTTTTTCCTATTTCTTCATACTTTTCTCATTTTTAGAAAGCATCTTTTGCTATTGTAATGCATTTTGGCATCACATTTTCTATTCTCTTTTAAAGCATTTCCAAGGTTTAAACAAAAATACAATAACATTTGGAGTTTCCTTCAGTGGTGTCAGACATTATATCCCAAATCATATTCATCTTTGTTTTACTACTAATATACTCACTTCATGTTTTAGTGTACAATGGAAACTCACCAGCCAAAACATTCAATGAACAGATTTTGAAATCTTCTACATGAAAAGAAAAGTGGGGGAAAATAATGTAAGATATGAAAATAAAAAAAAGATGTGAATCAAATTGACTGAAAAAAAAAAGTTTGAAGATTTTTATTTCAGTGTTCAATGAGTGCAATTCAGAATAAAAAGAGGATTTTTTTTCCTTTTATTTTTTCATTCTGTTAGATAATTGCAGACATCATGTTCCCTTTTTGTCATTTGTTACTTAGATTTAGGAAAAAAACGATAAAAATTGAAACAAGTGCCAAGTTGGTTGCTACAAAAATCAAATAAGAAAATAACTGATACTCATTTATTGAAATGGTGGAAGACAAGAGAAAATATATTCACAATACTTTTGCTTGATTCACTGAATCACATGGAAGTCTCAATGATTAATCTTTTATGGATTGGCAAGAGAAAAAAAAAATAACATTAAAACTGTCTACAGAGTCATTTGGATAAGAGGATGTTAATGCCTGAGATATTATTTCATAGTTTTTCAGACTTCCATCATCACCTTTACTGTTTTTATCAAAATGTCCAGAAGGCAGGATGTACTCATTCCTTGCTTCCTCTAATACCATGATGTCTGGGTAAAAATTTACAATTTCTCTTTTCAACTAAATGAAGTTACTTAGAAAAAATCCTCAGCTTTGATTTTTACAGTTAAATTTCATTCTTTTGAGTGAAGAGTTCAGTTCCTGTATTAAGTAGCAGAAGAGAGGCTTAATGAAAATTGTCATTCAAGAAATACTAATGGCTACATTAGCCAAAAGTGATGTGTAAAAAGCAACAAGGATGAAAATGCTAGTCTGAAAGAATCTTTGAAAAGCGAAATTCTTTATTAAGGAAATTTCTGTTTTTAGCACCGGTTTTACTCACATACTATTCAACTACAAATCTGCTGTTATTAAACCTATTATTTGCAAGAATAATGTTCTATGTTTGTAAGAATGTATAATTTTTGTTTCCATGATAGAATATCTTCACAGAGAAGAAAGGATGAGTTCTTCAGATTAGGATAATGCAAGAGAGATATAATGGCAACCCTATGGATGATAGTGGGTGTGACTAAGACACAGAAGATGAAATGTGACGGGAGATCTCTATTAAAAAGAACAGGACATAAACCTCAAGGGTGAGAAGAGGAAAGAAGTTGTAGAAGTAGTTCAAGAACAGCCAAAGGCATTAAACGTCTTTGGTTCTGAGAAGTGTAGTGGATTGGTAAACAGGATTGTATATACTGGCACATGTTAAGTAGAAGAGATATAAAGTGTGTAGTAAAGTAAAGCTGACAACTGGTCACATGTTGTAGAACAACACAATACAATAATTTTCTTAACCATCAGGTAAAAAAAAAGAAAACTTTAACAGAAGCAATTTTTAATTTGTAGAAATAATTATATCCAGTCAAATTCTTGTATGAAATTTGGATTGTTCACAATTATTATAACATAAAAATAATAAAATCTCTTTCTCTCTCTCTCTCTATATATATATATATATATATATATATTTTGCTCTAATCTGAAAGCATTTCTCCTTTTCTTACTATCCTGTGATTGGTCAATCTGGTATGAAAAGAAGGAAGGAAAGAAGCAGGGTGAGATGGGATGGGTCAAGAAAAAATAGAAACTCAAATAAGTAAAAAGTTTTATTTTACCCCCCCACCCCACCCCATTCTTGGCTGTTGCTTGGTTTGAATAAGTGGGGGCAGTTTTGTGCACAAAATTTTCCTTGTTAAAGTCTGGGTTAAGTAAATTGTTTTTATTCTCTTCTGTTGTCAGTGTCTGCTATACTTATGTTTTTAAAGAAAGTAACAGATTTTATTATTATTATTATTATTCTGGCATTTAAACCACTGGCTATTTTGATGAAAAGAAGTGATAAAATGTTGAGGAAAGGAAGATTAAGATAAGCAGAGAAATAAGGCCATTTAAGGGTGAGATGTAGATGTGAGAGTAGAAAATGTTGAAGAGAGTGGAAAAGCTGTTCTTACTGTTGCCAGCTTAATGCCATTATTACTTAGAAAGGAATATATTAGAAACTTAGATGTGAGTGAGGTGGAGTTGAAAGTCACTTAAAGGAAGAGTTCACAGAAGGGGCACTTGGGGCATATGGCTAACTGGGAAGTGGGAGGTAGAGTAGGGATGGTTGGGATTAACTGAGTATGCATGGGTGGTGGGTAGAGGGGATGGTCAAAGTTGTGTTTGTAATTGGTTTTCCTGATCACATTTCAGTAGGACTGCAACAGTTACCTAACATTTAAACCCAAAGTATGATAAGTGTGGTAGCAAAGGTTAGGATGTTAACAGTGAATGAAGCCCAATATCTTGGAGCAGCAGAAAGCATAGAACAGGAAGAATTCACAGATGGTGAATAACTAAAACAAGGCCTGCACAAATATCCAAAGGGCAAGGTTTCAGGTGTTAGGGGTTCTGTATAGTTAGAAGTTGTAAGGATTTGAAACCAGAGTTGACACAGCAAATCATTGCAATCAGAGAAATGGTTAAAGGGTAGCTAGTGTGCTAATGGTGAAAACTCTTTCAATACAATGAAAGCATTCTTAAGCACATTACCAGGTGTGAAATGTGCTGGTAGATAGAAGGGAGGTAAGTACCCTCATATTGATACAGAATGTACAACAATGTTGGTAACTCTTAAGTCGATGAAGTGGAATAAGCAAAATCAGGGTGGGATTGATTAAAGAGAGTTTAGATGCAAAAAGGTACCAGTACGCTAAAGCTGGTGGTACATGGGACATAACTGAAGCCCCTGGGTAATCATGATTAATTACATCATTGAAAGGATTACTGTATTCAATTATATATTTTTAGAGAAAGGTTTGATTGAGAAGATTTTAAAATGGATAACATCATCACATTTCATTCAGAAATATTGGGAGAGATGCTGGACAAATTTCGAGGACATAAGGCTTGGCGAATTTGACATTCACGGGGGGGGGGGGGAAGAAGGGCTACTGAGGGAAAGAGGAAAAGTGGGTAACCTACTTAATAAGTTTGTGTAAAAGGATGACAGAACAGAGACTGACAGGAATAATAAAATGACAAATATTGCTTAGAGACATAAAAAAATGGGAAGTTGTGGAGAGCTATGATCGCTCACATCTTGAAGGATATGACCCATAGAAGAGGATGGAATAAGTGGATATGGGATTTAATATAACCTAAAAATGAGAAATGACCAAAACAAATGAAATAGTAATCTTTATAACATCAACAAAATACAATACTCACCAGCTGCTTAAAGTAGATAGCCACAGTTAGAGGTGAACTGCTAGGCACAAGGCATTTTTAATGTGGGTGATTCGAGCAATATAGTTTGGGCAAAAATTAAATGTCTAATATTCCCTAGACGAGACTCTACCCTTTAGCGAAGTCTCAACTGGGTTAATCTGTGAAAGCAGAGAGTCAGACAATGCCAGAATTGCATCTGAGTGAAGTTAATCACTAGACAACAATAACACCCGTCACAATAGTGCTCAACATATTTATAAGGATTGGGACATACCCACTGTAGATAGACTAAACTATCACCCGGTTCACACTCCACCCACGTCTATTGAACAGGTGAAGAGGCTCATCCCTTGTTTCCTGTTTAGGATGTGGTTTCCGGTTTTTCTCTTTTCCAATCTTTTCACTCTTACGTAGCCCCCTGCGCATCAGTGGCATTTTCGCCTTGCTTGGGGTGATATGATTAAAAAAAAAAAAAAAAAAAAATGTATATAACAGGATTGTTGAAAAACAAAGCATCAAAGAGTTAAGTCAATGACTAAAAGATGGACACATAATGTAATTAAGCTGTCTTTTTGTTTAACACCTAGGTGTTGAGGTTGGTGAGAGAGTTTGTGCAGTAAAGGGTTTATTCAGAGATCAATGGAATTTATCCAAGAGTTGTACTGATAGATGCTGAAAATGAGGTGTGGGGAGGGCATACATCTGTCAAAAATGGAGATGGGGTAAAGCCACCTGACGTACGATGTACACTGCAATGAGGGATGGAAAGAATAAAAAGTGTTTGCTTCCTTAAAAAGTGCAAAACATCTTAAATGCTCAAGGTGTCATCAAGTTGACAGGTAACAACAAGAGAGACCAACAAAGTATGAGGGTGGGGAGAGATCTGCTTTCCTGGATGTGTGACTACAAAATGGCATGAGTGGGTCAGGCATAGACACCAAATTGTAAATATTTTTATTTTACCTTTGTTGGTTTGGTGTTGCATGAAGTGACCTTTAAGATCAAGTTGGGGGGGGGGGGGGTAATGAATCTGGTGCATGTGTTGAAAGTGAGAAAGAACTGGGGATGAAATTGTTAAGAGAAAATAACATAAATTGAAATGAACAAAAGCTTAACCCCCTTCCCTACATCAATTGGTTGCTACTGACTTAGAATTGTTGAGATGTGGGCGCCTGCTATACTGATCATGTTTTTTGAAAGGTAAGTGAATTTTTTCCACTATTTACATTATTTGGACTCTTGCCCTCATCTTGGTTGCTATTTGTATGATGTCATATGCTCTGGACTTCTTCAGGTGCTAGGAATTTTAAACCGAACACTTTATTACGATCACTGTGGTATATCATTCTCATTCCTTGTGCAAATCCTAGTTTGATAATCATGAGTTATCTCCCTCTAACCTGATTCTCTAAGTTACTTGTTCACTACTGCTGTAACCTGGTATTGAATTCACAACTCTGGGTCAAGTCATTGGACCTAACCAATGTCTATATCTACTGAATTTCTGGGATTTATAAACCTGATACTGAATTTTTTCTTATTTCATTATATTTACTAATAGTGTCTTGTCTCTGATAACCTAGCAACTAGCAAAAGAAAAAAACATTTTCTATTCTGACAAAAACTTTAGTATTTTAACACTTGTGTTAACTGAAAACGAGTTTATGCTAATATTTAATATTGATAATTTCTAATTCACAGTAAATCTCATCATGACATTCAAAGCAAGAGTAAAATTTTGCTTAACTTGATATTTATTACAAGTTACCAAGTGCCACATAGACATGGCACAAGGCCGAGATTATGGAGCACTGAAACTCACTACTCAGTCATAATTGATCTAGTGAGACATGTTTTTAACCCTTACACCTGCTCAAAGTGCCCCCAAATTGATATTTAAAAATTAGCGGCATTTTGTCATCTTTGCTAGGGTTATCGGATCATTTTTGCCAAGGAAACAAACAGATGAACAAACAGATGAACAATAATGTCATGTTAACAAGAAAAATGAGGTTTAGAATAAAATGAAAAGTAATTGAAAATGCCATATTTTATTTTGAAGAGCATAAAATAGTAAAATATCCCAAGAAGTTAATAGAGAGAATAGGATTAGAAATGGTTGTAAAGAGTAAGGATCAATCTTTGTGACTAGAAAATGGTAAATAATGTGTTATTTTTAAAGCTCAGATTAGAAAAATGTAAGCACAGAGATTTGTCAAAAGAAGGTGCAGAAGATTGCTTTATAGATGAGCATCTATGCTACGATTCTGCTAGTTTGTATGTATTTCTGCTAGATTCATCAAAATCAGAGTGTAGTATATGCATGATGCTTGGCCTTTCCAAGCTGAAATCAGACTTTCAGACCGAGAAAACTATATAAACAGGAAAGGAACCAGAAAAGTGACAGAGAATGTATGAAAAGGAAAAACTAAAAGTAAGAAGGTAGAAGGAAAGACAAAAAAGAAAACAAGATATATATATATATATATATATATATATATATATATATATATATGCATGTGTGTTTAATGCAAAGAATTTATCACTTCAACTGAACAGGTTATGCCAATTTCAAAGATAAGCCCTGATGAGTGAAAACATAACTGTGTCCTCATGAAACTTTGAAGTTGGTATGAATAAAGTGACAAATTCTTTGCAGATAAATTACCATAGCTCTATCTTCACCCTGATATTGTGCCCTTTATGATAAAAAACCTGCTTGCCAAAATATCTTTTATCAGTAAAACTATTGAAAAAAAAAAACAAAAAAAAAAACCAATCATCACAATTCAACACACACACACACACACATTATCCTATGAATTTAAATGTAAAGTCAATAGTCATCTCCTATCTCACTAACCTGCATCCTCTCTCTCATGTTCCTTTCTCCGTCTACTCTACTTTCATCAGTATTCTCATCCTTCTCTTACCCACTTCCTGACATCCTCTATAACCTGCAAAACAGTGGTAGTAAAATGCCTTGCTTGGGGCAACATGATTATAAAAAAAAAAGTCATCCCCTATCTCACTAACCTGCATCCTCTCTCTCATGCTCCTTTCTCCGTCCACTCTACTCTCATCGGTATTCTCATCCTTCTCTTATCCACTTCCTGACACCCCCTATAACCTGTCACTCTTTCTCATAACTTTCCTCCTATGTAATTCCCTTCAAAACAGTGGAAGTAAAATGCCTTACTTGGGGCGATATGATTATACAAAAAAAAAATGTTGGAGTTTCATGTACTAATGCAAGGATGGTCGATAATATGCACCTGATGCTAGGCACATAAGACAATATGTATATTTATTAATATATACTTTATAGCTCTGTTATAATACATTGAACACAGTTTTATTAATACCAGAAATGTGTGTGTGTGTGTGTGTGTGTGTGTGTGTGTGTGTGTGTGTGCGCGTGTGTGTGCGTTTCATGGTTGAACACAATCATCAGGTACCTTGGAGATTGTGTTTAAGCATGAAACAGACTATCACCAGTCAGTGTTGACTTCAGCATACCTTTCTATATTTACACATGCTTTTAACCCTGCTATTGAGCACTTTTACCAATAAATATGACATACCTTAAAACTATATTTTTATCATTTTTATATATACATATAAACACACACACACACACACACACTACTAGCAATAAAACTATTCTTCATATCAGCCAGAGTAACCCCCCACAACCTTGACAGTGCAATTTAGAATTGTCAGGAAACTACACATTTCCAGAACAGTCATTTCCTGCCTTTTGTCTGTGACAGGAGTAATTACACATTAATTCTAAAAATTTTTCCTTTCTCTCTCTCAAATAAAATGACTAACTTCTCTCTGTAGGCCCTCAGCCTAATGACTAGGTTTCCAATACTAACACAAATAGGGGTAGGAGATGCACATGCACCCAGAAGTAACCTTCATCACCCTCCCTTCTCCCAATGGGCTATGAGAGAGTTTGCCTTGGTGCACATGGTTTCATGCAAGTGTGATATTTCTGAGCCGAGGAGGAGTTCTGTTTCCCTGACCACTGGGTGGATGAGACATACTATCGTGCCTGAATATTTCTTGAGTTATTAAGAATGCGGGAGGTGAATGCTTTCTGGATTTTGCCATTATCTGCCTAATAGTCAGGGATCTGAACCTTTGAAAAACTTTGAAGGAATATATATATATATATATATATATATGTGTGTGTCTATCTATATGAATAAGTCAGCTCTATCACTGATATTGAGCGCTTTCAAATAAGTACTGCGCATATATAATATATAAATAATAAAATATATATAACAAATTGCATATATATATTGATATTTATAATTATATACATACACTTTTCACATATATATATATATATATATATATATATATATATATATATATATAAAAAAACAGAAATTGTAGGAGAATTTGAAATAGTTAAGTAATTCATCGAGTTTTATTAGACCTCAGCAGAATGCAGAAAGCACTGGATGGCCGTTTCGTCTTATAATGCTCTATATTGCTCTGGAGTGAGCAGTTTGGTGAGAGTAGTCATGGCTCTGGGAGGCACTGTCCTATGGGTAAAGGAATTTGGATGAGTTCCACTATGGAATATGTGAAGGAGTGGTACATTATTGAGATTAATTCATTACCGCTTTGTCACCGGGGCCCGTGGTACAGCTGGTATGATCTTCGCTTAATAACGTAACTGTCTGGGTTTCAATTCCTGATAGTGGATGCATACTGCTGATAAGTCCTAAATATAGGACGAAACGGCTGTCCAGTGCTTTCTGCATTCTGTTGAGGTCTAATAAAAACTCAATGAATTACTTAAATATATATTTCATTTCGAAGCGAGTTATTTCACGACCTCGGTTTCTACCTTTTGGTGTCTTCAGGCTGATTTATAATAACTAATTTTTTCGTTTTTTTCAAACACTCATGTAACAGGGATCTTTTATGAATCTTTTATTTAAGATGGACACATTTTCCATCATAAATATGTCCCACTCTAGTTACCACCTAAAAGTGTTGGAGACCATCTACATTCAAGCTTTAAAGCCCTCACTGTGTAAACAGAAAGAGCATATATTTGGCCTCCAACTCATTTCCATTTAGTTTTTTCTCCCCTACCCCCAACATCTTCACCATTCTTTTAAATTGATTATTTTTTTTATTCACCTCAATTTGGCTCTGTTGAGCGAGGTACAAAACTGGTTGGCCAGCTCATTTTTCAATTTCATTTTTTAAAAATATTATTATGGATGGTAATAAAAAATATTTTTCTCTATTCATAGTGGTAATATATCTATATATATATATATATATATATATATACAATGAATTAAAAATAATAACCCAGCACAGTAGAACTAATATTAGACAAAACTTTTTTTGTAACAGAGTCACAAAATATTGGAATGCACTACCATCGCACATAAAATTGGCAAAAACTCTTACGGAATTTAAAAGCCTTATTGAAAAGGATAAGACACTATTAAAATTAAAACATGAGTTTGATTAGAGATGGAAATAATTTATTTTCTCTCCATCTCGGCCATGCCACAACGCTAAGAGAGGGGAGAGGGGATTTAAGAAGGGACACACGAGAGGTCGCAAGGCCTAGAAGTCCTAACCTACCTAACCTAACCTAACAAATATATTTGGCAACAATCTGTCTTTTATGCAGGTTTCATTAGAAATGACAGACAAGTTTTTTTTATGCAATTTTTCATGTGATCTTATTTTTGAGGACATAAATTATATAAAAATTGCCCAAATGTTTCATTTATTCGAGCACTTTTGGCTATACTTTTAACCATTTTTGAGGATCAATGTCATGTATAAGAATATAAATGGTTTTATGTATAATACGGTGTAGTAATTTATGTCCTCAAAAGAAAGAAATAAGATCACATAAAAAAATTAACCATCACACCTTGTCTCATTTTTTATAAAACCTGAATATATGCATGTTTAATGCAAAGAATTTGTCACTAACTTACCAGGTTCATGCTCACTTCAAAGTATATGAATATGAATATATATATATATATATATATATATATATATATCTCCAGGTGAATAAGAAACGAAGAAAAAGATTTTTTTACAATGTCCAAAACATTAATTTAAAACAGTGCTCGATATATATAATATATAGAGCTGTGAATGTTATTATAAATTATATTTTAGAACATGTACAAATTTTTTATATATTTGGTGAGTTGTGTGTGGGATGTTGGTGGGGGTTAGTGATAAGGGAATAAGTCTTGTGAATTGTCTGTTTGAATTTTGAAGAAAGTGGTGTGGGTAGTAAATATAGTTGATTAATGAGTGTCCTTGCAATTTTGTAAACAGATTTAACATTATCAGATAGGATGTAAGTTTTATGATCTTGCAGACTAGACTTTATCCTTTGGATTTCTTAGAGGAGGTGTAAGGGGTGGGGAGGGATGAGATTTGACTTACCGCTTATTTGTACAACTATAGAATATTTTGTATTTAAGCACAATTTTTTTAATTAATCTAATTTTGTATATTTAATCTTGATATTGGATTTAGGAAATCGATTTTTCCTATTAAATTTTAAATTTTAAATTTTAAATTAGATCCCAGTTTGTGGTGTGAAGTAGGTAAGATTTAATATAAGAGGTAAAATTTAATGTTAGTATTTAAAGTAATAGGTGAGTAGGTAATGGGTGCGTAATAGGTAGAATTTAATGTAGGAGGTAGGATTTAATATTGTATTTAAGGTAATACGTAATAGGCATATTTGTATTTAAGGTAATGGGTAAAATTTAATGTGTGTATTTAAGCACAGTTTTTATAATCAATCTAATTTTGTATATTTAACCTTAATTTTGAATTTAGGAAATAGATTTTTTTTTCTATAAAATTTTCAATTTTTTTAAAAATTTTAAATTAGATCACGGTTTGTGGTGTATGTAAGAGTGTTGCTAGTACTATGAAGGTGTATTATTTCTAAGGAGTCCTAGCTCTGGCTTTTGTAGTATTTTTTAGCATGATTGTAAGGTTAGTTCTTTAATGTGCTTGCAGTTTACTGTGGTTTCATGCCTCTGGTTTAAAAGCTTGTTGCTATTCATATATTTAATGATTTCAATTTTTTTTTAAGACAAAGGAAACATGGTTCCTTTATTAATTTAGCTGTTCTTGCTTGTTTGAGGATTTTCCATTTAACTTTAGGTGTTTTATTTTCATCTTAACTTCCAAAATTATTTAGAGAGAGACGTCATGTTTTGTTTTTCTTTGTTAATGAAGGATGAGAGTTGATTGTAAAAATCACTTTTTAAATACGTTCATGGTGTTTCCAATAAATATTTTTTCATCTTTAGGATTCTCCATGGATGAAATCAAACACATATATATCAGGGATTTCGTTAAACATTTATTGGTCATGGGGCATTGGTTTGGGTTTCTACAGTTACAGAGGTTGTTATCATGGGACGGACTTGTATTAGTGTTGGAGTTATTTTTGTTGTGTGTTTTAATATTTTGCTGTTATGTATGTTAATTATTTTTTCTAGATTATTAGAGCAGCTATAGCTTAGTCTTACTGTATTTTTAATGAAGATTTTGTTTAAAGGGTTATTTTTAGAAAAACTGCTTATCTATTAGTTTAAGAAATTTATGTCCCAGTTTGAAATCATAATTATAAAATATAATTTATAATAAATATATATATATATATATAAAAGAGTGGGGATGTTAGTGGTTACCATGTGAAAAAAGTGGATATTTTAAATAAAAAGAGAAATTGCAAATTTTCTTTTATAAAATATATTGTATTTTATTTTTTATTCTGTTACACGTGTTTCTGGTTGCACAACCTTCATCAGGCAGAGACAGTTTGTTTTCATATATCAAAAAGAATTAATTACCTTGATTTACACACTAATCCCTAGCATGTAGGGTTTACACTAAAGTGGCTGGCAAACACCTCCGAAAAACCCACATAGAAGAACTACATGAGACAAAAAAAACAAAAAAAAAACGAGTATACTCCACGACACTTATAAACAAAGATTTTAAACTGGCAGAAAAAACATCTTTAGACAAGCTACAAAACCCAAAGAAATACAACATTGAAAAAAAACTATCTTATCTCTCAACATACAACAGGAACTATTTACAGAAATTACAAAAAATTTAGACCTACTGAACAAAAATGATAAAATGGAAAACATACTAAAAACAACCAAAATAATTAAGAGCAAACACCAACCAAAAAACCTGAAACACATTAACCTTATCCAAATTTAGCCAATACGTGATACTGGGGAATACTAAATGTAACAAAAAAATATGTAAGATTTGTGATATCATCATAGAAGGAAACACCTACACTTTTGAAAATCCCACAAAGACATTCACAATAAACAAAAATTTAAACTGTAACTCTAAAAATGTGGTACTCAAATGCACAAAATATAGAAATCAGCCAAGCACTAAACAACAGAGTTTCCCTTCTCAAAAGCAACATCAAATTATCAGACAACAGAAAACTCTTTGTATCACAACACATCTTCCAATGTAATCAAGGTAAATTTAAAATTATATCAGATGGACAATTATTCTTACCTACAAATACAAGAAAAAAGCTTCATAAATTTAAACCAGCACTTAATAGATCATAACCCCCCCCCATGCATACACAGACACACAACATGCACAGAATGACCAAATACACTAGTCGGGCCACATGCACACACAAGTATTTACACATACTAAGAACAAATGCAGTGGTACGCATACAAAATCCTACATGACATAGGAAGTGTGTGTGTGTGTGTATCTATGTATATATAAATAATATTAAAACCTTCCTCCACCTGATATTTAACCCATTCTAAATGAATTTTATTACCCCTTAAAGCCTAGAAAGATTCCCTCACAAGTACAAGAAAGTGTGAACTACTATCATGCACAAACAAGATGATGAATGAACACAAACACTATAACGATAATTAATTCCTTTTAATACGTGGAAACAATCACTCTCTGCCTGATGAAGGTTGAAAGACCAGAAATGCATGTAGCAGAATATGAAAAATAAAATATATTTTATAAAAAGAACATTTGCAGTTTCTTTTTTTATTTTATATATATATATATATATATATATATATATATACACACACAGAGTTTTTTTTGTTTTGTTTTTGCTTTTTATCCTCTAAACTTAAAAAATGAATTAATTTTCTTGTCTTTAAAGAAATAAAAATCATTTTTCTGTTTCAAGTGTCTATCCTCTGCAATAAATGTTATTATGGGCCTCCCAGTTCTTTTTCTCTCAAGATTTTCACTAATTTCTTTCTGCCACTGCAGTTAACAATGCACCCCATTTTTTGGTATCTGTAATTTTCTACAAATCTAATGTCTAGAATACCCTTCTATAGAAAGAATTCCCACTTAGGCTCTTTTTTCAATACTAATCTGTTTCGTTCTTGGCATTTTAACAGTTTCTGAAAATTACTTTCAACCAAACATTGATCTAGATTCAATTGAACCCCATCCAAGCAGTGGAGTTGAAATATTTATAAATTTCTGATGAACAATTCAGAGAAAGTATCAGGTTGTAAGAAAATTTCTAAATTATATGCAAATAAATTTACAATACTTGTATATATATATATATATATATATATATATATATATATATCTCATTCGGCAAGATCAGCAGCAGCAAAATATGTATTACCCATGAAATTGTAGAATATCTAAAATTTTTTCTAAATTATATTATTCTGTTAGATTAAATAAATGAATTTAACATTGAGTTCTTTTGTTCGTCTATCATAATTTACCTGACTAATATACTAAGTATTCTACGTTATATATATATATATATATATATAAATATATATATATAATATATTGAATTGAGCTCTGTTCAGAGAGAGGCAGCCAGAGTTTTCAAGTCAGTTTTGTAATTGTATGGCCAATGTATTTATGAAATTAGGTGCATCAAGAACACAATTCTTTAAAGGGCATGTAAATTCATCTACAATAATGGCTAAATGCACTCAGATAAACAAAACATTTGGACAATTTTTATATAATTTATGTCCTCAAAAAAAACAAAAAAACCATAAGATCCCATGACAAATTACATAAAAACCTTAACCATAATACCTTGCATGTTATTTTTAATGAAACCTGCACACATACACACACCCTACATATATATATATATATATATATATATATATATATATAGCAGTAACAAATCCAGGAGAAGATTGGTAAAATAATCTCAAAGGATCCCAGTAATATCGGTTAAATATTAAAATTGATCTAATAGAGAGCTTGATGTAAATTTTTATTGACAGAGCAGGTATTCATTTATAATATATTATTGACACTATCAATAAACAGGATGAAAGTAGATATTTCTACATTAAATTCTGAAGTAAAACAAAAGAAATATATCTTATACACTGAAAAAAAAAATACTGCACATATTTATCTATCGTCATGCAAGAGTAGCAAGGAAACCTTTGGACAGGTGACAGAGCCAATTTGACAGAAGCACATACCAAAACATTAATAGATTAAGGTGGAAAAAATTCCAATCAAACAAATACAACAATTTATATATCTGTGTTGTGTTTTAACAGATGATAGAAATTGCAACCATAATCTAAAGGTGAAATGGGATAGCAAAAGATGCCTTCCAAAAACTAATCAAAGTATTAAGAAACAGAAAAACTTCATTAGAAACGTAGAAAAGAGTATTGAAATTTTTTATATAATATCAATACTCCTATACAGCAAGAAATATAATAAGTAATGACGACTTGGAAAATTTGATATTCATAGGACAGACTGAATGTTAAAGGGACACAAGAAAACAATGTATAACCTATCTAGTGAACTCAAGTGAATGGATGGCATAACAGGATTTAGATGAGATAACAAAAAGACAATCTATTAAGAGCTATAAAAACAGACAATTGTAGAAGTTTGTGATTGCCAACATCCCAAGTAGACATGGCACATAGAATAAGAATTTGGGATTAGTCCTTTTTGTTCCCTCCATTGATTTATGTTGCATTGCAACCCTCAGCTCATCAACATGGAGCAGAAATATAGAAAAAAGTACTTTGGTAAGAATTGAACTCACATCACTTATTCTTGGAAGCTTGACTTTTCATGACAGCATCACTACCAGTTAGGCTACAGAGACTTTACTAGAGGGCAGCACTTAAATAAATCATGTAACTATGCTCTTTATTTCTCCAATAAAACAGGTCTCAGTGAAATGTGCTGTGTATTCTCATCAAAGTTCTGAATGTCAAACTCAATTATTTCTTATAAATGCTCTTTAATGTTTCAACACAACACAAATTGTGATTCCCTGATGCACACAAGCAACATTTATATCTCAGGGACCAGATGAAATAAACATTTTAAAATTCTCTTATCCTTTCCTGCATTGGTTCTGATGCAACAGGATATTGCAGCTGAACACATGTAAACGTAACGTTTGCTGCCCACTGAACAAAGACAATTTTAAAACACAATTGAACATCTATCAACAACCAAGCAGAACAAAGTGTAAAGAAAAATAAAAGTGATGGAGAGATTAATGATGACTTTTTGAAAAATGCAAAGTCAAATTTTGTTACTGACAGAGATTACAAAACAAGAGAAGAGGAGGAGAGAGAGAGAGAAGAGAGAGAGAGAGAGAGAGAGAGAGAGAGAGAGAGAGAGAGAGAGAGAGAGAGAGAGAGAGAGAGAGAGAGAGAGAGAGAGAGAGAGAGAGAGAGAGAGAGAGAGAGAGAGAGAGAGAGAGAGAGAGAGAGAGAGAGAGAGAGAGAGAGAGAGAGAGAGAGAGAGAGAGAGAGAGAGAGAGAGAGAGAGAGAGAGAGAGAGAGAGAGAGAGAGAGAGAGAGAGAGAGAGAGAGAGAGAGAGAGAGAGAGAGAGAAGAGAGAGAGAGAGAGAGAGAGAGAGAGAGAGAGAGAGAGAGAGAGAGAGAGAGAAGAGAGAGAGAGAGAGAGAGAAGAAGAGAGAGAAGAAGAGAGAGAGAGAAAGAGAGAGAGAGAGAGAGAGAGAGAGAGAGGAGAGAAGAGAGAGAGAGAGAGAGAAGAGAGAGAGAGAGAGAGAGAGAGAGAAAGAAAGAAAGAAAGAGAGAGGAGAGAGAGAAAAGAGAGAGAAAAAGAGAGAGAGAGAGAGAGAGAGAGAGAGAGAGAAGAGAGAGAAGAGAAAGAAGAGAAAAAGAGAGAAAAAATGATTAAAAAAAAGAGTCAAAATAGAATAAAATTAATTAAAAAAATTTGGCCTTTGAAAATAGAAAACAAAAAATGAAAGTTTTGTGATCCACTTGTAGAGATAAATATTTTGATACAGAGAAAAACTAAATTCCTCTACCACTAAACCTTTATTGAAAAAATAAAAATGTAAAAATGTAAAAAACAAAAATATCTTTTGTTGGAAGATCATGAAAGTCAAAGTGAAATTGAATCAATTCTGGAAAATTTATAAAAACAAGAAATTGGCTTACATGGCTCTCCATTATTTTGGTATACTTCCAAAATGTGGACTGATTCTCCTGTCACCAATGGAAGGCCTTCTTTTATTTTCCCATGGAAGTTGCAGACAGCTATAAAAGAAAAGAAAAAAATAAATGCAATCACATTGAATAAGTATGAAGCAAACATGAGAAAATGAAATATATATATAAATTGTTATCACTACAAAAACAGTTTCTATAAACTGCACTTAAAAGAAATATTTCTAAATATCTTTGAGAATTTTAGTTTCCTTAAAAACACAAACAAAAATCCTGGATCCTGGATCTGTGATAAATAGTTTTGTATCATGAACATCATCTCGATGGTGCTTGAATTTTTTTATGCCTTAATCTTGAGTATAATTTACTATTTCTTCTTTTAAGTACTGCATCCCTTCAGGTCGTAGGCAATCATGGCCCTCCACATCTCCTTATGCCTTGTAGTTCTTAACCCCCTTTCTCTTGTTACTCCTTCCAATCCCTGCTCTGCCATCCATTTGTTCAATCCTGTCAAATATGTCACGAGTTGCTTTTCCCTGTCTCTATTTCCCTCTATCTGACCTGTGAGTATCAGTTTCTCCAACTCCTCCTTCCTCATTACAAATCTCAGAAACTTCAACTATCTTTTCCTTATATATCAGTATCAGTTTCCTTTTTATTTCCATCCTCTCAAAAACATCATCATTGCTCACATGTTCAGTCCATGGTATCCTCAGTACACTTTTGTAGAACCATATTTCGGTTGCTTCAAGTCTTTCCTTCATCTTTGATGAGATTGTCCAGCATTCACTGCCACACTAAAGAACAGACATGCCAGTAACAATCCAGTACTCGATTCTTTGTTTCCAGTGAAATTTTCTTGTCTCTCAGTATTCTACTTAGCTTCTGGAATGCATCCTTGGCCATGCGAATACACCTTTGGATCACAGTGTCACACTTACTGTCCTCTGTTAGGACACTTCCCAGGTATTTAAATTTCTGTACTTGTTTGATTTTAGTATCCCCAACCTGTAGTTGGCATTTTAGGCTCCTCTTTTTACTGATGACCATGCATTCAATGTTTTTGTAATTTATATGTAGTCCTTTCTTTCTGCTTTCTTTAGCTAACTTCTGTAGGAGGTCTGGTAGTTTCCTTTCCATGTCTGCTATCAACACTGTATCACCTGCATATTTTATATTGTTCAGATTGTGACTGCCAATGACAAATCTTAGCAAGACTTCTAGAGCTCTCAGAAGTGTCTCGCTGTATAAGTTGGATAGTTCCGATGAGAAAAGACATCTTTCTTTTACACCTCTTTCTATCTACTATATAGGATTCCAACTACTATTTCAATATTAGTACTATTCTTAGCTCATGACTTACAACTGTTCTTGTTTTCATTAGAATTTTCCTCTTATTTGAAAAACGGTTTAATTCAGTAAAACCATGTTCAATCTCAGCAATCATCTTTAATCAAATTTTCAAATTCTTCGACTCTGAATTTGCTATATAAAACCTTTGACTCATTCATAAATGACATAGTAAAAGAGAAATAAAAAACTTTGCGCATGACAAGGAAAACGCCTTCCAGTTTCAATTTTGGGAAATGTTAAAAAATGGTTGATTTTTGAAATTATGTATTTTAAATTTTTCAATGTTACAAATATATGGTCTGATTTCATCTTTAGAAATTAAAAATGTGGACTCCAGATTTATTTTTAAACCAAGGAGCATATTCTTTAGCACAAATGTACTTCTACTTTAACCGAGGTAGAAACATAAGGCTTTCTTTCATTTTCAAAGTTCAAAAACTGATCATACTCTCATTCTTTGATCATATGATCATTTTTTGATAAAAATCAAACAACCGTCGAGAATTTTATCATTTAAATGACAAATAGGCTGAGAGTACAAACAACAACCAGTTTATCTTAACAGAACAAAACACAAGGTTTTTTTTATTATTTAATCCAACTTTATCCACAAAAAAATAACTTTGAAATGATAAATTGTTTTTCTTTAACTTTTCAGATCAAAATCCAAAGAAACGTCCGTTGCATACAAACTAAATGCAAGTGAATTACTTACAGAGTTTTACATGATCAAAATTTTCATAACAAATCGATATAAGTTTTTTTTGCTTTGGCAATAAATACCGTTTCATAAGTTCTATTGATTTTATCTCAACTATGAAATGCTTTCCTGAAGAAATAATTCAATAAGGAATGTTAGATTTTCTGAACAGCAAAAATACCATCTGGTTCTCCCCACATAAGATATCGGATGTGGAAACTGACAAAAATATTATTTGTAGCTGTCGCTTTCTCAACAAAGGAGATTTTGCGTCACTCTCAGAATTTATTTAATATGACATCTTCAGATTCAGAACTGACTACCGCCCACACACACACACACACACAGACAAGGCATCACATGACTTTGTGCAAACAGAATTAAGATTCAAAGGTTGCTATAATAAAATGTACATATCATCATCATCATCTCACTGTATAATCTCAAAGAGTTTATGACCCTGAATGAATAAAATTTGTAAGGTCCTAACCAGTTGACAGTAAATGATATGTATACAATGAATATAAAAAGAAAAAGAAAAAGAAGTCAAAAGTTTTGTAAGCGTGGAAATTATTTTGGTACTTCTTTCTTCAGTTTTACAGTTTGTAAAAATGCCTAAGATTTTTTTAAAAACCTGATTCGTGTTCTTTTCCACTTCACAAATAAGAATTACAAAAGGAAACGTGACAACTGAGTAATTGTGTGACTTGAAAAATTTGTAAAAACCTGAGTTTCAATAAGATTTTATTTATTCTTTTTAATCATTTCACCCCAAGCAAAGTGATAATGTCACAAGGACACAGAAAGTGACAGACGGAGAAAAGAGAGGGTTGAAGAAAGGACAAAAGATGAAAAGGATTCAAGAAGATAGAAGATGGAGATTGATGTCGCATTTAAATTTTTGAAGATTGTAGTTATCAGAGAAGCAAATAAACGAAAGGGAATTCCATGAGTTTGAAGTGTGAAAAAAGAAACTGTTAGAGTAGAAGTGACAGTTGCATTTAGTTATTTCAACAATAAGAGGGTGGAACCTAGATGCCAATCTAGTAGCATACTTAAATTCATGTAATCAGGACACCATACAAAAATAACTCGTCAGGGCAGTTACCATGAAAAATATTTATAGAAAGGACAGAAGGCAACCATATCATGTTGGTGAGAAAGTGACTGAAGTTGATCAGGATCAATTATATTACAGAAAAATGACATTAGTAATACAAGATCTTTTATTTTTATAATACCAGTTAAGCAAGTCAGTATTTTACATTCAGATAAAGATTCTAGATATTCAAGTATTATTTTATTTTCCCAGATAGACTAAATTTTTGCTATTAAAATGTTTTCAGTTATCAGTTTCCCTTTCAAATCTTCACCTAAAGCATTTTTGAGTCCTCCTCTTCCAAAAACAATTTTTTATTATATTTAAATAAAAAATTTACCGACTAGACTAGAAAAGCAATTTAAAACCAACTATGTCATACGGTAAGGGACATTATTGTCTCGGAATATCTGATTGTTTTGATTTTGTAAGCAAGCGTTTGAACAACAAGTGTTTATTCTTTAGAATGCCGGTCAATGGTGTTGTATTTATCCAACCTTCAATAATGTTTCTGCTTTTTTTGTAAAATACATCCCTATGCTATAATCAACAAAGGGAATTTTGCAGTACATTTTATTTTAAAGTTTGTAGACTTTTTCTTTCAAATACTCTTGCTTCCACCCCTGGAAGCAGACTCCTTATTGCACTCATTGCTAAAAATTACTTTCTTTTCAGTCCATAATGTATTACAGAAGCTTAATCTGGTTTTGAAAGGTTTAAACAAGTACAACAATTTAAATTGCTCAAAAGTGTTTTAACAGAGGATGGAAAGTGAAACACTGAAATTGCATTGGATAAGCACAGTTGCCTTGTAAAAGCTAAGCAAAGTATTAAGAAACAAAAAAAAATTGTTAGAAACAAAGAATACTGAAATGTTGTGTAATATCAGTTGTTCTATAGTGAATGCTGGAAAATTTACTCTCAGATGAAGAGACTTAAAACAACATAAATGTGGTTTTACAGAAAAATGCTGAGGATACCATGGATTGAAAATGGAAGCAACAGTAAAGTTTAAGAAATAGAAACAAAAAGAACACTTATATTTAACATCAAAAATATGTAGTTGAATTTTCTAGGGTATATAATGGTTTGTAAAATTCGATACTTACAGTAAGGATTGAAGGCAAGAGGGACAGAGAAAAACAAAGCATAACAAATGAATGGCAATACAAGGGTTAGGAGAGATATCAAAAGGACAACATTTTTTGAGAGCTATAAAGGACAGGAATTTGTCCAAAGATATTTTGAATTTTCTATTTTCAAATTAAAACAAAAGTAATGTGACAGATACTTACAAAGAGACAACATCTCCATACCCTCACACCCTTTCCCTCTCATAGTAACAATGGACAGATATGCTAATTATAGCCTTGAATTAGGATAATCAGCAGCAGCTAAAGCAAACCAACAGGTAAAACAGGAAGGTTCAAAAATTGTAACTAACACTGATTGGATGACAACAGCCAAAAGGTAGAATGATGGTGCCGAAGAAGAGTGACCACAAGGGAAAATAAAATACAAGCAGTTGCAGAAATGAGTTGAAACTGTACAGACGTCATCACAATCTATGTGAGAAAATACCTGGCACAATGAGAAGCTAGAAGTATGATGTATCCAAACCATGAAAAGGAGTTGAAGCATGACAGAATTGGGGAAGACATATGTCCTTCATCCATGATAAGTGTAATGTTTATCTTCAAAAGACTGTCAACTCCAAAGACAAGAAACTAAGACATCTTTCATATAAAGAAAAGTCAAGAATAAACTCTTGAGTGGAACCAAATGAAAAAGGAATGAAAGTTTCCAAAGAGGATTATATTTCACATAACCTCATTCTGTAATGTTCCAGCATACATCCAGATAATCACAAGGTATTCAATGCATGCATATTACATAAATATATTAAGAGCTCCCCAAACTATTGTAACAGGTTTGTTCATTAATCATTCCTAGATACTATAACTAGACTTCCTTTTAATCATCTACTCAAGTCTGGGTTACCAAAGTTATTTTTTTATTCTTAATAAAATTGATAGTGAATCAAAATTGTCATGTTGCCATCTTCATATAGCCACACTGTTCAATCCCATATTATCTCCACGTATTACAAGGTTAATCTGGAAGTAGAGGACTTCTACAATATTCTTATATTCTCTTTTTTCTTTTTTTAGTCTTGTGTTACAAACTGATGAAAGAATTCATTTACATTCCAAGGGTGGCAACCCTGACAACCGTTGTCTAAATCCATCACAGCAGTCATTTTAAAAAATAAAACAGTTTCTACCATCTCATTTAATAAAAAATTCTAATAGATACAAGAATCAAGATGTCTTAACAGAATTTGAATTTCCTCAATTAATTCCAGCACAAAAAAAAGTCATGTGATTAAAATAGTTTTAGTCTAATAATTAAAAGGTGTCACTGGTTTATATATATATATTACAGCAATATTTTATTTGTGATGTAAACTGCTAAAAACACATGAATTTCTTTCATTGTTTCCTTCCCCAAAGCAAAAGAACAAAAATAATCAGCCAAAAATTGAGGGAAAAAAAACATGCAAATAAATTCAAAACTTCAACAAAAAGATAATTTTGTGAAAGGTAAAGAAAATTTTTAAATTCTTAACAAATGAAATGTGATTTTCTTTTCAAAGTGATTTTAATTTTAATAACAGGTAAAAATAATAAATAGTGACTTCAACAATCTGAGTTAAAAAAAAAAATGATAGAGTGAAGGTCTAGGTTCAATTCTAGGTTATGGTGTTGTTCATTGATATGAATAATGTTACCCATTGTCTTTCAATTGTTGTGAACAAACAAATGTAATGAATACATTTTCTTGTATCATCCAATGTAATTCCACTTGAAGAGCATTAGACTGAAGATCTAAAGGGTCTCCAAATGAGTAACTGTTTTTAAGAAAATAAAATAAATGTATTTTAAAGGATGGTAAATATGATGCTGCATTTCTTTGCTTCCAAAAAACATCAGATACTGATAAATCTTAAAAGACTGATCACAATATAAAGACACTTAACAATTCAATGCCATAAACAAACATAGAAGACATATTGCATTTTTCTCTTAGAGAAATAAATCTCATGAATTGATTTTATTTAATTTTGACAAGTTTCTGAAAATAAATCAAGAAAGCACACATTTGAAAAGTGAATCCATTCTTCAGTCTATCAAAACTCCTGGGTGTTTTGGTGGGGGTTGGAGAGGGGTAGTTCATGTTAATCTTATTTATTTGTACTCACAAAAATGGAACTTGAATCTCGATTTGTGCTGATTATTTAATTTCTAAAACTTAGGGTACAAAAATAAAATCCAGAAAAATCCAAAGATTCAGTCAGTCAGTTAAGTGTCAGACATAATACACACTGTGGTAAACTGGTCGCCAACCAAGGCAAGAGAACCCAATTTGTCCTGTTATTTAACCCATAGCTGGAGGAAAAAGACAGATTAATACCTTTCCCAAGGGTATTTGCATGGAAGTGAATACAATGAATTCTACTGGAATTTGAACTTGGCTCTCCGATTTCTCATTCCGAGCCAATATTCACTGCACCACAACACACATCCCTAAGATTACAGGACTAAAAAACTCAAATATAAATAATAAAAAAAAATAAAAATAAAATAAAATAAAAAATAAAATAAATAAAAATAAATTTTTAAAATTTAAGAAAATAAAGATAAATAAAAAAAATAAAAAACCTTAAAATATTTTTAATTTAAAAGTGATTCCATAGGCAAACACATTTCTCTGCTACATAAGTATATTTATTATAGGTCTTCTCATTTGGACTCAACTTGCTTGTTATACTCATGGTATTTCAGTTATTGTATCACTTCATGTTCTTCAGGTGTGTTGTACCCAGAAACCTTAAAATTTGGAAATCAATCCTGCATTCAATCCTTGGGGATCGATTCTTATTCCATTTACCATGATTGGCTGATATTTCATATCAGTTTTCTCTCTATTCATCCTTGTGTTGCTTGTCTAACACAAATTCTGACAAGATTACAGAGTAAGACAGACGCCTGAAGAAGAAAAGAAGGTACAAGTGCAGAAACATGTACAACTACCAAAACGAGTATACTAGCCCAAATGAAAAGACAGATAATGTTAATTCCCCATCTCAAAAAAGGAAGATTTCTTTAATATTTACATATTTTGGAAATTATTTTGAACACTTTGTGCATTTTTTTTAATTTTATTTTTTTACTTTTGTTAATTGCAAAAAAGTTTTAAAAATCAGGATTCAGAAAAATTGATCCACATTCAATTATTTGTAAGCAATTCCCAAAATATTTGTACAAGTTTGTAATCCAATTTATTAAGGTCTTCACTATTTCATTCATTTAGCTTTTTGATGAAAACTTATGTAATGTCAAATTTATTGTTAGTCAATTTAATGGAATAGAAAGAAATATTAAAATGGTATTAAGAGGAGATAATTTATAAATTACTCATTTCTAACACTGAAAAATCCTTGTAGAAAAATAACAAGATGAGGATAATACTGTAGGCCCCACATACATGAGATCAGGTTCTCATCCATTTACCCCAGATGAGACTACCCTCTGACAAGGCCTCATCTGGGTTCTTCTCCACCCAAAGACAGGGAGTCCTACAAGGATAAAGTTTTGTTGAACTCAAAACAGGAAGCACAATAACATTTTTTACTGCAAGTTTTTAATTACAAACCAGTATTTTTCTATATAGCCACAATCATTGACCGTGCATTTCCATATAGCCACCATCGTTGGCCATGCATATCCATATAGCCATCATATTTGGCCATGCATTTTTGCCAGAAATGAACACAAGTCCGCCTGCTATGTTTGTCATTACTGCCACTGATAAAACACATTAAATTCACTACTTGATTTGCCTGAAAATTCAACAAGCATCAATGAATAGTTATGTGTAATTCACATGTACACTTCTGCTTTTTATACATTATCTTGTCAGACAACATTTTACTAGACTATCACTCAGTTGTTATGTGTAACAAAATAAAATTCATGGGTTATTGTTAGACAGGTTCAATCTCTCCTACCACACCACTAACATTTGCTTCTGACATTGTTGGCCAATAGAATAAAATAGAAAGCATTACTTTTGTATATAAATGTTAAATGTCTTCTCTGATTTTACTGAATTGTAAGCAGCTGATTTTTATCAACTGATCTACAAAATTAAAATGAAACAAATAAAATTTTAGCCCGGCACTCTTCTGGTTTTATACAATTGCTGCATTCACACTTTTTGACATTCAAATTCCTTTTCATTACAATCCATACCAGACGTTACAATTCCCAATTTATATGATGTCATTCAATTTCCTTTCTGCATTTCTTTTGTTAAAACACATACCAAAATAGATGTTTATATTGAAATAAACAAAATAGATATGAAGAGAAATAAAAGAAAAAAATTGTGCCAACTTTTTAAGTCAATTTTTCTCATAAATCAAACCATTCAATATAGAACTGATTGATATCACAGTCATATTTTTTGTAAAGTGTTGTTTTCTTTTTCAGGTTCTCTTTTTATATTCAAATCTATTGATGGGCGATTTTCAGAGATTTTTAGAAAATTTGATCTGCGAGAACATTCTTAAAGTAAAAGAATTACTTGGGTTGAAAGAAATAACACCTGAAATATCAAATTTAAAATATGCTTGATTGTTAAGGAAAATATTTATGTAAATATTTCCTAGAATTATTATCATATATGTAAATTTCATGACCTAACCCAATTTTGATAATCTGTCACAATATCTTACTTTTTGTTCAGGAAGGCTTCTTAGTCAGGCAAAAAACATTATCAACTCTTCATTAAATCGCAAGAAGGTGAATCAAATAAATGTAAAAGATGACTCAGTTGTCAGCTGAATTTTTATCTTCAATTTTCAACAGATAAATTTCATTAATGTGAAATCTGTTGAGAAGGAAGAAAATGATGCTGACAAATAAAGATTTACTTGTGAAAAATACAGGCTTTTTATCATAAGGCTACGGACATTAATCTACTTAAGCAGACATACGCACAACACCAATAATGTAAAGTTATTGAGTGATTGAAACAACATTGAAAAAAGACCAAAGAGCAATAAAAAAAAAAAAATGGAAACAATGGAAACTTAAGAACAACAACAACAAAAAAAAAACAACTTAGCTCAAGAATGTTACAAAAAAAGAGATTGGAGGAAAACTATAAAATAATAGGAAAAGTTAACTGACCTACAAAAAATTTTTTGGAGAAGTTGGTGTCGTTATTGTGAATAGACAGAAAGGATGCAGAATATTAAGAAAATGGCTAAAGATATTAAATTGTAACCAAACCATAGCCTTTAAGTAAACATCACAAAGAGAAACATGTAATTTGAGCAAAAAACTACATAAAAAATTAAGTTAAAGGGAGATAACTCATGACTACCAGGAGTGGCTTTGCACAAGGAATGAGAATGATATACCCCAGTGATTGTAATAAAGGGTTGGTTCAAAATTCATAGCACCTGATGATACTGGGCATGATGGTAAACTGCATCCGACAGCAAAGCCTCTGATTTGGAGGTTGTGAGGAGCATGAAACTATCTCTTAATTGCTGTTGTTCCCAGGTCCACCCTGACCTGGAGTGGTAGCACCTGTTAGGGTCTCAGCTATGGGCAAATAGTTAACCCCCAAACTGGAGTCAAAACACTATGAAAGTATAAAAATGCTTTTATAGAAGTATATATACATAAAAATAGACTTTTATAGAAAAATATACATTTTTGAAGGAAAAAATTCTCAGCAAAACATTTTTGAATGCAAAACTAGAATACATTTTCAGTTTTATAAAATAAAAAAGGAAACAAAATTTTTGTTAAAATCCAACTAAATTAACCTTCACACTATAACCGAACATTAAAAAAACATTAAAATAAAAAAATACCTTAAAACCCCATCTTTTTGGCATTAAATGACCCACAGAAGTTGATATGCCATTAAGCAAAATTCAATCACCCTAGAACCTGAAGAAGGGTGGAGTGTACAACAGCTGAAACATCATAAAAAGAGCAACAAAGATGAGGACACTATTCCAAATAATGTAAATAGCATACATAAACAATTATTTCTAAAGACTAATTTTAATGATTAATGTAGAGCTACAGGGGTTGAACCTAACGAACTAGGCTAACGTTTATGCCTTTCATATGAATAATCAGCCAACATAACTTAGAAAAAACAATGAAGAGGGAGAAAAAAATGATCTGAATTATTACTGGAAGCAGTAAAATTATAGATCCCTTCAAATCTAATGATAATGCCATCAAAACAAGGCAATCCTTAACTTAAGAATCACCTTGTATCAAAATATAGAGAATTATTGTAAGTTCTTAGAAAAAAGATTTTTTTAAGTGATAAAAAGGTCATAACCAAGAAATTTTTAGTTAAAGATAAGACCTCATATTTATCAGAGTTGGCAAATGTTCACCTTGCCAAAAAAAGCTTCAAAGATAACAAATTAATAAGATAACCCAGTTTCTCTCTATTAATCTAATAGAAAACTTTTGGTACATCATTAAAAGGGATGTATATAAGAATAGAAAACAGTATTCAGAAAATGATGAAAATCATTAAAACCTGCTGCAAGTAATCTTCAAGTTAAAAGAGTAGGAGAGTTAAAATCAGAGTACGATAAACTAATAAATGTTATAGAATTTCAAGGAGTCCATTTTAACATAAAATAAAATAAATTATTTGGGTCTATGGAATATTGTGTTAATAAAATATGTTTTTGTGGCTTTTATCTTTTGAATGTATTGAAATAAAAAAAATGTTACTCTGACTTTTTAATAAAAGTTGACACTCCCAAAATAAGTTATTTTCAATATGTTTAATACAGTTAATACTATACCAATATATTACTCATGTAAATATTACAATATATTACTCATATAAATCTAAAAATTTTAACATCAGTTAAACATTTTGAAAACATTGACTTGCATAATAAAATCTAATGTCGAAATAGCAGCTATGTTCAAGGAAAACATCTTCACAGCTATCAACATTTACTTAACAGCAACAAAACTTCCATATGCCAATACAAATTAATTAAATCTTTATTAATTGGCAGAAAATTAATTAACCATTTTTAATAAAAAATTCAAGGACAACAAAAATCACACAATTAAAATGGGAATAACAGGAGGATTTCTAAATTCATCAAAATACTTTTTTTTCTCACAACAATTAGATTTGTTTATAACGTAATCAATCATATTGTACATGAAAAGAATTTTATTCTTTAAAAAAAAATAAAATAAAAATAAAGTACAACTATATTTTATTCAATTCTATATTCAAAATTATTTGTAGTGACTTGTTGCCATTTACCAGGCAACTTACCAATACCTTTTGATTAAATTCCACAGATTTTGATGTTTGGTTTTAATTATAGAAAGTTTTCCCCATGAAAAAGTTTTGCAACAATCAAAAAAAGGTAATAATTAGTTGCTACAAAGTCAGGTCAATATGGCAGGTTGGGTAAAATGGACCAACTGAGTTCCAATTTATTTTCTTGTGTTTTTCTTGCTCTGTACAGCTATGGAGGAGGTACAGTAGCGTAATCAGCCTTTGAGATTTGAAAAAGAAATCACTCGACCAGCAGTCAAGAGTGAGGGAAAATTTACTTGCTCCAAAATCATTTAACTCAACCAACACCATTTTCTTAATAGTCACCTTAAGTAAACGTAGCATGAATTGCTGATGCAAAACAAAAAATGAAATTTTAAATAAAATTTTGAATATGTTAGGATTTAAAAAATAAAAAAAAAATAACAAAATTTGATCTTTCTTAATAATAGCAAAAACATTTTGATGATAAAACTTTGTTTATATTAATTTTGAGCCCTTTTAACATTATTGTATGCTGTTTTTTTTTGTTTTTTTTGGCAATTGAGAGAAGGTACCTAAATTTTTAGTTTCTTTCTTCTGTTTGACTACAACCTCGATCTCATAGATGATAAATAACAAATCTGATTTTCTCAATGATTTTCTATAAAAAAAAATTACTTGTATAATTTGTTTTTCAGTGCATGGTTGAAAGAAGTATGCGTATTTTTTTCTTTCTTTCAAATGTTCATTTTTACTTTTCATAAGAGGTGAGGAAATATAGGATAATATTTTTCAAAATGAGTTTCTAAAAATCTGCGAGCATTGGTCGACAGAGACATTTTGGCTCCACTTAATTAAACAAATGTTTACACTGACCGGACGATAAAAACCAAGAGTTCAATAATGTCATTGTAAGTTATTCTAAGTAACTTGTGAATCTTCAATGGCATACTTTTGGGTTTTAAAAGGAATCAGATTTCCTTTTATATTTAATTGACCACAGCAAGTAAAGCAATAAACTTTAATTGCCCAATTAAGTTTTTTCAATCAGGCCAAGCAAGTGAAATCTCAAAGGCTGAACATAATGGATATCCGCTTGGATTGATAAACCAGAGATCCAAATTTCCATTGAGTTCATTACATTCACTTACATGTAAATAGCCTTGGGGAAAGGTATAAAACCACCTCTTCTCTACCCACCTAGTCTAGGACAGCCGGTCACATCTGGCCCTCAGTGAATCTTGTCCAGCCCATTACCTTACTCAGGACATGATATAAATATAGGTAAACCAAACCAAAGTGACAGTTGATAGTCTGAATATATTGTGTCGAAATTAAAAAATTTATTTCTTTTCACCTGGAAAATGTGTTTTACTTTTATTTTTTATTTGCAGAGATCGCCAAAATTAACATACGGCCTCACTTTCACTTTTTCTGTGAAATTGCTTTCATGAGCCGGTACTTCTAAATTAATATAAAATAGTGTTTTCAACTGATTTTAATGGAATTCTTTTTCAATACTGATTTATGAAACATTTATTTTTAAGATGTAATATTTTTTTAACAAAATTCACATCAGTTATTAAATTATATTGAATGCTTGTTTTCTTCAAAAACATAGAAAATTTATTCACATATTTAATAATATGGTTCTTTTCCATGACACTGGAGCCATAGTTGTTTGGTCCTCCTCCATGACTATACATAGCTTTTTGGCTCTCACTCTCCAAAAGGTTGCCAACTCCTGGTCTAGGAGAAGGAAAAACTCTGAATTCAAAACCCTCCTGGAGTCCCTTCCCCCAGCTATCAGTTGAATAGCCAGACAGACTGGGTTTTATAACCTTGGGTGGCAAACCATCTAGAAGAAAGAAAAATTGAATTCAAAACCAGAATGGAGAAAGTGGGTCTCCATCAGTTTATCTTGACCTGAAATCACCACTGCCGCAGCAACTAAAATACAGATGGTGCCGCTATGATCCTGATGGCTTATGGGTCTTGTGATCATTATGCAGCCTTCAGTTGTCACAGAAGAGAACACTTTTCCTACAAACTTTTACAGACATGTTGCTGGAGGTATAAATTTGCATTTATTGTTTCACTAGCATCATAGCCCAGTGTTGTCCGTGCAACTCAGAACATTTTTGTAGTAGGAGAAGATGCCACTTTTTATTTTACATGTTTTGTTTTTGTTTGAAAAAACTTTAAAAAAATATTTTTGTTTCAAAATTGCAGGGAAAAATATTCACATTTTTTTGTTGATGAAATGAATTTTTAAAGTGCCAAAATAAGAATATAAAGACTCTTTTTTTTTTTTTTAATAAAAATTATTTTAGTGGCATTTGACACATGTGATTTGATTTCTGTGACGTAAAACTGCGAAATAAAAATTAAATATAAAGGCTCATTTTTTTTTTTTAATAAAAAAATATTTTAGTCATGTTTGACACATGTGATTTGATTTCTGTGACGTAATTCAACAATCATCTTAGATCTTAGATATTTTACGGAGCAAATGTAAACAATTGACCCCATTGGCCAAAAAGTGCAAAAGGGAAAATTTGCTGAACTTAAACTCAAAAGGTATGTGTCGACCTGGCTTCCCTGTAGATATGTGTCCCTAGAAAGTTTGAATGGCATAGCTTAAAAGATATAGGCGTGCATAGGGAACAATCACACACAGGCTCACAGATTGCCTTTCATGTATATATATATATATATATATATATATAGATTACATTTTTAGAGGAGCTACAATGGATTAAGGAATCAGAGAGCTGAGTTTGATTTCCGGTTAAAATCCGTTAGATTCATTTACATGCTAATACCTTTGCTTTGGTTTGGTTTATTCTATTTTACAGCATATCAACCACAATGGGTTATTTAATGATAAGATTCTTAGGATATGTTGATACAGATAGAAATGTATTCTTTGTAAGAAATCAGTTTGTAGATCAGCTTTCATTGACACATTTTTATAAAGAGGTTTTTTGTCAAGAGTCAAATGTATTGCTGGTATTTCTTCTATAAAATCTATTTTTATGCTTTCATAATGTATTGACCCCAATTTGGTGGGGGGGGGGGGTTACTATTTGCCCAACCCTGGGTCAAAGTGGACCTGGAAAATACAGCAATTTAGAGGTGGTTCCCTGCTCCTCAAAACCTCCTAATCAGAGGTCTTGCTAATACCCTTGGAAAAGGTCTGAATCCATCTCTTCTCAACACTATTCCACCCAGCAGAACAGACAGGGTTCTATAGCCTTGGGTGTCAACCAGTCTAGGAGAAAGAAAACTAAATTCAAACCAGTCTAGAAAATCGAGAGAGACCTCAAGGTAGATAATAACTCAGTACTAACTGGTATTATCTGGTATGCCTTGTGGTTTGCTTTCTTTCCCTAAAATGTCACACACTTGTGTGCTCTGGGATTGTGGGTGTAGGATAGAGAGAGTTGCTCTGGCTCAGTGCAAATTATTGCAATCTTACTAATCACCTCAGAGCACCTAACTGTACAAGGTTGGGTTATCATCAATTTTCAATGGACTCCTAAATAAAAATATTTTAAGAACTCTAAATGAATAATAATCCAATGATCCCACCATGTGCACAATTTTCCCATTCTTCTAAGAAGCTAAGCTTCTGGTGTCAGTTGTGGAGATTTATCCCTGTCAATTCACTGCTTATTGCATTGAACATTGTTATATACCAACCATTTTTAATTATCTGTGATATTTACAGAACGTTTGTTAGAATGAAACATTAGTTATTATAATTGGTTCCCCAAAACTCAAATTAGTTTTTACTCAACATAATAAATTCGTGCCTTTTACCTTCAGAATGATGATGGTAAATCTATTTTAGAAAGTTTAAGTCATTTAGAAACTTTCATCGTACCCTGATTAATTCATATGAAGAAGACAATAAGATCACTAGTAACATAACATCCAAGTAACTTCAGAAGTAACAAAAATAAAGCATTTTGGACTTTATATATTTGCTTGGATTTTTTATTTAAAAATAACAAATATTTAAATATAAAGTTTACTTGAAGAGGTCAATTCCAAGTACTTGACCTGCTAAAACTATTTTTAATTTACTTCCTAAATTCTGGAGATAAATTTCTCTTGAGAAACTCTTAATTCATTTTGCTTCATCTCTGACATGAAAAACAAAACAAATACACCATTTGTTTGAATTTTGGAAATAAATTTACAGCCAATTCCATGAAAATTATTTTTAACATTTAAGGTTTCAAAAATGTTGGAAAAATAAATGCCAAAACCTTAAAAAATATTAAAATTATTTTTCTTAAGCAAATTTATTTTATAAAATCTTCCTGAATTTGCTTTTAACCTTGCTTTTGAAAGATTATTTCAAAAGGTCTACCAGGCATAAATTTAAAACAATGGCACTAAACTTAGAAAAATCGAATTTCAAATTTAGCATTGCAAATTAAAATATCCTAAAATGTTTATTTTCACAGCAATATAGAAATCCTATATTCTATTTTCACTTTGAGAGTATTTCATCAAAATAGATCAAGCTGAGAAATTTCCGGGCAACATCAGGTCCTCCCAAATTTTCATCCATAAAGTTCCAACTAAAAAAAAAAAAATGCTTCACTTTCATAATCATGTGATGCAAGCAACAATAAGTTAAAAGTGATGATAGTTTCCCTTTTACGTGACACCAAGAAAGGATTGCGAAAGTATTTCCTGGCTGAGGTCAACAAAACCAGCAGGAAAAGACTTCTTCTAATGATTAATACTTATGAAAAGCCCCAGTGGAAGCAGCCGACAACTTAGACAATGAATGAGATCACATGATGAGTAATACATTTCTTAGGTTCCTCTGTGAGCCCAGCTGTTGCCATCAACCTGTCTAAACAATGGTTTTGATTTTTCCTTTAGTCATAGAAAATACTGTGACAATACAAAAAAAAAAAAAAAAATTTTGATTTATTTTTTTATCTAATTTTAAAAGTCAACTGAATATGGATTTTGTAAACATACACATTATTTAACAGAAGACTTATTTCTTAGTATATTTGAGTGATCATTTATGATATAATGCATATATATATATATATATATATATATATACACACACACACACACACACACATACACACCATCATTTATATACACAGATATGATATATACCATCATTAATATTTTTTTTAAGTCAACTGTGAATATGGATATTGTAAACATACACATTATTTAACAGAAGACTTGCTTCTTAGTATATTTGCGTGATCATTTCAATATGAAACTTGGAAAACATGAATTACAATTTCTCTGAAGTTATTGAAGTTATTATTTTTCAGATATTAAAGAAAGACAAAAATTAATCATAATACAGTATCAGAAAATAAATTTTGAAAATGATGCAAACAAAATATTCCTATAATTTTGTTGCTTTCTATTATTTCAGTTATTTTCTGTAAAGATTGTCATTTCTTATTAAAGATGAATTTCTGTGAAGCCATTTTGAAAATTCATTGACAACTGTTTAGAATGAATTGGCTTGAAATAACTAAGAAAAATAGTCATCATGAATGTTATGACATGCAAATATCAGAACAAATAGAAAAAAAAAACTAAAATGTCACCGTATAAACAAGTTCGTCATTTAGCCAATCCTTTTGCAGTAAAGAGAAAAGGAAAGAAAGAGAAGAAAGAAAAAATGCTGAAAAATAAAAAACAAATTAAAGTTTTTTTAAATATCAAATTCTAATTTTAAAATTCAATTGCTTAAATGCTAATTTATGTTTGTGTTTTATTGTATCTTTTAGTGAATATTTAGATGCACCTTAACAGTTGCATAAGCTGAAGCCACGGGTGCTTGTCTCAATTTGCATGTGAGTAAACCTCACATGACTTGGAATTTTTTTACATGACTCCACTTCAACAACGCTTATAAGAACAAACTTTCTCGCTAAATGTTTCATACTCAAAAATATAAGTCTTTTCATAAAAAAAATGACAAAATTTCATCCTAATATTTTCATATCAAAAGCGGCAGACCTGAAGGAGACTACCACCACCTTTAAATTTGTTGTTTTTGACTTTTTTCAATGTAATTTTATCGATTAAACCCTAAAGTTTCCAATTGACAAAAAATTTGGAAAAATTTCAATATTTAATCAATGGGGGGGGGGGGGACTCAATTTTTCATACAACCTTATAATAAATCGATCCTGTGCAATTAACTTTTTGCTTGCACATATTCAACAACTGAATACTTTGTAAGATTTTTCAATAAAGCCATTCTTAGAGTTTCCGCAGAAGAGGCCATTGTAAGAACTAAAGAAAACTTGAAAAAGACAAAAACAAGAGCAACAACTCATCCAAAAAAACAAAACAAAACAAAACCAGGCAACCCTAATGCGAGTGGTTCTAAAATGGAGGATCGATTTACTATGACGTTGTATGAGAAACTGAGCCCCCACTAAAATTGTTTAAATATTGAAATTTTTTCAAATTTTTTTTTTTGATAATCAGAAACTTTATGTAATAACTGATAAGACTGTGCTGAAAAAAGTAAAAAACTGAAAAACAACAAATTTAAATGTGGTGGTAGCCTTCTTCAGGTTCCTCTCAAAAGCAATTAATTCGCAAAAAATAAAAATTAAATGAATATAAAATATGAGAGTTTTGACAGGTTAAGAGGCTCATCTCTTGTTCCCTGTTTAGGATGTGGTTTCCGGCTTTCTCTTTTCCAATCTTTTCACTATTACGTAGCCCCCTGCACATGAGTGGTGTTACTGCCTTGCTCGGGGTGATACGATAAAAAAAAAAAGTCAAGTTTTTCACAATAAAATGAACATCATGCTGGTAAAATTTTCAGCATATATTTATATAAGCAACATATAAGCATTTCAATTGATAAGAAATTGTTTTAGAAAAAATGTCTAATTTTGATTATGCAAAAAACTAAGTGCAACATATCTATTTATTTATAAAATGAATCCAAAAGGTATCAGTTATAGAAATTTAATTTATTAAACACAATATCCCAGATATCTGAATAAATTATTTTATATTTTAATATGGGCTTCTTGACATTCTATAATATTCATCAGTCTTTTAATCATTGATATTAACTTTTACTGTTTTGATTTTAGCATTACTTGAAGCAATCATATGCTTTCATCGTCAGATTTTTCATTTTCATAATTTCAGCTGTTTTCCCCCTAATCACTACAATATTGATTTCAAGTCCAAGATTAACTGTTATCTTTCTTGTATAGCCCTATGAACCTTCACTTTTTGCTCTTTCTTATGCTCACAGAACATCATACATTAATCCTCTACTATGAGTGACTCTTGGGTCTTATATTGGGTGAACATTAGTATTTAAAAAAAAAAATTCTTAAAATGTTGGACCAAACCCTTTATTCAATCCATATGAGTAGATTATTCCCACATTAGTTTTGTTCACTTTTGCACTGTTTATCCATTTCTTACATTGAATCAGATTATACGACTTTTCAGCGCAGAGATTGGTCAGTTGATTTTATTTGATGGTAAATTGACCTCTATGGGTTATTTAATGCCAAAATCTAAATCTAAATACTTTGTATGTAATTTTATGTTTTCAACAACATATTACGTATATCATTTCATACTTTCTGAGTAAAAGTATGTATTTAGATATATATTGTTGGTAATATAAAAATGTACTGTTGATTTTTGATTGAGGGTTCACTATTTTCCCATAGCTTGGACCCTAACAGGTGCTACCACCTCTGGTTAGGATGAACCTGAGGATAACAGCAATTAACAGGTGGTTCTATACTCCACAAAATCTCTAATCTCCCTATCAGAGGCCTTGTTGCTGGATGTAATTTATCTTCACACCTAAGAGAGATTGAATTCACATTTGCCAGATATATTTAACCAATGCATTAACACTCTAGGGCATGTATAACTAATATGAAATAATCCCATTATAGAAAGTGGAACAAGAACAATATACTCCCAAGGATTAAACAACTCCCAAGAATGTTTACCGAGTACAACAATGCCACAGAGAAGGCCAGAGGCTATAACAGTTGAAACATTGTGGTTATAACAAGCAGGATAAACACGCTGGTCTGAATAGTAAGAACACAATAAGGAGAATTCCTCATCTCAAAAATGATAATGTAAACTGCAGCCATTTTTATTACTTTCCAGAGATTTTCTTCAAATATCGTTTTTCATTCTTGTATCAGTCATTTAAGTGCCATACGTGATACATGCTTTGGGTAATCAGGTCTCTAAAGAGACATGACTGACTGAGCAGAAGATTGTCCCACAGTAGGTTGCCAGCCAAGGCTATAAAACCCAATCTGTCCTATTAACCCATAACTGGAGGGAAGAGATGGATTTCCCAAGGATAATTGTGCATAAGTGAGTGCAAGGAATTCAACTAGAATTTGAACTCAGCTCCCCAATCTCTCACTTCAAGTCGATATCCGCTGCACCATAATGCACATTCTTGTATACATCTCAAACTTGGAGAGTCTAGTCCAAATTTCAGTTGAATTCATTTCATTCACTTATGCACAGATACCTTTGGGAAAGGTATTACACCATCTCTTCTCCTTCCAGCAATGGATTGAATAACAGAAAAGATTGATTTTCTATTGCCTTAGTTAGCAACCAGTCTACTGCAAAAGAAAATGGTAACCTACAGCCTAGTCAGTTATGTCTGGCAAGAGACATGATTGTTCAAGTGTGTATCATGTGATGGCCCTTAATTGACTGACTGACTACATCTCTTAATGATAGTCTAAATTTTTTATTTGATTAGTACTTTGAGAGGCTGGAGGTTGTTCCATTAATCTTGTGTCTTTGAATAATTTATCATCAAGGTGATTTGTTTGCTTGAGTTTTGTTTAACTCAATATCAACCTCTGGATTATTTAAGGCCAAAAAGGTTGGGTTTTAAGGTATTTTTAAAAAAAATATTTTGTTATCAAGAAAAGGTTGATTCAGTCAGATTTTGATGAAAAATTTTATTTTTTTTATTTTAGAAAACTGAAGATGTCTTCTAGTTTTGAATTCAAAAATGTATTGCTGGTAATAATTTTTTTTTCCTTCAAAAATGTATTATGGCAATAACTTTTACCTTAAAAAATGTATTGTTGGTAATAATTTTCCTTCAAAAATGTATACTTTCTATAAAAGTTTATTTTTATGTATATATTGCTATAAAAGTCTATTTTTATGTATATATTGCTATAAAAGTCTATTTTTATGTATATATTGCTATAAAAGTCTATTTTTATGTATATATTGCTATAAAAGACTATTTTTATGTATACATTTCTATAAAAGTCTATATTTTTATACTTTCATTGTGTTTTGACCCCAGTTTGGGAGTTAGCTATTTGCCCATAGCTAGTACCCTAACAGGTGCTACCACTCCGGGTCAGAATGGACCTGAGAACAACAGCAATTAAGAGATGGTTCTATGCTCCTCACAACCTCCCAATCAGAGATTTTTCTGCTGGATGCAGTTTACTCATCAAGGTGAACAATCATCAGTTTTGCAAGATGTGAAAGAATGCTTTGTACCAATTATAACTCTTTAGCTTATAACCCATTTTGGTTGTAACTCGTACCACGTAAAATACACCTTGTCAAAAAACATTCAATAATCCTCTAAATTTACCTTGATACCTCAGAAAATTTGAAGAACTACTTGGAGAGTAATAAAGGCATTAAAATTATATTTTACTCACTTCATTAATATTCAAAAACATTATCCCACCTCGCTGTTGTCTGCTAAGTCGTGTTCACTGAAGACACAGCCTTTAACCCAATGATCGACTTCAACCAGTTTAGCTGTACATTTATCACTAAAAGATTTCATGTAGATATTTGCCCAACTTGCATGTTTTTCTTTGTGATGATTACTTGAAGGTGGTAGTTTGATTGTTTTCCAGTCTTTAGAATCAAGATTCAATAATTATAAATTGACTTAATAATATTAAATACAAGAATAATAATATTAAATACAAGAATAATAATATTAAATACAAGAATAATACTGCTCTCTCCAAATATTTTTGGTTCTTAAAAATAACAAACTCAATTATTACCTGGGAAATCACTGCAAAGATCAAATCTTATAATAAAATAGGAAATGATGTAACTTATGCCTTTCAGAAAATCTGTATTTTTTAATTATTTTTTTCTTTCTTCTTTTTTCTATCTTTTATTTTACTAATTAATTTATTCATTTTTTAATTTTTGATTGTTTTTATTTTTTTTTTCACTTTTAATTTTTTTATTCTTAGAAACAAATATTTATTCAAACACGTAATTCCTAACATAAATAAAACTAGTAACAATCCCTTCAATGTACAATTAATGAATTGGAACCCTTAATAAATCAGAACCCTAAATAGTAGGATTTTTTTCTTTTTTCATCTCATAATTTTAGTTTCCTATTCCATTTTTGAGTTTCAGTATAAACCTAACTAAATTTGATAAATAAAAATATTGGAACACCCGATTCATAATTTGTAATGACCTTAACATAAGCAATGCTAATATCTAAAATAATAATTCAAACTGAAAAATGGTCAGTTCATAATATACACCTGATGATTGCATTATGCATGAAACTGAGTCATGCTTAAAATGTGGGATAATATGTATATATCTATTAATATATAAATTTTGCTCTATTATATTGCATTGAGTACTGTTCTGTTAACACCTAATAAATATTTATATATTGAGGTGTACCTGCATGTATACACATTTATATATATATATATATATATATATATATAAAAGGCAAGATGTTTGTCTCTTTGTCCTTTATACAAATCCACAATTTTTATCAGATTTCCATCAAACTTCACACAAATATTCTTTAGGTCTCCAGTCAGGTCATGGGCTACTTATTTTTTCCGATTTCCGCTCGATATCGGAAATCGATACCCCCAATATCCGATCAGGTCTGATCAAGAACAGGATTTCAGCACTTTTATCATGGTTCTTGCTGCAGAATTTGCTCTAACTTGGTAAAATTATAGTTTTAATCTCAGACATTAGTAGATCTTCTCAGACGACTCATTTTCCCCCTGATATTCTATTGAATCTGACCAAAAACTGATATTCAGCCATCAATATGGCTCATTTTCTCTAATTTTATTCTCAATGCGTACAATAGTTTATCCTTGGATGACTTATTTGACTCCAATAGTGGAAATCAATATTCTGATATCCTATCGAGTCTGATCAAAATTTATTGATAGCAATTTTTTATTTTGGTTTTTGTTTCAGGTTTTACTCTAAGTAGGTATAATTGTAGTTCTTAGTCTCAACCATGATACCATTTACTCAGAGGACTAATTTAGTCTTAAAAATTCAGTTTGCGAAGGAAAACTTATCTGACATTCATACCAGAAATCAAAATTTGACTTACATCAATTTATTTTAGTAAGTTCTACGGGTTCGAGATCAACCTTTCAATATCTTACGTTTTTTGTGCCAACGTCCAAAGAATCTGAGCTCCAGTACCATGGATTAGTTTTAAAGCTTTCATTACACCCGAGCAATGTTAGGTTATACTGCTAGTATTTATATATTATATATATATATATATATATATATATATATATATAAAATACAGATCTGGTCATACATTGAGCACAGTTTCATTAACACCTGAATAATAATATACATGCATGTACCCTCATATATATATATATATATATATATATACATACATACACACACACACAATATGATGATTAGAACCATTCAGCTACATAAAATCTCATACCATCAAACAAGTTACAAGTTATTATAAATATTTCTAATAAAATGATATTACGAGCTGAAATTCAGATATTTTATTTATCATATATCCTGAAAATTTTACAAATTTTATTGTGAAAATATTAGTTTACATAATAAAATCTGACAGTATTAATATCAGAAGATATAAAGAAAGTTTTAGCATGTTTAAAGCAAAAAGCCAACACATGATTTGAATTCCTTGTAAATGGGGATTGCATCCTTATTTAACTTAGCCACTATTGAACAATATTATTAACAAGCGATACAAAATAAACTCGCTGATTGAGCTCTAATAGTAGCAGTCTTGAAATCTAGCATCATAAATTGAATGTGTCATCTGAAAAACCATGCAAATGGAAATTATGCAAAACTGTCAGAAGTTGATCAAATTTGCTTGACATCCACTTTTTTATGTATGAAAACGAAGTAAGAATTACTGGGAATTGAAATATCAGATAAAAGAAAAGAAATGCACTTCCCATGATTTTCAGATCAGGCTAAAACTCTTTGCTATCAATTTGATATTTGTAAAATCTACAATTTCAAACTGGTACGATGACAAGGGCAGCTACAACCTTTTGGGTTGATCAAGAAGGTATTAAAAAATAAATTCAGATGTTTGGCTATTTTGTTAGATTTTAAGCAGTGGGTCAAGTAGGGAATCTTTCTGCATCACTTCATACAAGGAAAACAAGAGTTTTTTTTAAGAATCCAACACAAAAATGGAATTCATATATGTAACTGACTATTTCACAAATTATTTGAATTAGTCTCTTCCTTGTATTTTCTCTATTCAAAAGGAGTAGTTAAAAAGAAATTAAACTGAAAACATTGATGTTTATCAACAGACGTTTTGCATATTGTATAACTGGAAACAATCATTTATAAATTTGTCTGGTAGATTGGATATTAAAAAAAGTCAATTGTAGATTTGATCAAATTCAGAAAGAAAAAACTTTCTGTTAGGTTGGAAAGAAAGTTACATTTTCAGGCATAAACTATAAGATTATTTTACAAAATTATTTTTTGACAGTACAAATAAATTGGTATTGCAAAATGTTACAATATACAGGATATCCCTCCAAAAAACATATACACTTTTTGACTTCTTATAACTACTTGAATTTTTTTTCTTTTTTCAGAACCATGCATTTAATTTTATTTAATATTTAATTTTAACCATTAATCATGTTTGCAAGACAAACACTGCATTTATTGTCATTTAAAGAGTGGGTAAATTTTGTGGGGGACACCCTTTATTTTTATACTTGCATTAAACTTTCTAAATTTATCTTATATCCTGAATTTTCTCTTCCATTAATTTTTTTCTTTTTTATAATCATTTCATCCCAAGCAAAGTGTACAGGAGGTTACAAAAGAGGAGAGTGATGAGAAAAAGGAACAAGTTACAGGGGGTGTCAGAGAATGAATAAGAGAAGGATGAGCACACTGGTGTGAAGAGAGCTGCATGAGAGTAGAGTGGAAAGGGAGAAAAACATGATACAAGGGTTGTCAGGGAAAGGATGCGAGTCAAGGAGATAAGAGATGGCAATTGACATTGCATTTAAATTCTTGGAGATTACAGCTGTCAGGGAAGCAAGTATATGGAAGGGAATTCCACAAGCAGGAAATGCGAGAAAAGAAACTTTTAGAGTAGAAGTTGCGGTTACATTTGATTGGTTTCACTGTAAAAGGGTGGGACCTAATTGTTAGTCTAGTAGCTTGAGTAAATTCATGCAGTGGGGGTACTAGGGAGCTAAGCGCATTTAAGCAGAGGCCGTGAAAGTATTTGTAAAAGAGAAAGAGGGAAGCCACATTACATCAGTGAGGAAGTGACTGGAGTTGAGCTACAATAATACTATAAAGCCATATCAACTGAAGTCATCATAATTGCACAAGAGATTTTGTAAAAGAAAAAATATTCCAATTTCTCAAGTTTGATTTAAATTATGTTACATTTGCAAACTGCTTTTATTTTCCTTTCTTTAAAATAATTAGTACCTAATGAATGGTTTCTGGATCAGATGTCCAGATATACACAACCTGAAGACAAATACCTATAATAAACTTACTGTCTACTCTCGATTGATCTAAGAAAATAAATTGTCACCTCTTAGCTTATAAGCTGGTACTGAATGTGAGCTGAGATCAGTCACCTATCCTCTGCCATACTATTAACAATACTGAAGATAAGACCATGTAATTAAAATGGGTTAAAAGAAGTCAATATTTAGAATGAAGCAATGTTAGAAGATTTCAAAATATTGTATGTAATGTATGAAAAGGTTTCTTTTTTTTTTTTTCTAAAAATATAATCTGGTAAAACGGAAAATACAAATTTAAAAAATTGTCACTTTGGCATATGTAGTAGAATTATTTGTGACAATACATATTAGCTAAAGAGTAAGCTTTAAATAAACTCTGAATATCAGCAGAGTTCTCGTGAATATATGTGTTCAGGACAGATCGATTAATTGGTAAATGAATTGTATACCACATTCTTCCCTGTCTTATTCTTACAGAAGAAAGAAGTCCTTGAATCAAACAGGTATTCTTTGCTGTCTGCAAGACCATGGCCGATTGCCAGAAGCATCATGAGGTTCTGCCTCTTTTTTGCTAGAACTGGATTTAATCCTGCCGTGCTTTCATAATCTGCAAGTGACTTGCTTGTCCTCTGAAATACCAATAGGTGGGATTTCTTCTTCAAAATTCACTTGTTGTCACTCAAGGGACTAGAGCTCACAATTTTCTGGTAATCTTCAGAAGACAACCATGTTTTTGTTTCTTTAACATCGGGTGAAGTGTTCTGGGGACAGCATTCACTTATACTTTTGAGTCCGAATTTGTCTCCCGACGGAACCAAGTCTCTAAGTGAGACTACATCAACAGACACATGCATAGTAGGAATTTGGCATCTAGAAGCTTCACTTGATCCACTTTTATTCAGTCACATATGTCTTTTTAGTAATATCACTCCTGGTTTTGAGAGCCAAGAAGGTAGAGGATATTCTAGTCAAACTTCTTCTAGGAAACAGGAATAATTATTCATGGGGCATTGTGTTAGAACACTGCTTTGCACAGGCACTAATTGCATGCAGGGCCTCTGAGAGTAATTGTTCTCAATTCTCTAAAGCTACCCCTTTAGCAGCAACTACTAATTGAACAGTTTTCCACATTATTCCATTATACCACTTGCACTGGCCACTGACTTAAGGCTTATACTTCTGGTTGTTAGTACCCAATCTTGCCTCTACATAATTTATATCAGGGTCAAGGACAGCATTTCAATCATTCGCTAAAATTATCCAACAAGATGTCGTCAAAAACAACAAAGAGACTTATCCTTCATAACATCCTGACAGATCTGCAAAGACAAGAACACATGCAGCATTCAAAGACTTGCTCACTAGCTAAGAAACACCTCTCAAGCATTGATCAAAACATGCTGAATGGGGAACAAACCTTGCAGACAGAATGCATTCATAGATGCAAATTAAAAAATGGATCTCCTCTACACAGCATACATCCACCCCAGGATGCTGAAGATCAGGAAAGAACCTTACTGGATGAGAGTCTGACCTCAGGCTTCAGGTATTCAAACTATCTAACCAGAGTGCTATTATCAGTCTAAGGTTGAGAATCTGGCTTGAACATGGTCAGAGAGAGGAGACCAATGACTTCTCCCATTGTCCATTTCATTCTTAATAGAACCATCTAGTGACACTTCCCTAATATTCAACAGCTACGTCAGGTTTAACGATCTATAGAGCAAAGAGTGAACAAAAACAGGGGTCCTCCCCACACAATATTGCTTCAGTTTGTTGATTTCCTGGTATTCTACAATTGCAAGTGGTGGGGTGATTTGGAATGAGTTAATAGCTTCCTCAAATATATCTCATATCTGCCATGCCCCTGACCCCGTTCAGATGACTGTGAGCACACTTTTTGATTGGAGAATTGATGGGAATCTTCTACATCATGCTCCACATATTTATTAATTGATAGCAGATATTTGTGTTCCAAGATCCTGTTTCCATAATTTTTGGTTCTCTCCACCTGAGCTGTGGAAACATGACCGAAGTTTTCCTCTAAATTCTTTGGCCTATTGCATGTTTTTTCATTTTTGAATCCCTTCAACATAAAGGCTTCTTTGCTTTTTGGTAGGTCTAGGCATTTTTTGTTTTTCTGGTGGGGAGGACTGGGTGTCGGATTTAAAGAACAGTTTGTTTTTTTCTGAAGGGACTGGGATCTCAGCTGAGTGGGATAAACTTGTAGCGCATGGAGTTAGTAGATGATGGTTCTGGCAATGATTTCAGAACAGGGGAGGACAGGGTAGAGGCTGAGGGGCATGATGCTTTTTTGGATGATGATTTAGTCAATATTTAAGCATCTAATTTCGCTTTCAGCTGCTTAATGCTTTCAGTTTTTCAAACCTAGAATTGTACTTTCTTTGCAGATCTTTAAATGAAGTACATGAGGCTGGGACATTGCCCTTAATACTAGTAGATAGTACATGACTTTAGTCCCATGGTTCTCAGGGGGCTGATACCAAGACCCTCTGACACAACCAGCAACCTTCTGGGAATGTTGGCCATAAATGAGACCCAAATGGGGTTTTGATCACTCCAGTCCCACTTACTGGCATGCCCATCATAGGTGAGGCAGAAATAATACTCAGATTTTGTTTGCTTTAGGCCTTCTCCTCTGGGCAGAAAGAGGAGAGGTGACTAATCTCTCCACATTTTTAGCCTGTTGGTTTTTGACTGGTCACTATGACCAACATTTTCATGCCTGCTATATTGAGACTGTTAGGAATGGAGAGTAAGGCTTCCTGATCGAGCATTGTTTTTATTGAGACAGCCAGATGATCCCTGATAACAAAAATCAGAACCTCAAACACTGCTACTTGACCTATGCCTGCTATTATACTAAATTATCAAGATCAGGTCTTTTGTGATTAGATCACAGCTAGCTGCCTTTATGCAGCCCTCAAGCATTGATAACAGTATGTCCCACACAAAAAGCCCAATCCATTAATTATTGTTTAGGGCTTAACCCCCAGGGTCTCCAATGGCTTAACTACTGACTTTTTTCACAGAGCAACAATTTTTTAGCATACACTTGTTGACTGACACTTTTTTTTTTTTTCAACCTTCTTAAATTCTTGGGAGTCTCTCAAAAGTCCATCTTCTTTTATAAGGTGTGCATAACTCTTGGGCCACTAAAAACCTCTGGCTTAGTCATTCATACTTTTTGTGTCATTGGTATTTCTGGCCTCCACACAATGACTCACACTTCACATTTTGAGAAGTGTGAGTCATTTTCAATTTTTTCCTTTTCAGGAAAAATGTGCATGTATGTTTGTATGTGTGTGTGTGTGTGTGTATATATATATATATATATATATATATATATATATATATATTCACATAAAATAAAAGCCAAAAAGGAAATTAAAAAACTCAAGATACAGAAATTAAATGTAATTCTTCCACGAATGGACGAATAAGACAATTTAATAATACAAATATTACACAACAAAATTAAAGAAATTGAAATACAGAAAAACCCAAAACTAGTTTTACCAGCCAAGTGGGAAATAAATAGAAAAAAAATAGTATAAGTTAAAGAAATGATTATAACACGAAATAAAGCAAGTGAGAAAAAAATACATAACAGAAAACACATAAGAAAAAAAGTTTCACAAAAGGATTGACAAGCAAAAAATAAAAAACATAAATACAAAAAAATTAAAGTAGAAAATAGACTAGAAAGTTCGTAAAAAACAGACTCATGAAAATAGCACAAAAAATAAGTGCATCACAACAAGAAATGAAAAAATAAAGACAAATGTAAAAAGTAAAAATAAAATTAATAAAAATAAAGTCAATAACAAGATTTAAAGTCCAAAGTTCCAATAAAAACAGAGAAATTCAAGCAAAAATAAAAAATCCAAAAATGACAGTTGGTCAGCTAAGTGCTATACATGATACATGTTTGGGTGATCATGTCTTTTGAAGAGAGATGACTGAATGAGCAGAAAGATTTTCCCGCAGTAGGTTACCATTACTTCCTGTGATAGATTGGTTGCCAAGCAAGGCTATAGAACCCAATTTGTCCTGCTATTTAACCCATAGCTGGAGGGAAAAGAGATGGATTCATACCTTTCCCAAGGGTATCAGTGCATAAGTGAATGCAGCAAATTCAACTGGAATTTAAATTTGGCTCTCCAATTTCTCGTTCTGAGCTGATATCTACTGCACTACAATACACATCCTTAAAAAAAAAAAAAAAAAAAAAAAAAAGAGTAGCAAGTCAGCAAAACTTCACCTGCAAGATGAGACTTCAACTGGTTACAAACAAGAGCCAGCCAAAAATAAACTTTAATAAACTCTGTATTTACCCACGCTTCTGCACAAAGGCAGGATGTTGCATAAGGTCACTTTTACCATGAGACCCTTTTACCATTCCGAGCGCATATGCCCAGGCAAAAATTTCTTGTAAACCATGCATATGCAGGGTAGGGCTCTTGCCTACTTTCTCTTTGGCAAAGTTTTGGCTGGGTTCCTTCCCACCAAAAAACAGAGAGTCCAACAAGAACAGAGTTTTGCCACACTCGGTATTTACCCAAGCCTGCCTACAAAGGCAGGATGTGGCACAAGGTCTATTTTACCATGGGGCCTTTTGAGCACACACACACACACACACTTGAGAATAATCTCATCTGGGTTCCTCTGTTCAAAGGTAAAGAAGCTAACAAAGATATTGTTTTAGTGAACTCTGAATATCAACAGAGTTCTCTTTAATACATGTGTTCAGGACAGATCCATTAATAGGGGAAATGGATGGGTGGGTCCACAGCACATATGATTGGAATGATCCAAAGATGCAGCTAGTACAATCTTATCCTGGTTCTACCAGCAAAGAAATATTTATCATCAAAAAGTAAGCATTTAAAAAGAAAAAAGTAAATGGAGAATTTGATTGGTTATATCATAATAAGAGGTAAACTGCTATTTTTTTAGCTAACAGAACTGAAGAGTTCCAATCAATTTATTCATAACTCGATGATAATTCTAACAAAATAACATCTAAATTGTTGAATAAATGACATCTTAATTCCTAGTTTGCATGCATTCTTACTCAAAAAAAAAAAAATCAATTTCAAAGTTCTTTAGAAATCTTTATAAATTTATAATCTAAATTTCAATACCTTAAAAATCAGTGAAATTTTAGATAAAGGTCTCAACTCTTTATCAAATTTACATATTTTGATCAGAGCAACAAAAAATGAACTTGCTAATTTGAATAATGACAATATGTCATCTGAGAACATCAGACAAAGAAGATCATAAAGCCACATGGGTTTAAACAAGGATTAAAACAAGAAAGAAAGTTAGTAATTCAAATGAATCATGTAATATATATTCCTTTTCTACTACAAGAACTACTTAAAACAAATATTTTAATATAAGCAAACAAAGATCTTAAACGAGAATCCTCACCTATAACCAAGTCTTCATCTTCACGTTATAAAAGATCTGCACATCACTTAGAATGATTTTGATAATCTTTTCTAGCAACTAAAATGCTTAAGATTTTTTTGTTAAACAATAAAAATTTGTAGGGCTGCATGTCTTCTTCAGGGAAGTTCTAGAAGAATCTGATTTCACTGAAGGAAACCAAACAAGTTTATCAACGAATAAACTGTTCCAACTGAAGCTAATGAGAGAATATTTACTGCAATTATTTCATGCCTTATTCAAAAGATTATTTTTTATTTTCTTGTATTTTATTACAACATTTTGGCTGATTAGCTTTTTTTTTTTATCTTCCCTCCGATGTTATACATTGCATTCAGTCTTTTTTATTTCACTCAGGAATTTTCTAATTAAAAAAAAGAATAAAAAAATAAAGAGATCATGAAATCAAGTGTTTATGTTACATTCTCTTGTGAGTTGAAATCAGAAAAATTGGTTTATTGACAGTGGCAATTATGGAATTCTGAAGTGAGAGGGGGCTCAGGGACTGAGGTCTTTTTTTTGGAGGGGTGCTCAAGCGGTGTCTCCATTTTTATACTACATATACACAACTTAGGAATGAGTTTGGGCATAATATGTTACTTCACTAAATTAAACAGGATAATTTTCATTCATAATAGTGGAGTTCTAATCTATTCTTGCCCTCTTTTCCACTCTCAAGCTGTTGGAACACGAGAGGTTAATTTCAAAACAAAATCAAAGGATTAATAATACTAACATCAATACTAGTAGAACAGTGTGATTTGTCTGCACTGATTTTTTTCCTCTACAAAACTTTTTTGAAGCACAAAAAATAAATGCAGGAAAATAAAATAAATGTGAATATAAAAAAATGCAATGAAATCAGTCAAAATGCTGTGAGCACCACAGCCATACAAAAAACAGCAAAAAAGTTAATTTATGTTTTCAGTAAAGTTCGACCATATGATCAAGAAGCTACTTTGAAATAAGGAAATAATTTAAATAATATTTCTTCATGACCCTGAAACAAAAATATCAAATAGGGCATTTGGATTGATACAAACCCAAGTTAACATGCACACTATATTGCTTAGATTTGACTTATTTCTCTAGCTTTCAACAAAAGTTATGTAAATTATTTTACATCAGTATTCATAGAAATTTACTTCTTAAAGTAATGGATGGACATTGTAGTGCAGTGGATATCAGCTCGGAACAAGAAATCGGGGAGCTGAGTTCGAATTCCAGTTGAATTCCTTACATTTGCTTACACACAAATACCTTTGGGAAAGGTATTAATCCATCTCTTCCCCGATTGATTTTTCTCACTTTCTTTCCCTCTTATAAATTAATTAAGGTTATCCTTGAAAGCAGAAATGATAGACTAAGATTAGCAACATTAGACTTGAAAGAGAAAGAACAATTAACTTCTTTCAGAAAAAAGAAGGCACAACTCAAATTATGATTAGTACACCAATGGATATTGACTCGGAATGATAAATCGGGGAGACGAGTTTGAATTCCAGTTGAATTCCTTGCACTCACTTATGCACAAATACCTTTGGGAAAGATATTAATCCATCTCTTCCCTCCAGTTATAGGTTAAAGATTGGGTTCTATAGCCTTGGCTGGTAACCAGTCTACTGCAGAAAGCAATGGCAACCTACTGCGGGATAACCTTCTGCCCAGTCAGTCATGTCTCTTTCGAGACATGATCACCCAAAGCATGTATCACATATGGCCCTTAACTGACTTCTTAAAGAGCAGAGTCAATTTATGCTACTACTAGCTCAAACATTTAAGCTAGATCAAATGGTTGAACTCGAGGTATAGTCATTAACTGGATAATTCACAGACGGCTAATTCATTCACTAGACTGACTGCGAATACCCGTTTGCACTTTGGCAAAATTACTACTAAGAGAAGGTACTTCCACTCATTTTTGATAACTAACTTTTAAATTGAATTTTTAAAAAATAAAAAAATTTTCTTAAAACTTTTATTTTAGTCTTAATTGAAAGCTAAATGATTAAATTTATTATTTCCAGTAAGCAAAATACTCTGATGTATTTCAAACAGAAATTATATTGATTGGAATCTAAAATTTTGAGATTTTTTTAAAATTAAAATAAAATTTTTGGCCATTTTTAGGCAATCAACAGATTTGTAGGCAAAAGTTAATTCTCAGTTTTAAAAATCTTGCAAAAATTAAATATACATCTGTGACATGCTATTTTTGAACAATTAGCAAATTTAATGTTTAATTAATCTGATTTACACAGGTATTACTTATAGCATGAAATTTAGGCTAAACCTATTTCTTAATCATGGAATGTTGATCTTTCTGGCCTCCTCTCCCCCATATAATTTGGCATATGACAACAGACAGATGCAAGATAGACTAAGTATCTATAGTGATCACAAGTAACATATTTATCCCAATTTTTTCTCTGTAAGGGGAAAAATAACTGTGAAACACATGACTTTAATAAATTTTAAAAATATTTTTGAAACTTTATAAATTATTATAATTAAAAAAATGAAAACAATTCTCATAAAATTTCATTATTAATAGAATTTTTTTTCTCTAGACTATAATGTCCTTAATATATATTATTTATTAAAGCAATTAAAAGCTTATCTAATTAAATAATGTCATAGTTTTATTGCATTTTTATTTTACTATTGGGAGCAGATTTTCAAAAAAAAAAAAAAGCTAAATGGTTGAAGGAAAAAAAAAAATAACAGATTATTTACATTCACCAATGAGTCCTGCATTTAGCTGATAAAACTAATTTACAAAATTTAATTTCTTGAAATTTCACGAATTTATGTGGAGTGTGTAACAGATGTAAAAGAAAATAAATATTTTTACCATGATTTTTAAAAAATAATAATCTAAAAATTAATTTCATTCATTTGTGAATAAGTCCAGAATGTTTCATTAAAATCTGACAATTATTTGATTTTTGCAAGAATTTTCAAATTAATGTGTTTTTCACCGAAAAATAACTGAGTTACATAATATTGCATTTTCCATTGTAAACTCTTATAACGATCTGGTTACCCGCTAATGAAAATCAAAACAAGATTTTTACCAAAATTTTGAATGTGTTAGAAAGGATTAAAAATTTTAAAACATAATTAAAAATACTTTGATCTTTGTTCTTAAACATTTTGATGGAAAAAGCTTGTTTTTATTAAGTTGGGGGGTCTTTTTTCTTCATAACTAAGAGAGATGTTAAAAAAAAAAAAAAGTTCATTTATTTTTCTTTGTTTTTTTCTTTTTTGTTACCAAATATTTTAACTTATGATTTTGCTTTTAAAAGGAGGGGTAAAAGGATATTTTTTTTATTACCCTGATTTCTGGTATTTGAATTTTAGCTGATACGTGTAAATGATGCCTGATTATTTTGGGGGGTTCTGTGAGTATTAAATTCTCCAGACCCTCTTTCCACATTGCATATCCCAGGAACCTCATCTGTCTCTTTCTGATGTTAAGTATGAGTTTTCTTCTCATTTGCATCCTTTCTAACACCTCATCGTTGCTCACATGCTTGGTCCATGGTATTCTAAGCCTCCTTCTGTTAAACCACATTTCTGCTGCCTCAAGCCTCTCTTTCATCCTTGATGAGATCATCCAACATCCACTTCTATACAGAAAGAAAGATATCACATAACAATCCACCAGTCTTTTCTTTATTTGCAATGAGATTTTTCTGTCTCTCCCTGGTTAGCTTCTGAAATACATGACTTGGCCATGCCAAGGTCTGTCAGAACACTTCCCAGCTATTTAAATTTCTTTATTTGTTTTATTTTAGTTTCTCTGGACTCTGGTTGACATTTTGGGATCTTCTCTTTGCTGATGGCCATACATTGAGTTTTTTTTAAGTTTATAGTCCTTTTGCTACCTTCTGCAGGAGGTCCTGAATTTTCCTTTCCGTGTTGACTATCAGCACTGTGTCATCCACACATCTTATATTGTTGAGACTGTGGCCGCTGTACAGGTTGAATAGATCTGTTAAGAAAACTCCTCTTTCTATTTTTGTATACCTGTTGAGTTCACTTCCTATTCATATGCAAGCGGTTTTCTGCCAATATACATTCTTGATTATCCTAACGTCTTTTACAAAAATGAGGTTGTTGAGCATCTCTATCGAGTCTTTGTGGTGTACTTTGTTAAACACCTTTGCATAGTCTATAAAGCACAGATAAAGGTCTTTCTGCATTTATATTGCTATCTCTGATAGCATTCTGAACATGAATATCACATTCCTTGTTCTGATATCTTTAAAGAAACCACACTGCTATCTCTGCTGCATGCTCTATTCATTATGCATTCTGAAAAAGCTATATGAAAAAGAAAACGCAAAAGGAAGTGCTGAAGATCAAATCTTATTAAAATCAGAGACACATCAATTTCATAAATTTTTGAAGCTTATAAAGTGGAGGAGGCCAACCAAGGGGACAGCCAAAATTGGTGGTGGGGCTTGTCCTCTTCTCCCCTACATCCCCCGGTAGAATCTGCTTATTGCCCCTTGATATAGAAGAGCCTAAGGGATAAAAATAGTTCTCCTAAACAGTAGCTATTATAAGTTTTAGAAAAAAATTTTTTTAATTTTTATCAGCTTGAATTATTTTATTCTGTTGTCAGAATAATGCATTCTACTTTTAAGGCTGTAAAATATAATTTTAAAAACTAAAAGTGATAAAGTAATTCACTTGGATTTTTCTTGCTTTAATATTTTTTTTTTTATTATTACTATTAATATGAAGATTTTTCCAAAACACAAATTTTTTCATGGTAAACAAATAGATGAATACTATATTCTTATATCAATGAACATTTTTATATTTTTTCAATCATTTTTTTTTTAATGCCAAAACAGTGAAATGATTATTTGTATAAAATAAATAAATCTACAGGAAAAAAAAATCTGCAGCTTTGAAAATTTGTCTAATTTTGCATTTGGAATAATTTGTCCTTGTCTGGTGTCAGGTTGGCAGTGAGTGAAGGTTTGAAGTCATCAAGGTGGAGGTTCTCTACTGTGAATTGGTTCAGACATCAAATGACATAGCAGAGATAGTAGCAGCTGCTGCCCAAAGAAAGAGAGTGACAAAAAGAAGGGGGAGAGTTAAGTGAGATATAGAGAGGAGGTAAATGAGACTCAGAGAAACAGAAAGATGCTGACTCTTCAAACTCATCCATGCCATTCTCTGTCTCTTCCTTCCAAATATTTCTGCATACACCCCACCCCCCAACCTACTCTGCTAAAAGGTTTTACTATCATTTGGGAATCTTAACCCCAGCCAGCCATGACACATCACAAGATGGATTTGTGGGATCATCGCCTGCTTATTAAGCTTAAATTCTACAAATTTTGTTTATTTTATTTTCTATGTGAACAAATGAAACCTTTTTGGGGAAGAACAGAAACAGCATTCCAATAAATGCCTTGGAAAAATATTAGCAAAAAATAAATAGGATCCATAAAAACTTAAATATAAGGTTTATAAATTTTTGGAATCATCATTTTATTGAAGTGGTTTGTCATCCAATATTCATGTGTTTCAGGTATATACTTTTGGCCCCAAAAAATAAATTTTAATTTAAGATAATAAATAGAAAATTAGAACCAGATGTACATGCAACTCAAAATTCTTCAATGATTTCAGGAAGGAGACATTTTTAGGCAAGAAAAAAATTTATTTCATCTGGTTTAACCTCTTTAGAAAATATATTTTTATTAACTTTTCATTCTAATGATTTACAAAAAATAAATAAAAAATGCATACATCATATTTTTTTAAATTAAAGATTTAGTTTTTTAATATCCTGAATTTAAGATAATTTTTTTTCAGTAAAATTTTAACCTTCCTTAAGTAAAAAGTAAAATCTTACCACTAATTCACATTGGTTGTGAATTATATAGGATCTTATTTACCATTTTGATGGTTAAAACATTCTAATTATGAATGCATTATGTGATATTCATCACCTTAGCTTAGGTTCTATACAAACTCAGCTTTTAAATTGGCAAATAATATGAATACAAGAAAAAGACAAAAGAATTTACATAACCAATTATCAAGAAATAATCAATCATTGCACATGTGTTCTCAAATATGCATTTCCTCTTTTCTCATCTATTAATTAGATCCACACAGATGCATTTAAAGCTGTTGTAGGTCAAGTTAGTAATTTCAATAATGTCATGATAAAGTGAATAATGACAATAATTTTATGTAAAGAGATTGGTTTCATCAATTATTGCACAAGACAAAATTTGAAAGAGCAAGCAACACTTCAGTTACCAAATAAATCCACAAAGATATTTATAAACTACACAGCCCCTTCAAACAGAATGTAACGCTAGGCTAGAGGGAGTTCCATACTTACATGAGACTAAGTACTGATCAGCTCTTACTGACATTACCCTGTTGAAGTACTTGAGGTTTCAAAGATTAAACTTTGTTCCCCGCTTTGAGATCAGTACTGCCTTAGAAAGTGAAGCCCTCCCCACTAGAAAATATTATATTTTGGAGATTTTCACACATGGCAAAGAGGATATTTAACTGAATGTCCACTCAAATAGAATATTGCACATGACAGATTTTGAACAAAGAACAAAAATTGTTCAAATCCTACAACATTCTTCTATTTGGGAGATGCTTCAGTGCCAGGGATTAACCTTAACTCCCTTCTGAGAAGAGTTACCACCTTGAGTAACAACCATCTATAGCCGAGTATATATATATTCTATAGCTTTGCAATAGAGTATTTATCTGCACATTCACTTAAATGATATGTGGCACAAGGCTAGGTTTAAAGTGAGAGTCCCATGCATACATGGGATTAAAGACAAAAATTCTTCAGTTTCCTTGGAACTTCTTTTGGGAATGTCACAGATACTTGAGATTAACTGAAACCACATCTTAATGAAGAGATACTATCTTGGATGGACAGTACTCTGAAGTTGAGCATATTACATTTTGTGTTCTCCAGGTGAAAATTCACCAATTCAGAAATTGACATCATTACAAATGCATCACAGAGAAAAAATCTATATGAAGAGAAATGATTTAGGAATGTTTCATAATACAACTTTTAGAAGGTTCTCAAGACTACTACAGTTAGGATCACACTCACTACACAATCAAGGGTCTAATGAGACTAGCTCATTAATCATTGCTCCAAGACAAGCATTTTGACTGGTAATGTATTCCTTTCTCTCTCTCATATGTAAGGTTTTTTAAGTTTTGAATAAGATTCTTTTTAAATTACTTTCAGTTTTGACAATGGTGAGTAATTGAAAACATCGAAGACAATTTCTGAACTTAATTAATCAAACTATAAATTCCTAGTGGTATTGAATCAAAAATTTGCAAAAAACATTCGCACCTTTTTAATTAATGAACATCTCAAAGGTTTGATGCCAACTAAATATACATACATTAAAGCACTGTCATTTATAAGCAAATAGAGATTAAACAATTCACTCATTTCTCCAAACTATTTTAACAGAATAGAAAATAAATTATCTATCTAGTCAAAAACATAGACTCAATTCAAGATGAACTCAGTTTTATTTCTATATTAATTTTGCTTTGTAAAATTCATTATGTAACTTTCCTCGAAATTCTTATAATCAAATCAAATTAGAAAAGTTCTAAACTTTAGTAGAATTTTCAGTTATTGTTGCTTCTATTTTAAAATTGACCTTATATATTTTCATAAGTTACAGTTTCTTTGAGTTTTTTGTCCATAGTGAAGATGTGTGTGTGTGTGTGTGTGTGTGTATATATATAATTAGGCAGCAATAATAATTGTGTATATGCATATGTCTAGTCATAAAAGTGATGTCTTCATCTTTGTGCAGATTGGTCAACAGTGTGGGTGTCACAATATTCTAATTTTGGTTTAATCTTTTTAAGTACGTATTCTTTGTATTAGATCGAGATGTTAGATTCTTTGAGAATGGATTCAAAGAAAGATGGCAATGTAATATTTTAGAGATGTGTTTATACTTGGTAGGATTGCTATTATTAAGTTTTCAATGTATTTTCTCTTTAAAACATTATCTTTTAGATAAAGATAAGGATTCTAGCTTAAAAACTTCTGTAAAAATTATCATAAACCAAATAATATTATATTTTAATTTTAAATAATCAACAGTTTCAAAAATATGACATCAACTTTTTTTTTTAAAAATCAATTCACCCCAAGCAAAGCAATAATGCCACTCAGGTACAAAGGTATGGTGTGAGTGAAAGAAAATAAGATTTTAGAAAGAGCCAAAAACCTAACCCTTATCAAAAAACAAGTTATAAACATTTACACCTGTTAAAAAGACCAATTACTTAAGGCAAACGTTTGTTATCAAACTTTTTATTTTTATGTACTTGATTGAATAAAAGGTCATAGAAAGTAACTTTGAACGTTTTGCTTTTGACAAAATCCAGGGAATCAACTAGATAAGTGAAATATAAAAAAAAATAAAAAGTTTAAAATACTTTTTATACAAAAAGGTAAGACTGTTAGTAAGAAGAACAAATCAAGACAGGAATTGAACTCAAACAGTAAACAATATTGAAATTTTTTTTTTTTTTTTTTTTTTAAATAGATCAAAATATTCAGCAGGGTAAAAATCATTCAAATAAAAAACAAAAAAGTACAAAAACTCAAGATGCTTAGAACTGAAAAATAAGAAACCAAAAATCTATTTTATGAAGATCATTTAATATGACAATTTAAAATGCAAAAATACATTTTTCTTAACAAGATTGTAGTAAACAATAAGAGATCTCAAAGAGTGTAGTATTTTATAAATCAAGTCCTGTGCATTTTTAATAATCATGTAAAAGAACAAAACAAAAACTTTTGAAAGAAAAAAAAAAAGAAAAAAAAAAGTTTTTTTTGTAAGAAAATTCTTTGATAAATAACTTGTAATAAAAGATAGCAGAATGAAGCGTTCATTACTGTTCTTATTAACAAAGATGACATCTTTAAATAACTAATCAGGATTTATAATTGCTCAACAAAGAAGCAAACAAAAAAAAAACGAGAACTGGTCTGCCTTTATATACTTTGGAAAAAACAGCCTTTTGTTGATGAGAGGCAAGAGAAGTGCAAACAGTTGTCATAACAGAAATGTCAAGGCAGCCTGATCTAGAAACCCACTTGTTTGTCAGCTGACAACCAGGATTTGGCAGTTGTTGCATGCAGGTCTAATATGGAGGAAGAGGAGAATAGGAGGATAGCCGAATAGATAATTGAGGTGGACATCAAGTAGAGTAGGTATAAAAATGATAGATGAGTTGGACTTTAACAGGGGTAGGGGGAATAAAGTTACAGATAAGTATCAACAGATTTGGTGGGGTGGAAATGAAGGCAGACAAATATAAATAAGTGTCAACATGGAGGGGGGCATGAAGGAGACAGATGAAAGTCACCAAGAGGCAAGGGGAGACAGTTAAAGTGATACACATATGCACACTAGTGTCACCATGGGAAGAGGGGATGAAGGCAACAGCAGTGGGGAGCTAGTGAAGGTGACAGACAAGCATCAGTGTTGAGGGAAGACAACAGGTGAGATGGAAATTCACTCTTTCAAGCAAGGTGATTACATTCTTAAAGTCATTTTGCAGATGTCTTCGAAACAGTCATCTTAATTTCTGTTGTTTTGATACAAAAATACACCCTTTCTAAAGTATTTTAACACCTTCAGACATGTTTTGGGATTTTAATTGTACTTAGTACAAGAAAAGTCACAAAGGAATAGGAATAGATAGGTTTGCCTATTGTCTGGTTCACATTCCATCCTGGGATTTTGAACATACGTAGCAGTTTTATCCCTTGTTTCCCTCATTTAGAATTGTTTCCATTTGCTTCTAAAGTCTACTTCAATGCTATACTTCTAATGTCTCTGCTTAAACTGTCATTTTATTTACTCCCCCCCCTCAACAGGAGTAGATAGGCTTTAGAAGGTTAGGTTCACACACTCCAGTCTTTTGAACAGGAGTAGAATTTTATCCCTAGTTTTTTGTTTTAAGCCCAAGGTCAGCCAACCTCTATCCTCATAATACTCTTACTTCTTCTTTAAAATCTTACTCAGTAACTCACCACTTTGAGTGGCTCTTGGGCCTTGTATTGAACTTCAATTTGAACTGAAGAAAACAAATTGTTATTTTTAATGACACTAAACTTAGTTTGACACATGGCCATATATGAAGTGCATTCAGTGACAATGAAACATGCAGTAGCAAGAGTCTGCGAGACTTGCCTTGCAAACCACAGCAGCTCCAAAGCAAGTCCCTCATTAAGCGACATGGTGATATTTAATGAAGTTTGGAGATTTCTGGGGCCAACTCCTTGACTTTATACCCCTAAGTAGGAGGGACTATAGGGTCTAATACTGAGAAATGTGAGAAAGGAGGACATTTTAAATATATAAAAACAAATGAAATAAACATTTTATTAAAACTCAATTTTTATTTTAATAATCCTAGTCCCTCTTGATGTGGATACTTGGGACTGTCGTGCCATCTGCTCTTTCTTTTGCATGCTACTGCTCTCATTGCTTCAACTGCAAATAGTACTATACTTTAATTTACCCAATATCAAATCTACTTCTTTATAATATCAAATAACTCAAAAGCCTAAAAATAGCTGAGCAGCTTTATAGCTAAAACAGTTGCAGATTCCACATCAATGTTTGAGTTTGGTGTGTAAAGCCAGAATTTTGGAAACTGATTCGTAATGAAATACAATCTCTCTTGCCCTCTTTGACCCTTGCCAAAAACTCTTGTTTTGCTATGACAAACCACATTGTCAACCAAGATATACATGTGCTGAGGAGTTATAACTGAGTAAATAATTATAACCCTTCCTCTGCCAACGTTTATATATACAAAAATACATGTAAACATGAGAAACAACAAAACATGGAAACAACAATATTTGTCTATACTTCTGAGATGAGGTAGTATTTACATTGCTTAGACTGTTGTCCTCATCTTTATTGTGATGTTTATGACATTTTGGTCATCGTACACTCCGGCCTTCAGGTTCTAGGAATTTTGAACCAAACTCTTTATTTCAATCACTGGGATATATCATTCTCATTCCATGTGCAATGTCACTTCTGGTAGCCATGTAGTTATCTCCCTTTAATTTAACTCTCTAAGTTATTTGTTCACCACTGCTGTAGCCTGGTAATGAACTCACAACTCTTTGGGTCAAGTCACTGGAATTAGCCAACATCTGGGCCATGTGTCTATAAGAACATCAGTGTATGACTTTCTGTGATTTATAAATCTAATATTTCAGTAATCATTTTTTTACCAGGGCTGATATTGCAATCTTTGATGCTAATGTTTTTTTTTAGGTTTTTTTTCTTTTTTTTTTTTTTTTTACCCAGAGCTCATATTGAAATCTTTGACGCTAATGATCATATATGGACCAAAATCCAACAATGATGTGATAAAGAATAAGCAAAGTGTATACAGTCTTTCTGCTTTTTGTTTTCTTTTTTTTATATATAGATGTGTGTAATGAGTGTCCTATTGTCGTTTAAATAGGAAATTTTTTAGTTGCAGTCAGCACATAATTATTTTCATTAATAAAACGTTATATTGATTGTCCAACTATTCTTTAATGAGGAGTGGAGTTTATAAACCATTCTTCCTTTCTGTAACCTTATCTTACTTTATTTAAGCCTAAATAATACTTACCATCTGAGTCCCTCTTTATATTTGAAGAGGAGGGTAGGAACCATTCTTGTGATTGTTTAATATTACCAATTTTTAGTCAACTGGTATTTGTGGATGTGCATCGTGCAATGGATATTAGCTTGGGATGAGAAATCAGACACCCAAATTTGAATTCCAGTTGAATTTGTTGCATTCACTTATGCACAAATACCCTTGGAAAAGATATTAATATATCTCTTCTCTCTCCAGCTATGAGTCAACTGGGTAGATTAGGTTCTATAGCCTTGGTTGGCAACCAGTCTACCATAGAAAGTAATGGCAACCTACTGCAGGAAAATCTTCTGCCCAGTCAGTCATGTCTCCTTCGAGACATGATCGCCGATGCGTGTATGACATACGGTTCTTATCTGACAGGTATTCATCAGTTAGTAATTATTGTGATCTTAATCATGATATAAAAGTTATCAATATTAAACTAAAATAGCATTTAAAACTATAATATTATATAACAATTATTATGGAAGAAAGTTAGTATTAATTCTGCAGTAAAAGTAGGTATAAAAAATAAAGAATTATTCAATAAACAAAGCAATCCATAAAAAAAATAATGCCCCAAATACATATTTTATATTGTGAAGCAATGTTTTATCAGCAGTAGTTTTTTATGTATGTAAGAATGTTAGGGAATTTCAATCTTGAATGTTATTTTATACGAGAGAAGTCAACTGCAAGAAATTCATAGAAGTTGTAACAGAAAATAAATTTACATTTCAGAAAATTGTGTCAACTTATCTACAGTTAATAAATCCCTTCATTATTGCAAACATTTTGTCATTAACTTTTTATCTTTATTATCAAATTTTTTAGTCAATCCTTTATTCACTATTTTTTCTCTTGTACTTTCAACTGATAAAAAGAAAAGAAATAAATCATTTCAAAATTTCTCAACAACTTATAAAATATTTTTATCTTAGTTATTCTCGCAATATTTTTGGCTGTTGCCTGTTCAGTCAAAATTCAGTCTTTTGGTGGAGAGTTTAAAGTGACCTCTCCAGGGAGCAAACCTGGCCAATGGTATATGGAGGTAGTGCACTACTCAGACCACATGGCTCCCTCCTCAGTTGTACTGACAAGATCCAAAAGAATGGGGCTGGCTTCACTGCAAAAGTTGCCAGATGTTTTTCAATGTTAAAAGCTAAGCATATTTGGGACTCCACTCCAGATTTTCTATGTGGACATATTTTCACAGCCTTTTAGATGTGACCCCAAAATAGAGTGGAGGTTAAAATTAGAGTTTGCCTTTTCCTTGATATCTTCCCAGGCTCCATTTATCTGAAGCGGCCGGCTTATGAGGCAACAGTGCTCTATCTTTGCCCCTTCTTCAACTTGTGGTTGGATTTAGTCATCCAAGGTTATTTGAAATGCATGCCATGAAAACATTTTATAGAGTGTGAATTTGTCTTCATTACCACACCTGGATATGACAACCTTTGGAATATATATAAACATTAGATGATTTAGAATTTGTGTGTGTGTGCAAACAAAATGCCAAAAATTACATATGTCATATAGCCACTTCAGCGAGGAAAAGCCTCGCTCCTTCAGCGACAAAATTTTTTATTAAGAAACTACAGGACAAAATTCATATGCTGAAAGTTTACTCAAAAAGAAATTCATACACCAGAAGTTTACATGCAAATGTAAATCTACCCAGCCTAAATCTCCCCAGATAACAACAGAAATAAACTTATATTGGTATATCTGTAGGTGAATTTAAACAACATTACTACACTCACAAACACTCCTTTTCTAATCCAAATCTCAAACATCCCTTTCCTGAAGATTTTGGGAAATAAAAGAAGAGAACATAATAAATTAGAAACTGATAGGTTCAGCCTGCACCCCTAAAAATCTTTGAATTAATCTATGTTTAACTTAAAAAATTAAAATAAAGTATCCAAAACAAAATCTACTTTTAAATTTATGTAAGGAATTCATAAGCGAATGCCGCCACAAATCTAAATTTTAAGTTATAATATAAAAATCCTCCTAAAAGTAATCCAAAATTAATCTAGATCTGATAGATTTCCTTCCCTCTTCCTAATTACTATAGTATTAGTCAAAACGACCATATAGATCTAACTTTTTAACCTTTACAATTACAGAGCCCATTAATAGCAACTAATCGCACAAATTCTAAGTTTATTTTGCCAATCCCCTAATACTTCCACTACCTAAAATTTTAACTTAAAATTTATTTTTTTCTTCTATTCCTTATTCTACCTATTCTAATATCCTTCTTTCACATACCATAATCTCTTATGTTTGGTTATTACTTACAAGTAAGGATAAATATGTATATGTGTGGTGTGTGCATATATATATATATATATATATATATATATATATATATCTCCAAGTGAATACAGAACGAAGTAAAAAATTAACAACATTCAAAACATTAAAACAGTGCTCAATATAAAATAGAGCTATGAATATTTATTATAAATTATAGTTTAGAACATGTACAAATTATCTACTACAAAGTGTACATTTTGTTTCGACATTGAAAAGACAATGTCTCATTAGGAGGTGGGAAAAGAAAATGGAAAATTCTTTATCTTATATTAGCGAATTATATGTAAGAGGTAGGTGGGGTGGAAAATAGGAAATTAGAGTTGTAAGTTGTAAGTTAGAATTTGAAAGAAAAAGGGGAAGAGAAAGGATAGAGGTGATTAATTGGAGTGTTGAAAATTTTATTAATCTCATTAATATTAAAAATGATCATGGTAGAGGGCTCGATGTAAATAGTATTATCTATTTACAGAACCAAATATGTAATTTTCAAATAAAACTCAAAAAATTACATCTATCATATGACCATTTCAGTGAGGAAAAACCTTGCTTCTTCAGTGACAAAATTCTTTATTAAGCAAATACAGATCAAGTTCATATATCAGAAGTTTACATGAAAGAAAGAAAAATAAGATAAAATTAAAAAGAATAATGAGGGGGTGTTGAAAAAAGGGAATGGATTATGTTAGAATGTTGTCATGTAGACATTGATATGGAGTGTAGAGAAGAAGGGAAAAGATTCAAGACTCAATCAATGAAAATGACTTTTAGATTACATCTGTGTTAAGAAATAAAAAATTAAGTGTGTTACAGGAATGTAAGTGAGGGGAGGGAAAATGGAAAGAGGAAAAAAAACAATGGGTTAGATAGGGATAGAGTTACAGGAGAGATGGGGGAGAAAGAAAGAAGAAAAAAATCATGCCAGACAGCCATCATAAGAAATGCCAGCTAAAGGAGAGTAGAAAGAAAGGGATAGATACATAAAATGGAGAAAGAAAAAGGAGAAAAAGAGAACAGAGAGAAAAGATAACATGATGTAATATTCAGCTCTGCCAAAAGTTTTTTCAAAAAATGTTTCCGTTTAAAATAATATCATCTTACTATTATAGGGATAAAATTATTTCAGATTCTACTATTGAAATAAAAAGGAAGGAGAGTAAAAAGGAAATAATGTATTGGAGATGGTCTAAACAGAGAATTTTGATAAATAATATGTATACATATACACACACAAAACCACTGCTCATCCTTCAATAACAAGGACAAACAAAATATGACATCACTTTCTAAGTATTTTTGAAAGTTAAAAAACGAAAATAAAACAGCTAAAGTTAAATGGAAAATCCTCAAACAGACCAGAACATCTAAATTGGTAAATGAAACATGTTTTCTTTGTCTTCAAGAAAAAATGAAAATCATTAAATAAATGAGGAGTAACATATTACTAAACTAGAGGCATGAAATCACAATGAACTGCAAACACATTAAAGAACTAACCTTACAATCATACTAAAATTGCAAAAACTAAAGTTAGGATCTCTAGAAACGATAAATCTTTATAGTATTAACAACACCCTTACCTCAAATTTTACCTTTATTTCATACTACAAACTGTGATCTAATTAAAGTTTTCTATAAAAAAGAGATTTCCTAAATTTTAAATTAAGGTTAAATATAAAATATATTAATTAAAAAAACTAAATTTAAATACAAAAATATTTGTAGTCATATACTTCACTAATACAGATATGTTTACCAAATAGCAATTCCTATCCCCATTTTAGCACATCCTCTCCTACTCCCCACACCTCATATAAATTTCCTTATTTTTTCTCTTTGTAAACCCAAAGGATGGGCCATACCTTATCTTCTACTCTTCATTGTAAGGGTAACAAGTTGACAGTTTTCTGGTTGCTTCTTCCGATCGGTAATTAGAAGCCACAACTCTTATGTAGTGTCAAGAGTGGCTGCTCTGATCAACAGAGGCATAACATCAGGGTTCTTGCAGAGCCATGTCACTCATGGATAGGTGCCCCTGCAAGCGCTTTCAGTGGACAACCCCAAGGCCACACTTTGCTGCAGTCCACACCAGCTCTCTTCCAGTGCATGTTGCAGTCAATGATCATCTGTCTTCTCTACTTGAGGTCTCTCCTCACCAACAACAAATACATACATTTGTATCTCAATAAAAATAATTAAACCAGGCAAAGTAAAATCACCTAAACCTCTCAACATTTTCTTCACGAACATCCATGGTATTTGTACCAAATTTGTAGTGTGGAATCTTTCTTTCACAAAAAGTCCCCTGACATTCTAGCACTCTGTGAGACTGATCTTGACCTCTCAATTCCCTCCTCTGACTTCTCGATTTCTGGCTACCTTCTCTTCTTATGGAAGGACTCCACTATCCATATGCAGAGCCTGGGGGTTTATGTCAGTGTACACCAGCCTCTTGCTAGGGTGACATCTCTTTAATCCACTGATCACCCATACATGTCTCCATCTTTCACTTCTCAAATCAGTTAACTATCTTTTCTTTCTGTACCATTCCCCTTCCTCTCCCAACTGCACCCTGCTAGACAGTATCTCTGACAATATAGATAAAACTACTTCCTCCCATTCACTAGCATTTGTATTTGGAGATCTTAATGCCCACCATGTGAAGTGGCTAGAAAACTGTCACCGATTCTCCTGGCATTCATGCCATGAACTTTGCTATTTCTCAATCTCTTACGCAAGTGGTCGATTTCCCCATGTGCTTCCCCGGTATCCCATTAAGGACACACTTCTCTACTAGATCTCTGCTTCACCTCTGTTCCTGTCAAGTCTCACAGATTCGTTCTCTCGGTAACTTTGATCATGCTGTCATTTCTATTAATATCTCTCTTCACTCTCACTAGGAGTCTCCTACCAACAGAATTTCCTACTGCTACCAAAGAGCAAACTAGAATTCGTTTCGCAATTTCCTATGTGACGTTCCTTGAGAAAAAGTGTTCAGTCTCCCCATTGAGGACTGCACATCTGAGCATCGACACTTTCATACCGATCAGGAAGTTTCGTCCCAAACCTTATTCCTCTCCCTGGTTCTCTCTTACCTGCTCGGATGCCATTGCTCACAGGAATTACTTTATCTGGCTATTTTGGAGCCACGCATTTGACCATAATAGGCACCTATTTGCCTCTGCTCTTAATGAGTGTAAGAAGATCTTGAATGATGCTAAGCTGTCGTTTGCTGAAAGAATAAGGCAGCACATAGCTGCCTTCAAAGACTATTGGCAGCTCTGCAAATGTATGCTAAACAACAGAAAATCCTTCATCCCTTCCTTAATCAATAAATTTGAGGTCCTCATGGCAGCTGTGGACAAGGCTGAGTGCTTTACTTGCAGATTCTCATCCAACTCTACATTTGACTCATCTGGGGTATCCACACCTGACTTCCCTCTTAGAACTGAGGCTCAACTAAGAGACGTTCGCATAACCCTCTCTCTGGTATCTAAGATCATTTCAAAATTTGACATCATATAAGGCGAGTGTAGGTGACAGATCCCAGTCATTGTTTTGAAGAAATGTGCCCCTGAACTCTCCTTTGTCCACTCTAAACTCTATAATTACTGCCTTTATGCTTCCTGTTTTCCTGCCTACTGGAAGTCCTCTTGTGTTTTCTGTATTTAAGAACTCAGGGGAACCCTCAGGCCCATTTAATTATTGCCCTATCAGCATCCTACCAATTTTCAGAAAAATGTTCAAGGCTATCATCAATGCTAAAATAGTTCAGCTTCTCACTGTCCATAAACTATTCTCAGATAGTATGGTTTCCGCTTTGCCAAGTCTACTGCTGATATGCTAACAATAATCACCAAGTACATATACCAGACCCTCGATAAGTCCAGCAAAGCTCAAGCTGGTGCCCTGGATATCTCCAAAGCATTTGATAGGGTTTGGTCTTCTGCTCAAGCTACAGGGTTATGACATCACTGGATGCTTGCTTCCTTTGATCCAATCTTTCCTATCAAACCACATAATGAAGGTCGTCCTTAACCGGCATGCCTTCATATCCTACCATGAACACTGGTGTCCCCTAGGGCTCTATCCTAGGTCCAATGCTCTTTCTGATCTTCATAAACAACCTCCCTGACATGATCAAATCCCAAGTAGGCATCTACACTGATGTGACTACTATTTACTCTTGCCTCAGTAAGAAATCTGGTAAGGTGGCTAAAGAACCTCACTGCTGATCTCAAAAAGGACCACCACTCTGTGGTAGTGAGGTAAGAAATGGCTTGTGAATTTTAATGCTTCTAAAACAAAGCTGCTATCTGTTAACCATCACAGGCACTCCCTCCTACATCTCATCAGCATGGACCAAGCAAGTCTCCCTGAAAGCAATACACTGCGCCTCTTCGATCTCTCCCTCTCTTCCGACCTCAAGTGAAACCATTACATTCAATCAATAACTATGATTGGCAGCTCAACTCCAGCCACTTTCTCACTAGCAGGATGTGGCTTCCCTCTGTCTTTTCTACAAATACTTTCATGGCTTCTGCTCCAACAAGCTTAGCTCACTGATGCCCTCTCCACAAAAATTTACTAGAACAACCAGACTGACAACAAGGTCCCATCCTTTTACAGTTAAATCAACCAAATGCGGCCGCCACTTCTACTCCAGCAGCTTTCTTTCTCTCACTTCCTGCCTGTGGAACTCCTTTCCATGTACTTGCTACCCTGATTGCTACAATCTCCAAGAATTTAAATGCAATGTCAATTGCCATCTCTTATCTCCGTGACTCTCATACTTCTCTTATCCTTTCCCCAATAAGCCTGCATCTTGTTCGTCTCCTTTTTCACTCTACTTTCATGCAAATCTCTTCACCCCAGTATTCCCATCCTTCTCTTACTCATTATCAGACACTCCATGTAACTGGTTCCTCTTTCTCTTTGCTCTCCTCCTATGTAACCTTTCACTGTCTTCTTATGTAGCCCCCTGCGCACCAGTGGCAGTACCATCTTGCTTGGGGTAAAACGATTAAAAAAATATCTTCTCAGGAATAATGGGAGGTGACAACTGACTACGATACAACACATATTTCCTCACATCTTCAAACAAACCTGTTGATGTGACTCAGAGTACCTCCACACATTTTCAATACCTAAGTTTTAAAGTGAATTTTTAAAAATAAAAAAGCTTTCTAGAAACTTTCAATTTAGCTTTAATTGAAAGCTAAATGATTAAATTCACTTTTTCCAGTAAGCAAAATATTCTGGTGTATTTCAAATAGAAATTACATTGATAGAATTTCAAGTTTTTCAGAATTTTCAAAACTTATCAGTTTATCATCCATTTTTTATATATTGATATATTTGTAAACAAAATTCTTGGTTTTAGAAATCTTGCAAAATTAAAGAATTGTATTTTTTTTTATTTTACTATTTTGAGCAGATTTTCAGAAAAGCAGCCATTCTTTGAAAAAAAAAAAATAGATGATTTACATTCCCCAAGGAGTTCTGCATTTAACTAATAAAACAAAGTTTTCAGACAGTATTGAATTTCTAAAAATTAACAGAGTTGGAGTATTTTTTTTTTGTTCTGCCATCTATGTGATACTATCTGCATATCTTATGTTGTTAATACTGTACCCACCAATAATAAATCCTGTAGAAGTAATTCTTTCATGATTACCTCACTACTTTTCCAAAAATCAATACATATTACCAAAACACCAAAATTCCTCTGCTTAATAGAAACCCAAATAAAATTAAATTCACCCAAGATGATTACTTAACTTCCCCCAAATTCTGAGTATGAAATAATATTCTTTGTCAATTAATTGAGTTGGAGATTCAAATCAGGAATCATACTTATGTTATCTACTTTGAATATTACTCTAGGGTGACTAGACCAAAAAAAAAAAAAAGAAAAAAAAGAAAAAGAAAACTGAAAAGATAAAGCAAATAAACAAGGAAAATAGAAAACCGAGTCTTATCATTGGTTGGGTCAAACCAATCAGACACAGGTGAAATTTTAACTTCATGATTACAAAGTAGATAATCAGGAAGATTAATTCAAAAATCAAATCTTTACATCATTTGCATAATGAATTCTTTTTAGCAAAAGCTTTTAAACATTTTGAAAAGGTGACAAAGTTACGTTTTTTTTTTCCCAACATTTTCTGCTTGATAGAACAAATGTAAATTTAACCACTTTTGTTGAGTAATAACTTCTTCATTCTCAAATATAAAATGAGGTTAAAAAAAAATCTCAGATTTTCTTTCTTTTCCACATTCTTCCCAAAGTGTTTTAATCAAAAGGATAGCTGTTATAATTAATGAAATAAGAGGGTATGGTGTCTATGTATCAGTCACTGAATATGATATATCAGCTTTTCTTATTTAATGATTTGTTTTTCAGATCATCGACCACACCTTCCTTATCTGTGTTTAACATTTCATTAGATAATAAAAAATATATCATTGCTGAAATTCAAACAGAAATTATCATTTTCCTCTTTATGTATGAAGATTTGATTAGATTGAAAAAGATTTCCATTTAAAACATTCCAAAGATTAAAGAAAATCTTTATTTAAATTATAATTATGAGCACACATTCATATGGACATTTGATGCTTCTAGCTGGCAATAAAATTACTGGAATAGATTTTACAAGCTGTTTAGCAGAATTAGAATTGATGAGGTTAGTGGAATAATGTAGAGTTGTTTCATTTGTTTAAACTGAAGCAGCAATTGCAATTCAGTTGCCAGAAAGATTCTTTTTGACTCGACTCCACCATTCGCTATGAGTTACTTCCTAAGAATAGTTGAAGAAATCTTTTGTTTGTAGATTGAACAGAAGAATTGGAATCCACGCTTTGGAGACCAACGATGTCAACAAGTCTGAGATCAAAATTCCCTGGTTGAATTTTTAAACTATTGTTTTTCTTCTGAGATGCTGTCAATAATGTTGATACCTAACTCACCAACCAATTGCAGTTAGATATATCACAGTAATATACAACTGGGAAGGATTATTGATGGATTGATCTGTTTTTTATGACATCACCTCTCTGCAAGTGGTGATGGACCCACCACAGAGTGTGATGTGAACTTGTCCAAATGGTATAATAATGATGCCAAGAATCGCCAGAATAGTCAAGTTACAAAACAGTAGACTGCCAGCTGTAAGTGAACTTCATATACCACTACAGATTTCAGAAAGATTATGTTGATTCCAAGTGACATTATATTTCATAATTATGTTATTTTTCATTCAACACAAGAAAGATATAAGAGCAGCAACTCACACAGAAATTTTTTTTTTCTTTTTACTTATGTGAACATAATAGATTATGGAAGAATTGAAATTAATTATTTCAGCAACAGCAAGAATTCCAGAAGACATCAAATGCAAACATCACTGCAAAAACATCACCTGCACAGCTTATGTTTACTAAGAAAGTAAAATTTATTTGTTGACAAATTACTACCTGCAGATTGAAAAAAAAAAATTTGCAAATTTCAAACTGCTAGATCATTTAAGATTAGTGATAAAGTTTTTTTTTTTTTTTTACTTTAAGGCCAGAAAGGAAGATTAGGAGGAAGGAAAAATTATTTAATGCCTTGGTAGTGTGAAGTACATTGTCAAAGATGAATGATTCTGTCACTGAAGACAAATCAATTGAGGTCTAGATATACACAAAAATAAACAACCAGTACAATTTAGTTTACCAGTGAATATACTTTTGAAGTACCTATTCCTAATATGAATACTACAATACAACACAAGTATAAGCAAAAGCATAATCCAATTGAAATGTTGGTAATAGACTTGGAAAAAGTATTGACTAAAGAAAGTTCACATCACAAAAGAAAAATTGCCAGAATTATAAGAGTAAAATGTTACCAAAAAGCCAGTAGACTGCTATAAGACTGCTGGCTGTAAGTGAACTTCATATACTACTATAGATTTCAACAAGGCTATGTCGACTTCAAGCAACATTATATTACATGATTGTTTTCTTCAATCAATGCAAAAAAGACAAAGTTTAGATATATTTTAAATATACAAGAACTTTTAAAATTTTTTTCGAGGTGACAAGGATTTTTCCTTAAACATACCCAACTATTTAACCCACAGAGGAGGGAGAAGACAGAATCAAGCCTTTCCTAAAGGTATTTGCACATAAGTGAATGTAACAAACACAACTGGAATTCAAATGGGGCTCTCCAAGTTCACATCCAGAGCCACTTTCCACTACACCACCCCAACACCCTGGGATGGGTTAAACTAATAACTGTAACTCTTGACAAGTAAACATATTGTTTTTACAAGCAACTGTCAGTTGTCTGTCCTGAAAGTCTTTCTTCTATATTTTTTAAGGCATGCCTATTTTCTAAAAACATTTCAACAAATTATGCCTCAAAATTCTTCAAATTAAAAAATTAAACTTAACAAAATGAGAACCACATCACAAGGAGGCAGTGGTGAGTGTTATTGAAAATGGCTCTGCATTTTTCAGTTTGATTTCTGATAAAAGAAGGTAAAGTCTGGTCTTCTTCTGCAGAAGAGATCGAACCAGCCATTTTAACAGAAATCTTTTTTGAACAAATCGCAGAGAACACATTCTATGAAGTCAAGTAGAAAGCCATTTTCTTTATTATATAAAAAAAAAAAAACACAACATGCGAGAAACATTTGCACATATCTAATTTGCATATGTAGTGTATATAAAAGTTTTTCAGTTTTATTTTTTTCTTTTAAATTTTTCTTTTTAAATGCTTATTGCTTGTGCATTTAATAACTAATTAAAAAAATAAAAAAATGAAGCTGCTGATAACTTTTACACATTTTTCATCTCCCAAAAGGGGAATTAATATAAAAGTAACTTTTATATTAGAGTGGATATGAAGCAGAAAGAAAGAATAAATAGTAAAAGGAATGATATTAGTGTGTTTGGGTCAGGAGAGGGAGATTAACATGGGTCAGCCATCTTCCAATCTTATCCCACGTTCATGTATTCCAAGATGGAGGATACAGAAAGAAGAGTAGGAAGAGGAAGAATAACACAAAATAAATAAATAAAATAGTTAATTTTGCAATCTGATAAAGAAATAAGAAATTTGGAATTTTAACAATTCTGGCAAGTTCAGCATCAATTTTCACATTCCGTAAAATTTAACTTTGTTCATAAAATTATTTAAGGAGTTAGAAAATGGGATAAATTTGAAACATTACTATGTAAAATACTGTTGAAACTATAAAAAAAATTGTTTGAAAAGTGAAACAAAAGAATTTAATGCATGCACAATAAAACAAAGTCACCCAAAGTTACAGAAAATCTTTGCTAAAAAAAATATCTCAATTTAAAAGCATATTTTATAAGAATTGCTACACTCATCTTCTAAAATGTATCTTTCCATTACTGCCTGAACCACTGATTTCTGGAAAATAACTTGTCAATAACTTCTTTGTTCTCATATAAAATAAGGTTAAAGAATATCCAATTTTCTTTCTTTGCCACATTCTTCCAAAGTGTTTTAATTGAAAGGATAGCTATTATAATCAATGAAATAAGAGGGTATGGTGTCTATGTATCAGTCACTAGATATGATAATTTAACAAGTGTGTAAAAAGATATCAATTAAATTGAAAAGACTTGGGGGAAAATCATTAGGAAAATCTCTTTCAATCATAGTTTTCTGGGAATTAAGCAATATAAAAGGAATCTAGGTTAATTGATTTTTGTCAAGTAATCAGTTGACAGAAATGAGTGCCATTTCACTTTCAAACGGTTCAGCTGTACTTAATGTAACAAGCGTTGTTCAATCAAATTCAGATCTCTAACTAACTTAGGTAAAAGCTGTTTCAAAATCTTCCAAAAAAAATTCTAACAAGTAAATCTGAAGCGTTTTGAAACCTTTTCCAAATTAACAAGAAAGGAATTCGTTTTTGAAAACAGTTTATTTCTGAATGTAAAAGCCAGTAGATGACAGTAGACTAATTGGATGACATAAATGTTGTGAATGAGGTATTATTATAAAACAAAGAAGAATGGAGAAAAGTTTTGAGATTATTTTTCAATGATTTCAAATGAAAGAAGACATAATACAGCAAACTTTAGAAGCTCATCTTCCAAAGGATTTTTCTTTTTGATGTAGTAATCATGATGAGGTTAATAAACAAGAATGGCCAGTGAAAATAATTCAATCAGAAATTAATAATTAAAAGAAAATAAAAGAAAGCTCAAAAGAAAATTAAAACAGATTTAATACAAAAGCATATGACAGATTTACAAAAGATTAGGTTGCATGATTATCTCAGATATAAAACTATTTTTTTAATAAATATTAAAATCTGTTGTACAAACTCTGCTTAGAAGTTAAAAATTGTTTTTAATTAGAAATACCAAAAACAGATTGTTTGAACTGTGTGCATGTTAGGATGTGAGTACATGTGTGAGCAAGCTTGTATGTGAGTTTCTCTTTTGTAAGAAGAGATCAAGGTCAGTTAAAAAAGAAAGAAAAAAGTAGATTTCAATTTGACGCTCATTTTCTACAGAACAACTAGATCCAGACTAACAGGTGACCTTTATTTTCTTCTCAAAAAAAAAAAAAAATTAGAATTGGGAATTTTAAAGATTTAAAAATGGACATTTAAATAAGGAAAAGAATATTGAAAGATTTCTAAGAAGTAAATTTTCATTCAATTTTTTTTTTATTTTTTCAATAATGCTCACCATTTACAAGGCTCAAGAGCTTCTCAAGGTAGAGAGTTAGAGAGTAAAAGGTAAGGGACACAGTTTATGAAGATATGCAGGGAAGGTAACAGTAAAGATAAATAAGTTAAAATTGTCATTACCTGGGAAGCATCTTTTTGGGAGCTGGTTCCACAAAGTAGCAGTTTGTGGAAAAAAGCTGTTCAAGTTAGATCACATGAATGGAATATAAATGGAATGAGGGTGATTCATTAAAATGGCTGACAATCTGTGGAGGTTAGAACTGATGGAACTAAGAAATGTAGTTTACATTTTACAAATTTTACTTTAGTTAACATTAATATTACAAAGTTTTTTGGTAAAACTTTTAGATTATCTACAAATGACATTTAATAAGAATGCCGTTAATTTTCAGTGACATCATGATCACAAATCCCATAAGCAGAGTTAGAGTTATAAGGGCACCACTCCATATATTGCAGCTGTGGTGTGTCTTAGGCAAGTTAACCTGGCAGAGGCCAAGCATCTCCAGGTTCGTTTGAATTCAGTTTTCTTTCTCCTAGACTGATAGTCAACCAAGGCTATAGAGCCTAGTCTGTTTTGCTATTTACCCATAGCTGAGGAAAGAAGAGATAGATTCATAACTTTCCCAAAGGTATTTGCATCTAAGTGAATGTAACAGACTCAAGTAAAAATTGAACTCGGATCTCTGATTTCTCATCTCAAGCCACTATGCATTACACCATCAAGCATGCACATATGTGATGTAATCAAGAATAATTTTGAAGATTAGTCAACACATCACTAATTAATTTTCAAACTAAAAAAATAGTTTCCAAGACAGACAAAAAAAAAAGAAATGGATAAAATATTTTTAAATTTGCAAATTTATAGCAAAAAATTTGTTATTTTTTTCAATTTAAATTTTTGACATTGAAAAACAAATAACCATCAAGATAAATTTTGAATAAATTTTACCAATCAAAGAAAACATTTCCTGAGGTAAAGTTTAAATTTTAATGTTAGTAAACCCTAACTAAATTTTAACACAAAAATTACATTCAATTTTGAATAATGGATCAGCTCAAATTAAGATCTTCTCTTGTGGGTAAGGCTGTTTATTTCTCACTGATGCCAGAGTTCAGGGTTCAAGCTTAGGTAAAAGCCAAGATTTTGAACTTTGATTTTCAAGGCATCCAGACTCTCAATATGGAAAACTATTAAAATACCATCTTCCTATACCCATCCTACCCATGTACTCACATGTGATTGATAGGGGAATGATTGGTTGACATGATAGCGATAAAACCCCAGCTAAATTAACTGGCCATCATTTAGGACATAGTTGGCCTGAGCGTGAAAAAGGGATAAAACCATCTCAAATAGAGTTCAAAGTCTTGTCAATTCCATTTTCTCATACTTCTAAAAACCTAAAAAGAATGTAAGCCTCAAAGTAACTTGAGAGAATAAAAACTAAATGAAAAATCTATCTGCTAAATACTTGTAAAATCTCATAAATTTACTTGGGTTAAATACCAACAAACTAATATTGCACAACAGGTTTTATTCCTTATCTACAAATATGTGCATGGCAAGTGCTCTGATAAGCTCCCCCACCCCGTTACCCTCACTACATCAATTTAAGTGTGCTACTAGTGCGGCATCTAGGTTATTGGGAATTTCCCAATTTTAATTGGTAACAATATTGTGACACAGGCCGGCAAGAAGAAAGGAACACAAACACAGATGAAAATGTTATAAACTTGTATTTACAGGAGAAGAGAGAAAAGAAAGAAGGATAGTCTCTTGCAAACAGTCGGGTTTGCAGAACTTATCTGAAAGATGCGTCCTTTTAACAGTTTATATTTCCCATGTCGTTATGACTGGGTTGAAGAAATAGAACTATGACTTCTGTGCTTCAGTTGCTGTCTAATCCCCTCATGTATCCTGGGTCTAGATGAAGGAGTGCAGACGGGAACATCTTGTAAGGTCCCAACAAGCAAAAGAGGAAGGAAGTTTTTTAAAACACGTGGGGAGTTTGTTGAAAATCTAAACAGTTTCTTTTCTTACACTACCTACCTCTGGAACGCCATTCCATTGACGGTTAGGATTTGAGAAATTAACGTCACAAAGAATTTTGGAAGCAAATCATATCTATTTTTAGATTTTAACTTTTAGATAGAGTTGTAATTGAATTATTAATTTTTTTTTTAATCTTATAGCTACTTTTCCCCCCTAAATATGCTTTTTCTAATAAGTCTCTTTTTTCTAATACTTTAGCCCATTTATAAAGTTAGTTTTGTTTGACACATATCAAGCGTTTCTGATATAAAATTTTTTTCTTTTTTTCCTTTCTTTTCTCCTCTTTCCTTTTCTTTATTTTTCTTACCTCCCACTTCCCTTTCTGTTTTGTTTAACCCAATTCTCAATTTAACACCTTTCCTTTGTAAAGCTAGATGAAGCCAAATTTTCCATTTCTTCAATTACAACTCTATCTAAAAGTTAAAATCTAAAAATAGAATTGATTTGCTTCCAAAATTTTTTTGAGAGGTTAATTTCTCAAATCTTAACCGTCATTTTTTTATTTATTTTTTTATTGCTCTTTTTTATTTTTATTTTTTATTCATTTTTTTTATTCTTATTTTTATTTCCATTTTGAAATATGTACTGTTGCTGAGGAGATGTAGGGATTTCATGTTGAAATGTTCATTCAACAATTTTGGATATTGAAAAAAATTTTATTTTATATATATATGTCATGTAGAAGTATAAATCCTGACATGTGTGTTTGAACACCAGTGAAAGACCAATACAAAAAAAATGGATTATTCTAGAGGCAATCAGGTGACTGCTAATTAACTATAAAAGCACCAGACAGAAGTCTGGGTGATGAATGATGAGTTTATAGCAAAATAACCAGTTGAGCGTTGAGCAAATAGCAAGTAATCGCAGTTCAGCAAATAACAAATCTATTGAATGACCCAACTGTGAACCTACTGTGGATCAAGTGTATTACAAGTAACTCAGTAACTTTGTAGGCTGCAACACAACCAATGGAGTTACAATATATATATATATATATATATATATATATATAGTTTATCAAGGCAGCAGATAATTTTCTAAATATATACTGTTAAATATAAGAGACAATGAATGTCTATTATGTTTAATCATGAGCCGTTCTAAATATCATATTTTGGCTTTAATTTCAGGTGAAAATAAAGACAAAAATTCTCCAACATTTGAATATTTTTTTATTAAGTTGGTTCTAAGCTTACAGTATAGTCAACAATACAATAATACTCATACACACAGTAAAAAGAACCTTCAGATATTGGAGGCCATCTACATTAAGTTAAAACAACCAACACTTAATAAAATCATGTTTAAATCTGGTCATAACACATTACATTGCATTTAAATATATGGTTCTGTTGACATTTCAAGCTCTTACACAGTGTGATGTCATAGAACCACATTACAAATTTACAAATTGTGTTTGCTATTTGGTAACTTCTTGTTGCTTAGCAAAGTTTTATGCCAACACAAGATAAAATCATCTTTGATGGTGGACGTGTTTATGTTAACGTCCCTGTAACCTCTCTGAAGATGGCTCATGGGAGCCGAAAGGTTAAAACCAACTTAATAAAATAATATCCAAATGTTGGAGAATTTTTGTCTTTATTTTCACCTGAAATTAAAGCTAAAATACGATGTTTAGAACGGCGCATGATTAAACATAATAGACATTCATTGTCTCTTATATTTAACAGTATATGTTTAAAAAATTATTATATGTTTAGAATATATATATATATATATATATATATATATATATATATGATTGAGTGAAACACTTTAAAGGCAGTTTGACATGGTGTAATGGTTAGTAAACATGTCTCTGGGTGGCCTATACTTGCAAACTTGTGTAAATTGCATACCTCTTATCTCATCTACAAAAATCACTTCTGACTAAAAGGAATTCTGAGTTTAATACCATGTATCTGTTTATTTCATGTTAGTTTTTATTAATGATGATCACAACTACTAATACTACTATTGATAATAACAATTATTATTATTACTTCAATTTGTTAAGGTTTTCCAATGAATTATTTTCATTATACCAAACATTAATGACAAGTAACATTTTTTTCTCTCCAGATATTTTGTGATAAAGGGCAACAAACGTTTTGGTTAATGAAACTAATTATTGCCCAAGTCATGGACTAAAAGTGCCAAAATTCAGATTCTGAGGCCAAATTCCTTCTTAAACAGAATAATTTAAACAAATTTCTGAAGCAACAAGACTGAAACCAACTCAAATATTTATTTATATGAACATCTTAATTCACTTAACAAAAATTAGTGAGTGAATTTATATTTTAGAAAATAAATTTGAAGAAAAAATAATTCTCATCATTTTATGACATCCACAATATGAGATTTTGTCAAAGCATAGAAACAACAAAAGAAAAACAATCCATAACACTCATGTGAATCAAATCCAAGATCCAATTCCTGGTTGTTTTATAAAAGAACAAATTCTATTTCACTCTAAAGATAAATGTGTGCTTGTGAAAATCTATGAAGAACTGTGCTCAAGTTCACAATTTTCAACAATTTTTCAATCATTTTCTGTGATGTGGTATTCCAAAGATTTAATTGTGAAATTTAAAGCTGACATAGAAATTCAAAAAGAAATTGATAATTTGAAAGTGCATTTAAATATAGATTCAATTTTAAGTAATGTTATGTGCAGCAAAGAAAATTACCTCGTCAACCAAGCAACAGTATGTTGCGTGTATTCTATGATGGAAAATGTGGTAAAGAAGAAGAAAAACTAAATAAAATTATTAGCACAAAAAGAACTACTATAAGCATCAGAAGCTATACTAATGAGTCTTTTCTCCCTGTCTGGCATGGCCAATCAGAAAAATCACTCAGTGAATAAAGGCCGTTGCTTTTAGCTTATCCGGAGTTTTGATTTTTGGAGTGTGGTGAGCAAAAATGCATTTCTGCTGCTGTGAGGGGGAAGACTGGAGTTCTGACCCCGTATTGCCTGCTGGATTGTTCTCTACAGATTTGTAATTGAATTTAGTGTTGGCACACAGATTTCTTACATTATGAATGAATGGAGAGTCACTTATAACAGCAGAAAAAATCCAGCCAGTTTATGTCCACAAATGCATTTCTTAATCTCAGCCAAAACTAACACTGAACAAAACATGAAGTAAGCGAGGTAGACTGACCTTCTTGCATTGAAGACGAGAATTTCATAAAATTCAAATTCACTAATATCCCTTTTAGCCTTTTGAAAAGAGTTTCTCAAAACTCATACCTTATCATAGTCATGATTAAATTAAAATCAAAACATGGGAAAGACCCTGATATAACTTGGAGTATAGTAAAAATATCCAAACCATAAAATGGTGGTAATGTATGTGGATTATGCCAGGAGGAAAAATGGGCTATAATGTTGTTCCCAGAAAGAAAAAAAATGACTAAATAAAAGACCAGAAATTATGTCCAAATATCATTATACCCATAAATACCTACTAAAATCATACAAGTATGAATGAAAGGGTTTTAACCTCGTTAAATAACTCTAATTGTAAAAATTTCTCAGTTTAAAAATAACAGTCATGCAATCATAAAAAAAATCCATGTTCAAGCATTTGAAAAACAGTAAAATCAGTTATTGTAAATCGCCTGAAGGTACTAAATAGTTGAAACCTATGTCATGGAAACAACTTATTTCTAAATTAAAAATATATTCAAAAATTTATTTATTCAAAATTTATAATGTAAGTATGTTATAACATCATAACAATGTCTATTTTTTTCTTTTAACTTTCAGAACTACATTTCTACAAATAAATGTAAGGTTGATAAGAGAAAATTGTTTAATATATAAGCCTCTTTTATGACGAGGTGCCTTTGAGATTGTGATTTAAATAGTATTTTTGTATTCTTAACAAAAATTTTTCTGAAGTGTTTTTATAAATTATGGGAAAAAAAAAATTATATATATATATATATATATATATATATATATATAGATAGATATATATATATATATATAGAATACAAAAATTATGTTACATTCAACCATGAGGACAAAATAACCTCCTTGAAAATGGCCAGTAAAGTGATTGAAAGCACTTGGAGGATAAAAAATTATGGAACTTTTTTTACACTCCTCGTCTCCAGCAAAAAGAAAATATGCAAGAATACTGGAAAAATTAAATCAAAACTTAATAAAATCTTCCTTGTTGGTCGTTTTCAACAAAACATGTTTATAATATATATATATATATTGATTGATTGTTTAATACTTAGTTTTTGGTCATAATCGCGTTAGACCAGTACACATTTGTATTAAAAAGTGTTCTATACAATTATATTGTACAGCTTTTGAATATTTTCCGTTTTTAAATGAGTTATTTTGCTACCCAGGTTTTTACCATGAGTGGTGTCTTCAACCTGGGTAGCGAAATAACTTGTTTAAAAATGGAAAAAAAAAAAAAAAAAAATATATATATATATATATGTGTGTGTGTGTGTGTGATAGAATAAAGTAAAAGAAGAACATAGGAAACGTATCTCAATCTAACATGTATCACTTATTAAAGCTTCTTCAGAGATCAAGCAAAAAATTACAAATATATATGCACACATACACACAAGTTGAATATAAACTTATAAATCTTAAAAGAATTTAATGCATTTCTTAATTTAAATGGGACATTTGAGATTAAACCATCAACAAAAAAAAAAAATAAAAAATAAAAAGGAAGTAAAAGAAAAACTTAGGAGAAATTTTGTAAAGAAAATAAACTAAAAAAAGATGTCCGCTCAAACTTTGCAGAAAATTTTTCTGCTTCAACACAAAGTATCATAATGAAGAAGTCCAATATAACCATCAGGATGGTTAATATTCATTATCAGAAATAAAGGTTCAGAAAGAAGCAATGCTAAATATTCAACCATATTACTTTCTCCTTTTGCCATGAAGAGATAAGTACTATTTTGTTTTCTCTTAGTGCTAGTATATACCTGAGTAGAGTATCAAGCTACAATCTCACCGTGCAATAGCTTCTATAACAAGTAGGCTTTTTATGAGATGGAATTACTGTGTCACACTCAACCAGTTTTCCTTCTCCTAGATTGGTGTGGCCAATCAAAATTAGAGAGCCTAGTCTACCCTGATATTTAAGTTATACCTGGTGAAGCAGAAATGAGTTTATATCTTCCCTAAAGTATTTGTGCAAAAGCAACATCAGCTACAATTTGGACTCTGAATGTTGTGCCTAATTTCATGCTGATATCATGTAAACAAAAGAAATTCATTTTTGCATATCAAATATTACACTGTACCTTATATGTTAGAGATAAAAGGGCAAACATCAATCACTAAAGTTGTTCTCAGTCAGTTACATGCTATATATACATGATACACATTTGGGCAATCATGTCTCTTTCGATTCATGACTGACTAGACGGAAGATTTTCTCACTGTAGGTTGTCATTTCTTTCTGCGCTAAACTGGTTGCCAACCAAGGCTATAGAACCCAATCTGTCCTACAATTTAACTTGTAGATGGAGAAAGAATAGATGGATTCATACCAAGGGTATTTGCATGTAATTGAATGCAATGAATTCAACTGGAATTTGCTAGTTTCAATAATAGATTGGTATCAAATATACTATGGTCCATATATAGCAGATCATGTCATAATTTGAGTGAAATACAAAACCAATCAACCACCCCAGCATAAATATCCCAAATTTTTCCATTGTTAATTAAGCAAAAACATGAAAAAATGTTACTGATTACCTGAAAGTATTTTTAAAATATTTGTCAGCCAAAAGAAGCATCTTATTGTAAATTTGTTAATGTATTCAAATATTAACTGCATCCTGTTTTCTTTCCCTGTAAATGTAGTACATGATTCCTGATTATCTGAATTGAAATTAATGTCAATAAGGGACGCTATGTTCTAAAAGAAGTTGATCCTTGATGCCCACTGGACACAGCAGGTAGGCTTTGCACTTCAGGGCAACAGAGCCAGGTGTATTTAAAAGTTAACCTGGAATGTGACTTTATAGCCACCACCTGCAGATTAATGTCTTACAGAATGTTAGTGGCTGTGCCCTGACATGTAAACAGGTGGTCAACCCAGTTGCACTTTGGACAGGAATACAACCAGATGACAGGAAGATATATATGCACCTCACCCAGAATATCTCACATCCAGAAAATAAGAAATCATTTATTTTAGATGTGAGAGATTTCATTTTGTATTCCTAATATTTTCAATGACAACTTACCAGAACTAAAGAAAAAACATTTTATTTATTTTTCTATAAAATATTTCTAAAGAGAAATTGGTATGGGGTAGACTCAATTGTTAGAATTTATAATGGGCTGATATCAGTTATTTCCTCTAAACATGAACAGTGAAATGAGAGCAATCTATATGGACTGATTAAAAGATTTGTTACAAAATTTCAAGGTTTCCAAGTATGGCAGATACCTGAAGAAGACTAGAGGATACAATAGTTGAAACATTGTAAGTATAACAGCTAAATGAGTATATTCATTCAAATGTAAAGGCAGAATTTTTTTTTTTAAATTGTAAATACAGGGTGTAGTTGTTACCAATATTACAATGCTGTAATTAAGGCCCATTTATTAATTAATTAAATACCACAATTTCACTGCTGTATTTTTTGCAGTTAATTGCGGCTAATTAACTAAAACATCTATTTAATTAATAAACCCGTGTATGCTTCTAAAGATTCCAACAAATGAAATGTCAAACTAAAAATGGTAAGAGGCACAAACAGATAAGGAAAGTTACTAAAAGGTTACTGCACCAATGATAGACAATCTTAATTCCTTGCTAACTTAAAGAAAAAAACAAATACAGAGAAAAGTTATTAAATACAATGTTTCATGAATTAAGATACTACAACTTAATATGTTAATTATGTAAAAAAAATATGAGAAAATAAGCCAAAAAATAACATTTAAACTTAATATTTTACATGTAAATAATGTCTTTAATCAAGAGTCAGTTAAGTGCCATACATGATACACGCTTTGGGCAATCATGTCTCTTTCGAGACATTACTGATTGGGCAGGAGATTATCCCGCAGTAGGTTGCCATTGCTTTCTGCAGTAGGCTGGTTTCCAGCCAAGGCTATAGAACCCAATCTATTATATTCTTTAACCCATAACTGGAGAGGAGAGATGGATTAATACCTTTCCCAAGGGTATTTGTGCGTAAATGAATGCAAGGAATTCAACTGAAATTCGAACTCGGCTCCCTGATTTCTCATTCTGAGTCAATATCCACTGCACCACAATGCATATATGACAAAAAAAAGATACAAAAATACAATCAAACATTTAGTACAACTTGACAACAATAATAAACAGATTATTTAAAAAGTACATATTTAAATACATTTCAGTAAAGTTCTTTGTTAAAAAGAAAAGAAAATTGTTGCTCATAATTAAATTATGATAAAATTTAAAATTATTAATATTTGATTCATTATAGATTAAAACTTCTGAATGAAATGTATATGTGCAGTGAATGCACAAAAATCAAGTCTGTCTGTAAATAAAAACCTAATACACTCAGTGAAAGGTAATGTCCGGGGAGTGTCTCAAAGTATTTTCTTGATGACTGAAGGTGATGAAATGGTTTTTTCCAGTGTTGCTTGTTTGCAAACAGACATAATAGTAACCAATTAGCCGAACACAATATTATAACAGCAAGTTAAAATATTTATGCTTTTTCTTTTTTTTTTTCAAATATAAAACCAGTTTCGTAATTCATTATGCAACCAACATTCTCAAAATTTAACAGAAACTTGTTTCTGATAGTTTCATTAATGAGAGAATTTCAAAGTCCTTGCTATAATAGTTTTAAAAATATATTTCTAAAACTGCACAAAAATTGTGATAAAATTACAAGTCATGATACATGCATAAATGCAATGATGACCTTAAACAATTTCAGCATCAATAAGGTTAGTAAAATGATAACTCAAATATAACAGTGGCAAAATACTTGAAGACTTGTCTATACAAGTGAATCACATAACTTATTCAGATTCTAATGAATAGACTTCAGAATAGAATTAGACCAGAACACTGTGGCTTTGTTCAAAACAAAGAAAAAAAAAATTTTTTATGATCAGAGGGCCATCAGTGTGGAAAATCTGTACCTAATGTTTCATATTATTCAAGGGGAATAGCTACCTGAAATATTAGAAAAACTTGATTTAGATAGGAAAGATATTTGAGTAAGGCAGAACTTCTACTGAGAACAAACTATTTGCAATCAGACAGAGAACAAATGGGAATAGAAATATAAGTAAAACAAGGAGAAGTTTTCACACTAAATTTATTTAAATTATACACTGAGATGATCTTAAGAGAAATAGTCAGCTCTCTATGGTGGGATGTGCATTGTGGTACAGTGGATATCAACTCGGAATGAGAAATCAGGGAGCCAAGTTCAAATTCCAGTGGAATTTGTTGCATTCACTTATGCGCAAATACCCTTGGGAAAGGTATTAATCCGTCTCTTCCCTCCAGTTACAGGTTAAATAATAGGACAGATTGGGTTCTTTAACCTTGGTCGGCAACCAGTCTACCGCAGAAAATAATGGCAGCCTACTGCGGGATAATCTTCTGCCCAGTTAGTCATGTCTCTTTCGAGACATGATCACCCAAGCGTGTATCACGTATGGCACTTAACTGACTGACTCTGTACCACTCCAGTAAGTATTTGACTCCTCATGCCATCCTCTAATCTTACAAGAGCCAGATCAGGCCGAAAATGGAGAACTGTTGTCATATTTGACCAAGAGCTGCCCAGTCCTCACTTTCCTATTCTGATAAAGTTCAAAAGCATCTCTGAGTCCTTGTGGGTGACAAATTATTTTCCACCCTATAACCTCTCTATTACGGGTGGGATATGGTGAAAGCAAGAATAAAGAACTATGAAATGTTAGAATATAGAATACATGGTTGTCAGCAAAATAGACAGCCCCAGGCATGTGGTACATATTGGGAATGTCAAACTCAAGTGGATACAGAAATCTATTTGGTAGTAACAAAAATCTAAACACAATACTCCAAGAATACTAACACATGATTCCAAGAAACCAAGCAAAGTATTAAGAGAGAGGATAATGTCTCTAGAAACAAAGAAAAAAGTGTTGAACTGCTATGCAATATTTAACTTCCTATATAGCAGTGAATACTGGATAATTTCCTCACAAATAAAGAAGTGACTGAAATGGTTTTACCAACAAATGCTAAGAATATCATTGATAGAACATGTGAGCAAAAAGGAAGTCTTAAGAAAAATGAAAACTAGAGTGGTGGGGCTTTCTACTTACAATCAGAAAGAGATGCATTAAATTTCTGGTAAATGTGAAGAAATAGACTTTAATACTCACAAAGTAGAGCTCAGGCAAAAGAATTGTGGGGGGGAGGAACAATAGATAACCTATTTAAGGAGTTTTAAGGAGTGAATGAATAGCAAAACAAAGAGGGATCATAAAGGGTCAAAAGTTACTTAAAACAACAAAAGAAAAAATGTTGTGGAGTGATTATCCACATTCTGAATGGACTTGGTGGCTTAGAAAGGAAGGAGAATGAGAAACACTAGTAAAATAAATTAAAAAATAGAGAAAGTCACTGGTTTCACAATATAAGTATTTTGTAAACACTTAGTCAACATTCTACAATGGTTGTCATAGCAACCACTAGCTCTAGGATTGGTGTTAAAAGGCCTGGGAATCAATCATATATGAAGTTAAAAAGGCAGGGAATTGTGGATCTTAACAAAATTGTGGGTTTTGTATGCAGTTTTTTTTTTTTTTCATGAAGTTGTTTGTGTTCAATGTATAAACAAAGAAGATAGAAAAAAGCATACAAAAAAACTTGAGTTTCTGCTACAGATGTTTACAGACTGTATTGAAACAAAATATCTCTTGAGTATATCCATTTTCCTTTTTAGTTCAGAAATTATTCGTGGGAAGTAAGGATTTTTTTTTTTTTAGTCAGGTGCCATACATGATACACACATTAGTCGATCATGTCTCAAAAGAGACATGACTGAATAGGCAAAAGATTATCCCAGTAGGGAAAGGACAGATTAATACCTTTCCCAAGGGTATTTATTTGTGCATGAGTGAATGCGAGGAATTCAAGTGGAATTCTAACTCTGCTCTCTGAGTTGTCATTCCGAGTCAATATCCATTGCACCAGTATGGATAAGAATAAGTAAAGATGGTTCGGAGCTCAGGTCAGCCTCATACCGGGTTGGGATGGCAGAATCTCTACTTCGTGAGTAGGGTTGCTTTCTGAAAACATGTCTAAACAATCACATTGGAAAATGGAAATAGAAAGATTCTGTCATTTCCAGAAGTGAGGTCATAAAATTGCACATGTGACAAGAAAAGTGTAACTTGCATCACGATTAAGTTAACTTATTTTTTATTCTTTATAATTATTTTATTTATTGGTTTCATTTCATTTTCACCACAGAATCTTGCATAAAATGAAATAAAGACTTATAAAAATTGAATGGCAAGAAATATTCTTAAGAATTTTGCAAAATCATTGAAATTAATTCTTTCAAAGTTGTCAAATTGTTTTGGGTTCTTATGCATAAAAAATGTAATTCATTTAAAAATATCTTTCAGTTTGTTTTGTTTTTAATCTCACTCACAGCAGATTATTTTGTAAAGAAGTTATTTGGATTAATTATACACATACTTCATATTTGTTGTTATTATCCCAATGTTTTGGCCATTGTGCCCTTTAAATTTTTCAGATGTCTGTCAATCCACTTAACCTTCAATGAATTTCAAATTGAACCCTTTATTTAATCTACAGGGATAGATTGTTCTCATCCCCGTGTTCACATCTAGGAATATCATGTCTTGTTCTTTATTTTTAAGTACTGAGTTATTGCATGCCTTGTTTCCAATGAAGAATTTCTCAGTCAAGTTCTTACCAGGGTACATAATTATTTCTTTTTATTTGAAAAACAGTTTTTTTTTCTTTCAAGAAATAAAAACGGTATTCATAAAAATGCACAAATGGAAAACAATTTCTCATTAACGAATTTTGAAGAAAGATGAAATTAAATAAACCGTTGTATATTTCAAATTCAAATACTGGATAGTTAAAAACAAATCAATATTTTCCTTTGAAATATTTTTTTTTAACTAATTTCAAAACATCATTAATAATTAGGAATCCAATGTTTTTACAAATTAAAAAGCATTAAATTAACAGTGTAAAGAAAAATTATGTTCATTAAAATAGAAAAAATTTCAAGTTATATTAAATTTTTATTTCAATAAATGGATTACTATTTTCTAAATTTAAAAATGTAAATTCTTATAGAATTGGCTGAATGATTAGAACAATCAATTGTTAAAAGACAGAAATTAATTTTTTCTTCCTCTGTAGGTTATGTTCATATTTATAAATTTAATTCTAATCAAATTCCAAGTAAAAATTGAACAAAGAAAAGTTTGTTTTTTGTCTTAATTGTATTTAAAATTAAAAGGATTTTTCGCTGACTTAAAACAAAACTGATTTTCATAAATATTCAAGACAATTAAAAATTAACATCTTCCCTGGAGGGTTCAGGAATTTAATGACTTGACTGTCAAGTTAGCAATGGATGTAACAGATTCTTATCACTAATATTACTGGGCTTGGTGGGTAAGGTATTTTAGGGTGAGTGGTTTATACAAGTCCTCACTCTCCTATTTATTCACAATGAACCATCATAGTATATCTAAGATATTTTTTGCAGATATCTGGTGATGGATATAAAACTGAATTCATGCCTTTCCCAAAATCATTAGTGCTAAATAATGCTACCTGATAAATAATTCGTATCATCAGAATATATGAGAAAGATGTAGTTTCAAAACAAATGTTTCAGGGGTTTGTTTTTTATGTCTAATTTATATGAAGAAATTAAATTTAGTAATAACAATAGTATTTAGAATAGATATTTTGGAAGATCACATAATTTAGAGATTATTATTTCATAGAAGAAAATGGAATTTTTCAAAATGCACTTTTTTTTTTCTTTGAATAAACTAATCTATTTCTATAGATTGAAACTGTCATATTAAGGTTTTATTCCAAATTGTCCACTTAAAAATGTCATTTCTATTTTCATTTGTATATTAAATCACTGTCTATTAATTACCAGTAAATAATTGAAACTTGAATAAAATACATTTTGATGACTGAAAAAAAGAGAAAATTAACCAACCCAACTAATCTATTATCAACTACTAATTAAAGATGGTCATTAATATAAAAAATAAAAAGCAGCTGTCATTAAAAATATGGTTGAACAAAGGTTTGTCACAAATGAAGTCATTAACACTAGCTTTATAAATTGTTTTATTTTAACTAGATATTGTTTTTAACCATTCCCTGAGTTTTTCAACTGATTGCACAAAAGAAATGATAAAAAGAATTTACAAAGGAAAAAATTTTAAGGAAAAAAAATTATTAAAAATCTACTATTTAGAGATTCATGTGTGACACTATTTGGAAAAGGTTATAGAAAATTAAAGAAAAAAAAACACAAAAAATGTGAATTTTTGATATACTGAAAGAGATACTGATGATCAGGTGAAAGAAGTTAGAAATGCAATTGGCAATTTAATTTTCTTGTCTGAAACAAAGAGACTACCTGGTTTTGCTCAGAGACTGAGATAAGTAAAAGTATGTTCTAAGGATTTTCTGGGAAGAGAAATAAAGAAATTCACCATCCATGGTCACAAAATTCAGTCAGTTGATAAAATCTAACTTTTAATATAGTTGTGGTATCTTATGCAAATTAGTCAAGTTGTATTTAAGTGCTAAGCCATATAACTGTCAGCACTCTGTTAAATGTATTGAGTACTGAAACAGCAAGATATATCAGACATAAAAATACTGATGACCATAAGAAGGGAAAGAAAGTGCTAATTAAAGTTCTGAAAACAAAGAAACTATCTAGTTTTGCTCAAAGACTGAGATAAGCATTTTATGGACCTCCAAGAAGAAACAATATTTTTATGACAGTTGAATTTGAAGTAAGTGGCCTTTTTTGATAATTGTCAGTTGATAAGAAATAACTTTTTAAAACCAGACTGATATAAAAAAATTAAAATAGGAGAAAATGGAGGATTGTCCCCTTTTTTGTTGACAAAAGGGTTGATGAGAAAAGGTGATAAATCCCAGATGCAAAAAACTGCACACAAAACCATGGAGAAGTGAATTTTGAAGTGATAGTTGAAATTTGACCATTTGGGCCAAACCATACCCCTCAATCCGTTATGGTGAGAGGCATTTACACAGGGCAGAAAAGAGACGAGGGGGGGTAGATCAGGGTGACCAAAGAGGAAAGGATCCAGATGGAATTTCAGGGAGGGCAGAAAGACATAAATTTTGGAGTGATAATTAAAGTTTGATCGTTTAGGCTAAGCTATGCCCCTGAGAAATGATGAGGAGAGGCACGAACTCAGAGCAGGAAGGAGACAAAGTTGATCAGGTGACCAAAGGGAGATCTATGATTGGTTGTTTAGGTAATGCTAGCATTCCCAGAGCACATCATACCCCATCCCTGCTGGATGCAAGACTCCATATAAGCTGGAGGTTTTGAACAGCAGAGAGATTCGACAACCAAGGTGAAGAGACACAGACCAGAGACCAGAGATCAGGAAGACCAGAGAGAAAGAGACGAGGCAACCACTTCACTTGATCTGATGTGATTTACCACCCTGAAGAACAACCTCCAACTTAAGGCCTTACTCCAGAACTCTTGTTAAAATCCAAGACAACAACACTGTGTCACAGTAATTGGGAAGGGTCAATAGTTATTGCATGGAGAATATAGACCTACTTGAGCCGTCAATAACTGTGTCAATAGCTTTGTAACCAGGAGTTATATATAAATACTTTTCCAAGTTTACTTGTTTTTCATATAACTTGACTCAGGCCAAACCAAACCAAACCAAGTCATCGATTTCAGTCAACCATTCAGACCAGGCCAGTCTTGCAATCATTCAACACAATGTGGGGCAAGACAGAGCTTGAACTGAAGAAGATTGAGCTTGAGTATGGATGGATTGGGTGGATGTCAATCATGAAATTTACTTGATCCATTTTAAAGTTAAAAATCCTAGAAAGTGTTAAAAGCAATCTGACTCCAAGTGGTCAATTTTCAATTTGAAAATTGACCCATTTTAACTAATAAGACAATTGGAAAGAAAAAAAAAATTTATAGGCACGTGATTTTTACTATTTTACAGGCACACATAGAAATACACATTTGAGGAAAAATTTTTAAAGACAACTGCAGAGAAAAATTAAATTCTAAAAAATAATTAAAATCTTAAAAGATTTCTATGTAATTAGAAAAAACTATTTTCAGAAGCTGATGCCTTGTAAAAATTGATTTAAAATTCCTTGAAGATTACTGAAGATGAAATCCACCTAAGTAGAATTACAAAGTAAACAAAAGTGATCAATCTACAAGGATGAGGATATTAGTCAGAATAATAGATTATCTTGTAATGCAGCTAGGGTTAACAAAATCACATTAATAAGATTGCAAAGGGAACTGACAGAGTCAATGACACTCAGCATCAGTTTTATAGACTTCTACTTTAGTAAAGTTACTTTCGGTAAAGTCACTTTGTAAAATCACAAATACAAAAATAATAACAGCTGCCCAACAATAGTGCATCAGACACTTATTCTTTTTCGACTCTACACTCTCTAATCACTATATATATATATATATATATATATATGTATATATATATATATCTGCATGCAGTGCAGGTATAGAAGAATTCAAAGGAGTATCCTGTATATACAGTGGTAGGATAACTCTCTAAGAGAGCTCTAAATATGTATGTATATAAATACATATAGAGCAATTTTTTTTTTTGTTTTTTTTAAATCATTTCACCTCAAGCAAGTCATTCCACTGCCACTATTGTACAAGGGGTTATATAGAGGAAGGTAAAAAGAAAGAGTGGTTAGATATAGGAAATATCAGAAGGAGGGTGATAGATGGGTAAGGATACCGAGGTTGAGGGTTGGGTAGATGGGAAGAGTGTTTGAGAGAATGGATGCAAGTTAGTGTGTTAGGAGATGTCTATTGATCTTACATTTAAACTCCTGAAGATTGTAGCTGTCGGGGAAGCAATCATGTGGAAGGGAATTCCACAGTCAGGAAGTACGAGAAAAGAAGCTATTGGAGTAGAAATTTTGGTTACATTTTATCGGTTTCACTGTAAAAGGGTGGGACCTAGTTGCTAATCTAGTATCTCATGCAAATTCGTAGCTAGGGGGCACCAGTGATCTAAGTTCATCGGAGCAGAAGCCGTGAAAGTATTTATAGAAGAGACACAGTGAAGCCATGTCACGCCGGTGAAAGAGAGACTGCAGCCAGTCTGCCAAGTCGGTATCGATCACATTACAGACTCTCCGTTGTATTTTGTCAAGAACCACGAGAATAGCAGGTGCATCCAATCAGATGTGGCAGCAGTATTCAATGAAATATAAGAAAAATTAAGGTAGACACGTTATTTCATGGTAAATCGGAAGTATGGGCCTATTTCAGGCAAATCATCATCAGCTTCTGTCATTATTATACAAAGGATTTTACACAAAAAAATCCTTTGTACAGTAAAGACAGAAGCTGATGATGGTTTATCTGAAATAGGCCTATACTTCCGATTTACCATGAAATAACATGTCTGCCTCAATTTTTCTTATATATATATATATATATTACATGTCATATGATCCCAGCAGCACAGTACCACTAATTACTTGAGAACAAGGTCAACAGTGTTTACATCCTGGCAATCAGTGTTCAAACATAAGTGTTGGCAGTGACACATTATTCTTATATGACAGATTAATACAATAATTTGAAAATCTGATAAGTTTGTTACAAATCAAATCAGCCAATGGTGGTCAAGACAATTCTATATTTTCATGAAAGGAATCTGCAGGAAACACTTGCACTACAGTTGCATAGTTTTAATTTTTAGTAACAGCTGGGATTTTTTTTTATTGTAGACCTCACTTGAAAAATTAGCACAACCTTTCAATTCCCAATTTTCTATTAAAAAAAATAAAATTAGAAATTCAAATTTTAGTTCTCAATTATTGCCTCTAAAAAGAAGCAAATTTGATTCTATAGAATCTAAACATGATTACCATTCATGATTATAAGAAGAGAATTGCTGGGATTTTGTGATTTCAGGTGAAATTATATCAGAAAATGTTTATATTTTAATATAATGAGAAATTCTTTCAAAACCAGTGACTCCTAAGACTTTCAGAACATGGGTAAACGACAAAGGTTTTGACAGCCATTTTAAAAGAAAATAGATTACTCTGTCCATGGCATTGTGTGGAGTAAATAAAATGGTTTCACTAATTAAAGAAAAAGAAATAAAACAATCTTTCCTTTAACAGACATGAAATTTTAACTGATGTTTTGAGTCGATTGCAAAAGATTTGAGAATAAGAAAATTATTTGAATATAAAAATATTAAAAAATAAATTATTTGAATGCATTAGATGAGTAATCACTTAGAAAGTCTAACCAATCATAACTGACCATTTATGAATTTATTGACTTTAAATTTTTATCCACATGCAAGATTGATTAACAATTCTGTGAAGCTAAAATTCAGACATACATTAGGGTAGAAACAATTTCAGCCCTAATGTAAGTGACAAGACTTTTTAACAATTAGGACTTTTATGCAGTGAGTCATTCTAGTGCTTTTCATTCCCCTTGATATTGCAACATATAGGATCAAATGTTGGCATCGCTATCAGGTCAGATACTTGGCTTCATCTACACTCAGCCACTTTACAAGTGGACACTTAGAAACTTTAGTAGAAAAATATGCCATAAATATAAACTACTATTTTTAAAAGTTTATAGATAGAAAGTTACATGAATTTCATGCCAAGCTTTATATTAATAGGATATTATTTGATTAGTGTTCAAAACTGGAGTCAAATTCTGTGCCATATAAGAAAAAGATAAGAGAAAGAGAGTGAAAAACAATAGACAAAAAAGAGAAAGAGAGCAAAAGGAGAACGAAAAGAGAAAGAGAAAAAGAGAGAAAAGAGAGGAAAAAGAAAGGAAAAAGAAAGAGAAAAAGAGGAAAAAGAAAGAGAAAAAGAAGAAAAGAGAAAAGAAGAAAAAGAAAGAGAAAAGAAGAAAAAGAGGAAAAAGAAAAAGAAAGAAAGAGAAAAGAGGAAAAAGAGAAAAAGAAAGAGAAAAAGAGAGAAAAGAGAAAAAGAAAGAGAAAAAGAGAGAAAAGAGAGGAAAAAGAAAGGAAAAGAGAGAAAAGAGAGGAAAAAGAAAGGAAAAGAGAAAAAGAAAGAGAAAAAGAGGAAAAAGAAAGAGAACAAAAAAGAAAAAGAAAATTTTAATCTTTTATGAAGTATTTGATTGCTTCCTTGCACTTCTTTGCTTATTTTGACAAAAAGCTGCTACTGCCATTGACAACCTTGACAAAATCAAATCAGATTGCTTCCTCCACTAATAGTAGTCATGTTATTTTCATGCATTCTTCAACTGATAAAAAAAATGTATAGAAATTTAATATCACAGTATTGGAATAAATCTTCTACTTGGCCTCTGTCAAGGTTGACACTGGAGCTAACAGCTTTTTGCTACTAAAGCCTGTGCAAGTAAGGTAGTTGTGAGAAAAGAGTTTACCCAATTATTCACATATAGCAGTAAAGAGGTGTTTGGGATCATGTTTTTGCCAAGATTAGTTTAGAATTTAGGTAGTCTCAGATGAAACTTGATCTAGGCTTGACAATTTAGTTTTTTGTGTCAATAAATATCACCCCTATTCTGAACCTTTAGCATAAGTGAACAGTCAAAAAAACTTAGGTCTGTTCAAAAATGACGCAGCCATTTAATAGGAACAAAAAAAAACAAAAAAAAAAACAGTCAATCGAAAACAATGGTATACTCAGTTCTCTTCAGAACATTGCTATTGCAACATCAATTATTTCAGAATCACTTCCAGTCTTCAAAGGAATCTGCAAGTACTCTTGTGAGATTACTATCAGCTGATTCATCACATTCATTTTAATTTCATCTTTCCCACCAATGACAATTTGAGATTTTGAAAAAGCCAGAAATCATATAAATCTAAACTGTAGGTAGGAACTAACATTCCTGGCTGATTGGATGTTCTACAAAACAAATAACATGAGACATTAATGTTCTTAATGTCTCATGTAGTTATTTGGCTTTCATCAAATGATAAAAAAAAAAAAAAAAAAAAAAAAAAAAAAAAAATGTATAGAAATTTAATATCACTATGTTGGAATAAATCATTCCATAGATTGAAAGGATCCAGCTATAGCTGGATCCTTTCAATCTATGGAATACCCAGATATTTCTTTTAATTCTTACACTAACAAATTTTCTTTTATTGCAGCTCACAGACGTTCAACATTTTTCAAGTGTTCTGCTTTCAAGAAATTCCCATTTAAGTTTAAAGTTTTGGTACTAAACTTTTATCGAATTGAATTGTCCCTAAAGTTTTTTCACAATCCCCCAACTAATTTCCAGTCAAGCCTGAGAATTATTTACTAATTTAATCAGTTATTTTAAACAAAAAATAATACTGTTGAGTCTTGTATATATCTGTGCGTAGCAATAGTCGTGACGTATCTCTGCATGTAGCAACAGACATGACGTATTTCTCCTTGTCAAGTGTGATGCAATGGATTGTTGCTCGGCCTGTGAGCTACTTGCTACTTAAATAGTGCCAGGCTAATTTGCATGGGGATATGCTACAAATACAGTACACAAATTCACTCAATGATGTCTCACTCCTGACCAAAAAACCCTAGAAGAGACTATCTGCATGTACAGTAAGCTCCCTTTGGACTTATTACCAAATTACACCAAAACTACGCAATCAGATCTTGAGATTCAAAATAGCTGAATAATTTCTAAACTGACTTTATATAATTAATTCCTTAGAAATTATTTTTAATCAAATTTTCCAAGAACAAAGGATTTTTTTCTCCTGTTATCCTTATGAGAATTTTTGTTGATTTCTTTTTCTATAACATTCATCTTGGATTAATAACAATCAGATTTTTTTTGTAAAAAATAAATCCTTATTAATTTAGATAAATAAAAATTTTGTCCTTAAAATAAATATTTTATTTTTCACCACAAAAATGTAAATTCTTCTTGAAAGAATTTTGCTCAATAAAAATATTTCATTTTAAAGCAATTTCTGTTTTTTATTCAGTTTGAAAGTGATATATGACTATCATAGAAAAGCCAAGGCAGTGTAACTATTTTTAAAAAATTAAGATCAATTCAAAATGACTAACAAAACGTATCTATGATGAGCATTATCAAATTTTAAAATGTTTATTAGAATTACAGAGTTCATGCATATTTTCAGATTCTGAAACCTATTAATCATTCTCAATAAAAAACTCAAATAACATTTTGAAAATAAAGCTTCAGACGTACTAAATCATTTCTATATATTCAACATACATCAATAAAGCACTTTAATTTGTATATAGCAACATTTTTAAGATCCTGAATAACTTCAATCATTTCTTGGTTTTAAATCAATTCAGACAAAGGATAATGAGAAAATATTTTTTATAAGTGCAATTAAAAATTGATTTTTTTTTCAAAACAAGAAATGATTTTAATATGACAAAATGATAAAATTAAAATTAAGTACAATTTTTTTAACACTAGTCACAAATTAGTTTTACTTTTACTTTATAAAATTATTTAAGGAAATAATTATTGAAGCCCCCTTCATAAAATATACCCAATTAAATTTTGTTTAACTATTATAAAATATAGATTGAAAGCCCCTCTGCTATGATGATTGCAAAAACCCCAGCAAAGATTTTATTGTAAACTTAATAGATACATGAGCATCCTATAAACATTCTAACCTGATTCTGTCAGAAAATGCATTCATCTGCTGATAAGTTCTTTCCTTTTTAAAAAAATGACAAATGCCAAAAAGCCTTTCAGTATCGACAAAGAATGAAAATGTAGACGTTTAGATAAATTTTATAATTCAACTTTGCCGATTCTAAAGAAGTGTATTATACAAGAATGTTTGTTTAGAGAATCCTCATTAAAATGAATAAAACATGTTCTAACTGACCAACCTGCTGCTAAGTTTATCTCAGGCCTTGAATTGCCAAGTTAGGTAATGTGGAAGAAACATAGCTCAGTAGAGAAGCAGAGTAGCACCATAAGACAAAATTGGTAAATTAAAGTTCAGAAATTATCAAGGATTCAAATTGTGACATAAAGCAACATATAAGCTTTTACTAGTTCTCTAAAAAAAATTTGTTTAAAATTCCCTAAGAATTAAGAGATGTGGCAGGAAAACAGGTTTGCTTTTATCAGAGTTTTTTTTATATACTAATGATTAAACAATACAAGGCCCAAGAACCACTCAAGGTAGAGGTTGTTACTATATGATGTTGTATGAGCATAAGAAAGGACAAGAAATGGGCATAACGGTTGACTCTAGAAGTCAAGATTTTAAGGATTGGAAAAGCAGTTCTTGGGTAAAAGCTATTCAAATCAAACTTACTTCTTACTATGGGAATAAATAGGGAATAAATAGAGAATAGGGGTGATTCCCACTTGTGTACTAAGATGAAAAGTTATCAGCAGAACAAATAATGATTTAGTTATCCTGAAACACTCAATACTTGAACTGCTAATACAAAAATGAAAAACCAGACTTACTCCCCCCCCCCCCACACACACACACAAGTATATATGGTATCACCTTATCTTAACAGGGACTAGATATATGGGTCATCTACTTTGTCATACTTTTGTGTCCTTTGGTAAAAGTACCCCTTGAATGTAGTTCTTAAATCTTTATAGATAAACAAATTCCGTTTATTTCAAAGACTGACTCAACCTAATTCAAAAAAAAAAAAAAGAAGAGTAATCTATTTAATCTCCTTACCTCTTACAAGAAGCACAAAGTTGTCTTAGAAATCTAGAGATGTTCATGAAAAGGAAAATTTCAAATATTAAAATCCCTCTGAAATCAAAGTGAAGTTGTTTATTAGAGTAAAAAAAAATATTTTATCTTTTGATTTTTCTCACTTTCTTTCCCTCTTATAAATTAGTGAAGGTTATCCTTGAAGGTAGAAATGATAGACTAAGATTAGCAACATTAGACTTGAAAGAGAAAGAAGAACAATTAACTTTCAGAAAAAAAAAGGCACAACTCAAATTCTGATTAGTACACTAATGGATATCAACTCGGAATGATAAATCGGGGAGCCGAGTTCAAATTTCAGTTGAATTCCTTGCATTCACTTACGAACAAATACCTTTGAGAAAGGTATTAATCCATCTCTTCCCTCCAGTTATGGGTTAAATAATAAGACAGATTGGGTTCTATAGCCTTGGCTGGCAACCAGTCTACCGCAGAAAGCAATGGCAACCTACTGCAGGATAATCTTCTGCCCAGTCAGTCATGTCTTTTTCGAGACATGATCACCCAAAGTGTGTATTACGTATGGCACTTAACTGACTGACACTAAACTGTAGTCTTGATCTATTCAAAGCATACATCTCTACAGGTAAAAACCTATGGGAATTTAGCTGAAGTAAAAATAAATAAAAGCTTCTTCAGGGTGAATTCACGTGCAAATTAAGCAAAGAATAAAAAATCGACATATTTCACAAATGAAATAAGTTTTGGTAACACTTAAGAATGTGAAAAAAAATCAAACTTATTAAATTTTTAATATAAATCTACTGAAAGATTGAAGATAATAAAATGGCTGACTTAAAATTGCTTTTTTGATTGCTTGGAAATCCTTAATAGAAGCACCAATAAACAATTGTTGTCAATTTCTTTATTTGCAAAATAATTAACAAAAGAGTAAACAGTTCATAATTTTCATAACTGAGAAATTTTATAACAAATTTTTGAATCTAAAGAAACAAGAAAAAAAAATTTGATCCAAAACAAATATGCCATGGAAAAAGTGTTGGGGGCTATTGGTACTAGCCTGTTACCAGAACATGACAGCTGGGGGTGAGAGGTCGAAATGTTAAACTGAAATCATAAAATAAATCCAAAGCCAATGGTAAGTCTCGATGTTTTGAGCCTGAAGCTTGAATTGTTATAAAGGAACCTTTACGAGGAGGGACCCCTTCATAATCACAAACATAAGGGTAATATCCAACAAAGTCTAAAAGCATTACTACCCTGGCAAATATCTCAATGCCCAAATGACAGAGAATGGGGTAGTGGGATGGAGTTCTTGAATATGGTGAACCACTTCCCACCAGCAATGAGATTTGGATAATCACTGTCTTCCTCATCAATTGGGTTAATTGCTCACATGTCAAGGTCACTGATTTGGATTTTGAAGGTTATGCCTTATAGTTTTGAAGCTATGAAGAGGGAAATAAAAATTATAGAAACATTATATACACACAAGATGCATCATAGAATGATAAAATATAACATAGCAAAGACCACAGTTAATAATATATTCTTTTATTTTAAACAAGTCTGAGAATATTTTGCTACATGAAGATTTTACAAACTAATCAAAATGATAACTAGGAATTTGGATGTTCTTGGCATATGGAAATACTTTAGTACATCTCCCAAAATAACTTCAAATATTTATATTCTTTACTGTTAGCATGTTTCATTTATTGTTCACTCCAGCCTTCTTCAGCTGTTTTTCATTCCATTGATTTTCAAACTGAATCCTTTATTTAATCTACAAACAGCAGGTGTTGTATTCATGCAAATCTCCACCATATATAAATAGTAGTTGATACAACTGGAGGATAAACCAGTCCTAACCTTGAAGACTACATAAAGAAATAATAGCAAATACTTTTAGTTAACTATAGCTTACAACATTCTATTCACTACTAATTTTTTTTTGTATTTTGTTTTTGCTTCGGATATCAACATGGACAGGGTACTAAAACCTAAAACTCTGGATCTAGATAGTAAGATCTCCAGGCCAGAAAAAATTATTGGCACCAAACATTTTAAAACTTCTTCAAGCATATTGAGGATAAGGAGGTGGATATTCTTATAAATTAAATGTCGTCTGATTTACTGTTAAGTGAATGTACAAACTTTGAAGTTATTAACATTCTAAAGGGAGCATTTGTTCAAGAAAAATGTGAGATATATGCCAGGCATGTACTTGCAACACCAGAGCTCAACAGGGTGGAGTAACCATGGATCTATATCGTCAAGCATTGCACATTCTGGTGAGGGACTGTAAATTCAAAGATGTTACCACTATAATTCACACAAAGGAAGATATCAGAGACACCTTTATTTCTGGGTTATCTGCCCCTCCTATTCAGCAGAGACTTTGAGAAACAAAACACTCACCTTCACAGCAGCTGGAAATCAAGTATAAAATGTAGAAAGGGCGATCCTAAATTCCAAACAAGTTATCAAGCAGCATCAGTATCAGAACCTTAAACTAACTGATGCCTTAAGTTCTCAGCAAGAAGAAAATCAAAAGGAGAAAGACTCTCAGACTGCTAGAAAAACCATTTTAAAGAAATGTGCTTGTTCTGCAGAGGCACTAGGCACCCTAGAAATAAGTGTTCAGCTTAAGGAATGATTTGCTACACGAACTGCATTACCTGTCAAAGCCATGATAACTACTGGGCTACAGGAAGTTTCGAAAACCACAGTAAAATGCTTCATGAACAGAAAAAAAACTTACCACGCTAGTAGATTCGGGAAGTAGTCATACTTTTATCAACATCTATGGGTTTGGACATTAGATCTACCAACTCTACTGTCAGCATAACTTTGACTTATTAAAAACTGTAGAAAAATTTAAAACAAATCTTACGATGGGTACAGAAATTTACAAAACCTTTAATTTATCCTTAATGAACAATTTATGTGCTGATGTGATTCTTGCACAAGACTTTCAAGACCTGAATAAAAAAAAAAGTAGAAGTTTTATATAAGAGTGAGACACCACCTCTAAAACTGTGAGCTAGCTAGCATGAAGATTTTACCTCATCTTGTTTGAAAAACTGTTGTCTGACTGTAGACCTATATCTGTGAAATCCCAAAGATACTCTAGAGATGAAGAAATAAAAAGCTTTATGGATTCAGATATCATTGAGCCGAGTAGACGTCTGGAGAGTGTTAGTAGTGGCAACTAAGAATGAGAAATAAATTTTAAAAAAAGATTAGATTATTCACAAACAATAAATAATTTTACCTTAAAGATGTCTATCCTTTACCTAAAATTACAATGATGGTTTCAGAAATAGCAAAGTATAGTCAGTATGCTAAACTAGTACTAAAAATTTGCATATCATCAAGTTCCCTTACATAAAGAAGATTGTTTTTACACAGCTTTTGAAGTCAGTGGGAAATTGTGTAATTTCAAAAGGATGTCATGTGGGATCACAAATAGAGTGACTGGGTTTCAAAGAATTTTGGATGAAATAATTGAAAGAGAAGGATTAAAGGGAAGATTTGCATATACAGATGTTGTGACCATTTGTGGCACTAAGGAAAGAGAACATGACACTAACTTGGCAAGATTAAAAGAACTGATTAAATAGAACAGTCTTACCTTAAATAAGAATAAGCATGTCTACAGAATAGCAAAAATAAAACTTCTGGGCTATAAAATAAAAGATCCATTAGACCAGACCCTGAAAGGATGAAACCTTTGCAAGGACTCCCTCCTCCAGGTAGTATCAAATCTATGAAGAGAATCATCGAAATATTCACTCACGACAGACCATGGATCCCAAACTTTTTGCTAAAAATTCACGTGCTTGATCACAACACTATACAACTCTTACCTGCTAAAGTAAAAGATTTCTTTGAATATTTGAAAAAGGTATTAGAAAGAGCTGTAGTACACATGCTAGGTGAGGAAAAATTCCTTGGAATTGAAACTGATGCTAGCTACATTAGCTTATCTATGACACTAAATCATGGAGGTAGGCCTGTTGCATTCTGGTCCAGAACTATAAACCCCTTTAAATGAAAGCACTTCCCAATAGAAAAAGAAGCTAAAGCGGTCATTGAAGCAATCAGAGAATGAAGTCATTACCTGAAAGGTAAATATTTTATTGTCGTTCATTTCAATAGGCATAAAGCTTTTAAAATTTTTAAATTTTCCACTTACAAATATAGTATCCGACATCAACTGGGCATCAAAAATGTATGCACGGATGCATTAATGAGAGTAAATTGTGCTGCTGTCGCAAATATCAACCTTAAAGAAATACATAATAATCCATGTGATCCTGGAGTATCAAGAATGATGCACTTTATCAGGTCAAGAAATTTGCCTTACTCAACAAAGGAAGTAAAAAGAATGACTGAAAAATGTAATTTGTGTGCTGTAGAAAAGTCAAGATTTATGAAATGAGGAGGCAAATTAATCAAAGCCATTCAACTGTTCAAAAGATTGAATATAGATTTGAAAGGACCACTTCCTTTAAATTGAGGAGGAAGCAAATAATATTGACTATCAGTGATGAATATAGTTATTTCTCTTTTGGCTTTGTGTGCAGGAACATGCTAACTACACCTATATTGACTTGTTTAAGTAAATTATTTTGCATATTTGGTATGCCAAATTATGTACACTCTGATAGAAAACCTAGTTTTATGTTGGAGGAGTTAAGAAAGTTTTTTTCCAGAAAAAGGAATAGCTATTAATAGAGCTACTACATACAACCCATGGGGGAAACAGTTGAGTAGAGAGGAATAATGGAACGCTGCAGTGGATCAAAACTCAACCTTAAAATCAAAAGGTTTACCTGTGCATCTGTGGGAAACTTATTTGACGCCCTCTACCCAATTCAGTCCTTACTATCTACAGCCACAAATTGTACCCATCATGAATAAATGTTTTCTTATCTAAGAAAATCTGTCTCCAGAAGATCTGTTTCTTTGTGACTGGCAATTTCTGGGAAATTGCTCAGGTGAAACTACATTCAGAATAACAAGTAAAAACCTACAGTACAAAAAGTTGTTAGGTTTTCAAATGGAAAAGAAAGTACAGTTTCTCTACGCAACATCATTTCTGCTGGGGAGAGAATGACAATCTCTGAATCTGAAGCAATTATCATAGTTTCAAATGATTTGGATGGAAATGACATACCAAAATCAGAAGATACTGTACCACAACTAGTGTCCAGTGATTTAACTAAAGGAGCTGAACCAAAAACCTGTAACTTATCTAGTCCAAAGACATCAAAAATGCCCCCCACAATTTTTTTAAGCATATCACCAATGAACCTAAATAACTCATAATTGAGCACCTAAAAAAAAAAAAAAAAATAATAATAATAATAATAATAATAATAATCTGGTGAATTTGTTTTAGAAATTGCATTCCTTTTCATTTGCCAAAATAAAGTATTCCAAATTTACATTAAAAAAAAAAGTGGAAGAGAATGTTGTATTCATATGCAAATCTCCACCATATAAATAGCAGTTGATACAGCTGGAGGCTTAACCAGTCCTGACCTTGAAGACTAGAGAAATAGCAGTGAATACTTCTGGCTGATTATTGCTTACAACAGATTTTTCTTGTTCATATTTAGTACTGCTCAATTACTGTTCACTGTTTCTACCGAGTCTAAGACTGTACTATCCGGTCTTGTACTAACCCTCTACCCTGTAGATTGAATAAAGGATTCAATTTGAAATTTCTTGTAGGTTATCTGAATTGATAAAAACCTGAAGGTCAAAGGATAGAACAACCAAAACACTGTGATGTTGACAAGAAAAGACAAGCTCATTAGTCTGAATGTAAATGATGTAAATAACTCCTTATCCCAGAAATTCATGAAGAGATTGTTAAAATAGCATGTTCAATTTAACAACTTGTGGCATTGATTCTTTGCATCTCATATACATAAGTTTCCAAAAATATATATGAGAGTTTGCAAATATCTGCATATCCATTCTTAATTGCTTGGACTGTTTCATAATATGTAGACTTCAGCTCTTTAGAAAAAAATCTTGTGTGGCTCTGTATGTTTTGAAATCCCCACTCTTAGAAATCCAAAGAAAACAGACAGCTGCTACAAAATGGTAAAATAGTTAACAATTCAGGCACAATAGGCATTGGTTTTTCTTCAAGTTTAAGTGAACAGTCTCCACATGATACATAATTTGCATACTTGTTAATGTTTTTATAGAGTGCTTGTTAGCCTTTCTCTGGGCCCTTCATGTTAAAGACGTTATCATGGAGGCTGACCAAATATATTCAAGTGAAAGCTTATATTTGCTCAGGACTCGTATTCTGTTGAGCAAGGTCATGGATGAACATATCAGTCAAAATATTAAAAACCTCACAGGGTTTTCCATTATAGCAGTACTAACTTACAATTACGAACTTGTTAATCAATGTCAGGTCAGGAATAAAGTTAATAATAACCAAGTAGTATTTCATGCCTAAATTGTCAGTTTGATTCATAATTTCATTTTTCAAATATTTTCCATGATTTACATCAATCCTTTAAGCACAATTGTAGAGAAATAACTAACATCTACTTTTTAATTTTGACATTTCTCAAAAGGTTCGTGTAAAAAATGAGCTGATCTATGAAATAAGTTTAATGAAATTATTCACTACCACCATAAGGTTTTTATTATTTGGTGACCCACACTTCTCATGACCTCAAAATGTGAAACTTCTTTCACTTAAACTTTATATTTTATGATCTGTTCCTCAAGTTTTTATTTGACGTTCTTATTCAATAAATCATCTCCTTGGCTACGATGTTGTCTTCATGATTCTGAGTTTTATGTCGATTCATCCAGCCAGAAAGGCCACCTGTTATAAGTGACATTTAGAAAAGACCTTACAAACAAACAATTGATTAAATGGAATTGGTAAACTCATGCACAGTGCTGATAATTATGGTGGTGAAGAAAGAATTCAAAGAAAACCTAATAATAACAATAATTTAAACAAAATAACTTTGTCTATTATTTTGCATTCAACTGCTGTATCCAAGAATTGAATTTCTTCTTTGGTGATTGCTTCCTTCATGATGGTATTGACTAAACTTGCCACCAAGATGCAGGTTCAGGGCTAGAAGCTTCTAGTTTCACCAAAGCATGCTCCCATCATTCATTCCTTATCACCATTTAGCTTTGCAAGAGTTGGTCGAATGTGAAAGAAAATCAGAGTAGAAAAAATGCTGATGGCACAAATTTGTTTGAGGACATCAACTTGCCAGGAAGTGAACCCACACACTTAAGTTTATGACCTTCTTCTGCAGCACATATGGAACAATACATGCAGAATTCAGTTATGAAACTGCCATGGATTGTTGCTAAAGGTTATAATTTCAAGAAGTGCACCTTCTGTAGCATATCTGTCATGCGTAGCCCCCTTCATCTGCTGTAATTGTCATCCGTTTGTTCCATTGTTGATGTCTTTGGGTCTTTGTTATTAAATATTTTTGTGGTATTGCATCAGGTGTGCATGTATTCAACTTAATTACAATTAATGGTAGATAAAGTAGGAACAACAGTTCAATTATGGTGATCCATTTGCTCAATATGACCTGAGGTGTACTTGCCAAAATATCGTGATGAGATTGCGTTGTTATTTTACTAATTAAGATTATTGCATTTAATCAACTGTTTTATTCAAATTGTTATTTACCAATAAGACCATAGACAATACTAAATACTAGTCAACCTTAAAATTCAACTGATTAAGTAAAATATGAAAGTTTATGTTAGAAAACAAAAATATTTCTGCAAACATTGAAGCAGTAGGTGCTGGTTAACCAAACCAGCAGAAATATACACATAAAAAGAACATTCATACTAAATATTAACCAAAATGAGAAGCATGTTTTGACTTATATATTCTTAACTGCAAAAACATAATTGAACACTTACTAAAAATGAAGTAAATTTGGCAAAACAAAAATTATACCACCCAACAACAATGGAAATTTAAAAAAGTTTGTTTTATTCTTAGATAGAGAAGAGGTGTGTCAAATCAACAAAGGCCTGACCACCACCAACACAATGTTTTTTTTTCAATTTGATACACTTATAGAGTTTCATGGTACCTATTTTATATCTCTAGATCAAAGGGTTCCTGAGATATGAACCTTTGGCTATTATCAAAAAGGTAAATTTTAGAAAATAGTCACAAAGTTTAAATATCAATAGCTCAGCTATTTTTTCACCCACAAAGTTACTATTTCAGATTATTTGGATAGATCAAAAAGATGATCTATGTATTTTTTAAAAAGGTCAAATAAGATAATTTGACTTTAACCTTTGAACTTTAATTTTGTCAAAAAGTGTATCTTTCATTGTTTTTAAATTTGTCTACCTTATGTCAAGATATGTACAAAATTTTGTGGTGAACTTTTGACTTTGGCCTGAGTTACAAGTGCTTTACTGAGTTGGACCAAATTCAAAATTGCAGATTTTGGTATTTGCAACTATATGCTAACATTTTCATATCTCCCAATATGGTCAAGTTATAAATATTCAGAAAGCTCTTTGAACGCAGATTAATATTCACATAAGAACTACAATCATAAAATCAACATAATTTGTGTTATTTATGGTTAAATGTTGACCAATTTGATGGAAAATAAACAACCTTATTTTTGGTTTTATTTACCTTTTTATTATACAACATATAGATTTTTGTATGAAAGAGTGACATGATCAAAATAAGTATTTTAAAAAAACATAAATTAACAAAATTATATGAAAATATGTAACAAATGTTAATGGTTAAATTTTGTTGACATTTCATATAGTATGCTAAATGCACAAAACAATCAAATTAAGTTTTGATCTGAAAAAAGTGATACACTGAAATGAAGATTTTAAAAAAAAAGATTAACATTCACAAAGAAATTAACAAGCAAGTTTATTTTTCTGCTCGTTGGAATGCATATTTAAATAAAAAATAAAAAATTAGATATGCAAACCACTTACTTTTTGACTCAAATTTTTTTGTGATGACCAACCTTGATTGTATCTTTTATTTAAAGGTTACTTCAAGAAATTCTCTTTCCTAAAAATTTTTTTTTTCATTTTGCATCTCAGTTTTTGAAAGTTTTTCCAGTATTAGTTATTGGATCAAGTAAACCAAAAATATCAGGATTACTCATTAGGATAAAGAGGTGAAAATTTGATTTTTTATATTAAATGTATGAGAAAGTGATGTATAGCCTGAATTGAGGATTCAAATGTATTTTTCATGGTTCTGATTAACTCTAGTCTAAAGGTTGAGCTATAAAACCATTAAGCCATAAACCAACAAAAGATTCAAGGATCCAGTTGCCAAAAAGTAGGCTATGAATAGATTGTAGGAAGCTCGCCAACTCCAGACAATTGCAAGCCTCCAGAGAAAAATTGGAAATGTGACCAATTACAGGGACATTTTAAGGCCATATGAAATGAGTAGCAGATCCTATTCTAATGTCAGTATTAAGTACACATTTGATAACAAAAGATGAATGTGTGTATTAGATTCAACTGCATTTCAGCTTTAATGCTTAAAGCAAGCTCTCAGCACAGTACAAAAACACTTTAGCAGAAGAGCTTTTTCTCCTGTAGTTTTCCAGTTATGGTTAATAATAGGAGTGTGTTTGCAACATATTGAGATATGATAGATCAGATGGTACCAATGGCAACATTGCCAGTACTTTGTTGTAACAATTCCTTTTACAGTCATGGTAGTAATAATAATGACATTTAAATAAATATTATAGGGTCAGGAAGAAGTGACGGACAAAGGTAAAATTATAGCCCTATGGTAGTAAGTGTTGGGGACAAAATTAGCCTTTGGGAGACTTCAGCTTCAAGTATAAAATGGAGAGCAATTGTGTGTGGGAGGAGTAAGTGTGTCTTATGATTCTATCACTAAAATAGCCTTACTGATAAACAATTAAAAAACAAATTGCTTGTTGGCCCCATCCAGGGTTAAGGCCCCTGAAACTTCATGTTCATTAGTTTCATAATAGACTGTCACTGCTGAAGCCAAAATAACTTTTTTTTTATAATTATTAAAAAGAAAAAAAAATGTATAAACGTTTTATAATTCTTTTGCTAAAATAATAATCATCGTCCTCAGCCTTCTTCAGAGATTATTTTTCCATCTGGTGATCTTTAGTTGTATAAAATCTGTTTTTCTCTCATCTTCTCAGTCAGTTTTGCTACAAAGTCATAAAACCAAAAATAATATGACTAGAAAAAAATGTTTTTAGGAAGCAAATAAACTGATCCACGAAATGCAAAACTAATATGCAAACAGAAGTCAGTGTCAAAATTTTGTGACTTATGTAGGAAGAAAGTGTTGAATCTGACACGTGGTCATTTTCTCCAATTTTACTCCCAATGGGTACGATAAGTTTTCATGGACTTACTTAGGTTAGTTTATCCTTGGATGACTTATTTGACTCCAATATTGGAAATCAATACCCTGATATCCTATCAGGCCTGATCAAAATCATGTTTTCAGCTCTTTTAATTTGGTTTTTGCTTCAGGTTTTGCTCAAAGTAGGTATAATTGTAGTTCTTAGTCTCAGCCATAATACCATTTACTCAGAGAACTTATTTAGCCTTCAAAATTCAGTTTGCGATGGAAAACTTATTTGACATCGGTACCAGAAATCAAAATTTGACTTACATCCACTCATTTTTCTTTCAATCTATGGTTTCACTTTGATGGGAAACAACTATTGATTTTTAGTTTTTCGTCCCAATGTCCAAAGAGTCTGAGCTCCAAGACCATGGATTAGTTTTAAAGCTTTCATTACACCCAAGCAATGCCAGGCTATACTGCTGGTAGTATATAAAGCACCCAGACAGAAGTTTAAATGTATTCTGTGTTGTGCATAATTTCGATGTTGTGCGTATTCAAACGACCGATTTCATACATTGACTTTACGTGAAGATATCGAAACATAATAACTTGCTAATAGCAAGTTACCAAAAGTTCCCCTCAGAATAACATCACAAAAACTAACATTATAAAAGTGACAAAAAAAAAGTGTGGAGATTAATAAAAATACTGAATGTCAGAATTAAAAAGGAAATGTAAAAATTTTTAAAAAATTGTTTTGTTTTAAATTTATTTCTTAACATAAAATATATTTCAAATATATTTATTACTTTGGAAAAAAAAAAGAATTAAAAGCAATAAAAAATTGAAAGAAAAGAAGAAATGATAAAAATTAGAATTTGCGTGGGAGGAAGATTTAAGGAAATTAAAAAGAAAATAAATAAAATTAATCAATTCTCTAAGCTTTCAACATTTTCGGTTATGACAATAAACTAGATCCAGCAACAAAGCCTCTCATCAGGAGATTTCAAGGAACATGGAACCACCTCTTCTTAATATGCTGTTGTTCCCAGGTTCACCCTAACCTAGAGTGATAGCACCTGTTAGGGTCTTAGCTATGGGAAAATAGTTAAACCTCAAACTGGAATCAAAACACTATAAATATTTAAAAATAGATTTTTATAGTAAAAATACCAGCAATAAATGTTAAATGATCCGTAAGAAGTTGATATGCCATTAAACAAACAAACCAAACTTTCAAATTTTGTTTTTACTTATTCTTAACATTAAATAATTTAAAACAAAATACACCTCAACACCTGATTCCTTCAACTGTAATCAACACCTGGGCATCTGTATCCATGAAATCAAACGCTTGAACATAATCTGAAGTTAAGATCACAAATATAAAAAATTTCTTGATAAAATATGTTCTAACATTAATGCATTCAATACGATTGAAGATTTATAAAGAAAGAAAAGATGCACAAGTAATGCAAATGTTAATCTGAAAAGTGAAACTGGTAAGACAGGTTCAAATTCCAGACTCCCTTGTGAAAAGCATGAATTGATCTCTTCTTTACATTCCTGGCTATGGGTTAAATAATAGGGAAAATTATTTGATTCTTTTGCAAGGAATCCAATCATCTAAGAAAAAGAAAACTCTGAATTACAAACTGTGGAGAAGGCAATGAGAAATTATTCTACTCACTTTCCAAAGAAAGCCTTACAATTCACAGAAAATAAAGAAAAGGGATGTGTGGAGAACCATAACTGCTTACATTCTGAACAAACATGACATTACAAATCAATTTAATTATAAACCTAACCGCCCACAATTAATACCCTTTAAGATGCCATCAAATCAGATAAAAAAACAAAATAATGGCTTAAAGAAAAATCCCAAACAGATCCTATTAATATTAATTATTAAAAATTAACTATTAAAACTGATCCAGTCAGAGGGCACAATGTAATAAAATTTATTTATTTACAGAGCCAATATTATATATATATATATAAAAACAATAAAAAAGTGCTCAATACAATCAGAAGTAGAGCAAAAACATAATCACTAAATGAGGAATCAGCACCAAACTACCCGGGTTTCAACTGTTAGGTATCGTCCAACACGTGCTTGATGACACAACAGTTGAAACCCTGCTAGCTTGGTGTTGATTCCTCAATTAGTGAGGAGATTATATATATGCACACACACACACATGCCAGAATCTAAACTTATTTATAAATGGAACTTTGTGTGTGTCTGTGTGTATCCGTTAGCCATAGACTCTGAAACGATTTTCTTGAAAATTTACACAGTTGTATTATAAGCGTCTGCGAGTGTTCTTAGCTAGGTTTTGTGTTGAGGTACCTCTGATAAATATCGAAAATCGATTATCGAAAAATTGGGTTATAGAAGGAGTGGTCCGATTTTAATCAAATTTGATACACTCATAGACAAAGACATAAGAAACTATATTCAGAAGTTTCAAGGTTGCAGCTCTTACAATAGTGTAGAAAATTTGATATCGATACCAGGAAATCAAAATTTGACTGACATCCATTCATTCATTTTTCTTTCAGTCTACGGTTTCACTTTAACTGGAAACTTTTTAGTCTTTCGTGCCAACGTCCAAAGAGTCTGAGCTCCAGAACCATGGATTAGTTTTAAAACTTTCATTACACCCGAGCAATGCCAGGCTATACTGCTAGTATATAATAAAAGCAGTTAGTAATTTGTCTAAAGCAAGTTGATGCAACACAATCATTTGCCATTAACTGTACATGCAAATGTTTATTGATTAATCTGAAAATTAGAAAGAAATGAGAAAATTATTTTGAAGATTCTCATTTGCCAAGGTCAAAAATACACAGTATAGAGAAGATGAAAAAAAATTTTGTTTTTTATTTGAGAGCTGCGGAGGGATCATATCACTTATATTTATTAATTACATTTGTAAATTAAGGGTTTATTGTTATTACTTTCAGAGAGACAAAAGCTAACATTAGTGGCTGGTATTTCACAAAGAATATATTAGAAGTTATAAACAATTCTGGTGAATTTTTATTTTTTAAAAAATTTGTTTTCCAACAAAAACAGATGACAAGTTCAACCAGTTCATTTTTAATAAAGATGTTGACTGTAAATGCAAAAGCTAATCTCAAAAATCTGACTTTTGCAAAATATTTTTGATTTCTCTTAAATCAATATAATTTTTCCAAGTTCACAAAATTCACAGAAACTTCTTTTGCATAAAGCTTTTTGAAGTCTGGGTGAAGTATTATCCTGCATTTATAAAGTAAGTCAACCAATAGCAAGGATTTTTTTTTATGCAATTTGGAATTTTATGGGTAGAATTTTTGATTTGCACATAAATTTCAGATTTTTAAGAGTAAAACTTCACGTGGAGTCCCTGAAAGAAAACAAAATTGATTTTTATATATTGGGCAATTATTTTGCTACAACTACATTGATTATGTAATCTGTATTGATTATGTCTATATACACACACACACACACACACACACACACACTCCATCATTTTAAAATGATGGGCAAAGCCAAGAAAAAATGTATTATCTTTCACTTAAATGGGAGTCGATCCAAATTCAATATTTTGTGTTCTTTTAGCCAAGCAAATTGAAAGCAATCAATTCTTAGTTTGGAGGTAAGATTTCATTTCCAAATGTTTCATTTCTAAAAACTTCATCACAGATTTAAAAAAGATATTTTTAATTGCCAATGAAAAAACAAAAAAGATCAATAAATATCCTTGATCAACTAAAAATATTTGTTTTAAAATCTGAGAGGAATTATTGCCATTTTTCTGTAAACCACTTGTATCATCTCAGAAAATACATTAGCCAAAATATTAGGAGTGAAAGCAACAAAAATGAGGATACTCATTCAAATAATTCATGAAATATTAATGATAAACAAGTCTTGAAACATAAAAAATTACTTATCCATTGAATGAAGAAACATTTATTAAATTATTTTAAATATAAAGAATTAAACTATCAATAATTTCCAATCAGATTACCAAAACATTTATAGTTACTGATTCAAATATCCTTTTAATTTATATCAGATCTTTACATGGAGACCACAACAACACATTTAGCCAACCATTAGTTTTTAGTAGGAAAATTCATGTAAAATATACAAATTCTATTTCCAAAATAAATATTTATATAAATCTACCAATAGCCTGTGAAACTCCCTTCCATATACTTGCTTCCAGGATAGCTACAATCTCCAAAAATTTAAATGCAACATCAGTTGCCATCTTCTATCTTCCTCAATCCCATCCTTTCTTCAGCATCTGTTGTACCCTGTTTTTTTTTCCTCTGTAATCCACTGCACACCAGTGGCATTTTTGCTTTGCTTGGAGTGAAATGATTATTAAAAAAAAATTAAAACAAATTAAACAATTTTTTGTCAGTTCTTAATAATAAAATATCTATTCACTATGACAAGCAGTGCTGAATTGTTTATACTAATTTAACTCATTAATTGTAGAATTTTCCATCAGCCACAATTAGTGTATAAATAAAATATTCATAAAATTGATAAGACTTTTAGAATGAACAGCTTTTATTTTAATAAGTGATGCCTTCTTAGTGATTTGCATGTAAATAATAACAACCAGTCATGATTTATGGTTTATTATCACAGGATGTACACAATGGCCACCATAGAAACTTGAGGTAATTTCTAAAACTAAATTGCTTAAAATTTCACATTTCTTGACTATTAAAAATAATTCTATTTAATGACATTTCAAAAGTGACAATGAAAATAAAGAGTTTAAAATATTAAAAATCTTTTATGCCTAAATTAATCTTTCAAAAGAAAATCTTTTAGAAATTGATTTTTGAACAAATATTTTACCTACAAAAAAAATCTTTCTAAATAAAACAATATTTTTGTAATTTTATTGTATTTTTTATATTCAGATTCAGTGCAGACATTAAATGTCTTCAATTGAATTTTAAATAAAATTTCAATTGATTTTTAATTTCTCCAAGACTTATCTATATAGAAATGGAAATATTTTTGATATTCAAGTGATATTTTATAAAATAAAGTGGGAATTAATTGATTATTTAATAAATTTTTCTTACAAAATAGGCTCTTCATAGGTGAATTATTGACAATTTTATTGAAATCCAATAATTGAGTAAGCAATTCCATCCACATCCAGGCTAAACTGTTCCTGCAGCTGATGTACAAAAGCTGATATTGTTATGAAAACAAACAAGATCTGCTGGTGAAATTAGAGTTCATTTTGGGTCCTTATTTTTCTCAGTATTATTCTACCATTCAGCTATTGATACAGCTGGGGGTGGGTAGGGTAGGCAGTGCTATCTTTGAACAATTGCCAAAATATTTTATGATCCAAGTTTATATTAATAGAATATCTTATAATTGCACTTGTCCCTTGTTATGTTAGTTTGCACGACCATTATATCCTCATAAATAATGAACTATTCAGTTTTAATTACATGGAAAGAGGAAAAGAGACACTAGTTGATTTCAGTGAGAAAATGAATTAAAGACAGAAAGACAAAAGTGTTTAACAGCAGTTTCCGGGGGTGGGGGGTCCAATGAAATGGAAAATGTTGTTAATTTTAAATTGTTTCATTTGTACATCTTTAACAATGTAATCAGAAATTTTTAAGAAGTAAAGATGTACAAATGAAAATTTTAAATTGTTGTTAAGCTCAAATATTTAATGATGCAATATTGGAATTTCTACAGATATGTTATTGTCTTTGAACTTGGCATGAGCTTATTCAAACACTGACTTAACAATTAAGTTTCATCCGAATTTTAAAATAGCAAAATCGTTAAATTCTCAGTTAAAAACTAGTTTACAATGAATTTAGTGTCTTTGATGAGTGTGTTGCGAATTTAAGAATATTCAAGTTAAATTTATATTTTTTGTTGGCGGTGTTAAAATAACTCCACAAACATTTAATTTTTTTGTTTGTAAGGCACAAGGATATTGATTGAATAAACGAGCATAAATCAAAAAGAAGCTTCTTTTAACAATAACAAAGATTTTATATATACAGATACAGATCTACATGAAACATTGGACAAACATTTTAGGAAGAATTTTGTTTTATATTGCAATGGCAAAATTGGTTCGTTTAACAATATAAGTTAGATTGTCTGAAGAAAATGTTGAATAATGAATGCAAATTACAAAGTTCTGAATCAAGAATTTAAATCATCAAATGAATGTTCATGAATGCGTAAATTTCTTGTTGGTATAATAGTTCAATAATATTCAACTGTCTTTCAACAAATCTTTTAAACAAAGTATTTAAATATCTAAATATTAAAAGTTATCAACCTTTAGTTGTAGCTGGTAGCTGAAATAAGATATTCCCCTCTTTTTGTTATAAATAAGATGAAAGCTCTTTAGTGTAGTTTTATGCAAAGTTGATTTCAATTTTGTTAGATGTTGATGTATGAAATTATGTTTGGTAGAAGAATATTGATGTGAAGATCTGTCTGTGTTAAAACTTCAAATGTTGAATTTTGTTGAAATGAAAGTTTATACCAGTGTTAAAAATTATTTTTAACTTTAAAACTTTCATGTTGAGATTTAGTGATAATTGTTTGAGTGAGAAAAGGTTTGTTCTTGCATCAATGTGATAAGCAGTATTTATGAAAATTCAAAGGTCCATGAAATCTGCATCTTCTAAATTCAAGTTCCTCACTAAAGATTTAGCTTCATGCTAAAGAATTTATATACTTCTTTATCACATGATAGGCTCCAAAGAATTTGGTGCAATTTGAGACCTAAACCTGAGTGCACAGGCATTTTGGAAATATTTAGATATATTAGCCAATCAACACTGGTTATTTTCAAATTAAATCTCAGATGCTCATTTGTGTTTAGTTTGTACAAAATCTTCAGAAACCTTATGTGCAATGATTAAATTGTCACTAAGGTACGATGTAAAATTGTTGCATTTGATATTTATAAACCTAATGATATTTGCCAAAATATAATAGTAATTTTTTTTATTCATCTGAGAGTAGGGTCCTAAATGTGCAATGCTTATCTAACCATAAACCAGAATACAAAACCCAGTTATAACAGTAACAAAGAACAAAATTAAATGTAAAGGGTTCTTTAATGAAGCCACTCATAAAGTACACTGATGTCTTGTTCCCAATTCATACTCTTAAAAAGAAAAATTGTTTTGTTCTGTCACATTAAATTAAAAATGAAATCGTTAACGAAAATCATTGAATTATCCTCCAAACATGAAGAAAAAAGTAGTAGTAATCATAGATGATCTGATAAAGCTTCTTTTATTGTCAACTTTTATTGATGGTTGTAAATTGATTCAATATAGATTCATTCAAACATAACCAAACTAGTTTGTATTGAGAAAAAAAGACCCCCGAATATGCTAATTCTTCTAGCACATGACAATATTCTTTCTCAGATATGGAAGGCCATAACTATCATCTTCCCCAAACATGTGGAAGGTGGCAATTGTATGTCTGGTGTTCAAGAACACAGGCAACCTACCCTCCTTTTCTCAGTACAGAAAAACTAATCTCCACAGTATCATAGCATTAGATATCTCAAAGGCCTTTAACAAGATATGGCACAACAGCTCTCTGGCTATGGAATCACGAGAAGAGTTTCCTCTATTATAAAATCCTTTCTAACAGGGGTCCCTGAAGGTAATTATTAACAACCAATCCCTCAATGCCCTGGCCTTTGTCTTTCTGATTTACATAAATAATCTAGCTAAAAATATACTTCAATCATTTGTAAATGTCTATGCTGATGACATGTTGACAATCAGAAATTATCAGCTGACCTCTCTTCCAATATAACGCTAACCCTTCCCACTGGTGGAAAACTGGCTGATTAAGTTCAATGCCTCCAAAAGCAAACTAGATACATTCCATTGCTACTAATCAGACCCCAAACTATTGCCAGTCATAATGAACTGATGCCCATTCAAGGAGGCCCCCATGCCTTGAAAGAGTATTGAGCCTCAGGCTGACACCCCAACTGGAATTTCTATATAAGTCAATCAGTTAAGTGACATACGTGATACACGCTTGGGATATTATGTTTCGAAAGAGCCATGACTGACTGGGCAGAAGATTATCCTGCAGTAGGTTGCCATTGCTTCTGTGGTAGACTGGTTGCTAGCCAAGGCTATAGAACCCAATCTGTCCTATTATTTAACCCATAACTGGAGGAAAGAGACGGATTAATACCTTTCCCAAGGGTATTTGTGCGTAATTGGATGCAAGGAATTCAACTGGAATTCGAACTCGGCTCCCCGATTTGTTATTCCAAAACAGTATCCATTGTACCCCAACACACAACCTTCTATATAAGACCATTGCTAAAGATGCAGATGAAATGATCAGCTCCCTATACTGATCCAGCAAGAACCTCACTTCTCATGCTATCCTCTACTTTTATAAGGGCCAGATCAGGCAAAAATGGAGTGCCGTTGCTCAGACCTCACTTTCCAGTCTTTATAGGGTACAAAAGCGTTTCTGAGGCCATGTTGGAAAAGAACTGTTTTCCACACTCCAACCTCGCTCTCTCTCTCTCTCTCTCTCTCACAGATGAGATGTGACAAGTCTAACACTGTTTTATTCTTACTACCATGGAAAGTGCTTGGATAAATTGTGTCACCTAATTCCACTAGGTATGACCTTCACAGCAAGAACTTGACATGACACTTATATAGTAGTAAACCACCAGCACTCCATGCGTATTCTATCGGCAAGAAATATGTCCCGATCAAAAGCTTCTTCCCACAAACCATGGCTCTATGAAACAAACTCCCAAGAGGATGTTCCTCCAATCATTACATTCTTGATCCGTTCAAGTCTAAAGCTGATCATTCTCTTCCCCTTCTATCCATATAAGCTACCCCTTAAAGTAACCCTCTATTTTCAGTGGCTCACGAGCCTTGTACAGGATGAACTATACTGTAAAAAAAGAAAAAAAACAACAATACATAAAAATGAGTCATCTCAGTATTTCATACAATGTTTACCAACAACTACTTCAGTCAACTGTTTAAAAAGAGAAAAAATATTTAAAATATTTTGGAATTTTTGTCAAATGCTATTTTACTGATTTGGTTTGTTTTACGGCATATTAACCTCAATGAATCATTTAATGCCAACAAGATTTTTACAATAGATTTGTATGAATACAATATGTATTCTTCATAAAACATCAGTTTGTAGATCAGGTTTCATTGACATATTTTTGTAATGAGGGTTTTGTCAAAAGTCAGATGTATTTCAGTACATATATTTTTTCTTCAAAAAATATATTGCTGTTAATTTTTTTTCTCCTTCAAATATGTATTGCTGGTAATATTTTCTTCTCCAAAAAAGAATTGCTGGAATTTTCACTATAAAAATCTATTTTTATACTTTCATAGTGTTTTGATCCTAGTTTAGGGGTTTGCTCATAGCTGGAACCCTGACAGGTGCTACTACTACAGGTCAAAATGAACCTGGGAACAACAGCAGTTAAGAGGTAATTCCATGCTTCTCAAAACTTCCCAATTAGAGGCTTTACTGCCAGAAGTAGTTTAGTGTCAAACCTAGGATGCCTCATTGGGAGGGGGTTTTAGCCCTTTGCAGAGGTGTACTTAGCATATTTTGAAGCCCGAGCCAACAGGGCAGTACTGATTTGAAACCTCTTGTTTAAATGAAGCAAACTTCAATGTCATTGCATTTCTTGTTCCCTTGCTAATGACAAAAGCTTTTGAGAAGATAAACTAATTCTGAACAAAAAGAAGATCGATAGGAAAAAATGTTGTATTTTGCTTCCTCATAGCAAGCAGATGTACAAAGAATAAACAATTAAAGAATTGTTGACATTCCTTTATTGAAAGATAAAAAAAAAATCAACTGATTATTAATAATTGAAAAAGTTTAAAGGATTAGAATAGTTTCCCATTTTGATCAACAATCGCACTCTTGAAATAATTTCAAAAATGTTATCTTTAATGCAAGTATTCATCAATATACAAAATTTGACATAATTCATCACAGTCAATAGGCAATATAGTTTTATTGATAAATATAACAAATTTTAACAAATAACATTACAATCTTTTAAGGGTATAAGAAAAAACAAAGCAAGACTGGAATGATAGTTGAAACTTGTCTCAAGAACAACAGGTGAAAAGAAAATGAAATGAATAGACAACATGTACACACTGACACAGATGCATTAGTAAATCTAACAGAACACTCAGAGAGGATTAATCCCACTAACAATGGCTTGAAAGATGAACTAGTTATTCAATTCTTCTTAGATATCAGAATAATTTTAAAACTTTTTTCCATTGCAAATATATCAATGTACATTTTTTAAAATCTGAACATTCTAAATCTGATTATCAAAATTGTAGAGTTTCCAACATTATTGATAATTACACAAATTTCAATAATACTGTCTATCAAGCAAATTTTCTAACCATTTCACCCCAAGTAAGGCAATAAAGCCACTAAGATGCACTAAAGGTTACTGAGTGTTAGAGAATATGAGAAAAAACACTATTAAGAAGAAAGAACAATAAAAAAACAGGTATTACAAAGACAGAAGATAACAAAAAACAAACTATGTTAATTGTTTAATGTTTTAGTATTTGAAGTTTACTTCATCAAGTATTTATGTGTTACACTGGTCAACACAATTTTCGGTATCAAGAAAAAAACTTTTTTTTTAACTAATTTGATGGTGCTAATTCCCAAAATGACCTTAGATTACCATGGTTAGCTATAGCTGTACTGAAATTGCTCCTTTTTAGAAAAAAGATCAACTGACAATCTTGGCTAATTGCAACATTTAGTTAATAAAAGTCGTAGAAACTAATCAATGTTCAAGTAGGCCAAGCAACTTATGTCAGCCACCTGAAATAAACTACTTTCATAAGAAAGTGTTTTTGAGTCAAATTTTTTAAAACAGAAGTACCAAATTTTTCCTACTTATCATTAAAATACAAAAATTTAACTGATAAATTTCATCAGTAATACGTTAATATGGATATTATGGTTTTTTTTTTTGGTTTTTTTACATACCCATCTAAATAAACTTTCGGATAATTATGGCAATGTGATTGATGAAAGAGAAGAACGATTCCATCAGGATGGCAAAACAATGGAAGATCATTACCAGGAATCATGGGGCAAACAAATGATAGCTGAATACTGCTGGAGTATCAAAAAGAACTTAGACAATCAAGAAAGAGAAAATATTTATCATAGTTCTTACGTTCACAAAGGTTTTTATTTTTTCTGTTAGTTTATTAAATGATTTGCATTTAAATTTTTTAACATCAAAGTTGACTGGAAATCAAGAAGATGGGAAAGTTTCACAAGCAAGATGTGCAATAGATAAAACTATAAACAAAAAACTTACATTTAGCCATGTCAACTTGTGAGAAGAAGAGACCTTGCCACCATCGCACTTAAGTTCAGAAAGTCTTAGTATCAAAGAGAAAAGTTCATCAGAACAAATACCATGAAAGTATTTACAAAAAAGTCACAGGGAAACTATGTTATGGCAGTGGAATAATGACTGAAACCAAGATACCAGCTTTAGACTAATAACATTGCAGATTCTTTATATTTTATCAAGAATCTCTAAATACATATATAGGAGAAGCACCAGAGCAGATGTACAAAGTATATATTGATTACATGAGATTATTAGAGGGTGCTTGCCATGTAGCAATAGAGAGGTTGTCTGGCAGTCTACTTTGACTAGTTTTGATCCCTATATTTGTAACCTTGTGTCAAACTAAGTTCAGCCTATTAAGTCCATAGAGTTTCAAGATATCCTATTAAGTTTTCAGTCACTTTGAAACAATGGAAAATAATTATAGCTTGCTTTGTTTGTTTTTTTTGTTTTTGTTTTTTTTTCCTAGTTAACAAACTTAGAAGTATGTGGGGATAGGTAGAACATGCTAGACTGAGAAGTGTGTGTGTGTATATTGTGGTGGGGTAGACAATGCCAGACTAAGTAGCATGTGTCAGAATGTGCCAGACTGAAGAGTGTATGCATTTGCAGATGAGGTAGAATGTGCCAGATTAGCGGGGAGGGAACGTGATAGATTGCAGAGTACAGCAAATGGTTACAACCATATATGTTTTGACCTTTTATTTTTTTCTCATATTCACAAAGAAAAAGAAAAAAATTCATGTCAATTATTCAGAGTGTAATTACAAAATATTCAACTGATCATTCTTTAACCAAAACAATTGTTAAACATATTGAGCCTCATAAAATTTTTAATTTATGATGCGATTTGTTTGAAATTTAAGACATTTTAAATTCCTGTTGAAGTTGTTCAGCATTTTTTTTTTTTTTCTTGTAATCAGAGAAACAAGGTAAAGAGGTTGGGGAAGGGGAGCTTGATTGTTGCTGGCATGGAAAATGGAATTGCACAGAAGTAGAATCTCACCAGTCATTTAAGCAATCAGCAAATGAGATAAGTAAATAACTATAGATTTTGTTTTATTTTTGTACACAACCATGAATCATATTGGCCTTAGTAGACACACACTAGAAATGATTATATAGTAGCAAACTGACAAAAACAAAAACTTCTTAACAAAATTAATAATTTACTATAGAAGATGCATTATCACTTCACAAAAGTGGGCAATCATCAATTGTTAATAATAATGCTTTAAAATTTAAATTAGAGAAGAACTTAACCATCAACATTTGAAGACATTCAGAATGTCTAAGATCATCAAAAGATATTTAGATCATTTCATAAGCTTAAAAAAATACAGTTGATTTAAAAAAAGAAAAATTGTTTATATTTTATGTATCAAAATAAACTTGTGTGTCTAAGAGTCTAATATGAGGACAGGAGAACTGTATAATAAACAAGGTGGTATTTAACTTGATAGTAGATCAGAAAATATTCTCAAATAAAAATAAATAATGTTTCCTCTTGTCGATCAGGCACCTATATATATATATATATATATATATATATATATACACACATACATACATACACACACACTCATTAATGAAATAAAGAAAAAACACTCACCTGTAAATGATACAACACACCCAAAAGAATTCAACACATCAAAAGTAATTAACTTTAGAACCACTCACATACAAAAATAGTAAATTACACCAAGTTCCATATAAATAAGAATAAGACCAGGACATAACAAAAGATTGAAAAAAAGCTCTGATAAGTGAAGACGTCATATTAGTGCCATCACGAAACTTTAAAAATCAGCATTACTCTGCTCAGTTAAGTGACAAACTTTTCTACATTAAACCCTATTAACCCTATCTCTATATTGAGCACTTTACGAGAAAAAAAAAACCAGCTAGTCAAAATATCTTTTTATCAATAAACCACTGAAAAAACAACCTTGGCACTAAGCATCATCACAACAAAAACACACATGTGTGTGCATTCTATGAAGAAAATTACCAACATTAAACAATAATCAACAATAAGTTGCCTAACCGTGTCATTGACAAACAAACAAATTTAACAAAATTTATTAAAAAAAATAAGATAACACAAGATTTCTCCCTAATGCAAACAAAAATAAGCACAAATTTATTCTATCGTAACCAGATACATCCTAATTATGAACAGCATGAAAAATCAATTAAAAACTTAATTCACCAGCATATATCAGTCAACAAAGCTAACAAATAAATAAAATTTCTCATCTACTATAGAATTTTTTAAACAATATTTAATTATTGCCAACAACATTGAACCTCAAAAATCCCACTATCCAAAAATAGTGTTCTCTAGTCTATGAATTCTCATTACCCTGGGAGATTGAATCCCCAACAGTAAAAATTTTTAAAAAAATTTAAAAAAAGCATTGAATACTTGCATTGAGAACACATGCACCACGCTCTCACAGACTGACTTGTCACCTGTTGAAATTCAGTGCAATCTGTGCACACATTAACTAGCACATCATGAATGAGCAAAAATATAATCAACAATTATAATACTTTGGTGTTATCCACTAACTAAGACAAATATTAGTGGATAACACCAAAGTATTCTACAGCACCCAATGCAAAAAAAGACTCAACAAAAATCCAAATCCTAAAAAAGCTATTATTATACAAAATAAACAGCCCACATTAAATAAAATATCATTCACCACAGGAGACGCTATCTTAAATTGCATGTGATTTAATTGATGTGCACGTATATATTATAAGTACTAAAAATAAAATAAATAAATCACATTCTTTTTGCACAGCTTTATTATCAATATAGCCATTTACACCGGATGTCATGCAAAACCATTTGAAACTTCCGGCTTCCTAAAGAATACCAGGATATAAAAAAAGCAACTAACAATGACACAGACACCAGATCAGTTCTTGATAATCACTGCAATAATTGAAAATACTTGAACAAAACAAAATATGAATTTTGGACAATTTATCCACCACTTTGATCCCAATACTCAACAACACCTTATGTGAAAATTGAAAAATATAAAAAAATTACACGAAAATACCTAGTTGGTTCTTTTTAATCAAACTTGGTTGGATAAATACTTGTTGCCTACCTTGAACACCATTACAGAGTCAGGCCAAGACCATCTAAATTTTAGATGGTCTTGGTCAGGCTAGGTAAATTATTGATTGTCAACAGCATCTGGTTCACCAGATGTTTAGACTTTAAGTTAGCTTACCAAATATCTTCAAAAAAAAAAAAAAAAGTATATATGCGTGTTTGTGTTAGAAAGTATTGTTATAATAGGGCCTAAATAGTTTTATTTAGTGTTAAAACTAAAAACCATTGAAAAAAAAAAAAAAAGCATAATTTTTTTAATTATATAGTAATACTTTTTAGAAAAATCAGTTTTATTTTTGTTAACCTGTTAAATCAAGAATTCATGAAACTGCACAAGAATAAAACTCCAAGAAAGATCGAATGAAAAAGAAAATGTGATTAGTGATTAAAAGCTTTCACTGTTGAAGAAAAATTAGCAAAAAGGATTCTGCCGTCCCAAATTGTAGCTTAAATTAGTGGCAGAGAGGGATGAGTCAACATTTACGAGGACAAGAAGTGGTCGTCTGAGGAAGTAAACTAGTGGCTAACAACGCAGCCTTTGTTGATGAAACAAAAGAAAATAATAAAAGTCAAATCTTGGCTCTCTCAATTCCTGTCTGTCTGTTTGTGACATTCAGATTGGAACAGAAGGAAATGAACAGAGAATTATGATTTAGATTGGATTCATTTTTTTTTTTAAGTAAAAAGAAATATATTAAAATAAATACAAAGTGTATTTTCATAAATATTTCAGTTATTTATTTATTTATTAAGAAGAGTTATATATAAAAATTGTAACTGCATTATTATAGGTAGTTAATTACTAATTGTACAATTATGCAAATTAATTAGTACTTGGATAATTATTAACAGTTTCTGTTTTCAGTTATCACTTATAAATAAGTAACTTATTACGACAACAACAACAACACTTATTTTCTGTCAAAGTAAATCCCTCTTGACCCAACAGCTGCACTCACTTGGAATTTCATTTCCAAACTTGGTTATCTCAGATTTATCTTATTACATACACTTAAATGACTTATTTATAGGATGAACTTGTAAGTGAATGGAGGGGGTAGGGACAAGCAGAATTATAATAGAGATATTCACTATAAAAAAGAAAAAAAAACAAAAAAAAAACTAAGTTTTTTTTTTATCTAGCTACCGCCACTCATTTTCAATACCTAAGTTTTGAATTGAATTTCAAAAAATGAATAAGTTTTCTTGAAGCTTTAACTTTAGTTTTAATTGAAAGCTAAATGATTAAATATGCTATTTCCAGTAAGCAAAATACTTTGGGACACATAATTTTTGGAAAATTAGCAAATTTAAAGTTAAATTAATCTGACTTACACAAGTATTACTTGTTTATAGCATGAAATTTAGAATAAAACTATTTCTTAATCACAGAGGTAATATCTTTCTGAACTGTGTTAAGTGATTGATAACATCCAGATGCGGTGATGAGCTAAGTATGGTTGATCAGAATCGACACAATTGTCCCAATTTTTTTCTTGTAAGAGGAAGAAACCCTAAAACACATGACCTTTTTATGTAACACATGAAATATCACGCTTAAAAAAAAAACTTCCTATACACAAAAAATAAAATAAATAGATTATTTTTTAAATCTTTTGGCTCAAAGATTTGTATTAAGCTTCTCAATTTTAGATTGGTAATTATAGTCTTCACTTAATAACTTAATCACCACAAGGCTTTGAAGAATTTTAAAAATATTTTTTTGAGACTTTATAAATTATTATAATTAAAAAAGAAAAAATGAAAACAATTCTTGTAAAAATTCATTATTCACTGAAAAAAATCTTTTTCATCAGTTGATAATGTCATACATATCCATTTTTGTTTTGGTTTTATATATTACAATGGTTTATCAAAGCATTATATCACTACACAAAAATGTTCATGTTTCAGAACAGTACTCTATGAATTGGCAATTTTATATTGTGGTGAATATAGAATTAAAAATAACTTTTCTCTTCACTGTTTACAAACTTTGCAATCCAGTGTGAAATCTAATTTTGACCAATAGGAAAAAGGATTGATCCTGTACTGAAGGAAAAAGACAGAGCCAAATTTTGTGATCCAGTGTTAATTATTTTCTAACTAATGAAAGGAGTGATTTACAAAACTGAGAGAAGTTAACAATGGTCTAATGGTGATTACGACGGAATGAAAACTTGGAAAACTTACTCTGATAAGAAAAGAACTTCCAAATTTGTTGGTGAGGGCCTCAGACAAAACAGAGGCTTACATCAAGTGCCTTGAGGAGGTAATGCTCCCCTGAGCCAAGAGGGTGGCTGCTGGAAGACCCTATGTCTGGCAACAGGATTCTGCACCATGTTACACAAGCAGGAGAACCCAGTCGTGGCTGTCAAACAATTTCTGCAACCACGTCACCCCTTACGTCTGGCCACCCAACTCCCCAGACTGCAAACCCCCTTGATTATTATGTGTGAAGCGCAGTTGAGCGATAGACTGACAAAACTTCTTGTAACACCAAAGATGAACTGAAGGCAAAGATTTTGGCAGCATTTACCATCATAAACAAGAGATTGCGAAGTTGTCTAGAGGCCATGGTTGAAGCCAATCATAATTTTATTGTATAAATTTACTCTTTAGTATTTCCAGATAACTTGCATTTTCTAAAAGAAAATCAAATTACAAAGCAAAAATAAACAATACTTTGACTACATGATCCTGTTCTTCAAATTACTCCGATATCAAGCAATGTGCAAAGCATTGACTATCAGAATATTTTTAAATAATTTTCAATGCCTTTTAGTTTAATATTTTAAAAATTTTTGTTAAATATTCTTTAAAAGCAGATTTGCATCATGCAATCATTTTATAAAAACTTTATTCTCCAGTATTGTTTGAATATTTACTTATTTTAGAACACAAGACCACTATAGTGACATACTCAACCAGGATAGAATTTGCCAAACTAAAACAACAACTAGTTACAGCACTCATATTTTTCAAGTTGTTTCCTATCTAAGTCCTGACCAGGCCTGACACTAATTAATTTCAGTCATAATACAAGAATCAATACTTTCATTATGCTTTAATCTCAAACTTCCTCTTCAATTCAGACAAAATTATTGTTATACGCTATTTACTTATTTACTTTAACTCATGTCCTCCTCTTGATTGTTATGGTAACAACATTTCAGAGATGGAAGGACAAAGGGTATATCAGCCAAAATGTAGTGACTATAACAACTGAAATGAAGATACTAGTCCAAGTAAATCAGTGTATAACAATATTCCCACACTTCGAAAATTCAGACAAGGAAGTAAAAAGCCCATTGTTTTAACAATGAAGCTTAGCATGTCTATTTTCAGATAATCCTTCTCTCGGCTTGCAAACATTTTTCTTCATTCTGCTTTTAGTCGATCAATGCAGATCGACATCTACTTTGATCTCTTGACCTTTTCCCCATGTCCCTGTTTCTTAGACAAGAACAAATGATTGCTGCACTTGTTTAAGAAAAGAAATCAGTTATCTCCCTTGCAAAATACTGGCCATTTCCAGAAGCTTTTCTTATTACCTCTATCCCATAATAACTATTATATTTGCATACACTTTTCAGATACTATATGCATCAACTATTATTGGACAGAGATCATATAAAACAATAAAATATCAAGGCCTACTGTGAACATTTTTTTTTAATAGGATTTTTTTTTCTGGTATGCCATCACTGGCTATATATTTTAGAGCCATTTTTATATTTTGTCACACTTATTCAATGTTAATCAGGTGTTCACATTATCTCTGTTGTTGAGAGCAGAAGTTAGAGAACAACCATTTTTTATACTTGTCTTGAAAGCCATTGATAGTGAGTTCAAACTCACTTAAGCACTTGTCAAGGTTGATTTTATCCTGGAAATATGAATGTTTATAACAATTCTATTTTTATTATTTTAAAAATGTTAGCCTTGTTTAAATGTATAATTGTCTAGGTTTTTTTTTTAATACATGTTCTTTTGTAGGCCAGACAGTTTGTGTGAAATTTGTTACAAATGTAGATCTTTTTCAGCTCAGCAGTAAAAACCCATCAAAATTGTGAAGAATTCATTTCCAGTTTATGGGAATTATTTTTTCGTATATTGTTTCAATGAGAGACATGGTCTCAAACTCCATTAACATCCCGAATGGTAGGGCAGAGATGAGCCTAGATTTTCTGTATAAATAAAACTTAGCTCAGTAGATAAAAGAAGAAAACATTTTGACAGTAAAGGATTGAAGACCTTTCGACGACAAGGACCTTTAACTGCAAGAGAAGAAGGCAGACCAACATCAAAGAAGGCATTGATATCAAGAGAAAACATCAAGAAAGCTCTGTTAACAGCTAACCACAGAGACATGAGAGAAATTGGAATTCAAGTGAACATTCTCCTGAGGTTGGACAGTCTAAAAATGAAAGGATTTCAGAGAAATTTTCTCAAGAATGATCTGTGTATAAAAGAATCTTTTCTTAAAAAAATTATTGTGCCACAGAGATGCCCGTGTAGGAATTTGCAAGTAGGCCCTTTCATTTTTTATCAAAGTTGGTTGTACCTTCTTTTATTTTTTTTCATTGCTATATTGTGTTCTCTTTTCATCATTTTTTAAAAACTCCTTGTCTTCCTCAGAGTTGAGATTTTTTACCCCATTTTTCACTGGTGATCCTTTATCATAAATTGTTACGCTGCCTTAATAGGCAGACAAAGGAAATTTTGTGCAAATTTTTGTATCTTTTTTTATTTTATTTTCATAATTATAGACTTTTATAATTTTATGCAGTAGTTGTGATTTAAAATTTTGTGCCTATCAATGTCTGGTTATTTCTACTAAATCTAAAAGTCTGGATTTGGTAGAAATAAAATTTTTATAGGTTTTCATTTTTTGCAACAACATACATTTTGCCAGATATCTTTTACATTTCAGTAATATTTTCTTTTAGCTCAAACGTATACACAGTAATGTCCCAATTGTTGTCATGACAAATTAATTCTATTATTTTATTGATTGAGCTTACAAAGACATAACCTTCCATAAAACTGCATTATAACAAACAAAAATTATACATTAGTTTTAACATAAATCAGAAGGTTTACACAAAAATTTAAGATAAAAACATTCCATTTTGGGTCAGACATTAAAGAAGTAATTTTTTTTTATAATCATTTCACCCCAAGCAAGGCAGAAATGCCACTGGTATGCAATGGGTAACAGCGAGAGAATAAAAAAAAGTACAGGGGATGTCAAAGAAAAGATAAGAGATGAATGGGAAACAAGTACATAAAAGATGGCAATTGACATTGCATTTAAACTTTTGGAGATTGTAGCTATCAGGAACACAAGGGAATGGAAGTGAGTTCCACAAATGGGAAGTGCAAGAAAAGAAACTGTTAAAGTAGAAGAGGCAGTTACATTTCACTATTTTCATGATAAATGCATGAGACCTTGATGTTAATCTAGTAGCACGAGTAAGTACACGTGATCAAAGTACCAGGATAAAAAGCTTGTCAAAACAGTTTCAATTAAAATACCTGTAGAAAAGACAGAGGGAAGCCACTTCACGTTGGTGAAAAAGTCACTGAAGGCGAGCTGCCAAGTCAGGATCGATTGTATTGCAGATCCTTGTTTGGTTTTTGTAGAGAACCTCAAGACAAATAACAGGAGCACCCAACCAGATATGGCGACAGCATTCAATGCACAGACAAATGGTAGATTTATAAATGTGCAAAATGAATTCTGACGAGAAAAAACTTCCTTACTTGACACAGTAACTCAACCTTACTAAGTGTAGAAGCCACTATGAATTCAATGTAGTCATTCTATTGAGGTCATTTGAGAAAGTGAAGCCAAGGAGGCACAGTGCATTGGTCTCTAGGACTCTAGCATCAGCCATTCTAATGGTAGGCAAAAATGTTTCTCTATGGTGGTTAAAAAAAAAGCAGCTTCATTTTGGAGGCTTTAAAATTTACTAGCCATTTCATATGTCATTCAATCACAGATTGGAAGTCCTTATGAAGTGCAGCAGCCAAGTTTACTTTGTCAGCCTTGGCAGACTCATTACAAAGACAGCCATAAATGGTGGTGTCATCTGCATAGATGCCGACTTGGGAATTGATTACATCAGGAAGATCATTAATGAAGATCAGAAAAAGCATAGGACCTAGGTTAGAGCCTTGAGGAATGCCTGCATTTGTATAAAAGGATCTGAAAGCTTATCTATTCAAAACAACCTTCATTTTACAATTTGATTGGAACAAATGAATTAAGTCAAACAATTGTTAAAAAATATCATAGCTCTTGTGTATCCACTATTAATAACTGTAAATGTATCCTCTTGGCTGATAGAAAGAGGCACCACATAGTTTCTAACAAGTTTGGTTCTTGTGAATACTGGTGCCTCCATAATAGTGTGTTAAATAAGAGTCAGTCTTCCATCCCTCCTCTTATCCCTCAATTTGAGGTGTTCTGCTTGTAACTTCTCTTCTAATTCTACTCTTGACTCATTTGGAGTGTTTTTCCTGATTTTCCACTTTGAACTAAGCATCTATTGATTGATATTCATATAACTATCTGTATCTAAAATGGATTCCAACAAAGCATGTGAACTTGATAGTATCCCTGCAATAGCCCTAAAAAATGTGCTCCTGAACTGGTTTCTATTCTCTCTAAATTCTACAATAAATTCCTTAATGAGATACAAAAAAGTCAGCAATATTAGCAGTCCTGAACTGGCATCTTGTTTTCAGTTACTTTCCTACCACCATAATGTGACTTCCCTCTGTCTTTTCTATAAATATTTTCATGGTAATTGTTCTGATGAGTTTTCCTCTTTTGTACCTCGACTTTATGAATTTAAGTACAGTACTATATTGGCAGCTAGGTCTCCTCATTTTACAGTTGAAATAACTAAATGTAACTGTAAGTTCTATGCTAACAATGTCTTCTCTTGCACTTCTCACTTACGGAACTCTCTTCCAGCCTCTTGCTTTCTAGTAAAGTCTCATCTTCAAAAATTTAAGTACAATGTTAATCGTTATCTTCAGTTTTCTTAATTCCTGTTCTTTTATTGTTCTTTCTCCCTAATAATTTTTTCTTATATTCTTTTATATTCAGTAACTGTTTGCATCTTTGTTGCTTTATTGCCTTACTTAGGGTGAAATGATTTTAAAAAAAAATAAATAAAATAAAATAAAATAAAATAAAATAAAATAAAATAAAGACCATATAAGAAAAAGTATCTAAGACAGAAGTTCTATATTCAAGTTTCTTGAAAAAAAAAAAAAAAAAAAAAAAAAAGATTTATTTCTATTTTATACATCAGGTGTAAGCAAAAAATTTACAGAACTCTTTAAATGAAAGACCAAATACACAGTTGAAAAGCTTTTTTGATGGTTCCTATTAAATTGTGAAATGAAGGTTGTTTTGGACAGACAAAACTTCAAGAGCCTGCAGGCGTCCCTCAAGGCTCCAAGTCCTACGCTTTTTCTGATCTTCATCAATGATCCTCCTGATGTAATCAGCTCCCAACTAGGCATCTATGCAGATGACACCACCATTTACTCCCATCTCAATAGAATGAACCTAGAATCTGTGATTGAATGTGGGTAGAAAATGGCTAATAAATTTTAATGCCTCCAAAACAAAACTGCTCTCATTTAACTCCAAATAGAGAAACTTTCTTGCCTACCATCAGAATGGATAGTGCTATTCTCCTAGAAAGCAACACACTTTGCCTCCTTGGCCTTACTCTCTCAAATGGAATGACTATATTAAATCTATAGCTGCATTTACTACTAGGAAGGTTGAGTTACTGTGTCAGGCCAGGAAGATTTTCTTGACAAAATCCATTTTGTACATTAATAAAGCTGCCATTTGCCCATACATTGAATAATGTCGCCATATCTGGTTGGGTGCCCCTGCTATTCATCTTGAGGTTCTCAACAAAATCAAAAGGAAGATCTGCAATATAATCAATTTGGATATAGCAGCCCATCTTCAGTCACTTTCTCACCAACATGATATGGCTTCTCTCCGTCTTTTCTACACATATAACATCACTAAATAAGTCCCAGACCTAACTAATAAAACAACTTTTAGGTAAAATTCAACTATTCATCAACAGTCTCCTAAGGTGATACAGTGATTCCAATGCTTCTCTAACAGTTTGATATCTCTCTTTGCAGAACAATTTGTCTTTGGCCTCAAAATATGCCTCAGTTTCCAATATCACTTCTTCACTGGAGCAAAATCTCTTTCCCTGGAGCATTCTTTTGGGGTCTGCAAACAGCCAGTAGTCACTGTTTAGTAGCACCAGATCTGGAGAATAGGGTGGATGCAGAAGCAATCTGAATTGAGTTTTGACATCGTTGCGATCAGCTTATGACATGCTGCATTGTCTTAGTGAAAGATCACTTTTTTCTTAATTTGTGGCCGTTTTTTCAGTGATTTCTTCTCTTGAATGCACCAATAATGCTGTATAATATTCACTATTGATGGTTCTTTTTTAAGATAATCGAGGAACAAAATACCTTGCACAACCCAAAATACGGAGACCAAAACCTTGCCTGCTGATGCTTCCATCTTTGGTCACTTTGGACGTTTTGCATCAGCTGCTGTCCACTCAGCTGACTGTTGATTTGATTTCAGGGTGAAGTGGTGGATTCATATTTTATCCATTGTCACATATTTATGCAAAAACTTCTTATTGCATTGAGACAGTTGTAAAAAACACTGAATCGTCGACGTGTTGTTTTTTTGATCGACTATGAGCAAACATAGCACCCACTTTGAACAAAGGTTTCTCATTGACAAATGTTCATGCAAAATGGCGAATACACTGCCTTCTGATATGTTCAACTCCTCTGCTATCTCATGCAACTTCAATTTATGATTGGCCAAAACGAGTTTGTGGATTTTTTTGGTGTTTCCTGGGACAACTGCCAATTTTGGGAGACCTGAGCTTTTGGCATCATTTGGATCTCTATAATCGCATTTAAAGTCAGTATACCACCTCTTAACTGCTGTTTCCAATGGAGCTGAGTCCGAATAACACTTATCAAGTTATTGTTTTGCTTGAACAGTATTTTTTCCCCATCAGAAAGCAATGCTTTATCAACACACAAAATTCAGCCACTGTTTTGAAAATTTACAACAGTTGCTTCACTTAAATAACTAATTTGTAAACTAATTGGGCCCAAATTTTCTTACATGTCATTTGAAGGTTAGTACTTCATAAAAATCATATGGATTTTTTATTAGTGGTGCCATCTATATGTCACACCCAGGACTTATTGAGCGATGTGTTTTTCATATCAACTGTTCTGACAAGCCTTTTCCCCAACTCCTCAAATACATGTATTTACCCGGGCTGCTAAATTGGCACCCATTTACTGTCAAAATAGTTAAATGTAATCACCTCTTCAACTTTAACAGTTTTTTTTCTTGCACTTCCAATTTATGGAACTCCATACCGTTTGCTTGCTCCCTGATAGCTACAATCTCCAATAGTTTAAATGCAATGTCAACTGCCATCTTCTATCTACTTGATTCCCATTTATTTCTTATCTTTGACATCCCCTGTACCTTTTTTTTTTTCACTGTAAACCCCTGTGCAACAGTGGCACTCCTGCTTTGCTTGGGGGTCATTATTAAAAACAACAACAAAAACATTTATATATCTCAAACAGTTCTATGTATGTCGGTAAATTAATATATCTGTAGCCTAATGATGGAAAAAAAATTATCTCACAAAACCAAATTATTTTTCAGTATTATTTTTTTTTTCAATTCCATAATTCTCTATTTATCACAAATCAAACATTATATGGTGAAAATTTCAGCTACAAATTCAGCTGTAGTGTATGGATTTATTGCTTGACTTCTGCAAAGTTTTCAAATCAAAGTTAATATTCAAGAGGACAATTTTCAACTATTAAGGCCTCTTATATATTATTGATCAACAAAATATATTAATCAATAAATAATAATCAATAAAATATTTTATTGATTAATAAAAAAGCCAATTCATTAAAATGAATAAATGATATTGTTTGTTTTTATTTTTCAGTCTTGCCCAAATGGTTTCTTCTTGTGAGCAAAAATAATGACCCTTTGTTCCATAAACTTGTTAAACATTTGGCTTTGTCAAGACTTTGAAAATAAAATCAATGATTTAACTTCAACTTTTATTATATTATTATTATTATTATCAATAATTTATTTTCAACTAACTTCTGTCTGAATTAAAACAGAATTATCATTATTGACATTGAGAATAATGTTCTCATCTTTGTTGTTATTACCACATTTCAGCCATTTTCTCCCCTGATTTTCTTCAGGTGTCTGTTAATCCAGGTAATCATCTGGGAATTTTGAAATGAACTCTTTACTTAATCTGCAGGGTAGATTGTTCTCATTCGACTGTCCATGCCTAAGGGAGATAACTCATCATGTACTTATTTAGTTATTGCTCACATTGTTTTCACTTATTCTTAGTCTATACTACCCAGGCTGGTGATTAAACACACAATTTGAATCTAATAATAATTAAATTTCTAGCAAGCAAAATATAACTATTTTCATTAAGCAATCAAGGCTGAAATGAGAAATTGTTTTTTTAAACTCCTTGAAAATGGTTAATACAAGTTTCACAAATACTGGTGTTCAAAGCCATGGAAATAACTTCAGTATTTCTATTTCAAATATGTAATCAGCTCCAGAAATTCGGCAAATTATCTTCACATCTGAACATGTCATTTCTGTGTTAGAAACAAACGTTTATAACCAAAGTGCACAAATGGTGACTCAAGGGAACAGTCCTACAAGTAGACATTTCTCAAGAAAATGGTGACTCGAGGGAACAGTCCTTTGAGCAAACATTGCCTCAAAACAATAAAAATCCATTAATTCATGATAAATATATTTTTGAAATAAACGCTTCAACATTTTTTTTTTTTTTGAGATCCTTATATTTTTAAAATTAATGAACAAAGACAAAATTACAGAAATGTTATCCCCTTAAAAGAAAATAAATCATTTTCTCTTTTCCATGTTGAAAAGATAGGGAGTGCGTTGTTCAGTTATTATTAATGGTAGAAATTCTAGATAAGATTTCAAAGTTCATGCAACAATTATATAAATAGGAGAGCCAGAATAAAAATGTCAGATTTTTCCCAATGAAACAGAAGAACGGTGCAGTTTGAATTGATGTCTAATGGATCTTGATTTATGGATAATATTGATTGTCAATGTTTGGAGGTCAGAGTTTGCAGAAATGAAAACGTTTTCTTTATGAACAGAAATATAATGTTGATATGGAAAAAGGGGAAAAAAACATTGGATATTGAACCATGCAAAAAAGAAAGATGATCGAAAAAGAGGTGAAGGAAGAACAGACAGATTGTTAGGAATTTACAATAGTTTTAGCCAAAGCGGTTATTATTGCTTCCAAAAATATTCAGTTTTGTTAAGAAACAAAAGATTATGAATGTCTTTTTAAGAAATTTTGCATAGAAGTTATCCTTTATTTTATGCATAAACAATGAATTATGCCATTTGGAATTTTGTTTGTTTTCAAACATATTTTATTAAATAACAATTCAGAAAATAATTAGAATATCTACATTGATGACATATTAAATAAAAATACAGCCTAATATTTACTTAAGATATTTTATATATGGATTGAGATGATAAGTTGCGCTACCAGAGTGCAACAAAACATATTTTCTTATTAATATAAATTTTAGCTGTGTTATTATACGCTGGGCACTCTTTCATTGCCACCAGCCCTCAAAGTGTGATCCTTGTATATATATATATATATATATATATTATATATAGGGAGATAAACACTAAAATCAACACTGCAAGGTGATTGTCAATTTCATGATAAAAAGGAAGAGGGATTTCAAATTTCTTACCCTTCATTTTACAATTACTTTTAGAGATGCTAACAAAAAAAAAAAAAAAAAAAAAAAAAAAGGAGAGAGACAGCTTACTGATAGTGAAATTTGCAAAGAAAAAGCATTTCTCAAATATTATATATTTACAATATATAAATTGTATGAAATACAGTATAAGCCTTGCACAAAATTTCTCTCATGCACCTCAAACTATCAAGGTAGACAACAGTTCTTTGTAATACAAAATCTATTTTCTCTATAAAAAAAATTAAAAAAAAGTCCATAAAAACTTTGTTAATAAAAATTTGTTAATTTGACAACTTTCTTTTAGAGGAACAGTCTATATAAATCAATATTTTAATAACAAAATAACCTTCAAGAAGTTCACAATTCAAAATGTTGAAGGAGTGTCAGAAAAGGTGACTTATGTTGCTCATTCTCTGGTTCCTTTAGACAAAATATATAAGGTTTCAGAACAGGCAGTTTCAAATACAAGGTAAACTAACAGGTTGGGAGAAAAAAAACAGTCCAATGAGATAAACTCATAAATTTAGAAAAGACATTTATATATCAAATTTAGAAGGTTTTTCTTTTTTTCTTCTCCACCAGTAGTAGTAATTACAGCAGTCTTTTATCATCCCATTGTATAGCTTTCTCACCAAGGTGGTCAAATCCTTTCCCCAAGAAAACAGCCTTTATATGCCAGAAGCAATATCTTTACTTTCCAGATCACATCTACCTCACCCAGGTATTGTCTGTTCTCACCTAATTTTACAGTCAAAATTTCCCCTCTTATATAGCAAACAGGTGGATAGCCAACACCTTAGGGACATATACTTTTTATTCTTATTGTTTACAAGAAACATTATCTAATAAAATTTGCACCCATTTGCAATTTAAGTTTGGCAGGTTTTTGAAAATACCAAAGCTGAGTCTTATTTTGTAAATCTGCCACAGAATATTTAAACTGCATGGTTTCGGCTTTTTTTTTTTTATAAGACATTCAACTTAATTTTGGCAGTTATTATAACATCATCTTGAAACCTGCTTCTTTTTTTTTCTCTCTAATCAAATTTTAGTTTTGTATACATTGGATGAGTGTTGTGGTACAGTGGATACTGGCTCAGAATCAAGAAATCAAAGAGCCAAGTTCAAATTGCAGTTGAATTCATTGCATTCACTTATACGCAAATACCTTTGAGAAAGATATTAATACATCTCTTCCCACCACCTATGGATTAAATAGCAAGACAGACTGAGTCATACAGTCTTGTTTGACAACCAGTGTACAGCAGAAAGTAATGTCTACCTACTGCAGAAAAATCTTCTACCAAGCCAATCATTGCCCATGCGTGTGTCACATATGACACTTAACTGACGAATACACGATATATCATCTGCTTTCATTTTGGCAGTTTCTTTTTGAATGAAACTGTGTTGGTAACATTCTACTTTTCCTAATTAGTTTTTTTATACAATTTAATATCTGTTTATTAAAACTGATTTTTATATTAATTTTTAGACATTCCAACAATATCTTAGTTTTTTTTAACATTATCGATTTTTACACTATTTCAACATTTTCATTATTTTTTGCCCATACAATTTTCATATCCGTCAGTTAATTATTAAACATTTGATCTTGGTCTTTAAGATTAAATTAAGTGTGAAACTAACAGTCTTGATAGAGTTTAATCCCAATGTTAACACTGTGTGTGTGTGTGTGTGTGTGTATAAAATCATAGTTTTAAGGTATGCTATATTTATGGGTTAAAGTGCTCAATATCACAGATAGAGTGTATGTAAATATAAAAGTGGACATAGAAGTCAACTACGAAAATGGCAATTTGTTACATGCTAAACACAATCATCAAGCTATGCGCCTAACAATTGCATTTAGCATGAAACAGACTCTCGCCTCACATGTCCACTTTTATAATATGTGTATATATATTATATATTTATGCAGAAAAAAAATTTTTCTTTCTGATTTTTTTAACCAAATGTAGATATGCTGTTTAGATAACAGTAATTTCTAAAACTGTTTCATCAAACTTCATTAATCCCAAAAATAAAAAAAATATGAGATTAAGCAAGGGAATATATTGGAAAAATCAATATTTAACAAAGAATTTTAGATATGAGGAATTATCATGCCTTTCTATTCGAAAACACATGTGCCTTTTAGTTGCTATACTCCCAACATTTCAGACATTGTACCTTCTGGCCTTCTTTAGGTGTTTGTCATACTCGGTAATGTTCATGGAATTTTGAATTAAACACATTATTCTCATTCCACATCTCATAACTAGAGGAGATCTCTGTTCAGTCAACAAAAGTCTCTCCAACTCTGTATTGCTTGTCCATTTCTTCCACGGAACCAAAATATATGACTTTTTTGCACTGCCCATTCTAAAGATTAAACTTACAATTGCTAGAAAACCAGATACACTTTATCTACTCAGTCATGTGTTTAATCCTTGGGTTAGGTAATGAAGAAACATATAGTTTGGTTCAGTGGAAGCAACAGACAAACAACCAAAAAGCAAACAGATAGGCAAGAATTAACTATAATAATAAAAAGGTTTGGTTTAAAATCCCAAGAAAAAAAAAACAGAACAGCAACTGGAGACAAGCAACCAAGACGATAATTCTGGCCCACATGAAAAACAAAATACAATAAGAATAAATGATGTTCTTTTGCGAGTTTATTTTCTTCCTCTACAGAACATTACAAAGAGAACTGACTTTCTCTACATGCAAAATATGGAAACTAATCAATTAAAGATGGCAACTGACATTGCACTTAAACTCTTGGAGATTGTAACTCTCAAGGAAGCAAATGTATGGGAAGGAGTTTCAAAGTATGAAAGTGTGAGAAAAGAAACTGATGGAGTAGAAGAGATGGTTACATTTGATCATTTTCACTGTAAAAAATGTGGGCCCTAGTTGCCAGTCTAGTAGCACAAAGAAATTTGTGTAGAGGAGACATCAGGGAAATAAGCTTATGAAAACAATTCTCATCTTTAAATGAGCTCAAAAAACTTGTAAATAGGCTTTTTCAGCAATATTCAATTTAAATACAATTTTATTCACATTTCGATGTTTACTTAACAGAAATAATGCAAAACAAACACAAAAACACAGCCACTCTTCACTTAATGACTTCTTTTTTTATATATAATCGTGTTTCCCCAAGCAAGGCATTTTACTGCCACTGTTGAGCAGGGGGTTACATAGAAGGTAAGTTATGAGAAAGAGTGACAGGTTACAGGGGTGTCAGGAAGAGGGTAGGTGAAGGATGAGAATACTGTTTAGAGTGGAGTGGACGAAGAATGGAGTATGAGAGAGAGAGAGAGAGGATGCAAGTTAGGAAATGACTATTGACTTTACATTTGAATTCTTGAAGATTATAGTTGTCGAGAAAGCAAGTAAACGAAAGTGAATTCCACAAGCAGGAAGTGCAAGAAAAGAAGCTGATGGAGTAGAATTTGTGTTTACAATTTATTGGCTTCACAGTAAAAGGGTGGGACCTAGTTACTAATCTTGTGGCTCAAGGTATGGGGGTACCAATGAGCTAAGTTCATCTGAGCAGAAGCCATGAAAGTATTTGTAGAAGAGACACAGGGAAGCCACATTGCACCAGACTTATCTGTTTAATGACTCTCAGACTTATGACCAACTACAAAATCTAATTAAATAAAATTAAAAATAATCCATCAGTTGATATTGTACAATGAATGAAAACTGATCAAGATTGTTTTCTTTTTCAAATGTATTTATTACATATAATTTTCAATCGACTACTGTACTACACAAGCCTTTAAAAATAAATTAGAAATGTTACAAATAATGCAAGCTTGACATTAAAAACTATCTGAAGCTGGTCGACACAAACCTATTATACATATTGTATGTCTGAAATATCTGTTAAGTACAAATTCTCTCTAGTAACCAGCTTGTTGGAACAGAACCGGGTCATTAAGTGAGAATTAGCTGTATTAACAAATGTTTATATCAATAAATGTTAATATTTATTACCAACAAGCATTTTTTTTTTTTTTTTTTTTTTTTTTTTTTACAATGATGTTTATATCTGCTACTCAGATGATCAGTAAATTTAGGATTCACTACTTGACCTCTCAGATGAAACCATTTTACTTTTCAATTCTACAGACTGACCAAACAAGTTAAAAAGTGAGTAAAGTTCAAAACACACTAACAAGGTTTTTGCTGAACAGATTATCCATAATATAAGTTGTTTGGTCAATTATATTTTTCAATATTCTTGGATGAAAATTCTCATCAGAATCTATTTTGCACATTTATAAATCTAACATTCGTCCATGCATTGAATACTATTGCCATATCTGGTCGGGTGCTCCTGCTATTCATCTTGAGATTCTCGACAAAATCCAAGGGAGGATCAGCAATATTATAAATCTTGACTTGGCAACCCACCTTCAGTCACTTTCTCACCAATATTACATGGCTTCCCTCTGTCTTTTCTACAAGTATTTTCATGGCAACTGGTTTGATGAGCTTTATTTTCTGGCTTCCTAAACATATATATTTACTCGTGTTACTAGACTGGCATCTAGGTCCCAGCCTTTTACCATCAAAATAGTTAAATGTAACCTCCTCTTCTACACTAACAGTATCTTTTCTTGTATTTCCTGTTTATGGAACTCCCATTTGCTTGCTTCCCCATTTGCTGCAATCTCCAAAAGTTTAAAAGCAGCATCAATTACCATCTTTTTTTCTTTCATTGTAACCCCCTACACACCAGTGGCATTCCTGCCTTGCTTAAGGTTAAATGATAATAAAAACAATAAATATAAAAAATCCATAAACTGACTTTTAAAATAAGACACATAGAATGACTTATTGTTTCTGTGCGTTTTTTCACCTCAAGCAAGGTGGGACCACCACTAATGTGCAGTGAGTTACAGCAAGAGAAAAGACTGGGTACAGTGGGTGTCAAAGAAAGAATAAAAGATGAATAGGATTCAAGGAGACAGAAGATGGCAATTAACATTACATTGAAATTTTTGGAGATTGTACCTATCAGGGTAGCAAGTACATGAAAGGGAGTTCCACAGGCAGGAAGTGCAAGAAAAGAAACTGTTAAGAGTAGAATACTTAACTTTTTCAATGGTAAAAAGATGGGACCTAGATGCCAATCTAGTAACACACTTAAAATCACGTGGACAGGGCACCAGAGTAAAAAAAAAGCTCATCAAAGAAGTTGCTATGAAAATATTTGTAGAAAAAATAAAGGGAAGCCACATCACATTGGTAAGAATATCAGTGAAGTCGAGATGTCAGATCAGGATTGATTACATTGCAGATCTATCGTTGGATTTTGTCAACACAATATAAAATAACTTAGAGACAAATATATTTATTTACACCATTTGATTAGCTGTGACATTTTTCTCTTTACTTTCCTACACAATTGATGACTTGACATTTTAATAGAGAAATGAACATGTGTGGAAAGTTCATTGAAAGACAATTGGTGGACGCTTTAAGTCTTTCCAATTTTCAGCTCTCATCTCATTTTTTCTTTTGTTCTTTTTTAAGCATCAGCAAACTGTGCAGGTGTTGGTGGATATGAGTGTTCCAAAGACATTCCGCTATTTACATCATAAATTGTTATTCTTGTGTTGAACAGTTTTTGTTGTTCACACCTTCAGTAACTTTTTCTAGTTTTGTCAACAGTATAAGCATATTGCTCAAATATAGGCATATCCCTCAAATAAAAGCTTTCTGCTTCCTGGTTCTGTCTTGACAAACTTCATATTGATGACCGAATGGCTTACAAATAATGTTCTGGACAGAAAAAGAATAACCTTTGACCTCTTCAAGTCAAGGGTTAAGGTGTTCAGAGAACCACCCATGTGGGAGTCTTTCACAAAGTAGCAATTCTTGGGAAAAAGCCGTCCGAGTGGAATTTCCTCTTTCTTACAATTAGAACAAAGGAGGTAAATGAGTGTGATTCAACTCCATTGAAGAAACATGGTGCATCCTAGCAGTAATGTTCTGAATTGGTAGAACTAAAGAATGGAGCACTAATCTGAACATCTACCAGTGAAACAGTGAATGACTTGTGACATTGCATCTATAGGAAAGTGGCTGCAGAGCAGAAAAGATGTCTTCTTGCACAAACCAGCAAAAATGGTTTTGAACTATCAAGGTATGAAAATGAGAACCGAATACTTTATAGCAGAGAGGAATGTTTAATAAGACTAAGTCTAATCTGACACTTGTAAAGATATAAAAAACACAGATGGAGTCAGGTACTTCCTGGAGTAATATAAGGAGTTTTTTCTGGATTCTTTAGCAATGGATCATTTATAAAAATTCCACTTGAGATCTGGAGTGAACTTAAGATGCAAAAGACATTCAAAGCATGAAAACACATCAGAATTGGTGAAAACACAGGGCCTGAATGGTAGTGATGAAATGATACTAGCTTGGTTTTTAAGGTATCGAAAATAACAAGTGAGTTATTAGAGCTTTGGTTAGAAGAGAGATCAGCTGCAAAGCTTTGAACATCTTGATTTTTGAAAGTGCATGCATAAACTGGGGTATTATCTTAATAAATGTTTACTAATGATCTGTGAATATTCCAGGCATATTGTTAATAAGAGGAAATCGAGTAGGACTGAAGAAAACTTTTGGGGATGGCTGTATAGATCTCATGGGCCTTGGAAAACTAGTCAGTTAAGTGCCATACGTGATATACGCTTGGGCGATCATGCACCACGACGCACATCCAGAAAACTAGCCATTTACAAAATTCATCGACCTACCTGATAGAAAGATATTGATGATTGCATGAACTCTTCCAGAGATTCCAGCAATCCCCTATGCCAAGCCTTTGACATGTCTAAGGCAATTGCTTTAACAAACAAAAAACTGCCATCATGCATCTCACTTATTCTGTGGATGTTAACAGTTAAAATATCTGTAGTTGACCTAGAAGAGTGAAATCCACTGTCATAGGAGGAAAACAAGTCTGGGTTATTTATCTTTCATTTAGTTTATTTCATTATGTAATAAGCTTTTAAAAAACATACAAAATATTAGAAAGGTTTAAGGGAATTCAGATGAAAGGAAAAATTGAAAATAAATGAGGTTTCTTCATTTCCTGGTGGAAATATCAAATGCATGTAATATCCAGTGAAATATCCAGTGAAATACTGCTGGATATTCTAAATAACTTGACAGATGAAAACATTGGTCACTCTGTTTAGGGTTCCTTAACCTTTCAGTAACCTTTGGTAGAGATGATCAACTTTTCTATATGAAGGCGATAATATAAACCACAAAATGTAATGAGTGCGAGAATACCATTTATTGAATTCATTAAAACCATAGTTTTTGCATATATAAAAAGTAAGAAATTTACATTTATAAAAAGAAAAAACTTTAAATTTAAAATTAAACTGAGGCAGAAGTTAAAAAATTTTCTTAAATAAAATTGATTAAAATAAAATTTAAAAAATATTCAGATCAAATAATATAAAAATTTATTCTATGATTTATTGAAATTATTTATTGATTTATTGAAATTATTTCTCTGATATTTAATCGTTATTGATGTTATTATAGACACAACATTTCAGGATGTGCGTGGGTGGTGCATTGGATATAGGCTCGGAACGAGAAATCGGGGAGCCGAGTTCGAATTCCAGCTGAATTCATTGCATTCATTTATGCGCAAATACCCTTGGGAAAGGTACTAATCCTACTATTCCTTCCAGTTATGGGTTAAATAGCAGGACAGATTGGGTTCTATAGCCTTGGTCGGCAACCAGTCTACCGCAGAAAGTAATGGCAACCTACTGCGGGATAATCTTCTGCCCAGTCAGTCATGTCTCTTTCGAGACATGATCGCCCAAGCGTGTATCACGTATGGCACTTAACTGACTGACTGAATGTCTATCTTCAGGTGTCCATTATTTTAGTAACATGGGGTATTATATTGTGTGTGCTGATTGTGTTGGTTATGTCCCTCTGGTATGTTTTTTTTATTATTCATGCAGAACCAGAGCATACAGATATCCCTAACTGATCTAGGGATTGAATTCATGACAATGAGGTGATTGGCTGAAACATTGTATCTATAATAACATGTATAATCACCAAAGATGAGAACAACAGTTCAAATAAATCAAAGTATACTGACAATTCCTCACCTCAAAAATAAAACAATATTATTTTTCTGGTCACAAATCCATAAAAAACACAAGAAATTAAAAAACTTGTCACAATAAAAGTTCACATAAATAAACTAATCATTTGGAGGGTTAGAAAAGAACGTACATACATAGAATATTAAAATGCTTTTATCATTATTATTAATGGAGTAGATTTCTTGGCAGCTATTGTACTGTTACTATGAGGAATAAGATTCTTTGAAATGGTCCTCTTTTGAAAAAATGTGCTTTAATCAAAATTGAACTCCATTACAAAACCTTAAGAGGCATGATGGTAAACAATAGGAAATCCGTTTGATGATTTTTCTCAAAATAGAGAACTTGTCATATTTGAGCGTTTCACCAAAACTGAAGACAGAAATCATTTTGCATGTCACAAGAGTGAAAAATTTAATTTAGATGTTTCACAACTAGGACAATAATAATGCTTGTTCAGAATTCATTTTAAATACTGTTTTCTGTATACTTTTTAAAATATCAGTTTGTAATAGAAAACTGGAATCAATTAAAAAGGTAAAAAAACACAAAAAACTTCTGGCTACAATTTCAAGGGTTAAATCTTTAATAACTCATTTTGAGGCTTTTAAATGCATGTGAAAATAAACAAGCAAAAAAAAAAAAAATTAAAATAAACAAGAAGACTGTATGAAGCCAAGTAAATATTCAGTATAAACTTTTAATTACAGCGAAATATCCAAAACAATAACCATCACAGCAATGGCTCTTTTCTAATTTAATGCAAATTAATAAATAGTACAATATTTTCTTTTTGTTTATTCTTAGTTTTATGCATTTTGCTCTCCTCATAACCAGTTATATTTGAGCTGATATCCATCATGAATTGAAACCTAATACAAAAGATTGCAAAGGCAAGCATCTATGTGCATTAATAGTATGCATTACTCAAGTATCAGAAAAGAGTGCAGTGTGAAGTTAATATAGGCGTTGATAACAATAGATTAAATCGGGTTAGTATGACTAAAACATACAGAAAGATTTTAATTTGGATAAGCAAAGAAAACTCTTGAGTGAACTTGTAACAATTACTGGTCACAACATATCCTTATAAGATGAATACAAGCTACAAAGTTCCTGCTCAACATTTCTTTTATCTTTCTTTTACCACAATAATTAATTTTATGGATTAGAACAACATTTAAACTAGAGAAGAAAAAAACCATACTTTGCATTTGAATGCGCCAATTTGCGCCCTTAAATGAGACTTTCTCTAAATAAAGAAATTTATTCTTTTCCTTTAACAGTATTCTTGATTAAATCATTCTGACCACCTAACAACAGGAGAGAACATTTCTAGATTTCTTTAAAATTTTTTTAAATTCTTCTGTGGTAAATATTCTTCAGTTCAAATTTTAAAAATGACACTTTTATGTTAGCTGGCAATCTAATATGAACTCTCATAAAACTTCATGCAAAGCCTTTTGTTTTTGTTCTTAAGACTATGGACTCTTTAAAGTTGGTGACCATCCAGAAATATGGTAGCAACATGAAATCTACAAACATAAACCCAATACAAATACATAAGGTTTAAGTTAATGTTTATCTTAAAAAATCCTTGAATGAACTTATTGATTGAAAAATCCTGGGCATTTTTCAGAGTTCTAGTTTACGTTATCTTTTTTCAGAGATTTAATAAATTTAATGAAGTAAAACTTATGGCTAGTATGCCAGTGTGCTGAAAATTCTTTTGCTTGATCTATTTCCCCAAATTTTATTATGATCCAAGATTTTTTTTTTAAATTATGCTGAAAACTTTTCAGCGTCCTTTGTATTTTGATAAATGATACATTTTTGCTCTTTTGTGTTTTTATTGCGATAATGGATGACGATCTTTGATAAATTTCAACCAAAAAAGGAAATGAAAACGCCAAAAATCAAATTACGGATCAAAGATAACAATGAAAATTAATAAAACTATTACTATCCAGGAACTTTATGCCAATTTTGTAGTAATCAATAATAAAAAAAAATTACTTTCAAGAAAACTTCAATGTCAAACCTTCATACTGAGAGACGATTAAAAAGCTGGTTGGAAATTCTCTCATTGAACTTTAATGTTGCTGGATAAAAACCCAATTTTTTTAAGCCTGGTTTCTATAGAGAAAATATTTTCTTCATTAAATCATGTTTTCAGCAATTTTCACTTTTCATGTTTGATTTTTGAAAACTAACGAAAGAGTCAAAAACAATTGTCTCTTTCAATTGCTACAACAAAAATGATAAGCCAATATGACATATAATAATAACTATGACTGTGTGCCTTTTGAAAACAACGAAGTATTTTATCTCGCGCACTAGAAACAAATGAAAAATGTCAACGATTTTGTAACCATTTGCTTTCTCATCGTTAATATTTTTCAAATCTTTTTGCCTCCTTTAAGCGTGAACAAAAAAAAAACTTTTCTTAATATTTCAGTGAAAATGTGGAGCTAACCTTAAGTAGGAATTTAAAAAAATATTATTAGTAGTATTAGAAGATCAATAATAAATTATTTTCGATACAACACGTAAAACAAATATATATAATAAAAAAAAAATTAACTCAATCAAATGAATACTCAACCTTAAAAAAAAACTTTCTGGATTAAGAGAGAAACCATAGTTTTTAAATTTTAGTAGTACTAAAAAAAGATCCAATTAAAAAAGCCTTTTAGTACAGAAGAGCGTTTATGTTCACAAATACCCCATGCTAACAAAAATAAAATGTATATTTGAGAGACGAATAAAAATACTGATTATATTGCGAAAGATTGAAAAAGAAAGCGTGGGCGGGGGGTAAATAATGCCATTGACCAACAAGGAAGCGAGCAACTACACGTGGTTGTTGTTTTGCACCTGACCCACCAAGAAGAGATGCATGCAATCAATCAGAAATATCAATTATATAAATATGTGCAATATTGCTCAAATCAACTAAGTTAGCTTTATGTTCAATTTATGAGATATTTACTTGAAGAAAAGTTTAAAATGTCGGGATTTTCTACTAAAAGATACAAACAACAAAACAAAAAGTAAAAGAGAATGATTTTCGATGTATGTGACAAGAAATCCTGTAGTGTTTGAGGGGGTTGAGCCATTAAGATTTAGTAAAAGAGAAAATTTGCTGAAATCTAAATTATTTTATGTTGAAAAGTTTATAGAATCAAGTTAACTATTTTTTGTGGAAAAAAAATTCATCTTGCAAGGAAACAACATGATAAAAGGAAGGTGACCTGCAAGTTGCAACGTAATTATTAAAAGCAAAAGACAAAAATGGTGTCGCAAACAAAACTAAATAAGCTAGAAAATTAGCCAAGACAACAACGAAGTTGTGTACATATTTTTTGAAATGTTTGGGAGGGGTGGAAATTAATAATTGGTGAATCAGTTGCAGCATCCCTCAAAAAAAAAAAAAAAAAAAGACAAGACAGTACAAAGTACAGTAGTACGTAGACATCATCATCACCAAGGAAGCTTTTTCTCTGTGAAAATCGTGATATAGTTTTAAAAATGGGGTCAGCAATTATGTGCAGTTAAAAATAAATTGCAACTCTAATGTAAAAAGAAAACATCAAATTCAAAATAGATAAGAATTTAATTTAGTGAAGTTAGAAATTGTTCCTCTCATTTAAATGAGGGAGTTTCCACGACTTTCAACATCCACATGAGAGGGAAGAAGATACTCTCTCTTACCTACAACAATATACACATAATTTGAATCTTTTTTTTTTTTTTTTATAAGAGACAAACTCACGAAATTTTATGGTTGATCAATCGGGGTAAAAGACCAATATCCTGATGAGATTAGAAAAACAAATCGTAAAAATCACAAACCACTTTTTTAAAAAAAATGCTTTACCACCACCCATTTTTTTTTTATTGTCAATTATTTTTTAAATTTTATTATTTAATTTTATTAAGAACTCTCTCTAGCTAGCTAGATTTTTTTTTTAAGATTTAATCCCGTTGGCACAAAAATAGAAGAGGGGATATTTTCCAGTTAAATACAACTAACAATAATCAATTAGTAGTGTTCCTTCTTTGTTTTTCTTAAATAAGGGGGCGGGTAGAGACCACATTCAATATGCCGTGAATTTAAGTCCAAGTATTTGAAGTGTTTTTTGGCAGTTAAGGCCATAGCCAACAACACCCACCCACCTGACGAATTTCTTTCTTTTACATTTTTGTTGACTTTAAAAGCAAGATGAGAGAGGCCACCACTCCATCTAGCAGTCTTAAATTGACAATACATGTCGCTTTATCCTTCTTGTCCTTCTCTCTAAGAGTTAAGTCAGCTGTTAGTTTGAACATAGCAATATGTACTTTCAGTGTTGTATTGTCAATAATTTAGAGAAATTGGATTAATTTAAGAATAAAAATAATATCAGAAAGAAAGTTGAGATTCGGCCAGTTTTAGTAAAAAAAAAGTTTAAATTTAAAAAAAAGACACCGAGGTAATCATTCGAATTGACGCTTGTCTACCTCACTTTTTATTAATGTTTTTTTTTTGGGGGGGGGGGGGGCACTAAGTCATTCATTATTGAAAAAAGTGGAAAGTTTTTTTAAAAAACGATTTATTTTTTTTTTTACAAATTAGTCACAAAAAGTGATATTGATAATCAATATCTTTCAAAGACCGAAAAAAAAAATATATTATAACCAAGAAATTTTAACTGAGATCAAAATTCAAAACAAAATCTATTTTATATTTTAGCATTAACTTTTTTTTAGCAATGCAACTTAGCTGTTAACGTGCATTTAAAAGAACATTCAACTTCCTGAGTTGAAACTTTGACAGTAGGACCTTTTCTAAAACACATTAAGCTAAAAATCTATTAGAATTTTTAAAATATAGTTAAAGTAGAAATAGAAACCATTCTTAAACTCCAAAAATGGTTTTCTTTTTAATTTTAATCTTTATCAACCGGTATATTTTCACATTTGTCTTGAACTGAACATCAAACTCATTAATTTTACGATCGCATGATCAGCCGCACCTCCAATCCTGTATTGTACGGAAAATTAGATTATAATGATTTTTTTTTAACCCATGAACAATAATAAAAATTAAAAAAAGGTAATATGTCATTAATATAAGGGGCAATTTTTTTTAAAATCTTTACCTCCGAAGTGGAAAATAATTATTTTCCGTTTTGCACATGTAGTCGTAAAATAAAAAAGAAAGTCAACTTTACTGCTACAAAAATTCAAGAGTTGCTGCAATGTTAAACAATAATAATATGGAATAATAAAACTTTTACCTACCTACTCCGTATTTGTTCTTACTAGAAGCTGTCCACGCATTATCTTCTCCCATCCTGTGGGTTAAAAAGCTTTTGTTGTTTTTGTTGTGTTTTTAATTCTTACTCCATTGTCACTTTTTTTTTAACAAAACGGATCGTCACCCACAGATGACAAACAAAACAAAGGCAAAGGTGGCTGTTGGTGGTGGGTTGAGAATCCTTTAGGGTTTCCCAAGAATCGAAGGCCACAATCACAATCAATAAAAAAAAGACTAACACTAAAGAATGGGAAGCAAGTAGCACATCAACACTTGTTTCTTTCTTTCTTAGGATAAAGAAATATTTTACCTTGCTCTTTATCTGATGTTACGACTAATAGTTTTATAGCAGAAAAATACATACAAGTTAACAAATAAAAAACGGCTTGTATCACTGAATGAGATGAGAATAAAGATCAAATGTTCATAAAGAAAGAGAAATAAAAATACTCCTTCTCTTCCAGTGTTTTGTGTTGTTTTTTTTTAATGATTCTTTTTTTTTTTTTTTTTTTTCGAACCCTGGCTTTCTGTTACATTCCTTCATATGTTCATTTCCGCTTTCTACAACAACTAGAACCACACTAAGTAGCTGTAGTAATAATAGTGGCAATCAGTTACAGTGGTAATTATTAATAATATTATTAGTAGCAACCGTAGTTTACTAAGTGAATAGTAGCAGTGGTAGTAGCTGTTAAAAAAGTCCAAGAAAAATCCTGATTTCTCATCAACAAAATGCGGGAGGCATTTTCAGTGATAGTCGGAGGGTGAGCAATATCCTACTTACTTACTACTAATGACAATTGTGCTGCTGCTGGTTACGATGATGATGATAGTATATAGTAGTTTTAAAGTATCAATTGCAATGCTAATCAATACACTATTTACTAATAGTTAGATATTGTTATTGTGTAGAGTAGTATGCAATCTCTTTAGCTGAATTTGATAAAAAAAAAACACAATAAGGCACCTAGTGAGGATCGGAGGCGTTATCGGTGACCTGTGAAATGAGATCGTTCTACGACAGGTGCCCAAAGTGCAGTAGTAGTAGTGATGATAGATAGCTGCAACAAGAAATTTTTATTATTATTAACATTAAGTCTGATACAAGGCTATAACAGCGTGCACATACCGAGGAATTAAAAGCTCACTAACGATATGGAATTTCTAGTTATGCTCAGTGAGTGCAATAAATGTGATGTTTCAAGTATAGATCATTTTTAAAATGTTGCTTAGTTTGGCACAAGGCCGTAAAGGCGCGCGATAGAAGACAAAGAAAAAGAGAATTGATCTCGCTCGCAACGGCTTGCGAAACTTGATATGAATCGATTTTCTTGTCTTTTGATGTCAGTAATGAATGAGGATAGCTCAACAAATCCTAAGTTTCAAATTTATAAGCAATAAAAAAAAACTAACACTTGGTTAGAGAATTATTAGTAATCCCGAAAATAATTAGTAGTAGTAATAATAGTTTTTTAAAAAGTAGTAGATAAGTTAGTAGTAGTAATAATCGATAAAGAAGATCGTTGTGAAAGAAATTGTCATTTACAATTGTTAATTTGTTAATGTTGTGGGTTTTTAAATATTGACCTTTTTTTAATTTTAGGTGGTTGGAAGATAAAAATGTCACAAAAAAAGACTTTTCAAAAAAGTTATCATTTAATTTGTGTAAATGTAAGTTTCACCTTCTTAATCTTTAACAGTAGTTGTCAATTGTTTCTTCTCCAAGGAAAAGAAAAATATGATAAAAAAGAGAATTTCTTGTAAAAGCGAATGTAATGAAAGACTTTCTCAAGGTTTTTAAAAGGTTGACTTGATACTGATAGTCATGCAATTCCGTGCTTTTTGAATTCAATTAATTTCTTCAGCTTCAGAATATAATTCCTTTTTAACATAACTTTTTAAAAGTGGCGATCTGATGCTGTCAGTTCACAAAAAAAGTAATCCTGTCTTACTTTTTATTCATTCTCATTCTAATTTAATAATGTAAGAAAAATAAAAGAATTTTTCTTCATATTTTTTTTAACATCACGCAATAAAATTCTCAGTCATTTTTTCTTTTTAACTTCGTGTAGTTTTTAAATTTAAAGACCTGTCTGTATTCAATAACGGTGGTACTTTCTTTTTTAATTTCAGAATAAATGTTTAATGTAAATAAATACAAAGGTGACAAGGACAAGAGTAAGACTAAAAAAAAAGAGTAAAAAAAAAATCTTGTTTTGTTGTGGCATAAGTTTAAAGTTTAGTCACAAAGATTTTGTTTTTGTTTTGTTTTTTCTATTCTTCTTTCAAATAAGCCATGTTGTTCACGGGGATAAATTTACACAAGCACTTTTCGTTTAAATGATTTAATTATCTGAAAAATTAACTTAAAATGTCATTTACGTTTTTTTCTTTTTTGTTTTTTTTTTATGTTTGACCTGACCTGGATTCTACCTGTTTGGACTTAAAAACACTTTGCCTGTAAAATTGAATGACGTGTGTTTATTTTTGTTTTTATTAGCAAAAAATAACTGTCGCAAATTAACATTTGTTTGATACTTTCTTTTGGTCCGTTTAAAAAAGAAATAAATTAAAGACTAAGTAACCTGTAAAAAATTAAAAAATATGACAAAGAAAAAAAGAACATTTCTGGAGAATTTTCGGGTCCTTTTAATTTGTTTCATCGAAAAAAAGTTCGTTGTACAATGTAATGTAGACAAAAAAAATATGAATTTAAAAAATTTAAAAACAGCTAATAATACAAAAACAAAAAAATATCTGCATCCTTTTAAAAATGAAAGTTTATTTAAGTTGGACTTTTGTTGTCACGAATTCTTTTGTTTCGAAGAAACTAAAATAGAAGGTGTGTAAAAAAACAAAAAAATGACAAAAAAAGAAAAACCTTAAAGAAAAGCGCATCGTCTCGATTAAAAACTTTTTAGGATTTTGTCAGGATTAAAATAAAATAAAAATGAGAATTAGCTTTATTTTTTTCCTTGTTGGTCAAGAAAAGAATTATGATTCGGGGACATAAAAAAATTTAAAACAAATGCGGTTTTTATTTATTTATTTATTTATTTTGACACTGTCAATGAAAAAAAAAAGAATTTTATTTAAAAATGTAACCAACTTTCGCAATTTCACCTTTTTTATTCTTGTCAGTCCAAAACAGGTTTTTGTACTTTTTCTATTATTGTGATAAACAGAAAAAATATTTTCTCAATCCCGGAACAGTAAATTTTAAAAAAAAAACTTCTTGAGAGTTTGACAAAATTAAACATTTTTTTTTTGTAACTTTCTTTTAATAATAAATAAATTAAATTTTTAAAAATAGTAAATAATTTATTTTAGAAAAACTTATTTTCCTCAAGTTTTAATTTATGTTTTTATTCTTTCTTTTTTCGTATTTATTCACAAAAATTGATTGAGCCCAAATTTTACTTTTTTTTACTTTCGAAATTAGTCACTTAGTCTTTGAAATTTTGATCTTGTTATTCGAGTTAGTATCTTCTACTTAGTTAATATCACAAAAAACACTGAATCATCCACGTAGAGATGAATTTATTATCATAAGCCAATAAATAGGTACATTGTTGAGCTGAATATTTTTCCTCTTACTCTTAAAAATCATTCGTTCCTTGTGTAACTTTATGTGTGCATTTTTTTTCATTTTTTTTTTTTTTTTTGAATGACTGATTTCATTTCATTCATAGAAACTTTATAAATTTAAATAATTTAATTTTTATCTGAACTTATTGCAAATACAATATTTACTAAAAATAAACTTTTAAACTTTCTCTATCAAACACGTGTCCATTTTTACGAAGATTTCAAATAACAAGACTTTAAGAAAACAATTCATAGAAAATCAGCATAAAAATAATTTTTACAAACATTTTTTTAATGTAAATAATTTGCTGTTTTAAATTTTACTACAATTCTTAAGTTTTTGTTATCTAACACTGCTGTAAAGTTTTTTTTTTTAATTTTTAATTTCTTTCTGTTATTACTGTAACACTGTTATTTAAATATTGACCTGGAATGTAGTTTTTGTGAGTGGAAAGTCTGTAAATCTTCGTTTTCTTCCTTGGATTCACTTTAAGATAAGCTGACACTTTTTGCGTTGTGGTGCAGTGGATATCGGCTCGGAACGAGAAATCGGGGAGCCGAGTTCGAATTCCAGTTGAATTCATTGCATTCACTTACGCGCAAATACCCTTGGGAAAGGTATTAATCCGTCTCTTCCTTCCAATTATGGGTTAAATTTTAAATAACAGGACAGATTGGGTTTTATAGCCTTGGTCGGCAACCAGTCTACCACAGAAAGCAATGGCAACATACTGCGGAATAATCTTCTGCCCAGTCAGTCATGTCTCTTTCGAGACATGATCGCCCAAGCGTGTTTCACGTATGGCATTTAACTGACTGACATCCTATTGAAAATGCACGTATCTTCCTATTTCTAGGAAAGGCAAATATCAATAGCAATTGGGTGAAAACACTCTTTTTTTTTTCTTTTTTTTCCTACTATTTCTAAAAAAATTTATTCTTCTCTGGATTTTATTGTTAATGTCTAAAAATTTAAGATGGAGTATAAAAGGACAATAATATGAATAAAAAGAAAACTGATCTCTAGATAATGTGTTTCATCCAACAAACAGATAATTTTTTTTTTTTCGCAAATTCTGTGCAGATCAGTGAAAAATGTAACGATGAAATGTAGCAAGATGTTGCAATAATTTTGTATTTGGTTGGATTTTTTTATATTCACATATATGTGCATGTGTGAGTAATGTCTGTGTGGGTTGGTGAGGTGCAGCAAGATGTGATAAACTTCTTGTTTTTTAGTTGGATTTTTCATCACAATAATTCTTATGCGTTTTTGTAGATGGATTTGTATTTATTTTACGTGTTATGAAAACATGAAGTGAGATTCACGAAAAATGGTTCTGTAGAAAGATAGTAAAGTAATGTTTTAAGTGTATAGTCACGTGTATTTCCACACAACTACATTCACTCATTGTACATATATACATGCGACAATCACGTGATAATCTTGCTTTTCCGCTCTTTTACGGGATGTATATATAGCAAACACGTAGTACACCCAGACAGTAGCAGCAGAACCACAGAACACAAAGGAAGGCAGTTTACAGCTGCCCCCCAATATCATCATGCTATTGCAGGGTTTGTGCTCTTCAATATAAAGTAATTCTCTCACACACCCGCACTAATTACAGGACGCAAGTAGATGCCTTTTTATTTCTTTGAATAACACTTGTACAAATTACTACAGTTGGCACAAGATTTCTCGTCGATATAACATGTAAGTCCAACTCACCTTCTCTTACTGAATCAATCTTTTAAAACTCACAAGATGAACCTATTCACAAATTCAGTATTCTACACCAAATTTCTATCAATATTAATCCAAACAAATTACATTTGACACAGCTAAGTTTTCCAGCAACAAAGAACTTTGCAACTTACCTAAAAACTTTAACACAATCTTATGCAGAAAATGAAAGACATTTTAATCAGACACACTCAACGTCTGTATAAAATATGCAAATCTTGTTATTTGTTAATACACTTTATTTTATAACAAATAATGCTTTGATCATTTATTCAATGTTCCATTTGTTAATTTGATGAGTGATTGCAACTGTATAAAATTATTGTTGGAATGCAGAAATTCAGTTCTGAAGTCTTTGGGAATGGCCTTGTGCCATGTAAAATTCAAACCAAAATTTCTACGCATATTGTGGCCCCAACAAGCGTATGCTGTTAATATGCTTTCAAAATATTTTCTCCTTAAAAGGTTATGTTCTTTTTTTACTTACGCTGGCATTAGTGAAATCAAAATTATGTCCCATGTTGTTTCAGTGTAAAACAAGAGAGTTAGAAACAATGTAGAACATAATTATGATTTCACTAATGCCAGCAACATTTCATCACTACATTTTCCCAGCCTTCACGGAAATGACATCTACAGACATTCGTCAGACATATACCCATATATGAACTAATGTTAATGTTCAACATACACCTAGACAGACAACAGCTTCTTTACCAATACATACATACACTATTATACAATTTACCATCCAAAAAATTCCCCACACATATTTAGAAATGATATATTACTTTAATATACATGACACATGTATCTGACCAATAAGAACTAAACTCAAAATCATAACATACCAGGATTTTGTGTCTTTTTTTTTTTTTTAATTTCTCTCTCAATCTCTGATGATAATACATGGAAAAAAAAGAAAATATACAAAAACTGACAGTGATCGTAGGTGGGATTAGAGAAACAGAGAGAGATAGAGATAGATATACCCAGATAGAAATAGAGTAGATAGATACACAAAAAAATAAAGGAACGAAACAGATAGACATTTGAGAAAGGGACATAATTGTGATTTTCCCAATCCCTGAATTTATCCAAGTCAGTACAGAGACTGCAATAAAATCCCTTGAACATGTCAAATGCAATACATGTTGTACAAAACAGCCAATGTTTGTGGAGGTGAACTCTGGCAATGTACATTTCAACAAGAAATAACAGGTTGATACAACACTACAATAACAAAACAATGAGGAAGTGCTCCTGGCTTAGATCAAAGCAAAATGAAATAGATTACTCATTTAGTTTCTCCTAATTTAGAAGTTAGCAGTGTACAACCATTTTATTTTTTTAAAGTGGTAGCTTGATCAGCGATTTTCACTCATTGATGTTAGTCGCTGGTCACTAAGGATCAATTAACATTAGCAAATCATTCATGCATAAAGAAAACAATGTTAACAACAGGTGGTTGCTGACGAAGAGGGTCGTATAGGCATAAGTATTTGTATTTTTCATTATGGTATTTTACACACAGTAAAAAATCAGCTCCAATATTAATATAATAATGTAAAAATAATCAACAAACCACTTCCACAAATCAAATCCACTTGTAACTGCAGAGCAAAGAACCAATGCCAGTTGCTTGTAAACCAATATAATAAACCACCATAAAATCATCAGATAATGAAAAATCTATATATAGGTATAAATGAAGGGCCCTGAAAACATAGAAACTATGCACACAAGACATCCTTCACAAATAGTAAATATGTGAATAACACAAACCTTTCTAAACATATATTGGAAATTAAAAACAAAAACCAAATTACACCCAAAATTTGGAAAATAAGCAAAGCAGTATCAGCCTACAATAACAAATCAAAATCCTCTGTCTGGAGGAGAAAGTGGCTATAATCACTTTCCTAGATCAACACAAATTACTAAATAAATAATAAGCACTTATCTTAAAATGCAGATATAAAAACAAATTTTTATTCTGTTAATTAAAAAAATGTTACTTAAAATCGAAAAGTAAAAATTCGTACCTTGTAAAATATCACTATGAAAAATGCAAATATACACACTATATACAACATAAACAAAGTCAATACTTTAAACTAAAAAAATAAACTAACCAACCCCTAAAAAAATAATAAAATATCAAAATTAAGTAAATAAGCAAATTTACAAAGCATGAACGCACACATAAACACATGTAAATAATAATAATAATAATCAACAACAAATAATTAATCAATGTATGACTTGTTTACAAATCACACTATACAATTGCTATGAATAACCACATTCAGATCCAAAATTATTTCTACTGATTATTAACTAAGTTAGGTAATATTACATTTTCCATTGTAAACTCTCAATGATTTGGCTACCTGCTGACAAAAATCAAAACAAGATTTTTACCAAAATTTTGAACGTGTTAGAAAGAATTAAAAATTTTTTTAAATAATTTTAGAATACTTTGATCTTTCCTCTTAATAATAACATAAACATTTTGATGGAAAAAGTTTGTTTTAAGTATGGGGCTTTTTTCTTCATAGTATACTCTTTTTCCTTAATTTAGAGGTACACACACACACACACATACATACACACACACACACACATACATACACACACACACACATACATATATGTATGACAATAAATAAAGAACAAAGAAGGAAATTATTTATTCTATCATTTTGTTGGATTTCAATCAGTTATATTTAACTTATATATAATTTATTTGTTTTAACATTATTTTTAATGGATACCTGTATTTGAGTAGATAGTACAGGATACAAATGCTATATCATCCAACAATTAACTCAAATGCAAAAAAATAAAATTGCACACTTGCAAAAATGGATTAGAATGACTGAAAAAACATTTTGGAAAAATCCAGACCAAGGCAAATTTCACAAGCCGGTGTGAAAATTAAGATTTTAGATTCTGATTGGATAGGAAATAGTAAATTGAACTATGATCTCGGTCAAATTTTCTTAACACCAAACATGTGACCTGCTAAGTACTTATTCACCAACAGCTAAGTCCAACAGCTGAAATGTAAAAAGGAAACCAAGTCTGACCAAGACGTAAGGTCGCGTCACACATTCGTTCTCCTTCTTTACTCGTGCTAATTTCTTTTATCTCTTCTTCTCTATCCTCAACATTCTCACAGTCAACAAAGATGACAACAACAACAAGATATTTTAACTGATCCCTAAATATTACCATTTTCCTTCATTGCTTTACTTTTTTTTTCACTGTCTCACCGGCCATAAAAAATGGGAAAGGAACTCAGACTTTATTAAACACATTCGCTATTTGCAACTAGAATTCTGGACACTTAACTCCTAACTACTATTTCTCTAGAACATTTATCTCTATACATTTTCTATTTGGACATTTTCTTCTTACAAATTTATTATTCTGTTCAGTTAATAAAATTCCACTTATTCTACAAACAAAAACACTTTTATTCTTTCAACCTTCTGATATTTAAAAATGTGGGGACTTCAGTTGTGTTTGGCACAAGGCCAACTTGATGAACATCATCAGGTCCCCTACAATAGTTTGTTTTTTATAATTAAACAGTTGTTAAAAAAAAATGCATCCTCCAACAGGATTTGAACCTGGGACCCCTATAGTCCTAGGGGAAGCCGTCAATTTATCTGAAGTGTCTTAACTACTCAACCATGAAGGAATTTGCAGTCAGACAAAGCCAAATTAAATTTTATAAATACATAACTTCCTGATTTTTCATAATATGCATAACTACTCAATTTTCCTATCCTAATGTAAGCAAAGATAATTTCATTTTACGAAAGTGGTTACGATATGCCAGATCAATTGACAACTTCCCTTACATCTATAGGGGTCGCAGTTTTGAATTCTGCCCGAGGATGCATTTTTTCTTAACAAAGGTTTCTTAAATATTCAGGCTCATAGTTATATACAAATATAATGTTTAATTATAAAAAAAGATTATTTTGCTCAAATATGAGAATCCATTAAAAATAATGTTCAAACAAATAGATTAAAAATATGTTGGTTAATTTCATTTTGTAACATTTCATAAAATAAAATATATATATATATACTCTCTTTTTGTGTAGCTTTTTGAAATTCTTCTAAAATCTTTATATGCTATCTATTTTAATTATTAAACTTTAAATGTTACTACAAGTTCTCCAGAAAAAAAGTTTAAATAATTTCTAGACTTTAATTCGATTAGTTTAAACTCAAACTTTTTTCCTACCAACCTTTCATTGTCCTATACACACTAGAATTGCTATTACTATAGTACATATGCTTCTATGACCCTTATGGGTTATGGGGCTTGTGATGTAATGTAAGATGATGATGATGATGATGATGATGATGATGATGATGATGATGATGATGATGATGTGTGTGTGGTGTGTGTGTGTGTGTGTGTGTGTGTGTGTGTGTGTGTGGTGAGAGAATAAAACCTCTTATTTTTCAAAACATGAAATGGATACTAGAGTGAACAGTATGGACAGATACTGATGGCAATTTTGGCCCTTGTGTTCACAGTTTGTCCATCTATTTCTGTCTCTGCTGTTGCTTATAGTTCTTCTTGCTGGGTCAGCTGACACAGCAGCTTGACTATAAGTTGACCAACTGACTAACAACCCCAATTCTTTCTGACTAACTCTCAACTTTAGTTGCCCAAATAAGTAGGTTTTAGTTTTCTTTTTTCTCATCTCTCGGAACATCTGGCTAATTTTACTCTAGTCAATTTGAACAGATACATGCTGTCTGCTTTCTACCAAATAATCAATCAAAGCCTTATTTCACACCATATAAAAACTATCTTGCTTGTTGGCTATCCTGGCAAGTGGGGTTTCCTTACTTTCCTTGGTTCAGCAGTAGCAGCAACAGAAAGTAAACACCTGGGAACAACTGAAGTCCAAGAACTCATAAAAATGCTGATCAATCTCTATTCAGTCTCTTTTCCTCTTTTTCCCTTTCAGCTGTCACTACCTTCAAGGCCAGCTCTTTTTACACTTTTCCTTTTCAGTGGCTACTACTTTCAAGGGCATCTTGAAAGACTAATTGCGACCCTTGCTGCAGAAGACACAAAACAGTCTTGGCAGCTTCACAAAGAGATTTTTTGTTTCTTGTGGGAACACATGGAGAAATTTCCTTTCATGATGCATAGCCAAAGGAAAAACGACTCCCAACCATTTCTGCAGAAGACCCATACCAATCCTAGCAATTTGCCACTCAGATTTCTCATTTCTCATGGGAACAAGCAGAAAAATTTCTCTCTCTAAAACATCTACTCAAGGAAAGAAACTTAGAAACTCAACTTTTTGCACACTCAAATCAGCCATCAGTAAAAACTGTTAAACAGTTATTCCAAGCCTTAGGTTTGTTCATTCCACTCTATACACTGCTGAACACACACACACACACACACACACACACACACACACACACACACACACAGCTGGGGAAAATCCCTTACACATCTCAATGCTGGTATCAATCTTTTATCAAGGGAACCCTCCAGCTACTAAAGACTGTTCTGTTGCTAAGCAACCTCATCACCTTCTATGATTTCTAAACAATATTTATTCTCTTTTAGCATCAACCATAAATTTGTTGCAACCCAATTCCTCTTTTCAAAATGCAGATGACACTGTCTTAAAATTCCTCTGCCTGATGAATCATATATGCACAGATTTTCATTATACAAGTCTTTCTAATTTTATAACCATTGTAATCAGAGCATTTAGGTACTCACAAAATTTGACACTTTGTTTAATATATAAAGAAGCAACACATGCTTGTTTGTTCAAATGAGTAAAAAAATCTTAATCCATTGAAGAAATTCATGAATTATGTTAATGAAATGGCTAATAGTTACAAGAACAATCACGAGAATGGGTTACTAGAAATTTCCATATAAGACAAAATGTGAGGTATTCAATCAGTTTCAAACAGAACCAAAATTGAAATGAAGAGAAAATGCAGCCATTATTCATGAAACATTTATAAATGAAGTTCACATTTTAGGAATCACTTAGAAATCATTTGCCAATTTTGCTCACAAAAAATTATTTCAAAAGAAGAAATTTTAGCTGAGAGGACATTTGTTTAAATAATTCCTGAAATAAAGTCAGTATATTATCTGAAAGATGAGAGCAGCACTTACAAACATCCTGTTTATAAAAAAAAATTTTATATTTATCAAAGATTTTTAAAAGGAAGCATCAACCTATGTCATTATTTTCATAGGTCATTAAAATACTGTCAAACCACTTGAAATAACTAATTTTTGGGCAATAAAAAAAACAAACAGGAAAATCCAGTGTCTCAAAGAACATTCCAGCCATCTAATTTGGAAGCCTTGACCATTATGCCCCTGAAACCAACCAAAAGAAAAAAATTTATATCATCATTAATATTTTTCTTAATTTTTGCACATTTATCAATCTGAAGGTTCTCAACAAAATCCAAAGAAGGATTTGCGATGTAATCTGTCCTGACTTGGCATCTTGACTTCAGTCACTTTCTCACCGACATGACATGGCTTCTCCCTGTCTTTTCTACAAATATTTTCATGGCAACTGCTCTGACCAGCTTTTTTCCCTTTTTTATTCATGCTACTAGATTGGCATCTAGGTCCCACTCTTTTACCATTGAAATAGTTAAATGTAACCTCACTTCTACTCCAATAGTTTCTTTTCTCACATTTCCTGCCTTTAGAACTCCCTTCCATTTACTTGCTATGCTAATAGCTACAATTTCTAGGTCTCACCCTTTTATCATTGAAATAGTTGAATGTAACCTCCACTTCTACTCCGACAGTTTCTTTTCTCGCATTTCCCACCTGTGGAACTCCTTTCCATTTACTTGCTTTGCTGATAACTACAAGCTCCAAAAATTTAAATGCAATGTTAATTGCCATCTTCTTGAATTCCATTCATCTTTTATCTTTTCTTCAATACCCACTGTACCCACTCTTTTCTCTCACTGTAACCCCCCCCCCTTTGCTTGGGTAAAATAATTAAATCATTTTTTTTTAAGTATATTTAGATAAAGTGGATGCATGGCCACTATATTTTCTGACTGTAAAACCTGGCTTTGGACCTCACCATAGTTGATTTGTGAAGAAGATTACTTCTTGGGAAGGGAATCATAGCATGCAACACCATTAGTTTGTTTCTTTTGTTTTGTTTTACGGCGTATCAACCCATCTTGGGTCATTTAATGCTGAATCAAATTATTAAAAATTGAACAAAAAGTTAAGAACAATTTCAAGAGGTTTATATATTTAACAAATTAATATATATAACAGACTTATATATTTAGACGAATTCATACATTTAACAAATTTATGTATTTAATATATTTTAAATTAATAAAATATTTTGTAAAAATGTATATATTTAATTTAGCTGTTTAGATTTTATGGCATGCCAACCACCATGGGTTATCTCAAGCCAAATCCAGCCTACATACATTATATGTGTTTGTATTACATATACAAAATTTGCAAACGCACATTCGGTAGAACCAAGTTTTGGAATATATAGCAAGTTGGTAGAAATATATATATATCTATGCATCTGTGAGATAGTATTCAACCAGTCATATTTTTGAGTACATTCCGATTTCTTTTAAGAATTCAAGTATCCTGCTTGGTCTTGTTTCCATAAATAGTTTTTTTCAAACTACTTGTTTGGTAATACTTCTTTCGCACTCTATTTAAGTTTGTACACTCTAAAAGTATATGTTTGACACTTTATCTTTTTTGACAGCTGGTACATACTGGGGATTCTGTGCCCTTCAGTAAATGATGGTGCGTGATGTAGGTATGGCCTATGTGAAGGCAGGTCAGCAAAACCTGTTCTCTTCTATTTCTGTATTGAATGTTCCATTCTCCAATCGTGGGTTTTATGTTTTGGAGTTTGTTGTTAGTGTATCTATCCCAATAATTTTGCCACTTTTTAAAAATTATTTTCTTCACTACGGCTTTAAAATCAGTATAAGGAATTTGATTTTTGCTATTTTATCTTTCATTGCTTTCTTTGCTTCCGAGTCTTCCCTGTCATTTCCCCGAATACCTAGATAGCTCAGGATCCAACAAAAGATTATTTCTTTGCTTTTAGTTAAATTATACACTGTTTAATACTTGTGTGATTAAAGGATCAAAAAGGTTTTCGTTTTTAAAGCAGTAAGCACAGATAACGAGTTTGTGAAGATTACGAAATTTGTTGCGATGGGTTGTAGTTATTATATCAAGTGCCAAATTAATAGCAATTATTTCAGCACTATATATGGAAGCTGCATCTAGTAATCTTTTACGTTTCTTCTGATCTTTAAGTATGGCAGCAGATCCTACTTTAATTTTTTTTTTTTTTTGCTCCATCTGTATATACATAAAATATATACTCTAGATGGTTATTTTTTATGTTGAGTATTTCTGATTGGGTTAGTTTTGTATTTTGGGTATTTTGTCAGATCAAGAATAACTTTTGGTTGATTTATTATCCCGGGTGGTGTAGATGATATAGTTGATTCATGAACTAGCGCTGTATCTATTTGGTTCTCTTGTATGATTTCTTTAATCCATAAACTGAAAGGTTTGATAGCCATTTCTTTTTACTGAAAAAACTCTGTGTATTGCGGTTGGAACATTGTACTGAAAGCTGGATTCAGAGGGCATGATGAAAGTTTAAGGTAATATTGCAGAGTGAGTTTTTCACATCTCAAGTTAAGAGGTGGTTCATTTGCTTCTGTGTACAAGCTCTCAACAGGAGAGGTGCTATATGCTCCAAGAGCTAATCTAATTCCCTGGTGATGTATCGTATTTAGTTTTTTCAAGTATGTTTTTCTGGATGCTCTATAAATGAAGCAGCCATAATTAAGTTTTGATCTGATTAAAGTGCGATACAATTTTATTAATGTTTCTTTACTTCCTCCCCAATCAATATGTGTTATAGTTCTGAGTAATTGTATAGTTTTATTGCATTTCATTCTTAAGTATTTAATATGGGAAATGAAGGAGAGTTTGCAGTCAAAAATGACTCCCAGGTATTTGTAATGATCTACGACTGGGATTTCGGTATTAAAAACTTCCAAAACATCAAGACTAGAGCAGAAAAAGTAAAAATAAAATTTCAAAACAAAAATACAGAAACCTATAACCAGCTTTTTTCTATAATAGAACTAAAAGAATCTCTTAACAAGGCCCACAATACTGCAGTTGGACCAGATAAGATTCATTATCAATTCCTAAAAGAATTACCAGAAACCTCACAAAAATATCTTCAACAAATATACAATAACATATGGAACAGTGGGAACATCCCTAAAATATGGAAACAAAGCACAGTTATACTGATACAAAAAACCGTTCAAAGGCGTAACAAATACAAAAAATTACAGGCCCATTGCTCTTAGCAGTTGTGTGTGCAAAACACTAGAGTGGATGATCAATGCCAGATTGACATGGTACCTAGAAAAGAACAAATTAATAACCGAATATCAATCAGGTTTTAGAAGCCGAAGAAGCCCAATAGATCATCTGATCAGATTAGAAACATTTATCAGAGAGGCTTCTATTAAAAAAGAACATCTAGTGTCTGACTTCTAGAAAAGGTATATGATACAACCTGGAAATACGGTATAGTAAGAGACCTCAAAAACCTTGGGCTAGAGGGTAGAATGCCGGTATTTATTAAAAACTTCCTAGAAGATAGAAAATTTAAAGTTTGAACATGAAATATCTTCTCTGAAGAAAAGAAACAAGAAATGGGTGTACCTCAAGGTAGTATATTGTCTGTTACATTATTTAATATAAATATAAACAATATTGTAAAAAACCTAAACAGAGGAACAAACTGTGCTTTATATGTGGATGATTTCCTGATATGTTATAAAGTAAAAAACATGAACCACATTGAAAGACAACTTCAAATCTGCCTTGATAAGCTAAACAAATAGACTACAGAGAATGAACTAACATTTTCAAAAGAAAAAACGAAATATGTTCACTTCTGCAACCTATGTAAACTCCACCTTGACCCAGTACTGAAAATCGATAATACCGAATCCAGAGGTCGACTTGGTGATCTTTGGCGCCTTTCACTTGTACATTCAGCCGTCCTAGAACTCTTTTTTGGGCAGCTCTACATGGTTATCAATATTTACTTTTGTTTTCGAGCTAGACTTGGTTGATTTTGTTTTTGTTGAATCCATCTTGGAATGTTGGCCGTTCATTTGTACTCAAATTTACTAACTTTTCAATAAGTCTTTTTGTAGTTATCCTATGAAGTGATGTGCTGAGGTTTTTAATTTGGCTTTTGTACAGCATTGGCATATGTTTGTGTTCTCATATAGCTTTCAACAATTTTTCTTGCTCCTGGGAAAGGTAAATTTTTGGTATGTTTTACAAACATTATTTCCTTTTTTTTTTCTTGTAGATATCACAGGTCCTTGAAAAGGCAGGATGTCCTTCATGGCAGTTTGCACATTTTATATTTTTGGACTCACTCTTTGTGTGGTTTGGGTCACGTTCACCACACTTCCCACACACTTTATGTCTTCTGCAAATGTCTTTGTGATGACCAAATTTTTGATATTTGAAACATTGGAGGGGAGCTGGTATAAATTGCTCTACCCTTCTATTGTATAGCCAATCCTGATATCTTTTGGTGTGGATGGTTTATCAAAAGGGAGTATATATGTGTGTGTCTGTATAATTTCGTTGTTTCATCTGATGTTAATTCTCTTATGTTCCTTTACACCCTGTTTTTATTAATGCTGTTTTGATTTCCTCTGATGTTGCTAATGAAAGCTCTCAGCTTCTTATAATGCCTTTTGAAGTATTTAATCTAGCATGTGGATATGCTCTGCAGTTGATGTTGTGAAATGCATCTATTTTGAGCAAATTATCTGTGTGTTTTTTCATTTGAGCTTCCACTGGCAGGTTACCATTTTTAAGTTTTTTAACATTTTTCGGATTTGACCAAATTGATATAAATTTTTCAATTAAAAAAGGAGACAATTGGTCTTATTTAATATCATCCAGTAATTCAATAGTAATGAATCTTGAAAAGTTTACATCAGTTTCAGTATCTGGGATCGGATAAACACCTTTTAGATTTTTTAAAGGAAGAAGCCATAATTAGGTTTTGATTTTCATTGGTCCAATGCTCCACCACCCACCACGGAGTCCAACTAGGGTTGGGAATGAACCAAGGGGAAAACCCATTCGTCTTGGCTGAGATGGGGATACTATACCAATATACTTGTGCCAAAAATAAAATTCCGATCTTCTGCCAAATTCTGAGTTTTATTACTCAATAATATAACAGGGGTCATCAGTCTTTTTCTCCTAACACAATTGACCCTCAGCCCCTGCCTTCTAGCACATATAAGATGAAAGGTTGGGAAGTGTTCTGCAAAAGTAGATTGGATGATATAGTCGGGACAAAAGAAATATACATGAGCTAGAGCATGTAAGGACCAGCCGATTGATCGGATCGGGCCCACTCCGACTGCCCATCTAGCCCAGGTAAGGGCCAAAGTGGTGTGTTGCAGATCATGACCACTTTTCACCTGGGTCACGACCTGCTCAACCATCAGAATACCTTCCCCAGACATTACGGGTCGCCACCCATGGCCAACAATTAGAAAACACCTGAAAACCATACCATGGGTTTATCATATATGGGAAAATGCTCATCGATGTGTTGTGCTATAAAAATCACATGTCATCGTGAATGAGGGTTTGAGCAGACTGATTTTTTCCAAACTGTTGATCACACTAAATGACATGCTCTCTTTAGGAAACTGTAACTAAGGTCTGCTTAGAATATTTACAGTATAAACTACAGGTGGGCACTGTGGATGGTGAAAAAAATACAAATATGCCTGAGCTGGATTCTGTAACGGGGATTGGTTAACTTTCCTAGGAGACAGACATACTCAGAAATGAAGCAACCAGTCATTATTATTAAATCTATTGATTAAAACTCCATTGGCACAATATTAACTCTTTTATTTTATGGAGAATAAAATTTTAATTTTTGTTACATTTTAATTTATTCTTCTTTTAAATTAAAGCAGTTATAATCAATGGCCGACTTTATACACATGAGTAACTTTCTATAATATACACTACCGGCCATAATTATTAGGCCACCCCAGTTTTTAAAGAGAAATGATGTATTTCATACTATTTTTAGTGGATAATTCTAAATGAAAATAGAATGGTTCTTTTGTTATTATTACTTTGCAAAATTTTACAAAACAAGGAAGCAAAGATGAACTTGTTCGAATCACCCTAAATTTTCTTCATTCTTTCATTGATGAAACTGCAATATAGGTAATTATTAAATATTTATAAATTCATTTGATGTACTTGTTATAGTGCAATATTAACAAAAGAACCATTATATTTTCATTTACAATTATTCACTCGGCAATAAATACTAAAAAATAGTATGAAATAAATCATTTTTTTAAAACATGAGGGTGGCCTAATAATTAAGGCCTGTAGTGTATATTTAACAATTTTTAAAATTTTTTAAGGTTTTGCTCAGAATTAATGAAAGAATATTAATGGCACAAAAAAGTCACATTAATGGCACAAAATGTAGATATTTATGTGTATATCCTCATCACCAACAGAATGTGACACAAGATTAGAATTTAAAGGGAAATTTTGAAAATATCATACAAAAATTGCTCAAGTTCCCTCAGCACTTATTCTTTTGTGGACACTTCAGGTATCAGGTAATGTCCCTAGTCCCCTCCTGGAGAAGAGATATAGGCTGGGATAGCAAGAGAAAAATATAAATAGGAAAATTAATATTTATTTCCAGAAGAATCGAGGCTTACAGCCATGTTATGTTGAAATATCAGTGCCAGTAGGATCGCTGAAGTTAAGCAATATTGAGCCTGGTCAGTACCTAGAGGGGTCACTGCTTGGGAATACCAGGTTCTGTAAACTCGTGTGGATAGTGTAATAGATAATGGTTGGAATTGTTAGTTGGAGAGCCAAGTTCTAATTCCATAGAGGTTGATATGCTGCTAAAGAAAAACAACCGACCAACAAAAGAATGATCAAGGATGATAGTTTTACTCATGCTATAATTATTCACATCCTAAGGAATTTCTTAAGGTGAAAACGTTGTACCACCAAATGTTAAAGAGATGTAGACATAGTTTGTCATAGATATTAGAACCAATATTATTCAGCTTACAAATCAGTAAAGGATAAAATGTTACTCAGAAATTATTTACAAATTTTAACTGTTTGAAATTTATTTTATTCTAAAATTCAAGACAGAAAACACCGTTGCAAATAAATTGAGCTATGACTTAAAGAAACTTTCAGCCAAAGTAGAACATAATGTTTTAAGAATTGTTGAAAATAATACAAATATTAAAAATCTCAGGAATGAATAATGTGGATGCCACTGGAGTAAAAGCAGCAAGAAATATTATTACAAGAGCCCTGACCTTATAAAACTCCTTTTGAAATCGCACTTAGCATATTGCAAATAAAAATAGTGATAAGCATATCACATTCTGGGAACAAATTGTCAGAGGAGACAAAACTAAATCTTTTGGAGGATAATGTCAACAGATTTTCTGGGAGATGTCAAAAGACTTGTAAGAACAAAAAAAGCAGAAGCTTAATTATTTTTTAGTTTTTTACAATTACTGGAATTATTTATGCATAATACACAATTCTGTATAAGTTTGGGCAACAAAATTCTGAAAAAAACGTTCACATGTAAAGCACACTGCCTTTTTTAGAATTTGTAACAGTTAAGTTTTGTTGTAGCGTAGATCTCTTCTTGTTCTTCCCTAGTACTGTGACAATGAACTAATCCAACATGGTAAGTAGCCACGTTAGAGTATTACTTGAGTAGTTTATTTACTCAAAGTTGTAACCGATTACAGACCTGGTATTGCATCAGGGATTGTGAAATTTTTTGTTTACTCAGATTGAACAAAAAGACAATTGAAAATTGAATAATTTTAAGTTAAGACTTTATTTTTATTTGTTTGATTTACATTATCTTTTGTTTTTCTAATAATTTTGCTCATTTCTGTTTTTTAATTTTTTTCCTCTCTGCTTTAAGCTGAATTTTTATTTTTTTCTGGTATAACTTTTTTTTGGAGTTTATTGCACTTTTTCTCTCTTATAAACTTTTATTTTATCCTCAAGATGTTGTGTTTTATCTTATGTTTTTTCATTCTGGTTTCAATTTTTTAGATTTTAGTTTCTTTTTGTTATAATTATTGTTTTAATTTTCTAGTTTAATTTTCTAGCAGACTCTTTAATTTTCATTTATTCTTTTGTTTACAAACAAAATTTTCTGCTTCTATTTTATGTTGGTGAGTTTTTTATTTTTTAACATTAATTCTTTAATATATTTTTATTGTTAAAATTATGCCACTACCCGGCCGGTCGCTGTTAGTTTCGATCCAGGCAGCTGGTCATAGATTGACTCTGTCACGGTATTCTCCCTTGTCCCACGTTGTGTTGATTAATCACAAGGCAGTCACGTGAGTTCTGCACTAGCTGTATCTCTGCCGAACTAAACCAAGCCGGGAAATAATAAAAGAAAGAAATGTAACATCAAAGGAAATAAGTGGACTGATGGCTGAAAAGTGTTGTAAAATAACGTCTTTATATACAGATTATACACAATAGTCTCTTGAATAATTTCCCATCCCTGCTTCTATCAACTGGTAGCGGAACGGACGTTTCTTAGGTAAATCGAATTATTCTCCTAAGCAATAAAAAGGAATCTGGCTGTCCGCAGCTCGCTGCTTCGAACAGAAGTCTAAGTTCGTTATAAGTCTCTAGTCAACCTTGTTGCTTGTTTTCCGGAATGTTACGGAAATTGCCGAAATGCTGGGTTATTCTCTTTCAGCTAGCAATTTCAGACTTGTCTGCAAATTCTCTTGTCTGTCTCTTAACTCTGGTTGGTTGATTCTCTATATCCATTCTCTGAGTCACCTATATTTTCAAGCGACAAGAATGCCTTGTTATCTGTCCTACCCTGATGTCAGTGAAAATACCTTTTCTCTAAGTTACTTCGACTCTGAATCAAAACATTTGTTATCTCAATTCTTTTCACAATTCATGCTAGTGAGACAATCAGAACCAAAATGAAATCTCCCTTTCCTATTCCAGAAAAAGAATAACAATTAAATTTATCTTTCCTTTATGTTTTTTCCTTCTTTCTCTGGTTTTGTTTTTTTATTCTTTTGCCGGCAAAAAAAAAAAAAAATAACAATATTGAATCTATCTTTCTTTTAGGTTCAAGAATGACACTTGTTTTTATGAGTGCGCCCCCCCCCCCCCCCGAAATCGAAATCGACTCTATGACATTAAACAAATCCATTTCTCTTTTCTTTCTGTTCTTTCTGGGTTTACAATAATAGAGAAATACCAGGTGTTATTTTTCATCCCTGCTTTCTTTTTAAAGATAAAGATTTTCCAGCTACAGTTAATAATTAGTTAATAAAATTAATCACCTCCGTTTTCTTTTGCTCATATTTGGAGGATAAAGGAAATTTCTCTTAGTATGTTCTCTTATGATCTATAATAGCAATTAGAAGATTTTCCAGTTATGGTTATTAATTAATTAATAAAAGTAATTATCGCCGTTCCAAAATATTGTTATAAAATATTAACAGTTAAAGTACATTTTTTTGGTTATTTTTTTGGTTCTTTTTATATACAATGGAAAAAAACAATTTTCAAGTAAGAAAAACCCATCATGGCTCACAAAAGTCAACACATGAAGAAAAATCTCTTCAGGAGGGCCTCAAAGATCAAGCCACCTGATGAAAGAAAAGACTTAGCCAGCAAAGATTGGAGAACAAGCTATGGTAGCAAGAATGGCTATAATCAAGACAATGCTACAGTGGCCAAAAATGACCATAATCAAAAGAATAAAACAACTAAAAATGGTAATCATGACAAAACAGTGGTGAGCGAATTGCCCTGATATTGGAAGTCCCTACCAAACTGTATCATCAACAGTGTAGAGTTCTTGAAGTGAGCCAAAAGTTACAAACATCTGATTACAAAAAGATGGTGTTTATGTAGACCCCAATAATTGCAGAAGGTTGAAAAACGAATTGTGTCTGTTTTTGTGATGGACAAGTGCTTGTGCATGATTTGTCACTCCACAAAAGATGCCATCATAAAAGCATTGATATCCATCCATGAGAATTAAGCTTTAAAGAATAAAGGGATCATGTTTCTTTACATTGTACATACTGCTGTCATCACCTGAATATTCTGCAACCACTGTGAGCCTTGAACTTATCACAAAGGATCTAATAATCTGAACTCAATACCAAGGCAAACAATAGACCAAGGTGTCAATATTTGAAAGATTTTAGGGGAGTATTTAGCAGTTTACCTTGAGACATTGAGTCTTTCCCAGAATAACAGGGGATGGCATTAAGATAGTGTGCTAGATCATAAGGCCTTCCTCTCTACCTCCAACTGTCTGAATGTAGCGGGCCAAAAAATACTGACTACTATAACCAGCTATAAACCAAGTTGCTGGAAGTGTAGAGAAACTGGTCACCTCTCCTCTTCCTGCTCAGAGAATAAGGACCCTAGAGTATTGGCCCCACTCAGCCAAAATTCTCCTATGGCCACATCTGTTAAATCCACTTTTCCTGTAATGAGCATGCCAATGACTGGAACCAGTAGACTTAAACCCCCAATCGAGTCCTGCTCCTGACCCTCATTTCCTTAGACCACTTTCCCCATTGTTCATGTGGGTGTAGAAAAGAACAAAGGGAAATGGCTAGTCACTGTTAAGGGAAGAACCAAACAGTGGGGCCTCAGTCTCGGAAGTCCCTAATGGAAATAGCACATACAGTCCTACTTCCTCCATCAGTTTTATGGGTGATGCCCTTGTCACAACTTCAATGAACCAAATTCAATAACGTGATAGGCCTTCTATTGAGACAAAATAAATAACCTGGTAAAACTCAAGAGGGAATTGCAAGCCACACAGAAAAAAGAAACCTTGCTGTTGGGTGGGGGGACAAGGTTCCCTCATCTACTGCTCTATTTTCCCTGACTTGTAGGAAAACAATTGCTACTCCACCTCCACTCAAATCAGTCACTAACTCACCATTTAAAGAAAACAATCTGTAGAAAATACACTATTGTCATCCTCATTTAAACCACTTCCCATCTTACACCTAGACAAACACTTTAATGTACACCCACTCCCACTCCTCTACAATCATCAAAAAAGAATGAAGCTTCAAAAAGAAATACAAGCCCTGAAACTATTTCATTAGTGAAAAAAAGAAGCAAATCAAATCACCATGGCTTCCTGAGAAAAATGTTTGCTAAACATCCGCATAACAAGCGGAGAGACTATTTGCACAAATGTGCAATCCAAGAAACTTCAAATGTTTATTGAACTTTAGGCACATAAATTGACATTGCCAAAAATTTTACAAAAGCAAAAAGTGTTCTTACAGTTGTGTGATCAAGCCCAGGTATACAACAGATTTGAGGCATAAGAGAAAATGCCAAAACTGTCCCAAAATTATTGCCCCCAGTGGCTTACATGTACAAGGAACAAATGATGGAATGTAAACAATTTTGTTCAGGGAAGCTCCTTATTTTTGTTCACCTATCCCTGCATAGGGCATAGAATTAATGTTTCCTGGTGACATTGACAACCTGTCTCTTGAAGACACCATCAGTCCTTACAAACTGACAATAGCACTCTAATTGGGTAGGTGTTTGTTCTTTACAGGAGACCCATTTTTCAGTTGGTGACCATGAGAGTATTTTGCCAAAGAGGTTTTACCTTTACTCAGCATATTTTGATGGCCACTTGAGAGGTGTTTTTCTGGCTGGTGAGCAAGTCTTTGGATGAAGCATATTCTCTTGTCTTTGCAGGTCTGACAGGCAAACTTTGTGTGCTAAATGTTACCATAAAGGATAAGGTTCTTCAGCTTTTGGGGATTTATGCACCTAATATATTTATGGAGAGGCCTGGTTTTTCAGGGGATCAAGCTGTTTTTGACAACATCCTGCTGGGTAATTTTAGCAGGGGATTGGAATGCCATCTTTGATCCCGATATAGGGGAAAGTTCGGGCACTAAAAACCTGGACGTGAAATGATTTTGCAACTTAATCTGCAGGTTTGATCTTGTCAATAAGTATCAAAATGAACACCTGCAAGATATAGTGTGGAGTTGGACTACTAGGAACAATTCAGGATTAGCAGTGCTTTCCAGCTACATCGACCAAATTTTAGTTAAGCAAGTCAATGTAGGGCTCTTAGGTTGTTCAAGTTTCCATTCTATAGTTTACATCAATGGCAGGCTTGTTCAATTATTCATTCAAGTTACTTGTTTGCAAAAAATGAAACCAGTAGTTAGGAGAAAGACACATTTACAAATAAGATTACTTTGTATCTGCCATGAATGCCAGTTTCACACAAAACATTTGCAACAGTGATAAGACTGTCATGAGACTTGGACACAGTGAAAACAGATTTCAATTTTCTTAATATCTATGCGAATATATGTTTTAAACAAATGTAGTGTTTCAACTTGAACTCTTTCTTGCACATTTGTTAGTTTTGGCTATGGAGAAAGCTTACTTTTTCTCAGGCAACAAATATAACCTGGAGAAAGTTGATATTTACTTCATTGTGTATAATATCTCCCCCAACATTTAGGCTTAAAGATCTGAAAAAGTGTCTACTATAAGCAAACAATTATGGTGTTCAGAATATAATAATTAAATTTTTGATTAAATATTTCCTAATGGAAAATGAATGTGCCTTGTGGTGCAATAGATATTGGCTCCAAATGAGAAATTGGAGAGTCGAGTTTATGCTCCAGTCAAATTTGTTTCATTCACTTACACACAAATACTCTTGGGAAAGTTATTAAGCCAGCTCTTCTCCCTCCAGCTATATGTTGAATAGCAGGACAGATTGAATTCTATAGCCTTGGTTGGCAGCCAGTCTACCACAGAGAGTAGTAGCAATCTACTGTAGGAAAATCTGCCTAGTCATTCATGTCTCAAGTGTGTATCACATACAGCAATTAACTGACTGGTTGAATATAAAAATTAAAGTTTCCTGAGGTTTTCAGAAAATCTTTACTCCTCAATTATCTTTGTAATTATTTCTAATAAATAAAAAAGAAATCAATGCCTGTAATTCAACTCAACCTGAGTGATTCATTCATTTTCTATGGCTTCTCAACCTTTTGCAGATTATTTAAAGCTAGAAAAAGTTTTAGATTAAAAAAGAATTTCTTTTCAGATAATAATGGTTTAGTGGTACAAATAATTAACCCATAAGCCAAGGATTTATACTCTCTGCAACAAACATGTTTTCTACAATAAGATAGCATTACCATGGATTCCTGAATGATTCTTCAACCCACCCACTGCCGTCTTCATGCTCCTTGTCTCATTATATATACATTTTGCTTGACATAGTTCATAACAACTCCATGATGGGGACTTTTTTCTTGACATTTTAGCCTTGCAAGCTCTATGTTGGTTCTTGAAAATGATCTGTAGTTTCACACAGATATCTGTTCATAACCACTTCACACAATTTCAAATTCCCACCTACCATCATAAACTGTTGCCTTCTACAAACACTGATCCAGTGGTAAATCCTCCCCAATGGTCTCTCCAGGTTAATTTTCACACTTTCCTTAAATTTTGATTTATGAACAGGCCCATTTCCTTTGGTAAACTCACCATATAAGATCTACTTAGAAATTCTCTTATCTCCCATTCTCGCTAAATGCCCACTCCACTCAGATGATATTGAATGATCATAGCTTTAGTATTCTAAAAGACACTTCTTTGTAGAATTATCCGAAAGTGTTGCATATATGATTAAAAAAGTAGAATGAAAAAAAAATGTGCCTGCAAAAAAATGATTTGCCAAAAAACAAGGTTTTCCTTCACGTCATTGTTATTTTAACTACCTTCACTCCTCACCAATGTTTATTATTTTAAAAAGAAATGATTAGAATTTTCAGAAAAACTGAAAACATAAAAGTGAAATTATACATTTTTTGTTCTTGAGAATTTACTACAAAAATATTAAACACTATTAGATTGCTTATTTACAAGAATAATTTTATATATGCACCAATACAATGCAATATTTATCATTTATAAAAAAATAAATATGAAAACAATTTTATTATTCAAAAATCTATAAAAAATTACTAAATTATAAAATCTATCTGAAAACCTGTTTGCAAACATTTTTATTAATAAGTTTATCTATAAGTCATTACTTATAAATAAAAAGATTTGAAATTGACAACTTTTTCAATTTCACTGAAACAGCTGTTAAAAACTTTTATCTCCCCTTCTTACTTTCATTTTCTCACTGAAACCAAGTAGGGTCTCTGATATGTCAGTTTTGTATTTTCATGTGGTCAAAATGAAATAGTCCATCAATTATGAGGTATTGGCAGGACGTAACAGTCATGCAAACTAAGTAACTAATGACTGGAGGGACAAGCAGATATGAACCAACTATTATAAAATCATTATTATTTACCATTTCATAACATTTGAATCTACTAGCAATAAGCCAATGTTTTTTCAACTATTGCAATAAGCAATCTCATAAATAAATAGTATTTAATATTTTTCTTGTAAATTCTCAAGAACAAAAAATGTACAAAGTTACTTTCATATGTTTGGGTTCTATTTAAATTCTAATCATCACTTTTTAAAACAATAAACATTGCAAAGATGTGAAGATAGTTAATAATAGTGATGTCAAAAGAAAAAAACATCTTTTTGATACACCATTTTTTGCAGGCACAGTGGTTAAATATTGCCAACAATGGATGTACAGATTCCAATCTCAGAAAGGGACAAAAGAAATAAAAATGTCAGTCAATGTGGTAGTATTTTTCTCTTCTCTCAAAATGTATGTAAATATTACCCTGCATCTATTTTGATGGTGAAGCCTGAACATATTTTTGTTGGAGCCTGAACATATTTTCCACAAATATTTTTAGTACGACTGTTAGCCTTAAGTTGTCCTCACCCCATAATTATATTGTTCAAGTTGTTGGTCAGCTTTTCAGCCAGCAGTCATTCTAATTAGTTTGATTAATGCTTTTTACTTTTATTTATTATTGGCAATTTTCCAGGCCCTACAGAACTTGGACCTTCCTTAATATTTGTCAGACATGAAGAGTAATGGGCTTTACCTTGCCCTACCAGCCTATAATATATTGGTAGAGGATTTGTCTTTCTCATACCCTGCTATTAACCTGTAGCTAAGAGAAGAAGAAATGGGTTCATGCCTTTCCATGGAGCATTAATGCAACCACCTTAGTTCGGATTTGAACAAGTCTGGGATTTTGTCACAGTCTTAGACTGGCGAATGTTGTTACTTCATGTTTATCAAGAATAAACTGTGACCCTTGAGTGCCTCTTGAGCCTTGTACATGGTGAATATTATTGTAAAAAAAAAATACATAAACTAAAACATAAACAATAACAAAGGAAAGGATATAAGTCCAAATGACTTGGACATCGAGTATCACTTCAATCTTAATAAGCTTTGATTTTAGTCTTTATTTTCAGAATTGCCTCATCAAATTGTGCTGAAAACTTTGGTTCTCATTGAATTGCTAAAGCATTGAGCCTATTCAGTACTTAAGTGTTCTTGCAAACACCGGCTACTGTAAGCAAAACCTTCTACAATCTAAAATATGTTTCAGCTCTAAGTAACCCACAAAGGTTTAAAAATAAGCTGTAAAAAAACAAAACCAAATCAATCAACATATTTTCAGAATTAACTGCACATTTCAAGCTTTATTTCTTTATACAGTTATCAAGTTGAATGCCTCAATTTTTTAGTCTTAATTTGTTTTAGGATTGATTTTGCTGGTGCAAATCAGCCGGTATTCACACTTTATCCCATTTAGCTTGAGAATTCAAATGGAATTTTTCTGTCAGTAGTACGCAATGCATATGAAAAATAAAAAATAAACTTCTGACTGAGATTTAAACTCACACCCTTATCCAGTCGAGCCTGCCATTCCTTTACTTATATGGCATTACATAATGAATCCCATAAGGGTTATAGAGATACCACATGTACTGCAGCCATAGTGGCAAAAAGTGTGTCTAGGGTAAAATATCTTGATGAAGCCCATCCTTCTTCAAAATGAGTACCTTACTAATTAAGTCATTAAGGGCAAGCAGTAGGAGTCATTAACTGTAGACAGTCATTTGTTTGTTTATATGTTGTGACACTTATAATATCAGTGATAACTTTCTGATTCAAGCAGCTTACTTTAAAAATGATAATTGGAAACTTAAGGATTGATTTGTTTTGTTTTTATGGCTTATCAAGACTTTGTGGATTATTTAAAGTCAAAAAATATTTTGAATTGTTGGGAGGTTGGAGGGGGGTTGCTCTCAAGAATGCCCCCACACACACCTAAGTACTGAATAAGATTAATGCTGCTTAATTCAGTTGTTAGAGAGACAGTGTTTTCAAGTGAAAGAAAAACATGTAAAAATTGATATCCAGCTATTTCGAAAGTCTGTTTGAATTTGTTGTTAGATAGTATTAAAAACATATAAGTTGAATCAAACTTCATTGAGAAAGATTACTTTTGATTGTAATGTGAGAACAGCCATATCAGCAAGGAATTTTTGAAATTTTGTTCATTAGTTTTAAAACTGAATTGAAGAAAAATAAATAAAATTGTGAATGCCACTGCCACCAGTCTTTCGTGTCAATGCCCAAAATCTCGCAACTGATTGATAGTTGATCACTTTGTTTCAAAATGGGCTCTGCCCATGTTGTGCTTGATTGATCAGAAAACTGGTTGGATTGAAAGTCACTGAAAATCCGCTGTATTGATGATCCAGACAGAATTGAGAGCCACAGTAAAAAAAAGGAAATCTTTGTAAAATTAACAACAAGGAGTTTATATACATATGTCCTGCTTGGTACAATATTTGGTTAGAATTTATCATTCTTGCATACAGACAAGTATAATTCCAACCAACCTCTTCTACCGGATGCAAAACTTTAAGTTGGTTGGTCTGGTCAGTCAGTTAAGTGCCATACATGATACACACTTTGGGTGACCATGTCTTGAAAGAGACATGACTGACTGGGCAGAAGACTTTCCCGCAGTAGGTTGCCATTGCTTTCTGCAGTAGACTGGTTGCCGACCAAGGCTATAGAACCCAATCTGTCCTATTATTTAACTCATAACTGGAGGGAAGAGATGGATTAATACCTTTCCCAAGGGTATTTGTGTATAAGTGAATGCAAGGAATTCAACTGGAATTCGAACTTTGCACCCCGATCTCTTGTTCCGAGTTGATATCCACTGCACCACAATGCACATTTTGGTTGGTCTGGTACCAGGCTGAAATCGGAGTTTCTTCTAAGGAAGGCAGTTACGTGGCAATATGTCTCTCATGTCAAATCACTCCATACCAGTCCAACTCTACGGTTCTCAACTGTCCATCTGCTTATATTGAGTCTCGCATTTAGAGGGGAGGTTGTGACTTACTTTGGGTACACTTAGCATTTTCAAATGACTTTTGATCACCTGAGCAACTTCATCTCTCTCTTTTTCCTGTATGAATGCCTCTCACTATTGCTTGAGCCATTGTGAAATATTCCTCTGACGTTCCCAAAATCTACTGGGGCTCCTTTTTTGCATTGGTCATATGATCAACATCATCTCTTTCTCTTCTGTGTAAGTGCTTCCCACCATCACCCAAAGGGCATGTTTCAGCCCAACAGTCAAATTTTAATTATCGTTCCTTTTGCTTTTCTGCTTTCAGTATGTGGTTGTTTTGCATCCATGTTTTTATCATTTCAATTGTTATTGGAAATTATCTCACTTCAATCAAATAGAAAATTATGTTTCTCCTTTAATTCTCAGTGTTGCAAAATTCCACAAAGAACCAAGAGACTTTATTTTCCGGAATTTTGTCTCTCTTAGCAACTGTCCCTAGTGTTGTAAAATACCCTGTGCCCTGTTACTTAGACAGATGGTGCTTCTATCAATGGTCGTTAAATTTTTCAATAACAGAGAAACTCATTTTTAGCAAAAATAGATTTTTTTATTTTTGCAATAATAATCATTACCAGCATTTAAGAGTCATAAAAACTATTTTACTGTGTGGTCTAAATATATCTCTTGCCTAGCTCTAGTGGTTGGAGAAGAAAGAAAATATCCAATTATTATTTGCTTTCTTTCTCTTCTCCCTTTCTCTTCTCCTTTTTTTTGTACTAAAAATAGTGTTACATCTCTACACCTTACCAATTTTTGTCATTTACTTGTATATGACACACTAAACAAAAAAATCTATAAATAACACTATTTGTCATATGTCATGCAACGTTTTACATATATGGTGTTCACAGCACTTCTTAAAATTTCTTTTATTTTTTTATAATATGTTTATGTATTTATATGGGGTTTGCAGCATCCCTTATGGTTCTTCCCCTTTTTTTCATGCAACATGTTTGTGTACTTATGAAGTTCATAACATCCTTTTAGGTCTTCATGGTTACCATTCTTCTCTCTAGAATAGGAGATGTTCGTGTTCCCTCAATAGGCAACAGCTTTACTTCTTCTGTTGCTGAATCCAGTTTAGTTTCTTCTTCATCTTGGCTCAACCTGACTGAATACAAATCACCACATGACACTCCCTTGAGCTGTTACATACTCACCAACACACCACTAACTGACCGTTTCCTTTGTCTCTTAGATTTTAATATTGCTGCTACTGTTGCATCAATAACCACCAAAGTACCTATCAATGCTGATCAGCTTATTAAAATCCCTTTATTATATTCCCATACTTTCTTTTCCCAAAATTATTAATTTTTTGTCTAACAGTTTTAGACTAATTCTCTCTGTAGGTTTCAATAATTTTGGCATCTTTGAAGGGTAACTTCAGGAAACCTGCCCACTACCAGTTCCCACAATTTTGTTAATTATCCCCACGACTGAATCTTTCTCTTCATATTTCTTTTTGGCCTGGTAATAGGGAGGGAGGGAGATGGACTTTCCAAATGCTGAATGCCCCATAGGCAATTTTATCAAGGACAATGGAGGTGTCTCCGTGGGCTCTCTCCTATATATCTTGGACAGATCAATTGTATGGTCACTGCCCATACTCTATCCAATATACTGATAGCTTAGGGCAATAGTGTGTTTGTTAAAACCTCCACTTGGCAAGTGTTCTTAATCATTTTTTATCACCTTTGAATAACTCAAGTACACATAATCTGTAATTACCCGTCACATATATAAGACTTAGTGAAGTAGATGTTCCCAAATCATTATCCCTATATTTCTTTGCTTCTTCTGTCATTAGCATCATAAATTTTGTCCTAACTGAATTCAAAGCTACATATTCTGTCTCGATTTAGTATCTTGCAACTGCCTCTAAGCCCTGATCGACTCAGGTGTAGAGAATAGGCTAGTTTATGATTTGATATACTTAAAAAATACTTTCTCTTTCCAACAGTGGAATTGACATTAATACCAGCAATATCCCTCTTTTCAACAAAGTAACATAACTTAGGGCATTGTAGTATTTCCATAGTTCCTTGGTGGAGTCTATCGATAACCTCAAAAGTAACTTTGTATCTTCAATAACAGATCCTTTAAGTGACCAGGAGTTACTATGTTTGGAGACGGGTTTCCTAATGACAACATGTCCAGTTGGGCTCTCACAGGCTCTAACAGGATCCTCAAGGATGACTAGTCTGTTGTACCTTATTAGTAATGGCTATTAATTGGAAATAAGGTTGCATAAATTTATCCATTGTGTTTCTCCGTAAATCAATCATTCGAGTGTATGCCTACTGCTTTTTTATCTTAACTTCTAGACTTAAACCTTCCTTCTTCTCTTAAACTACCTTCAGTAGGCTGAATGAATTCAGACAGTTATGCGACACTTCTGTAGTGCTTCATCAATGTCATCACAGGACATACACACATGTCCATGTTCAGACCAACATCAGCACCAATGGTTAATTTCCTTCACCCTTCATGACACGCTAACCACATCTCCATCTCCCACAATAGCTCCTTCTGTTAGTTACTAGATAGGGTTTCAAACGAGCCTAGTACGTTGTCCACTGAGACTAAACACATCCACCCCCCCCATCGTTCACTGCCTTATTTTCTTACTGAGATTTCTATTTCTCTGTTTCTCCCAGTCTCTGCTTAAAGGGTAATTCTGGTTCTTTTTATCCTCTTTCATTCCTTAATCGATTTTGAAGTTGGGAAAAAGGTATCAAATTTAGGTCTTCGAGAAGTTTTGAATCAGAACCCTGGACTCCACTACTGGGGTTCTTTGCTCTTCCTGGCAATGACAGTGGGACTGGGCAGTGACATCATGAAGCCCTCTATGTGATAACGTTGACAGAAATGATGAATGAATGCCACTGGCTGCCACTGTCAGGTCCTGTGCTGGTACTTGGACCACTCCATCCATTGACAGTTTCTACTTACTCTCTTTCTTCTTACTTACAGGAGTCTTTGCCTGTCTCCATGTCTTCTGGCTCCACAAGGGTTGCTATCCTCATCCTTGTCCTTTTCATCTTTGGTTCAGCTACTCCCCAATCAGCTATCCTAGCTAACTTCAGGTCATTGGCATGGGCCCCCTTAACTCACCCTCCCATCTGTTCCCAGACCACAAATGACACTGAACCCATCTGTTCTACGATTCTATAATAGGGTTTCCATCTCTGGTCCAGTTTTCCTTCTCTCTGGTAAATCTTATAGAACACAGGGGTCTCCAACCCTGAATTCTACCTTGTTTCTTCCACTAATCATGCTCTCATTTCTTTTCTTCTGTGCCCTCTTTATCTTCCATTAGGCCTGGGTGAACAACTTATGCTGTTGTTTGATTAACAACTAGTGATGTTCCTCTCCCATATACTTTCTGGGGGCCTTATCAAATTGTCTACTGGCAAGACTACATACATACATACAGCATATAGTATGGCGAGAACTTAGAGGTTTCATTTATTGTAAACCTCATTGCCACTCAAGCTTGTGCTGAATACAAGTCCCAATTCTCAGTGTTGTCCCTCACTAACTTAGCCAACACATCATCAAGGTCCTATGGAACCTTTCTTCTTTTGTATTACTCTGGGGATGATGGGGAAAGTGTGTTATATTCAGGCCTTTTAGGGTCTCAGCCATTACTCTATTCACATTTTCTAGTCCATTGTCTGTTACCAGATGCACAGGGGCACTATATCTAGGGAATATTTCATTCATTACTAGATCAGTCACTGTTTGAGCTTTTTCATTTGGTATGGCATATATCTCTGGCCAATTTGTTAGCCAATCTACTAAGCTTACTATGTACATGTTTCCTCTTTGGGTTTTCTCATATGGCTCTGACAAATCTATGTTAACCTTTTCAAAGGGGAAATTAAGAATGTCTTCTATTCTGAGCCTGATATACCACACAGTTCTGAACATAGCTGGTAACCTTGGTATACAGTTCAGGTCAGTAATAAGTTCTTCCCACTAGGTCACAGGTCTTATATCTCCATATGACCTAGCTTATCATGACACTGCCCAAATATCTCCATTATCAGATCCTTAAGCATTTCTTTGTCTCTGCCTGAAAGCTAATATAGTCTCCCTTTATTTATTCCATGCTTGGAGGTCTCTCCTACTTCCACTTTCATTCTGAGAGCAGCTATCTCACTGTCCTCTTGACCCTTCTCTATCTCCTCTATACAACGAGGATCAGTCATCACCCATTTGACCTCTTCTACATCCGTCTCCCAGACAAGATTGTCTTTCAACTTATTTGAGTTAATTACTTCAATTTGGTAGGCCCTATCATCCACTCTCAGCTCTGCCCTCATAGACTGTTTCCAACTTTTTCGTATTCTGGTGAGTAGATCTGCACATGTATTTTCTCTTCTGGCCAGGTACTTCATCTTGCAATTTTACCTGCTCAATTTCAGCATCCACTATTAAATTTTTGTTTGTCTAGTCAGCCTCCAACAAATACTGGAGAGGTTTATGATCAGTCTTAATAGTAAATTCTGCTCTATTCAGGTGAAAATTCAACTTTTGCAGTGCATACATAATAACATATACCTTCCTCTCTATCACTGGCCATCTCTGCTGCATTTCTGAGAGCCTTTCTGACAGAAAGTATACCGGTACTTCCTTTGGTATACTTGGCACTAGACCATCCCTGTTTGGGCATGGTTGGGTGAGGACTACTCTTATACATTGCTCACCAGCATCCATGTACAGGACCATCGGCTTACTGAGATCCAGATATGTCAGCAAGGGAACAGTGGTCAGTTGTTCCTTCAGGCAATCAATGACCTTCTGGTAGTCCTCCATCCATTTAAATCTGGCATATTTTTTAGTCAACACTATCAGTAGGGTTGCTAATCTAGAAAAGACTGGAATGAAGCATCTATAGTATCCTATAGCCCCTATAAATCCTCCCACTTGTCATACTGTTTTCGGCTCAGGCATTTCCCTTACAACTTGCACCTTGTACAAGTCGAGTTTAATCCCTTTCCTGTTTATAACAAAACCCAGATACTTAGTTTCCTCTCTCAGAAACTGACACTTTGATAATTTCAATTTCAACCCGTGCCCTCTCAGTCCATACAATAACTGTTCTAAATGTCAAAATGTTGTTCTAGTGTTTTTGAGAACACCAGAATGTTATCAAGATAGGCCATAGCAAAGCCTTCTGCTCTGTTTAACACTTTGGACATTAGCTGCTGAAATATACTTGGGGCATTGGCAAACCCAAATGGCATGACCTGGAACTGAAACAAATCCATGTGACATGCAAATCGGCTTCAATAAGGGCTACTTGCCAATTTCCTGATCTCAAATCTATTGTGGAGAAATATTTAGCCTTCCCCAGTAGGGTCGATATGTCACCTACTAAAGGTAGAAGCATCACTAAGGGTTTGGAAATGGTGTTCAATCTTCTAAAGTCAACACAGAATCTGTGTCCACCATCCTTCTCGTCTAGTACCACTATGGTGAAATTCCATGAAGACTCAAACCTCTCAACCATCCCAGCCTCCATCACGTCCTGTACTGCTTTCTTCACTAGAGGCCTTTTGCAAATAGATATTCTGTAGGGTCTCAGTTTGATTGGTGGCTGGTTACCAGTGTCTATCTGCAACTTCACTGTGAGGGTCTTCCCTAACTTTGTATCTGGTTTGGTCACCACATTATGGATGGCTCTCAACAGATATTCCAATCTAGCCTTAAACTTATCAGGGGTTACTACCTCTTTGTCCCTTATACCTTTCATTTGCTTAGGTCCTCTCCTTTTAACTTCATCAAGCTTTACTCATTGTATGGCTCTCAATGGTAGGGTCCTTCCTACTTTCTCTCCTTTATTTTCATTGTCTTCAGTGCCTGACTGGACAACACAATAGGCACTACTTCTGCCACCTCGACTACTGTTTCCCATAAGGTCATTTCATTCTCTCCAGATCTGTCTTCCTATATTGGGATCAACTGGAAAACTCTTTTATCCATCTTACTCTTTGTTACTAGCCTACATTTGCTTGACACTGTGGTTCTAAAGGGGGAGCAGCTTTATGACCTCTTCAACCACCACAGCTACTGACCCGTCCGGGGCATTTCCCAATGGCGTCTCTATACCATCCACTATTAACACGGTGGGGTTGAACTTTATTTGGTGATATAGCCAATCCTCTCCTAAAATTACTTCTCCACAGAGATTGAGTGTGATAGAAGTTATGGACATTGTTGTTCATCCTACCGTCACCAGGAGTTTTACCATTCCTTCTATCCTCACGGGTTTGCCATTTGCCAGAGTAATCTCTATATCAAGCTTTCCCATTTCTTAGGGATCTATATTTTTTCTCCTAATTAAGAAAACCGACGCACATGTATCTATCAGGGCCTTCACTGTTTACCCACCATTGCTTCACAGGTGAGTTCTCCCTCTTGGATCAACAAAGAGTAAACCTTAGCCATTTTTACCAGTAAGGCAGCTGAAGGTATATTGGTAAAAGATTCTGGATGCTGATGGTGATTACTTTGAGGAACTTGTGGAGTAAATAAGACCCCCCCCCCCAACAGTAACACAAATGACTGAGGCAAGATGCCTTAAATAAAGAAATCAAAGTGAATCAAGAAAAATCTATCGGAGTCAGTCGAAGAGAAGTAGCCTAAGCACAACATGACCACAAAGAAAAAGTTATAACAAAGGACTAATGGTATGTCAAATTTACTGCGTACATTTTTTCTAATAAATTAAAAATGGATAGACCATTTTAGTTATCTTGTAGAATGTGCCAAGCAAAATGAATCACTACTAAACATATCAAAAGTTGGTCTTCAATCAAACGAAGTGATACTTTGTGAAAAAAATATTTTTTTTTGTTTCACCCCAGGCAAGGCAGTACTGTCACTGGTGCACAGGAGGCTAAGTAAGAGGAGAGTGAAAGGTTACATAAGAGGAGAGTGAAAAGAAAGAGAAAACAGTTACACAGGGTGTCTGATAATACAAGGATGTTGCCTGTCTGCTTGCTCAAGTAAATTCTTATAGAGGAGACACTAGGGAGCTAAGCTCATCAAAGCAGAAGCTATGAAAATATTGTAGAAGAGACAGGGGGAAACCACATCACATCAGTGAGAAAGTGGCTGGAGTGAAGCTACCAGGTCAAGATCGATTACATTGTAGATTCTCCTCTGAATCCTGTCAAGAACACTGAGATGAATAGCAGGAGCACCTGACCGAATATGAAAACAGTATTCAATGCATGGGCAGATGGTTGATTTGTATAAGTGTAAGATGGATTCAGATGAGAAAAACTTCCTAGCTTGACACAGTGAATCAACCTTCATAACAGTAGATTTAGCTACTGATTCTATGTAGTTGTTCCACCTGAGATTGGCTGAGAGAGTAAGGCCAAAGAGGCACAGTGTATTGCTTTTGGGGAGACTAGCTTGATTCATGCTGATGGGAGCAGAAGGAACTCTCTCTGATGGTTAATGTACAGCAGCTTTGTTTTGGAAGCATTAAAATTTACAAGCTATTTCTTACTCCAGTCCACCACAGATTGGAGGTCCTTCTCAAGATCAGCAGCGAGGTTATCTTTGTCTGCCTTGGCAGATTTCTTACTGAGGATGGAGTAAATGGTGGTGTCGTCAACGTAAATGCCTACTTGGAATTTGATCACATCAGGAAGATTGTTCATGAAGATCAGAAAGAGTGTCAGGCCTAGAATAGAGCCCTGGGGAACACTGCATTCATGTAATAGGATCTAGAGGCATGCCATTCAAGATGACCTTCATTATGTGGTTTGATAGGAATGATTGGATCAAAACAAGCAAGTATCCAGCTTTGTGAAAGGCCAGTGTGCCAGACCCTATCAAATGCTTTGGAGATATCCAAAGCAACAGCTCAAGTTTCACCACTCTTATCTAGGGCCCAGTATATGTACTTGGTGATGATAGTATATCAGCAGTAGACCTGACAAAGCAGAGGCTATACTGTCTGTCAGAGAATAGTTTATGGGCAGTGAAATGTTGAACTACTTCAACATTGATGATAGCCTTGAACATTTTGCCGAAAATCAGTTAATGTTAATATCAAAATTGAATTTGAGATACAACAAAAATGATCTGTTTATATTGTAACTATTTACACTATTTACATTGTTCGGACTGTTGTCCTCACTTTTATTATCATATTCATGACATTTTGGTTGTTGTATGTTAGAGGAAGAAGGGAAATCACCATCCTTTGTGGGATGAAGTTGAAATAATAGACAGAGAATGTCACTGGAAAATACATAAACTTAAGGAATCAGCGTATATGCTAGGCCACAAAAATCTCCTAAGTCAGCCAAGTATAGACATAAATAGAATATGGGAACCAGTAATCTAGAGAACTGGAGAAAAACAACAATAACAAAGACCCAGTGACTTGACCCAAAAGTGTTGTGAATTCAAAATACCTCAATGAACAAAAAACTTAGAGAGTTGATTTACTAAAAGAACTTAACTGGAACTGAAATATCCAGAAAAGACACAATTAGAATAATCTACCCCAGTGGACTAAATAAATGGTTCGGTTTGAAATTCCAACTAATATCACCTGAAGAAGATGATATATGCAAGTATACTGTGGCCGAAATGTTGTGAATATGACAATAAAGATGAGCAATGTAAATAGGATGCGCATTGTGGCTTAATGGCTATCAGTTTGGAATGAGAAATCAGGGAGATGAGTTCAAGTTTCAGTTGAATTCATTTCATTCATTTATGCAGAAATATACTTTGGAAAAGTATTAATCCATCACTTCTCCCTCCAGATATGGGTTGAGTAGCAACTATAGCCTTGGTTGGCAACCGGTCTACTGCAGAAAATAATGGTAACTTACTTCGGGAAAATTTTCTGCCTAGTCAGTCTTGTTTCAAAAGAGACATCACCAAAGCGTATCCCGTATGGCAATTAACTGACTGACTGAATGTAAATAGTGTAAACAAAAATTATATTACAGTGAAATAAAGGTATTTGGTTGGAATAATATGTCACCATCATTATTTTTCGACCACCTGCTTCCAATGACATGGAATGGCCTCATTGTAAAAGTCACCAATAACGATTTTCAGTTCACAATTAACATTTTGCTATTTAGTTCTGCAGTGCCTTGACTAGATTGTTGTCTGTTGGTGCCATATCAGGCAAGTATGATGGGTGAAAGACAACTATTCAATCCAATTCCAGAAATTTTTCATAGGTGAGCTTTGTAACATATGGTCAGGCACTATCATGAAGAAACATGACAGTCAATTCTGGATATTTGTGCAATTCTATCAGTCATACACTGCAGTTATTGGAAGTACAGTTTGGCATTGATGAACTGATTGTGTTCCAGAATTACCAGTGAATTATTGCCCTTCATATCCCAGACACAAAGCTTGATCTTCTTCTAATGCAGGCCAGGCTTTGCCTGAGGTTGTGCAGTTTCAACCTTAGCTTCTTTTGCATATCACATTCGAGTACAGATATCATTTTTCATCTGCAGTAACCACTTTGTTCATTCAATCAAAATGGCACTCCTTGGAGAGTAATGTCATGCTGATGTCCATGTGGCATTGACAGTCAAAGTCAGTCAGTTTTTATGTGGCACCCATACAAGTCCAATTCATTGACTTTGCCCATTTTCTCCAAAATTGCTGGATGACTGAGGACAAAATTTTCAGTGAGTTTGCATATGGATCAGCTTCAGCACAGGTGCACAAATGCTCATTGTCAATACATGAGGATTGACCAGTTTATGACTGATCTTGGTGATTGAACTGGCCATACTAGAACTTCTTGGATCAACTTAAGTCTGTGCGATGATTAATCGTGTCTTCTCCAAAAGCTTGGTTGATATGATGTTGCAACATTTAGGCCAGACTTGTAATCACATAGCAACAATGTGTTGCTTTTCATGAAAAAGGGTCTTTTGCTGGACCATTTTTGAAAAGGGTCATTTGCTGAGCCATTTTTGAAACTTATAAGATCTGAAATTATGAAAATAATCAATAATTAATTTAACGATATTGCATTTACTTATATATAAATAAATTTGTAACTCAACAAATAAACAAAGAAGCAAGTATAAAAAGTAAAAAAAAATTAAAAAGTAAAATAATTGTATACAAAGACATTACTTATTAAGTTAATAATAAATGTATTTAAGTCAATTAGATTTGAATTTTATTACAGTGGTATTTAATTCTGAAAATTTGAGCTACACATTTTTTAAAAATTTTAACAGCTTTTCTTTTTAAAATTTTACCTGCTCATTTTTTTTTGAGAATTATATTTTTCTTTGTCAGAATTTCAATTGCTCTTTTAATTTGAAATTTGACTTGTTCTTTTAATTCTAGAATTTTATAAAATTAAAAATGTTGATAATTTTTCAGTGTTATAACCATTCTTTGATTTTGTGAATTTTAATGCTTTTTTATTTTGAGATTAGATTCTTGTCATCTTGAGAATTTCAGCTATAAGTTTTTTTTAGTTGCACTTTTTTCTAAAGAATTTTAGATGTTTTAGAAAAATATTTGCTTTTCCTGTTTTACAGTATTTGGAAAGTAATTAATTTAAATTCTTTTGAAATCTATTTTCTTTTTTTAGTTACCTAACAACACTAAATAAATATGGGGAGAGACAAAACAGCATGTTGGACATGTTCATATGATTCAGTAGAAAAACCCATGATAAATTACCATTTTCATGACGTGGAAAATTTTGTAAACATTAGACAGTTGTCACTTGACTTTATGTCATATGACATCTCATGCGAATAACGGAAGTTGCATATAACTGTGTGTGTGTGTGTGTGTGTGTGAGAGAGAGAGAGGTGGGGGGAGATATAGGAAAAGTTGATTTTCAAACCGTGGCACAAGGCCGAAAATATGGGGTATTTAGGATCGAACTCATTACTCAGTTGTAATAACTTCTCTAGTGAGACAAGTTTGCTAACCATCATCAGGTCGAGTTGCCCAAAATAGGGAAAGTGAATGAATGGAATAAAAAGAGGTTTTTCATGAAACTGATGATCACTATTGTTAATGTTATTATTAGATAATAAAAAAAAAGCTAAGTAACTTTATTTCCAAAATGTTGCATTCTAAAAAAGGAAATTTACAATTTGTTGAAGAAAAGTAGACTTTTTTTCATTATCCCTCTAAATTGAAACAACCATTCAATCCAAAATTTCCAAATTTAAAAAACAAATGTCTGAACAATATTTTTAATTTTATTTGTTTTTAAATTCTGACCAAAATTGCATAGTAAAAAATAAATTCAAATTTGTAAGAAAAACAAGAATGTGTGGAACAAAAACAAAAATGTTATTTAATTTGTCAAGTAAGTGAAGTGTAAAGTTTTTTAAGATCAGACCAAGAAGTGGGACATTCTCACAACAATCATCTTTTCTTTTATTCTGTTTTTACCTAACCTCGTGAAAATTTTGAACTAATTGTAAATTGCGACTCTCGTGACTTCCTAACAACTCCCTAGAAAGTCCCTACTCTGACAACAAAGTTGGTTACTAAAAATAACTTTTAGTTTTTAACCTGTTGTTTACTTAACACCCTGCAAGAGCAATAAATCATCATGAATAAAATAAATAAATAACAGTACAAATCTCGTTTTCACGAGGAAGTTTTTGTAATTTGGCGGTGGAGATTTTGTTTTGTACCTAAGTTGCAGTAAAACTATTGAAAATAAGAAATTATTAAATTATTATCTTTTTTTATTCAGTTTTTTTTTTTAATATTGTAAAATGATGATAGCTATAAGTTTTACATCATAAATTTAATGATCCTAAGGTTCTTTTACCAATTAGTACTATGTGTATAAGTTTGAAAGGAAATAAAAAAAGTAATCCTTTTTAACGAAAGTAAAATAAAGCTAAGTACTTTAGAGTTTAGTCGAAATTGGATCCTCAAATATTCGTCCAAAGGGAGATAATTCAACATTTGTTGGTTTGTGTCATGGCTGCCAATAATGAAGGTTTGTTAACGTTTTTATTGACGTTTCTGTTTTCGTTTTTATAGGTTGTATTTTAAACTAACATGTGTTATTTCTCATTAAAATAGGTGCGATTATTTTAGTTAATTTTTAAAAAAAGAATTCTATTTATTTGATTTATGTTTTTAGTTTACCAACCAAATATATCAATCAATTATTAGTAACTTTTTTCCTTTTGGTAATTTTTTAAATTGACTCTTATTACTTTTTTCATTTAAATTAGAATATATACCTTTTTGTTTAATGTTTTTTTAGTAAATAAAGCCGTTCGTCACTATAAAAAAAAAAACTACACTTACACTACATTTCATTTCAGTTCATTCTTGCTCTGTCACGTATGCTGCATACTGTTTTTTCCGCTAAAACTGCTAAAAGCTTAATTTCTTTTCAGCCCAAATCTTTTGAATGCATGAAACTCTGACAATGGAATTAATAACTAATTTGTTCGTAATTAAAAAATAAACACAGAAGCATCAGCATCTTTTTAAGCATTTTATCACGGTTTTGGTTTGTTCGAAAGAGAGGCATAAAAAACGATATGAAAAAAAAACGTTTCGAGAGTCACTGACTTGATTAACTCTAGTTTTTACGTTGTAACTAAATATTAATTATCAAAATATTACTTTTTCTTTGATTGTCTCTTTTCCCCGGTTTTACTTCAATCAAAAAAGAAAGGCCTTAATAAAAACTGAAAGGACTCTCTTTTTAGTTTTACTCTCTAAACATGAACGGTTAGTGTGTTCTGTTAACAAAATTGTAAAAAATTAAATTTTTTTTCTTAAGTAATTGTTTTTTTGTTTTTTGTTTTTGTATAATAATCCTATGCTTCGTTTGTAAAGCCAACAATACAAACTGAACTTTAAAAGCACTACTTTCAAACAAAATATGATCGTTTTCCCGATTATTATTTGCAAAGTTGATGCCCAAGTTCTCAGTCCACCCGACGGAGATTTTGTTTGAACCAAGTTTCCAGACAATGAACTTTTCTTTTGGCATCGCACGAAAAGCAAAGAAATTTGATCTGAGTTTGGTCGATACAGTTTGTTGGTCGCTCAACTTCCTTTAAGGCATATGCGAACAATTCATAATCTCCACATTTATAAAAAAACAAAACAAAAAACTTCAAGTATTTGAAACCTCAACCAAATTCATTACCAATCTGATCAGGTGCTAGAGACACAAAAATCGTTTCTTTTTACACTTTGCATCAGTTACAGTACTTGACTTTACCATAAATATAAAGTTTTCATCTTTTTGAGAGAAAGTCCAGTAAAACAATGTTTAATCATTTAATGATGCCAACTCTTTGGTTGACTTTATTCCTCAATATCAACAATAATGTGCTTCCTTGGAAATAGATCGTTTGAAATCATGATATTTTTTGTAGTCTAGTGTGTCACCAATTTTTGAAACCAAGCATTTCCCAGTGCTGAATTTTAACATCCACCTGTTGCTCAAGACACCTAATTTAAGTTTTCTTGAAGTAAAGCACAATATTGAAGGTTCCTAGTCCTGCAATAGAACTTAGTATCATCAGCAAACAGTTTAGCTGTAGATGTTACAATACCAGATATGTCATTGACAAATATTGGGAATATAATGAGTCAAAGTATGGTCCCTTGTGGAACTCTGCTGATAACATTAGTCTATGATGAGATTCCATTCTGGAGTACAACTTTCTACTGTCTGTTTGAAAGAAATGATTTGATCCACTTTTATATATTGCCCTTAATCTCATCTTGTTTCAGTTTATACAGAAGCCGTTAATGATGAACTGAATCAAATGCTTTAGTGAAGCTCATATAAATAACATCTGTTTATATGGAACTATCGTAGTATTCAGTCCATTCATTTAGACAAGAAAGCAGTTGAGATACCAAAACACCCAGATTGGAATCCATTTTGGTGGCAACTAAGTTTTGTTATTTCTAAGCAATTGTAACATTGTGTTTAGTGTTAGGTGTTCCAGGAACTTAGTAATTTGGCTTGTAAGATCTCAATGTTGTCAATTTATGTCACAATATTAACAAATGCATTTTTTAAATATTATCTACAAAAGAAACATATTTCCTCTTTTAACATTTTGATTTATCTGTAAACAATATCAACAAAATGATTCTGATTATGAATTTTGTCAACATATAAAACCACAAATATCTCTTCTTTGTTATGTATAAGAGATGCTCCACAATCAATATTATTGCTCATAAGATTTTCAAAATAAACTTGGTGATATAATAATTGTGAGTTCAGTTCCTGAATTGGGCAGTACAGATTTGGAAACAAGACAAGCAACAACTGAGCAATACTAAATAAAACCAAGATGGGAGTATGCCTACACTTGGACACTCTACCCATACTGATTAAATAAAGGATTCAATTGAAATTCCCTGAAGATTATTCAGATTGACAGACACCCAAAGAAACCTGGAGAGCACAATGCTCAAAATGTTGTGATAACAAAAATGAGGATATTAGTCCAAATGTAAGTAAGATGAATTGAGTTGCTAAGTTTTATAGATGCAAATGCATCAAACTTTTTTTTTTTAATTTTTTATTTAGGAAGCTGTGATTTGCCAGTCCTTGAGACATTATGTTTTTCTGAATCCACATCAACAAAAAAGGCAGAAGCCAGTTCCGCTGAAGGAAATGTTGTTCCAGGTGAAGAGCCAGTATCATTTGGTGTCTGCATTTTCTGTGACTTCCAATTAAACTTGGCAGAAGATAAAGATACACTACTTCGTCACATGATTCTGTCTCACAAATTGGTCCTTGCTGATGTAAAGCTAATTGCCAATTTACAAAAGTGAGTTTCTATTTTTGTTTATTATTTTATAACTTGTCTTTTTCTCAAATCCTCATTTCCTCATCTTACAAAATGAACTTGCCAAATAAAAATAACTGAATTCGGTAAACCTATTAAAAATTTAACATACAAAATATAATTTTACTTGAAACATTTTAGTAGTTTTCAGCCAAAAAACAACTGTATAACAGATTTTACAATTAATTACCCCTGCTCCAAAAAATTGAAATGTGACAAAAATGGCTGTTTAATATTTCAGAAACAGATTTCAAGAGCAACATTTTTTTTTTTTTTTTTTTGATAGAATTTTATTCAAAATGCATCAAATGTTTAAAATGTTTTAAATTCTATAAAGTTGATACAATTCCTTAATTTTCATTTAGTATGTGTGGATCAATGAGTGTATAGCCTGATCCAGTTGTTAGTTTTGATCTGAAATTTTCATTCTAGTGAAGTGATGGATACAGTGTATTGAATTGACAAGAAATGGGATTATGAAAAAAAAAATTTGTTGTGTAAAATAAATGCTCCCCATCCCCATTATTAAACTACAGACTTATTGTTGTACCTACTAATTCAGATTTCCTTTTTATATTTTTGTTAATGTTAGATATTTAGCCTACTGGAAAAGACGGATGGTTGGTCATGTGATCACTGACTTTTGTAGCGCTATTCAGATTAACAGCAAAGAGACTGATATTGGTAAGTGTGTATGTAAATATATATAGTGTTGAATTGTAATAGTTTTTGGCACCAAGATTGTTTTTATCAGTAGTTTTACTGATAAAAGGTATTTTAACAATTAGTTTTTTTATCGTAAAGTGTTCGATATCAGGGTGGAGATAGTGTTTGTAGTTTTAGTGCAAAGAATTTGTCCCTTTAACTGAACAGGTTCATGCCTACTTCGAAGTTTTGTGTGGACACTATAATGATGTCTTCACTCATCAGAGCTGGGTTTTTTGGTTTGTTTTCTTTTTTTTTTTTTCTTTAAGTCTCGGCAACCTTTTCTTTTTATAAGAAGCCTGATGTAATTTTATATTTTTTGGGAGTGGTCTCGTATGTGATTGGTTGGTTTTCTTTTTCTTGTGCAGGTGTTTGAATTCTTTTTAATACTTTATTTATTGCTTTTAATGTACACGTGAATGGATGGATTGCTAAGACAAAAAAATCAATGTAACCAATTGTTGTGATATTTTTTCTTTAAACACATGAACACACTTCAGGCCTTTGATGTAAGGGAGGTAACTTTAGTTTGTATAATTAAACAGTTTAAAAGATTTTGCTATTATAAACATTTTCAATCATTGGTGCTATACTCATAACTAACCTTACTATACAAGGGGCAAACAACCAACATTAAGATACCCTGTTAGCAATCCCAAATAGAATCCAACAAAACTGGGATAATTTGCCATTAGCTTCAAACGCAGTGTACAGTTTGTTTTCCCCTTAAAATGGTGCTTAGTGATATGTGCTTTTCAAATTAAAATAAATTTCGTATTTAGAGATTTCTGAAGCTAGATTGTCTTTTTGTGGAGTAAGTGCTGAGTCAGGTGAATCTATTAATAGTTCTACTATAATCCATAACTAATTTTTTTTATGCTGTTCATTATCAACAATATTTGAGCTCGCCAAGGTGACATGCTTTTCTCAATTATTCTATCTCTTAGCATTTTATTAAACTCAGTTTTAATAAAGTGTTTATCAACATTTCCAAAACGCCTGGATTTTATAGAAATAGATTTGCTGATAGGATCAAGATTCGAAAATAATGGAAGTAAATCTACCATCACAGATTGCAGGCTACACACATTTGAACTCTAAATACATAGGCTTTTCTTAGACCTGCCAGATGCAAAAGTTACACTAGAATTTTGGTCCGTGAAGTCTTGCTCGAGAATTATATCACTACAAAAATTGGGATGGATACAAAGTGTAAAATTCAAATACCACTCACCTAATAATATTAAACTGATGGTGCACTACCCTTTCATTGAAACATTAAAGAACAACAAAGCCGCAGACTTATTTTCCACTGCAGGTTTTATTTTTATCTGGTATCATTTTGCATAGTCGAGTGACATAAAGGATTCACAGCTACCAGTAGCCTCGTTTTTGCCACTCAATACATACACCGTAGCCTGCTTTAATAAACTAAGTAGCGTAGTGGTTGCCAGTGTATAAGGTTGAATAAGTGAGGGGGCTGAAGTATCAACTGACTGACATACTTTGGAAAAGAGCCCTTTTTTTCTGCATTTGTGACACATGGTCTTTCTGGTCCGGTATATTTTACCACTGTGACATGATCCACCACCAAAATAACATTCAGCACTTGTTAAGGCACATGCATTGCCGACGAACGAATCTTTGTTTTCTGATGCTATGGCTTCCACAGTTGGTGAGAGTGGATGCAAATATAATTCAGAGTTTTTCTGTCCTAGGTATAGAGCTCTGGCCTGATAAACCACTGTATGTAGATCGAAGGTTTTGTTTTCTATAAGAAGCTGTTGAATGGAGTTAAAGTACAAGCCAATAACGAACGTGTCTTGGTTTAAGCAGCATTAAAACTGCTTTGAAACTGTATTTTTTAGCTAGTAGTTGTAACTCCTGAACCAACTCATCTATATCTTCGTCTTCTCTTTGTCCATGCATTGTTTGTGGGTTTCACATTTGATTTTTTTTTTTAGGTGATTTACAGCAGATTCAAAAGTAGCATACTCGGTAATATGGTATGGAATGCTATAGGGATACCCAATCTGTCTTGTTCATAATGTGCAGTATCATCTGTAGTTTTAAAATCCAATACCAATGATTGAAAATTTTCGTCACAGAGGGTGAGTTAGGAGATATGTCTAATCTCCCTGGCTTCAAAATTTTGTCCATCCTTTAATCCACTCTGTCTATTAAATTGTAATAAGGACCACAACTAATGAAGGACCTTAACAAAGGCTTTAATAAACAGTGGCCCACAATGGAACTAAGAGCAAATAAGAATCACTTATTTTACAAATGATCTAATTCCTTGCCAGAGCACTTAACTCAATGTTTCTCCATAAATCAGAAGTTGAACATTATACAATGAACATTTCAAAATTCTGTAAATAATTGTAAGTTGATGGATTTATTGATTCATCCTTGTGTGTATATTAAAAAGAAAAAAAAAGCTGTCTGATCAAAAGGGAATAATGTCAAAGATGTAATCACTTCATTTTAAATCTTTAGAAAATAATTTATCACCCAGTAGAATGGATTTTACAAAAATTGCATAATGTGCATTGCACGCACACACACACACACACACACACACACACACACACTTTGCTTTCAAAATCCCCACAATTTGTGCTTTTAAAGGTCATAGTTTCAAGTAGGTCTTCAGGCTGGGCACATAAGGACTTTGTGGTTTGGGTCGGTCTAGAATTTAGAATCATGCATGCACTCCTCTATATTATCTGTTCAGATTGGCACTCACAGCCCTGTTTAAATATTTCTTGTTTGAATACATTTTATGTTCATTTTAACCACCAGAATAGAAAACTGTTTGTATCATGACAAGTTATTAACATCTAATGGAGATTCTAAGCAGGGAGGTGATGAATAAAAAGGTTTGTTTGTTTTTTGTTTTTTTTTTGTTTTATGTCCTTTGCTCCTTTTCTAGATGCATTTTAGTTGCACAAAATGAAAGCTACAATAACTGCCAAAGTTTCAATACTAGAAAATATCTACAAATTTAAAATCATTGTAAATTTCTATTTTTGTTATTTTTCAGTGTTTAATCTTTCAACAAATGATTTTGACATCATTAAAGAACTTTTCTTCACTGATGAATTCTCTTTGTTCATTGAATAAAGAATTGTTCTGATTCTTTCAGGTCTCCGAGAAGAATATTATTTGTTGTCTGATGTGCTGCCTGAAGATAAACTTTTGAGGCAAAATTTGCAAAGAGAGAAACTTGTAAGTTTTAGATTAATTTCATATTTTCTTACCAGCACTTCAGTGTTGAAATTACATTTGCAAAGATTTTTAATTAAACTCGAGATGTGAAAATTCAAAAATGTTTTCCGAAACATTCACAATTATTTCCTGAGAATTTATACTTGCAAATAAATGTCTGAAATTTTCTGATATTAAATATTTAAACTTGTTGTTTCATTTTTGGGAGGAAGCTGACATTTCTGAATTTTTATCTTTCTTTGGTATGTTTTACAAGATTCCTTCTTTCAAATTAGCTATTCATTCTACTGATGGTTCCATCTGCTAATATTTCATCTAGAGAAATTTGCTTGTCTTTTATTTTCTAATTATTTACTTACGCCACCTCCCATGGTTGAGTGATAGAAATATTCTCATTAGTTTTCCAAGTCTTTCAATTGCAAGAAATACAATAAAGAGAATATCTACGTTTTGTTTTTTTCTTTAGGAAGCCATACTCGCCTTTCAACAAAAAGAGCGAGAAGATGAAACGTTTTCCAGAGGTTGTCTTTTTTGCCGAGAACACTTTATTGGAAATAGGTGAGTTAGCAAAATTGTTTAGCATGTGTGTGCACATGTGCATGACTATAGGTGTTATTCTCAGTGGAAACACATGCTTGAGTAAACATTCTCTTTGTTTTTTTTCTTCTCCTTTTGTTTTAAACAATGAATATCTTCTCAGAAACTCATATCCACTAAATATAATAACATTTAAACTAATAAAAATAATACCGGATTAAACTCTATTAATCATGGAAACCTATATATCTTCATATAGTGATGGAGGAGGGGAAACTCCAAATAAAGTAAAAATTACACAAACTTTTGGTGGGGGTAACATGAGACTTGTATTTCACACTTCAGGTTAGAAAGGCTACTGTTTTCAGGAGAGTGTGGTATAATTTTGTCTGTCTATTCCATTTTCTTTTTTTATCATAAGAAGTGGGCATTTGTTCTAAGAAAATTAAATAAATGTGGAAGATTAAAAAAGGTTTTTTAAACAAATTTGTCAAGAGATAAAAAAATAAATGGCTAGAAAGACTGTAGAAAAGTGTTGTCTAAAATATTTCTAGTCTCAATTTTATGATTTTGAAGAGAAACTCTCCTCTTGGGACATAATTATCAGTAGTAGAAGCCCTATTTGTTTCTTTCAATCCACAAGAAATGCAACATTATGGTTCAGGAAATGATTGCTCCAAGATACCAATGAAATACATAACTTTGGCAAAGCAAACTACTAATGGTAGAAAGTGTGCTCCATTGTTTCTGCAAAGCCATTGCTGCAGGGGTCACATCTACACCTACCCTAAAACTCCAACTTTTCACATTCTGGACAAGAACTCAAAATTACAATGATAGTCATCATCCAATATTCAAGTCCACGTGGAGTCTCCTTCCACACAGATGCAAGATGAAGACGCCTTTCATCTTCATAACATATATTCTTTGATCCCAAGGGATCACTAGGCTGATAAAGCTTAGACAGTGCCTGATCATTTATGAAATAAAAGCTTGTCTTATTTAGGCCAATAGCAGTGCTTGATCTTCAATCCAAAAGCCACTCTTTCATCACAAAACAAGATAGAAAAATGAATGTCAAAGCAATGTCTTAACTGATACTTTATTTTCAAGTTGGAAACTGGATCTAAATCCCATCACCAAAAGACAAACAGAACCATCTTAGAACTTAGGCTCAGGAAGCACCTCTTTCATATACCTAATTACAAATCAATGGACTTGTCTTTGTTAATCTTGGTCACCATCACTTCATACCACAATTTAAATTGATTGGTCCACAATTTAAATTGACTGGTCCACTTAAAAAAAAAATTGGGGGTAAATAATTTTTTGTAGATTAGCATTCATTAGATTTTCCTCGAGCCTTGATATTTGCTAGAATTTAAAAATTATTATTTTAAAATATTTTTTAATTTAATTATTTGGATTTTGTAAAACTTTTTTTCTTTTTAAGAGGGAGAAAGTCCTCTTTTTTTTTTTTTTTCAGGGGCTCTTGCACAAACATTGAGGGATAAAAATTATTTATCTTAAATAAACAATAAACACATATGTACTTTTATACATTTTTTATTTTAATCTTCGGAGTAGATTTTCGGATAATGATTTACAGATTTCACAGTGGAAACTTTCTCTCCTGTATGTACTTTTGTAATTTAAATTTTAAATTCCCTCCCCTTTGTATAAATTATTCTTCAGAAATTGTTGAAAATTTTGACTTTATAAGAAAATGAATTTTTGTCAGACTGTATTTTGTGAAAATTAAATTATTTCACTTTTTTTAAATTGATTTTTTTTTTAAAACTTTAGTTAATGTAAGTAGTGGCCATTTAATCACTTGTACATCTTCAATGGCAGAATTTTGCTCTAGGTGAAAACATGCTTCATGCAGAGTTTGTCCTTTCATGTGTAATAAATTTGACAAAGCAAAAAGTTACAGAGGATGACTTTCCATTCTTTATATTGTTCAGATTGTTGTCCTCATCTTTGTTGCCATATTCCCGACTCTTTGGTTGTTGTATGCTCTGGCCTTCTTCAGATGATTAGAATTTCTAGCCAACAACTATTTCGATTATTGGGGCATATCATTCTCATTCCATGTGCCATGCTAGTTTCGGATGTCATGTAGTTATCTCCCATTAACTCAACTCTCTAAGTTATTTGTTCACCACTGCTGTAGCCAGGTATTGAACTCACAACTCTTTGGGTCAAGTCACTAGCTCTAATAACACTAGCTGTATAGCCCAGTGTTGCTCAGGGTTTTTAGTGGTTATGATGAAATGGTAAGGTCAAGTGCTTATTCAAAAAGCTCCAGTATGTGGTTGCCATGACAATATAAGTTAAAAAATGTGAAGTATTGGGTTTTGTTGCATTTATAAAATGAGATTCATGCTTGATCAATTTTGCCAATAAACAGGAATGATGTATGTACAATTGGAAGAACGGGGGCAGGTGTTATAGGAGCCTGTAATATGATGTGATGTGATGACAATATGACACAGTGGAGGGGTTGGCACCTTGTAAAAAATGGGAAATTGTTATGGTATATGATAAGGTAGAAGTTACAAAAAAAAACCCTGATTTTTGTTGGAATACAACTAAGTGTTTTGGAGAAATGAATGATCACAAAAAACAACATTTTCCATTAATTTTTACTGCACCCTGTGTCAAGTGAAATTTTTGTTTGCAAATCAAGACATCAGACCTTGATCTACCAGTGACTCGATTTTGGCTGAGTTTGAGTGAAGCGTCTTGAAGAAATGCATAAAAGTGCACCAAAAAATACCCAAAATTATGTTTGTTGATGATTTTTTATAAATCCTGTACATTAATTCAAAAATATTTTGTGTACATCAAAGGGTTGAACCTTGATCTAAAAGTTACCTGATTTTAGTTGAATTCACATAAGGCATCTCAGAGGAGAAGAGTTCATGAATTCTAAGCATTTTGGTGATTTCGGCTGTACTATGTAAATTGATTTGAAAAATTTTTGCATACATCAAAGGTTCATCAAGTTCAACAAGTGACCTAATTTTGGTTGAAATCAGACCAAGAGTTTCAGAGGAGTAGGGTTCGTTAAAATAAAGACACAAACACACAGATATATCCATTTATTTATATATATATTAGATTTTACATTGGTTTAAATGCCTTTTGGGAGATTGTAGATCTGACAAAAAAGTAAATATGTTGGCTTCATGACAACATTATATACATCAGATACAAGTTCTATGATACAACACTTAAAGATCCATGTTCACAATACAGAAAAATACTTGTTGATAACAATTATACTCCACTAAAATAAAAACCAAAACTTCAAATTCTCAAAGCCTCTATACAAGGAGCAAACAACCAACATCCAGTAAGGTTAGTTATGAACATAGCAACAATGATTAAAAATGTTTCTTCTTTTATGCGCCTTGTCCTTTCAGGACATAAGCAATCATAACCCTAACCCTCCTCATTTTTGTGTATTATTGTTAGCTCTCTTGTCGTGAAAAAGATCTTTTATATATTTTTACCATCGCTGGAGTATTTATTCTTTCTCCAATACGATCATTCCATCCTTGGATTTTATACCATCCTGTTGAAGAGCAGGTTTTTTGTCCTGTCAGTTCTCTTATTTCTTTATGCATGTCTGCTTTGATAGTCCTGCTCAATCTCTCTACTTCTGTACATTTGTTGTTGAGTCATTCCTTTTTAGCCCTCTGTATTTGCTCCTTATTTCCTTGTGTAGTTTCCTGTATTCCATTCCATATCTTGGCATCATTTTCTGTCGCCTTTGCATTATGTTGAGAATTCTTCTGTGTTTGATTTCCTTTGAGGAAATGTTTTTTTGCTGATGTCACTAGTGCTTCCTTTAGTGAGTCCCTTTTCGAGTTTCCTTTTCCAATTTGTTCTTTGTATTTGTTTTTCACGTTGTTAGTGTATTCTTTCTACAGGTTGAGGTCATTTATAAGCATGTTGTATTGCAGTTTTGGTGCTGCGCTAGGCTTCTTCATTCTCCTGAGTTTCACCTTTAGTTTGTAGATGACTGGGAGGTTGTTGCTTCCACAATCAGCACTTGGATAGGTTTTACATTGAACCACTGCATTTCTGAATCTCCTGTTTATGGTTATGTAGTCTATTTGGTTTTTCGTGTTGCCTTCTGGGCTTCTCCATGTCCATAAACGTTGTGCGTGTTCTTCAAACAAGGTGTTAGTTATTACCTGGTCATTGGACCCATTTTTCTCCTTGTTCGTTGTGGATTCCTAATTCAAAGTTGCTGGTTGTCTCCCCTTCCCTCTCTTTACCTACCTTGACATTCAAGTCATTCATTATGATTCTAATTTTTGGGCTTTTGCCCTGAGCCTTGGCATTGTCCAGTATGGAGTAGAACAATTTTATTTTTTCCTCAGTGCTTAGCGTTGTTGGTGCATAAACTACTTATAATAGATAAACTGAGAGGAAGACCCTTCAACATAACCAAGAGCAATCTCTTGGAAAGCTGGCAGTATCCCAGAACACATTTCTTCATTTCTTTGTCCAGTATTAAGCCAACTTCTTTTTTGTTATTTTTGCCTCCTGCATATATTATCCTGTGGTTGTCACTTCTGAAGTCTCCATTGTTAGGCCATCTAGTTTTGCATATTCCCAGAATATTGATGTTCAGTCTGTTCATCTTCTGTTTGACATTCTTGAGTTGACCACAGTTTTTGAGCGTCCTGATGTTCCATGTCTCCAAGATAATTCTTTCTTTCTTGTGCACAGTCACAGGGTAACAGTCCAGAGCCACCTGTTGTTCATGCCGTTCCTTCCTGGGCGGGGGACAAGTTTTGAAAAAATGTGTTCCCTTTACACCGTTGGTACTAACAGTCACTAGATGACGGTCAGGTGACACCTGTGCCCATGTTGATCCTTACCAGGCGATGAGTTACTTCCTTTGGAATTTACCCCTTCACGCCATTGGGTTTCATGTATGTATTTTGGAAAGCCATGATTATGTGCTGGATAGATAGTGGAGTGGTATCCTGTTGCTTTCTCCATGGTGGATTATTGAGACACCACCTCTTTTTTTTTTTTTTTTTTTTATTATAATCATATTGCCCCAAGCAAGGCATTTTACTGCCACTGTTTTGCAGGGGTTTACATAGGAGCAAAGTTGTGAGAAAGAATGACAGGTTAAGGGGGTGTCAGGAAGTGGATAAGAGAAAGATGAGAATACTGATGAGAGTGAAGTGGATGGAGAAAGGAGCATGAGAGGATGCAGGTTAGTGAGATTGACTATTGACTTTACATTTAAATTCTTGGAGATTATAGCCGTCGGGTAAACAAGTAAATGGAAGGGAATTCCACAGGCGGGAAGTGCAAGAAAAGAAGTTGATGAAGTAGAATATGGGTTTACAATTTATTTGTTTCACAGTAAAAGGGTGGGACCTAGTTGCTAATCTTGTGGCTCAAGCAAATTTATATATAGGGGGTACCAGTGAGCTAGGTTCATTAGAGCAGAAGCAGTGGAAGAGATACAGGAAAGCCACATTGTGCCGGTGAGAAAGTGACTATTCGAGCGGTTAAGTTGGGATCTATCACATTACAGATTCTCCACTGGATTTTGTCAAGGACACCTAGGTGGATAGCAGGAGCATCCTACCAGCAGCATTCAATGCACGGTTAGTTAGCTGGCTGTTGACTCCTTAAGAGTTCCTTTGCCCTTAGTAGGCATTTTTGTCCTACCCGGTTGCTAACATTAGACGATAAAAAAAGAAAAAAAAAACAACTGGTTAGAACAGAGTGGGTGAGAGATGGAAGAATATAAATATTAAGTATGTACTTAGTCTAAGTTAAAATAACTCTTCATGTAAAGGAAGATAATGCAGATTTCCCTGATTAGCATTTCATTACCAGTAGACAGAAAAAGCTTGTTTTTTAAAGACAATACCTTTTTTTTTTTTTTTTTTTTTTTTTTTTTTTTTTGGTGATAACTTCACTGATCTATCTTTAGTTTAAAATGCAAGAACCCATAGAAAAAGAGAAACAGACAACAGGGAAGGGCGTGTAAATGCAATACTAAGCAATATTTTACATTAAAAACTTAATATTACATTTTAAATTTAACATTAATCTATTTCTTTAGAAACTGTTGGAAAAAAAAATCTGAAAGGGAAATATTAAGACAAAACATTGAACATGGATGAAACGAAAAAAAATTTTTTTTAACAAGTCTAAACTAGCAAAAGGCATGAACGTCTGCAAAACTAAAGAGTAGCATTTTGTTACCAGCAGGCAGAAAAAAGCTTGAAATTTTCTTTGAACTTTTGTAATTTTTCAAAGACGATACCTTTTTAGCAATATCTTTTAAAATGTTTGATTATACAAATTAAAGTTACCTCCCTTAGATCAAGGTCTGAAGTGTGTTCATATGTTTATGAAAAAAATATCACAACTATTGATTACATTAATTTTTTTGTCGTAACAATCCACTCTTGCTGTGGATTTTTGGACTCATCCCTAGGAGAACATATATCAGTATTCCACTAGATAATCTGATAGAGATTCTGACTTTCTGCATGCAAACAACACACTTCAAAATGGGATCAGACATATATCAGCAGGATGAAAGCTTAGCAATGGGCTCGCCATTATCACTATACATGGAATATTTTGAAGAGATGGCATTAGAATCTACAGCTCTAAAACCAACTATAGGTGACTGAGATACGTTGATGACACCTTCATACTCAGGCCACACCAGGAAGAGGTCTAGACACTACTGGACTATTTGAACTCAATAAGATCATTGATACAGTTCACAATGGAAAAAGAGAACGACAATTAGCATTCCTGGATGTACTAATATTTCGAACAGAGAATGGGTTCAAGACAATACCTCACTCTAAAGGGATCATCCGCTGCTTGTAGCATCAAGCAAAAGTCATAAGCAGCAACCCAGAAACATACAAACAAAAAATGGTCAGTATACACAGTAGCCTATGACATAACAGCTACCCAGGGTACATGACAACAGCTCCAACAAATGTAGAAGGGAAGGTGCATGAGGATAACAACTTTCAGAAAACCGCCTCAGTCTATGTGAAGGAATTATCAAAGAAAATACAAACATCCAGATAACATCATGACAACCTTCAAAAGTGGTTCTATACTTCGCTGGTACCTCTCCTGAGTAAGACGTCTAATGGAGGAGAACATGACTAAGGACTGTGTGTATGCTGTTCCATGTATCTGTGGAAAGAAATATAAAGGAGATACAGACTCCCTCCACCCTTAAGGTAAGACCGCAAGAGCATCACAAGGAGTGATGGGTGGAGGAAGTTAAAAAATATGCTTGTAGATATGTCAATATTGCTCAATCAAAAGAATTAGAGGTTGGTATTTGCATTTAACTTCCTTTAAAAATAATGCATACTGAAACCAAACATCCCTTTCTGCATATTTTTGGCAATTAAAAGATACAAATAAAACCCCACAAGTAAAATGGAAAATTCTGGAAGGAACAAGAATCTGTAAATCATTCTATGACATCTGTCCATCTGTGCCTGAATGAAAAACTGCAGATTATAAGGTTTCCTAAAAATAAAGTAGTACTAAATCGTAGAGGTGAATTGATGGTTTTATGTAAACACCACAAATATTTCTCTTTAAAAATGAATTATAATTGTTCATTTATAACTTATGCTCTGATATTAAAAAATTATTTTACTAAAATAAACAACCCACACAATACCTATTTGGTTTTCATGACTCCAATATACTTTAGCATACCATAATTACTTAATTCTAATTTCAACCTAAACAATCCAGCCCCTTTAACAGATGAGGTAGTACAAAATCAAATTTAAACAAAAAACCTAAAACCCAATCTTTTGTTAAAAATTGTCAACCCATTTAAATAATTATGTTCCTAGTATGTATCCTACCCAGTCAAAATTAAAATGTCACGTTTTTCTAAAAGTGGATCTAAGGTTTATAATTTCATCTTTAGTTTTTATCAAGACAAAAATATCGTCCGTGTAGATTTGTGTGTTGTCAGTTGTTTTAAACATTTTGTTTTCAATATGTAAAAGTTAAAGAAAACAGGACTTAATGAGTTTCCTATGCTGACACCATTAGTTTGGCTGTAGGTGTTGCCATTATGATCATAGAATGGAGTTTTTGTGGTACAGATAAGAAATTTTGAAAGAGCTCCTAGATGGATTGACAGGTGTTTGTAGATGCAGTCACTAATTATGTTGAGCGTTTCTTCAACTGAGACATTTGTAAAAAGATTTTCAAGATCGAATGAAGCTAATGTTCTATTTGTGGGATTTAATGCTTTTAAGATATGAAAGATTTCTTTTGTTGTTGCAAAACTGTAGTTGTTTGTGTATGGAAAAATTATGTACTACGGCTCAGAATGAATGCTCCTACTAGAATTGCCAAATAATAAATCTCTCACAGTAGTTAAAATTATGAGCACCAAAACAAAACCCCCTTGAAAATGGCCAAAAGTGCTTGAGACAGTTGATGATGTGAACAGTGTTTGTTCGCAATCCCAGTGGAAAAATGTAACATTGGAAAAACTAAATGAAAAAAAATAATAAAAAAATTAATAAAATTTTCCTTGGCCACCATATTTAATGAAAGATGTTTTTAAAAAAAAAAAAAAAAGGTTGCTGCTCATATATATATATATATATATATATATATATATATATGAATTAAAATACTTCATATCAGGGATAAACTGTATGTAAATATAAATAAGGACATTTAATTGAACATCCAGAGGCAACTCTGTTTCATGGTTGAATGCAATTGTCAAGACATGTTTTGTTTTGGCTCTGCTATTTATGCAACCTGTTGGCTGGGGTTTCAGAATATACCAACTGCACCACTGCAGAGGGCCCCCAACCTCCCCACCCACCATCAGGTCACCTTTTTTGTTGTGGCTGGCAACTCATTGTTTAGAATGAGATCCTGGTGATTGAGGGCTTCAAAGGTTGAAGTGAGATACTTATGATTCTCAACACACCACTTTGGCCTTTACTTGGACTAGACAGGGAATCAGAGAGTCCTGATTTGGTCAAGCCATAATTTAAAGTAACCAAGAAAAAGAGAAGAAAGTTTGGTCATCATCTAAAAGTACCTCAAATATTTGAATTACAAGGTGGTGACTGTAGGGTCAATCAGTTCTGAAGGAAAGAAATATGATCCACCTTAGATATTCTAAATGTTTCATTAGTTCTTGGATAGCAAATCCTAAGGAGAATTAAGGAGTCATGGTCTTCCTCCAAATATGAGCATATCGTTGCTGTAGTCTTATCTTATCAAGGCAAATAGGTTTTCACCTTGGTATTTCCCATTAAATTTGACTCCATGGAGAGCAGTGGCAGTGAAGTAGTATTTTTTTTTTTTTTGGATAAAAATAAACCTACTAAGAGACCCCACATAGATACAGATTCTGACAACAAAGAGAATCATTTCTAAAATTTATCATCTTGGAATCACTAGATGAAACCACACTTACAAAATTATCTCCCTTCTTTATTGAAAAAATAAAATATTTGAAAATATAGCCTAAAAATCTCAAAAATGGTACAAATTTTGGGTGAGAAGGAAAGACGTTCTGAGATATTGCAGCATTCCATAATAAGAAAAAATCAAAGCAAAAAGTTTGGCAGGGAGTATGTAGTAGGAAACCTCTATGTATCATTGAAAAAGCAAAGAGTCACAGAAGAATGACAATTAAAAAAAATCAAAGTATCTTCTCTAACACTTATATTCTGACATTCAATGGACTAACTTTTCCAAAGAAATAAAGATAGAATAAAACACCAAAAAGATGGAACCAAATGTTACAACTGCTAGAGTTTTGGACATCATGGTAAAGCAGTATGCGATTGATGTGAGCAAAAGAACACAGATCACACCACAAATGAATACAGTTATGGAGACCAACACCATGCGTATGACAGAGTAAGATTTGGAGAAAAGAGAGAAATAATGACAGCAAAACATGTTGAAAGCATTTCTTCCCCCGAAGGGTTACATAAAAGAGTTATGGCCAAATAACAAAAAGTAATTTGCAAGAAAATCATCAGAAAAACACACAAACAAAAAACGCTCTTGAAACAAGAAAATAGATTCAAAACACTGAAAAAAAAAATAAAAAAACTGGACGTAGACCCTATAAACAGTTTTAAAAACAAATCCCCAAAACCAAATACATGAAATATTTAATTAACAAAACATAAACATATCTATAAACAACTAAGCAAAATATAAAAACCATGAAAACAAAATAATACCATGGAATGTAAGAGGTGCCAGAAATAATATCAATGAATTCATTTTCCTCACCTTGACCTTCAACCCAGTAATTATAATCTTTATGGGAAACTTACCTGAAAGAAAAAGACGCTCTTGACATAAAACATTACTTATCCTACAATTTCATTAAACAAGTTGATAGAACCTTGAGAGGCTCATCGATACTCGTTAACAATAACATGCCTCATAGTGAAATAATACTCGACACAACCTTGCAGGTGGTAGCAATAATAACTAACCTCCACAAAATGATATTCTTCTGCTTCCTATACATATCCCCCCCCCACTCTATGAAATTCCTAATGAAACAAAATTGTATAAATTAATACAGCAACTACCAAAATCCTTCGTCTTAATGGGTGAATTTAAGTCATACCATAATATAGGAGAGTAAAGAAACAAATAAAAAAAGGCAAAGTCATAGAAACATTATTAACTGAAAAAAAAAAAAAACTGTACTTCCAAAATAACAAAACAAATACATATTTATATCCATCAAGAGGAATATACTCTGCCATAAATTTAACAATCTAATCAAACTAATATATGGTGATCAATTCCCAATTCTAGAAAACCAAATCCCTAAATTAAATGATAAAACACTCCACTTGAATCTTCAAAAAGCTAACTGGACAGAATTCCAAAATTCCTGCAAACCTTGATCTTGACACCAGAAATGAACATAAAGAAGAACTAATAATATATTTTACCCTTACCCTAATCTCAATAGCCAACAAACACACACCAAAAAAAGCTTATGCACCTCAAAACTTAGTCAGCCATCATTCAATGATGATGACAAGAAAAAAATTCATCTTACAAAAATTTAAACAAAAACCCCTAAAAGTGTAAACCAAGATGAATACAACAAATGTAAACCCATAGCACATAAAACTCTCAAAGAATCCAAAAAGAAATCTGAAGATTTTGTCTCCAAAATTCAAGAACCAAACTCAAAAATGTATGGCAAGTGATACAGAAAATAGCAGGAAAATCTGTCCAAAACCATATCAAGCATGTTTCCTAGAATAATCCAAAGATCACCAGCAGAAAAAAAAAAAAAAAAAAGGCATAGCAAACCTTTTAGATGAAATCTTTTCAGAAAACTTTGTCAAAAACCCACAGCAGAGCATTCCAAATCATCAGAGCCAAGAAAAGAAAAAGAGAAAAAAACTGAAAAGAATTTAAAAAAAGCAATGAAACTTACAATGAACCATTCACAAAACTAGAACAAGAAGAAGCACTAAACAAAGCCAACAACATGAATGTCAGCCCCGACGAAAGACATTTCTGAAACAATTACAAGTATCATTAGATTACCTTCTCTAAACTCTCAATCATTTATGGATTGGCAACGACATTTCCAAATCCTGGAAACAACCCACGGATCTACCAATACTCAAACCTGGCAAAGACAATATGGACCCAACAAATTACTGACCAATAGCATTCACCTGTATCTGTGAAATGCTCAAAAGGACAAATTAATAGCAGATTAAAATGGTTCTGGGAAACTAATGATCACACAACAGAATATCAGGCAGGCTTTCAAAATGAAAGAAGCCCTATTGATCATTTAATTCATTTGGTAAAAACAAAGGATTACTTGATGGCAATGTTCTTTGATCTGGAGAAGGCTAATGATATAACTGTGGAAGTTTGGCATAAAAAGGAACATACAAGACATGGAACTAAAATGCAGAATACCATCTTTTAACTGTAGCTTTATGCAAAACGGACATTTTAAGCTGCGTTTGCAAGACACGGTGTCAACTCAAAAAGACCAGGAACAAGGTATTCCCTAGGAGAGCATTCTGTTTGTTACCCTGTTCAGTATTAAAACCAATAATATTGTCAAAAATATAAATACCAGAATAGATTGTGCTTTATACGTGGATGACTTTTTGATCGATTATAAATCAAAACAGATGCACTGCATAGAACTTCAGCTGCACATTAATAAAATTAACAGATGGCCTATGGAAATGGTTTTAAATTTTTCAAAGACGAAATTAAATGTATGCACTTCTGCCAGCTCTCAAAAATGCATAACGAGCCAACCGAACAATATAGTTCCAGTCGTAAAACTATATAACAACCTATGCATCATATTTGATAAGCAATTAACATTTATACAGACACGTCTCAGCCACAATATACTGAGCTCTTTAACAGAAGAGACATCATCTTCATCATCAAACTATTTGGTATCCACATTAAAAATGTCATTGACGAAAAACAAAAAATCCAGCACAAGTCCAAGAGTCCATCAACTCTAACCCTCATCCACGATAAAACAAACAAATGTATTAACACTCAGTGAGTTCCAGAAATGAAAAAAGCAATTCAATCTTATTCAATGAAGAATTACTGTCCATTCAAAATAATCACACAAGATCAAAAAATAATTGATGGTGCTACAAACCCTTACCCGAGTTACTGAGAAGAAAAAAAAATTTAGAAGTATCTTAAAATCTAATAGTAGTACACACGATAAATAGGAAAAAAGTGAATAGGTGAAAGAAATGGTTTAATTTCAGCGGCATGCATATATGATTGAATGAGCCACTTTAGAGGACGTACTTTCCTTTTCTCTGATTATGTGATAGAACAGTGATTGGAGCGGATGTCTTCCAGACATCCTGACACACTTGAATCCAGTCAGTGACCTGCTTTTGTCCACATGGGGGTAACACAATATTTTGGTGTATGTCGACAGGTTGAGGTGCGAAAGTCAGAACTGCTATCGGTTCAGTTCCGATTCAGATTTGATCGGAGGCCAGTTATAGTCTGCAATGAGTGCAGCAACGAAAAATCAACAGAAATTGAACAAAGTTCGAGAAGAAGATTGGTTCAAAGAAGCCTAAATCTCAACATAATTCAACTCCTTCGAAACAGTCTTCAACACAGCACAACATAAGAGAAGGGAAGAGAAAAAGACAAATCATCACATCTCAACCTCGAGACAAAAGCAAAGAGAAAGACAAAGAAGAAAAGAGAAGATAAAATAAATCGTGCATCTCAACCACGAGACGAAAACCGAGAAGAAAAAGAGGACAAAAAGGGTTAAAAAAAATCTAAAAACTCAAAGACTGAAAAGACAAGTAAAAAGAAATATCCACACTCATATCAGATTTGCCTATCTTTTGTTATATTGTTGCTGTATATATGTATCTCTTTACTGTGAAATACATGGTAGCAGACTTTAAATCTGAGAGAAAAAAGATAATACTAATATAATTAACTAGAACTACTCATCTCTAAGACGTTTCTTTTTGATATTGTTTCCTTTCTACTTTTATTTTGTCCCAGCCTCCATAAGATCCTCATTTGTCAAATAATTTTGTGTATTGCATAAATAAAAGCTATTCATTGTTAATTAATTTCGTTTGCCATCTTTTGTCTGTTGCCAGTCATGAGCAATTTCATTCAGCTCGACGACAATTAACTTATTGAGAGAGAACCCTTTGCATATTGCGGTGCAATCCCATTTTCCAATACTGCCATAACCGTCTGGTGCTAGTGGGTTGGGCTCCATAACAATGGTAAAGTTGGATGTGCAGCTATCCACCACTGATCTTTTTCAAAATACTAATTCATTTTACATATTCCAGTTTGTAAAAGAAATTCAAGTTTCAAAAATATAATTAAAAAACATATGTAATTATAACTAACAGCGGTCTTTCTATGGAAAATAAAACTTTTTTTTAACTGTTTTTAAATACAAGATTTTATTTAGAAAAAAATTTAAATGACCCCAGGGGTTGATATGCCATAAAACAAACCAATCAGCTAATGATATATGCAGGTCAGTGGTGCATTTTAAGTAGATTTATTGTGCTATTCTAAGTTATTGGGCAGGCAGTAACAGTTGTTTCGAATTATTTAAAAGGCTACCGAGTGGAAATAATTGCGGATTTGAATGCACTTTTTGTAGCTATTTTTTTTACTCGTTATTTATTACATGGAAAAATGCGCGCACGAAAAGTAATATTCTTAAGATTATATTTAACCTGGAAAAGAACAGGACAAATTATTAAACCTGGAAAAGTAAAGGGCAAGATATTCTAGTGAAGTAAAAAATAAGAAATAAATTTTATTTTTAGCTGTAATATTTTAAGAAATTTTATTTTTTACTTCCCTAGAATATCTTGTCCTTTACTTTTCCAGGTAATGAGTCTCCCTTTTCGGACTTCACATATTTTGATGTAACTTTTTTTCTACTGGACCAAAATTCAAATTTTATTTTCAAAATATAGCTAAGGAGGTGTCCTATCTAAATTTGCTTGAGAACTGAATTAGTGGTGAAGCTTGAAAGCTGCCTAGATTCACTCAATGTCGGACTTAAGAATATATTAAAATGTTGCCGTGGTTGAATGATTACTTTAATATTTGCTTATTATTATGTTGTATTTATGTATCGATTTAATTTATTACTTAATAATTTATTGCACTTATTTAATTTTTTATTGCGTTTATTTTTAGTTTTCAATTTTTAATTAAGGTAGTAAAAATTTGTTTGCATTTTGAGGTGAGTTGTGAGTGTTTGTTTAGTAACTTGTGTTAGTCTGGGAAGTTAAAGCTATTTTTTTCTCCAGACAGTTAAATATTCTTGGATCTATTGTGGGCTGATTCTGTGTTTCTTATGTTTCATGCTATTTTTGATGCTATTTGATTTTAATTTGCTTTTCCACATATATTTATAAAGCCTTGTGCTGTTTGTGTAGTTTCTATTTGCACCATTGAACATCATATATAAATAGTTGAGTCAAAACGCAACACGCATGGCCTGACAATTTAAGCATGAAACAGACTGTCACTGCTGAGTGTTGACCTCAATGTCTACTTATTTGAGAAAATCATTTAGAAAACTGTTTCTACAGAATTTAGTCTACATGGTCTTGTATGCACAAACAAAATCTGAGCCTATTCAATATAACTGACATCAGTTCCAACTCTAGTTTTGATGTGGCATTTAAAACAGATGCTTCGATCAGCATTTCTTTAGCATTCATAACTTGTTCTGTAGTTAAAAGTAGTGTACTAGTGATTTTTTTTTTTTTTAAGATTTGTATGTTTTAAGTTGTTCAATATTTTGTGCATTTTTTTTTTTTTTACAATTTGATTATATAATGAATATGGCTGTTGTTATTTTTTGTTCTGTTTGATGTGAATGTATTTTTTTTTTCCCAAGTTTTTTACTGTAATTTCATGTTTGTTTAATGAATAACAAATTTAAAAAAATGAAATAAAAACCCAAAACATCAACCCTGACCTAAAAACTGGGAAAGGCTCAGTTTTCTCCACTTCCCTTAATCCCTAATGACTTCCTCTCTCTCTCACGTGTATATATGAGAGAGAGATAATGGCAATTATCCACTCATAAACAACTCATGGGCTGTGCAATAACTTTTAAAACCAGAAAGGCTTTGAAAGTTTTATTACACTCTTGATCTTTATTTGACCCACGTTTCCTATCTTCTTACATTGCTTAAAATGCAAATAAAACCCTCCTGTTGATTGTAACAATCTGATGCGTTTGTCTATACTTCCGAGGAGACGAGGTAGTATTTACACTATTTACATTATTTGGACTATTTATAAACATGGCAGCAAAGATGAGATCAATAGTCCAAATAATGTAAGTTGTCAATCTGATGTTGCTGCACATTTACCGCACCTAAAATGACCAGCTTCAGACTCATTGAGTGACAAACTGGGTCAGTGAAATTTCTCTTCCTAACGTCATGTTCAAAAATGTATTGATCATTATGGGATGTATATTTAATTTATAACTAATTATTATACATGCTAAATTTTCAAATTTAATGCTTCCTGCCAATTCGCTACAACTGAAAATCCAGTTAAAATTTGACTGTACCAGGATTTTCTTCTCTGGCCATTATGTGTTTCTCAAGTCTGATTTTAGGCAAAAATTGGATTCCTTCCTTCCCTTTTTTAAACATATATTCTTTTCCACATTTGCACGAATCCTTTCAATTGTTTCTCTTTACACACAATTGCTGTAGCTTTTTAGTTTGTCTTTCTCTGCTTTCATTTTCCTAAAGATTTGTTTGTTTGTTTTTTAAATTGAAAAATTGCCTTTTCTGCTGGTTGCTTTCAGATCCGAACTGTTTGATCACATGGCCTTTGATCATGGCTTCAATGTTGGCCAGCCAGACAACCTTGGTGAGTTACAGAAAAGCAATTATCTTTGGTTTCTTCAATTTCTCATTTAGCATTTCACTTAGGAATCTTCAAAAGAGCATTAATCATTCCAAGAGTGCTTGTGAGGGGGGGGGGGCAATAAAAATAACAAACTCATATCTCATATGTACTTACATAAAAAGACATTTTATTTGCCCAACAATCATTTTCGAGATTTTTCTTGGAATGCTTTCATAAGAAAATCTGAAGAATTGATTATAATCTAATAGAATTTGATTTCTAATTCTTTTTCATTTACTTCAATTTCAGTATTTACGACAGAATTCTTAGATAAATTGCAAGAAAAATTAACCAAGTGAGTATCAGTATTGGTCTTCATTGAAACATTTTATGGAATGCTGAAAAATGGCCATAATCTTTGTTACATTTACTGTATGAAATGCATAAGCAAATATAACTACTTATTATGGGACAAGTGTAGTAATGGTTTGCTTTAATCTGAAATTTTTATCAGTTTTTGAAGGAATCAAATTTTCCGTGGCTTTCGGTATTCTTACAATCCATATTTAGTGGTCTATACTTCTGAGATAACGTGTTATTTACATTATTTGGGCTGTTGTCCTTGTCTTTATTGCTGTGTTTATGTTTCGACCGCTGTACACACCAGCCTTCTTCAAGTGCTAAGAATTTCAAACTGAACCCTTTATTTTGATCAATGGGGCACATTATTCTCATTCCCTGTGCAATGTCACTTCCTTAAGGACAAATGGCCCAGTGGATAAAAGCATTGGTTAGATTCAGTGACTTGATGCAAAAAGTTAGGAGTTCAATACCTGGCTACAGCAGTGATGAACAAATAACAGTTGAATTAAAGGGAAATAACTACATGGCATCTGAAAGTGGTATTGCACATGGAATGAGAATGATCTAGCCTAGTAATGGCAATAAAGGGCTTGGTTCAAAGTTCCTAGCACTGGAAGACGGCCAGAGCATGCAACAGCCGAAACGTCAAACATGGAAATAAACATGAGAACAACAGTCTGAACAATTAAAATAATTTATTAACTTGTTTATTAATTCAATTAATAAAGAAAACATCCATTCGAGATTATATATCTGCCATTTATTACCTCTACCCCTTGTGAATACAGCACCCAATGAAAAATGGTGTCAAGAGAAATTTTTTCCTCACCTGGTTGAGTCCTGGCTTCAGCCCCCCCCCCCTCTATCAAATTGTTTGCCAAATGAGTAGAGATGACGTGATATTTTTTGCTTAAAAACAATTTTTCTTTTCTGTTGCCAGCTTGCAATGTTTATATTGTGAGAAAAGTTTCCGTGATCGTCCAACACTGAAAGAACATATGCGCAAAAAGCAACACAAGAGAATCAAGTCAAACAACAAAACCTATGATAAATATTATGTCATTAATTATTTGGTAAGGAAGATTATTTTTTTTTTATGTTAAACAGTCACCACCACCCGCTCCATATCCTTAAAACAAAAAAACTTGGGTGGCTGTTGTTTCATTCTCCCAAATGTAGTTGATTATCTTTTTTCTGAATTGAACATTCGATTTGCAAAGCTTCAATCTATGGGAAAAACCGATCAACACAGAAATCAAACAGGTTTTATATTCTAAGACTGATTGAGATTATTTGCTGCTTAAACACTAAAAGAATTGGATTTCTTTTCTTTTTTGAACAGGAAATTGGTAAAAACTGGGAAAATTTTCAGTCAGCTGAGGAAGCAAATCTTGAACACGACATGGATGACGAGTAAGTATCGAAATCTTCCTCTCTCATTTTTTTTTTTTTGTAAATATCTGCATCAAGAATTTTTGAAAATATCCCGAAGAGTGAAGAACGGTCGTCTAGATGTAACCATAAGTTCTATGCTAATTTAATTGTAAAATGAGATCTTGCTGCTTATTTAGTGTGATGTTTAAATTCATAAAATCTATATACCAAAGAGGAAAATATTTATAGAAAAGAGAAAGTACAAGGAAGCCACTTTACAATGCAGGTCAAGACCAATAACATTTCAGATTCTTTGTATTTTTATCAAGAATCTTTAAATACATAATAAAAGTGGCAATGATATTTATATCCCCCCCCCCCCCAAACAGCTCACTGCCCCTGGTCTGGAACCTGTTGTGATGATGAAAAATGTGACAACTAAGGATCTGACCTTACCCCTAACCCCATCAAAAGTTTCTGACAACTTATTTTGACTATCGTCATCTTCCATTTTTACCAGGCAAAACTTCGCTTCTGAATACAATGGGGAAAAATGTATTTTTTCCTTTTTCCCCAATTTTTCGAATTTTACAAGTACATAGTATTAAATATTTCTAAGCAAAGCTCATATTGCGAATTACAATAAACTGCAAAATCAACAATACAACTAATGATAATTTTTTTCACTCCATTGTGTTAAACCAAGAAGTATATGTATGTATATATATATATTTTTTTTTTTTATGTGGAGATAGGGGTTACATTAATATTTAATCTTGCTAAACTGAGCCTTTGGATTGAAACTTTCATCTCCAGCATGCATCTATTATTAAACTTCTAATGACAGAAAAGGCACCAATTGAAAAGTGGAATTTTTAGACAAGAAGCAAAAATCAATGAAATCCTTTTAAAAAAAGCAATTCTAATTGTTTATATATTCTATTTTATTTTTCAAAGGACATGGGACGATTGGCATGACGAAAGTGGTTCCCAAGCAATTTGTTTATTTTGCAATTTTTCTTCCACTGTCACTGACAATCTCCAAACACACATGAAGGTACGCAAGCCCAGCTAATCATTTTACCCTACACTAAAAAAAAAAAAAAAAGTAGGGGAAAGGGAGAAAATTTTTAGATTTCAAATCCAAATTCTGTGAAATTTGATTACCAAGGAATTTCAATTCAGATTTTTATTTTGACAGGATTCTCATGGCTTGGATTTTGCGGCAATAAAGAAAAGTCAAAATCTGGATTTTTATCAACAAGTAAAATTAATAAATTTCATTCGGCGAAAGGTAAATTTACTCCCACCACCCCTTCCTTCTCTCCAAATTGATTTTGCTGAAATGTAAAAGACTTTCTTTCTCCTTTCAAGGTTCACCAACTAAAATGTTTCAGCTGTGATGTCCAATTTGACAATTGGGAATTGTTAATGACCCATATGGAGACCAATGATCATTTCTCACAAATTCCAGACAGCAAAGTTTGGAACCAACCACAGTAAGTGAGACATTTGACATTTTTTTTTTTTTTTAAATTATATATATATATATATATATATAAAAAATCAGGTTCTGCTGACCCATTCCATTTATTTATGCAGGTATTATTTTCCAACCTATGAAAATGACAACCTGTTGTGTCATTTGCTGGATGACATGATCCACAATGACAGTCGATACCAAGTCATTTCTGAAGAAACTGAAGTTCCAGCTGAAACTCTGTTGCCTAAATGTGTTCTCAATGAAATTAGATGATGGTAACCAGTATTTCACGTGAGAAAAACTTTGGTGGGGTTTTTTTTTTTTTTTTTTTGTAAATAAACTTCTGTTACTTATTTCTGAATTGTCAGGCATGCATTTTTAATTTCATTAACACAAATGTTAGAAATAAAAAATTTATTGCATTATGATAGCTGAAAAAAAAAAATATATATATATCGAGGGGGGGGGGCATTTTGTTGAAAAGACAAGGCTGTTAATGCTGTCTTTTAGCAGCTGAACAATTAGTTGACATGTGGAATCACTTTGCATGATATGAAAATTATGTAAGAATGATAGTCAAAAGTGCTATAATTCTAGACATTGTGGCAGTTTTTAGGTCAAGTCCTGAGCTCGGCCATAATGGCCAAAGACAATAGTTTTGGCAGTGATGGACAATTGCTGCTCCTTCTTCACTTTCAAGTGACAATGGTCGAGTAATTCAACATCACCTCTCTTGGACAAAAACTGTATCTTGTGGGAAGAGGCCAGCATCTTTTAATGTCAATGTCATATCTAACTCTGAAAGTTTTCTGCGAGGGTAATTGGTTAGAAGTTCATATTTTTCACTAGAATAACCTTCTTCTTGAACATATTCCTCAAGAGCCTGAAAGAAAAAAAAGCAAGACACATCAGTTTTTCACATTCCACCCAGTTTGGCTGATACGCTAAATTCATGGACTGACAATTGTAGAAGGCGATATTCATGCCATTATCTCATTTTTATTTCTAGCTTAATCTGTTCATTCCACACCAAAGATTTACCTCCGTCACACTTTACAAGCAATAGCTTAATCTTGGAGCCACATAAAATGTCAACTTAACCTGTCGGGTTTGTTTTTTACAATGAAAGAAAAATGTTTGCTAAGAAATAATACTTCAAAAGATCGATCAGCAATTGCCCCACATTGTTTTTCGTTTGTCAAGGTTGGATTTCTCCATATATGCAAGACTGCACACCTTACCAAATGAGTTTGAACAGCATCCTTGCGTTAACAGTTGTTTAAGAGTTTCAGACAAAAGGTACGTTTAATGCTTCTCTCCCATAAGAAATATTTTGTTTTTATAATAGCACAAAACAACCAGTCTTGGGCAATATGAACAGATTCTTAGAATAGAGATCAGTTGTATTCATCTTCTAACTACGACAGACTGATTAACGCATTTCAAAGATCCAATTTGGCAGAAAGAGTGATGAAAGTGGATCGTCTTGGTTGACATTTACCAAACATAAACACACGGGAACACAACTGTAGTGGCGTTTTCATTCATTTTTATGACCGTCCTGACTACAGATCAGTTGTAAGTGACTTTCTTATTTCTTTGACAGATATAACCAATAAAGTATTCCGAAAATTCCAGGAAATGGGTCTGGTATAAGATTTTTAAGACTATCACTTTAACAGAAAGGAAAGTTGTGAGGGTTGGATACTTACCTTCAATCAAGAGAAGGTCTAATGTTAGCATTGACTGGCTTGTCTCTGCTCTAATGTCCATCTAATTACAATGTGCTCTATACTGGCCATTATCCAAGACTTCAGCTTCAATATTCAGAAGCTAAAAATGCATCAAAAGTTCTTTTACATGGCCAGTCACTTTTTTTTTTAATGTAACAGTCGTCTGTGCTGATTTTGAATGTTAGTCTCACTCATTCAGTTACTAACAGAAATACAACTGCCAATTTTTCTCTTGATAAATTTATGTATGGCATCCACAATTCCAACACTGATAATGAAAACCCTTAGTGCACAAATTCTTCAGCTTCCAGGGTTTATATTCACTCTCAGCTCAGGTCAGTCGGTTAAGCCGAAACAGCAAGAGAGATTTACCATTAACTCATCTGTCAATAGTTGATACCAAAATTGTATTCACTTCTGCTGTCTTGCCAAACTTTTAATAGGAACAACATACATTGTCACCCTTGTAATTTTATCTGACACCATTTTTCTCCCGACACAGTCATAAAATGAAGACTGAGTCATGAAAACCACTTACTCTGAGGGAATATTGGAATGGACAGATTTTACAAGACAGCAACTTGTACTTACCAATAATTTAGAAGAACATGGAAGAGATAATTGTTGTTTACTACCAGAAGGAAACCATATCATGAGATTTGTTACTGGATCTGAAAAAGAGAAATTATTTGGATGGTTTATCTCTTTATTTTGGAGTTTATGATTTCTCTGTTCAAAATGGTGGTCAATCTCAAGATATTGACAATGAGTTTAGATCCTGACAAGGTATTATAATCACAACACACGCACACACACATATATATATATATATATATATATATATATATATATATATATATATATAAAATCTGAAATTGATAAGGATTACTATTGAATTGTTCTATGTGGTAGACTGGCTGGCTTTTTTTCTTTTAAGCAGAAAGAAAATAGATCAGATTTCTTGCCTCATAGAATTTAGTAAAATAAAACCAGCAAAAAGGTAGTTAATCTGTTTCAAAGAATGAATTCATGACAAAAAAAAAAAAGAAAAAGACTATTACCATCTTTGGAGCCAAGATGCTTGTGCCATTGCGGTTGACTAGCTTCTTTCGTAGGCACTGGGGAGGCTGATTTTTTACTGGAACACGGGGACCCCAAAACAACTGGTGATGATGAGGAGGAGGAAGATTCGGAAAAGCTAACCGTCTTGCTTTTACCCCTTATATCACCACCAATAATGCTAGACAAGGGTTTTGTTTTAGAATCTGATGATATTTTGCTAACTTTGTGAAGTAAATTAGAAAAGTGGGGAGACTTCTTTTCAGAAGGTTTAGTCCTTTTAACAGGCGAGGGGAGACTGTCATCCTCAGAGCCTGTGAATGTTTCCAAATCTACATCATATTCCGATCCAGAATCACAAGAATCAGAAGTATGTTTTTTTTCCTGTTCTAGAGAAGCTCTTATTGCAGCCTGGAGCTGAGCATCTTCACTGGCATCAACAATACTTGGTTCCTGTGGCAAAAAAAAAAAACAATAAAAAAACAAATAGAGAGCTTTAAAAAAAACTTTCCAAATTTGAAAAAGAAAAAAAAAATCCGACTCCTGAAATTTACAAAGTTTTGAGTATAATAATAAAACATACATACTTTGCTTTTGATTTTAACGTCAATGCAATTTCCAAATTATCTTTTTAATTCATTAATACTGAAGAATATTCTTAGAATTTTAAATATTCTCCTTATTCTTCATTTTTTAAAGATTTCTTTTTGTACAAAAATATACAATAATCTTTAGTTAAGATTGTTTAACTGACATAGTGGGCTGAAATATAACTCACCGGTTTCAGGCATTTGCGCCGGGGACTTAAGCTTCCATCAAGTGATGGATGTAAAGATAAAAATTCAGCTGCTGAAATGAAAAGAGGAAACAGGATTTTGCAAAAGAGATGTTTATAAGTGGAGGGGTGGGATTCTTTTTTTTAGAATTAAGACTTAAGGAACTGACAAGATTTTGATTAAAAAAAAAAAAAAGTCATTTAACTGCCCTTTTTTTTTTCCAATTACTTACCATATTCACAAAACTTTGTATGGTCCAGATTGTTCCATTCAGTCAGTTTTTCTCCTGGAAGCAAATCCAAAAATAATTTGTCAATGAAAGAAGAATTTTGTTACTAGAGAAAGTTTTTTGAATTTTTATTATTTTCTGATTTTGTTCATTTGGGGGAAAAAAAGTCAATGTGAGCAACAAATAGCAAACCAATACAAAATCAAGCAAATAAATTTGCTAGGCTATACCAAACAACGAACTTTGACAAGTCTGGAAAATGGGCCACCCAACAAAATTGAATCTCTAAAGCTAGGGATCAATTCAATCACAAAATGACAATCTTTTAAAAATCGTTTTCTTACAAATTTGGTTGATTAAAAATGAGTCTTTCATACCTGTTTGAGGATCTAGAACAGCGATATATGGCCAACTTTTCACTTTGTAGAACTGCATATATTTACGGCCCTCCTCACTATCATGGTACACCTAACAAGAAATAGGGGAAAATATTTGATATTAAGATAAATCGAGAATCAATAACAAGCAATGTTCTATCAGAGACAGACTAGAAAATAGAAACAAAAAAGAATACTTTAAATGTTTATCAATTCTTGCTCATGAAAAACAGATTCAATATTTGGTGCTCTAGAGAAGGGACAGAAAAGAAAAAAAACAAAACCATTGAAAATTATCAAATAATCCAAAGTTGTTAACACTCGCTTTGTTTAATTAAAGAACACCTAAAGTAGAAAGAACAAGTCAACTTAAGAAAAAAAGGCACAGGAAAATTTTGATTGAAATTTTTATGAAATTCATTTTAAATATCAATATTTTACACTATTTACATTCTTCAGACTATTGTCCTCATCTTGGTTGCAATTAAGATGAGGACAATAGTCTGAATAGTGTAAACTGTCTACTTGCCATAAAATAAAATGCTCTTGCACGATGCTGGACTATGTTTTAATTCCCACCCCCTCTATTCAAGAACTTGAGACGAACAGCAGTAGAAGAAAAAAAAAAAAAATTAATAGAAAAACATGCAAAGAGAGCATAAATTGTCTACCTGCCATAAAATGAAATGCTCTTGCACGATGCTGCGGACAGCACTGTTACTCCAAACATCACGGTTCAAAGTTTGGCAGGAAAACTCCTGAACGTTTTGGATATTAACCATCAACCATTTGTTTAGATTTGTGCCTTCATCGCGAGCCTGAAAGAAAAAAAAGGCAGCTTTCTAATCTGATATAATTAGCATCAGTGGAACAATCATTTTGCTCAAGTTGGGTCTTCTTTTAACAATAACAACAAATGGGCAAACATAATTGACTTCCATATACAAAATGCTTTATGCATTAAGATTGCCTGACAAAAAAAGAATAAAATTTGTGTCTTTTTTTAAAAATCACAATACTATGTACTAAAACAAAAATAACTGAAAAGTTAATTCCACAAATAAAAAAGATTATGACAAAACTGAAAATCCTTGTCCAAGCCAAAAATACATCCCCCCTCCCCAAGGATAGCTCAAGCTTTTTTTTTTTTTTAAATTCTATTGTCATTTAGAAAACCACATTTTGTTGGCTTCCTTGTTTCACTTGTGTACATAAAAATAATTAAGCTCAAACTTTGATCTGTTATTTCTGAAGTGGGGGAGGGAGAACTCGCAGGTTCTTTGCCTTTATATGCAAGTCTTTTACTTTATGGGAAGTTAAAATTGTTTTGCTAAAATTAGGGGGGTTGCTTTGACATGAGATTTGATTGATTGAAGGAAGTTGCTTACAGTACATGGCGTTCCCAATCAGTACCTCACCTAAGTATTGGCCAAGTTCAATGCTGTTTAACTCTGGTGATTGAACAAGAATCAGTGTTTTAAGCGCGATTTGGTTGTAAGATTTTGACATGAAAATATAGTTATAAAATTTGGTTTAACAGAAAGCTACAATTGTGGACACCCAGTAAGTAACACAGTAATTGTCTGTGAGACTAGCATGCTACCCAATATTCCATGTAAAATTAAATAAATCTTTGCATAAAATTTAACTAATATGAGGGTCATTCAAAAAGTTCTAAGCCTCACCCAGAAAGAGTTAGAGAAACAAGACAGCTTTTTATTACGTTTCAATATAGCTCCCCGCAACCCCGACATCAATGCACTTGGTCCAACGATGCTTAAGCATCACAAAAGGTGATGTCATAGTCTTTCATAAACTCTTTTACAACACACATGATCTTATCAATTTCCAAACTGGTGACCATACAGGTGTGATTTGTTTAGGAATCAGGAAGAAGTCAGATGAAGTTAAGTCTAGTAAGAGGGATGGGGTAGCTTTTCAAATTCACAGTTGGCCGATTCAGCGATTGCAACTGGCACAGTGTGAATGGGTGCATTATCCTGGAGCAAGAGCATATCTGCCCTTAGCTTCTTTCTACATTTCAACTTAATTGCTTTCTTCAGTGCATAGCACTGTCCATTAATAGTTTTCCCCATTTTCCAAGAAGTCTTTTCATGATTACACCTTCAGAATTAAAAAAAAAAAAAAAAAAAAAAAAAAAAAAACCTTGCCAACAGATGCTATCTAATTGGAATTCTTCGGGGGTAGAGAACCAAAATGTTTTCACTACTTATTTTGATTTAGGTTTGAAGTGGTGAACCCAGGTTTTGTCTTGAGTTAATAATCTGTAGTGGAAATTCTCAGGGTTAGCCTGGAAGCAAGCCAGAAGTGTCCTTAAAATGTCAACCCTTTTCAGCTTCTCTAATGTTAACATTCTTGTAGGCAGTTTGCTCATTCCCAAGATCTCAGTTAAAACATTATGGACCAAACCAAAATAAATGTCAATGGACTTAAATATCTGCATTAAGATATCTGTCATCCAAAACCATATGATGAATGACATGAACTTGTTCATCAGCGGTTGATGTTTTTGGACGACCTGATTGTGGGTCTTCTTCTGTGCTGTCCCTACCCCACTTGAATTCTGCAGCCCCCTTCTTCACAGTTGCATTGGAAGAGGAGTCCTCATAGATTTCCTTGGGTGTCATACCTTTCTTTTGCAGATACTTTATGACTGCTCGGGCTTCTGTTTTGTCCATTTTTAGATTTGTCACACACCTTACACCTTTGTATGGAGCCTCACCTGCACGGAAATTAAGATAGAAATCTGAATTAGTTTTATAAGAAGTGGTAGTATGTGGCCACAACAAAAATGTTCAGCTATGGCTCTTCTTTCTAGGTGAGGCTTAGAACTTTTTGAATAACCTCGTATAAGAATCAATTTTAACAGAAAACGTAATATTTTAGGTCCTAAAAATTATTTTTGCAAATTTAACTTCAACAGATTAAATTTTCCCCCTAATGTTAAAAAGGTACCTATGTTAATGCACTTTTTTTTTGGTCAAGTGTGAATGAGTGAAAATATCATTCCAAAGAGTAAAAATATTTTTGTGCATGAAAAATAAGAATCATCATGGACTTACACTGGCAAATGTTCCCTTAAAAGTGAGGTCTATAGGTGGCCGGAAAAGCTCCTCTAATGTTTGGTGTTTTGAAGTGATACTGCCACTCCCTTGTATCATCATTTGTTCCTGTTGACCTACAACAAAATAGAAAAAAATAAAAAATACACAAAGAAAAACACATCAAAAGAGAACAAAGCATACATTTTAACACCAATCTTTCGATTTGTGTGCACACAAAAGATTTTGTAAATTCAAACTGATTAATCATCCAATCACTTGATTATTGCTTTAAATTTTCTCCTTTAATAACATGAGCAAGACATAATGACAGATTTTTTAAAGCCATGGATGCCATGCTTTTCATAAGAAAAAATCTTTTAAGTAGAGTATCAAATTATTTAGATAAAAAAGAATTTTAAATTAGAGTTTATTTTTCCTCATTAAATATTTGGCAAAATTTAACATTTGTGCCCTAACAGTTTTTCTATTGACACTACTGTTATTGTATATTACCAAGACTTCCATGGCACTTGTTTATTTACAAGTTTATAAAAATATGTGACAATGTGATATTTATTGTTTTATAAAGGAATATATTTAAAAAATCTTTAATAATTTATAAAAATCTACAGAAATCATCAAAATATATGAACCAACTACAATCATATAATAATTCTGCTTGTTCCTCTGTTTGTTACTCTCTACACAAGCTTTTCCTTCCCCTCTACCTTTTTATAATCTATAAACGCTACTCTCCTCAGCCTTTCTCTCACCTTTGCCAAACAGAAGGGTAGTAAAGAGTGAGAGAGTAGGAGAAAGCCTATAGCACTACTGTAGCAGTAGCAGTTTAAGCTGGTGGTTGTAGCAGTAATTGTGTGTGTGTGTGTGTATATGTGTATATACTGTACAATATAGTAAAAATAGGTGGGTTTGTTGTTGTATCCTGCGACCTAATAACAAAATTTCTGGCCTCTACACCCTCGGCCATTACTTAGTTGGTCTTGTTTGTTTACAATGGACACAGGAGCCATGATTTTTCAGTAATAAAAAAGAAAAAAAATTTTTCTCTTTCAAAATCTCTCACAAAATAGCGTACAGTATTTTGGTTACAGTCTGTGCATATGCTGCTTAATATAAGATGACAGTAAAGTAGCTTCTATGGACATTACTTTTATAGATATTTTAATAAAATTACAGTGTTATCGTTATTTTATTATCCAATACCTTTATGTTTGAAGATGTTACGATCATTTGTAGTATGACAAAGTAAAATTTTTCCAGGAAATCATAATTATCCTTCCGTGGAAATTCCACAGGTTCCGCCAGTGCAATTTTTATTATTTACCATTTTAAAAGTAAATATGAATTATTTTAATTCATAATTTTATAAAAATTATAGAATAAAGAAATTCAAATAAACATGATTTTTCTGGCCATTATATTTTCTTCTCAAATTATTTTATATCTCTGATTACTATTTGTTCTAATTTCTTTTTATATAAAACTATGATCAAGGATGGTTAATCAATAGAAATCCAAGGCCTGAAATTCTAACAATTAAAAGTTACACCCGACTACTCTTTTATGGGGAAAAAAACTTTTTTTTTTTTAAATCTTTGCTAATATTTTTAAAAATGCCCAGAAAATCTGCCAATAGATTATTTACTGTTAACCAAGTTCTAACTGATGATAAAAAATGAACGCTATAAACACGTTGACTAAGACTGGTGAATAGCTTTCTTTGAAATATTTGGCAAAACATTGATGAATTGCTAATCGATTTGCACTTTATAAAATGGTAAATGGTAAATAAAGATTCCATTACATTTGGTTCACATATTTTCATAATTTAGAGTAATTTCTTTTTAATTAACGAATTTAAAAAAAAAACAAACAAAAAAACGCTAAATTGTTTTTATATTTCTTTAATTCAGTAAATGATAAACATTGCATTGTATTAGTTGTTTTGCATATTTTTTGTAATCTAAATAAAAAATTTTTTGCAAATAAACACTAATAAATAACTTGTGTTTAATATTTGTGTTGTAAATTCTCGAGCACAAAGAAAATGTATAAATTTACTTTGACATGATTAGGTTTTATTAATTGCTTTTTAAATCAAGAACCTGTAAAAAGCAAATCAAAATTTATAGACCTTCTTCCCTTAATTTATTCTTCAACATGGAATGTCTTAACTACTCACGTGCCTCAGCCTGGAAATCTCGAAAACCATCGAATACAGATCGTGCAGGACGCCTACCACGAAATCCTGAAAATAAAATAAAATCATATTTTAAAAACAAACAAAATTGCAGTAGCAAATCAGGATTCAACACTTTATATCTAGAAAATGAAAAATGTACAAACATTTATTAATCTATACTTGGAAAGATACACGTTGCTCAACAATTGTAGTCTTGTGCCAACTAACAACTATTTGAGTAAAGCTAGATTAAAAATAAAATAATTTGCATTACATTTACAAAAACGAATTTAAAGTTTTAAAGTATATTTCTTATTTTTTTAAATTGTCCCATACTTTTAGATCAATGAAGAACATTGCTTAAAATCATTTTTATTTTATCATGACTACAGATATAGTGACTGATTGAGTTATAGCCAAGAGTTGACCAAAAAATGACATTTTTTTTTTCATTATATACATTTCATTTACATTTTCCTAACTTCATTAAAAAAGAATTTAAGCAAAATTTTCAGGAAATTGCTTTTCTTAAAAAAAGGGTGGGGGGGAATAAAATGTGATGCACAAATAAAATATGAAGAAGGTATGAAGGTGAATGATCAACCGTAAGAAAAAGATTTTGCACTGAATATGGCCCCATGGTACAGGGGGTGGGGGTGGATTCAGTCTTGCAAGTTCAATGTAAAAATACTGTATGTAATGATCAGGGAAGCATCCTCTTAGGAGTCCACAAAACAGTGGTTTATCGAAAGAAGCAGCTCAAGTGGAACTTACATCTCACCAATAGAATATGAAGAGAATAACTGGTTCACTACATTGTGTGTGACATAGCAAGTCTTAGCCATGAAGGTTAGAACTGGAGTAACTAGGGAATATAGTTCATCTGAACACTTTCCTATGGAAATAATGACAGAGCAACAAGAGTCTTGAGACATTTTGTTTGTGGGGAAAGGGGTTGTAAGGCGGGAAATAATTCATAAAACGACAAAACAGAGACAATGTCTTTTTTTTTTTTTTTCCCCAACACTTGAAACTAGGAAATGAAAGCCTGGCAGCTCCTGTTACCTGTCGCAGCAATGATCCATTTTTTGTTTGATCTGGTCTTTGTAAAGATAAGGATAGCAATAGGAGCCAGGTACTTACTAGAGCAATAAGGGAGACATAACCATTTTCCCCAGTATCTTTAACAATTGACAAATTTTATTTGCAGTCTGGTTGAGACCAATAGGTGCTCAAGGTAAGGTGTCTCCCCAAGGGAACACATTATTCATTTCAATCCATGAAAGTTCTGGTTCTACTTGATAATGTAACATCACTAGTTTGGCATAGAACGTGACCAACTAGTTCTTGCCCCATTGAGCTGTCAGGTCATTTAGATTTTAGGAGATGCACCTATATACTGTTGTATAATCAAGCATGGATATTCACAAAAGATTGAAGGAGACCTTGGAGGATGTTTGCGTTGATCACTTGGGCCTCGAAGGACTGGCTGTTTACAACTATCCTCAAGAAGGACTTTATAATTTACCAAGTTGTACACTGCTTGCCTTTTAACTCATGCAGGTTGGATTATTTGTATTAATGTTCCTCACACAGATTTGGTAGCAGTGCATAACATTGGTTAGCACAGTTAAAGGTGATGCTATCTTTTAGCGTGAAGTTGTACCAATAAACTACCTCCATTATCAAACTTCTTCCAGGGTGGAATTTTGCTTGATACTCCAATGGAAACTTATTTCTGTCTCATTACTTGAGGGGAAGTACATGCAACAAGAGCATAAGTGAGTCCCCCACTCAGTCAAATAGTCCTTAGTTTAATGCAGAATGCAATGCCATTGTCAGTGAGAAGTTCATCTGGGAGATAGTGTTCAGAGAATACAGCTTTAAAATGGTTAATTATATTGACTGAATCTTGCCAATGCAGCCGTCACCAAATAGTAAATCATGTCGAACTGCAGTCAATCAATGTTATATATTTTATCATCATTATGAGTAATGTCCATCCTCACCTGACTCCATGCCTAATTAACATCTAATTCGCCTTTCTTCCAGTTTGCTGATAATGGATCAATGGCTTGGTATTCTCTGATCACTGCTAACTTTTACACTGAAAGATTGATCTGTTATGCAAGTACAGGATTCATTTGCTGCCAGAATGTTCACTTTGGCAATGAACAAATTTTTATTTAATCTGGACCACATTAATTCACTGATGTTGCACAATTTTGATCTGTTTTATCACTTATCAACTTCTCCGTCCAGTTCTGATTTGATTTCAATAGCATTACATTCACCAAATGTCATACCGTTTCATTGATAAGTAATACAATCACAAAGAGTGCTTCTTTCATAACTTCGGAGGGTACAAGAATGGCGCTGACTAGCTTGTTTCCCAGACATTTATGCAATGTGGCTGACTTTGTGGCATTGAAAGCATTTGTACATCAGCACATGCTTTTGTACGGCTTGTATTGATGCCGATATTTCTTGTCAAAATGGTTGGACTGAGAACATCTGTAACAGATGACACTGTTACAATTGGTAGTTGGAGGCGAGTCATTGTGGTTTGCCGTTTGCTGTGTATTTGCAGCAACTTGCTCCTCAGACTTTATCCTAAGTCATGATGGTATGGGTTCTGGTTAGCAGTTGACCTAAAGTCATTTTATCCATTCTGGATGATGCTCAAAATAGTTGCCTGACATGGCTTGGCTGTCCTGACACAAATGTACATGTCATACATTATTTTAGCAGTTCTCAGATTAGTATGCTAAACTTCCACACTTCTGCCAAAAACACATCCACTGTTTCACTCAGGTGAAAACACCACATCATAAGTGATGAAAAGAGGATACTTTACAACAACATAGAATGTGGCATACCATGGAGTGAAATAGGCCCCTAGCCATGATACTAGATTGGTATTATATATACACAAAATGGAATGATTTCATGCTCTAAGCTCCTTTCGGAGAAACAACTGATTGTTTCAAATAATGGATTCTGCCAAAAGCAATAAAAAGGCAGCAATTGATGAAAATCATCCTGAGAAACAGAAATGGTGTCCAATAGGATAATTACTCAACTGCATGTTTCCTTTCTAACCAGACAAAAATTGTGGGTTTGGGAAGTTTTCACTTATTTACCATATTCATCAGATACTGCCTGTTTAGATTACTGTTTGTTCAAGTCTTTACAAGTTTCTCTTAATTTAATAAAAAATTAACTTTCATAGAATATTGTGAAAGGCATCTAGCACAGTATTCATTGAGAAAAATAATAAAAATTCTGAGAGGATGGAATTTTGAAGTTATCTGAAAACTGGCAGAAAATAGTAGAACACAAATATGTTGTTTAATAAAATAAAAAATTCGCACTCTATTTTCACTTAATAAACCCAACAAACTTTTTGGTTGCATTAATACAAAATTGAATCCCTGATTTATGAGTTATTAAATGAATATTGATTACTTACAAGTATATTTTTTTTAAAGTTATCTTCACTCTTTATGTTCTATAATTGTTTAATGGCTAAGATCAAAATATTCTTGGCACAAGACACAAAACTGCAGTGAATTTAAATAAATGAAGAATTGGCTTTACAAATTTTCTAATATTAATGATATTGAAAGGAACAAATAGGAAAGCATTTGGATTAATCAACATTTCCTTTTCAGCAAACAATTTGGTCAAAAAACTTATTTCGTTCGACCAAAGAGAATGGATCCATAAACCTAAGAAAATTAGGTATTTGAAATTTTTACTGTATAATGTTCAATTTATGAAAAAAGTATTGGGATTTGTTGTGTAATTTTTTTTTTATCAGACTACAAACCTATGAATATATGTATGAGGGATTCAGCTACGTATTGGAATCATTTTCAGGTCCTCCATCATCAAATGGTCTGCAAAAAGATCTGTGCCTGTCAAGATGGGCTCCAGTTTCATTTGTGGTTCTTTTAAACTCTACACTTGATTGAAACCAAAGGCTCGTGAAAATCAACTGAAAGAAATATAGCCATAACTCATCTGACAAGACATCACAGAATAATGCACTTCCACAGTCCAATGGCAGCATTCGCTAGTGCCGGTGCAGTAACTGATGTCAAGTTTCCCTTGGCAAACACGAATGGATTACAATAACAATGCATTGACCATATGGTCGAACGGCACCAACACTGAATTGGGAAGTGTTTACCATTCTTGTCAGTCCTGGATAGCCTACAGCTTTAATGTGCCAATGATGTCTCTTCAGATTTCACATATTCCAGGCATATCCTTAACACTGTTGGCTAAAGTTAATACAGTTGCCACCTTGAAAATAGAGCGCCTCACCTTTCTGGCCCTGTAAATCCTGTCTGTATCTCATGGCTTATACAGATATGCTTTTATTTTTACCTCTTACACCATAAATATGTCATCTGGTATTTTTTACAAGTAGGAGAGGATAAAATACTGCTGTCTAATTTTTTGGCACTTCAATATATAAGGGTGTCGTTTTTTAATGTACTTGGTTCAACCAAAGAGAGAGACATGTTGAGTCATTTGGTCAACCTGGATCAAGTACTCCTTTATAATAAACTTCTTGGAGTAATGCTCTCTATCAGATTGATAGTCATCTTGACTCAAGTATTGTCATTAGCAAATGGATAATTGTTGTAAATGGCTATATTTAACAGTGTTAATTAACCAGCTGCTATATTCATTGTTAATATTGATCATGAAATGTTATCACTGGTAGCTCAGTTTTTCTTGATGGAAAAATATTTTTCTTGTTAACTCAAATGAATTAGAAACATTGGAAAGTTTTATATTAGAAAAAAATGTATTGGAGCAGATTATATCTAAAGCTTTCTGGATTTAATCTGGTAGAGTAAAAAACTTTTTATAACTAAAAACTATCAAGAAGTTATTTTACAGACTTTCTTATGCAAGAAACTGAAAATTCAAAAGTAAATTTCTTATGCTAAATGAGTCATGATGGCAAAAGAACAACTTGTATCTGCTATCAGAAAAGCATGTTTAACATTTTGTTTCACAACTGAATACAAATAGAGACGTTCAATTCACTTCATTCTAATTTTGCATGCATCAGAAACTATAAAGTATTGTTAAAATTAAAACTTATTACTGGAATTTTTTAATTAGCTTGAATTTTTTAAATTTAATGAATTTCTACAACAAAGATGCAAAATTCCTCTTTTACAATATGACAGAAAATGTAGCATGAGATAAAGATTAAAAGTAAATAAAAACAAATTCACCAGAACAAAAATTATTGAGTTTTAATACCCAAATTTTTTTTTTTTCAAGCTATAGATATTTAACTTCATTAATATTCTACTAAATTTCCTAAATACAACTTTCAAGTGAATTTGGTTATTTTTAAAGAAATCCATTCTTTTAATGTTGACTAAACTGAGTGATGAGAATTAAAAAAAAAATTATGGGCCAATATTGCATTTTTTTGTTAATTATTTCTTCCTTTCAGAGAAAAAAAAATGAATAAGTATGACAAATGTTGGCCAAAGGCACTTTACGTGACGATTTCTATTTCAGTTCCTTTGCAATCAGTTTTTTCTTTTACTGGATGAAAATTTATCCTTAATAAATAAATAAAAATACCTCCCATCATCTGCACCTTTTCTTTGACATCTTTATTTCTAAAAATTATTTTATTTCTAATAATTACATTACCATTCAAACCTTCTCATCAACTGAAATAATTACCTGCATGCACAAAGTAAAGAAACAAGTAAATATAAAAATAAACTGAACTAAGACTACATTGAAAGTTTCAAGCTTCTTTAGTCAAGAATTTAACCCCCACAAAGGAACTATTAGAGACATTGATTTAGTTGAATTTCTTCAGGTTCTTTGTGACTCATTATTTTTAGAACAATCAAACGTTGAGGGAATTTAAAAGTATTTTCTTATGATAATTTTATAAATTTAACATTTACAGAATTCTTTTATTTAAATTTTAATCCGAAAAATTTAAATTCTGTAACTTGAGTTTTCAATATGTATATATAAAAAAAATTACTTTCCAATTAAGTACATTTTCTCAGGTTTTATTAGCTGTCAAACAGGGTTTTGGATTGAACAGTAATTCTGCTTTTGCATATTGGCTATATTAAAAAAAAAAAAAAATTTTAAATAAAACCCCAACAGTATTTATATTCTGGGTTGGATTCAAGTAAAATTAAAATTTCTTGTAAGAACTTTTGACTGCTTTTAAATCAACATCATCTGAAATGAGTTTTTCTAAGGATGTGAAATGCATGCACACAAGAAATGGGATCAAGAAATCAGTCAAGAATAGGGAGGGGGGAGTACACAGACATATACTGTGATATGCAGAAGTAATGAAAGTAATTTCTACATTGCTAATGACTTAAAAATTGAGCAGGTTATGGTAAATACTTGGGCTATAAGGAAAAATAAAAAAATGTTTGTTTATACATAGATTTATTGATAAATAGAAATATTTGGTATTTGATATTGCGAAAATAATAATGAAGCAAGGTTAAAAAAAACAAAAGAAAAAAAGTTTTAATGGTTTACTATTGACACTATTAATCTGCAAATTTATGCTGACCAATTAGAGCAAACTATACACTATGACCAAAACAACTTACATGTAAATTTGTCTACCTGGTTGGCACATGCAAATGTTATTAGAATGGCCAAGGCAAAGAGTACATTCTCAGACTCTTAGAAAGATATTTCTACTATAGCTGATGAAAGCTCATCAGCAATTTGCCTATCATCACTATCTCAAGAAGTGGCTTCATCTGGAGTCAAAATATTATGGCTTGATGAGAGTAAATTCAAATTCTTTGATGGAAACAATCTGACACATCTGAAGAAAAGACACTTCATTTGAACTCATAAATATCATTCCAACAGTTAAACAAGGTGATGGATATATAACAACTCAAGGTTGTTTTTTTCTCCAGTGTTACTGACACATTACATATCATTGAAAAAAAAGAACATGCTTTGACCAGTGAAATTTCCCACAATACTGAGAGGTTGGATTTTTCAGCAAGATAAGGATTCCAAACATATTGCAATGAAAATGAAAAAATGATTCCAAGTAAAGAAAAGTTTTCAAGTCACCTAACCTGAATCCTATAGAAAATCTGTGGAAAGGGCTTCAAATTCAAATCCATCAGAGGAATACCCAACACTTAAGCAATCTTATAAACAGGAGTGGAGAGAAATTGTTCATTTCTGCAAGAAGCTTACCACAAATTAGCATAGGTTGGTTGATTTTTTGCAACATCATGTCAATCCTTGTTGAGTTATTTAATGTCAAATTTTGTATAGGGTACCCTGTAAAGATTAAATTCAGTACACAAGTTTAAAGGTCAACCAGACCAGTCTCTCTGATTACTCCATGCTCAGGTGTATTTTAATGCCAATTATTGTCATATTAAATAGTAGATGTACCTTTAAATATCAAATGTTTTTATTGGGGTGTGTTACTTTCTGTTGTATTTGTCAAATTTAAGTGTAGACAAACATTTTTTTATTCTGCCATAGAAACAGAAATCATTTTAGAAAGAAAAAAAATTGTCCATTACATTTGTATTCCACTAAATATGTGCTTTTTATTAACAGAAGTTATATAAATGCTTAATTATACAATCACTAACAAAAGTGCACAAACAAATTGTATTTACCATATAATAATGTACACATGTCAAAAATGTCAAAGTGTTTTCAAGTAACAAAGACAAAAATAAAAACCATCCAAATGATATTTCCACAAGAGAAAAGGGGAAAATATATACAGAAAATAGTAAGCAATAATCACAAAGGCAATCAAAGAGGCAGAAGCCCACAAAACAACAAAAAATAAATAAACAAACAAAACACATGACAAAGATTTAAGAAGCTGTCATAAACACACATAAATACAAACCTATGGTAGTGTCAGCAGTGATCATCTTCTGGACTACAAACAGAAGAAGGTTAGTAAGTTCAATAACCTAAGAATATTACAAAATTGAACTGAGAAAGTCAAAATTAAAGATTTTTTGGAGTGAAAAATGTTTGAAAGTCAATTTTCTCTAAAACTGACTTTCATATAACCATGAATTTAAAAAATACTTGTTACACTTGTGGAAATGAAAAAAAAAAAAAAGTATTTTAATTATTTGATTTGAATTATAATCAAAAACACAAAAATAATCTTTTCTAAATAAACTCACAGGAAAATAACCACTGTAACTAAGAATAATAATAGATTCAATTTAAACAATTTTCTGTGATCACAGAAAATTGAAATACAGAATCACATATCTGAAATGGAATCTTGTTTTTATGTAAACTTCAATAATAAATAATTAATTAATCATTTGGCATTCTTTCAAAACTTAATAACTCTGCAATTTGTTAAACTTTAATAAACACATACAAGTTATATTAAAATTTATTTTACAAATATTTCTTTTTCTCCTGAAGACATGAAAAATAAAAGGAAGAACAAAAGTTTTTACATTAATTACATTTTAAAAATAAAGGTAGTCATTAATTGTTCAAATAGCTCACTATGCAGATCTATTTTTAAATAATGTTGTAATTGTCAAAGACACTGAAAGAAGTGGACATGTGAAGGTAAATAAATCAGGTAATGGATGTTAGTGTAGAAATTAGAAGCATTACACGTTTCTAGCATAAAAAACAAAAAAAACAAAATCACTTTAACTTTTTATTTCATTAAAACACTTTACAAAAGAATTTATTCACAAGGATTTTCATTAGTTTACATTCATTTCCTCTAGACATTTTACTTTGACAAATTATACCATATTCTAAGCACCTTGTTTTATTTGTTAAACTTGAATTGTTTTCATTTTTGTATCCACTATCTTTACCCAATTTCTCCATCTTCTCAGGTCCACTTTAGCAATAAATTACGGTTGTCAATGCCAACTTGTCTGCTAGAGTTCTTCAGTGGCTTGTAGACAACTACAAATCAATTTATAATTGCATCATCTTTGCCATTGTAATGTTTTCAAATTTAAGAGGAAAAATATACTTTAATAACACACTATTATTATTATTTCCCAAAATATACTTAGAGTATTTTTTCATTTATTTTTTTCTGCATCATTTGTGTTTTTGAGATAAGTAACATATTGCCAAGATGGATGAATGTAGTGAATTGTCTATGATCCCAGCCACAAAAATTGAATACATATCCCCACCTCGAGACAAATGGCTCCAGTATCTAAAATTTCATATTTTCTCATTTTTATGCAGGAAAAAAAGGAGGGGTGTTGTTTTGCAAATTCTGCCACCATTCTTTGAGTTGAGACAATCAAAGATCACCTATAATCAGAAACCCATTTGGCATAAACTTTCAAAAACTAATTTCTATTAAAACAGCAAACAATTACAATTTTGTTGAGATCTAAAGAGATGCAGAGTGATTTTGTCCTTATGTTTTGAAAATATGCACTTGCCAAAGAACCTTTCAGTATCATAACAGTTGAAACAACTGACTGCAGTGAGCACAGAATTTTGAATGGGATTAATCGTAAGCATTCATGGAGAATTCTTATTGGAGCCATGATAGAATGCTGCCATTAAACTGTAAGTCAAACATGCATCAGGGCCATGATATTGCATCTGTACGAGATTCAGCAGCTTACTGCGAAAAGAATCATAGGGAGATGTTGTTGAATATGTTTACTAGCAGTTATCATGTGTTGTGCTTAGTACACATTTTAAATCTCGTTGATGAATTCTTCTCATGTTGACAAGCATTTGTTAAGCTTTACCGCTTTTATCAAATCAGTTTTTTCTTTTTTTATACAAAATCTGAGCCAAAAACAGAAATACTTGAAATGACTTGGAAGTTTCTTTCCTTAAGTAACTAGTGAAACCCCCCACTGTACTAGTGAAATTCATTGTTTAATGCAGCCAAACACCACTCATGTGTGTAATTTTATGAAAGATTCTTTAAGCAACAAAAGAGCCATAATCTGGCAATAGACAGGATTCTGAAATTAGCAAATGACTATCAACAACACCATGCATCTTACCATAATTTGTGTTCAATGTGCATTTCATTAACAAGCACTACTCATTTAATGAGTCTTGTGTAAGCTCAGTCACTACTTGCATGCATTGTGTGCAACATGATAGAAGAGGGAAATCATTATCTGCATAGTGGAAATCAAAACCGTTTGGCCTGATTAGATTAAATGTGCATGGCCCATTTTTATCCTTGCTAGTGTAACTTTTTTTCTATTCAGCTTGGTATTTTGTTCCTGCCCCCGCTCCCTAGGTTTTGTTCATTGGTAGATTTGGTTTCTATTTCCATATCTTCCAATTCTTTGGGTTGAGTTATTGATTTATTAAATTTTATATCCAACTTATCTCTATTTATGGAGGTTGATCGGGACCATAGTTTGGTTTGTATGGAGTCGGATTTTGTTGGAGATTTCTTTCCATTTGTTGCTTCAGTTTATTCCAGAGAGAATTTTGTAGTACCTTTGTTTTTATATTTGTCTTTATTATATGACTTTACATTTTGGCTTTTAGGGGGAGTTGAGGAACCCGCTTTATTGTGAAAGTTTCGTTCTTCAGAATCGTCCATTCCTAATATATTGTAACTGTTGTGAAGGGGTATTTGTTGGTTTATTTGCATTTTTTGGTTAACTTGGTTTGATTCTAATTTATCCTTAGGAATTTGTTTCCGATTTTGATCACTTGTTTTGATTTTAATAGATGTTGTTGCTATCTGATCCTTGTTAACCTCTTTATGGGTTGTTTTTAAAGTTTTGATTAGACTTTTAAGTTCAGAGATGAGTTTGTTAAGTAAATCTTGATCATTTATTTGGTTCGATTGGTTTTGTTTTTGAATGACTTCTGCATAAGTATTTGCTTTTTGATAGGATTCCACTATTTTCCTCACCTTCAGGAAGCTAATATTTCTCTTGTATTTTACTTCTGTGATTTCTTTTCTTTTTTTAAACATTTTACATGTTTTTGAGTAAGCTGGGTGATTTCCATAGCAGTTTGAGTATTTTGCTTCATTTGAACATTCTTCTTCAGAATGATTAGGTTTGTTTTCATCACACTTCCCACATATTTTCTACTCTCTGCAAATTTCCTTGTGGTGCCCAAATTTATGGCATTTAAAGCCTTTAGATTTTATTCTTTGATGGTATGGTAGACATTTGCAAGTAAGTGTTAGGGATTGTCATGACTAGCCGATTGATCAGATCGGGCTTCTCTGTCCAGCTCAGGTAAAGAGCCAAAGTGGTGTGTTGCATGACTATGACCTCTTTGCACCTGGATCCTGGTCTGCTCAGCCACCAGGATCCCATCTCTAGGCATCATGGGTTGCCACCCACAACCAACAGGTCCCCCACCCGGGAAACTTTTACTCCCTGCAGAGGTGCAGTCAGTGTATTCTGAAGCCCCGCCAACAGGGCTAATTTTTCTTTTTGTTTAATCATCTCACTCTCAAGTAAAGGGGATAAAAGCCATTAAGATGCAATGCATGACCAAATGTGAAAGAATCTGAGAGTAAAAAAAAAAAAAAAAAAAAAAAAAAAACATTAAGACTAAAAACAGGAATGTAGGAGACAGAAGATGTCAACTGACATTGCATTTAAATTTTTGAAGATCATAGTTGACGAGAAAGCAAGAAATCAAAGAGTTCTACAAGCAAGAAGTGCAAAAGAAGAAACTGTTAGCAGAGAACTTGGGGTGGGGGTTACATCTAGCAATTTCAACTGTAAAATGACGAGATTTTTCTTTTATGTGTAATGTGTTTTCTTATTTTAATTTATTATCAATTGTTTTCATTTTTATTGAAAATATCTAATTCTTTACATTTACAAAGTGAAAATGAAATTATGGAAAATTTGAAACAAAATCTGCAACCCTATAAATTTAAGTACTTTAACTTTCATAGGATTTCTATGACAACACATTTGTTAATACTCACAATAACATTCAATGGAGCTACAGATTATAAAGATTAAGAAAATGATTAAAATGCCATCTTTTTCTACCAATTTTTTTTCCTCTCTCAACAAATTAATTCATGTATAGACTTGTACAAGTTCTAAAAGTACCTGTAGTTAATCAATCATTTTGAAATTGTATAATCAGCTCAAAATTATAACAGGATTTTTTAAAAATAGTCAAACAAGAAACAAATAAAAAAAATAATGAAATCCAATTCAATTTGACAAAGTCATGAACAAACATACTATAAAGCTAGCACATACTGCTTTTTATTTTAATGATAACAATGGGAATATATTCAGGTCAAGTACTTGTGAAAGTGCAATGATCGCATTTTGACACAAAGCACTAAGTGCTCTTTGTATAGAACCCTGTGCTATGTTAGTGCAGTTCAACAAATAATTTATACATAATTTATTCATTCAAAAATCTTGATACTTAGTTTTTCTAATAAAAAAAATTAAAAATCTTTACAGTATCTGACAGTTTATCAAATATTCAAAATTTTCTTTAAAATTTCATCTTGAAAAAAATCTTGTTATTCATCATTTGCTTTAGATAAATTTTTAAAAATATTTCAAATAAAAATTTCTGTGACTGAAAGGAAGACAAAGGTCAAATAATAAATATTTAAGTTTCATTGAAAGAATAAAAATCATTAAAAATTTATATAAAAAAACTAAATAAAAATGAATAGTTACTGACCAAAGACAGGAGCATCATCTACAAGAATTTCTCTTTTCTGTGGAATGGGAGCTCGAACATCCTCCTCTCCACTGAAAAGAAAAAAATTACACAAATTCAACAAACCATTCAGAAAAGGTTGTCATAGGAGAGAACAAATGACAAAATATTCTTTTTATATTTTAATCATCAAATATTGCTTTATAAAACCACAAACTCCTATTATCACTCAACAAGTCCCGGGCCTGACATATAGATGGCACTACTAAAAAAATCCATATGATTTTTATGAAGTACTAACCTACAGATTGCATGTGATAAAATTTGGGCCCAATCGGATTATTAGTTTACAAATTACAGTTATTTAAGTGAAGCTACTATTGCAAATTTTCAAAACAATGGAAAAATCTGAATTTCATGTGTTGATAAAGCATTGCTTTCTGATAGGAAAAATACTGTTCAAGCAAAGCAATGATTTGATAAGTGTTATTCGGACTGCTCAGTGGGAAGAAATAGTCAAGAGGTAGAAAGTATGCTGACTTTAAATGTGACCGTACAGACACAAATGATGTTGAATGCTCAGATTGCACAAAATTGGCAGTTGTCCCAGAAAACACCAAAAAAGTCCACAAACTTGTTTTGGCTGATTGTAAATTGAAGTTGCATGAGATAGCAAAGGAGTTGAACATATTAGAAGGCAGTGTATTCACCATTTTACATGAACATTTGTGAATGAGAAAGCTGTGTTCAAAGTGGGTGCCACATTTGCTCACAGTCAATCAAAAACAACAACGCATCGACAATTCAAGAGTGTTGTTTGCAACCGTTTCAATGCAACAAAGTGTTTTTGCGTAAATATGTGACAATGGATGAAACATGGATCCACTACTTCACTCTGGAGTCAAATCAGCAGTCAGCTGGGTGGACAGCAGCAGGTGAAAGCTGTCCAAATCGACCAAAGACGCAAACATCAGTAGGCAAGGTTTTGGTCTCCATATTTTGAGAAGCACAAGATATTTTGTTCATTGATTACCTTGAGAAAGGAAGAACCATCAATAGCAAATATTATATAGCATTATTGGTGCATTTGAAAGCAAGAATTGCCAAAAAAACAGCCATAAATGAAGAAGAAAAAATGATCTTTCACCAAGACAACACACCATCTTGATTGCAACAATGGCAAAACTATATGAATTGCTTCTGCATCTACCCTATTTTCCAGATCTGGCATCCAGCGACTACTGGCTGTTTACAGACCTCAAAAGAATGCTCCAGAGAATGATATTTGGCTCCAATGAAGAAGTGCTATCGAAAACTGAGGCATATTTTGAGGCCAAAGACAAATCGTTTACAAAAAAGGCATTGAATTGTTAGAGAAGCATGGGAATCATTGTATCACCCTAGAAGAAGGTTATGTTGATGAATAAACTCAAATTTTGTCTAAAAGTTGTTTTATTAGTTAGGCCCGGAATTTATTGAGTGATGTGTTACATAACACAAATTGCTCTAGTTTACATTGCAAAAATGTGTCAAAATAGTTAAATTTCCTTCAATTTCAACTACTGATATTTCATTTATTTTCTAGGCTATTTAGCTAAAATTAGTATATATATTTCTACAGATACAATTCTTTCTATGTGTGAGGTTTAATTTTTAATCTACATCTTTTTAAATCATATCACTATTTCAATGATGGGTAGAATATTTTCAAAGTTGACAATTTCATAATGTTTTTAAAACTTGCTGTGCTTCAAATTGAGTCTCCCTACACATCAAAACAGTCTGATCTTAAAGAAAAGGAAACACTCATAAATTTAATGAGTGTAAGATAAGAGCTGTTGTCTTTCAGAAAAAAAATTCTCTAATTCTCAAGATTAAATTGAAAATTTATTTACATTTTCTTAAAAAAAAAATCTGCATACATTTATTAAAAATAAAATAAAAAATGAACTGGATATATGCTTTAGCTTAACTTTGGCACATGATTTATATAAAATTGAAATGCAACCAGTTTTTTTAAATTATTAGTTTACTTATTCTAGAGGTTGGGTCCTATTTCAGAGGTTAAAATATAATTGCTACATTTTCTTAGAAAATCTATTAATTTTTTTTTAACTTCTTTTTGTTGTTCTTCAATTTTTGCAAAATACATTGTCTTTTTATACCCCCACTCATTTAAGCCACCATGGAAGATAACAAGCATAACATCTTTTAAGCATGTATCTGTTCCTTTTTTTTCTCTCTCTCTCTTTTTTTTTTTTTAATGTATTAGTGCTTTCCACACCAAGGACCAAAACATAACTGCTTAATAACATTTACATTTAATTTTCTGTTCAGGAGATAATGAACTGCATGTCCTGAGGAGTAGTTTCTCTTCCAAGTTCAAAATGCAGGCCAAAAAAAGAAAAAAAAAAATCCAAATTCATTGCAATATATAAGGATAAAGTTAAAAGCTGTAATGAACGGAATAGGCATTACAGTGATGTAACTTTCAACTTCATTTCTACCTCTAAACAAACAAAGAAAAAAAGAAAATAAAAGTACAGTAAATCTGAGCATTCAAACACATTTATAACAAAGAAGAACGACTTCAAATAACCTTCAGTTACAAGTGCCAAAGCCAATGAGTTGCAGTATACTATTACTCCAACTTTTACATTGATATTACATCTCTGTCCAGCGCTGTAATCAAAATTTCAGTTATAACCAATGGTAGAAATAATTACTTTTGATGGCCTTCAGTGGATGATATTGCACAAGTGGCATCAACAGTTATCCTTAGATGAGACTTTGATATAATACAAATTTCAAGTGATAATAGGATATGAAGTGTTCGAAGAATATTGGCTATAAACAAATTCAAATTGCAAATTCCAATTGCCCAAAAGTTTGTTTTTTTTGTCAGTTCCTATAAATCTATTCTTATTTCAGTTTTTGAGTCTGAAGTTAGAGTTTTTGAATAAGCATTTGTTTGAAGAATTGATCAATGATTCATTTCATGAAAAAAAATTCCAAAGTTTTATAATCATAACTGTCCTTTTTTTGAAAAGTAAAAACTGCATAATTTCACAAAATTAGATACATGTATGAGAAAAAGAATTCATATTAGAGAAAAGAAGTGTTTTGATGAAACCCTCCACGAAAAATGAGTAATTTCAAAGTTTCAAGCATGTACCGCCAATGAATATTTTTTTATGACAAGTTCAGGATGGTATTACTTCTGACTTGTTTTTGCTCTACTATCAAATTGCACCCTACTCTACTGTTCTATCAAGTTTGATAATGCTGGCATAGAAGATATGGCTTAAAGTTCTAACATAGACATTATCACTACTGCTAGAAGCAATGGCTTATTAGAAAGTCGTATATATAGATAGATAGATAGATAGAAATGTAATAGAAAGTGAAACATCAGTCAAGATTATGAAATGACACAGAGATGAGCCATAATGTTGAAAAGCTCATTACAAAATCTGATCTTTTGGAAAAAATCTTAAAGATCAACCACCAACTCTCGAGGGAGTATAACTACAAGTTATGCCATTATGCTCAAGACAGCAAGACAATCATTTATTAAAACTGAATCAAACAAATGGCATATAATTGTGTATTTGGTAACAAAGACTGGATAACCCAGACTTGAGTGGGTTTTATCATTGGTCAGGATGGACCTGTTGTTTTCATTAGACATGAAGGAACATGTGTGAGTATGTATAAGTGTGCATTACAAGAGTTGATCAATCCAGTGAAAAAGGAAATGACAATCAAGTATCTAATGGGGAACCAAAGGTAATTGATAAAATAAAGACATTCAAAGGATCAGCCCATGATGAACAGTCCCTTGAAACCCTATATAGTGCAAGCCATAATAATGATCCAAGTAGAAAATTCTACTATTGGTTTAAAAATCAGATCATACTGTTGGTTACAGTCACACTTGAACTATCACATTTACACAAATATTAGATGAGAGCTGGTAAAGCAAAGAATAAAAATTAGTCCAACAAATCTGGAAGATGAAAAAATGTCTACAGATGTCTGAACCAGTGATCTAAATATCAATGAATTAATTAATCTGCAGATGAAAATAATGTCACGGTGATGGATGATTTTCACATAAATGAAATTGGCAGATTGATAGAAAATACTGGTCAGAATTGCATATCTACCTATTGAAATAAGTTCTTATTTGAAAAGTTTTGAGGGTACCAAGTTATTGTTTAATTAAATCATTAAGGAAAAAGTTTGTAAATACAAATTGAGAATTTAAATGTAGATAAAAATTTACTTTGTAAACATTGAAGTGGACAAAATAAAATATTTCCTTGCATGTCTCCTCCCCAAAAGTCAAAGAAGAAATTTGATTTGCACACAGATCCTAGTTTTGTTTATTTGAAGTATATGAATCCACATTTCATAGATAATGAATCACTTCAACCAAATTACAATGAGTGGATATCAACTTGGAATGACAAATCAGGGAGCTGAGTTTGAATTTCAGTTGAATTCCTTGCATTCACTTACACACAAATACCCTGGGAAAGGTATTAATCTGTTTCTTCCCTCCAGTTACAAGTTACATAACAGGACAGACTGGGTTCTATAGCCTTGGCTAGCAACCAGTCTACTGTAGAAAGCAATGGCAACCTACTGCGAGATAATCTTCTGCCTAATCAGTCATGTCTCAAAAGAGACATGATTGCCGAAAGTGTGTATCACATGGCACTCAACTAACCGACTGGCACAAATATAAAAACCATATATTCAGCAGTGGATTTTGCAAATCAATTATAAATAACAATCTTTATAATATAAACAGTAAAAGTTTGAAAACTGTAATTTTTAATAAATGCTATACAAAGCAGTTTCCACCTCAGTCAGTCAGTTAAGTGCCATACATGATACACATTTGGGTGATCATGTCTCCAGACAGACATGACTGATTAGGCAGAAGATTTTTCCGCAGTCGGTTGCCATTATTTTTTGAGGCAAACTAGTTGCCAACCAAAGCTACAGAACACAATTTGTCCTATTTAGCCCATAGCTGGAGAGAGAAATGATAGATTAATACTTTTCCAAAGGGTATTTGCCTCTAAGTGAATGCAATAAGTTCCGCCTCAATAATATAAAATGATGAGCATGTTGTCAAGTGGTTAGCATGTTCACTTTCCGACCATGACTCAGGTTGTCAGGTAAGTGATCACAGAGTGTGGCACAGTTGAAAATGCCTGAAAACCATACAAACACATGTTGACACAAGCTTTGTAAGCAAATTCAGTAGACAGAATGGTTTGTCAATGGTTGTGCTGGCAAAATATTTCAAGTCATCATGACAAAAAGGTTTGGTTTTATTTAAACTGTTGATCATGCCAGATGATGTACTCTCCTAGAAACACTAATTATGTCCCACTCAGCATAGTTGCAATATAAGCCATAGGTGGACTCTCTCCAAGTGTTGAACAAAAACAAATGTGCCTGAGCAAGCATCTGCAACAGGGATTGGCTAACAATCCTGGCTACAGAAATACTCAGATGTGAACAACCCCTTATTATAATAGAGAACAACAATATTGTTCTCTTTTGAAAAGTAAAATTTCAATAATTCAAATCAACTTTCCATGTTACTTTCGAGACAGCAGGGCAACGACCATAAGTGACACTGGCTACAGAGGACACAATTTGTCACAGCTCTAGATAAAGAGTCTGCAGCATTCAAGTACTTTCAAGATTTCTTTGCTAAACTACATCAGATAGGAAATAAAGACGATCATAGAGTGCAAGGAATTCCCCAAGAAGTTCGCTAGGATGGAGAAAGCAGCGTGAAACAGGTTTGTTGCAGTGGTTCATGGCTTCCTGAAAGTCCAAAACTATGTGGAGCTCGTTAAGATTCTGATGAAGAACTATGGCAAAATGGGCTGCAGGATGTCCCTTGGTCAATATCCTTGTCACTCATCTTGAGAAATTCAAGTAGAACATAGAGGCATACTGAGAGGAACAAGGCAAGTACTTTCACCAGCATATGCTAAACTTTGAATGCTGATACCAAGGATCATATAATGAAAACATGCTGGAAACACACTTGTAAATTTTTTATGGTCTCTCTTGTGTAATCTTAGAATAAATAAATTCTAATTTTTGACATTTTGTTCCCACTTTGCATGAACAAGAATGTTCACATTAGCTAGTTTTCCTAATGGGAATAAATAGGTAAATTTTAGAATTTGAAGGAAACATTAACTATTTTTTCATACTTTCTAGATATAAGCAAATAAGAGATAACAGTTGCTACCCAAGGACAGAAATCATGTTATGCATTGTTATTTTAAGATACTTTTTTACACTATCATAATTAATAGTGGATCCCTGGAAAAAAAAAAAATCAACACACTCGTTCCATGAATATTCTCAGCCAAATCATCTGATGTGGCATGATAAAACTATTTTAACATAATTTCTCGCCTATTTAAAAATAAAGAAAAAAAATATAAGTAAACATATGTGGATAGAGAGAATTTACTAATATGTTAACAGGTACCAGATTTGCTAGCCTCTAGGAGACATTAGTGAATGGGGGATCGAAATATTAGTGTTGAAGTTCAAAGCATTGAAATTTTAATCTAAATATGATTAAATGAAAGAAATGTCTTGTTCTCTTCTATATCAAAATGACTTTTATACTTTCATCTTGAAGGTCAGTAAATATTAAATGATGATATAAATATTTACTCTTTAGAGTTTGTACTTGTGGCCTTTGGCTCTTTGCCTGAAAGCATTTTATCAGGATTACCATCCATGTGCATCTCGACAGCCAATTGGAGATCTCCATTGCATGCCTCAATCATTTGTTCACCAACATCTGTTGTCACACCTGAAAGGAAACAATTGCAACTTGTGACTAGTAAGACATGACATCTTACAAATAAGATTGACTTTTTTTTTTGTATGAAGGTTAATTGATAAGTAAGGTCTACTACCAAGTGGTGTCATCAATAGTAGGGGAGTGAAACGTTTCAACATATAATCAGTAGTATATGAAGTCCTGTTTAAACATGTTGATCATCAGCTGTGTGATGACAAAGAAAAAGCAGTTACTAATCACAAGTACCTAAGATATGCATAAAGCAGTTATCAGTGATAGTAAATTTTGGCACTAAAAGTTTTGTGCCAGTCAAAATTTCGATGTCTAAAAACAATGAATTCAGAGTAAGACTAGAAAGGAGAACATTTTTCTTTTGCTTGCATCATCATAATTCAAGCCCACATTGCTGTCAAGAAATGGTGCAAATGGTAAAAAGACTGACATTCATAATTGTTCCCCACCATCAAATATATGAGTGTTCCCAAAAATGACATTGAAAAGCCAACATTTTTCACCTAAAGTCAAAGTTGTCGTTCACTGCTGGATCAAAAGTAGACCAGAAATTTTTTCCACAGACAGAATGAAAAAGTGGATACAATATTTTGGGAAAAGTAACACTGAATAATTACTATATTGGGAGGGAAAACAAAAATGTCATTTTGAAAAAGAAAAGAATTTACTTCATTTTAATACCAACTTCATTATTTTATCTCATCTAAGACTTATTTTATATGATTGGAAACTTTACTTCTCAATCAACCCTCATTTTTGAAAGTTTATAAATCAAAATATTTCATGGAGATACTATGGTAGTTTAACTGTGACCCATAATTAAGTTGTTAATATTGAAACTAATATTCTAAGTTAAGCATTACTGCCCCCAGGTTAGTACTGATTGAGTATTGAAAGTTGAAATAGCAACCAAAATTGGTGTTTTAAAAATTCAAAGGACAAGTTAAAAAAAGAGAAAAATGAAATCATCACTTTTTATCAGCATCATCTTTGGAAAACCCAAATGGCTATTATTAATAGTATTAAAACTACTAATCTGCAACAAGTCTACAGATTTATAGAACTGATTACAGTGGATTAAAGATGTATAAAATTGAGAAATTTTATAAGAAGCTAATAACCAACTATTTGCTTTTAAAATAGTCATATGATTGAAGTCTCGTCTAAATTTTTGGCATTCAAAAGAATGAGAAAAATTACAGCATAGCCTTATAATAATTCCAGAGGTTATTTTTTTCATTGTAATATAAAATCTGTATTGAAAGCCAAAATGTTACATTTATTGCTAACAATTAGATTATAAAGACAGCTATTATATTTTTAAGATCCAACTGATGGATACAAAACTTTCCAAAATAATTTAGACATCCTTTGTAACTTTAACGAAATGCTTGCCCAGTAGAACTTCATCTAGTGGTGAGACTGATAAAATTTAAGAAAATGCTGAACTAAGAAAACTAAAATTTTAAAAGAAAGAAAAGGTAAGATTCAAATATTTAAAGATTGTTCTGCTAAAATCTTCCAAATTTACAAAATCATATTACATCAACTGAGCATTGATTTTTAAATATCATGCTTTCTATCCACAATAGTAAGCAAACATTGTTGTGTAGCTTTTTTTCCAGTTCTAATAAATTAAAAGAAAGAAAAATAAGAGGGTTTTGTTTTTTTTGTTTTGTTTACATAATCATGATTGTAATACTTAAGAAGTTTTTTCTTTTTAACAAAGATGCAATACCAAACAAATATGAACAATGCAAATCACCAGAATTAAGGGTTTTCTTTTATTAAATTATATTATAATCAAGATTTTTCATTAACCTATCCAAACAGTCCAACTCCTAAACACAACAGTAGAAAGTTAAAGTTTTTTTCTATCACGTCAGTTTCAACATTCTCACGTTTTTCAATCAAGACTTCAGTTTTCTTTCACTTAATCCTCAAATCCAGTCAAAGGTAAAATGGTTTCAAATTTTCAGATCTCAAATAAAACCAGCAAACTCTTGTATGAGGATTCATGATTCTCAAGTTTTGTAATTTTATTTGTCTATATTTCTGAGATGTGGTAGTATTCACATTATTTACATTGTTTGGACTGTTGTCCACATCTTTATTGCCATGTTTACAACACAATATAGGTGTTGGCTAGTTCTAGTGACTTGACCCATAGAGTTGTGAGTTTAATACCAGGCTACAGCAGTGGTGAAAAAATAACAGAGTTGAGTTAAAGGAAGATAATTACAAGGCAACCGGAAGTGGCATCACACATGGAATAAGAATGTTATACCCCAGTGATCAAAATAAATTCCTAGCACCTAAAGAAGGCCAGTTTGTACAATGGTCGAAACGTCGTAAACATGGCAATAAAGATGAGGACAGAACGATGTAAATTATTAATTTGTTTATATAGCAATTTGCAAAGGAACTGAACCCTCAGAAAGACACATATTGCTTGTGTTTACCAAGATATAAGAAAACCTATTAACATATTTTACCAAATTTTGTTTTGGTGTCTTATCCATTAAAAGACAAATGACCTTTTTAAGATACATTATTTATACTGTTTTGGATTCCTCAAAGAATTCCACATTTGCACTTTGAGATGTAGATAAACTTTAAAACAATGAAGGCGGTTGACATATTAAACACTTTCAACTCAAGATTACCTATATAAAGAAACCAAAACAAGTTACCTAATTGTAGTAAAAGAAGACATTTTTGTTGTGGTGATAGACACAAGAAATACAAATGTTTTGCTTTTACTGAGCAACATTGCAGATGAATTTTCAATTGACTAAAATAGTCACATTTTTATTTCCCATTGTTGTATCTGACTGTAATTACATTAATTCTAGGCAACATCAGAACAAAGTCAACATAATATACAAAATACAAAGAGCTTCTACCACAAATTCTGGGTTGGTAAGCTTGTTTTACAAATCTATTTATGTAATTCTGTACCATATTAAACAACTACAACATGCCAGGATGTTTAAAATATCATTTCTAAAAGTTAGACTTTAATCACCTCTCTAACATAGGTACCTCTGCTTTTTTTTTTTTTTGCAATAATTCACGATACCTAAATTTTAAAATTAATTTTGATAAATGAAAAATCTTTTTGAAGCTTTCATTTTAGCTTTAATTAAAAGCTAAAGGATTAAATTTACTATTTCCATAAAGCAAAATACTTTGAATCTATTTTCCAAACAGAAATTATATTAATTGGAATCAATTTCTTTTAATTTTCTAAAATAGTTGATTAGCACCCTTTTTAGCTGTCTTTTTCTTTGTTAAAAAATCTTCCAAAAATAAAATATACTTTTCTGAAACTTTATTTTAAGAATAATAGCTGACGTATAGTATAATTAATCTGATTTGAAACAGTTATTTACTTTAAGTTAAAAATGAATAAATAAAAAACAATCAGAAAAACATTTTAAAACGAATGGTACGTATCATTCAACATCTGACAAGCTATTTACATATTTATTACTGTCTATGGAAACTTTATCTGTTAAAATATAAAATAAGAAAATGACGGGTGAACACTTTTTTTAATATAATTTTTAAGTACTAAGTAATCTTATAAATGTTGGAAATATTCTTCGTAATCTAATTTTAGGAATGTTGACTTTAAATTTACTATAGTCATTGATCTTATTTTCTGATTATGTTGTGTACGGTAATCCATACTTCCAAAATAGGCACATTTTATACACATGAAAAAATAGTGTGTGATGATTTGTATTAAGCTTTTCAATTTTTTGCTTAATAAATTGAGTCTTTACTTAATAACCTAACATTGATAACATTTTGAAGAATTTTTAAAAGTTTCTTGAAAATTAAATTATTATAATTAAAAAAAATGAAAATTTATTAAGGCTACTCATCAAAAAGTTTTTTTTTTTTCAGACACTAATGTCCTTAATATGCAATATTTATAGAAGCAATTAAAAGCTTATCTAAATAAATAATGTCATAATTTAATTGCATTTTTTTTTTTTTTTTTCACTATTCAGAACAGCCGTAACTGTTTGGGAGCGGGGTACTTTCTCCAAAGAGTCCTATGTTTAACTAATAAAACAAAGTTTGCAAACAGAATTTCTAGAAATTTCATGAAAATTAAGTTTGGAGTGGGGGGGGTGTAACAGATGTAAATAAAAAAATTTAAAAAATCTAATTATTGTCAGATTTTAATGAAACATTTAGGACTTACAAATTAATGAAATTATTTTTGAAATTATTATTTTAAAAAAATCTTGGTAAAAATATTTTTTGACATCTGTTACCCCACCCCTCATGTAAATTCATGAAATTTTTAAAAAATTAAATTTTGTTGGTTTTATTAGTTAAACGCAAGACTCCTTCCTTGCAAATGTACATCATCTATTTTTTTTTTTTTAACATTTTGCCTTTATTTCTGAAAATCTGCTCCCAAGAGTAAAATAAAAAGGCAATAAAACTGTGATATTATTTAATCTGATAAGCTTTTGTTTTAATAAATAATATATATTAAGGACATTATGATATGAAAAAAACATTTTTTTCGATTGATAATGAAATTTTTTTTTAATTATAATAATTTATAAAATTTCAAAAATATTTTAAAAATACTTCAAGAATTTGTTTTCATTCGTTTATTAACTTATTAAGTGAAAATTATATTTACAAATTGAAAATTAAAAAATTTAATACAAACCGTCATGCTGTAGTATTTTTAAAATAATTTTATTTGTGTATTTGAAGTTTTTTTTGTATGCTAATTTCTGTGTACATTAAAAAGTCATGTTTCAGAGATTCTTCCCCTTACAGGAAAAAATTTGTACAATTATGTCACTTGAGCTTGCCATACACTTATCTTAACTTGCATCTGTAAATGAAATCTGTCAACACATTTCAAATGCAGCATAATAGTTAGAAAGTTCAAAGTGTTTAAGTAATAGTTTTATTCTAAATTTCATGCTATAAATAAGTAATACTTATGTACATCAGATTAATTTAACATTAAATTTGCTAATTTTCCAGAAATAATGTGCCACAAATGTATATTTTATTTTGCAAGATTTTTAAAACTGAGAATTAACTTTTGTTTACAAATGTGTCGATTGATCAAAAATGGCCGAAAAATTTGATCATAAAAAAAAAAACAAAAAAAAAAACAAATAGATGAAAATTTATAATCAATATAATTTGTTTACGCCAGAGTATTTTGCTTACTGGAAATAGTAATAATTAATCATTTAGCTTTCAATTTCCTGAAACTCTTTTATTTTAGTTTTAATTTGACTAGTAAAAAAGAGTTTTTGGAAAACTTTTATTTTTAAAAATTCAATTTAAAAGTTAGTTATCGAAAATGAGTGGAGATACCTATTTTACAAAGTTCCTGTCCATTTTTGAGGTATGGATCAATTCGGTTAATTTAGAGAACAAAAACAACATTTGACAGTCGTCAGTGGATGATTTGACCGCAAATAGAATTACTACAAAAACAATGCTTTTATTGAAATTACAAAATTCTTTAATAAGATTCATGAATAATTTATTTTCTAGTTGACTTGCCTCAGCTTAAAAAGCGCTGAGAATTATATGAAATAATATTTTCAATAACTCCAAAAATCCAATGTCAACCCAATCCAATTTAGAAGTTAACAAGTTAAACTTAAACTTGGGTATTTATGAATTCAAACTTCTGAGCATGTTTAAGATGTTTTAAGAAATAATTATACATACTGTTTTACAAAATTTTAAGGACAATAATGAATCTATGAAAAAGATTGTTGGTATCTGGTTTGAGAATGTTTATGTGCTGCTACTATTGTGTTGAGTTGATTTTCTCCGTCGACTATGCAGAATAATGAGAGTCGGATCAATTAATACAAAACAGTTTTAGAGGAAGCATTAAAAAGAAACTTATAACCTTTTTTTAAGCTCTTTTTTTTTAACGAAATAAATAGTGCTTGCTGTTGATGATATGACAGCTTTTAACTTCAACTGGTCGTTAAGATCGCATAATTGATAACAGGACAAATTCGACAATAAATTTAAAGACTGTAACACGGGATATCAGAAATAAAAATATGATTCAAAAGAAATAATCAAGAAGAATTAACACAGCAGCCATTATTATTTCTTCGTTATGATTATTAAAGCTTAAAACTTAAAAAATACCACCGGTCAGAATTTTTCGGGGAATATTCTACTAATTAATATTTTAAAAGAATATTAAATAAGATATTTTAATTCAATTCCAATTTAGCTGTAAATGACTGACACAGTCAAGCACATGCAATTGTTGTTTTTTTTATAGTTATTCTGTTGCACATTTTTAAAATATCATTTTAATTTTTGTGTATGTCATAAATGAAAAAAGTAAACATTTTATTCACAATTAATAAAAATCATTTTTTAAGGGTAAAAAGGGAATTCGATTCACACCGAAAAATGTGATGCAACCAATAAACAGAGAAGCGCCAAAAAAGTTTTAGTGCTAAATATTTTGAAATTCAACCTCTCGTGTGAAACTGTTTAATTTTAGAGATCATTGAAGGAAGTGTTTGTTTGAAATGTACAATTTACTAATTACTTCAGTTATCAAAACATATCTACACTTCAAAGTGCAAATATTAAAAAAGAAGAACTGCTTTCGAATTCTTGAAAGACCCCAAAACAAATGAAAGTGACTGAGGCAATAAAAAATATAATGAATGAAAACTTTAAAAAAAAAAAAAGAAAAAAAAAGATAACTCCTAGTCCTAGAGAGGAGCCATTCGTTTGTGGCCCGCAAGTTATGAAAAATAAGAGATAATCAAAATAATATACTTCAATTCGTGAAATAAAGGTAGAAAATAGTCTATAAAGTTAAGGATCTATTTTATAATTATTGTATCATACCTGTTATCGAACAGAAGTGATCCACAGTGGCACTAACAGATTTCTTCTTTCCTCTGGCCGCCATTAGTGAATGGCGCTATATTTCAAAACGAGGCTAAGAAAAATATCAACCCCACCATTTCAATCAGCCGGGGTACATTTTTAATTTATTATAAAGATTCTTCTTCCGACAATTGGCAAAACTAAATGATTATTATGATATTAAATAATGATGATCCAAGTAAGTCTGGAAAGAAAACTGAATTTGATTTTGGTGTATATATTGTCATGAGCAACTTTCCTTAGAAAAAAAAAAGATGACAACCTCCTCAGTTTCTAGAGAAACTATATTGAAAATTAAGGTTGTCATATGTTCACTATTTAATTTGGTGCATTTCTTTTTAAAAGAACTTAGTTTTCTTCACAGAATAATCATCTTTTTCAAGACTATTTTATAACATCTGTACAAATAACTTTTTCAGTATGATCAGATTAGTACAAACTTTTAGGCTCTTCTTAAAGATTGAATTGTTTTGAAAATAAAAGTTTTATATTAAATTATAGGCTTTTTTCATAAACAAAAGTGGAAATAAAGAGATCATTTGGTAAATGCTAACCCTATATTTTCTTAGTTAACACATCACTCAATAAATCCTGGGCTTAATTATTAAAACAACAACTTTTAGGCAAAACTCGATTTTATTCATCAACATAATCTCCTTCTAGGGTGATACACTGATCCTAATGCTTTTCTAACAAGTTTTTATAAAATGATTTGTCTTTGGCCTCAAAATACGCCTTAGTTTTCAATATCACTTCTTTACTAGAGCCAAATCTGCAAACAGCCAGTAGTCACTGGGTGCTAGAGCTGGAGAATAGGGTGGATGCAGAAGCAATTCAAAGTGCAATTCATGTAGTTTTGCCATTGTGGCAATTGACTCAAGACATGGTGCATTGTCTTGGTGAAAGATCACTTTTTCTTCTTCTTCTTCATTTGTGGAAGTTTTTTGGCAATTTCTTCCTTTATAGGATACAAATCCTATATCATCCATCAACTAACTCAAATGAAAAAATAAAATTGCACATCTGGAAAAATGGATCAAAACGACTAAAAACATTTTGGAAAAAAACTGACCAGGGCAATTTCACAAGTCAGTGTGAAAAGTAAGATTCTGGATTCTGACTGGATAGGAAATAACAAATTGATCTATGACCACAGTCAGTTTTTCTTAACACCTAGAAAATGGGTATGCTGTTAAAGCCATTCACATGACTAAAATCCACTACTTAAACCATGTCTTTTGACTGGTTGAATCGAATCAGTTCGATATGTGAGTGAATCTGAAGGACCTCATCGCAATGTGACTGAAGAAAATTTAATTTGCCGACCCAGACATAAGGATGTGTCACACATTCATTCTACCTCTCCTTCCAATTTTCCTTTCTTCATCTTCACCCAACGTCAAAGAAAACAACAACAACAAGATACTTTGATGGACTCTGGTTAGTACAATCTCCTTTATTGCCTGACTTTCCTTTTCACTTTTTCTCTGGCCATAAAAAGAACACAGACTTTTATTAACAACCTTTTAAATCTTTTTACATACATGAATTCTGCTACTATCAACTAAGTATTCTGAATTTCTGTGGGACATTTAAATACTTACATTTCTCTTTGAACAATTAACTACAAGCATTTTCTCAATGAACATTTTATTTTTTTTCCTACAATTTTTTTATTGTCAATAAAAGTTTTACTTTAATGTACAAATGAAATATTTTATTCTTCTACCATTCAATATCCAACCTTCTGATATTTAAATTTTGGGGACTTCGGTTGTGTTTGGCACAGGGCCAATTTGACAAGCATAGCCGAGGCCCATACACATTCAGATGCACCAATAATGTTATATAATATTTGCTATTGATGGTTCTTTCTTCCTCAAGGTAATCAATAAACAAAATATTTAAACCGTGACTGCTGATGTTTGCATCTTTGGTTGCTTTAGACAGCTTTCATCTGCTGCTGTCCACTCAGCTGACTGCCTATTTGACTCTGGAATGAAGTGATGGATCCATGTTTCATCCATTGCCACACATTTACGTAAAAACTCCTTCTTGTTGCATTGAAACAGTTGTAAACAATGCTCTGAATTGTCAATGTGTTGTTGTTTTTGATCGACTGTGAGCAAATGTGGCACCCACTTTGAAGACACCTTTCTGATTGACAAATGTTCATACAAAATGGTGAATATACTTCCTTCTGATATGGTCAACTCCTCTGCTATCTAACACAACTTCAATTTACAATCAGCCAAAACGAGTTTGTGGATGTTTTTGGTGTTTTCTGGGACAACTGCCAATTTTGGATGACCTGAGCATTCAGCATCATTTGTGTCTGTACGACCACATTTAAAGTCAGCATACCACCTTTTAACCATTGTTTCCAATGAAGCAGAGTCCAAATAACTTTTATCAAATCATTGCTTTGCTTGAACAGTATTTTTTCCCATCAGAAAGCAATCCTTTATCAACATACAAAATTCAGATTTTTCCATTGTTTTGAAAATTTGCAATAATAATTTCACTTAAATAACTGTAACATATAAACTGATAATCCAATTTGGCCCAAATTTTGTCATGTGCTATTTGAAGGTTAGTACTTCATAAAAATCATATGGATTTTTTATTAGTGGTGCTATCTATATGTTGGGCCTGGTACTTATTGAGTGATGTGTTATTTTTATTCCAGTTTTTGCCTGTTAGTTGTTGGTACACCTTTTTAATCGGACATAGCAGGGCTTATATTTTCTAATACTGAACCCTAAGTGAGGATAAGAATAGGGAGAAAAATCTTGTCAGCTTTGACTTTTGTCTAAACTGACTGCTTATTTTCTGTACAATAATGAGGAGGTGCTACCTGGACCTAAATTACAATAATTGAAATTCTTTGGATCAGAATCAGAGGATCTAATACCAATTACAAAATTTCTTACGTTTGATGAATGTTTTTCTGGCTTATGTAAATTTTCTGCATTGGTTAATGTGTGAAATGACTTTAAAGATGTGTAGTAAAAGTTGAGAAAATTAATTATAATTTTTGTTACGTTTAAAATAATCATAATAATCTCAGAAATTTAAACAAAATTATTTAATAATCATTGGATAAAAAAATACTATTTAGCTATCATAGAACAATTTACTAATCGCGGCTTGGTGACAATTTATTTATTGCTTTATTTTTACTAAACAAATTTTGTGCACTTTTCTTGAAAGCAGGCTGCAACCAGCTTTTTGAATTTTTCTAAAACTCAAAATAAGATTGGCTAATTCACAAAAATATTTCTGCACAAGACACAATTTTCCCTCTGAGGCAATCTGATCTAGCCTGAAAGGTATTTTACTGAGAAAACCCACTGACAATTTCAGTTCGTCTGAAAGCAGATGCCTGTGTACATACACCATGTGATGTAACAATAATCACCCACTTCTTTTGCAATGCTAACTTGAATGCTGATAACAGAATCCACATCAATATGAACTTCACTTATTTATTTTACCCAGTTTAATAAACATGACAATAAAGTCAGTTGGTGTCAGAGAGAAAGAAAGCAGAGACCACACTTCACCAATGTCCATTTCACGCCAATACATTGTTAGCCTTTAATAACAACCAATGATTATGAAGTCTCTTTCAATGGTTGAAACAAAAGTACATAAAAACACATTTTGTTTATCTTGAATTTCAATGTAATACTTTCATGTGAAACCTTAAAATATACCTTTTTAACCATGTTGAATTCAATTGTATAACTTTATGTGAAACCAACTCTGTCAACTTGCTTTACACTATTTGAATACTGCTTTGTGTTCAACCAATGAATATACACATTTTCTTTCCTGGCTATTCATCGAATTACAGAGTCCCATGTGTTTGAATAACTTCGATGTTAAATTATATGCTGATACATTATCAGCCTCTAATGAAAACAGCGAAATTTCAAAGAACTCTATTCAACATTGAAACTACTAACCCTTTTAATGTTTGATTGCTTTTCCCGAAACACACTAGTGATAACTTCAAATGTTTAACTTTGTAGAAATTCAGTATTTATCTATATTTCTGCAATGAGGTAGTATTTACACTATTTACATTATTTGGACTATTGTCCTCATCTTGATAACTCATGACTACCAGAAGAGGCTCTAGGCAAGAAATTAAAATGATATACCTCAGTGATTGTAATAAAGGGTTTGGTTTAAAATTCCTAGCACCTGAAGAAGGCCAGAGTATACAACGGCCAAAGCATCATACAAATGGCAACAAAGATGAGGACAATAGTCTGAATTAAATACTATGAGAACAGTAGCTCAAGTATGAATAGTGTTAATGATATTAGTTCAAATAATTTATCAAATTAGAAATCTGATATATTTTATTTCTATTGAATATTTATGCTTCAATAAATCATTGTTTTACTCTTGTTTTTCTTTATTTTGATCTGTATTTTAGGCAGTTTAATGAATAAAATAAAAATATTAAATCCTCTGAAAAGTATCATTTACTAATCATCTTGAAAAATTTACAAGGTTGAAAGATTGTGTGTATTTTAGATGAAGGTGTGTGTTTGTGGTGAGTACAAAATAAAAATAACTTTCTTTTCTTCACTGTTTGCAAATTTCATGAGCCAGGGTGAAAATATTAATTAACCAATTAAAAGAGAGTAATTTGCAGAAAACAACAAACTGAACCTTCAATGACCTGTGTCATGTTTCTTCCTGCCCAAAAATGAGAGCTGACCATGTGATCCAAATTGGCTACATGTAACACATAATTGCATTGCTTGTAAAAAAATATATAATAATATAATATTGCATGTGAAAAAAAAAATGTAATCCTAAGTTTAGTATGGCAGAGTGAAAGAAATTATTACTAGTGGTATTGTTGATTCTGCAGTTTCTTGTCACTCGCAATGTGAGTTTAGTTAAAAAACAGAATATTTATTACAAACTTGTAAAATCTGAAAAAAAACTAGCTGAAAATTGAAGAGAATAAAAAGGAAAATATGTTTTGCAGCTGGGAGCTTTGGGCTTTTGTGGCCAGTGGAAGTGAAAAATATAGATAGTCAAAACTGTTGGAAATTTTTGATGAGAATAAAAAGGTTAAATTCTGTCTATGGAAATAAAATGAATTATAAATTTCTATGGGAAAGGATTTGTAAATTTGAAAACTTGAAAAATGATGTAATCAGGAAGAAGAAGAAAAGAAATTATGTCAATAGAAATATTGCTATTTGGTTGCCAGCCGTAGAGACAGTGACGGTTGTCGCACCAAGGGGGCCAACTATAGAGACAGTGATGGTTGCCTCCGATAGCTCCTGACTGAAGATGTAAAGAAATACAAAGAACCGAGAAAGAAGTTGAGCTGTTGATTGCCGCACAGAGCTAAGGTGACAAGATGAATTACTGCCGTCGTTGTCCCCACACACAAAAACCCAACTTCAGCTATTTCTGTAAGGCTTCAGTAAAAAGCCCTGATAAGACTTAGTTTTGAAACCATTAAAACTTGAATAAAAATTTGAAATCTTCGATTGAAATGAACAACCATTAATGTCAGACTAAAACTTTCACTTTGTTGTAAGAATAGGAATTTGATAACTGTTTATTTCTGTTTGCTGTTTTTTTTTACATTAAAGACTTTTCCGCAACTTATCCAGGCATCATTGAATTTATTTATTTTTTTTGGTGCCGTTCTTTTTTTTATCAACACAAGTGTGCACGTGTGTTTGATCTGGTTTGAAGTGGTAGAGAAACGGCTATCAGGTTTTCAATGTGTCTTCCTTGAGATCAAAACTCACAGCATGGGCAGGAAGGATCACCATTGTAAGAGACGACTCAAAGATCAGATACTGTGACGAGACTATTACGACTAGCGACCTGAGAGCGTCATCATAACTGGTGCCATGTTGACAGCATAAACCCTGACTCAGGTTCCGGACCTCATCATAATTGGTTTTTGTGATCGGGTTAGACACAGCCGGACTAATCACGTGTTATATACATATTTTGCATTTTTTGGTTGGTTGGTCAGTCAGTCAGTCAGTCAGTCAGTCAGAGAAACGAGGGAGCAAAGAACAGATAGGACACAATGTAGAAAGAAAATAATCGCCCCCCCCCCCCAGCGACACATATTCGCATTATCTCCTCCTCTCTCGTGCTGTTTTCCTTATCTTTCTTTCTTCCTCTTCACCTACTCCCCATACACAAAAAGAAAGAGAGGAACAAGAAATTACTACTACTTTGCTGATATACTCAGCAAAAACATGAACTTAACCTTTTTCTGTACAAATCAAATTTCACTAAAACGGACAAACTCTTAATTCTTTCAACTTCTCACTACACTTTCTCTTGGAACATTTCACAGTTAATAATTTAATTCCTACAATTTGATGTTATGCAGTTTGATAAATAAACTTTCGTTTATTTATACAAACAAAACAATTTTATCTTTCCAACCTCCTGATGATCTGGAGTAAACAGTGGAAAGTTCAGTTATGTTTGACACAAAGCCAATTTAATAAATATGCTCGAGCTCCCTACTTCATGTTAAATATATGTATACAATTAAAGATAGAAGAAACATACAAAAATTTGAGTTTCTACTACAGATATTTATTCTTTTATGGTGACTCTAGTGAAACAAAGTTTTCTATATCTGTTGGTATGTCCGTTCTTTTTTGATTTAGGGTAGGTAAGTCTATAATCATTTTCATGGTCAAGCTCAAGTTAACCTTGTGCAGAGTTGGAACAACCAAAGGAAAGTCTCCATGTACTTTATAACTAGGAGATTTAAACATTATGGGATGTCGGATAATCATATTTCTGATTTCTTTACTTTTAGTATCATGGGAAAATGTATTTCTTTTTTTATTATTCATTATTATTATTTTATTTATCAATTTTATTTCATTTTTCTCACAATCTTCTTAACAATTCATTAGGATTAACATCAGCATTCTTAAAGACATTTTTGAAACCTAATACTTGGATAAGTGAAACTGTAGTAAGATATGTAAAATGACCTAATCCTATTTTGCAAGGTTAGGGTAGTCAAATGACTACAAATAAGTTAATCCTCAATCGATATGTATGAACAATTACTACTACATCACAAAGTGGAAAACAACATGATAACATGGTATCACTGATAGGATCCATAACACTGTTGAAAGAACCAGATTTTGTAGAAATTTAAATTTGTTTGCTTTGTAAACCAGGCAAGGACCAAGAAGATAGAAACAACAAAGTTGCAGGAGAAGAGAACGCAAGTACAGATCTTTTTTGGCTTGACAGGATGTGAAACAGCTAGGAAGATCTCTATCATGACATACCCCAAATAATTATAGGATTTAACATGTTCAAAAGCTTTGAACATTATGAAAAAAATGTGACCCCCAAAAATTGGTTATCACAAAGGGGAACAATGTTTCTAGTGAACAAACAAGAGCTGAAAAAAAGGATAGTACAGGATATACACGAATTACAAGAGGTTTCCAGATTCTGTGAGTTTGAAAAATTTGGTACAGGAAAAATGAAAATAGAAGATGAGTTAACACGGTTAAGATTAATAGGAGGTATATTTGATGCTTCATATAAACACAAAAATTTAGAATAATCACAATTGAGTAAAATGTCCTTAAATGCATGTAGTTTTTGCAACAAGAAGAGTTAATTAATAAATTCAGTACATTTAAGAGTAATGCCACAGCATACAGTATATTGAACTACCTTTATACAGTGCAAGTTCTGCAATAAAGAACATGAATGGGCAACAAGATAAATATACTGGAATTATGAGAAGAAAGATCATTTCCAATCCATTTGAAAATATAAAACAAAAATAGAAAATACAAAGACCAAAAGAGAAAAGTGCCAGAGAAAAAACTAAATTAATGATATAACTTTTTCTATACAAGTAGATATTGGGACTGATGTTACCCTAATCCCCATTTCTGGGAACGAATTGGCAAAACATAATTAAAGAAAAGTTGGCTTAAACTAAGACAGTTTGATGGCTCTTTCATCAAAACATTAGGTTATTTTGAAAGAACTTTTGAGACCAACACACATTTTGAAATTATCTCCATCATAGTATTGAAATTTGAAAAAAGTCATGAACTTGTGGGAATAAATGTCTTGAAAGTGGATACAACCAAAGTAACAGTGTGAAGTTGGAAAGAACTGATACAGGAATGTTAAAAGGGTACAAAGTAAGTATTTAATTAAAGTTTAATTAACCCACTTACTTTGAGTCTTATAGTCTACCCATTTCCATTCTATCTTTAGTAGTTGCTAAACTAAAACTAAATAGAGTGATTGTTTTGGGGCAGAGAGACAAGGCACAAGATGTTTTAATGTCACCAGAAAGATTAAGAAAAGATGTTCTAAAAGGTGGACATGATGATGCTCATTGTGGAATAACAGCAGCATAAAGATGATTAAAATTAGCACCATGGTGGTTCACATGATGTAGAAAAATATGTACAAAATTCCCACAAACTAAAGAAAAACAGCCATGGGTCCGTATTCATAAGGATCATGTGCAAGTTAAAAAAATAGGACTATTTTTAATTTGGGTCAAGTTATTCTCATAGTAGCGGAAGTGGTTAGAGTTCATGACAGGAAGACAGCCATGATAAAGCAAATATTATGAGTAATATTTTTCAAAAGTTGGGTGCCAAAAATGTTAGTCTCTGATAATGCATCAGAATTTTGTGATAAATCTTTGTGTTTTTAGTTAAAACAAATTGGATGTTTTCCTTATAAAACGCCACCATACCATCCACAATCAAATGGAATTGCAAAGATAATATTGCTGACAGTGGAAATCAAGTTGAAGGTAGTTCTCCATCCAGAGAGACCATAAATAGCTACCTACCAGGCATATTATTAAGTTATAGAACCATTCCATATGCAGATAGAGTGCAAAGTCCCTCTACATTCATGAGAAGCCAAATTAGATCTCCTTTATCAATGTCCTATTCAACAAATGAAAAAAATGTGGTACAAAAAAAAACAAAAAACACAAGTCTCAAAAAAGTAAACTTTATTGTACAGAAAAGACATAATACATTTGTAATAACAACAAATGGACAGAATTTACTAGCTCGCTCGGATTAAATAAAACTTAGAATTGACAATGAAAAAGTTGAAATGGATGAAGAAGTAAAAGATGAGAAGAAATGTAAGAGAGAGAAAAGAATGAATGCTTCTGATGGACAAAGTAATAAAGAAACTATGGACGATAGTACACATGAATCTGACATGTATTTGGAAGATCAGAATGAAGATGAGTTCAGACCTAAATCCCAATAAAAAGAACCAGGTAAACACCTCAAGAGAGAGAATTAAGATCAGCTACTATAGTTAAGGGTATTTGCATGTAAGTGAATGCAATGAATTCAACTGGGGAGCCAAGTTTGAATTCCAGTTGAATTCATTGCATTCACTTACGCGCAAATACCCTTGGGAAAGGTACTAATCCATCTCTTCCTTCCAGTTATGGGTTAAATAACAGGACAGATTGGGTTCTATAGCCTTGGCTGGCAACCAGTCTACTGCAGAAAGCAATGGCAACCTACTGCGAGATAATCTTCTGCCCATTCAGTCATGTCTCTTTTGAGACATGATCGCCCAAGCGTGTTTCACGTGTGGCACTTAACTGACTATAGTTAAGAGAAGTCAAAGATCAACGAAAAGCATAGAACTTCTTTTTTTTTTCCAAGAGATGTAGTGAGATATGCAAAATGAATTTTATTTTGTACAAAGTTAAATGACTACAAATAAGTCAGTCATCAATGAACACATGCGGACAATTACTATGTAACAGATTGGAAGATAACACAACAAAAACATAAAACCAAAGACCCAGTAACAAAATGAATAACAATCCCACTCTCCTTAACAAATTACCAACCTCAATATGCACCCAGAAAAAATAAGGTCTAAACATCAGTCTTCTGTACCCATTTGCTAGAAAGTAGAGCCAGCTAGTTCACTCTACTCTAATTACCAAAAAAAAATAATCATGAAAAAAATGACTATCCCTTCTTGGTTTTGACCTCAGTGTCCACTATATATATATATATATATATATATATATATGTATAAATAAAGAATAGCTAGTGAGCCAGACAACCTACCTAGGTTTCACCTAAACGGATTGTCAGGGAAAACTGGCCAGTTTTCCCTGACAATCCGTTTAGGTGAAACCTAGGTAGGTTGTCTGGCTCACTAGCTATTCTTTATTTATTCTGATCTACCTAAGTATTGAGCACTTTTTTGCGAGTTGATTGCTTGTGTTGGAGTTTTTTCTTTGGGCTACGTGCTGACTCGGTCTGAGCTCTTTTGACTGATGTTCATGTACTTAGCTCTTTCTTTTTTAAAACCATTTTTTTCTCTTTTTCGTAGATTCGTGGAAGGTTTTTTGACAGGAGTATAGTTATTATCTCTTTTATATACATATATATATATATCATATCATATAATTATGTTAGTTGTGAAAAATAAAAAAAAATTGAAACTACTGGCCAAATTTCAAAGTGAATCTTTATTCCGATTGTTTATTGCATTTAAATGTAAATTGTTTTCACAACCAACATCCAACATTGCCTGATGAGATGAAATAGAAATCTCGAAACATAGAAATTTCCATGTCGCAATGAACTTTTAAGTCATAATTATATGATTATATTATGCTCTACAATATTTATTGTATTGAACCCTTTTTATAAAAAAGTAAATACCAGGAAACTCAAAACTGTAAAACCTTAGGTCCTCTTTACCTGGATATATATATATATATATATATATAAAGATTTTTTAATTACTTAGTTTTTGGTTATAATAAAATTAGACCAGTGCACATTTGTATTAAAAAGTTATCAATATATTATATTGTAGAACTTTTGAATATTTTCCATTTGTAAACGAGTTATTACGCGACCTAGGTTTCTACCATGTGGTGTCTTTGCAAATCGCTTGAAGATACCAAATGGTAGAAACCTAGGTTGTGTAATAACTCATTTACAAATGTAATATATATATATATATATATATATAGTATTATAAATTATAGTTTAGAACATGTACAAATTACAATCTACTACAAAGTACTTTTTGTTTCAACATTGAAAGGACAATGTCTCATCGGGTAGTAAACGCTATATAAAAAAAAATATAGTGTTTACTACCTGATGAGACATTGTCCTTTCAATGTCGAAACAAAATGTACACTTTGTAGTAAATTTTAATTTGTACATGTTCTAAACTATAATTTATAACAAATATTCATAGCTCTATTTCTATATTGAGCCCTGTTTTAAATTAATATTTTGAACATTTTTAAGATTTTCTTTGTTTCTTATTCATTTGGAGATATATATATATATATATATATATATATATATATATATATAGAGAGAGAGAGAGAGAGAGAGAGACAGAGTATGGTCACTTCAAATTCAACTTCATCCTCAAAAGTACAATAAAAAAAAAGAAGTATAAACTTTCAAAATGGAACAAAACTAAATACCTTGTGAACCAAAAAAAAACAAATACAAAAATGTAAATTTTAATTTGATTTCTACAGCTTATCAACTGTTTGAAGGTTATTTAAAGCCAGAAAATATTTGAGGTTTTAAGAACATTTTTAAGATAATAATGACTTAGTCATACAAGTCTTACTAATTAACACACAAGTGAGGGGGAGAGGTGGATGCATACCTTTACCAAGGGAATTTGCATGTATGTGAATATAATGAACCCAAACGAAATCGGAACAGCTCTCCAATTAATAATTCTGAGCCATTATCCATTACACCACCCTCACATCCAAGCTTACAGCACCTGATATTCCCAAGCATTCACCCATGTAGTTATTGACCAGATTCAATGTTGCTTAACTTCGTTGATTGTACAGGAACTAATGTTTCAACATGATATGGCCATAAACCTAACCTCTTTAGTCTTTCTTTTATTTGATACTTTTAGCTCATATTGTTTCTTAGTGCACTTGGTTATATAACCTCGCTGGAAAACAACATTCATTTTGATAGATAATGAAGAACAAGAGCTCATATATATAAAAGTATAAACTTATATTTTTATTCTTTGTCAGTGATGGTTGTGTGGAGGAGGAGGGTAGCTGGAGAGAATCGCACTCACTCAGGAGTCGTCAAGGAATTGTTAGCCGGGCAGGAGTTCTCTGTTCTCTCTGTGTTCTCTCCTCATCTTTTTGGCTAGAAACCCCAGACTTATATAACCCAAAATACCTATGCATTTTTGTTTTTTCATGTTTTGCTTAATTGATGTCATCTATAGCCAGATCCATCCATCAATCATCTTTGCCAGCTATTGCCTTTCAGGCTTTTGTTGTCACCTGTGTTTTCTACCTTTGATGTCAGTCATATCTTTGTCAGCTATTGCCTGTGTTTCTGGCTTTGATGTTGCACTCCATCACCACCATCTATGGCTGGAATATATATATATATGTCAATCATATTTTTGCCGGTCAAGGTAATATATTACACAGTTACAAAAATATATCTTTGAAAGTACAAATGCTATGAGTTAGAATTAAAGAACCTGAATTCAATGAGATTGTAAAAATTTATTTAATAAAATACTTTAGAAAATAGGATTTTAAAGAAAGTATTAATGAATGGGAACGAAAGAAAATTATTTGATAATGATGTAGTTGCAAACAAGTATTTCAAATGAAACATCTCATCATTTTTTTAAATAAAATTTTTCATTAGAGATCATTGTTGGTGGTTGGCATGACAACCAGTTACTAGGCTAAAAAGCTGGAATTTTCATTAGATGGATTCAACAAATTGCTGTTGTTTGATGTTGGTGTCTGTGTTTTTCTTCTGACAGAAAAAATAAAATTTTTTTGTTAGAGGAGATTTATGTGCTATTAAGATCAGATGCATAATTTTGATTCTCCATTGTAGAAATGTTTCTATAAAGTACATTTTTAAAAAGTGAGTTGATACATTGGACATAATGGTCAATTTGTCTCTTTGTTGCTATTTCATAGCAATAAACCTTCTTTTTATTCATATCTGATGAATACTCTTCATTGTTTTGTTTAATGCTTTGACTTTGTATCCCCAGTGGGATTTTTCTATTTCTCTGGAGAACAGAGAATGTTCTGAAGTGAGTGCTATTTCACTCAAATTTGTACATCCATTTCTCTATATTTAAAGAAAGAGGGGAGAATACTTGGATGAGTGCAAAGTAAATTCATTTGGAAAGTATTTAGGCATTGTTTTGTCTGAGTTTATCTTTTTTATTTTTTGGAGAACAGAGAATGTTCAGATACAATGTAAAAATTATTTTCTTTATTGTAAAGAAAATTTGTAACTGTAATTTTAAGAAAAATGTTAAGGCTAGAAGGGTTCATTATTTAATTTTTTCTTCAGAAAAAATTATCTATTATATGTATGTAAAGAATATGACATAAAGTGTCTATTCTAATATTTTATTTTTCAAGACAAATACCTATTATTATTGTTAAGTATTTCCTGCTTTAACTTTCTTCTAATCTTAGAGAAGAAATAAAAAAATATACTTTTTGTGAACTTCACTTGCTGTTTTTGGAACCAAGAAAAACTAAGCTATTGTCATCATCGGTGAACTGGGCTAAAGGGATCCTTCACAGAAGGAAAATAAAATAAAAGATGAATATGAACTTCTAATATTTTTATTTTTTCTGATTGAAAATATGATGTATTAATTATTTATTTAAAAAAAAAAAGACTTTTTTAGGATGCACAAGTGAGTAACTGGTTTTATTATTTCTTTTATTTTTAAAATGTGAGAATTTTATTTTTCATTTTAATTTACTTTTGGTTACAAATTATTTGCATATGGACCTGTATGCATTGAGTAATTTCTTATCTTTTAATAAAATTTAATTCATAAAAATTATTCTTCTTTCATTTTTATTGACTGGTGATGAATATTTACTAAGATGTTAGTATAGAGACTTGTACTAATGAGAAAAGTTTGTGCAAAATGTTTCAAGATTTGTGAACTGATGATTCACTATTATTGAATCTCAGTTCCATTTAAGACAAGTCACATCAAAGGAAGCAACATTCTATACTGTGATCAGTTCATTTCCTCCCAAGATAATTAGTAAATTATCAACCTTAATATTTTGTATCCAAAAATATGAAGAACTTAAAGACTTAGTAATATTAGCGTATGAGAGGACTAAGCTGGGGCTATTGAAGAAACTGATAAAAACCACCAGGAAAAGTGGTTGTTCATCAATATAAATGCAAGAGATGCTGTCAATAGTAAATTATATTGATGTTTACAAGGAACAAGTTCCTATAAACATTAGCCCCCTCCCACCAGAGCTCTAGTAAGAGCATCCCAAAAAGTGTCCTCTTTCATATAATTAGAACTAACACTTTTATTAAGTAAGCACATTTGCTTTTCAAATAACGATTAGGCAGAAACAGATACAAAGTCTCTTCACATATAAGCAGGAAAGCAGAAGCTAAGAGTATACAAAGACCATATCTATTTTGGAAACTGAGCATAAACCTGTAAATGGCCTAAGAAAAAGTATAATTTGCAAATGTTACCAAATTCCTAACCAACTTCCCCATCACAAGTGATTTGGAAAACTAGTAGAGTGGACTGCATTAGCTTCTCCAGATTCACCATTTTTGGAAGTTACCACTAAATTTGGAGCTACTAAAAAAAGCTTTATTGCTGATATGGGTGAGAATGTTTCTAACTTACCACCATCCCTAATAAATGACATTATATTAGACCTGACACCTGTATACATCTCTCTAGCAGAGGAGAAAATATAAGCTACTATGTTCAGACAATTCTAGAAGTTAAAATACCATGCTTAAAAAAAGCCTTCCAAAGGATATTCATGGTCACAGATATCACTAATCTGTTATTAGACTTTGACTTCTTAAATGATTTTGTTTTAACAACTGACTGCAAAAATATATGTAATGGAGATACTGTAATTGAACAACTATAGTTAAATCAAGGCACCGTTCAGTTAACTTAATACCCAAAGAATTTAACATATATACATTTATAAGGAATAAAGAAATAACCCCAGTATTAATACACCTCATTATAATAAAAATGATAACTACTGTGAAGTTTATCACAGAATTGACACAGGAAACCTCAAACTCATTTTCACCAAAATTAGACAACTGTCAGGACAGGAGTTAGATGCTGCAAAAACTGAATCCAAAAAACTTCAGAAAATAAGAATAATTTCTCATTTGAGTAACAAGTTGGCATCTTCTCGCCATTATGGTATCAAAACTGATCAATCTGTGGTGAGTAGATAGGTAGTAGTAAAGTGTATTGAAATATACCCATTCCTCTTTACTAATAGAGTGACAGAGAAATTATTTCTCTCTTTTTCTCTCAACCCATACATCCTTTTCTTTTTTCTATTCTTCCATATTTCTGATAACCTAGGTATAACCCGGACATAGCTTATGGGGTCAATTGAAGTCATGCAAAATTCGACCAATGACCAACACTTCTGCCAAAATCTAATCAGACATGCGCAGGCTTTAAGTAAATATAAAAAGAACAGTGAACATGCGCATATTAGTTGGTCCATGTTTGCACACATGTGCGTGGTGAAAATCAAGTCAGCCATCAAAGATTCAGTCAACACACCAACAAGCCAATGGAAGATGTGCCTTAAATAATCTTTATGAGAAAATAGGCAGAAAACCAAGGAATAAATTCAAAAGGACAATCCACACACTCAAATACCAGAACATAATATAACATAGCACAAACAGCAACCTGATACTACATTCCACCTGACACACACACATGTAGAAACAAATATGCTATAGTTACATGAATATACATATACACAGAAGAAAAAACACTTTATAACCTCAACATAGCAATACGTGTATAATAATGAACATTTACATAAATACAACAATGACTTATACAAAAAAACATATCAAAGATACAAAATACAAAAGGCCAGAAATAATAATCATTCACATATAATAAAATGGTGGCATAGTTAACAAAACCTGGCCTTTATTCACTTATTATCTCAACCTTGTCTATATCATAGATCTTATCGAGCTTATGGTAATTTCCAAGTTCTTAACAGTATTACTGAAACTGATATCTAATATGAATTGGTTTAACTCAAAACTTGTGAATAAACAATAATTTTCTATAATAGACCTAACTTCTGCCTATCATCAAATAAGGGTATACCAAGAGGATGTCCTTAAAACAGATATAACTGCCCCATTTGGTTTGCTTGAGTTCAATAATATACCTTTTGGATTAAAAATGCTGCAGCTACATTTCAATGTTTTATAGATGTAATATTTTCTAATGTAGACTGTGCGTTCATATACTAAGATGATAAATTGATTTTTAGTGAGAATGAACAACAACATGAAAAAAATTTAGGTAAAATATTCAGTATATTGAATGAAAATAAACTAAAAATCTCTCTGGTGAAATCTATATTCAATATTCTTAAGCTTGATTTCTTTGGATTTAATGTTAGTGCTGAAGGTTTGTTAACTACTAATGATAAAACTAAGCAACTGCACTCATTCTTAAATCATAAAAATTCCAGGAGTTTGCACAGATTTTTAGGTGCAGCAGGGTTTGTTATAAACTGATCCCTAACTATATATCAATTGTTTTATAGTTATGTCGTTTGAATCCTGATGAATAGAGCAAGAAGCAGAATCAGGCCAGAGACAGGACAAAAACAGTGCATTTTCATCAAAGACACTGGAACAAGGAAAGCCATATTTATGATTAGGATGCTCTCCGAAAGGGCAATACAAATGAAGAAGGACTTATAGCTGTACTTTATTGATTATGCAAAGGCGTTTGACAAAATACACCACAAAGAATTAATGGAGATGCTCAGCAGCCTTGACATATTTGGGAAAGACATAAGAGTAATGAAGAATCTTTACTGGCAGCAAACCGCTTGTATATGAACAGGTAACAAATTCAGCAGATATACAAAGATAGAATGGGCGTAAGATAAGGATGTGTCTTTTCACTGGACCTGTTCAACTTGTACAGCGAGAATATTTTGAGGACTCTAGAAATTATGCCTACATTTGTCATCGGAGGCCAAAATTTAAACAACCTAAGGTATGCAGATGATACAGTATAACAATATTTTGGAATGGCGATAATTAATTTTATTAATTAATTAATAACCAAAATCTTCTAATTGCTATTATAGATCATAAGAGAACATACTAAGAGAAATTTTCTTTATCCTCCAAATATGAGCAAAGGAAAACAGAGGTGATTAATTTTATTAACTAGTTATTAACTGTAGCTGGAAAATCTTTATCTTTAAAAAGAAAGCAGAGATGAAAAATAACATCTGGTATTTCTCTATTATTGTAAACCCGGAAAGAAGAGAAAGAAAAGAGAAATGGTTTTGTTTTCAAGCCACAGAAACAATAGATATTGGTTTCAGTCACCCCAAAGAAAGCTGACAGTCATTCTAAACATAAAAGAAAGATAAATTTATTTGTTATTGTTTCTTGGTAAAGGAAAGGGAAATTTCATTTTGGGTCCGAATGTCTGGCTGGCATGAATCTCATGAAAGAGTTAAAGATAACAAATGTTTTGATTGAGTCAAGTAATTTAGAGAAAAGCTATTTTCACTGACATCAGGGTAAAACTGATAAGGCATTCTTGTCACTTGAAAATATAGGTGACTCAGAGAATGGATATTAAAAAAACAGGTGCTTAGAAATTATTATTTGGGTAACGATGTCAATGGACCCTTGTCAACTTGTTTTGGGCAGAGACAGTTCAAAAAGGTTAATGGTTAATGCCTATTGTTTTAAGAAAAAAAAATCCCCGGAATTGTTTTGTGAGAACGGAAAATTTTGAGAAAAAAATTCGGTTAAGTCCAGCCCAGAAAAGGGGTATGGGGAGATGACGTCATAACATCGAGAGAGATTCCATTGGTCTAGTGACCAAGCCCCAAAAGGGGGAGATGACTAACAATTGACGTCATGGAAAGAAGACTAATCCCATTGGCTAAACCACAGGCAACAATGAGTAGCAGCTAACCTCAGGATTTTATTGGTTGCCGAGATGGGGGATTAGACACCCAGCAACTGTTGGCCCCACACCATGGGCATAAATACAGGGTCCCGAGGGACCAAAATGAGTAATTGCAGCTCGAGTGGCAGAGAGTTCGATCTCCCGGTCCAGAAACGTAATGACCAAAGACAGTTCCCAACCGAAGAAGTAAAGAGACAGAGAGATGATTGCCATGCTGTTGGGTGCCAACTGTAGAGAAGCCTGTTGCCAATCAACCAACCAGCATTAAGAGACAGACAAGAAGAGAATTTTCAGACAAGTCTGAAATTGCTAACTGAAAGAGAATAACCCAGCACTTTGGCAATTTCCATAACATTCTGGAAAACAAGCAACAAGTTGACTAGACTTATAAAACGAACTTAGACTTCTGTTTGAAGCAGCGAGCTGCAGCCAGCCAGATTCCTTGTTATTGCTTAGGAGAATAATTCGATTTACCTAAGAAACGCCTGTTCCGCTACCAGTTGATAGAAGCAGGGATGGGAAATTATTCAAGAGACTATTGTGTATATTCCACTTATTTTTCCAGGTGGTGGCATACAGTGTTGATAGCAGACACAGAAAGGAAACGACAAGACCTCCTACAGAAGGTAGCTGAAGAGAGTGATAAGAAAGGACTACAAATAAACTGCAAGAAAACCGAATACATGGTCATCAGTAAAAAGGGCAGCCCAATATGCCAAATACAGGTTGGGGATACTAGAATCAAGCAGGTACAAAAATTTAAATACCTGGGAAGTGTTATAACAGAGACCCGAAGGCGAATTGGCATGGCAAAGGGCGTGTTCCAGAAGCTGAGTAAAGTATTAAGACACAGAAAACTTTCACTAGAAACAAAGAAGAGAGTACTAGATTGCTATGTGATGTCAGTTCTTCAATATAGCAGTAAATGTTGGACAATATCATCAGAGATGAAGGGAAAACTAGAAACTGCTGAAATGTGGTTCTATCAAAGGATGCTGCAGATATCATGGACTGAGCATGTGAGCAATGATGAGGTGTTAGAAAGAATGGGAACGAAAAGAAAATTAATATTGAGTATCAGGAAGAAATAACTGAATTTTCTGGGACATGCAATAAGGAAGGAGGGCTTGGAGAACCTGATACTAACAGGCCAGATAGAAGGAAAAAGAGACAGAGGAAAGCAGCGGATAACATATTTAAAGGGTCTGAGCAGGTGGATGACAGAACGGGGGTTGCGAGATGTTACGGAAGAAAGCGTGCTAAGAGCCACCACATATATGTATAGAAATCCCTTCTCTATAAAAATATATATGTGAGTATATGAGTACAAGATTCATATGTGAGCATAGGTAGATGTAAGTCTATAAGTATAAACACAGTCGCATTTGTATGTACATATATGAATGTAGGGCATGTGTGTATATAGATGAGTATACATAAATGTGTTAATTTGTGGGGTTACACATACATATGTATCCATGGAATTGGGAGTGGGTGTTTAATGACTTGGTGGTCAACATCTTCGCAACTGATCTGGATACCCCCAACTGAGATGACGCCAATGTCTCCGTCCTTAATCTTTTTACTTATTTTTCTCTTCAGTTAAAAGAAATGCTTATTATGGTAAAAATTTTTGTACCAAATCGAACGAATATTGTGTGGTCTGATGAAATGAGCTAATTTAGCTCATTGAAATGAATTATAATTTAGAACCAATTTAAATGCCGTGTTGAGTTTTCCTTTATATATATATATATATATATATATATATGTAATTGACCAACCAGAACACAGAAAATATATTCAAAGTTGATCCAATTTTTAATTGTCAAAATACTTAAATACACAGAATTTTTGACTTTTCTCTTCAGAAGACCAAGGGCCATGTCCTGTATGCCAGTCCGGGCAACCAGCATTGTCTTACCTTCTCACACACATTTTTCTTCTAATGCAATGAAAGATAAAAAAATACAAAGTTACAATTGTCAATCTACACATACAAAGAAAACAGACAACTACATACCATTCTATCATACTCCCCTTCACCTTGCTTTTTCTTCTTCCTCATAAATGTCTGGCAACAGAAGAAAAATATCAAATAGAATTTTCTTAAAAAATATTTTCTCTTGAATTCAACAACAAAAAGAAACATTTCACACTTAAATATAATTCTCATAAATAACAATATTGATGTTATATTTTCATTAAAAAAAAACCTCATTTCTATTATTATTATGGAAGAACTCCTTTTATCCTTTAATGTTAAACATTTTGCATCTTTAAATGTGGTTGGGGGTTTGGCTATGCTTGTGAATTGGCCTTGTAACAGAAATGGCCAACCATTTCTATGGAACTTCTAGAATCCTATTTGGCAGTGATTCACTTTTGCCATCTTATAGAAGTTCATTACATAGTACTGTTCATTGACCACAAGCCACTATGAGATTGTCAGCAGCAAACATATCATTACTCACAGAATAGATTGTTGATGCAGCACACATAAAAGGTAACCAAAATATTGTTGCAGACTGTATATCCAGACCTGCTTTAGCAGTGCAGATAGATGTCCGCAATTTACCAGAGATAGTAGAAGCTCAAACACAAAAGATGAAGAAATTAAATCGTACCTGAACCCAAAAGAATTTCCACTCTCAAGTAACTGAAAATATGACATTTTCATTTTATCAACTTTTATTTCTAATACACAATTGTCTTGTGATAAAATGTGGCTAAGAAAATATCATAGAATAGATGGGGTTAGAAAACCTTTAGAAGTGCCTTATTGAGGGCTCTATAAGGTTCTAATCAGATCATCAAAATATTTTCATATTTATAGGAACAGATGCATGCATGCACAAGTATCAGTAGAGGGATTAAAACTAGACATTGGGCCAAACATAGAAGACGACGATAGTCAAAACAAGTTGTCAGAAACTTTTGATGGGGTTAGGGTAAGGTCAGATCCTTAGTTCTCACATTTTGATGGGAAATGATTTAAAAATTTTTGAAAGCCTAAAAAGATGTAATTAAGAAGAAAAGGATGATGAGAAAATTATGTCATGTGAAGTGTTGTTGCTTCATTGGTTGAACCAAGGGCATGATATAATTCCACCTTGAAATGTGTAGGTGGAAAGAAATCTCATTGGTCAAAGGTTTGATTTGCATCCATCCCCCAAGAGAATTGAGGACAAGTATAAAAATCGAGACCCCAATGAGAAAAATCAGTTAGTTTGAGTTGAGTTGGCATTGCAGTCGAGATAAAACGACCGAGGGAAGAGGGTTCCCAACTGGGGGGGGGGGCACTGGTCACCTTCCACAAAGCCCTGGGCTGAAGATGTAAACAAACATAGAAAAGCCTGCCACCGATCAACTATAATGCGACTCCAATAGAGTTCTAGCTAAAGATGTATAGAAACAGAATGAGCCGAGAAAAAGTTAAACTAGCTGAAAGGAGATTATTTTATTGCTGAGAGAAGGAGACAAGACATATCTACTATCATCACCAGAATGCCCCACTTCGGCCGTTTCCAAAAAACTTTGGTATAGAGCCAAGTTAAGTAGGAGCTACTGAGTGGAAAAGGCCAGATGAATTTACTATCGCTGTCGTCAAAAACGCCATTTTGGCTGTTTCCATAAAGCTTTGGTAAAGAGCTATGAAAATACTTTTTTATTTGTAAAATTGAAAGCTCTGATTATTTTAACAAAAACTTTGCTCCATTATGAAAAAAAATTTTTTTTTTTGAAAATTGAAAGCTCTAATGAAAACTTCTTAATGAAAACTTCACTCTGTTGTGAACATTGAATCTGACAATTGTATATTCTATTTTTTTTAATTTTTTTTTTTATATACATAAAGACTTTTTCCGTAACTTATCCAGATGTCTTCAAACTTATTCCCTTATTTTTTTGGTGCCATGTTTATTTTTTTTTCAACATAAGCAGACACGTGTGTCCGGTCTGGTTTTTGAGGTGGCAGAGAAACAGCTACTGGATTTCAATGTGTCTTTCCTTAGATCAAAGAACACAGCGTGGGCAGGAAAGTTCACCGATGTAATAGATGTCTTGAAAACCGGCTACTGTGGTGAGGCCATCATCACGATTAGTGACCCAAGAGCATCGTCATAACTGGTGCCGTTTCGACAGCATCAACTCACTCAGATTCTGGTGATCATCGTAATTGACCAGCCAGCTGACAGTGTTACACTAATACACAATTGTCCTGTGACAAAATGTGGCTTAGAAAATATCATAGAATAGATGGGGTTAGAAAACCATTAGAAGTGCTTTATAGAGGGCTCTATAAGGTTCTAATCAGATCATCAAAATATTTTCATATTTATAGGAACAGATGCATGCATGCACAAGTATCAGTAGAGGGATTAAAACTAGACATTGATCCATCCTGAAAAGATGTGGCTTAGAAAATATCTTAGAAAACCTTTAGCAGTGCTTTATAGAAGGCATTATAAGGTTCTAATCAGATCATCAAAACTTTTTCTTATTTAAATGAACAAATAAATGCATGCACAAATATCAGTCGAGAGATTAAAACTATACATTGAGTCAACACCCCAAAAGACCCAATTATGCATAAAACTGATAATCAAATCCAGAGAAGCATATTTCTTGCAATAAAAACTGTCACAAGGCGGATGATGGTAACCAACTCTGCAGACATTTTAGAAAATATGAAGTGACACCAGAAAAGCAAGGATGGCAAAAACATGATGTAAAGTAATAAAGTTGCCTTAGGCTGATAAGTTTTATTTCTGTTGTTTTACAGTTCAAAACAATCTCTTAGGTTGCCATGGGACTGTTGTTGATTGAGTGGTGTCTACTGCTTGTATGCTTGAGTTGTTGGTGTGTGCGGTTAACAATATGTAGGTCAGGAAATGGGGCCTGACTTGCTAGTCATTGCTGCACTGGATAAACTGGACTGGTCTGTTGTGTGTTTTGCCATAGCCATGTGGCATAGACTGAACTGTTGAAGTGCAGCTCACTTCATTTGACTGGTGTGTAGACTACATTAGCAGTCAGTGGTTGATCCAGTAATGATGCAGGTCAAATGCTTTCGACAGCATTCAGCAGGTTGAAGGCATCAGCAGAGTGGTAGCAGTGGTTGAAGGCATCACTCAGTATTAGGTCCCTGGAGCAGCATAGCATCCTTCCTTTGCCCATGAGAGCTGGCTACTGACTTGTTTACTTTTAGACTGCTCCTTTTATATGTTCCTGTGCATGTCACAGTTGTTGTGAGCCTTGTTTTCATTTTGCTGAGCTGTGGTGCTATGATGTAAAATCCAGAACTTCTGAGGTGAGTAGATGGGGCTACGATAAAGCATAGATAAAATACTTGAAGATAAAAATAATAAGACAAATTCAAGTTAGGCAGAAGAATTACTTGGCAGAAGATAATGATTACTTCTATTTTAAATTATGCCTTTTTCCCAGCACCACTGTGTTATATTAGTAGACAAAGTTTAATAAATAAAGTGAAAATATTTATTAAATCACCTGAAAAGTATTATCTACTTATCATCTTCTTAACACCTACATTCTTAAGGACAAATCAATCAGCTAACCTAATTTCTTGAATCAGATATTTAGATATAAGTGAAACAAAAAAATCAAAGGCCCAGTACCAAAGCAAAGAACAATACTACATGCACTCACCAGGCTCCCTAACCACTTACCACAATATAAAACCAGAAAAAAGGGGTTTCAAGGTCAGCTCTCTCTACCTTTTCATCAAAAAGGTGGGAATAAAATAATCGGGATGACTGCTTGCTACAAAGATGTAGGAACCTCACTCTTGCTCTCAGTTTGAACATACAGCAAGCTATGAACTCTGTCACACAGGATACAATCTGTATTCAAAAAAATGTACCATCCAAAGCAACACTTGTCAGCATTCATTCATTTTCAATGTAAAAACCAATATTCTGTGCAAACATCCACAACCCATTAGTAAGCACAGAAAATTTGGTTGCCAAAACTTCACCTGTTTTTCCATCTATGACAGATTGATAAATTGATATTTGCTGAATACTGAATTGTAGCAACAGATTTACTCTTATTTGCCTTAAATATAAAGAACGTTGAATATTTTACAATGTAGTCAAATCAAATTTAATGGATTTAAACAGTACAAACTACTACCAAAAATTTTTTTTAAAAAAGTGAATTAGGCAATAAGCAAGGAAAAAAGTTAAGCTAAAACTTGATTCATTTCTCAAACTATTTCAAAAGTCATTTCTAATTCTGCTGATGTTGTTGTCAAATGATTTCTGGTGTAACTAGAGACTTGAAGCTGGTTTCACATTTTATTTTTTCCTAAAGATTATTTCTGAAAATGAAAAATTGTTGACACTTAATTTTTAAACCTAAAAATAAAGAGGACAAAGCAGCATCTTGTAATGAATATGTTTTTCAAACTTTCAAAAGTAAAGTTGATGCTGTTAAAATCTTTTATAATAAAACTTACCATTTTAATTTGATTGTAACATCACCAACTTTACATTTTTTTCACTGCATAAACAATGTAACAACCCTGCAATAAGGAACTATGAAAAGGATTTTAACAGTTTCTTCATAGAGTTATAAGGTTGTCATCAACAATTATACTGTCACACAATATTTTTCATTTCTTATAAATTGGTAAAAATTCAATAACAGTGTTAAAAAAGTGACCATAGAATATAAATGATTGTTTATAGAAGAAGGTATTTACTTTCTGAATCAAAAAACTTTTGTTAATCTTCATTTAGTCTTTTCTTTAATTTACATTTTGCATTTACTGGTGCTTTCATTCTCCCCTTTCTTTGTTTGGAAAATTATCATCTTTTCGAGTTTTTTTTATAAAGCTATAGACAATATATTTTCTATATAATGTATTTCATAAAAGATTAAAAGGATTTTTTATTTATTTATTATTTTTTTTACAAATTCTATATTATTGTGAAATTTCCACTGTTCCGAGTTAAAGATTTTTATCTTACCATAAAATCTTGGTTCTGTATTTATAAAAACAAGTTTCCTGCCTTTCCTAAACTAAAACCTCAGCTTCAAGTTGTATTTTATTTCCAGTTAATATCCATTTTACAAATTCAGTTTTTGGGTCCCATCAACTTGTAGTAAATAAGTGTTACAGGATTGTAATGGTTGAGGTTGCTAGCTTGTAGTAAAAGGAAAAAATTCAAATTAAATGAATTTTAAAAAGAAATGAATTTCAATACATTCAAGAGAAATGTATTCAATGTGTGGAGGAATATTTATATAAAGAATGCCATGGCTTACAAAAGATGAGAAAAAAATTATATTTATGTGTGTACAGATATTTAAAAAAAAAAAAAAAGAAAAATATTTATGTACTTACTATTGTGGGTGTAGTGTCATATAGTGGTGTGAAATTAAGAAGTCTGCTACTTGGGGAGTGTCTTTATGGAAAAGCAGAATTCTGTTATCACTACTACATCTTGGAGCAAAAAGAGGAAAAGAGAGAAAATGAATCCTTTCTTTTTATACTGCAGATTGTCACACCATCTAGCAAGTGTCCTGGAGTAAAATGTAGAAAGAAAAGTTGACAAATAAGAATTTTTGTACCCACAAAAAAACAAAAAACATAGGGATTCAAAAGGACAGTTTTTTCCTTTGACACCACCACTATTATTTTAACTATGTTCACTCCCATGGCAATGTTTATTTACAAATTATAAAGAATTATTTAGTTTTTATAAAAAAAATTTTTATTCATCATTTTGTAAAAATAATAAATGTGAAAATTTTTTTATTCATAATTTTATATCAATGAATTTCAAAACAAAATTTGAATAAAAATATGATTTTCTGGATGTAAAAATTTTTTTCTCAGATGATTTTATCTCTCAGATTACTTCGTTTTAATTTTCTTTCTTTTTTTTTTAAATTGTGATCTTGAAATCCAAGGCCTGAAACTCAAGCAATTATAGGTTAACCCTCTTCCTACTCATTGCTAAAAAAGTTTTAAATCATTGCTAATTTATAAAGAAAATACTGAAAAACATCTGCCAACAGATTATGTGTAGTTAGTAAGGTACTAACTGATGTAGAAATCTTTAATGAAGAGCGGACACTAAGCAGCTTAACTAAAGAAATTAGCAACGCTGGCAAATTGCATTTTTTGAAATGGTTTGACAAAGCATCGACTAACTGCCAATCAATTTAAAAGTTCAAAATGAACACATCAATGTGGACTAAACAGAAATGATAATAGAGTTGATAAATACTTACAAAATTTTAATTCATGTCAAAAAAGAATATCTGTAAGAGCAAGGTATTTTTTTTTAATTCCCCCAGACTGGATTTTGTTCAAGTGACATTTTTCTTTTTGTTTACTTGTGGACCATCTACTGTTCACCCAATAACTGTTATGATGCTATACTTATCCATAGTGCACCACTGAACAGTGTATATAAATAATCTAACCAAAACTCAATATACATGGCCTGAAGATTGCAATTAAGCATGACAATTGCCAGTGGGTTTTGACCTCAATGTCCACTTTAATATTCACATATACTCTATTCCTAGTATTGAGCACTTTAACCCATAAATATAGCTTACCTTAAAACTATATTTTTATCATATGTGTGTGTGTGTGTTTCAACAGCAATCCTTTTTTTTTAAACAAGTTTCATTATTAAAGACAACCGACAAGGTACTGTGATTAAGCTTTTTATACATTTTTTTTTTTTGGATATAAAGTGTGTAAAAATTGCCCAAATGTTCTGCATATCTGAGCACTTTTGGCTATTGTTTAGTCATTATCAGGGATGATTTTTATTTTTTTACTTTAAATTGAATGTATGGAATTTTTTTATGTCTGCATATAGAGTTGTAGGAATGTTTCATTTTCTAAACATGGTCAGCACATTGTGGCTGTGTTCATAGTTGAAGTTACTGAGTGTTAGTTTTTTTCTTTTTGTTCATTAATGTTTCCATTATTTTTAGTCTTTTTTGAAATATGTGGATGAGGCTGTTATCCTTGTATTTTCCACAAGTATGTTGTGGATGGAGTTTGGTAGGTTTCTGTATGTATTTTAATGAGTAGGCATGTAATGGCATTTTCTATATAATTATTAATGAGTTTGGTTTGATCAAGAACACAGTTCCTTAAGGGGCATGTGAATTCAAAAATAATATTGGTTCTCTGTCATTTAGATTTTGTAGGTGTGATGTTATTGTTGATGATAAGGTTAGCTGTTTTAAATTTTTTATAGTAGATAATTAGCAATGATTTGAAAGACTTGTTTACTGAATAAAATACTAAAAGATGATGGCTCAGTTTGAAAATTCATCAATTCTAAATGATACACAAATAATTGCACAAAATAAAAGGTTTGAATCTTGTTACACTATAATTCAACAAAGAAATTTAATTAAAAACTTTTCACTATTGCTAGAATCAACAATTTCATAGTACTAACCACTAAAAGAGGTTTTATAAATTTCACAACTTACATGAAAATAAATTATCCTAAACTTAAATTTCATTAATTTTACACAAAACTGCAAATAATATAAAATGTTTTATTATGGTTTTAAAATTAAAGTATCAATTATTCAGATGAAGATAATATTACTTTAATCAAAATCTAAAATTCTTTCCTATTTAGATTATTAAAGTAATTAAGTCTCATGATCGGCATTTTACCCTTCAATAGTGTGCAATGTGCTGAAAAGTTCTTGGTCCAACCAAGAAGCCGTTCAAAAAGAAATTCTGCTGTTTAGTCATTTGATCGGATTTTGGAAAGTAGCTTGCACCAAGATGGTTTTAATGTCTCTTTGTAATTAATTCATTAATGACTCATCACACTGTTTTTCATCTTCCATAGCATCTTGTAATTTCTATAACAGAAGGCTAAGAAACTGAGTAAAGTCACAATGACTTCAGATATTTTTGCTCCATTATTATTTATTTTAAACTAGTGCTTATCAATAAACAATTAATAATGCTTTACTTCACAAATAAATCCTAAAATATGATGACATCCTAAAAATGATGACATTCAAAACAGAGTGTCAATAGAAAAAAAAATTGTTATTCTTTCTTCAATCATGAGATTTCATTAAAACGAGGTATGCTGATATGGAGAAGTCAATTAAATGCCATACATGATTGGGTGATCATGTCTCGAAAGAGACATGACTGACTGGGCAGAAGATTATCCCACAGTGGGTTGCCATTACTTTCTGCAGTAGACTGCTTGCCATTCAAGGATATTTAACCCATAACTGGAGGGAAGAGATGTCTTAATACCTTTCCCAAGGGTATTTGCACATAGGTGAATGCAAGGAATTCAAGTGGAATTCGAACCTGACTCCCCGATTTCTCGTTCCGAACAGATATCCACTGCACCACAACTCACATCTGATATGGAAAAGGCTGGAGAAAAAATAGAAATTTATATCTATTAAGGGAAATAACTCTTCTGAGTATTAAGTCCCTTAGAATTAGAATTTTTCTTAAAATCTTAGAAATTAAAACATCAGATATTTCTTCTCAAACTTTTATTTACATTTCACTTGTATCTAGAATTTTTCAGGTCAATGGTAGATTGATAAATTGTGGATGTAGGAATCAACACTGCATGGCGGCTATCAGTTTTATGCTGTAAATGATATTATCAGTAGACTGTTTATGACTAAACTCTCTATCTCTGATATTAGGCATTCTTCTCCCATAATTGTAGTGAATATTATATATATATATATATCAACACTTAAATTGATAAATAACTAAATTACTATGATGGGTAGGCAATACATCCTTATGGCAAGGAAGGAAAGCCCTTCTAGTAAAAATGTTCTGAACCATAATAGCATCATAACAACACTTAATAACCATAGAAATTTTATCAGCGTATGTCTGATTAACGGGACCAATCCGTGGTAGTCTGACATATACAGGACATTTAGCTGGCTCAAAAATCTTAGTCTCATTGAACTTAGAAATTTTACATTCAATGGCGGATGTAATCACACATTTGAGATAGCCATTCATTAAGAACAGTTGTTTGATTTTCCTTAGCTCAGCATCAAGTTTACACTCAGAACAAATCATTAAAGCCCGATGGGTAAGACAGCTAACAAGGTTAACTTTCCTTGTTCTGGGGGCAAAAGAATCCCAGGTTAAGTAAAACCCAGAAAAAGTGGGTTTATGAAAAACACTAGTGATAAAACATGAAACTGTTCTTTCCACTAGGACATCTAGGAAAGCTAACTGATTGTTCTTTTCAACCTTCATAGTATAGTTTAATGCTGTATGGCGACTATTCAAATGTTAAAGAACTCTTCCGCTTTACTCCTATTGGTAAACGATGTAAACATATCGTCAACGTAGTGGAAGTAACAGTAGAGTTTACCACCCCTATCAAAAAGCTGCTTCTCACGATAGCCAACAAAAATATAATTCTTTTAAACTCAATAGCTAATAAAAATTTTTATTGTTGGTCACTTGGTTTTTATAATTACCGATGATTGTTGTTTGAAAAACTGTTGGTCGAAAGGCACTTAACATATTTTATATGTCGATACTTTTTGCATTTTGTTTTAGTTTAATATGATCCTCCTTATCTTCCTTAAGTGTTTGAATATATATATATGTGTATGTGTGTGTGCGTGTATATATTTTATTTGAAAATCATTTTGAGTAGATACTCTGTTTTAAATTTAAACGGTATAAGTATAAACACAGGTCTGAATATTTTTGATAAAACTTGTTTGGAAAATATGCTATTTGGCAGGATTCAAACCTGCAATCCCTATCAACACAAGGGAAACTGTCAACTGATGTGAAACATCACAGACTGCTATTTAACAGGTTATGAATAAAGTCTGTGTTCCTTTCCATTTTTTTATGCCTGGTGAGAAAGTGTAAAAGAAGGTGAAGCAATAAAGGAAAATTGTACTTATCAGACGTTAGTTTTTAGGAGTCAGTTGAAGATGTCTTGTTGTTGTTGTTTCTTTGACGGTGAGCGAGAGAAGACAAAGAAAGGAAAATTGGAAGGAGAGGAAGAACGAATGTATGTCGACAAGACATGGCAGGGTCAGCGTCTTGAAATTTCTTCCTTACATTGTGAGGAGATCCTTATCAGATTGCTGCTCACATCGGACCGTGTTTGACCAGTCAAAAGATGTGAATAAGTACTTAGCAGATTACGTGGTCGGATGCAACCACATACCCATTTTTTTTAGGTGTTAAGAATATTTGACCAGAGTTATAGTTCAATTTGCTATTTTCTATCCAATTGGATTCCAGAATCTTAATAGGTATTTGCTGTTATGGTTACACTTGGTCATAATTTATGTTCTTTCATTTAGTAATTCATTTTTGTTTGGGAATAACATAATAGCTAACTTTTCTTCCTGATAGTCTACATATTTTACCACCATTGTAAGGCTTGGCAGTTTTTATTATACTCCACATTATGTCAGGGTCTTTTCCATACTTTAATTTCTATTTCCACATGTGGCTAGCCAATTATGCACAACTTTTTAAGTTTTCTAGATTAAATGTAGACTTATAGTTATTCCATCTGGCCTTAAAGTGTTTTTGGTAGAGCCCAAATATGTTTTGTTTTGACCATTTAAGTCATGTACATTTGCTTTGTAAATAACCTCTTTTTTATTACTAAGTCCTTGAAGTGGGCATTTATTTTTGTCTCTACAGTTACATTCCTTATTAATGTTGTTTTGTACATTGTTATTTAGGTTTGTGGCATTTTATTTCTTTATGTAATTTTCTAAATTACTGGTATGGCTATAACTCAGGTTGATTGTATTCCTCTTAAAAATTTGGTTTAGTTCTGAACTTTTTGGAAAGTGTTTATCGATCAGTTGAAAAAATATTTGCCCTATTTTGGTTTGGTTTGGTTTGGTTTAGTTGGATTTTACAGCATATCAACCCTGCAAGTTTATCTAAACACTGACCACACTTTACTCCTTCAAAAATTTATTATGGCAATAATTGTTTTTTACCTTGAAAAATTTATTATGGCAATTTTTTTTCCTTCAAAAATGTCTTGTTGGTAATATTTTTTCTTCAAAAATGTATATTTTTCTATAAAAGTCAATTTTTATATATATATTTCTATAAAAGTCTATTTTTACACTTTCATAGTGTTTTGACCCCAGTTTGAAGGTTAACTATTTGCCCAGAGCTGGGACCTGAACAGATGCTACCACTCAGGGTCAGGGTGAACCTGGGAACAACAGCAATTAAGAGGTGGTTCCATGTTCCTCACAACCTCCCAATCTTGTTCCAGATGCAGTTTACTGTCATATCCTGGACCTGTCCTATTTTGGTTTTTACTCCTAAGTTAAATGGTGGGTGGAACCAGATAATGTTTTAATTTCTATTATTTTTCTTTCATTTGTCTGTTTGATTAAAGATTGTATTCTAAAATATTTTTATGGCCAGATTTTTTTGGTGAATCTTCATAATCTTTTTTCTTTTCATCAAGTATTGCCTTGATGAAGCTTTTGATAGCCTGTGCTCTATTCCTTTATGAGTGTGCTACAATATAATTGCATTGAACACTTTTTAATACAGCTGTGTACTGGTGTAATTTAAGTATTAGCAAAAACTAAATAATTAAACAAATTTACTCTGGCATGTATGCATCGCTCACTCAGTAAAATGAATTAGAGCACTCTGGCTATTGGGCGCGTATAAAGATAATATACGCGCTAAAAAGTCTGCCTTCTTCCACTGAACGCCCCATAGCCCAGAGGTAGAATTGCTGACTGATGCCAATTCGGTCGGGTTTCAATCCTGGGTTAAAAAGCAATCGGAGTCTAACCGTACTGATGATCTGTGATACAGCGAAACAGATCTGTCTGCGGATGACAATATATATAAGTAATGGTTACTAATAGAAGTACATTCTACAGTAGGTATCTCCATTACATCACAAAAGATCTAGCATAGTATGAATTAAAAAAGTTCAAAACTTAATAAAACAAACTTTTTCTATCAAAATGTTTATAATATTATTAAGAGGAAAGATCAAAGTAATTTTTATTTATTTTATAAAATTTTTTAATCCCTTTTAACATGTTCGAAATTTTGGCAGAAAATTTTGTTTTGATTTGAGTTAACGTTGCAGAAAATCTTACAACTGTTTACAATTGATCACGTAATTTTTTTACGTAACTCATTTTTTCGGTGACAAACACATTAATTTGGAAATTCTTGCAAAAATCAAATAATTGTCGGATTTTAATAAAACTTTCAGTACTCATTTACAAATGAATAAAATTTTTGATATTATTTTTTTTAAAATATTGATGAAAAAAAAATTATTTTTTTTTAACTGTTAATTCATGAAATTTTAATTTCTGCAAATTATTTTTTATTAGTTAAATGCAGAACTCATTGGGGAATATAAATCATTTATTTTTTTATTTAAAAATATTCGGCACTATCCAAAAATCTGCTCCGAAGAGTAAAGTAAAAAATGCAATAAAACTCTGATATAATTTAATTTGATAAACGTTTAATTGCTGGAATAAATAATAATAATTAAGGACATTATAGTCTGAAAAAAAAATTTTTTTTCGATTACTAATAAAATTTTAAAAGAATTGTTTTCATGTTTTTTTATTATTATAATAATTCATAAAGTTTTTAAAATAATTAAAAATTTTTTAAAGAACTGTTGTCCTTTTTTTTTAAAATTAAGAATAGATAATTATATTGCCTATCAAAAAAAAAGATTAATAAAATTTTTCACCCCTTATATTTTTAATTAAAAAAAATTTTTTTTGTGTGTAAATAAATATGTTCATTTAAGTACAATGTTCCATAGGGGTCGTATTTATTTTAGAAGTTTACAAGTGTTTTGGATTATTCCCCTTACATGGAAAATGACAGACACCACACTTTGATTCTGATTCAAGTCTCTTCAAGACATTTATAAAATTCAACAGCCTGTTTTGCAAGTCATTCCTTAAACATTTAAAGCAACTTTTACATTTTAATTCCAAATTTTCTAATTTTGTTAAAAAAAAAAATTGTGAAATTCACAATTTGTAGAGGTACCTAAAAATAATATGAAAAATAGATATTAAAAATAAAAATTAATAAATACCATAACATTTCATAAATTATTGAGTTAACCTCTGCTGTTATTTTCATTGTTATTAAATTGTAAATTTTTTTAAAAGAAAGTTTTATATTTTTATTTTTCATAAAACATCTTCAAACATATGTTTACAAAGTGTAACTAACTAAAATTCCATCAAATATTGGGTAATTGCTGAAAACTGTGTTAAATTTTTAATTTTAACATAGTTAAAAATTTAAAAAAATGATTTCTATGAATAAGATTTATACCAAATTCATCTTCCATACTTTTGGCTGGATACTCTAAATCATCAGTTGTTGGCTGCTGCCAAGATGCTGATAAGGTGTTGACAGCTGTGATATCAAGGCTACTGTAATTGAGGAATGCTTTTTTAAACATTTTTCAAGCAGTGAGCAAGTAATTTTTGTTTCAAGTCAACTTAAAGTTTAAATTCGGTAATTTGAAGAAAATAATGTGTCAGCAAGGTGTATTTTATTTTTGTAAGATTTTTTTAAAACCAAGAATTAGCTTCTGTTTACAATCAATGAAAAATGGCAGAAAATTTAAAATTTTTAAAAATTTAGAAAATTTTTGATTCCGATCAATATAATTTCGGTTTAAAATACACCAGGGTATTTTGCTTACTGGAATTAGTAAATTTAATCCCTTAGCTTTCAATTAAAGGTAATTTTAAAGCTTAAAGATAAGTTATCTTTAAAATTAAAATTTAGGTATAGAAAAATGAGTGGAGGTACCTATTCTACAGTTATATATTTACTTTTATAAAGTGCTTAATACAAAAGTAGACCATAAATATATGGCAATTATTATTATTATTATTATTATTATTATTATAATGATAGCATACTGAAACACAATAGCTCTAAAATTTTGGTGTTAAAACACCATCATCAGATGGTCAAATATGGTTAATTTATTTGATAATATATATAGATAAGGAAATTTAAAAAATAAAATGAATAAATACATAAGAATAAAGAGGTCTACCAATGAGATGACTTAAATGGGGTAGGAGGGTATAACATTTTAAAGAATGGTGTGTGTACAACTTATAGACAGTAGTGTTTCAATGTTTTGCCACTGAAAGTCAAACATTTTAAACTGGAAAAAAGAAAAAAAGACAAAGGAAAAAAATAAAAGGGAGAAAAGAAAAAAGAAATGACAAGAGAGAAGAGAAAAAGGGAAAGACTAGCAAAGAAAAATTGAAACGTTGGAAAAGATAAAATAAAATAAGATAAAGTAAATATAAAAAAATAAAATTGAAACCAATATAAAGGATAAGAATAATGCAAAAAATTAAAATTAAAATATAAATAAAAATAAATTAAGGGAATTTGCTCATAAGTACAAATAAAAGAATAATAGTAATTAAAAAATTGCCAGTTTAATAAGCTAAACTTTTTTAAGGTATAAAAAGGAGCAAATAATGAAAATATTCAGATAATTTCAGATATATTTAAGAGTATGGAAAATTCTGTGGTGGCAAAAATTATTGATTTCATTACATTGGTTCAATAAGTCAGTTTTTGGGAATTTTATATGGATTTTTTCTTGTATGCAAAGGAAACATGTTTCATGTAATGATTTATATGTCCTAGCTTTAGTTAATATTTTTCTTTTAACTATAGGAGTTTTATTTGCATCTTTCAATTGCCAGTAGTATATATAGAGAGAAATAGAATTACTATATACTTTATTATTGAAAGGTAAGTTATGCTGGTAAAATCGAGACTTAAAATTATTCTTAGTACATCTGATATAATGTTTGATAAAATTAGGATTTTCAGTAATGGAAATAGTAGCTTGTGTTTAAGAAATACTTTTATTCTAAATTTCATGCTATAAATAAGTAATACTTGTTTAAATCATATTAACACTAAATTTGCTAATTTTCCAAAAATAATATGACACAGATGTACATTTTGTTTTTGCAAGATTTTTAAAACCGAGAATTAACTTTTGTTTACAAATGTGTTGCTCTCTCAAAAATGGCTGAAAAATCTCAAAATTTAAAAAAAAAATCTCAAAATTTTACATTCCAATCAATTTCTGTTTGAAATACACCAGAGTATTTTGCTTATTGGAAATAGTAAATTTAATCATTTAGCTTCCAAAGAAAACTAAAATAAGAGTTTCATTTTAAAACTTAGTTATCGAAAATATGTGGAGGTACCTACTAAAGAGTACATTCATGCAAGACAGCCCTTTTTTTAATCTGTAAAATTGATTATTGCCCACCTTGCCAGAAAAACATTTTCAAAGATGAAAGATTAATAGAATAGCCATTTCAGATGTTAAGTCAATAGGCAACATGTAATTCCTTATACAAAGTGGAAAAGTTTATTCATGACACATTTTGTCTTTTAGAACTTCATTGGACTAAATTTACTATGTTGGTATGAGACTACACATGCACATGACAGAGGGGTACTGGGAATTTTTTTACACATACAAATAAAGACAAAGGAAAACTTAACTTAGCCAATGTGTTTAGTTTCCTGATGGACTTTATCAAGACAAATGTGAGGATCTTATTTTGCAACAAGTATTTATAAACAAAATTTTTAGTTTTTAAAAATTTTTTGATTCAAGAGACACTCATAAATATTCATCAGGTTAACTGAAAAGTCTTAGAAAATTATGGAGGATGCTAAGTGACATAGTTTAATGTGTAATAAATGAAAGATATTTTAGATGCATAGATGATTCTCTATTAATAAGATCAGGTAAAACTAACTTAATAACCTTGAACCTACAAAAGATTTTAACACATCACTCAATAAATCCCAGGCTTAACTAATAAAACAACAACTTTTAAGTAAAATTTGAGTTTATTCTTCAACATAGTTTCCTTCTAGAGTGTGACATAGAGAGAGAGCACCCCCACTCCAGGTAAATCAATTAACAGTTCTAAATAAAGTACTGAGATGAAGGTATTAATTAGTTGGATAACAGAGATCCAGCAGTAATGCCAGAGATAAGTTTTTCTTGTTTTATTTTGAATAATTATTTCTGGGATTGCGTTATTAATTAATTAGGTAAAATAGTCCCAGAATGATTAACGGACAGGTTCATTAAGTAAAGTTTATAATCAGTGGTAATTTCGTAGAAAGTATGGTAAATGGTGAAATTGTATTCTGGGGGGTCTGAAAGACCAAAATCATGCCAAGTCCGCAGACGAGATAAGTGGTTTTGACAAAACTCAAGTGGGAGTTGTCTGAAAAAAAGACCACAGGAAACTCCAAATTCATTTTCAGTACCACTTAAGAAATCATCTCGTGCGGAGATCCAGAGATTAGGCAAACGTCCATGGTGGTCAAAGCGATTTCTATATTAAAATTAGTAGACAGTGTGTAAACATTGTTCAGTCCTGCCTCGCTCTATATAAGCAGTCTGCACGCTGCAGACTGACAGAGAGTTGGGCGCAGACTGATAGAGATTGACAGAACGTGGCAAAAACAGCTGGGTGAATTAGCTCTGTGGTTGTCGGGTACCCAAGAATCTGACCCGGCAAAGAGACAGATAGCGCCTGTATGATTCTAACTCTATCAACAAAGTCGAGAAAAGAAATTGCTATGTATCATGAATAAGGGAAGAATCCCGAAATTACCTCCCTTACACTAGTGAAGCTGCTTATTATTTTTTTCTTTCTGTCACCTTTTCGAACCTAACGAGTGAATCTCGTTTATTCACTTGTATTCTTGTTAATTCTTAAGTAGCAACATAAATGCAGTAGTCTTGAAGAACTCTTTATACAGGAACTGGCAGTGTTGCTTATTTTTTTTTTGACATCCTTGTAGTTGTGGCTGGAACCCTTTTCTGCATGAATAGTGATTTCTTTCAGCATAGATCCCAGCCACTCCATCCTTTATCATCAGACCGTTCTGAGGGACTTGGAAACCACTATTTAGATAAAAAATTCACAACGTGGCAAATGGCAGTAGTCCCTTCTCACTGGGGAAACAGGACATAGAAGGCAGCGGCCAGGCTGGAGTCACGTTAGAGAGTGATACACTGATTCCAACGCTTCTCTAACAATTTCAAGCCTTTTTTTATAGAAAAATTTGTCTTTGGCTTCAAAATACGCCTCAGTTTTCAATATCACTTCTTCATTGGAGCCAAATCTCTTTCCCAGGAACATATTTTTTAGGTCTACAAACAGCCAGTAGTCACTGGAGTCTAGATCAGGAGAATAGGGTGGATGTGGAAGCAATTCGAAGTGTATTTCATGCAGTTTTGCCATTGTTGTGATCAACTTGTGACACTGTGCATTGTCTTAGAGAAAGATCACTTTTTTCTTCATTTGCTAATTTCTTCCTTCGAACATGTGAATAATGCTATACAATATTCGCTATTGATGGTTCTTCCTTTCTCAAGGTAATTGATGAATAAAATAACTTGTGCATCCCAAAATATGGAGGTTAAAACCTTGCCTACTGATGTTTGTGTCTTAAGTTGCTTTGGACGGCTTTCATCTGCTGTTGTTCATTCAGCTGACTGTTGATTAGATACATGCTTTGTCCATTGTCACATATTTTCGCAAAAACTCGTTGAAACAGTTGCAAACAATGCTCTGAATCGTCAAGGCATTGTTGTTTTTGATCAACTGTGAGTAAACACAGCACCCACTTTGAACACAGCTTTCTCAATGATAAATATTCATGCAAAATGGTGAATACACTGCCTTCTGATATGTACAATTCCTCTGCTATCTCATGCACCTTCAATTTATGATCAGCCAAAACAAGTTTGTGGAGATTTTTGGTGTTTTCTGGGACAGCTGCTGATTTTGGGTAACTTGAGCGTTCAGCATCATTTGTGTCTGTCAGACCGCGTTTAAAGTCAGCATACCACCTCTTAACCATTGTTTCCAATGGAGCAGAGTCTGAATAACACTTATCAAGCCATTGCTTTGCTTGAACAGTATTTTTTCCCATCAAAAAGCAATGCTTTATCAACACACGAAATTCAGATTTTTCTATCATTTTGAAAATTTGCAACAGTAGCTTCACTTAAATAACTGTAATTTGTAAACTAATAATCTGATTAGGCCCAAATATTGTCACATACCATTTGAAAGTTAGTACTTCATAAAAATCATATAGATTTAGTGGCACCATTTATGTGTCAGGCCCAGTACTTATTGAGTGATGTGTTACCTCTGAATCTAACAACACTTTACACTTCCTATCATGCGACATAAAACTAGTAAGAAGCTTCAGTTGGAGGTTTAGAGAAAATCTACCAACAAGAATTATCTTTTTAATTTTTATCCCCACCACTGCAACAGGATAACATCTCGAATAATTATAGGGTTTTATGTAAGAGCAATAAGAATCTTTGGCCCCTAATATATACCTGAAGAAGAAATATAGAAATCACTTTTGAAAACCTCTAATATTTGCATTATTTTATCCACAACACAGAGAGAGGCATACAAAATATTAGGTTGTTACAAAAATAATAGCCATCCAAAGTGTTGTATTTTGAAAAGATATTTTAATATAATATTCATGGTATATATTAGGTGAATTTTGACATAGAAGCACTTATTTATGAACATGACAAAACATGATTTTCATTTACTTTTTCTTGCATAAGTTCAAACTCTGCCAATATCAACAGAACATGGGGAGTTGTGTCCGCAAGTGATTGGACAGTATGAAAGTGGCTCCAGAAATTCTGTACTGGTGATGAGATCCTTGAAGAGGAAGAAAGTAGAATAGGGTCTGCGTAACACAAATGGCCTCTTTCTTGGCTGAATAGTTACTTGTGATGAAAAATGGATACTTTATGATAATCATAAACAATCAGGTCAATGGCTTGATTGTGATGAATCCTCCAAACATTTCCCAAAGCCAAAGTTACATCAGCAAAAGATTATAGTGTCTGTTTGCTGGTCTGCAATTGGTATTATCCACTACAGATTTTTTGGAAGCTAATCAGACTATTAATGCAGAGCCTTACTGCAATTAACTTGCTGAAATGCATACACACCTGCAAAAAATGAGACCTGCATTAGTGAATTGACATGGTCCAATTCTGCTCCACGATAATGTGTGGCCACATGTTGCTAAAACTCACTTGGGATATGAGAGTTTACTACATCCTCCATATTCTCCTGACCTTTCACCCACTGATTATCATTTTTTTAAGTACTTAAATGGTAAAACTTTTAGGTCCAAACCAGAAGTAAAATCAGCTTTCAAAAGTTTCATTGCATCATGGTAAATAACTTATCAATGAGGAATAAATAATCGTGTCAATCAATGTCAAAGGTGCATAGATGTTCAAGGCTTGTATTTTGACTAATTTCAACATTTCTACAGTTCATTTTTCAAGAATAAAATTATGTTTCTGAAATTGGACATTATTTTTGTAATAACCTAATATAAAACTGCAAAAGATAACATTAACATCAATGACAATAAACTAGATAAAAACAGACGTATAATTTGGTATCTCCACAGTAAATGTGATACTCAAGATTTAAAATGAACTTTTTAAAATGAAAAAATTTTTTGAAGCTTTTATTTTAGTTTTAATTGCAAACCAATGAATTAAATTTGTCGATATTTTTGAGATGAGTTATTGTAATTATTTACACTATTGTTGTCTTCATCTTAATTGCTTCGTTTTAGCATTTTTACACTCCAGATTGGAATTTTGAATGGTACCATTTATTTCATCCACCTGAGGAGAGTGTTCTAGTTTCAAATGCCATGTCTCTTCAGGATGTCTAAGTATGTGTTATCTCCCTTTAACTCAACTCTTCAAGTTTTGGTTCACCTCTGCTGTAGCCAGGTATTGAACTCACAACTCTTTGGATCATGTCACTGGATTCAACCAATGCTTTTATCTACCAGGGCATGTGTCCTTGACAATATCAGCGTATGAAAAGAGGAATAGCATGGGAAACTAGAACAATATACTCTGGTAGATCAAATGAACATTTCAGTTTGAAATTCCAGTCACCTGAAGGTCAGAGTGTAAAACAGTTCAAACATTGTGAATATGGCAACAAAGATATAGACAACTGTCTGAACAATGTAAATAGTGTAGATTAAATTTAATATTTCCAGTAAGTATTTCAAAACTAATTTAAATTGGGAGGATTTTTTTTTGCTAAAATAGAGCCCCTTTGTAGTCATCTTTCATGTTAATGTAATGCTTTTTATTAAAAAAAAGAATCATCCATAAATAAAATATACTTTTCTGAAAATTTGAAACATTTACTTTTTAAAAAATTTTAAAATATTGCAGAAATGCTTTTTTTTTAAACAGCAGTAGCTGTTGATGTGTTTGACTGCTTGATGTTTATCTAATGTTACTTGATGCAGGCTTTAGCCATAAAGAAAAAAATAATTGAATATAATGTGTCGTTTATACATAATTTTTAAGTACTGAGTAATCTTAAGAATTTCAGAAAATATTCTCCATAATCTAATATTTAATTGAATTTTGAATATTTTCTGGTTTTAAATTTACTAGTTATCGCTTATTTTCTGATAATGTCGTGTCTAAATATCCATATCTAAAAAAAAATTGGCACACAAAGAAAATCAAACTTCTTGAAAATATTGGCATATTTATGTTAGTAAATATAATTTTCCATTTATGTTAGTAAATATAATTTTTACTTAATAATAATATTAAGAGTGAAATTAACATAGAATTTTAAATGATTTAAAACTTGATAAATCATTCTAATTAAAATTTTTAAAAAATGACAACAGTTCTTGTAAAAATTCATTATTCATTGGGAAAAAAACTGTCTTAGTTTATTTCATTTTTTATTTTAAAATTTAGAGCAGATTTCTGGTAAATAGGGTTTCTGTTTGACAGAAACAAACTGATGATTTAAATTCTCCAAGGAGTCCTGTTTTTAATTAATATGAAGAGGCAGGAATTTTAATTTCTCAGAATTTCATAAAATTAAGTGTGGCTAACAGATGTAAAAAAAAAAAATATTAAATAATTTAATTCCAGCCCAGAAAATTTCAATAAAATATGACAATTATTTGATCTTTGCAAGAATTTCCAAAAGATGTTTTTTTTTATTGTCAAAAAGATGCAAAAATTATTTTAGAAATAATCTTTAGCCCAAGAAAAAACAAGATTTTTTAACCAAAATTTCAAAAGTGCTAGAATGAATTAAAAAATTTAAGATAATCAATACTTTGGTCTCTCTTGATAATAAATAACAATTTTATAATAGACCTTTGTTTTTAACAATGTTGTGATCTTTTTCATCTCTTTCATTCTCTTTTTTAGTGAATTTTTGGAGATACATATGTATAATACTGCCTACTAACTCTAACATCCAATTTTTTAAAATATCAAGATAATTACAACCACATCCAAAACTATCATGGATATGATCACAGCCAAAAACACGAATAACAATGATAATTCTGAAGCAGGTGTACATAAAATAAACTGTCGCACTTGCTTTTCACAATACATTGGAGAAAGTAGCAGAAATTTTAAAAAAATGTATCTATGAACACAAAAAGAATCTTATACACAACAATTTATCAAATGCATTAGTTATACATAGAAATAAATTCAAATACAACTTTTATCTAAATAATGCCACACTTATTAAAAGAGAAATAACTTAGAAAATTCTTGAGAGTGCCACTACTGAATCTATCAAATTATAAAGTTGCACCCTGGATTGTTTAAAGTATTTCCATTTCTGAAGGAATTATTACTTCCCAATCCAACTTACATGACTATAAAAATGTTAAGAAACTCAAAGAAAATGGTTAAATTTATTAACTGTTGTTTAAAAAATATAACACAAATTTATCCTATACTAAATTAAAATATTACTAAATATTATATGAAAAAAATCAACATAGTTTACTCACTTTTGTTTATGAGACATTAAATTGTCACTTAGCATCCTCCATAATTTACCTTGACTTTTCAGTTAGCCTGATGAATATTTGAGTGTCTCTTAAGTTTAAAAATTTTGAAAAACTGATATTTCCAATTTTGTTTATAAATAATTGTTGCAAAATAAAATCTTTACATTTGCCTTAATAAAGTCTGTCAGAGAACAAAACATGTTTTCCTTGTCTTTATCCATAGTCTTTTATATTGCGGTCAACATGCAGCAGTGAGTTCGTTTCATGCTTAGATACATCTTGAAGCTATGTGTTGTTTTGGCTTAACTATTTATATATACTGGTCAATGGTGCATTATAGATATGTCTATTGTCTTATTATAATGGTTCCACAATTATTTTTACACCATAGTCCCTAGAATAATAACAGATGAAACAACCACTATTGTCCATCCAATAATTGTTAGAATAATATAACAGACCTACCCATAATGCACCATTGACCAACATACATATAAGGTAACCAAAAAGTCCTTACCATTGTGTGGAAAGAAGTGATCACTGATATACAAATGAGCACATCACATCAGGAATGTGGTAGGGTTGGGAGAATTAATTTTGACCCATTCATGTGTTGCACATACACACACCAGTTATAGCTATATATTTGCTGTATACAGCTTTTCTATTAAATAAAAAATGGCAAGGACTTTTTATTTTTTTGGTTAAAAAAAAACAAAAAAAAAACAAAACATTTCTTGTAGTCAAGCCAAGCTAAAACAAAATACACATGGCATTTAAGCATAAAAACAGACTGTCCCTAATGGGTGTTGACCACAATGTTCACTTTTATAGCATACCTTAAAACTATATTTTTATCATATGAAAATGGAAAACAACATTCAAGATATCTAGGAAAACAATATAAACTGCTGCAAGTCGTGTGAAATTTGAAATAACAAAAATCATCAAAATCAATTGATACAAAAAGATAAGTCATAGAATGCCAAGGCACTGATGTTAATGTATAAAATAATTTATTCCATGAGATACTGCATTAATCAAATGTTTTTTGTGCTTATACGTTTTGGGTATTTTTTTATAACAATAAGAATGCTTTAATTTCTGAACACCACACTTTATAATAGAAGTGTTAACAATAAAAAAGAGAAACCAACTCAATATCAATTACAAACATGGCCACGTTCAGAAATCAAAATATTCTTATTGTGTTTATATATATATATATATATATATATATATATATATATATATATATATATATAGGCAAATAAAAAATATCCTTGATAATGTCTAATAAATTAGCTGAAAGTGCTTGGATTCCCATATCATCATATATGATCTTACATAATCTATGTCCCAAAAAAAAAAAAAAAGAAATTACTTGCAAAAAACATAAATAAAAATATAAATGACAAAAAGCTTAATTGCAGTACCTTGTCAGTCATCTTCAATGAAACCTCTATGCATGTGTATGCGTATATACATATCTAGTTTTGCATTTGGGCTACAATGCTTTTGTTTTTCTTGTATGCCTACAACAGATTTCTTTTTAGAACTTAGTAAAGTTGGTTCCAATCTTGTATGGAATGACTACAAAATACTTTCTACTCTGGTTTATAGGCAAAGCCACAAGAATGCATACTGAAAAGTCTTCTTGGCCAATAGGGCATTTCTTGGTCTCATTAGACTTAGTTGTGATCTTTGTCTTGAAGCCAGGATGGAGTGACTGCTCCCCTTTTGTATGTTAACACTATCTATAGTTTGTGAACTTTTTCCCACATTATTCTTGCTTTGCCTTTCATATATGTTTGCTTTTTGAAATATTTTTGCCATTCTTTTCTTTCTTTTGTTATTGCAAACTTTGTCAATTGCTTGTTGGGCATTTCTGCCAGTTCCATTTAATCATGAGCACTTACTCTACAAATTATGTAGAAATTGTCAATGTTTGTTCATTTTGAGTGCTTTTGGTTAATCTCTTAGCCATTTCAAAGGAGTTTCATTGTGCTATCCTAATTGGTGTGTAGTTTGGTGAGATGGGTATATATTTTTAATTACTAAACACAATCAGTAAATTCATAGTCGTCATTAAGTGATGGCCTTTTGTTTGTGATAAAGAATAATTATAATATACATGAAAAAAAAGAAAAAATTGCAACCTTTAAACACTAGTTAATTTGAAAATCTAACAAAATTGAAAATAAATATAAATGTTAAAATAAAATGTAAAATATACTGATTTGATGAAGGAAAATAAGAGAAAACTAAATTGTGTATATCTAAAGAAAATAGTGAATGCATATTAAAGTTTATGATATTAGTATTTACATTTTTAAAAAAATATATATATAGAATTAATCTAAAATAAAAATTCATAAAATTTTATTAACATTTTTAACCAGTATGTACTTTGATATATTTTTTATTAATATTATTAGAAAGGTGACGTTATCAAAATGAATTTTGATATCATAGCTGATTCAACAATTCTTCTAGATGATTTATGATAAATAAATTGTTGCATGAGCTGCAGCTGATTGTTGTGATGGTCAAACAAAGGTGTTTACTCCTAATCTCCTTAGAGAAAAGGGAAGGTGAGGTTTCAGCAGACTGAGTGAAAGCTCCATTTATCCAAAATGAAGAATAGAACACAATTGTACAAATTTGAATACAACTTAATAACTATGGTGGCAATTAAATTAATGTATGAAACAATTCCCAGAAGATTTAAAGAGTTTGTAAAAAGTCTAGAATAATAAAGTTTAATAAATAATACCCCAAAATACCTCCACTGAACCCTAAAAAGTTAATGGCTACTGTATGGTTCTTTCAAAAGAGTTATTCATTATTGCCTCAAACAAAAACAATAACCCCATATTGAGAAGTTGAGTGTATACATGAAAAATTGAAAAAGAAATATCCGATCCTTGTAAATAGGGTTGGCCCAATTTTGCTGCACAGCTTGAATTATGAAATTTTGCCACATCCTGCATATTGACCTGATATCTCGCCTACTTAATTAAGCATTTCATACAAAATAAAACCTCCAAATAGGAAGCAATCAAAGCATTTGAACTGTTTATCACATCAAAGATGAGAATTTTTTTAAAGATGGGATCAAAAATTTCAAGGTATATTAAAGAACAGCCCTTCATCAACTAAATGAATTAGTTATTTAACATTTCAGAAGCATTTTATTCAATGTGTGATTTCATATGTGACAACCTAATATATTTATGAATAGGAAGTTTCTTTTTCTGCAGTCAACATAACTGTTCAGGTAAGTATTTTATCTCTATTGTAATGAGTGGCTGAATATGGCTTTCTTTGGCATGGTTTGAGCTATGTGCATTTGATGTAGGTAGTCTATATGTTCCCGAGTCATCCTTACTATGACAACTGCATAAATTCTAGTTTCTTGTATTTATTTTTTGACTCAATGAAATTGTAATTGTAGAAGGAATTTGAAAATGAATTTTTATTTATTTGCACTTTTGAAGTCACTACAAAATTTAAGCATTTTTTAAATCAAAAGGATGGTTTGTATATTGTATATGAAAGAATAAAGTATTTAATGTATTTCAAATTTTTATAGCTCTTTTGTGATCATAGGTGTTTTTTTAACTTTGTTTCACCAATATAAATTTTATCACAATTTAAAATTATTGATATGGTCTGATTTTAAATTTATTGGAAATAATTACAGAAATAACTAAGTAGTGCAGATTTTCTGAAAAAACAGAGCAAGCTGTATTTACAAGGTTAATAAATATAAAACAATTTTTATCAATTTTGAATAATTGTAAGTAAAAAAGAAAAAAGTTTTATGTGCTAATAGTCTATTATATTTCTGTTTTTAGAGATAAGTTGTTCTAATCTTTTCCATTAAACTTTTACTAAATTAGTACAAACAGAGATATTTTAGAACACTGTGCATAATCTTCAATTTGTTGTAGATTTTCTTGCTCGTGAATGTCTTTTCAATCAATCCCATAAATTTTAATAAGATTCAGGTCAGGACTTTGAAGGCCAAAGTAAAACATTTGTATTCTTATCATAAAGATATTTCTGGACTTTTTGTGAAGTATCTAGAATCAGTATCACGGATAAAACTTCAGATACATTTCACATTTTTGATGGTTACATTCAAGTTGACATTGAATATTGTACAATGATCTTTATTTGTCGTCCCATTAACTATTACCAAATTTCCTGTTAGAGAGAGAAACATTCACATCAAGGATGAGACTCCTTTCTCCATGTTTTGTTGTAGGGACAGTATGCTTTGGATTGAAAGATTGCTATCACCAAATAAATTACTTTTCATCAGATTTCAAAAGTTCTAGCTTTAATCTGACCCTTATATATACAGAACTGATGCAAGAGTTTCTCATGCCTCATCACAATCTATGATACACCTCACTATTACAGTTCAATTTTCATAAGATCCAAATTTTATTATGCTAATTATGTACAAATAATGGATCATATGAAATATTGCCGAAAAAAAAAATAAATAAATAAATAAAAACAAAAATTAGAGATAAATTATTCCATCTTAAATCAACAATGTTTGTGCAATTTTTAACATCAACTCGAAATTTTTCTTGATAAAAGCTGAACAGTTTTAACATTATGGATTAAAAAAAAAAAATTTAGTATGAACAAAACAAAATTATAGAGATCTGGACAAAAAAAAGAAGAAAGACCTCAGAATGATGTCAAAATTTGCAAATATTTTTCATTCTGTAATAGTTGTGCTTAGTTTAATTTGTAATGTATATAAATGTAGACCGAAAGAACAATGAACCTTTCAGGACTTATTCACAAATGAGTTAAATTATTTTAGAATTTTTTTTAAATGTAACCCCCACTTACTAAATTGAAAAATTAAATTTCATCCCCTTAATATTTATATTAATTAAAATCAGAACTCCTTAGAGAATTTATATTGAAATTTAATTAGAATAATTTATAACGCTTAACATCTTTTAAAATTATGTATTAATTTCACTATTTTATATACTATGTAAAAACTATATTTATTAAATTGTAAATAGAAAAGCTTAGTACAAATCAAACACCAATATTTTTAAAAGAATTTTGAATTTATTTTTGTTAGTGTATAAATGTGCAGGTATGATTGTTCATACATGACATTATCAGAAAATAAGAGCAATAACTATAGTAATTTAAAGTCAAAGTATCTACAATTCAGTAAAACACTGGATTATGGAGAATATTTTTGTAAATTTTAAAAATTACTGAGTACTTAAAAATTATATAAAAAAGGTGATCATTTCATTTTCTTCAATTGTGCTTTACAGATAAAGTTTCCTTAGAACATTTGATCTGTCATCACACCAAGACCTTAAATAAACCACTACCATCTAGAAAAGAAAAAATGCATTTGGGTAATATTTTAAACTTAAGAGTAAATAATATATTTTAAATCTGACTAATTATACTCTAAATCAGTTAATATTCCTCAAATAAAATTTCAGAAAAGTGTATTTTATTTTTGAAAGATTTTTTTTAATAAAGATAATTCCATTAAAATAAATGTGGTCTAAAAATGGCACTAAAATAAAATCTTCAAAAAAGAAGTTTCCTTTTTAAATATAAATTTTACATCTTAGTTATTGCAAGAGGTACTTACATTCCCCTCTGGCCAACTTCCTATCATATCCAAGTTTATTTACAATTATTTTCTCTTGAACTTTAGAATGATATTTCAAACAGTTGATTTAACCAACATAAATCATTTAGAAATGACATGATTTGTAAACCTAAATAATGTTAATATTTATAACTTAATAGTCATCATTTATAAATGAAAAAAAAAAGAAAGATAATTTAACTTGTTCATACTTTCTCCTGGCATTAATTTTGTACACAGCAGGTTTTCAATTTTAAAAATTTTGCATTCTACATATTAAAAAAGAAAAAAAAATTTGTTACAAGTTGTTAAATATATATTGTAGAGGAAGTTACTGTGCATACATCCACCCAATATTTATATCTGTACTTACTTAAAGAAAGACAAGTTAAGAATATTTAACATTTTATAAACTTAAGGAACTAATGGTGGGACATTTATTTCAGTAAGAAGTCTATATACAAGGGGTGCTGAAAAATACTTAGCCCAAGCCACTTTCCAAAATCTGACCAGAATTAATTTTGGTTAAGCCAAGAACTTTTTAACACCTTTGTGTACACACACAGAAATATTTAAAATGAATATATATTATAAAATGAAAAGTGTATTAACCAAACAATGGCTGCATCAAATATTGAAGCTCAAAATTTTATCTGAAAAATCAGCTTAACATTTATTTGTTCAATTTCATGCATCTTTATAATAGCCTACAAAAATAAAAGCTTTCAGATGCTTTTTTTCTTATCCAGAAATACACCAGTACAAAAATCATAGAATTCCACATATTATATGCAAATATTCCACACAAACACAAACTGTAAGTGATTTCATCTGGCATCAAGAGGAGAAGGAAGAGAAGATTAATGGCTGTGCTGCTTCCAATTCAATAAGGTAGTCAGGCTGGCAATGTGTGACTCACTCAGTAGATAAGTTGCCACTTGATACACAGCCTTCTCACCCTCCTACCAATTCAGCATTGCTGCTCAATAGCTGACTGGTAAGCCCTCTAAAAAACAAAAAAAAAAAAAAATCCCTCTTCCTACTCTCCTGCCACTGCAAATACAGCAACCAGACACATTCATACACTCCTCAATAATTTACTGCTAGAGGCAGACTATCTCAGCAGAAATGGCAGCTCAGAGCATCTATCATAAGTTTGAATTTAGAAAAGCACAATTTGACATGCATAAAAAAGGCAGAAATGTCTCCTGAATTGTATTTATGATTTCAAAATGAAAATCTATTTAATTTTTTAATTGTTGTTTTAGCTTCACTTTGCTTTGTTAAATATTTTCAGTCTACTGATTAGTTGAATTAATACTCAAAATAACAATGGTATTTAATGATTAAACAGTCAAGCCTAGACAATTATAAATCAGAATTTTATCTTTATTGATTATTTGATGATAGATTAGTTATCATTGCCTTTCTATTTTATAGAGAAACAAAAAATCTTATAAATCCATCACTTGTGGAGAAGTAAAAACTTATAAAATATAAAGCAAATACTTAGACACCGGGAAAGAAGTTTCAAATTATGGTGAACTTTTATTTTTTTTTAGAAAGAAAAAAAAGTGACTAAAATTTTCTATTTTTTAAAATCTAATTTTAACTTTTATATATTTGTTATGTTTGCCAGAATGTTTAAAACATTCTGGGACATTAGACAAATCTTACCACCAAGTTCAATTGAGCTAGAAATCTCAATATTTTGTATCCTTCATCATATAAATCATTCTTTTGTTTTATCAGTTTTGAAACATTTAAAAGAAAACAAACTCAATTCTTATAGATTAGGAAGGAACTAATCTTATCAACATGATAAAGAGAATTGCAATTACTACATTTAACAAGTCAATTAGCAAACTGATCAACATCAGTAGTTAAATGGATTTATTAGAATTTGTGTTCAATAAAAAAATATTTGTCTTATTTCTTGAAAAAAAGAAAAAGCTTAATCATGTTAGACTAAATAATTCTTTCCCATTTCTGTCTAAGTTTAAACAAGAGAAAAATAAATGAATAGATGATAGGAAGTAAATTTTTTTTTTTTTAAATAAAAATATTGCTTTTACATTTAAAATGAATCCCCCATTTAAGAATGGCATAAAACTGAATGATCAATTAAAATCCAGTGAAATAACAGTGTCAGAACATTGAACACCCCATCCAAATAAAGCTTTTTATCCAATGAAATTAAGGTTGATATATTACTGTAAAAAAAAAAAAAAAAAAAAAATCTATATTAATAAATAGAAAATAATTTTCAATGCATTTAATATTTTATTGTTTTACTCTTGAATTAAATCATGTATTTTCTGTTTTTCAATTATTTTAGAAACATTTTATTAAGAAAAAATAATGAAATATCTTCAGGAATAAGAGAAAAAAACTGTAAACATTATCACATTACATAGAAATTATGGAAATTGATTATTAATCATTATTTTTCATGTTAAAGTTTTGTCAATAAGAAAGTTAATTTTAATTCAAACAAGGGATCAATTAAAAATTTCACTAAGCTCAGTTTAATACCAAGTGTATCATGAAAACATTTACTCTCTATAATTAAATAGGACATATCTTTTCTTTTTTTGTAGTAAAAACTTTCTTAATGACAAATTTATTATTCTACATTTAAAAAAAAAAATTAGACTTTAATTCGCTTGAATGCAAGGACATTAGAACAAATGATACAACAAAAACAAAAGTAGTTAAAAACAAAAACCTTCAAATACTGACAGGAATAGAGAAATCCTCCAAACATTTTTAAAAAGTCAGATAGAAAAGAAATTAGCTAAAGCTTTCTGCATGTAATGTTGATATAAAAACTGAAAAAAAAATAAACATTTCCATTCTGTTTTTCATAATCCTATCAACATTTCAAACATCTGTCAAGAAACCAACAATCAAGTGAAGAGTAAAAATTAAATTGAAAACAAGTCTGGAAGTATTAGGTAAATATTGACATTTTATGTGATTTTAGAAGCTCAAAAAATATAACAAAGGATCTTTGATATTAAGCTAATTCTACAAAGAATCTAGAATAATATCAAGAAAGAAAAAAAAAAAAAAGAATAAGACGGTGATTCCTTCTTCTCTTTTAATTCTTAAATCTTTTAATATGAAATTCCAAAACAAGATTCTTTTGTACAATTTTTTTCCAAGTTTCAAAATGAAATCCAAATAATCAAAGACTTCATCTTGATATAACTGTTACGAGGATGCATTTATATATAAAAATAATATTAATAATGTCTAAAAAGTTGTAGTAAGGTATTCATTTGAGTCCTACTTGCTATTACAAAAGTTTTAATTCATGTAGTCGTAAAAATAAAGAAATTAGAAATAGAACGTTTGGAAGATACTAGAATGTCTGAGAAAATTCGAGTAAAATCGAGATAATTCTAAAGGGTTCTAGAATATGCAAATTAGGTGTTAGCCCCTATAAAAGGTTTTGGGAAGAGAGTAATCAGTTGTTAAAAGGATTTGCTGACATTATCAACTCCTGCCCAATTTGTGCATCTAGCCGAAAGAATCTTTAAGAAAAGTTGCCGACCAACTAAAACCTGAAAGAAAACCTCATGGAATTATATGGGTAAATAGATATTTTTAACTCTTTCATTGACCAAATTATCCTTTATATACACATTTGAGGATTTCCAAAAAGTATAGCACTTAAACTTCTTTGCTATCTTAACTGGGTAAAGATATTTGACACCTTCTTTCCCCTTTGTAACATTACGCCTGCCTGTAGTAAACTGTTTTTCTTTTTGAATGCAATAACTGCATATTTGTAAATATTTTTATTTAATGTTTTGGCAAATTAAATATTTGTTAGTGATTTATCTCTGAGTTTTGGTCAATCAAAATTTTTTTGTTACACTTAAATACAATTTTCAGACCAAGTGTCACTACTCCTTATAGTGCAGTCTATATCTACAAATGCTCTTTCCCATATTGACCACTTTTCATCTATAAATATAGCAAATTTGAATGAATATTTATTTCTATACTTATAATGTCATAGGAAGAAGATTTAAGAAATGATAAATGCTAAAAAGTATGACAAACTTAAATGAGACAAAAATCTAAAGCATACTTTAGATAAGTATTTTAGAATTTTTATCCCAATTTCCAGACAGACTTGCATTTTTGTGCTCCATTTCAAATATACCCAGTCAATCAGCCTAGATCTATCTATCACATTCCCAATCCATAACAGGTTCCTACTTGAATAGTGCTTGTTATAAAAGTTCAACTAATGATTAAAGTTGGTAGATATACCTAGAATGAGCAAAAAGAAAATAATTTTTTACAAGTTTATATCAAAAGTGACAACCAATACCTGACAATTTCAGTTAATTTAGATAAAGTTGATTTTTATATATAAAATCCTGATTTCATTTGCAGTCCAAAAATCTGTTATAATTTAAAACCAGTAAAATCAAAGATTTAAAAATAAATTCTTGTCAGTAAATAATGAGTTTAAATGTTTCAATTCTTTTTTCATTTTACATCAGAATTATTTTCCTCAACTTGTGATACCAGTTAATTTTAATTAGAAAATTTTCACTTCAAAATTATTAAATCTACAAATCAATAAATCTTCTCAAGCAAATCTTTTTTGGCATTGATTAACAATTTTGAACAAAATTACTTTAAAGTTTCATTTAACTCATACTCTGTTTATTGGGCATTTTTGTGGGGGGGGGGTAACTTTTATATAAAAATGAAAAGTACATGTTACAAACCAATATTTATTATATGCTTCACCCTTTTCTTAAAGAAAAAAATAAAATATATATATATATATATACACACACACACACACACGATTTCTCCACTGACAAAATGTTTATTAGTCAATCACTATTAGAAAGAAAAAAATATCAATAGACTTCTGCCTCCACATTTCTTGTTTTAATAATTTCGTGTTTAGCACTTGACCAAACTTCTATAACTATTTCAAAATATTGAGTGAACTTTATGGAAATAACACATACTTTTGTGATAATATATTTATTTGACAAAGTATCCACCCAATAAGATTAAAAGATCAAACCAGACCTGTAGGCAATTTAGTCAATAAGAATGGGAATAGCAAAAAAAAACAAAAAAAACATCGCTTTTGTAATCAAAGGTAAGCATGTAATTCAATATTACTTAAAGCATTTATCATGGAAAAGGTTATAATTTTAACTGATTTTGAATAGTGGGGTCACAAGAGGAGGAGGATTCAAGAAATATTAAATCAAAGGCACTTAGCAGATCTTTTTTTTTTTTTTAATCGTATCTATTGCATAGAAAAGAATTATCATCTTGAATGAACCCAGATCTATTAAGTATCTCCACAGAAAACATGATACCTAACATTTAAAATGAATTTGTAAAAATGAAAAATCTTTCTTAAAATTTTTAGTTTTTAATTTTAAGCTAATAGATTAAATATCTAATAAAATACTTTGCTGTATTTCAAAAGCTAAATTACTGGAAGGTGTCTTCCCCCAATAGCCGATTAGCACCATTTTTTTTGTTGTCTTTCATTGCAATATAATTTTCTTTATTAAAAAAAATCTTCTAAAAAATAAAATGTTTTTCTGAAACTGAGGAATTAGTTTTCTAATTGAAATTTTAAAAGAAAACAATTCTTGTAAAACTTTATTATTCATAAAAAAACAAAAAAAACTTAAAACAATGCCCTTAAAAGATCTTATTTATAAAAGCAATTAAAAGTTTTTCTAATTAAATTAGATAGTTTTATTGCAATTTTCATTTTACAATTCAAGGTTGATTTTTGGTAAATAGTGTTTCTGTTTGAAAATAATTTGAGGACTTAAATTCTCCAAGTGGACTGGCTTTTGATGAATTATGAAGCTAGAATTTTAATTTTTCACAATTTCATAAATTAAATGAGGGTAATAGATGTGTATATATATATGAGAGAGAGAGTGGTTTTACATCATAAACTCAATTCAGAACACAAATTTAAAATTTGTTCTATACTAAAATTGCTATGTAACATTTAAAGTGTTATAGCATAATATTAAACAAATTAAGTATTTGTCTATATTCCTGAGATGAGGTAGCATTTACATTATTTGGACTGTTAACCTCATCTTTGTTGTCATTTGTACGATGTGTCGGGCATTATACGCTCCAGCCTTCTTCAGGCGCTAGGAATTTTGAGCCAAAACATTATTATAATCACTGGGGTATATGATTTTCATCCCTTGCATGACTGGGTCATGTATCCTTATCCATGACCTAGTGGATATAGACATGGGTTAGTTCCTGTGACTTGACCCAAAGAGTTATGAGTTCAATACCAGGCTACAGCAGTGGTGAGCAAGTAACTTACAGAGTTAGAGGGCAATAACTCATGACTACCAGAAGAGGCTCTACACAAGAGATGAAGATCATATATCCCAGTGATTATAATAAAGTGTTCGGTTCAAAATTCCTAGCACCTGAAGCATATGACAACTGAAATGTATAAATGGCAAAGATGAGGACAATAGTCCGAATAATTATTGGTAAATTCACTAATAAAAATAAGTGCTTTTAAATATCTCAAAAGAATGTATATTTGTGCTCATGTTTGTACTTATATATGTAAAATTTTTAAATAAAATAGCAAATATACTTGTATAAGAAAACAATTTTGAATATCTCAACAATTTAAACATCTTCAATATTTAGAAATATATAAAATTTGATTATTTTTCTAAGAGTTTTTATAAATACCTTTCATAATGTTTATAAAAAAAAAAAAATTATTATAGATTGGGTGTGATGTAAAAAGTATATGCCCAATTTAAAATTTGTTTGAAGTCAGTCATTTACTAGGGTTTCAAAATAAAATAACACACACTATACGTGCATTTGGCTGATCATTTTCTGGCCAAACTCATCTGCTTGGTCAGTTGGCCAATTCCTATGATAGGCAGCTGCACTGTCACCCACTGAGCCCACCAGTCGTTTATAAAGTACCTATGCTGAGTGAACCCAAGTTAGTTTCTGAGAGAGCACATAATCTGATATGATCAGCAATATAAACAAGGCTAGTATGTATAAACCTTTGATTACTCTATTAAAAAGAGAAAAAGGGAATAATCAGTCATAATTTAAATAACTGACATTTGGTGATTCCCCCCACCCCAAATGCTTTTATATACAGTGTATGTAACAAAAACAAAAATTGTCATTCTACAATTTAATGAATGTATTTTTTTCACAAATACTCTTACAATGGTAATATTAAATATAAAATTTAAGTTTAATGTTTTGCTTATAACAAGTGGGCCTATACCAGCAAAATATATCGATATGCTGTCTAAAGAGATGACAACATATATATTGGTGCACCTACTATTAAAGTATCTTACATTAACACAAAAAATAAATAAAAAAAATAATATACAAAGTTCCTGAGCATGATATTAGCTGAGTAGGTTCATGCTCAACTAAAATGACAAGCTCTGTGCTTATCAACAGTATCTCCACCCGGATATTGAGCACTTTATGATAAAAAACAAAACAAAAAAAAAAACAGTAAAACCACAACCATCTTGGCACTAAACATTATCACAATTAAACACCCACACCCACACACACATATATATATATATATATATATATACACACACACACATAGATAGACACACACAATGGTCTTTATTATAATAGAGGATATATTTATTTTTTCACAACTTGATGATATACTGGGGGGGAGGCAGTTAAAGATCAAGCATGTGGTAAGTGCTTTTATAACTGTAGTAAAGAGAATGAACTGAGCTGCCACTTTCTTGCTATTGTCTTTCTCTATGAGTGTAACAGGAAAAATATCACACACACACACACATAATATACAATAGTCTTTATTATAAGAGAGGTTTCCTTTTAAGTTTTGTCACATGGTAACATTTCTTAGCATCAATCAGGTTTGAAATTTATTTGGACCTTACACAGGCTACTGTTCCTTATACAGTGTATATAACAAATGCATATAAAGTCTTCAAGTTTCATAAACAAGGTTTCACATAGTGGGAGAATTGTTTTTAAAGTTATAATCCCTTAAATTCAGATTGTAAATTCTTTACGTTCTATAATCATGAAAGGATTACAGTACATTTTTGGCAAACATCTTGCAAGGTCATTTTCTTGTCAACAGACAACTAAATCTTGATTGCTCAATTGGATGGAGCAAGTCTTCAGAGTTCAACCTCTTATTTATAATACCAGTTTATTTGATACAGTATATTTGGCTAGATAAATAACAACCAGTTGATATATTTAATGATCTGTAATGCAGAGAAGTAAATTTAAAAAAAGAAAAATTTAAGACACTATTTTTTTTTTTTTAATTTCCCAACTATATCAGACATAACCAACTGAAACTTTTTGTTTGATTACCTTTTAAATTTTCATAATACAATCTTAATAAAAAAATCATTTAAATAAAAAAAAAAAAAAAAAAAACTCTTTAGTTATAGCAAAGCCTACAAATTAAAATTTTTTGATGAGCTTTTGCGTATAAAGATAAAACCAGTCTCCATATGATTGCCATTTTAAAGCAAAGGATTAATTCCTGACAAAGCTACACATCTACTCTTGCCAGCTATTTACAAATCCATAATGGCTTATAATATAGAAACCTGTAGTTTGAAAAGCAAGAAAATCTATTGAAAGTTATTAAATTTTTAAAACAAAACTTCAAATCCTGTATACACCGAGGGCAAACTCTCATCAAAATGCATGACATTCAAAAGTAATAAATTAGACTTGTATTTATTTGTATAAAATAATTTTTTGTATTTCTCTCTAGACACACAACAGAATTAAGTTTTCAATACTTGCAAAAACAAAAAAAAAGTTCACCATTATTGTCATATGAAAGATTAATTATTTCTTGAATTTTATTTTACATTTTAGCAAAGCAGTGATTTTGTTATTCTTTGAAACCATTTTGATAAACAAATAAACTATAAAAATGTTTCCATATTAATTTAGATTTGAAGCTTTTAAGTGCATTAAGTTTTAATATTATGACACCAAATGACTCACATTTATTCAGTTTATAATTAACAAACCAGCATAATACATGAAAATTGAGAGCTAAAATGTATAAAGATGTAAAAACGTTTTTGCAATAATTATGCATGTACAACATATTTTATATAACACTTGAAACTGAAGAAAATCTTAAAACTTGATTCAACTACTCAAGTAACTGGTTTCAATTCATATGAAAATAAATTTAGCATAGACTCATTAAATAAACTGATTTCTCCATATAGTAATATAAGAAACAGTATATGTTTATATTCTGAAATATTTTATCAAAGACAAGAACTAATTTTTAACTACCATGAAAGATCTTTGTAATCATTAATTCATACATTGGTATTAGGCTGAAACAAAAAATAAAACAAAAACAATGTCTTGCACATTCGTAAGTCTACTATTTGTCCATGCATTGAATATTGCTGTCACATCTGGTCTGGTATTTCTATGTATTTAGAAAGTCTTGATAAAATGCAAAGAATCTGCAATATTATTAGTACTAACCTGACATCTCAGTTTCAGTAATTATCACAACCATTGCAACTAGCTTCGCTGTCCCTTTTCTATAAGTATTTATGTTGTCCTAATAAGCTTTTCTTTGGTAACTATACTTCACGAATTTAAAGACACTACTAGATTGGTAACATGGTATCATCATTTTATGGTTGAAGTTCTATGCTAAATTTCTTCTCTTGCTTGTGGAAGTCTTCTGGCTTCTCGTTTTCCAGTTGATTCTGATCTTCAAAAATTTAATGTAATTATCTTAATTTCTGCTCTTTTTCTGTTTTTTGCCTTTCTCTTACTCACACCTTGCATCTTAATGCTTTGCTTGGGATGAAATGATTAAAAACTTTACATTCATGATTAGGTTTTCCCTTCCATTTACATATAAACCCATATATCATTTTAAAGTCCAGTTTCCGCTTTAAAATGTTGATTGAATTTTTGGATTACTTTATGTATATAGAGTATTGGGGGAAAAAAAAAAAAAAAAAAAAAAAAAATTTATATATATAAAAATTAAATAAATGCAAATTTTGTGTCATGCTCCACAACAGACAGTTTATGGTTTGCAAAAATTAAGTTCTAGTGATGGACACAAGTCAAGTCATCATTCAATGTTGATAACTGAAAGAAACTATGGAGGTTTATCCCGAAACAAACATACAGGTGCTGAGAATAATGCTGAAGGTAGACCATACAAAAGTCAGAAGACATCTGTAAAAAAGAAAAAGATATATAATTTCTATCTTGATTATGTACTTATTGAAAAAGTAGTTTGAATGAAAACCATAGTTATGGATTTCTTTAGGTTGGCAAACTTTCTGGAAACCAAATCTTATTCCTGAAATGAGTTTCTCATTGCTGTTTGTTGATGTTTTAATGGAGTATTTTACAGCCTCTTGCAACCTAGCAATAGAATCAGGGTCTGACTGATTTGATATTAATGCATCAAATGTTACAGACTTTTAGTCAGCAATGATGGAGAGAAAGGGGCTTATCATATTGTAACAACACTTCATCATTCGTAAACAACTAGCAAAAACTGATGCAATTAGGTATCAAAGTCCTTTTTACACTTCCTATTCAATATAGCAGAATCCTGCCAATTATTACTTTTTCTTAGACATACTTAAACAGACTGGGCAGAAGATTTTCCTTGAGTAGTTGCCATTACTTTCTGCAGTAGACTGGTTGCCAACCAAAGCTATAGAACCCAATCTGTCTTGATATTTGACCCATAGCTGGAGAGAAGAAATGGATTAATACTTTTCCCAAGGGTGTGTGCACACATAAGTGAATGCAATGAATTTGAACTCGGTTCTTTAATTTTTCATTCTGAGTTGATATTCACTGAACCACAACACACTGAAAATAGAGCAAAAACATTTCTCATAAATTTGGTTTAAAGAAAATATTACATTTTTACATTCTTTCTTGAACTTGAATGTATAGAGAAAAAACTCAAAAATATCAGTAATATTTAGATGGGAAATGCTTTAAATTGATCTCAATTTTTAAGTGAATGCATAAAATGTAAATACTAAAATGTTATTGAACATTAAATTCTGAAATTGCATGGCACAATAAAATACTAAAAAATATATTAAAATGATGATTGCAGCATTCTACCAGCTGAACCTTTGCTCAATATCTTTTTAGAAGAGAGTGGTCTCAAGCAGAATTTCAGAGATACCCTCAGAGGAAAGCAAACCCTCCATTGAATTAATGACATGAGATGACAGTAAACAGCAGCAGTTATTTAAAGGTCTAAAGAATTTACGGATTGGGTCCTGCAATTTTAATAAAAATTCCTCATCAATGTGAATTTGGGTTTGTGACCATTTCCATGTTAACATTTTTAGATATTTCTATATCCATTTTTTTTCCTTTAAAATATTTAAGCCCTGATAGCTAAACACTTCACAATGCATTTTAATGAATTAACTGAAATTAATGATATAATTAATAAAGCTAAATATTTTCATGTTTTATGATGATCCATTTTTTATGTAAAATAGTTGTAACTTAATTTTCAATTTTATTTTGATTTGAACATGGATCTAAGAAAAAGTATAAAATACATAATTTGTTGCTTTTAATAATTCTAAACAGCCTACATTTCTCTTCACGTCAGTTGGCTAAAAGTACATGTAAATAGTAATTATTTAATCATTTTTTGCATTATTTACATTTAGACTATTGGCTGCAACTTTGTTTTTAGTGTTTTAAGTGTAGTGTCTTTTGGTCATCATCAGGTGCATCTCAATTTGGTTAACATATGGGGAATTTTAAGTTGAACCATTGAATCTATGGGAGTAAATGTTCTCATTCTACTACTCAAGCAATATAGCTGCAATTAGTACTTTAATGATATATTATCAGGTCTGCCTTGGTAAAAAAAAAAAAAAAAAAAAAAAAAAAAAATTATTGAAACTATTTATCATTCTTTACAAGCAGTAAATGCCTGGCATTGCACAGGATGGAAAGAATAAGAATTTCCATGGCTAATTTAAGCATTGGTTGCAGAACAGGGATAGTTGGCAGTGCCTATTTGTAGTGCTGATAGGTGCAACTTCAGCCAATGCAGTAGGATAAAATGGGCTAGGTAATTGTTGGAGGTTTGCTTCACAAAATCAATGTCCGCTCAAATAGATTTGCAAAGGGAAAGTTTTGAAACAAATAGGATGAAAAATGTGGAAGTGTATTGTTAATAGAAATCAAATCACATCTTCAGATATATAAAATCTAAAAGGAGCTTGAAGATAAATCCTAAATGGATCCTATTAATATTAGTTATTAAAAATATTAAACTGATCCAACCAGAGGGCACTCACACCTCTAGAAAAAAAATTTAGGTATTCTATACAACAGGTTTGTCTACGAAATACATATTACCCATGAAAGTGTAGAATATCTAAAAATTTTTCTAGATTATATTACTCTGTTAAATAAAATAAATTTAACATTGAGTTATTTTGAGTTCGTCTATCAGAATTTACCTGACTTAAATACCAAATATTCTAAGTTATATAAATTTTCTAAACATATACTGTTAAATATAAGAGACAAATATATATTGTCTCTTATATTTAACAGTATATGTTTAGAAAATTATCTGCTGCTTCGATACACTGTATATATACATACATATACACACACACACACACGGTTTAAAACCCACTTTTCATGCACTTACTTTTAAGAATCTGTAAGCTGTTCTATGACATCTGCCCTCTGTGTCTGAATGATAAGCTGCAGATTTTAAGGTTCCCTAAAAATAAAGTACTACTGAATCAGAGATGAATTGATGGTTTTATGTAAACATTGAAAATATTTTTCTCTAAAATTTAATTAGAATTGTTTATTTATTACTTATGCTCCATTATAACAAATTTTTTTTTTACTAAAATAATTAACCCACACAATACTTATTTGGGTTTCATAACTACAATATACCTTAATATACCATATTTAATTCTAGCCGAAATATTCCAGACCCTTTAACTCAATGAGGTAGTACAAGATCAAATTGAAAAAAAAAAAAAAAAAAAAAACCTTAAATTCAACCTGCTGATAAAAATTGTCAACTCATTTAAATAATTGGTGGTCTCAGTATATATCTTACCCAGACAAAATTAAAAAGGTGCCATGCCATGACATGAGGCTATGTTGCCTTTCATGCCCCAAATCTTCAACTTCATAGTTCAACCTAATTCTCAATTTTGATTGAACAATATTGACACACCTACAAGCATATTCTCTAACTACCAGTCACTAATTTTCTAAATAAATCATTTTCACCATTCATTTTAAAATATCACCTGAAGAACAGTATTGTTCTGAAATATGTAAATTTTTGTGTAGTGATATGCTTTTATAAACCATTGTAATAACAAAATTACTAATATACATATATAGTTTTTATAAATATTATAACCATCAACCTGAGTCCCTTCTATTTTTGTTCTGAAGAAGTTTGAATAAACATCCAACTGCATTCTAATCATTTCAGGCAATTATAATAATTTCTTTCTGGTCAAAACCTTCTCAAACTTAAAGTTTTAATCTATAAAAATTCAGGATACTCAGTAGAAATTTTAAACTTTAAAACTTCAGGCTTGTATTCTTTCACTTGTTAACTGCATTAAACAGCTGAACTACAATTAGCTAAAAATCTATTAAAGTCTTAATTTTTTTTTTTATACAACCCACATCTGCAGACATTAAATGCAGAAGATAATTGTATTTTTTTGAAAGAGTTATTCTCCATTTAAAAGTTTATGTGCTGAACTTATCTTTAAAGAAAAAAAAAAAAAAAAAAAAAAAAAAGCACTGATGTGAACATTTTTTTTTATATTATAAAAATGTGTTTTAATACTTTCCTAGTGTTTTGATTTTTGTTTGGGGGTTTGCACATAGCTAACAGGTTCTATCACCTCAGGTCAGAGTGGAACTTAGAACAGCAATTAAGAGGTGGTTCTATGCTCTTCAAAACCTTCAATTTATCAATCATAAGCTTAGAAATATTTGATTAACATAGTATCCTATATAGGTGAAAAATATTTTACATGTTAATATAGGGTCTAACATTCTATAATCATTTGTTTATCTTTATACTATCATCCACTTTGATGGAACCAATAATAACCCAAAATATTATTCTCACAGAACCTCATGATTTTAACTGTTAAAAGTAGCTGTTTCATTTTGAAATTGTATTTGGACACCCCACCCTACTCCAATCAGCAAACAAATCAATAAAGCTGAAAAATATGCCAGTTAAATCTTACTAATCCCACTCCTGTGATAATTGACACAGTGAAAAATCTGAATGGGACTAATAAGTTAGAAGTTTCGAAAATTTTGAGGCTTTTACATTTGAAACACAGGAGGTTAAAAAAAAAAAAAAAAAGTGACAATGCTACTAAGGTGCAAGAGGCTAAGAAGGAAACAAAATAAGACTTTAGAAGGAACTAGGCACCCAATCAGGAAACAAGAGGTAAATTCCTAATCTTGTTTAAAAAACCAAGGAAGAATATGAAGTGGACAATCAGCAAATATATCTTCTATTATTTAACCAAAAGCATTGCTGAATGACAGGTATAAGTCACAACAAGTGATTTTCACACTTAATAAACAATTGATTAGTTTATGGAATTACAATCTGTGATTTTATTAAACTAAATTGATCCATCAAATGACTTATATTTTTAAATTAGAGATGACTTAGCAAGAAATCGATCTATTTTAATTTTGGTACCATTTTTGTTTTTGAGGTAAGAAAAAATATAAAAACGTTTTTAAATTAAAAATACAAATTCTACTCAAATTTGTGGAATGAAGAGCCGATTTGAAAATTCGAGCGAGTTATTTCCCTTCTATCTAAGTAGGTCAAGTTTAACAATAAGCTAAATACAAAACAAAATCTACGGAAATTAATAGTTGAGATTATTTTGCCAGCTACTGCTCTACAGTATATGACCTGTTTACATTTAATATCAAATGATTACAGACAGACAGACAGAGAGAGAGAGAGAGAGAGAAAAAAATATTTGTGCAAATCCAAGAGAATAAATTTTTGGATTCCATATATTAAAATTTTCATCATCCAACATCAATAACCATTAAATAATACAATTATCTAGACAATTTTTTCTTCATGCATTGTCATAAACAGAGTATTGTTTTCCTGGTTAGAATTGTATTAAAACTGAATTTAAATGTTGCTATTCATCCATTTGACTATATATACCCTTTAATAGAAACATTTGCTACTCCTAAATCTAAAGAAATCATACATGCTATTCAGTAAAAAATATTCAATTGTATTTTTTATATAGTGCCATTTTTTTTTCTGGATAACATTAATAAAGTAACCTAGAAGAAACAAAAACACTGATAGTACAAAACATTGACTGACACAGGCTCAGAAAATACAGAATAAAAAAAAAAAAATGTCCATGCAATTTTTAATTACGTAACAGTAAATTTATCATCATGTTCTCTTAACTCAGTGACTGATATAATTTCATAAAATCAAGTAATATATTTTTTATCAAGACTTTAGAATCACTGACAAAAGAGCTGCCAAAACTAAAACATAATTCACTATTTCAATGCCATTTTAATTGCACAGACATATTTAGCTTAAAAGCATTTTTAAAAATTTTTGTTTATAAAACAAAAAGCACTAAGTTTATGAAATACATCAGCATTAAACATATCATGCTATTCATTTATCAGTAAATGCTTTTTCTATAGTAAAGACAAGTACTTGTTCATACATGCACTAAAATCATGAACTGAATTATTTGAACATTAATAATGCTATAACCTAAGTTTTTAATCAAAGTTCAAACAATTAAGATTAATTCAAAGACTGTACTCAAACAGCAAAATAGTGTTGGCACAGATACAAAAAAAAAAAAAAATCATGTCCTTAAAAATTTTTTTGCTAGTAGTATTTCTAACAATTAATTTGAAAGATTTCAGAAAATTTGTTCACCTAATGAAAAGGGTAAGAATCACTTAAAATTTAATAACCATGACGGTATTGCAATTTTACAATTTTTTCAGATTGTTACTGAATACAATTGCTTCCCATGACTGATATTCAAACCTATTACACAAGTCTAAATAAAAAAAAGTAGATAACACATTGAACTAACGTAGAGACATTTGCCAGTAACAGGCTGAAATTAAATAGGTATTTTACTTCAGTTGACTACCAATCAGACTTGATATTTGTTTGGTGAGTTTAACATATTTACTGTTACCATAAATATCAGAACACTTACAAAATGTACATAGTAAAATATGTTAAGTAGTAATCAAAGGAAAGTAAAATTGTAAATAAAATTGCTTAATCACTGCATTACAAAATATTTTAAAAAGTAAGAAAATAATTGAAACAAATTCAATATAAACTTTTAAGTTACAGATGTTTATCATAGTAGCCTACATTTTTTATTTTATTTTATAAATCTATAGAATAAGAGAGCAAAGGGCTAAAAAGAGAAATATGTACAGTGAACTTTCATGCTCCAAAGATGAAAAAAAAAAAAAAAAAAAAAAAACAACAACAACAATTTTCTAATTATAAAAATGACTGGAATTTAAATCTTTTTTTATTACATGGTTTTATTTTTAGGTAATCTTATCTGGCTGCAAAAACTCATTCATTTTTATGTGTGTAAGTGAATGAGTGAAAATGCATAAATATATATCACAAAATTAACATAGTAAAAAGGAAACCATTCATTTCCTGTTCCTTAATATGAATTTAGACAACTTTCTGCTCAATTAGTTCATGATGCATCTACTTGTCTGGTTGCATCTGCACTAATGGGTGCTACTATAGTGCAAGGTCTACTTCAATATATCATCTACCCAGGTGCAGCACAGAGGTCTACTGTGACCCTCCCCTCATATGGCAATCAGGCCAGGTGATGCCTAACATGGATATTTATATCTGTCTCACAATTTATAAACACAAGATATTGCAGTAGACATCATGCTATAGTAGCAATCTAAGTGTCAGTATTTAATTTAAAATTACAAAAAAGAAAAAAGACCTTTCAATGTTTGGAAACTAAACAAATTGTATTTAAAGTAATAACATGAACAAATCCAAATAAAGAGGTGCCCAAAACTCATTACTAAAGTAAAATAAAGGATAAAAACTTGACAGATTCATTTTAATTTTGTAGAAATTCTAAGTATATTGCTGAAGTGTTGTAAACTATAGCTTAGCAAAGAAATCTGCCATTTTCAATCAATGATCCAGTAAGAAAATTTTTTTTTGGCTGATGCTTTTAAATTGCAATAATTCTTACAATACTTTTAGTTTCAATTTTTAACTGCACACACAGCTAAATCTAAAATAACTGTTTACAATTTGAAGTTTTTTTGTACATAGATATTGAAAGAGTGATTTGGTTGAAGGCAGTAAGGTACTTAAGAACAAAGCATTTGCGAGAGCAGCTTGCTAACCATGGCTAGTGCAATTAAGGTTTTCAGTGGTTGCAATTGAGTAAAAAAAAAAAAAAAAAAAAAAAAAAAAAAAAAAAAACGAATTGGCATGGCATAAATGTTGAAAAAGAGAAGTTTTATCAATGAGAGATTTTCAGATGCCCATACTAGTAAAGATGTCAAAATGTCTCTTTACAGCTGGAGACTGAATAAAATTTAATCCAGGTTAATGTACCAAAAGAAAAATGTTTTGCTTATGAAGAGTAAAGAAAGCTCAAATCTATTTGGATAATTCCATACATCCTACTTAAAGTAAAAGTGGTTGCAATACTTTATGAAAAATATTTGGTTCAACCAGTGAAACCAACATAAAATTTTGAAATGCTTGAAGACAGGTCACAAGATAAAGACTATTTTGTTAACTTAAACATATCACAATTAAAAATTGATATTGGGATTAAATAGATAGAGTAGGTTCACTTTGTAAATAAATTTTCATTTAAACTTTTGTTTCATGGAATGTTACAGAAATTAGAGAAAGTGGAAGAGGAGAAGAAAAAAACAAAACAAAAAAAAAAAAAACAACTCAATATGAAAATTACAATCCAGGAGTTAGGTACCTCCACTTTTTCATGGGAAAAACAGCATAGCGTAATGCAAAACACCACAAACTTTACAAAGATAAAGTTTTATAGTCAAAATGTTGATATTAAGAGGAAAGATCAAATAATTTTTTAATTATTTTTTTTACATTTTTTTTAATCCTTTCTAATATGTTCAAAATTTTGGTTAGAATGCTTGTTTTGTTTACGTCATCGCCTTCTACAAAGTTTAACATTGATTTTTTTTTTTTGCGCTTTTTTTCTGTTGAAAACACATTAATTTGAAAATTCTTGTACAAATCAAATAATTGTCCGATTTTAATTAAATTTTCAGAACTTATTTTTTAAATGTTTCTTTTAAATGTTTTATCCCCGCTTAATTTCATTAAATTTCACAGTAATTTATGATGATTTGTATTAAGCTTTTCAATTTTGACTTAGTCTTCACTTAACTTAATCTAAAGCAGACAAAAGTTCTGAAGAATATAAGTTTTTGAAACTACAAATGACAATTTTCTTGATATGCATTTATAAAAGCAATTAAAAGTTCATCTAATTAGATTGTTTTATCAGATTTTACTATTTATATTCAGAGCAGTGGCAACAGTTAAATTTACATTTCCCAAAGAGTCTGGCACACAAACATATATCTGAATGAGAGAGAGAGAATTTGTGAATAAGTCCTGAGTTTCATTAAAATCTGACAATTTGATTTTTTGCAAGAGTTTCCAAATTAGCATTTTTCACCAGAAACAAACTCACTAAAATTTACATAGTAAACTCTGGTTCCATGCTGCCCTCCCACTCCTAAACCAAAATTTCCAAGAAAAAAACATTTGTGTCTTTCCTCATATTAAACATTCTGAAACCTTTTTTTTTAAATTAAGTTTGGGGCTTTTTTTTTTTATCATGCTTTACTGTCTTTTAGTGAAAAGTGGTGGTAACTAATTTTATACACACACACACACAGAGTTTATCTCTTTAATAGAGCAGATTCATGTTGACTCCGAAATTTCATGAGGACAGCGTTATGATGCTTTCACTAGTTAGGGCTGTTTGAGTGAGAGCATCATAAAAATTTATAAAATTTCCAATTAAAAAAAATTCTTCAAAGCTTTGTTGCAATTAGCTTAAGACTATATTTCCTAAATGAAAATTGTAAAGTTTAATACAAATCACTGAGCCAATAGATTTTACAAAGAAATTCTTTTTATGTGTATGGGAAGTTTTAAGTCTGGTATTTTCTGTTATATTAAAAAGGTCATGTGTTTCAGTTTCTTCCCCTTACAAGAAAAGAATTTGGAGAATTATGTCAATTCTGGTCAGCTCTACTTTTGCAAAATTTTTAAAACCAAGAATGAACTTATTTATTAATGTGTCAATCGCTTAAAAACAGCTGAGAAATTTCAAATAATATAATTTCTGTTTGAAATAGAGTATTTTGCTTATTGGAAATAGTAAATTTAATCATTTCGCCTTCAATTAAAGCTAAAATAACATTTAAAATTTATTTTTTAAAATTTCAAGTTGGCTATTGAAAATAAGTGGAGGTAACTAAAAATTTTCATAAAATACCTTTTAAAATAAAAAAAAAATCACAGAGTATAGTATCAAGAGAAAAATATCCATTTCAGATACTTTTTTTTGCTTGACCCTATGTTAAGCATTGCCTTTATTTGTCACTTATCTCAAAATCAAGGTGCAAAAAGTAGCTAAAAAGCACAATAGTAAATCTTCCAATAAAATATTTGGGGAGCATGTTTTTAACACTTTCCTTCATTGAAGGAAAACATCTGGAATTTAAGCAAAAACAAAATCACAAAATAAAAAAGTAAACAACAGTTGAATGAAAATGTTTAAGTTTACTAAGCCATCATCATCATAATGATAATTGAAATAATTTTCTTATAAATGAATAGAAATCTGATCCAAGTCATAAAAAAGGTACCAAACACCAGTTTCTGCAAAGAGAATACTGAACAGCAAGCTCTTTAAGTAACAGGTACTCACTAGCTATGGCTTCCTAGATTTTCTTTTCATTTACATTGCCATGTGCAGCAAAATCTTATAATTCCCTCAACACTTGTATTCTTTTGGCTTCTTTGCATTTCCTTTTTACAAGTGTGCGTCATGATTAACCATGTCCAGTGAGATTGGTGACAGTTTAATGTAATTTTTTTTAGCATAAGTTTTATGGTTTGTATGCTATTTAAGCCAGCATTTTTTTAATCAGTTCTTTCTGTGCAAAACTACATTTTGAAATTAGTTCTTCATTGCTAACAACTCAGTGACAAGATTCAAAATGTTGATATGGAGACAAGTTTTCAAACTTGCTAACAAATATTTCAGCTAAAGAAAATTGCAAACTTAAAATTTGGTTGATGCAAAACAGTTTGTGTAGAAAATAATATTTTAGGGATGTCTGGAGGGATGAGAGACTTATAAAGAATCCAAAATTGGGATTGCAGATCTAAGATATTTTTGGAAGATAAAACATTGTGAAAGTAAGGAAGTTCCTTAAGTATCGTCACTTTCAAAATCAAAAGTTCCCTTTCAAGTCATATACAGTATGTGTGAGAAAGTGAAGATTGATGGGACAAGGCAAGTCAGGATCTTGTTTGGCTTTGAAGTTGTCAGCAATTTTCCATATCAGCACAGCTGTTCATCTTAGTCAAACTTTTTAAGCAGGACAGACCTGGTTAGCTTTGGGGATGGTATTTCTGTAGATTGTTGATAGCATCTTGAAAAAAAAAAAAAAATATGGAAAACAAGGGAGGACACTGCACACCACAAAAAAGTAAAGGCTTCCTTCTGTTGAATTGACAGTCAGTGAAATACTTCTCCATAGTAGAAAACAGATTCAGTCACATTTATAATATACTTATCTTGTGGTAGGAATCTGAGTAAACATGTTGATATCAAAGAATGGTGTAACTCATTTAAAGCACAACAAAATTTGCTATCATATAAACATTGGGAAATATTTTAAATGAAAATGTTTTAATATAACTTTCTAAGTGCAGCAGGTAATTACACTAAGTGGCTTAATATTAAAGTCAAATCATGAACTTACCAAGTATTCTTTCAAGTGCTGGGTGATGGGCAAATGAGTAGACTTCCCAAGTGTCTCACTGGCAGCAACTTTCACAGCATCCACCATCATTAAAACAAGCGAGTTTGACATTTTTTCCCCCAAAACACAATGTTCACATGCTGTTGGACTTGAAAGTGGGTCATTTAAAAACCAGAATCCTGTATTTATTTAATTTCTGCTCAAGAAAAATCTTAAGAGAAATGACAAATGTTACATTGAATTTTCAATCAGCACATTTGACAATAACATGGACCAGAATTGGTAAACAAACTGTAAAGGCTACTTAGTGCTAATCTAGTATAGATTTGAAATAAGATCAATTTCCCCAATTTGGAGGAAATAAAACAAAAAAAAAAAACACACACACCATTGTAGAGGCAAAATTAAAAATACCAAATTTGCAAACAGGGTATAAGTGTGTGAAGTGCAAAGTCCGGAATGGCACAAATATATAAAATTTTAAGTTTTATCAACAATACTGACCAAATGATGTTGGGGTATATATATATATATATATATATATATATATATATATATATATATATAAAAAGAGAGTGAGAGAGAGAAAAGAAAACGTTACAAGCGCAACATCAACATTGCATGATGGAATATAATTTTTAATGTTGAGACATTAAAGTAGAAAAGGGAAATGATTTTAAGTACATCACCATTAGCTAATGTTTCTAAATATGCCTTGAAATTTGACAATGTTGAAAACCATTTTGAAGAAATGGAAAAAATTTTCCACAAAAGATTTTCATTTAATTTGCTAATGTATTTCTGTAAAATGCAAAAAGAAAAAAAAAATTAAATTTGGTTTAATGCTTTAATTCATGAAAAATAAGGATTAACATTTGAAATGAAGAGAGTAATAAAATCAAAATGAAGCAACTTGAAACCCATTATGATGACAAGCAGACAGCATCAGGTTGTCAAATTGAGGACAAAGTTGTGTTTTAATGACTGAAAAGTGACAGAAATTGTAAGAGTTAAAATAACTCTTCTCCCCCATCCAACAATAGTTCAAAAAGTTTATCAACAATTGCTGTCACTGTCTTATACAGAAAGAGGTTATGTGAAAATCACCTGTTATAAACACTTCTTTGACATGTTAGTGTCTAACAGGGAGAAAAATTGACAGAGTTTCGACTAATAATGAAATCTTTATTAACCACGACAAATACAAGTCCAGGACCAAAAGGTGGCCACCGGTCCCATGATCACGGCACAGAAGTTATCATGGTCACATGGTGCACAATGAAAGCGCTATACAACTTACAGAACAAGATACTAAACGTAATCTAGGCATATCTTAGATATTCCCAAAGAGAAGTACTGCAACTGGAGAGTACTTATTGCTTCAGAAATTTTATCATTTCAGAAGAGAGAGTGAGAAAAAAAAAAGTTTTTTTCTTCCTCTTTTACAACCCCTCCTCTTGGTTTTTCATTCCTCTTAATGAGAGTCAGTTGATATTTAAAAGTCCTTTGAAAGTTCCCACAAGCAAGAGAAAAAAAGAGAAAAAGAAAAAAGGAAAGCACCTTAAATAAGATGGATAAAACAAATATAAGTGATTAATAAATTTTGGAAGACATTACTGGCTAAAACAACTCACAAGTACAGGTGAATTTTGACTTGGAAAAAAATTAATAAAAATAAACGGACTTCTTCACTTTCAGGGCTTTTAACTATATTTTATAGAATTTTGTGCAAACTAAAATATTTTAACATGCAGTCAAGATACAGACATTAAGTGATTACTACATGATTTATATTATTAGAGGTTTTAATAATAATGGCAGTTTGAGAGGCCTTTGAATAAAAAGATACTCTTAAAAATAAAACTAAAGGAATTTCTGCTCTAATATGGCAACCGATTTCTTGTGGTGGTGATGAGAAAATAAGGCAGGCCATGTGGCAGAAGCTGCTATATAGACAGTTATTTTGGATCTTGGGAGACAAGAGAAAGAAAAGAAAATTTAAAGAAAGTGATTTCCTTTTCTTTTTTTGAAGCTGTTAAAGTTCCTTCCACAAAGAGGAACAATAATAGCAGGATTCGATTTCTCTTATGCAATCTTGAACATAAGAGAGAAAATATATTACTAGATCAACACAATTGGCAACAGTAGCAACATATTTTTCTAGATTTAAAATAATTAAAACCTGTAAGCACAATTGGAAACTACAAAAAAAAAAAAAAAAAAAAAAAAAGTAGCTAATAAATAATGGGAAATGTCAGACAATCAGAATTTTTATTCCTTTTCCTGACAAGATTTACAAGCAAAAGTGAAAATTCCACTTTGAATTGTAAAATTTCATAATCCCATCTTGGGGTAGGGGAAAAAAAAAATCATAAAAGATGGTCAAGATTGATTTTGAAGATAAATGCTGACCTAATTAAGTCCAAGAATGTCTTTCAAACACTTTGAAACAAGAGGGAAAATTTGAAAGAGACGAAGAAATCACAAGAGACAGGTGGGCCAAGAATTAAAGATCTGTATACTGATAAGTTTGAAAAGTCATTAGTGATAGAATCAAGTTTTAAAAAAATCTGAACTTAAGTTCTTAGAACCTTTCTTCTCTAGTTGATGGTAATTAAGTATAATACATTATTTGTTTGTTTTAAATAATTGAAAACAATTTAGGTTCGTTTAATAATGCTAAGATAAGGGAAAATTGAAAGAAATAACTTCTCTAAAGTCAAAATTACACTTTTGTGAAGAGAATTTTCTTTCAAGAAATTCCAACTCATCTTTAACAAAAAGAACCTACTTGATTTTTATTAAATTGCTTATTACAATTTTTATACAAACTGAAATTGTTTCTAAAACAGGAAGAGGTAGTTCTTTTTTGTTTTGTTTAGCACATTGGAAAAAAAGGAAGAAAAGTTTTTTCTTTTTCAATTTCTCCTGGAAATAATTTGGCTAGTGCTTCCTTCTTGTATATGTTGCTACCTGACTATATATAAATATTATATAAATATATATATAATATATATCCATCGCTATATAATATGTATATATAATATAGGTAGAAGAAGACACATGGACAGGTGTGTTGACGGAATACAAGAGCAAGTTACTGGCTGGTGTTCCTTGCAGAAATAATAATATTAATCGGACATGATAGAAACACGTTTTTCTCTCCAGGTGGACTAGTAAGTAGTTTGAAGCTTTCTTTGATGGCAGAAAGAGAGAAGAATCAGGAATTGGTGGAGGTGTTTGCTTTATATATATATATATATATATATATATATATATATATATATATATGCATAAAGTTTGTAGACACGTGATGGATGAGTGACTGCAGATGACCGGAAAAAAGGGGGCACTCTTGAGGGGAGGAGGGAGATGAAAAGGGAAAAAAAGGCTGAGAAAAAGAAAAAAAAAGGAGGGGGGTTAAGAAATAAGAATCTAGTAGTATTAATAATGAAACATGACAAACAAGTAAATATATACATTGCTACCACAGAGCACATACCTACTGCATGTGGTCATCAAAGAGTCAGAAACAAACTAATTTTCTTTTCTTCGAAAAAGAAAAAAAAAAAAAGAAAAGACAAAAAAATTTAGACATAAAAATTATTTCCTCTTTCCTTTTAGTTTTAACGTTTTTTTTTTTAAATGACAGTTAAAATAACCACATGCAGCAACCATAGCTTTGAATGAATGAATGGTTTTTTTTTTTTGTTTTTTTAAATGGGGTTTGTTTTTCATCATTTACTCTCTAAAAAAATCTCTATGTACAGCAGCAAAAACACAGGACGTTGTCCTGTTTGGGGGGGGGGAGGTAAATGGGGATTTTTATTTTAAACCTTTTTTTATCCCAAACCTTTTTTATATTCTCTCGCTAAAGCCTTTCTTATTCATATTTTGAGGAATGTGGTTAGTGAGAATGATAATTTGTTTTTAAAAAATGCCTTTTTTATTATAATTATTTTACTAAACATAACATGAAAATTGAAGAAGTCAGAATTACGGAGGGGTAATGTTTAACTAACATTAATGACCTAGAGAGATACTGTATACTAATTGTCGTCACTAGTAATAATAATAATAATTACAGTGTGGAGATAGATGAAAGTAGGTAGCAATTAGGTGGGCTGGGGTTAGAGTCATCAGGGGTAGTAGAAACAGTGCGAGACAAAGGCAGGTCGGATGTGGAGGCTGCACTTAAATGTCCACACCACGGCTGGGGGGGGGCCCTGAAAAAAAAAAAAAAAAAAAAAAAATTCACTTTCACTTGTCGGAAAAGTTTCAATTTTTGTAAGTCATTGAAATTCAAATGTCCACAAGAAAAGAAAGCGATCGATTCTTTAAAACATTTCCTTCCATAAACAAAATTCAATTGGCCGATTTTTTTTTTTTTGTCATCTTCCGTTTTGTCCCCTTTTTCATTCTATTTTCTCTATCTTCTCCTCTAAGGGATTTTATAAACCCCCTCCACATCAATTCCGATCGAGACGGTGTGGTGATGATTGAAGAGGCGGATAAAAACAAAACAAAAATCAGGGGGAGCTACAAACATTCAATAAATAAAAACATAACCTATATATTTTTCTTTCCATAATAATATAAATTAAAAAGTAAGATAAATTATCAGCATTCCTAATAAGTTGTTTAATCCTGAGAAGCAATATTGAATATAGATTCTAAAGAAAATGGTAAATAAAACCAATAAATGAGGGAAGTAGAAACAAAAATAACAGTGACATGGTTGACAGTACGGGGAGAGGATAGAAAAAACAGAAGGACTTTCATTTGAGAAAGACGTGAAAAAACAAAACATTTCTTTCATTTTGAATGAAATATTTTTTTCCCCACTTCTTCATTTTTCCAATAAAGAAAGGAAAAAAGAACAAAAAGGGAAGATGAAGACGACGACGACGACTATTGTTATTAACAAGAAAATAATCTAAGTGAGAGACCGATTGAATTTTTTACGGGTATTTCCCAGAAGAAATGTCAAGTGAATTGGGCTGGAGTAAAATTTATTAGTGATGGTGTGACTGAGAATGAAAAAGGTTTTTATTTTTTTTTTTAGGGGGGGGGGGCATTTTCTTCTATTTAGTGTATGCGTGTATGTGTATGTTAGTGTATGTGTGTGAATATATATATATATATATTTATTTATCTCCTGTTGTTCATTCGTCATCGTCTTCGTCTCCCTCTTCGTCCTCCTCGTCGTCCAGCTCTTCTTCCTCGACATCTTCCCCGTACCCGACCACGCCATCTTCTATCTTTGTTCTTTTCTCCTCCGGACCGCCGTCAAGCATCACCACTCCTCCTTGTCGCTTTCGATACTCGGCCATCGCAATTTCGTACTTCTTCGCTTCTTCCTGACTTTTTATTTCGAACGGTTTCTTTTGTTCGTCCGTCATGTTTCTCCACTGTTCTCCTGCTTTTCGAAGAATGTCTTTATGATCAAGTTTGCCCTGCATCATTTTCCGGAACTCTGCCAAGAAGAGGAAATAAGATGTTTGTGGCCGCTTCGGTTTATTTGGATCGACCATATCTTTGCCTTTGTATTGGGCCATCTCACGGTCGTACCGCGCCTTATCCAATGCGGCTTTTTCCTCAAACGGTTTTTTTTCCAGGGGAGTAAAATTCCTCCATCTTGCAGAGCATTCTTTGGTAAACTCCGTAACTTTGGTAATTTGGGTCCCGGCTCTAGCGGCCTGTTCTCGGCAATTGGCCATGAAATAAAAATATGCCGATGTAGATCTCTTCGGTTTGTTGGCGTCATGGGCACGTTTTTTCCTCCTCGGAGGTTCTACAACATTCATACGGCCCATGTCTGTATAGGAGTAGTTGCCAAGCATTGTTCCTGTGTATGTTGGCGGTTTATGTTTGCCTACAAGATATCACTTATCTCCCTTCGTCGGTCGGGAATTAATGTCGTAAAAAATCGGTAAGTTTCGAAAGTCTCCGTTGGTAACCGTCAACTTCCGCCACTCTCCGGATACTATTTCGTGAAGATTCGGTAACTTCCGTTGGTCTCCGGACGTAGCCGAAGTGATTAGATTCCAACGTGCGCCTGCGCACTGCCTTACCTTTTTCGGTCCCGCCGAGAGAGCAAATGAGCGATGGACGGCTTATTTAGTCGCGTAGAGAGAGGGAGTCAAACTGCTACTCAAGTGAGGGAGTGAGTAAGAGTGCGTAATGCCTGAGTGAGTGAGGAAGGGAAGGAGTGTGCGAGTTGGAGAAGGAGATTGCCTTACGACCAACTTGAACGATCGTAGCTGCCAGTTAAAAAGTCTCTTTGTTCGCTCTTCTTCGGCGGCTTGGCTTTTCACGATAACTAAGTCTATTTTGCCGGGATTTACAGTTGGAATTTAGAATTTAAGCTACGTCCTTGTCGAGTAGATTTCATTCATTACTTCCTCCGCCGTGACTGTCGTAGTTTCTAACAAACGAAAAGACTATGGTACATTTTGAATAATGTAACATTATTATTACATTTTTTTTTTGTTATTGTTTGTCTTTTTTTTTTCACTCTAGTTTTGGTTTGGTTAATTAGGGAGTTCTTAACGTATAATCCGATTTGTTAAAGTGTTACGCTTCGACTTCGATTGACTTCTGCCTATTGTCCGTTTTTATATAATTTTTTTTTTCTTTCTTGACGTCCACCGACCGAAGCCCGGCTGTAATGACGAAGATTGTTGGTTGATGAAGGAAGAAGCTGGCTGGTTTATGTGTTGAAGAGATGATGATGGTGGTGGTAGCGGTGTAGTAGTTATAAGCAAGCAAGTAGTAGTTAAAAAGAAGCCCAGTGCTGCTGAAGGTGGTGGTAGTACAACAGTGATGGCCGGCTTGCCTCTCTCTCTTTGCTATAGTCTTGGTGCTAGGGGTGGCAGGAGCAGTAGCTGTGGCAGGAGGAGGTAGAACTGAGTGAGGTAGTTGTAGGGGCAGGCGCTAGCAGCAGGAGCAGCAAGCAAGCCACCAGGTCCCCTCTCTCTACACGTCACGCTTCGACCTCGCCCCTCTCTCACTAGCCCTGCAAGCTGCCTCCTTGCTTGATAGTAGCAGAGAAGCGGCAGTGGCGGCCATGGCTCTGGATGCTGGCTGCTCTTACCTTATTCTCTTTGCTGCTTGTAATATTATTATTATTGGCCACCGTTGTTGGCTTTATTGCTGCTGATGGTGGTAAAGGCGGCTTTGATATGGGTAGGAGTTGCTGCTACTAACAGAGCTGAGCTGCTGCTAGCTAAGCCTTCTCACTCCCTCTCACCTGCTTTGCCTTTCTTCACATAACCCCACTGTTGTCTTTCTCTCTCACTGCATAATCGCCTTTCTTTTTTACCTTCTATGAAACATAGTTTTCAATCTGAACAGCCTATAAAACTAAGGTGCTTGCTCTCGTGAAAACAAGAGTTGGTGGACTGTACGAAAAAAGATATATAATGCCAATGGCCACGCAACTGGGGCGGGTGAAGGATGTTTTTATTTTATCTAGTGGCTAGGAAATGTAAATCTATATTTTAAAAAGGTAAATGTTAGAATAAGGAACAGTAGAAAATAGTGCTAGCCATCATGTAAAGAAAAAATGTAAACAAATGGATCGTGTATTTTTTTTTCCAAAAATGTAACAGAATAGCGTGGTTCCTAGGGTGACAACTAAAACCCTCGGGTTGATATGCAATCGGTGCAGTGATTTCTTAAGGAGATTGTTCAGAAAAATTACTCCATGATGAAATAATCTTTCAAAACAGGAAATTGTCAGTGTCACTAATGATGATTGATAAAGGCGAATACGAAAGTTGCTCGCTTCAGTTCTGGGTCGAAGGCATGAAACTTGATACTGGTTTTTATTTATACTAACCAATTTTAAGTCCCCTCTCCAACCCCGTCATTCATTCATTAACTTTGCGCACTTCCTTTTAGCTTTTAAAACCCAGTATTTTTTTTTCTTTGCCTCCCTAAAACTTGTAGCTGGAGTTTTTTATGAGTTTTAATTAAACTATTCTGAAGTGACACGCTTGTTTGACTGAACACCCTGAAGAAAAACTTGGCCTTTTTATGGGAGATCTTTTCCATTTCATATTGTTACTGAATTTTATGCCCCCCCCCCCAAATTTCAACCTTAAAACTTTCAATCGAACTTATTTGGGAGGGGAGGCAATACTGGAAAATAATGTCAAGAGAAGTTTTACGGATATTTGTGTTTATTTCCCTTTGATTCTGTTAAGTATTTTTACTATTTTTTAACTACTTCTATCCACTAATTTAAGTTAGATATGGACAAAGTTTATTCTAAAAATTAAGACTTGAATCAAGTGGGACTTTGTCTAATTTTAGAGAATTATTGATTTTTTTTTTTTTTTTTTTTTTATTCAACTGATTCGTAAATTAGTTGTACATATTTCTTTATTGCCATTAGTGCACCGTTGTGCATTTAGCAACTAAATTTTAGTTTATTGTAATGTAGTATTACTACTTATCTGTCAGTCGTTACGGTTTTTTTATCTATTACTGCGGGTGTCTCTGCTGCCATGTATCACTCAGCAGAGCATGTGCGTCAAATTCTTGTGTATGAATACTAATGTGTTTGTCCTACATTTTCTATTATTCGTGAATATTAATGTGCTTGTCCTATATTCTTTGTGTATGTGTGTTTACACTCTTTCTCGTATTTTTCCGTTTCTCTCACTCAACCCTCTGTATGTCTTTATTGTAGGCATAGTATGGCATAGTGTGTTGCGCTATCATTTTTTTGTGCTTGTGTTAGATTCTTGTCAGTGTGGGTAATTTGTAGATGTCCTACATTTTCTGTGTGTACCCAGCATCTCTATTTTCTTTCGACGGGGGTGGAGATGCCACCCAATCCTTAGTCCGCCTCCCACCCGGCAATATTGCTACCGTCCTCCTCACAACCTGCTCCATATCGATCCAAACAAAGTAGCGATAGTCACCTTCAGAATTTCGCATATCATTATTATGCAATTTTATTACTTTCTTTTTTTTTTTCTTTTTTTTTTTTACGTTTTAATTGGTCTCTTAAGGAAAAACACAAAATTAATCTTTTTAAAATACATTTTCAATATTAAATGTGGGCACTTTTAAAAAAGTAAAACATTAATCCTCAGCAAAAAGTTTTTTTTGTTTTTTGTTTTTTTTTTTAGAAAACAAAAAATAGCATGCATGATATTTTTGTTGCAGTTTTAGCAATCCCATTAATTAAATCGTCTGAATAAAATTAAAATTTCAACCATTACAATTTGGAAACCTTTAGAATATATAAAGTTTGAATAAAGTTTTCTTAGTGCCATTTTTAAATTGACTCAAAGAATCGCTACGAACAAAATTATATTCAACTTCGTGTTTTTTTTCTTTTTGAGTCTCAAATAAAATTGAACTCTTTTAAAAAGGATTTCTTTTTGTAATAGTGTTGGTTGACTTTTTAAATTACTTCTAATTTTTTGCAGTCAAGGAACACGTGATAAGTAATGATTGTGTGGCCCTTGTGTCCAGCCAGTAGGTCGGTCATCTGGCCATTGCTGTCTCTGGCCTGACCTTATTATTATTATCTTTATTATTGGCGGCGATGGCTGCTGCTGATTCCTTTCTATCATGGAACCCAACAAAATGGAATAGAAGACACATTTTAGCCATCAGCCCAAAGCTGGTGACCAAATGGTGTAAAATCATTTCTAGAAAGAGACTTCAGATTTTTATTTCTTTCTCTTGAGCTAGTCCAAAATGACACTTTATTATAAACGTTTTTTTATATTTGTAAATACATATATTGTAAAATTTGTTTCTTTATGTTTTCTAATGTTATCTTTTTTTAAATTTTTTATGCAATTTATTGATTTTTTTCCCCCATATTTTGCTTTACGTATTTTCAATCATATGCTTCTTCTTCTTCTTCTTTTTTTTTTTTTTAGATATATTTTCATTTTTCTTTTCACCAAATTACCATTTTTTAAAACCATCTTTAACTGAAAATGTTAGAAAAAGGTTTGATTGTGTGTGTGTGTGTGTGTTTTTTTTTTTTTATTAAGAAATTTCTCTAAATAAAAAAGTATCCCTGAGTCATTGGTAACCAATTTTTTTATAGTTCTATATTTTTGTTTTCCAGTGCTGTGTTTGAGATTAAAAAATATAGATATATTTTGCTCAATAATTGATAATCAATAAAATCTTAAGTAAAAATGATATTGTTTCATTGGGATTATTTGAAAGTTTTCACTTTTAAATATTGTTTCCTGTTTTTATTTAGATTTAATTTCAACTTCGAAAAGTTAATTTTGTTCCTTATCTTGTATTAAATGATAAAACTGTGTTTTAATTCCAATTGATTTGTTGCAAAGGTATACAAAACTGAGAATTTTAAGAATTCATCAGAAAACTTTGAATTAGATTTTGAGATAGATTTGTATTAACTCTTATAAATTTTGCTTTCTTTTTGTTTCAAGTTAATCAGACTATTACTTTCTTTCCACACAGTTATGTAAAAACATTTAAGATTTTTCATTTAAAAGATATTATTTTTTTCTTTACTTACTAATTGAATGAAAAACAAAAGTGCTATATTCATAAGCATCATAGAACTTTTTTTCATAATTCATATATTTTTTATTAATTATTTTCCTTGCCAATATAATAATTGCTTGAATATTTCTTGCTATCAGAGTGCCTACTGTAGAGTAGAGCATGGCTAGTAAGCTAGTCTTACAATACTTAATGAATTTATTTCTAATTGAGTTTTGTGCCATTCAGGTAGACCTTGGGTGAGAATAAGTTAATCTTAGTAAATATCTTTGTAAGTATGGGATAGTAGTCTAGTCTTGCCAGTCATTACTATTGAGTTTGTTTCTCACTAGGTGCCCCACTGTTGTTGCTCTGTACTAAGCTGAGTAAATGTTTGGGATACTTGGAAGCAATAGACCTAATCTCTTGGATCTTTGGCAATAAGTTAGATTGTCATAAACTTAGTAAATATTTACCAATTAAATCTGCTATGTTTTATCCTTTTTGATAAACTTTAAACAAAGTATCAGCATAATTTTAAGTAATTTCTGCTTTTATTTTCCTCGAGTGTGTGTGTGTGTGTTTTCTGATTTTTGTAACATTTTTATCAGAATTTCTTTAACATTACAAAAAATTTTTCATTTGTTCTTAATGTGTGCCTCCTATGTTTTGTTTGTTGATTCTATTCCTCTCCTCAAATATAAATTCTAAAGGGTTTAAATTCAGGTAAAAACTTTTTATTTACTTTCCAATTCTTTTGTTTCTTCACTCTTACATAAATTTTGTGGTTTCCTTAAGGCATTTAGACAGTTTGCAGATGTGATCAGATTAATTTTGTGACAAAATTGATATTTATAACTTGACCTGGAACAGGGTCAAATAGTAGAGATAGAAATAGGAAAACCATGTTTCACCAAATTATCAAGTGGGGATGACATGCCTTTGAAAAGCAGTATTCAACATTCAGACTTAAACTATGGACCTGTGTACAAGAAAATTATTATACAATACTATTCATATCTAAGTAATAGCTTAGGAATTTCGATGAAAGATTTCATGAAAAGTTGTATGACTGATTTGAAACAGCTTATTCATCATTATTTATTTTTGCCAATTCCCAAGCAAGTCAATGACAATACAGGTTTTACTCTGTAAATGAAGGCTGTGATAAATTAATAGAAGCTTGCATGAAAATTACATATTTTGGCTTAGTTACGAACTATTCAATCTTATACCTAAAGAATACAAAATCATGCTTAATATCAGATGCTTACTTGATATTAAAAAATAAAACTTTCACAATACTCTTCTCTTCTTTGAAGTTTAGAGTTTTATTGCATAAAGAAATTTGGAGTGTAATAATTTGTATCTTTCTTGCTCTTATGTCGAAGAGGTAACTCCACAATAATTTAGTGCGAGAGGAAGCAGATTCAGAAATTTAGAATTAGTAATACAATAAATGCAAGTAAGAAAATTATATTCCTTTCTACATCTTTTGTTCCAAAATTTTTAAAAACTGGTTCAATGCAAAATAATTTTGAATGGAACACTCACAGGAAGTTAATATTCTTGTAATCACTATTTAATGACATCTCTGATGTCTTACCATTTTTATTTTCCCTAACAAAATGAAAAAAAAAGTTACGCTGTTTATATTATTTACCCTATGACTATTGTAGTCATCTTCATTGTTAATATCACAATTTTTTGGTTGTTGTGCTTGCAGGCTTTCATTGGGTAGCCTTCATTAATTTAAACTGACCCTTTTTAAATAAACTATGGGTGTAGATTATTCTAATTGTGCTGTCCATGTCTAGAACTATCTCATCTTAGTTCTGATTTTGTTCTGTTCAGTTACTGCCCCCATGTTTCCAAGTATACACTACCCAGGCCAGGGATTGAACTCACAATTACTATATCACCAAATTCATAAATTACTTTTAATCCACTAAACTATTGTCCCATGGCACAATCCTACCAATAATAAATCCTGGTAAGACTTCAATTTTCTTAGGATTGCCTTTTGCTGTAAAGACTAAATAAGTCTGGTGAAAAAACACACCCTTGTTTTACTTCTTTTTACTTTCATGTATTTATTGAATTTATTTATCTGTATGCAAACAGTTCACTCTCAATATAAATTCTCAATTATTCTAATATCTTTCCCAAATAAATCAAGCTTACCTACCAATTCAAACAGTTTTTTATGTATCTTATCAAATGTTTTTGCATAATTTATAAAACAAGTCTGTCCTTTGCAGTTGTATTACTCTTTCTGACATCATTCTTAGCATAAATATTGCATTCCTTGTTCTGTCATTTGATGCAAGTTTCTATCATTTTTGTTGAATATTTTAATTTCAGCTGCATTCACATTTTAAGATTATTTTGCTATCACAATGACAATATTTTTACGTAAATGTTTTTATTAAATACTAAATTTTTTTTATTACTTCTTATTTTTTTACTTTTCAACTACCAAAAATGAAGTAAATATTCTTGCTAAATATTTTTGTACAAAGCTTTTTCTCTGATTTTGTTTTTATTATTAAAAAAAGATTAATATATAATTTTGCCTTTATTGACTGAATTTTTGTGTGATTTTCTAGTTATCTTTAAACAATTTTCATTATTTTTTTATTTCACTGAATCTAAATTCATAAGTGAGAACTGAGTGAAATTGCTACTATTAAAAAAAAAAAAAATTCAATCAGCTAACAATATATGCATAGTTCCTCATTTAAAAGTATCAAGTAATTTTGTTTAATTGTTTGTGAGCAAAATAGCTTTAATCCTTTCAATTCTTATCTCAGGTTTAAGTCTCCAAATTATTGCTAAACATTTATTTTCCCAAAGTCCATAACCATGTATGACCTATTTTCAATAGCTTCAGGTGTTGGACGAAGTTGTTTCTCTGTATATGCATGTCAGTATTAATATGCGTTTCTGCTGTCAATCTCTTGTTGTTGAGACTAATAAGCTTCTTTTAAGCAGACAAAATAGTAAGAATTGTTAACTGGCATCTTTGATATCTAATTCTTGCTATTATTATGATTCTTCTTCCTCTTTTCCATTGGCCACATTGGCTTTTTCTCACTGCTGCTGATTTTACCTTTTCTCTCTTTTTTTCTTCAGCTGCCCCACTTGTTTCATCTCTCTCACTGATGTCCACTTTCAAAAATATTTCTCTATCATTGTGATTTGTAAATCATTCCTTTGTTTGTGCTTGCTTTTATATTAAAAAAAAAAACGTTCGTTTTACAAATGCAACTTGGATTATTGTTTTTTTTTTTTTTTATATATATATATATATATATATATATTAATGTTACTTTTTTCAGATGGCATTCAAATTTCTCAATAGCAAAATCAGTTACTCCTTTCTTTTTTTTTTCTTTTTTTTTTTTTAAGGGTGGTATCTGCTTATTCCTATATTACTCATGTACAATTCTCAAATCTTTTTGTTTTAATCAGTGATTGAATGTCGGAACTTTTCTTTACTACATATAAACTATTTTATTCAGTCATCATGTTAAAATTACAAGGTCTTATGCACTTTTAGATGCTTTGTTGTAGTTATTCATTTTGGAAAGACTTCATTTAAGAACACAATGATTGAAACTATTTGTCCCAACAGTTATCACCACTTTTATACCTGCAGTTATGCTAAGATTGACCTTTTGAAAATATTTTTTTTTAAATACCTTTAGCATTTAGACACAGATTAACAATGCAAATTACAAATTCAGGGCAAAATTCTTAACTGACTCAAAGATAAATTCTGTATAAACACTTAAGAACTATTCAATAAACCTAAAAAAAATTCTCAACTAAATAATTCCAGAATCAATGTCAGCTTACCAAAAAGAATTTGACCATAGCAGCCATAAAAATCTTACTTTCTACAAATAGAAATCAGGCCATATAAAAATCCATTTTATAAATTTAAAACTGCTTTTAAAAAGATATAGGACCAACTTAAAATCTACCATCATCTATTTTATAATCAGTGCTCTATTTTGTACTGTTTGGTAAATCTAGACATTTTTTTTTGTTTATAGTTAAGCAGTTATAAAAACTAAACACATTTACCAAATGACTATAGGTCGTATGTATGTATAATGTCTGTAAGTATGTTAGCCCTGTAGATTTCCCTGTGGAATATAGGGCCACAGCCTTACCATAGTAGCTATTGCTGTTATAATAAGTAGGTTTTTATAGGGTAGAATTGCTATTTCTACATTCAACCAAAGCTAGAAAGGCCAGTCTGTCTTAATAGATGAGTGAAGAAAGGACATGTGAAATTCATACTTTTTTAAAGCATTTGCTTTCATACAAATTCTGCAAAGGCTTTACATAGAATTTAAACTTGACATGCTAATCCTACTTCACACAATATTAACTGCTATGTTATGCCTGCACATTTTATTATATGTATATAATTTGTTTGAGCATTATTTTTAATGGATACTTATATTTGAGTAGATACTCTGTATTTTATAATTAAACAGTATACTTATATATATATATCAACCGGCCTGAATATTTGAGAAATCTTAAAACATGCATCCTCTGGCAGGATTTGAACCTGTCTCCTATAGGTCTAGAAGGAGCTGTCAATTGATCTGGCATGTCTTAACCACAGATCATTTGATAGGTTCTCCTATGTCTATAGAGGCATAGAAGTCACAGATTTGAAGTCTGTCGGAGGATGCAGATTTTCTTAAGATTTCTCAAATACTCAGGCCAGTAGATATATATGAATATACTGTTTACTTATAAAAAAAAACAATATCTACTCAAATATGAGTATCTATTAAAAATAATATAAAAACAAATTGTGTGTGTGTATGTATATATATATATATATATAACTTTGCTTAAGTTGATTGACAACATCTTTAAAATTAATATTTTGTGAATATATTAGTAGGAAGTCTATGTATCTAAAATAGGAAGAATTTGGTGGAAGAACGTTTTGGAATAAATCACTTTCTAGAAACTGTAAAAATAGAGAAAAAGTGAGAACACCATTGATTGGAGGTTCCATCAGTAAACCAAATTTTTGTCTATAAAAGTAGTCACCAAAAGTAAAGAAACATTGCTTGGTGATTAGCATAGTTTTATGATTTCTAGGTAATTTTACTTTTGTTTTTGTTAAGTTTTTAGTAGATTTGGGCACTTCTCTATAGAGATGTTTGTGTATAGGGATTTTATGTCTAAACTGGACATATATTCTTTGATGTCTGATTTTAATTTAATTAGTCACCAAAATTTTTTATGTGATGTACTGATTGTGCTGAGGAGTTGAGATTTTGCTTAGTGGGGTGCTGCATATCCTGATGAATATTTATGAATCTTTTTGTCTCTTATGATTTTTGCTTTGTTTACTTTCTCATATGTTGTCATCATCAATGAAGTCTCTGATTTTCTGTTGGTAGATGTGTTCGTCCATGATTATGATTTCCCCGCCCTTATCAGGAGATATATGGATGTTTATGTTGTTGCTACTTCGTGGAAATAAAGTGTGGTATGTTATTTTGTATGTGGCTGTGATTAGTTCTTGGATGTATCCTTTGGTAAAATCAGTTGTGGTGGTGGAAATCCGTGATGTTGTTTTCCAGTCAGCTGATGGCAAATTTTTGACTGAGTTCTTCTATTTGTGTGTCTGATAGTTTCTAGGTCTTTTCTGCCAACTTTAGGCCATTTTCTTTTGTTATTGAGTTTATTATGCAAGTAACAATGTATTGAGTTTATTATGCAAGTAACAATGTTTCTTGTTGTGGTTGATTGAATTACTATCTTGTTTGTGGAGAGTATTTCCTGCAATATACACCTTGTGGAAAAGTGTAGCTTCTTTCTCTCCCAATTCCTATAGTCAAGATTTTAAAAATTCATGGGCATAAAATGGGAAAATATGCTGTGACATTCTGATGAATTTGTATGAGCATTGGGTAATTTTCTTCAATACAGTTTCTAAGAAAGTTTTTCTATTTCTGTGGAAATGAGTGGACATTAAGAGTTTTTTTTTTGTGTGTATATTTGTTTTTGCTTATCTAGTTTTAGAGTTTCTGGAAAGTGACCTATTCAAAAACAATCTTCTACCAAATTCTTCCTATTTTACTACACCCTATTAATATATCCACAAAATATTAATTTAAAGGATCTTGTCAACCAACAGCATTGGAATTACAATAGACTTTACCTTTGAAACTGAAACCAATTCTACTCTTCCCTTCCTAGATATCATGTTACACAAAAACAATAACTCAATTTTGACATTTACAGAAAAGCTACCAACAAAAAGACCTGATCAGTTTCTACTCAAACTATTCTGGTATAATTATGTTTCTATTTAAGTATTTGCAGCTTCTAATAGTTACCTAAAGAAGGAATATACATAGAAAACACATTCAAAAACCTATAATATTCATGTCACTTTATCCACAATGCAAAAAGAAAAGCATACAAAAGACACAACTGCAACAAAAATGACATAATTTGCAATAATGAATTACACATAAACAAATACATAATACTATCTACCAACTCCATAACTTCCATGATCCAGAACAACTTATCCCATTTAAACAACATTCAAATAGTCACAGTCAGTCAGTTAAGTTCCATATGTGATACACACTTGGGCAATCATGTCTTGAAAGAGTAACCAACAACTTTTTGTTTATAGATACTTCATTTTTAATAAATTTCATTTTTTGCCTCGATAAAGTCCATCAGTGAACAAAATGTTAGCTAAAATAAAATTTAGTTTTCCTATTGTCTCTTTTTAATCACACTGTTCCTCTCCGCAGATTATCTGAGAATATTTACACATTTTGTTAAAGATGACTGACAAAGGACAGCAATTAAGCTTTGTAATTAATTTTTCTTCTGTTTTCTTTTCTGGACATAAAGTGGGTGAAAGCTGTCCAAGAATTCTGCATATCTGAGGGTTTTGGGCTATTCTTTTAGCTGTTATCTACAATGATTTTTATTTTTAATTAAATGTTTCTTGTTTTTTATGTATGTGTCTAAAGTTATAAGAATGTTTTATTTTTCGGACAGTACATTGTGGCCGTGTTTGTAGTTAATGTTATTGAGTGTTGGGTTTTCCATTTTCAATTTTTAAGGCTTTGATTATTTTTAGTTTTTCTTTTACATGTGAATGAGGCCATTATATTTGTATTTTCTTTTAGTATGTTGGTTTATGTTGGTTCTTTGTAGTTTTGATTTTGTGGGTGTATTGTTAAATTTGTTCATTTAATTTTCTTGTTCAGTTTGACTGGGGTTGTGTATTTGATATTTCTAAAAGAAAATTTATCATATAGTTGGCATGTATTTGGCTTTTGTATAATGTTTACGTTATTGTTTTTATCTGTATGTTCAGTATTATCATTAGTTACTTTAGAAAGATATTCTTATCTAGTGGTTGATGAGATAGGAAAACCATTGTTAATGAGTGTTTTACATTGAGTTATTTAAGTGGATGAGATGATGAATTCTCGTGTGCTCTCTTAAGGAAATTTTTATAACTACTATTTTATATCTTAGTGGGCATTTACTTAAAATTAAGGTGGCAAGTGTTTCTGCTGATGATTTTTTTTTTTTTTTGTATAATGAAGTGGTGAATGTGACATTACTAAATTCTACAAGAACGTCTAAAAAAGGGAGTTGTGACTAAGTTCATAAGTAAAGTTAAGGATGGAGTTTTTTTTGGGTTTTTTTTTTTTGCAAATGTGGTTTTGAGATTATCAATTTCTTGTTTTTCATTGAATTAAAAATGTCATCTGCATAGTGAACATATTTTTTGGGTTTAGTGACTTTTTAAAAATGTTTTCCACTTAGGACATGTGTTAGTTAAAGAAGCATGGTCTAAGGATTTCTCATACTAACACTTAATTTGGGTGTAGCCATTATGGTCATAGAAAACTACTTTCATTGCATAGATATGGAATTATGTTTATGTATAGAGTTAAGGATTATGTCAATAGTTTGATTGACATGGATGTTTGTAAATAAATTTTCAATGTTTATTGATGCAAAAATACCTTAGGAAGGATGTCATTTTTAGAATTTTAAGAAATTTCTGAGTTGATGTGATATTGTAATTGCTAGGTATGTAAGAGATAATGATATTAAGGAATTCTAATAGGAGTTGAGATCTGGGAAATGATTGGTCATAGTGGGTATCTGGTTTTATGTATTTTTATATTTCAGTATAGGTATTCTAGTTAGTAGTTTCTAAGTTTTTATTTTCTAAGGAACCTACATTGGTATTGTTAAATGTTATCAATTTTTGAGAGGGGTTTTTGTTTAATTTGGTAAATTTAGTTTGGTTGTCAATGTTTTGTAATATTTTATGGTAATCAACTTTATCCCAAATTATAAATTTAAACACACACAAATACTCTACCTGATTCCATCCAAAACATACTAGTAGAAAATACAAGTATAATACCCTCATCCATACATAAAAAAACAAATCAGGAAAGGCCTAATAATAAAAAAGGAAAAGTCAATAGTCAGTCAGTTAAGTGCCATGCGCGATACACGCTTGGGCGATCATGTCTCGAAAGAGACATGACTGACTGGGCAGAAGATTATCCCGCAGTAGGTTGCCATTGCTTTCTGCGGTAGACTGGTTGCTGACCAAGGCTATAGAACCCAATCTGTCCTATTATTTAACCCATAACTGGAGGGAAGAGATGGATTAATACCTTTCCCAAGGGTATTTGCGCGTAAGTGTATGCAAGGTTTTCAACTGGAATTCGAACTCGGTTCCCCGAGTTCTCGTTCCGAGCCGATATCCACTGCGCCACAACGCACATCCAAATGTTAACTATAAATATGTCCTCAAAATGCTGACTGTGTTCAAGAAATAAAACATTCCTTTTACTTTAGACACATACATAAAAAAAACTCTACACATTTAATTAAAAATAGGAAATAAAAATCATCCTTGATAATCGCTAAGAGAATAACAGAAAGCACTCAGATATGTAGAACTTTGGACAGTTTTTACACACTTTATACCTGGGAAAGAAAACACTTGTACGAACATGGGAAAATGAAATAAAAAGCTTATTTGGTGTGCTTTATCAGTCGTCTTTAAATAAATATATATGAGAGGAATTGGTTCTCAAATACACATGCACAAACCATGATTTGAACTGAAAAAATAATTGATATGAAATATGTCAATTATTTCAAAACTTTGTTAAAGGTTTGTTTTTTTTTATTTTAACTTGACATATTAGACTGAGGTGGCAAAATAAACAAAATAGTCTACATGGTATTAATAGCAGAAGTATTCACATTAAGAGCAATGAAGGAAAATTAAAATAGACGATATAATAAAAATAAAGTAGATGATATAACTTTGGCTCATGTATATAGTAAAATACAATTTACAGAGGACAACACCTTATACTTGTGAGTGCTTTATTTTTATCTATTAGAATAAAAAAGTGAAGCTTTAAAAATCATTTGCAAAATGATTAGTAACTTTTTTGTTTTGAATAATTGCATTTTCTCTGCTTTTTGTTCCTCTAAATGCTCTTTGCTTATCCAATTGGGGAGTGATAAAGTCAATCGTTATATCAGATTTTAAGAAAAAAACGTCAAAAAGCTCAAATTGATTAGTTTAAAAGAAAGAAAACACCGACATTCCTTTGTGCGATGAATATGTCAGTCAGTTAAGTGCCATATGTGATACACACTTTGGGCGATTATGTCTCGAAAGAGACATGACTGACTGGGCAGAAGATTATCCCGCGGTAGACTGGTTGCCAACCAAGGATATAGAACCCAATCTGTCCTATTATTTAACCCATAACTGGAGGGAAGAGACAGATTAATACCTTTCCCAAGAGTATTTGTGTGTAAGTGAATGCAAGGAATTCAACTGGAATTCGAACTTGGCACATAAACTTAAAAAGCTTCACATGCAAAACTGCCTGAAGGAAAGGAAGATTGTGTTGTGCCAAGATTTCAAAAGAAAGTTTGTGTTATTTGAGAAAAAAATAAAAAAATCTTGGTTTTTAGTTTGAGTGGATCATTGACTACTAGTGTGAGTTAAAAACATGCAATTACCTCAGCCACTGAGTAGACTGTATTCTAATCACATGTAAAGATTTACTTAGGCATTTGAGAACAGCCACCTGATACTAAAATGATTTTCTCTACTTAATCAGAAAGAGAAAGCTCTTAGTAAAACATTAAAACAATGTTATCATAAGTTCATCTTTGTTATCTTATGGCACCTGTGATAATGCAATGGTTAAGCTCAACAAACCCTTGCTAGAGACTAGAGAGTATTATATTCACAGTAAGCTTTAGGAATATTTAGAGGGTTTTTTCTTTTTTTTTTTCATCAAAAGATGCATCTCTGCCGCACAGCAAAGTTACATTTTCCTGTATGATGTACTTTTATAAACTAACAAAATATCTTTGATAAAGTCTTATATTTTCTTTAAAAATAATTTTATTTTTCTCAATTTTGGTATTTCAGATTAAAAAAGCAGATTGGAAATTTTGCTCATTCAATAGTATATTAAAATAGCAAACAGTATCTAATTCTGTTTCCATTTTGATGTTAAATGGAAAAGTTTTTGTTTTGAAACAAAGCTTGTTAGGCTCAGATGCACTACTTGGCTATTTCTCCCTTTTTGCTACATAAATAGCTGTTTCCTGTTTAAAAAAAATTAAGACCTAAAATAGTTAAGAAATAATTTTATATTTTCAAAAACCTACAAAAAGTATTCTATTTATTGAAATTGTTCATATTTTTGGTGTAGTTAAGGTAATAATCATTTTCTTTCAAGTTAAAGTTTCTGATCTTCCACTTGAAATTTGAGAATAGAAAATACAGGGAGTAGAGGGTTATTTTATTTTATGGAGGTTATCCACTCCCAAAATCTTGAATTGGCCTGAAGAAAAAGAATCATACTTGTTGACTGATCCCTTTTTTTTTTTTTTTTTAATGATCTTGACCTCTTAAAAAGTAGAAAAAAACCCAAATCTCTCAGGCTCTGGGCCTCTAATGACTTGATGGAATGTCAACTTGTAGCTTTTGGGGGATATTAAAGAAAATCTTTTTACTGACAAATTTTCTATAGTTCTTAGTTCAGTTTAAAATCATTCCTAAAAAGTAGTTTCAACTGTTTGTTATTCTGATAAAATCTATTTCTATTATAAGTTTTATGATATTTATCAATTCAATTTTAAATATTTTCTCTTTTATGTAGTCTTCAAAACAAAAAAAGGTAGAGCTTAATTTTTGATTTGGTTTTATTTATTGTATGTTAAAACATTCTACTTATTTACCCAGTCAGTTTTAAATTAAATAATTGTTCATTTTTGTCATTTTATTTTAAAAACAAATTTGATATCAAATTTTAATTTATAAATAAACTGTTTTTTTTTTTATTTCCTGTGATGATATAAATTATAAAACATTTCTTTTAATAAAAGTTACATTTGAGAGTTCTTCATCAGGTTGAAAGAATTGTGATTTTTTATTACTATTTCAGAGTATGTTAGCAATTTGAGTAAAAATGAAATTATGTAATTATTATGAAATTCATAGACTGATATCAGTTATTTTATTTTCTTCAGAACAAAAAACGATTTTTTATAGTTAAGGATTTCAAGGTATTAAATGTTTTTTAACTTCAAAATGCTTCTTGGGCCCACTACAATATTGAGGTTCATACTTTACTTCAGTGGCACCTTGACTTCATTCTTCTAAACAATGGGGGAAAAAGTGAGGGAGGGATCTTTTTTTTTTTTTTTTTTTTTTTTTTTTTTTAATTTTTTTAATTTATTTATTCTTCTGGAAACAGCTCATTTGTGATTGGATTGAGTGAGGCAGAGGAGGTTTTGTGTTGCAAAGCCAGCAGTCCAGCATGTCAAGTATTGGCCACTCACTGCTGTTCAGATCCAATGTTATTTATAGTAACTACTCAAGATTTCCTTGGGGCTTAAGGATTCATTTTTCAAGCCTGGTACTATTTTTTGTAGAAAAAAAAATGGAAGATATTAACAAAAAAAGTGTGGTGGTCCTTGTCTCATGATTATCTTAATTTTTTTATGAAAATTTCATATTTTGAAATTGCTAATAAAATTGCCATAAAATAATTTTGAAAACTTTGATAGAAGTCAGTATATTTAATTTTTTTTTTACATTTAGAAAAAAAAAAGTAATTATTAAATATGCATTATGTAACATATTTTTATCACTTATTTTACTTTCAAAATGTTAAGCTTATAAAATTTTCCTCATTCCTTTTAAGTATTTCAATTTTAAACAGTTACTATTAAGTTATCAGAGATTAATTATTTTCATTTATCCACAAACTTTGTCTTGGTTAGGGTTCATATTTTGAAGGTTAAAATGAAAAAAATTGAAATTAATTTTAACAAACATACATTTAAATTTGAAAATAGATTTAATGACATACCTTAATGTCAGAACATTATTTCCTTTTGTTTTATTTAAATACAAAGAAGAATATTTAAGATTTTGTGTGAGATAAAATTTTTATTGTATTTTTAGTCTAATTTCTTAAATTTATTGATTGATTTTTCTTTTTTTTTAATGATATACTGTCTGGCCTGAATCTTTAAAAATAAATAATTCACCAAAAAAACATGCAACATTAAATCATTATATTTGTAACTATTCAAATGACAATGATTAAAATTTTTCAGGCAAAGAATAATTAGATTTGAAAATATTTATATATATATATATATATATATATATATATATATATATATATACACACACAGAATTAGAAGGTATTGATTCATCAACATAGTTAAATAGGTTAATTTGCTGAAAACCAGGTTTTTAAAAAGATACCTAAAAATGCAAAAAAATGTTTTTTTACAAAATATTTTACTTTTCAAAAATATTACCTTGATTTAAATATTGATCAGCAAGTCTAAAAAGTATTTTTTCTGCCATTAGATGACATTAGCAACATTTACTTAACTCATTTCATTAAAAAAATTCTTTTGATTTTATTGTAAGACTTCATAACATTTTTTTTTTTTAAATTGTTGAAATCAGCATATTTCTTTTTAATTTTAACATTGAAAAAATAATGAAATAAACATTTTTAGCATATGCTTTTTACTTTAAGTTAAAAAGTGACTAATGTGTATAAGAAAAAAACATTGATGTAGAAGGGACTGGATGATCAAGTATGTTAAAAGTGGTTTGCAAAATTTCATACAGGAGATTTCTTACTGAATGGTATTCTAGTTAAGCAGAGCAATAAGATTTGGGTACTTGAAAAAAAAAAATAAACATACAACATGCAAAATAGTCAATATACACAAAATGTACAAATCACATCTAGAAAATCATTTGTACCAGTTTTTATGTTAGTCATTTTGATATTTCCACAAATGAAAAGTACTAAACCTTATTCTTATGTGCAACTTCCTACTTAAATATAAAAGTTTCTTTCAAAAAAGTATTGATATATAATAAAAAGTGACTACTTTATAACCCAGAAGGGTTTTTAAAGCAAACTATCACAAACTAACAAAAGATGGTCTTTAAATGAAAGTAATGCAATGTATGTAATGGAAACTTTCTAAACCTTTAATTCGATGGTGAGCATTATACAGTGAACATTTCTGATGAAAATTCAGGTAGAAATTACATATAAATCTGTAAACTTACTGATTCAACCTCATAAGTGCAAATCAGCTTTGTGCCAGAAATTTGTAAAAAAAAAATAAATAAAAATAATCTTTATTTCTATCATATTTTCTGAACATTACAAATTGTCTAAATGAAAAATTTCATCTAATACAATATCAAATGTATCTGCCTTTTTTTTGTGGATAGCATTCTAATATCTTTTGTTACTAGTTTTCTTAAGTTTTTTTTTTTAGCCTGGAAAAAAAAAGGAAATTATCCTTTTAAATCTTTTGAACTTTGAAATTATTTCTAAAGATAAATTACTAAGAATTTCAATTTTTATTCGAAGTGAAAATTGATTATATATGGTACTTGAGTCCAGTGAATGAATGACCTTTGTTATATTGGTACCTTAAATACAGGTGGATGCTAAAAGGTTCTTGGCCTGACCCAAAATTTGATCAGCATCAAATTTTTTTTTTTAAGACATTTTAGTTAAGTTACTTTTCTGCACCCCCTCTCAAAATTGACTTAAATTTACTTGTCAAATATAATGCTAATCGAATTAACTACATTTTATCAGAAGCAATTGAATTTTGATTTGCATATTTGAAAGATTCAGTTTAACTTTATGAATTGGTTTGTAGAAAATGCTGGTTAATGTCTCTTCATTCTGTCAGTCATTTTACATTGACTTTCCTTCTAAAATATTTTGTTATTATGCATCATTGCTTCTGCTAAACTAGTGCTTAAATATTAAGGCGATCCTTAAATTACAGATTTAACTTGCATGCTTTTATTTCCACAAAACCTTCCAGTCCATTTGGTTTAATAATGTCTTGCTCTTAATGTCTTTGGCATCCATTACTTGGCTTGCTAAAGTGTTTTTACACACATACACACACAGTCTCTCTCTTCGCAAGATAACATCATAAGACTGAGTGATCATCGGATGTAAATTCTGTATTTACTGACCCAGAAGACACAAGTCTTACAAAATTATTTTGGGGATGCTTGCACATTGCATTTCATTCTGGCTGTTAGAAGTACAGCTTGAGTGAGATCATCAGCCTTCTATGCATAATACCATAATATGGTGGAATATTTTCCTTCCTTAAAAATCAAATTGCTTATATAGGCTGATATTTTTTTATAATCAACTGTACAGTTAAAAATTTACTTGAAATAATTCAAAACGCTTGCTCTTGATACAATCATTTTTAACTTAATTTCTTATTTTTTACTGGTTTTCTAAAGATATTTTCTAACTTTTGATACTGTTTTGTCAGAAATTAAACACTTTATTAGATTGTTTATTTACAAGAATAATTTTCTATTTCCAACATTTTATCATTTACCAAGTTATAAAAAAAAATAATTTTCATTTAGAAATATTTATTAAATTATAAAAAATGTCAACCAACTATAAGAAAAAAAAGTTTGAATTGATTGACAATTAGCCAATGTTTTGCTGACCATTCCACTAAATCTAATAAATAGCATTTATATTTTGGTGTAAATTCTCAAGACAAAAAAAATAATGTATAAATTCACTATTGTATGTTTAGGTTTTATTAAAGTTCTAATTTTTTAAAACAAACATTGCTAGGGAGTTAAGTAGTTAAAATAATAATGGTGTCAATGGAAAAACATCTTTTTGACATAACATCTCTTTGGAAACACAAAGGTAAAACGTTGGCAAAGCTTAAATTGTTCCTTAATTACTAAACAAATCCTCAAATTCATTTTACCATGAGTTGATTTCAAGTCATTTTTTATAAAAAATTTGATTTTTACCTTTTCTTGTATTCATTCAAAGACCTTCAATGATGACACAATAAGAACTGAATTTCTGATGGTTATCAAACAGATACTACTCCCTAATCTCATTATGTTTAAGTCTGAGAAGGTCCAACATGTCTCCCAAACCATTGAGGCTTTCATAAAACAACTTGCAATTTAAAAATAATGCTGATGATAACGCGATTCAAAGATTGTGCTACTAGGTTAAAAAATATTTCAATCTAATCGAATTAATAGAATTTAAGGGTTGAATTAATAGGAAGCAACAGGATTAAGTAATTTAGTATTTTTAGCTTTTTAATGGGTATCTTATTTGTAAGATTTTCATTTTCGTTTGTAGACTTGTATAAAAAAATGTATACAAAAGTATTTTCTGTTTTCTATTGTTGGATATTGTCTATAAAGTTAAGACCACCTCCACCCCTTTCTAAAGAGTTTGTACATCTGAAGAAGGTCATAGAAATGTAACAAGAAAAGTAATGAGATCAATATTCCAAACCACTCTCAAAATGACTGAAGATAGACATATAAGAGAGAGAGAGAGTACAAACCATTCACTGGAATTGAAATAACTATAAAACTTCTATTCATGTATTCTAACCACCAACATTATGATTAATGATATATAAATTAAATTCTTGATTTGGAGGAATGGAACAAAGCTAGTCTTTTTTTTTTTTTTTTTTTTTTTTTTCAGAATAACAATTTTGCTACACTTGATAATGGATGTATGTTGTGGTGCAGTGGATATTAGCTCAGAACAAGAAATTGGGAAGGCAAATTTAAATTTGTTGCATTCACTTATGCACAAATACCCTTGGAAAAGGTATTAATCCATCTCTTCTCCCTCCACTTATATTTTAAATAGCAGGACAGATTAGGTTCTATAGCCTTAGTTGGCAACCAGTCTATTGCAGAAAGTAATGGCGACCTACTGCAGGAAAATCTGCTTAGTCATGTCTCTTTCAAGACATGATCACCCAAGCATGTATCACATATTGACACTTAATAAAATAAGTACAGATTAAATGTTTAATTTGGGATTTATAACACTTATGTTTTAGTACCTATTAATCAGATCCCTGGGCACTTTAATGGCCAAACCTTTAAAAGTAAATAATTCAAAATATTTTTTCTCAAGATTTTTTTCAACAATAAAAGAATGAGTTTCATTCTGGATTTTTGTTATTGTTTAATAAAACTACATTTAAACAAAAAATGTTGATGGTAGATATTTTATTTTATTTTATTTATTTGTTTTTTTTTAGAGTAATTAACCTTTCCAAAAACCCCTAGAAATTTAGGCCCCAGTAAGCATTTATTATTAAAGCACTTTACAATGTTCTTTTAAAAAAAGTAGTTATTTAAGTCAATTAGATTGAATATTATATACATTTTTTCCTTTTGCTAAGATGACTTTTCTATTGTGCATGTATTTCAATCTACGACTATTAACAATGTAGAAATCAACGTCCAATACTTTTGCCAAGCAATTGAATGATCTGCAATTGTAGTGATGTGCCAAAGATCATGGATAGGTGCCTTCTAGTCTGCAGCAACTTAATGCAGTATTGGGTAACAAGTGGTTGGAAACACTAGTTAATTGTTGAACCATAACATTCTTGTTGAACCATATCCACAGCTTGATATTTTTAGGTGTAGGACCTTCTCACAATTTCTTATAAATACTCAATTGGGCTCATGTCTGACAAATGTGGTGGCCATATCATTCATCAGAAGTCTCCAGAATGCTTCTCAAACCAATTTTGCACTGTGCACAGAACATGATTATGCCTTCTGTTGGGTATTCCCAGTACACGTATCGTAGATTGAAGCATGCCAAACATCTCTGTGATTTCAGCAATGAAAATGCTTTGCACTACCAACATGCCTTTTTCAAAGTTCAATAATTCAGATTACTTTGCCTTGAGAAGCATAGCTGGCTCACTAGAATTCAAGGCTCAACTGTTATAAATCTGATTATTTACATGATGCCATGGTACAGTGGTTTCACCTACCATTCAGTCAGTTAAGTGCCATATATGGTACACACTTGTCTCGAAAGTGACATGACTGACTGGGCAGATTTTTCCGCAGTAGGTTGCCATTACTTTCTGTGGTAGCCAACCAAGACTATCAAACCCAATCTGCCCTCCTATTTAACTCGCAGCTGGAGAGAGAAGTGATGGCTGAATACCTTTTCCAAGGGTATTTGCATGCAAGTGAATGCAATGAATTTAACTGGAATTCAAATTCTGCTCTCTGATTTCTTGTCCTAAGCTGATATCCACTGCACCACCCATGCTCATCCTTCACCTTTATTTATTAATATCTCATAACTTGACACATATGTGAATATGTTTAAAAAAAATATTTTCAAATTAATTATACATCAACATCATTGTAATTCTATTTCATTTTAATTTTCAAGTTAGTATTACATGTTTTGACGAAGATGAATGACAAATTTAAAGCCTCAACTTTACAATGAACTGAAATAAAAAAATCTATTTCATGAAATAGATATTCAGATTAAAGAGAAACATTTAAGGACAAAAACATTATTTCTTTAATTTATCCTAACATTTTCAAATTTCTGCTTTTAGTTTAAATGCTTTTTTCTTAACCGTTTTATGAAAATGCTATTTCTAAGAATGGTAGGTAAGAGTTTTCTCAAGAATGAAATTAAATTTATAAAATGTTTAAATTAAACACCAAAATTCTAATTTTAGATGAAGGTGACTGCGAGAAACATGTTTATAGATCATCAACAAAACTTGTGTTTTTCTTACTTTAAATGTTTATTTGCATGGTTAGAAGTGACACTGCTCATCCATTAGAATAGACCTATGCAAAATAATCAAGTAGAATGGAGTTGCAGTCAATGAAATTGCAAAAAGCATGATATTAAGAAATAAGTGATTAAAAGCAAAATATCAATTACATATGATTGGGTCTTTTATTTATTTTTGCTTCGGTTTAAACTTGTCTGAAAGAGAAAGTCTTGAATGAATTGACTTTCATTTGTTTATAATATTTAAACTGATTTTCCTATTATGTTACATTCAGAAAGTTTGTTCTTAGCCTTCAAACATTTGATCACTGGTCCATATTTTGAACAAGAATAATGCTAAATACTAACTGCAGAATATCAAAAAGTGATTAGAAATGCTTTAATGAGAACACTTGGTTCCTTTTTAGTAAAAACTCTTTGAATAATTAAAGTTAGAAATTTATTAATCATTTCAAATTTCTTTTATTATGACGTTTTTTACTTGAAAAAAAATCATTTTGTAATTGTGAGATGAATTATTTTTGATCTGATCACTGCTTTGGCCAGCAAATGATTCAGTCTTAATCAAATGGATCTTGAAGATTACCAGGATCTTATTAAATCTTTTTTCAATTAAGCTTCATTTAAATTTCTTTGGAATAGTGATTCTTTTTATAATCATTAAAAGTATTGCCAATTCATTCTGCATCTTTAAATTTTTCTTGAAATATCAACCAATAATAATAATAATAAGCAAGGAGTTTCTTAAAAAATACATGAATTTGAAAATAACTAGTTTCAAAAAGTACTTTAATTTTTTATCCTACATTCAGGCCACAATAATTATTGAATTTTGTTTTAAATATTTAAGAAAGATTAAAAATTTATCAGCCAGTGATTACTTTACTCATAAAAAGGGATGTCTATGGTATAAAATCCCACACAAAATTTAAGCATATTGATATTTTTAGGCTGCATGATTTTGAAAAATGTCTCATTGCTCATCTTACTAGGCATCCCAAACTGCCCTAGTTTATAGTGTTAACTGCTGATATCTCATTTATTTTCAAGGCTAATTTTGATAAAATTAGTATATAAACAAAAAATATTTTCTCTTTTTCTAATGATCCAATTCTTTCTCATGTATGACAATTAGTTTTTATTTCACATCTCTTTAAATTATATTGTTTCGATGATGGTCAGTGCTTTTTTGCAGTTGTGAAGTTATGATTTCATAGTGGTTTTTAAAACTTGTGCTCCAAGTTGTCTCTCTGCATATATTCAAAAAAGGATTCTCATCAATTTGGTAGGATTAAGATAGTTAAAAACTTCAGTGGGTGAAATACCAGAAAAATTCAACTCTTAAAAAATGAAACTTACACCTTGTAGAGCAATGTCTCATCTTTAATAATCAGTTGGTTTCATATCTCTGCACACATACAACTTGAGGCCACACAAATTAAGAAAAAAAGTGGGGTATACTGCATTTATTTTGTACAAAACAGTTGAGTACAATACATCAAAATTTGTATTGTTGACCCAGAGAATGAACATTGCCAGCTGAACCCCATTTTCAATCAGACTTCTTTCATTAATGAATACTACACATTTTAGATGTTTTTCTTATATTTTCTTTAGTGGTGCATTTTAAACCTGTATAAAGTACTTTTGTATTTTGTTCAAATTGTCACACTCAAATCACTTATGCATTTTCTTAAAAAACAAAACAAAAAACAATTCATTTTATAAAAGAGAAAAATAAATAAATAATCTGGATTTATTCTTAGTTATTTCAATTTCACATTCAAGTTTGTCCATAACAACTGAAAATTAATTTTTTTTTAGGAAGTGCCACATTTCCTTTTAATGGTCATGTATTTCATGTTCATTTGTGGCTGGCAATATTTTTTCAAATTCTTGGATTTGGGAATTGAAAGTTGAATTACTTTTTTTTTTTTCAAAAAATGAAACTGGATAAATTGAACTTTGGCACATGAGTCCATAAAAATTGAAATGTAATTAGTAGGTAATCTTCAAAATGCAATTGTTTCCTATTTTTGCTTTTATTTGTTTACTAATTTTAGGAATTAGGCTCTATTTTGATATATTTTCTTTAAAAATATGGATACTCTTTAGAGTATAGCTAGCTAAATGATTTACACAGTTAAGAGATGAGAATAATTAACATGATGTGAATGATAGCTAACATTGAAAATATCCAAATTCAGAATTGAAAATCATTTGTACCAGTTTGGTTGTTAGACATTTTGATTACTTCCATATAACATAAATCTTCAACCCCTTTCAAACCTGGCATAACCAAATATATTATCCCTATATTAGTTCCAGTTAACAGTAGCCATAATGTAGCTCTATGACCTTCGTTAGTCTTCAAGTTCCTTTGGGTCATCATGGTTATCATCTAGCTGACTCCTTACTGTTGCTTGTTTTGCTGCTGGCATGGTGTTGATGGCACGGTTACACTTGACTTAGCTGGCATTTATCTGTTCACAACCATCCACATCTCTGTCACAAGCAAATTTTAGATGAGAACTGGTCTGACAGCTGAGAGTTACACAAAGAAAAGAATTAAAATGAAACAATGATTTGGTTTATACATGCTTTGTTGTCTACAGTGGTTTTAACCCTTTCCACTTAAAATCAAATGACACTGGGGTCATATTCGAAGTCTGCAGCTCATGTTGGTAGTAACTTAAATTTCTAAGTTCTGGTCTTCTGATCTGCTCTTTTTATCTCTCCTTAATTTTTTTTTTTTTTCAATCTTTTGGGCTGGCACAAGGTCTTGGTCATGAGATCTCAGCAAATGATGTGGACTCTGGTAACAGTCGTGTGGGGACTCCCCATTTGTTTTCCACCTTCTTGTGTTCTCTCTGTTTATATGGAGTCCTGTGTCTGGCAGGGATGGAGATTGACCAGGGTTTAGGTTTGGTTGAATTCTACCCTTTTTTAAAAATTCCATATTCTCAAAATATCTTTACTCATATGGTTTTCCAAATTTGGGCTTGTTCAGCCTCTTTTTGAAAGTGACCAGAGGAATCAAGCCACCTTTCTTTTTTTTTTTTTTTTAAACTCCAACTCCCTTTACATCTTATCTCATACTACTGCCCCCTGGGAGCAGCTCTTCTTTCCTTCTCCAACCTTCTCAGCAGCTAACCTCAGTCTACTTCTAATTATTCAAACTTTCAAAATGGTCTAGCAAAAAGGAATTTTCAGTTGTTAGCTTGTTTCATGCTATGATTTCCCTTGACAAGACTACTCAAAAGAAAATTATTTCTACTTCTTAAAAAAAAGTTTATCTTTCTTTTTTTCTGCTTATGCATTTTTACAATCAATAAACCATACAGTCTGTTTGTCTATGGTCACTTCGAAATAGTAATTAAATTTTTGTTATCACTTACATTCAAGAAAATTCGAATTAATGTTTCATCATAAAATTTTCCTCGTCGAATTATAAGGAACAAATGTTGTGGTGCAGTGGATATCGACGGAACGAGAAATCGGGGAGCCGAGTTCAAATTCCAGTTGAATTCATTGCATTCACTTATGTGCAAATACCCTTGGGAAAGGTAATAATCCATCTCTTCCTTCCAGTTATGGGTTAAATAACAGGACAGATTGGGTTCTATAGCCTTAGCTGGTAACCAATCTACTGCAGAAAGCAATGGCAACCTTCTGCCCAGTTAGTCATGTCTCTTTTGAGACATGATCGCCCAAGCATGTTTCACGTATGGCACTTAACTGACTGACTGACTGGACTCTATTTCGTTGTGCAATTTGCTGTTTCAATTGTAAGAAATTGTGATGAAAATGAAAATAGAAATTTTTATAAGCTGCAACAAAAGAGATCATAGCTACATTTTATAGTTCAACCTTTGCAAAAATTTGTCTTTAATCAGGTAACACCATTTTGGAAGATAATAAACATATCTTTTTTTTTTAAGTGGATATCTGTTTCTTTTTTATTTTATTTTATGTATAAGTGATTTCTACTCAGTGATTAATAAAATTTACATTTAATCTTCTGTTCAGATGATAACCTCAGTGTCCTGATAAGTAGTTTTCTTAGTGGGAGAAGCAGGTCAAAGGTGACCCCAAATTTCTTGCAATATATGTTGAAGTTAAATTTGTTATCTCTTATGTCTTGTCAAGTTCACTCTGCCTGTATTAATAGTTTCTAGATATACTGAAAATAACATTTTAATTTGGAATACTTAGTCTTACCTCTTTGCCTGAAATCAGAATAGACTCTTATTTTGGGTGAAGTCATTTAAGTTTCTTGTAAATTTTTACAAGTAAGTTTTGTAATTAACAGATTATGTCTTTGGTAATGTTTATAATATAATTCCTATTGTAAAATCTTTTGAGGTAAACCACTCTATTGATTCTTGGAGGTGTTAAAGTATTAAGAATATTATAGTAGTACTAAATATTCTGTTAAAATTTTCATTAATTAAGATCTATTATATATTTAGAGGTGTTATACTCTAACAATAATTCTTGGATTCACAACACTTTTTCTAATAATTATTCTGATTATTAATCTCTTTTCTTGTTGCCACAAGATTTTGGTTGATCGTCCTTTCTTGGATGTCTACTCCAGAATACTACAGATCAAAAAGAATTCAATTGTAAGCCAAAGAAATGCAGGATAATGACAACTCATCTAAAAGATTTACATATTGCTTGATTGAAAAGAGATTCAGACAATTTATACTATATATATATATATATATATATATATTTTAAATTTGTCTTCGTTCTAGCCCTATTCATAATTTTGCCAACGAAGCCCTTGAAAAGTGTTGGCCGAAAGGTTTCTCAGGTTTGGTATAAGTATGACGTCTTTTCTTTTTAGAACAATTTTTTAAATTTCTGGAATTGACCAAGATTTAATAAAATTGATTTTATAAAAAACATTGATTTGACTTTATTTTTACAAGGAGTAATTTACATATTAGTTTCCTATAGTTGGCTTAATAAGACTGTCAGTTTATAATGGTTAAATGACAATATAAGTGAATTTCTAGCAATAAATGTTTTATACAAAGAAAGAAACAATTGTTATTTGCATTCACAATGTGGAAAGACTCAAAATTGAAATTACAGATACATTTCAAAATTTAAAAAAAAATCTATGTTAATCTGTTTTTAGTCAAAATACATTTGATTATATCTTCAATCAAATATATGGTGATTTCCATTTATTAATTCTATATTTATTTAAATTATGAAAAAAGTTCAGTTGATGACAGCATATTTTTAAAAGTACATGGCCGTAAATCTAACAGTTGGATGAGTTTAACTTTCAGCTCATTTCACAGGTTGAGCACAAAAAGTTGTAAGAGTTTTCTGCAAATTTTAGTCATTGCTTTTAGAATTTACCAGCAGTTTTCATCTGGAATATGTTGCAAGGAATCCATCAATAAGATATATAAAATTTTATTCTCTGAAATTGGACTGTAACCTTCCAAGTGTATATATTTTGTACACCATTGCTAATATAATGGATTTGATTCAGACTGGATTTTCCAGAATTACAGATTTAAATATGCAAATATAAAGAGTGTATCCTATAAAGTAATGATTAACAAGCTTGCTTGACAGACTGCTCATTATCATCATAAATTCAATCCTCTCCTCATGATTTACTATTGTGGCTTTGTACTAGACTAGATTTAGTTCTGTTTACTGTAGAATATTGATTTACAGTTGAGTCTCACAGACCATTGTCAGTGTAATTTGAAACTCCAATATTTTAACCTTGTGCCTGATAAATTACTTTCCAATATCTTCATTTCATCTGCTGCCTTTTTTCCTTTAGACTTCATTTCTTTGAGAAAACTAATTTGCTGTATTTACATTATTCAGTTTTAAACATGAATATTTTTCTTTATAATTCAGTCAAGTATCAAAGCTGTACTTCATGACAGACATCAATATGTTGAAAAACTTGGTTTATGATTGTTTTTCTTCACCTGGATTCTTCTTTAGTATTCCAATTACAGGTCACCAATCAGCTGGATTGTATAACCCAATCATATACCTTTGTAGATTGTGTTATGTAACCTAGATGAATACGTTATATTGACTTTAGAAATGAAGTGTTCTGGTTCAATGTTACTGAAGGAAAAAAAACTAACCATCATATTACTCTTATCAGAGGGCATCTCATTCACACACGTCGAAAGATTTTGTTCACTGAACATTAGGAAATAATGGCTAAGGAAAGATGAATAGTTTCCAAAATATTCATTATTTGGGAGAAACATTTATTCTGAGATTATCCACCCGGACAAAAACAAAAAGTAGCTTTTAACCTGGTAAAATATATACAAATAAGATTTACTAAAATCAAATTGAGAGAGACTTATTTGGAGCAAAACTCAGTTTCTCTACCTAAACTAGAAAACTGTATACAGGTGTTTGAGCATCTACCATTTTAGACAAACAATGTTCATGTCATGCAGTTTGGTTGACATCATTCAAACTTCTAAGTGAATAGTTTTTCATTTTTTGAAACTTTAGACTGGAACATGTATGGTGGCATTTGGCTTAAGCCTTTGATGCATATTGGTTACAATTGTAACCTTTCTCTAACCTTTGTTGCATATTGGTTACAATTATAACCAATATGCAACAAAGGGTTAAGAGTTAAAATGAAAAGTTGATTTACCCATGCAAAGATGATTAATGAAGGATGATAATGACAAGGGAACACATAGGTAATTTTAATAAAACAAAAAAATTTATACATGAATTTGAAGTAGTGTCAGTAGCTTATTTCAGGAAAATATAATTTCTTAAATTTCATAGTTTTAACATAGTGTCATGAAGAAGAAATGTTTATACAACAAATTAAATGATCTAACAAAATAATACTAAAAAAAAATTTAAGACAAAGGTGAGATAAATTGTTACAAAAAGGTATTTACAGTTTGCATACATTCAAAAGTAAACATTTTAATTTATCTTTCTTGAATTGTCAAGAGAAAACTCTTTGCTTTGAAGTTCCATGCACTGGTTAGAGGCCAATAATATAATTGGTGATTAATTCTGCCCTGGCAAATACTTTAATGCTGGTCATGAGGAACTGAAACAAAACCTTTCACATGACTTCAGACACTCTTTGCTGATTAATTTAATTTTTCTCCTCACTTTATAAAAAATAAAATTGTGTTGACTTGTTACTTTCTCTCCTCTTCTGGCTAATTTCTGTGCAGGTTTTCATTGGTCCAAAAGCAATTTTACATAGACTTGCGAATTTTTTTCCTTCTTTCACAACTCATGGATTAATTTCTGTGAAAGGCAAAGATTCCATCGATTCATAAATTTCTTTTCTTCCTCAGTCCTCTGAATTTGAAGGGAGTTCTTATTTCACACTCACTATATAGGAAAAGCAAATGAACTTCTTTGTTTCTGTTTGACCAAAGGTACAACAATTAGACTTATTTTATTCAACTTCATAGAAAAAGGTACACTGTACCTGCAGAATTTATATGGCTACTTGGGAAGATATTTGTTGTTTCACAAATATACAGAATACTCTTGAAAATATTTACCTGTTGAAATTTTAAAGTTGCTTTGAACATCAAAACATATCAAAATAAGAATTTTCTAAATTGTCTTATATACTAAATTGTTTTATATATTTACTACCCTGTTGAATTTTCATCTAAATTGAAATCAATATTAACCTTTAAGTGTCAATTATTTATCTTTGTTATTTTCATTGTCTACACTTTGTACATCTTTATATTCATATTCTACAGCTCATTCAGTAATCAACTGCTTTGAGTGGCCCTTGAGCCTTTTATTGGATGAAATTTAGTAAAATTCTAGTAAATTTAGTGATACCCTTACTTCATTTGTATTGAGCCATGTCTTAGAAAAAAATAATGACTTAAAGGTTTCCAAGAGAGAATCTTTTAGAAAAAAAAAACAGTCACTAAGTGTACAATACTTCTATTAGAAAATTCAACATTAACATTTCTACAACTTCAACATGTATTCAACACAATATTGACTTCTTAAAATTAAAAAACAAAAGATGAAGGCTGGAATCAATCCACTTAATAAAATTGAGTGCAATGATTATACCACTGTTATTATAATAGAATATTAAATTATTAAAAGAATCTTGATTATTAGGCAGTTGATTAAAGATTTATATAAGTAAAAGAATAAAATCCAAGACATGAGAATTGGAAACATTAAAATTAACATATTGTATTGAAAAAAACAATTATTTGTTTATTTTAGTCACATGTAAGTGAGGTTTGTGTGAGAAGAATAGCTTTGTCTGGCACAAAACTAATTGGGTCTAAATTATGCTTAGGAAGAATACAGTTCGAAGTTGTAGGGGCTTAACTGCCTAAAAATATGGCTTCAACATCTACTACTAACACCACTAGACCAAACGGGGAGAATAAGATTTTAGATAAAATCAATTCTAATTTAAATAGATTTTGTTGATAGATATGAAAATTAAGTTTTTGTATTATAAAATCATGTTGCTAGGTGCAAGATATGTTTTAAAAGTGAATTTTGTGTATATTTTTAGATTTAGCTGAATCAAATTAGAAAAGGTCAGTTGGGAGGATCAAGCAAATTCCAGATTATTGAAAATTCTTAATCTCTGAACTGAAGAATTAAAAAAAAAACAATGAGTAAATATTATGTTATGTTGTATATTTCTAAGTGGTAATAATAGTGATTAATATTTGCAAGCAGAAAAAAATTTGAAGATTTGAATATTAGTTTTCAGAGCAGGAATCCTGCTTACTTGAAAGAGATCAGTACAACAGCTTTCTTTTGTTCTTGATTTGGTTTTGTGCCAAACTAAAGTAAGCTTAGTAAAAATCAAGTATACATTTATTTTTGTACTAATATGTGTTAGTAGAATTTAAGTCTGTAGTCATTTAATTCCTTCTGTAAAGTTATTTTCTTTGAAGAGAGACAAACTTGGCTAGTTTCTATTCATTGTGCTTATATTAATTTTGAATTTAAACAGATATTCAAATACATTTATTATACAAAGTTGAGAGATAATTTTGCCCAACATGTTTCAACACTTTATAAAACATAGAATATGTATAAGGCACAACTTTTTATTGAAAAATTAGTCATCAAAGTATAATGTTTTAATAATCAAGTGTATACAATTTGAAAGGACCTTTTCATAACTTGGCATCATGTAAATGCCCAGACCTATATCAGTTCAGCTCTCATATATGGGGGAGTAAATATAAACATTGGCTAAACTGCTTATGTTAGGGTGATATGCATTAGGTTGAAAACAAGGCACGATAGTAATTCCCATATGAGGCATTCTATTTATAAAACTGTTGGGACATTTGACATCTCTCGTGTTACATTCATGCCAAGAATACTTAATGGAAGGCCTTACTGCCCCTCATTGTAAGTGCAGTGGTCAATCACAGATTCTTTTGACCAGGAACACTTGTTTAGAATTATCTTTGGTAATGAACAAGCAAAACTAACTCAAATCTAAAGGCAATGGACATATAAGCAGCAAGTCAATTGAGTTTTCTTTAGCTTCCAAGACAGAGTGGCATAGAAAATCTATCGGATATGGCACCTCATTATAGCTTGTGATGTTGCTAATTGTATCCTGGATGACTGGCAGTATATGGCATGATCTAAGGAATCACGGTTCTTGTTGTTTTAGGTTTATGCTAAGTTTCAGTTCTGGCACAAACCCTAGGCTGTGCATGATAGTGGTGGCTCCATGATGGTGTGGAATGTATTCACCAGTCTGCTTAAATGCATCATTTCTAAAACGCTTCATGACTATTTGCACCCATTCATGGATCTTGTACCCTAAAAATGCAGCAGGATAATGCGCTTCCATGAGGTCCATGTTGCCCAGAATTGGTTTGAGGATCATTCTAATTAATGATTTGACCCATTACATTTGCCAGGTAAGAACCCAATCAAGCATTTCTGGCATTTGATGGAGGGATCTATTCATGTGCAAGAACCTGCACCTAAAAATACTAGGAAGCTATGGACAACTATCAAAGTAACATAATTCAACATCTCTTCAGATGTCTTCCAACTACTTGTGGAAGTGATATGTCGAGTTGTTGTGTCTTCCTAGCCTAGAAGAAGCACTTATTCTATGTCTTCTGGTATATCAGTGTATAATAGATTATTCAAAAGTTCCCTAAGCCTTATTTTTACTAATGTTAGGAAAATTTTAGAAGAGTCTTTGAAGTTTATTCAGTTCTTTATGGCTTTAATCAATTATCATTTCCAAGACTTGGGAATCATTTGTTGCCTAGGCTATGAATTTTACATGAACTCCTGGGAAATAATAATAAGCACTTTTATTTTGCTAGATGCAGCTAAGTTGTTTGAGAACAAGATAGTCACTGGCAATGAAAAACAGACTTATTGAAATCATGTCTCAAACCTGGACAGCTTTCAACATCTTATCTCTGAAAAGGAAATCTACTGAAACAAAAACATTTTTCTCTAGTTTTAAAAGGAAATTATTATAAATTGTTAGAACCAGAACTGTCACTACACAACACTGCAGTAAGCAATTGACTCGTTTGAAAACACATTTGAAGAGAAAAGATTTTTTTTCTAGGCAAGGAAGTTGACCTCACTTAGCAGTATGACAGTACCTTTCCTAATGTTGCAAATATGAAATGATAATCAGTCATGGATTTGGTTTTGGAAAGTTCTATATATATTTTCCAGACTTGTCATCTTCAGTTAGTAGACCGAACAAGTAAAAAATATTTAAAAATTCTTGGAAGAATTTTTTAAAGCAAAATTGAAATTGTTTGTTTGAAAGGTGATGTAAGATTATGACTGAATACTGATGCTATGAATTTATGGAAATGTTTTTGCTAAAAATTACTGAAGACTTGTTTCAACCTCTTATATCCATATCTGAGATTTTATAATCAAATGTAATGAACCAAAAATCAAGTTATGTAATCATGGATTTTTTTTCACTATGTTTTGTGATTTTTACTTTGGATTTAGAAAAAAAAGGAATGATTTTATTTGAAATAAAAAATGTCTAAATTCTGATGTTAAGTATTTAGAATAGTTTAAGTTTTCTTTATTTTATTTGTTGTTTTTTATCACAAGTTTTTAGCCAATTAATTTAATAACTGAAAAGATTGGGTTGGCTAAAATCAGCAAAGATGAAAAACATTAAAACTAATTGAAAAATATAAACAAATCCAAACACTCATTATAATAATAGCTATTTTACATAATAAATGATAAAACTACTAAAAATGTTAATTTAAAAAGACTTGTTTAATACAACTGTTAACGTTCAGACAAGAAAAGTTACTTCCCTTAATTGTTTTTTTTTGATGACAAGATCAATCTCTTTCATAAGTGATCATTCTAGACTGGTTGTTCCCAACCCTGTGCCGCGGCATATTAGTGTGCCGTGGCACATTAATGTGCCATGGAATGGTTACTGGTGTGCCGCGAAGAGATAATAGGTGGAAGACATTTAATTTCATTTTGTTTAATGAAGATATTTAATTTCTTAATCTAGATGACAGCATGCAATTTAAAATTGCTGAATTTCAGGAATCTAAACGATTCACGCATACTAATTGGTAAGCATTGTTATGCTTTATATTATCTACATATCTCGTTTACAATATTAACAGATTCTTTGTAGATATTTCTTATTTAATATTTAGGTGTTGTAAATTAAGGTTTTAGTAGGACAAATAAAAAACATGATTAAATATGATAAAAATTCTCTTAGATTTATTTTTTTCAACTTTAGATTCAATTCACCCTTAATTATGGACAAGTTTCTCAAAAAAAAAAGGTGATGGTGACAAAAATAATTCTATAACTTCATTTAAAAAAACAAAAGTTCATTGGTTGTATAGTGATGATTAATTGAAATTTGGGTTTCACTGGACTGGAGATACACAGATTCCTTCTCTGCTGTGTTGCGTGTGACCAAACGCTGTCTAATGAAACAATGGTTCCAAGTAAGATGAAAAGACATCTTACTACAAAACATCCTAACCTTCAAACTAAAAATGTCGATTATTTCCAACATTTGTTAGAATTAAAAAAAGGCTTTATGAGTAGAAAATATTCATTTTTTTGTGATAGGTGTGCCGCGAAAAGTTAAAGAGCTCAATAGTGTGCCGTGGTGTAAAAAAGGTTGGGAACCACTGTTCTAGACTGTCATATCTTGTAATAAGAAAATTTGTCTTTATTTTTATAAAAGTTCCACTGGAAATAGATTTTTTCTAGGCATGCAATTTCCCCTGAGAACCAAAAATACTAGTAGATTAACATTGAAAACTGTTGAAAGCTTTCAATTCTAGATTACTGTAGTTAAAACATCTTTGTACATTACAAAAACTTTGTCCGTAAGGATAGAAGCGACTTCACATAATAATATAAAAGTCAACCAATACAGTTACCAAGTCATAACTGCTTACTTGAGCCACAAGTTTAGCAACTGGGTCCCACCCTTTTACTGTGAAACCAATAAATTGTAAACACAAATTCTACTCCAGGAGCTTCTTCTCTTGCACTTCCTGCCTGTGGAATTCGCTTCCATTTACTTGCTTTCCCGACAGCTACAATCTTCAAGAATTCAAATGTAAAGTCAATAGTCATCTCCTATGTCACTAACTTGCATCCTATATCTCTCTCTCATGCTCTTTTCTTTGTCCACTCCACTCTTATCAGTATTCTCATCCTTTTTCTACCCTCTTCCTGACACCCCCTGTAACCTGTCACTTTTTCTCATAACTTACCTCCTATGTAACCCCCTGCTCAACAGTGGCAGTAAAATGCCTTGTTTGGGGCAACATGATTATAAAAAAAAGCCATAATCTTTAGTTCATTTTATTATTCAAATCAAAATCATTGAACATTGTATATTTGACAGAAGTTTTAGTGAAAGTTTTTCTTTTAGCACTAAATGAATACTTTAAGAACGTATACACAATGGAACATATATTTGCATTTACACACAATGTATTAAGAATGTTTAGAAAGAGACAATCCATCTTCAATCATTACATGCCCTTCCATTCAGACAAATATACTCCTCTTAATTGTCTTATTCATAAAATTTCAACTGTTATCCTTTTTGAACCAAGGACTGACTTCACAACTGCTAAAGAATCAAATACAGAATTACTTTTCAGATAAATGATGACAAAATCAAGCTAACTCAGAAAATGAAAAGGCACACTGCAATCATTTTAAAAGCAGAGCATAGCGATTTAGAAATTACTTGCTTCACGAAAGTTGCATGGTTGCTTTTTGTCAGTTTGCAAAGAGCTGAAAGCCACTGACAGATTCTACAGAAGCCAAACGTAAATTGCTAAGAATCTTAATACCATCAAAACACCCAAATTTGCACAAAAGGTGCAGAAAATTATTGATAAGGACCCTCCAGAAATTCAACATCATTCCTAGCAAGCTCAAATATTCAAGGCATTCTATCAGCTGAATTGTGTATGAAGACATTTGATAAAAATCATATGTGAAGCAGAGAGGCCAATTCACATCTGTAAAAACAAAAGAATCACTTGATCTACATAATGCACTTGTTGAGAAAGTTGAAAACATGCTTTAGTTTTTCTCTGATGAGAAATCGGGACAGAAAGTTATGCAGAGACCCAGTCATCGATGATAGTGGCAGATTCATTAAGTAGATGTGTCAAGAGTCACCAGATTATTCTGGTCAATTTTTTTATTTAAGTTTTTGTTTCAAGGCTTGTGTCTTATTAAATTCATGCAATGTCCTCAAAGAAATGAGCACCCCTGTATGTTTTAACTAAAATTTTAATCTATTAGACCATGTCTTTAGCACAATCCTGTGGTATTATTTGGGAGCCTTTAAACCTTATGTCTATACTCGTGTGGTGTAATATTTTACCATCTTATTCATAATCAGAGGCCCTCATATATATAATGCTAAGTCTACTGAGGAGATTTGTTATTGTCTAACGTGTGAGGATTCTTTATCGGCCATTGTTATTCTATCATCTTGACTTAATCCTACAGGGGTTGATAACTACAGTTTTCCATCCATACTATGTACAATAGACACTTGGCACAATGGTTGAAATATAAATTTAACCAAAGCAAATATACTAGCCTAAATAAAAAGGTATCTTTAAAGAATTATCTCCAAAATATTGACATTACTTCCAATCTTAATCATTGAAAACTGAATCAAATTTATCCTAAACTTTTAGATACTCTTCAATTAAAAAGCTGTAATTATCTAGAAAAGCATTTAATCTCTGAACAACTTGAGATTATCACAAGCAAAATTTAGGAATTTAAACATTTGAAAGTGAGGAGAGGTTTGTATTGATAAATTATACAGGGTTCAGTTTAATTTATAACTGATGTCCATTTTTCTCAATGGAAGCATGTCTTTTTATGATGTTTATCCTGACCAAGTTGGGTTAGAAAAAACATTCTGAATCTGATTAGGGAAAAAACAAAAAAAGGTCTGTAACAGTGTCATGTCACTTGCAAGTGAAGTGTATTGTTTGAATAGAGGACAAAAACCATCTGAGAGTTTATTTTCAAAATTGAATCAGTGATAATCATTACTTTTGCTAAGAAAGATATGACAAAATAAGTAGGCTACTAACATTAATTTAATTTTTTTTTTCCAAACATTGTCATATCCATCTAAATTATCTTTATCTTATAGAATTGATAAAATTGAAATACACTTGTTTTTTTCTATCAAAGCTGACTCTTCACTTGGAATTTATTTCATATTTTACCAACGTCAATTTTTAAAATAAAGTAATTGGGCTTTAACACTGAAATTGTTTCTACATTTAAGTTTCTTTCAAAATTAAATACACACCTTCAATTCTTTCAGCAAAATTTAATCTGTTACATTTCACTTGAATACTGACATTTTTGATACCATTAAAAATTTGATTATCTTTAAATACATGGATTTATTAGTTTAAATAGAAATTTCTTGTTAGCAAATCAAATTTCTTGTTTGCATAACTTTATTCTTGAATAATATTTTAATTTTATTCACTAGATATTTATCAAATTTTCAGTCTTTGCAACTTGAGACTTAGATGTACAATAAAATGTAATTGAAACAGAAAATATTTTCAGATTTTCTTCAAATGCCAAACTCTAAATAGAGAAGTTACTCAAATCAGAAAAAATAAAATATGAAAATTGTAAATTTTCATAGAACTAATTTTTTATTTAAAAAAAGATTCAGCAAAAAATAAACCTGCAATTTAATATCTGAAGTAAGCAAAAAAAGTTAATCACGATTTATATTTTAGATTTTAAACTGGCGGAAGTTACTATTTTCAAAACAAAAAAAAGCGTAAACGTACGCGGTAAAAATATTTCTAACTATTCGGTTCAGTTTTTGATTCTCTAAAACATTTTCTTGGCTGTCGAGATAAGTTTAATAATTAATTTGAGAAACGGAAGAGCAGTGGACATGGAAGCCGATGGTCGGATTTTTTGTTTAGAAATGTTGTTATAAGATGACACCAAGGAATGATTTTTTTTTTATTCAAATAAAAATTCTATTCACTTTGTCAATAAACTTACAATCAATGACATTAAATAATTGATTCCACCACATTCACTTCAGAAACAAAAATATTAAAGGAACTAAAAAGATAAATACTTAAAAGTAAAAATACACAAGGTGTAGGAAAGTTTTAGCAATTTTTATATGTTCCTCTTCTTAATTTAACTTTTCTTAATTTTTTTTTTTTAAAGTTAAATTGTTAAAATATTAACGAGAGAGAGAGAGAGAGAGAAAATACTTTTACAAAAATAAACCAGTATAATTAATTTGAAATGGAAATATTCAATTCTGTGAAAAAAGATATTTTCCATATTTGAATTTCCATGTCAATAAATAGGGGAGAAAAACCTAAAAAAAAAAAAAAAAAAAAAAAAAAAGTCATAAGAAAAATTTACAAAGTTTTTAACCACAAACAAAAGTAACGTTTTATTATTTCTGATAATTGAAAAGAAAACTATTTCCTGGTAATTTACTTCCTTCAGATTTATTTTTTTTCCGGGACAGAAGAAAAAAAAAAAATACTAACTCGAAATGAAAAATCCCAACGAACGAATTTCCAAAAATATTTCTCTAACGGTCATTAAAAAAAAATAAATCTAAATTGTTTATAAGCAAAAAATAAGTTTAGTAATTGCTTTTAAGAATAACCATTTTATTAATATTTTTTTAAATAGAAGTTAAAAAAATAATCTTGAAAATTTAATATTTAATTTGCTTGAACTGAAAGTCTTAAACTTTATTTAAATAGAAACAGAAAATCATCGAAAATGAACTGAATTTCGATGTCAGCTATTTTATCAAAAAGAATTGTTTTCATTACTTTTTCTTTTTGATTCAAGTCAAAGACCAAGAAAAAACTAGAAAATTTAAGTGAAAATTCTAAACAAGGAAAAAAAAAAGACAAAAAAGACCTCTTCATTCAACCGTTGCAAAAAAAAAATAAAAAAAAAATGCAATTTTAAAAGTTAAAAGAAAATCACAAAACAAAAAAAAGTTTATTTTATTAATTTAAATTTGCATTTTTATTAAAAGTGTTTAATTAAATATTCCACTTTTTAATTATTTTTTGAAAGACGAACTGAAACAATAACAAAATGGAAGCGCGTCTGTCTTAAAAATGGACGAATATGGCAGGTGAAAATATGAAAGCGGCGGGTGGAACGGTGGCTGACAAAAATCCAGAGTTAAGTAGGAAACATGAACAACAATTTGTTTATATCAGTTGTGCGATTTTCAACAGCAGCTGTTTTGCTGTCAAGGTTTTTAAAAAGGCCAAATCTATTTTTTCGATTCTAGGAAATGGCGACTTGGACATTTCGATTTGAAATTAATTTTTTTTCTAGATTCGTTCAGTGTTAGTTTTTTTTTTAAAGCTCACTAAGACAATTCAGAGTAGAGAAAATTTATACAAAAGGGAGAAAATGAGGGAAAATATCTTTAAAAGATTTCGTTCACCTTGCTTAAAAACAACAACTAAAACAAAAAACCAAAAAAACAAACTATTTTTTGTTCAATCAGGTAAATTAAATTTATCGGTCATTTAGTCATTTTCCTTCAGAAAATACAATTGAATCAAACATTTTAAAAGAGACGCCAACCGTTTTCTACTTTTGAAAACAAACAAATGTAGAACAGTGGAATAGCGAAAAATCATTTTTGAGAAAAACAACTACCTAAATAAATAAATAAACAAACGACGCAGAATAGCCATGTCCAGTTGAAATGCCTTGTGGCGGCCATTTTTTTCTTTTTTTTTTTTTTTAATAAATCCTCAGATTTTTCAGGTAAACAAGTTTGAAAAAAAAAACTAAAACAATTTTAGCTTTAAGGTATTTCTTTAAATTTGAAATAATTATATTTAAGAACCGAGAATAAAACTATGTAAAAATTGCCGTTGTTAATTTTTCAATTTGAATCCTTCGCGTAGATTTTCATACAAATAATCTCCATTTTCGAAAAAAAAAAAAAACAAACAGATGAGACTTTCGATTTATGCAACTACTTCGATCTCTTATCGATCAACGTTTAAAACAAGTGGAAAATGACACACTAACAGCGGTTTAACAAAATTTTTACTTCTAAATAGACGAATCTTAGCAATAGACATGTCGAAAATTATATTTCGTTGAGCCAATTGGTATAAAAACCTTTGAAAAAAATTGGGCCGATTTCTTTGTTTACTTTTCTGCCGCGCAAAGACTGTAATTGGCGGCATTTTTCAGCCTTCACTCATACTCAACCGTCATTGTTGAGTGTGAGTAGAATGAGGGGGAGGGGAGTAGCAGAGAAAGAAGAAGGCAACCGAAAATTTTTAAAATAAAAATATAAATATTTCCATCCTGGGTTCGGCTTCACCTGTAAATTACATAACATTCTAAATATAATCCTTGTTTGTTTTTTTCCTTATTCATTAAACCATCCGATAGAGGCTGTACACTTTTCTCACATTTTCATTATTTCACTGTTAAAGAACATAAAACGACATTTGGCTCTGGGGATTTTTTTTTTTTTTAATGTTCTCGTGTATTATATAAAAGATGGAGGACGTTATCATCGACACTTTTCTACTGAAATTGCATGGTAATGGAATCAATAAATCACTGGTAGCAGTGAGGTGTTTGACAGTTGGAAGACATGGTCGATCTGCTTTAAGTAACAGTTAAAATTCCAAGACGTGACCAAAAAGTTGGTAAAAGACTAATTAAACGTGTTGATTACTGCCAGTAAACCCGTAGACGAGCTGAGAGCGGCCATTTTGCTTCGTAATTATTTTTTTTCTACAGATGCTCACTATTAGATGTTACTTTTAAATCTGATTTGAAACTATTTCCTGGGCTGCGAGGAGATGGGCGAAACTTGCCTAAGGCTTACCAGATGGAGAATAGCTTGTTATGGTTGCGTTATATGTACTTAATTTTATTACGTCGATTAAACTGCTTCTGCTTTACGTGTAAAAGTTTAGTCAAAGGGAGACAATCTATAGTGTTTTTTTCCGTTTTCAAACGCTTTCTAATTCTTTCAAGACTACATTTACAAATCCGAACAAATAAGAAATATGAAATACGACATATTGCCAAAAATATCCGACCGGATTTGCCAAGCCAGGAAGATACATACAACTTTCGAGTGCTTACGAACAAATTTAATTTTCACACCAAAAATCTGTCCAACGGATCTTCAAATTAAAGTTCTTTCAATCGATATATAAACAAAGGTTGTGATTTTTTAAAACAATAATGAAGTGAAAATCTCACATTTTAATTAATTATATTATCATGCATTTTTTCGATAGTTCAACAAAACTGGAGCAAGAATTTAACTAATTTTGTCAAAATCGCGTCGTTCATTTCGGATACGCGTGAGCGCGCGTTCTTTTGTGTGTCCATTGTTTTAAATAGGAAAAGAATCGCAAATTAAGTGATGTTTTTAAAATTAATTATAATTGAATAAAAAAATGTAATACCTGTTTTGCAATAACAACATATTCATTGAATTTGCTTGAAGAACTCGCTTATTTTGTTTATTTCTGTATAAAGTGTTATTAAATGTAAATCTTAAATTTCCTTGCGTTTTTTTTTAACAAACAGACGAAACATTAATAGGTAAAAATGTTTTTAGCTATATTTTTCTTTTAATGGTGATAAAAGTGAAATTAAACAAAAACCTACTGCGTAAAAAAACAAAATTAATTTTCGTATAAGAAAGACATTGTATTGGAAACTCTTGTTGAGTTAATCGATGAATTTTATTGAAATTGAAACGCGCGCGCGATTTTAAACGTTTGTACGTTTAAATTTTGAATAAGTGAATTGCACAAGTTTAAATATTAATAAGTATGCTTTTTATGAAGACAATTCTTTCAAACAAAATTATTGGGAAGTTTTATTTTTCCTTTATCGTCATCATGAATGTTGAAAAACGATTGCCTTGAAATTGATAAAAAATATGTTAATTGTAGAAGAAAGTTTTTTTCTTAAAAGGTTAATTTATTTCTAGAATAAATCATGTTTTGTTCTTATTTTGGTTTCCAATAATACAAATCTGACAGAAAACAATAATTTTAAGCAACTTCTAGTAATTTAAAACCTCCAATATCAGTAAAATAGAAAATAATTAAAAAATATCTCAAAAGAAAACACCATTTTCAATATTCTTTGAAATTACATTTTGTTTGCTCTCTAATCATGTTTTATGCTTTCTTTTTTAATTTATTGCGAAGTTTTAATTTCTAAAAAAAAAAAAATCTACAAAACACATTGCATAAAAATTATTTAGAAAAAAAATTCAAGCCTTGAGTAAAACAATAATCTTTAATAAATGAAATTATTAAAACCTTAGTTCAAATGGTTTTAAAAGTATCAAATAAATTCTTTCATCTTTGTTGATAATGAACTGATGATAGTTCAAAATTAATTATTTTTATTGTATATGAGGTCAAGATAATTTTCTTTTGTAAATTACCTTTTGTCAAAAATTGATTTTTGCTGACATACAGAAAATAATATAAGATACACATTTTTTGGATATTCAAAAAAATATTAGAATCATGATTGTAATATTACAGTCATTTTTCCTTAATCTGCTATTGTCAATTAGAACAATAATTTATAAAATCAGAGATTATGGATTTGTGTTTGATATTTCTCAGATATGAAACTCCGTTTTAAGGAAATGCAGAGCTTGTCAAGCCACAAAAATGAAGATTTATACACAATTTAATATACTTTCTCATATTCTTGGATTACTGTTAAATTTTTTTCCTTTTTCTTTTACTCACAGCACCTGAAATTTTCAATGGGTAACCAACAAAAAATATTGTTAGAAAACTAAAATCCTGTATGGATTTATAAAATAACAGTTCAGTATATCGCAAAATTTGGTTTATGAAGTTTATTTGTTTCAATTCATGAGACATATCATTTATCTCTGGATTCATTTTTATTTCTCCTGGGAGTTAAAAATGTATAAGTCTTTAATGTGTAAAATGTATAACAAATTTGTGAAATGCTTTCTTGAAATCACAAAAAATATTTTTTAGTTATAAGTGCAGGGTAAATGTGAACTCTTATTAAAAGCAAGATAAAATCAAAAAGCAAAAGAGAAAAATATCCCACAAGAAAATTAATGGTTATTTGGATAAATCTTATTAGCTTGGTTTCCAAAGAGATATCAGATGCATCAAACATTAAAAAAGCAGCTGAATGACAAAAGTCAAAAGCATAAATTTCAGTAGTCTTTAAGTTGTTCAGAAACTATTGACTGTATGCTAGAACTTGCTCAGATCAATGATTAAAAATAGTGTAGAGAGGATGAAGCCTGTATGCCTTAGCAAAGACCATCCTTCTTTGAACCTTGTGGAATGGTGCTACAGAATTACAAAGAAAGAACTGTATCAAATAACAGAAACCACATCACTTGAAGACTTTCAACAGCCATTACAACTAAAGTGGATAGCACATGCAACTTGAAGAGAAATTGATGACATAATTAAGATACTGACATTCGCCTTTATTTCAAACAAAAAGGTTAGAAGGAAATCCCCCATCAATACCAGAAAGGGCAATAACAATTACTGTACGTGAGAAATGTACTTGTCTGAAAAAGTGTTTTAAAAGATTTTGTAAATTTCAATCATAAGTTAGCACTGGTTGTTCAGTCAATGAATATTGAATATTTCCTTATAAGGAAACAGCTAATATTACCATTGAAAATATGTTTATGAGTTTGATTAAGAGCTTGTCCATGATCAAGTGAACCCAAAGTTCTAAAAGGTAGAGTAATAAACAAACAAGGATCTAAATAGCTTGCAAGTCAATTCCCATAATAATCTGTACATTCCTCAAAATAAACAAAGGACAAAATTTTTGATGGTTAGAATTTAAGTGTAACAGGTTAAGAAAATAGATTCAATATAACATGAAAATGCTGATTATTTAAATAAAATAGATTAAAATTCAGAGAAAACTTATTCAATTTGGAATTTTTTAGATGAGTAATCATCATTATGTCCATTTACTGGCGTGTTCATTTTGTTTGTTATGCTCTCAATGTTTTACTGATATACACTTCAGCCTTTTTCAGGTGTCTGTTGTACTTGGTAACCTTTCCCAGAATTTTGAACCAAACTCTTCACTCAAAATATTCTTTCTTAGTTTCTTTACATTTATTCCACCTCCATGGTTTTATCACTCCTCCCACTGCACCTAACCAAAGAAAATTTTTAAATTTAAAAAAATGTCAGGTAATTTATCTTTTGGTAATATATTGAAGAACAAATCAAAAGCTTCAAGCCAGCAGTAATTTCTACCAAACTGATTGTCGCCTGCAGCTCAAGACCTGATCATGACCTAACAGCTTAAAGTATAGATGAGGGTAAATGTTTCTGCAGGTGTATTAATGTTAAGGTTACTGACAGTGATATTTCTGCTGCTGTCCATTTAGTTGTGTTCAATGACAAGGTGCTCTATCCGACAGAAGAAGTCATTATGGTATTAAGGGGGAAGCAGCCCACCTGACTGTCAGATCCATTTAACTAAAGACATCACCCTCACTCTTACTATAGCAATATCAGAAGTAGAGACTATTATAGTCAGTCAGTTAAGTGCCATACGTGAAACATGCTTGGGCGATCATGTCTCGAAAGAGACATGACTGACTGGGCAGAAGATTATCCCGCAGTAGGTTGCCATTGCTTTCTGCAGTAGGCTGGTTGCCAGCCAAGGCTATAGAACCCAATCTGTCCTATTATTTAACCCATAACTGGAAGGAATAGACGGATTAATACCTTTCCCAAGGGTATTTGCACGTAAGTGAATGCAATGAATTCAACTGGAACTTGAACTCGGCTTCCCGATTTCTCATTCCGAGCCGATATCCACTGCACCACAACGCACATCCACTATTATAGTACACAAGTCTTTTGTGGAAGGTAGCAGAGGCATAAATGATCTTTGATTTGCTTATTTAAGAGATTTGACAACTGAAGAAAGACAGTGTGAACTAAGAGACTGCAATCATTTTATGCTTGGTGACCTCTTATCATTTGTATGAGATTTTATATTTAGCTAATTTGATAGCTTTGAGGAAAAAAAACATGGTGTTATCTGATTCATCTCAGTGGGAAACATCTTTTGAGGACTTGCCAGTTGTATATAAATTTGTGGCTTGAGTGGGAGCTAAGACTAACTTAACTAAGGAGGAGGGGTCAGATGTGATTTGGAAGTAACTGCACATGCTGTCACAGTATATTATAAATTTCTGCTAAATGGTCAGTCAAATGTCCTTATCAATTTTGATGTGAGGAATACATTTAATAGTACCTGCTACAACCACTTGCTGGAGGCCTGCCTCAAATGTGTCTCTGCTGTTTATGCCCTCATGCATTTGGTGTATAGATTGATGAGCATACTGCTCACTAACAAAAAAAAGAACAACTGATATGCAACAAAGTAACTTTACTTGGATTGCTTCTGTTTGTGCCCATTGCTGACATCATTGCCTGCCTGTTAGAATAATCTTTTAACAAGTAAGCATCTCAACAATGCCACCCTTGTTGGGCCACCAATTGTGTATAATCTGTTCTGTTGTACTAGCTCTGGCACAGATCAAATGCAAGACCAACTTACAAATCAGTGGTGATCAATATTGATGATGATTTGTTGTACACTAAAAAAAATCCTTCAATTTATATTTAGATTGGTTTTAAAATTCTGAACACCATAGCAAACACGAATAGGATGATAAATGCAAAATTGTATTAACCAACCTCCAGGCGTCATGTGACCAACACCCAATGTCCTGTTTATGTACCACTTCTTAGTCATACAGCAAAGGTTGATTAAACGTCATGCCACTTCTGGTACCTCCTTAATAATGACAGTGTATGTTGCAATGTTGCCTAGCATGTAAATCTTCATGTATGAGAATTGTATTATCATCACTGTGAAGCCATGATTGATCAACACAACCTAAATCTCTTTTCTTGTTTTAGCACAGATGATCTACTTTGCCATAATCTCATCAATGATATAATTAGGATAGATTTTGATGACCTTGAAGTCAGTGAGCATGGAACAGGGAGATAATAAATACCTTGATGGCATCACCATTTTGCCATTCTAGACAGGAAATCTCTTATTTGAAATCTTACCCACAGTGACTCTTTCACAAATGGTAATCTGACTGCATTGACACCTAATTTTATCACCCATTATTGGTCATCAAGCAGTGAAAATTTATTTACTGAATAAATTCAATGGCAGTTCAAATCCTTGTTGAACCAATGACTCTTTTTTTTTTTTTTCAGCCACAGCTTTCACATCGTCATCATTGAATGATGATTTCAGTTAACTTTTCTTTTGGGTTTGAAAAACTTGAAAAATTTATCAAATCATATCTTACTGTTTGTTCACTCTTTTTGTTCATATCTTTTGCAACTTCAGTCAAATTGCTGTTCAAATTGAACTCTTGCAAGTAAAAAAAAAGCACAATTTGAAAATGATCATAAAATAAAATATTGAACGAATGATTGAATAATTCACAAATAATTATGTAAACTAAATTATCAATTTAAAATGATTAAAAAACTTTTCAAACTTAAAATTGAAAATCTTGAAGTGCATTTATTTACAGACGATACAATGAATGACTAAATGTCACAAAAAAAAAGTAAATAGTGATATTTGTGAAAATACAATAAAAAATCTTTAGTTATAAAATATTTTTGTATGATCTGTTGATTCTTCAGTATCACAAATATTCAGTATCAAATAGCCACAAAAATATTTTTTTTAGAATTTAAATAAAAAAAATCAGTTTTCTTATTAGTGACCAAAAACAATGTCTTTTAATTATAACATTTTGGTTTTGGCAAAATGAGATCTATTGATTTAAGCCAACTGCTTCTCATTTCAACTCTCTAACTAGTTGATCTGGTGAAAATGAAAAGGGATTCTTAGAAGGGAGTCAAATAGTATAAGGTTTCTTTTTTGTTTTTAAATATGACTTTTTTAGAAAGAGAAAATATCACTAAAACTAAAGTTTATCTCTGTTTAAAGTCTGAAAATGAAATCATGTTTGTTGGAAGCTGAGCAAAAAATAAGCATCTTAATACTTCCTCTTTGGAAAATCTTAATCTATAGCATCAGTAAAGAATTTTGCTCTGTTTGGCTCAACACCATATGAGTTGATCATTCAGTAAAGATTGAATAAAATACACAAGCTATATAGTCTGTCCAACTAGCTTGTTACCCATAAAAATATTAAGAAGAATAGAAGTATTGTGTCTAATTTTTTTTGTTTGTCTTTGTTTAACTTTTTAAAATGGATTTTATCTAGATAAAATTAAAATTTTGAGAGTATGATTGCCCAAGCGTGTATCACATATGGCACTTAACTGACTGACATGTAACTACATATTGTTTATTCTTTCAAGAGAACTAAATTGTAATTTTTTTAAAATTTGTGAATTAGATGGATACCTGGATAAAAATAAATTATTCTCATAATTAACAAAAGTAAATACATAGTTTTTTTTCTGTTAACAAAGATAATTAGGTAAATGTTTTGGTCAAGAATTAATAATAAACAGCAGCTACTGAGTTTAAAAAAAATATCAAATTCAAAGTCAACGTTGTTAGAGGATAAAATTTAAAGAAAAATTTTTCAATTGCACTCACAACACCATAACCCCAACTTTGAGAAGGTCTGATTTAAATTATAGGAAAATGTAAAAAGAGTTAATGTATAAATAGTTTTGAACACAAATTGATTTCAGTATAAAACCACCAGATGGTCATAAAGTAAGCAACCATTTGATTTAGCTACTGATTTGATATATATATATATATATATATATATATATATATATATAGCATGTTTTATGATTGTCTGGACTTAGGGAAGATTAATAGAAAAACTGCAGAATGCAGTAAGCAGCTGTACTTGAAAACAAAAGGATTAATGACAAATAAAGGTAAGTATTTGATAAAAGAGATTTTAAGATTCAGAATTCTTGGCAGGGTAAGGGTCCACATGGCAGTTTCCAATTCAAGAATGAAAATACAAATGTCAAGAACTAGTTTTTGCAAGCAGACCCAATAGATATGAAGTGATCTGTTTTGAAAATAATTATGAGCTAATTTTTAAAAAATATTTCAAGTCGGCAATTCTTTAAATGGAGCCCTACTTTTCAGTCATCAATAAAATGTCATAATGGAAAAATTACACCAGACTGAAAATAATTATCATGACCCATAAACAATCCTGGCTCTCTGCATTGCTCATTGTTCATTTCAGCATCTATAGCACATTGAACAGTGTTAAATGCTCATCATTTTCTACTGTCACTAGCTCGTAAATATTGCTGCCAAAAATGTTAATTGACACTGATGATAGCAAGTAGGTTACACAAACTTTCACTAAAGATAAAATGATGTCCCAGCTGAATATTGGAATGCTGCCTACATCAAAACATGGCCATTAAACAATATATATCAGAAAAGTTAAGGATATGAAAGAAAGTGTGACTTAGATAATCTATCCTAAGAAATCCACCAAAACAAGCCTATACAGAATCCTTAGATGATTGACAAATTTTTCTTATTAGAAAGCAGTACAAATATACATGTAAGCTAGTATCGGTTGATAAACTTAATTGAACAAATGCAGCAAAAATAAGTCACATAAAGATGATTGTTATAATGATGGTTCCAATTTATGTGTTGCTCCTCTGAAGTGGATTGTTAGTGAAGATTCAATTTATAACTGTAAGATATCAACCATAAGTAGGTTGAATAAGAAAACACAGTGATTATTATTCTATTATAACTGTGTCCCTTCTTTTGTGAGTGTGCACAACTGTTACACTCTAACAATACCTTATGAATAATGGACTTCCGCTTTGATCATGTGGAAAAGACATTACCTGGTTTCAGTGAGAAAATGCACTTCGATCTTAGCCGATAGGCTAAGAAAGGAGGGCAATGTCAATAAAAGTGCCATTTTTCAAGCGCACAGTATTGAACATGGAAAATGAGTAAAGCAAACACCAAAAGTCTAATTATCATTAATAAAATAACATCATCTGCTGAATTATTTTTAACTTATTAGGAGAAATGTTTGTAAGATGGGGAGTTGGCTAGTTTTAATAATCATATAATCTTCTTAAAAGACAAATGAAAATTCTTGTAATGATCTGCATAAGAGTCACATTGATGTTTCTACTTCTAGAACAGAACTACAAATGCCAAAAATTCAATTTTATACAAGGTGGCCGGCCTATGCATAAGATATGAAAAGGATTCTTTTAGAAAACATTAACACTTATGATCTAATCACAAGTTTAATATATGTTATCAAATCAGCAGTTTCAATGCAGCAGATCATTAAATAAAAGCTGAATATGCACACAGATTCATATATGCTTACACACATATCAACAAATTTTAATTACTCATAAATTTGGATCACTGATGACTTACCTTGTTCCATCTTGTATATTTTATAATGCTTTAATCTTTATTTTGGATGTACAAGTGGTGTAATGGATAGCAGCTTGAAATGAAAATTTGAAGAGCCCAGTTTAAATTTCAGTGGGGTTAGTTACAGCCACTTACATAATAGAACTTGTATTTTTTAAAAAAGAAAAACATGTTAATGCAGAAATCACTTGCAAAATTATTACAATCTGAAATGTGTTTCAGCTTTAAATTAACTTACAAATGCTTGATAAATCATAAATAAATGTTGACAAATTGTAAAAAACAAATGAAACAAAATCAAAACCTTCTATTTCACTAAATGTTTTTAAACACTAATGAATTTTTGTTCATACTGAAACAAAATACATTCATCACCTTGGCAAATGATTGTATTGTATTTTTCTAAAAATTAAATCTTATTTTTGAGTCAAATTGAACAGAATGCTTTGAATTTATTTTCATGTGGAAAAATCTTGATGTTAAATGTTTTCCTCATAAACTTCAATCACTGTAACCCAACAGAATAATATGACTCAAGCCCCAAATCCTCTCTTACATCCTGCTTATTTATTTTTTAATTTAAAAGATTTTCCCTTCAGATTCCTTAGTAATGCTATTCCTTTCTTCTATCATCTGCTTTGATTTTCCTAGTTTTGTTGTTTTTTCATGATCATTTCATCCCAAGCAAAGCAGTACTACCACTGGTGCATAGGGGGTTACAGAAGAGGTGAGTGATGAGAAAGAGGAACAGGTTACAGGGGATGTCAGAGAATGGTTGATAGAAGGATGAGAACACTGGTGTGAAGAGGGCTGTGAGAGAGAGTAGATTAGAAAAGAAGAACATGAGACAAGAGTTGTCAGGGAAAGGATGTGAATAAAGAAGATAAGAGATGGCAATTGGCATTGCATTTAAATTCTTGGAGATTGTAGCTGTTAGGAAAGCAAGTATACGGAAGGGAATTCCACAGGTAGGAAGTGCGAGAAAAGAAACTGATGAGTAGAAGTTACGTTTATATTTGACTAGTTTCACTGTAAAACGATGGGACCTAGTTGCTAGTCTTGTAGCTTGAGTAAATTCATGCAAAGGGGGCACCAGGGAGCTAAGCTCATTGAAGCAGAAGCCATGAAAATATTTGTAGAAGAGACAGAAGGAAGCCACATTACGTCAGTGAGAAAGTGACTGGAGTTATTCTACAAAGTTGAGATTAATTATATTGCAGATTCTCTGTTGGATTTTGTCAAGAACCCTGAAATGAATAGCAGGGGCACCTGACCAGATATGACAGCAGTATTCAATGCATGGGCAGATGGTAGATTTATATATCTGAAAGATGGATTCAGACAAGAAAAAACACAGTGAATCAACCTTCCTAGCTATGGATTCAATTTTGCCATTCCACTTGAGGTTGGCTGAGGGAGGCTGAAATTACATGAAAATGAACAGATTGTTACACACACAATATACTTTCAACTACCAAAGTGCACAGGTATTACTCTGATCTTAGAAAAAAGTACCGAGAAGCAACACTTTGATTCTAGGCAGAAATACAGATTCGTTTATAAATAGGAAGATAAAGTTTGCAAGGAATAAATCATTCTAAAAGGGAAGTAACTCATACAAGTTAAGAAATTCTTTTGGTAAGAAGTGTATTTTGAGGAAAATAATTTTGTGATGCCAATATTAGAAAACTCAAAATTAAAAAAGTTCAGGGTTCTTAGGGTGGAGGTAATGCTTACCAAATTTAGCAAAAATGCAGTAATTTTTTGTGCTAATGGTTAGTGAAACTGAGGAATGCTCTTGTTGCCTGCTGTAAAGTTGATCACTTGCATTATGATACATAAATATATCAGATAGTAGTAGTTTGTGGTATTTGTAAACCCTAATGTGTAATAAATTTTTAAAGTATAATTGGAAAAGATAAAATTGTTAAAATTCTAAAAAAATTTTTTAAATAAAATTAAAAGCCGTAGCATAACTTACATTTGTTCTTCTCACCAAATTTAAATTGCTCATGAAAAATTGTTATAAGAAATAATCAATTTAAACTTACACCATGAAAATCATGTATCTGACCTTTAGTTGTCAGTTGAAAATGATTGTAAACAGCATGAATACATTCTTTCAAAGATATTCTTAAGAAATAAAAGTTCATCACTCTATCATCTGTCTTGAGTATTTGTAAAAATAAATTATCTTAATATTGATTTTCTGACCACAGTTTAAAATATGAATGCCTTGATGACAATGTTTTGTCCTTGGTAACTATAAAAAAGGCCTCAGAAATTATCCTAGAATTAAATTTTGTATCCTAAGAAATTTTCAGAAACAGAAAGAAAGTCAGCTTGTCTGATATTTACTAAGATTTTGAACTTTTTGTAAACAGGTGTGTTTATAATTTCTTATCTTACAAAAAATATTATGAGGTGCCAAAAGAATTCGAATTTTTGTGAATCAGGACTTTAACTCATGATAACTTATCTTGATTTTTCAGGGAAGACATTTTTTCTTCAGGAATCTTCTAGTATTTGTAATTGCTTTAAAAAATAATTGCTGAGGAGTGAAGGTAGTTAAAATAATAGTGGTGTCAAGGGAAAATCCATCCTTTTCATAATCTGTTTTTTGCAAACATGAAGCTCCAAGTTTGCAGATTTTTTTTTTTAATAAAGACATTTTTGAAGAATCAAAAAATGTGAAGTTTAATGTCATTTTTAATTGTGGACCACTTAAATTTTTTTTAAAATTTTAGTAACTGTTAGATTATTTTACTTTATTTTTTTTTTGCTATGGATGTTCAAAAAAGAAATAATCTGGAATTACCACCTTTGTTTACTTTTCCAAGTCAGAAGAGTAATATAATAATTCAACATCTCTTAAATTCAGAATAATAATAAAAACACAGACACACATTGCGGGCAATTAAATATTTTATGAAATCAAACAGGTACAAAAATAAATAAAAGCAATGAAGGGAAAATCCTAATCAAGCCTGTGGCAAGGGTGAAGAATATGCCCAGTTTTCAAGATTGCAGTTAAACATGCATATCTCTCTCTCTCTCTCTATTATAGACAGTCTCCTCAGTATTGTTAGCAAGCTTTTTGAAGTTATAATCAACAAGAAAGTTGTTAAACACCTAGACAAGAACAGCTTCATGAGTGACAAACGGTACAGGTTTTAATCGACTCAATCAATTGCTGATGTCCTAACTATCATCACTCACAGAATCAGTGAGATACTAAACAACAAATACATCCCAAGGAGCATAGCATTAGGCATTTCAAAGACCTTTGACAATTTGTGGCTCAAAGGATTGCTGCTCAAGCTCTCTAGCTATGGAATCACTGGAATAATAAAGTCCTTCCTAATAGGTAAATCCCTGAAGGTACACTACCAGCCATAACTATTAGGCCACACCAGTTTAAAAAACAAAAATATCTATTTCATACTATTTTTAGTATTTATTGTCATATGGATATTTATAAGTGAAAATAGAATGGTTCTTTTTTTTAATACGGCACAATAATATGTGCATCAAATGAACTGTTCTGTTGTCCAGTTTTTTGCAATCTCTTCCCTATGCTAGTTTCTTCTTCTTACTGGCTGGCTGAAGCAAAGGCTTCCCTTCCTGTAAAATTTTGTGAAGTAATAATAACAAAAAAAATTCTATTTTCATTTAGAATTGTCTACATGTTGATAAATACTAAAAATACTATGAAATACATCATTTTTTTTTTCAACTGGGGTGACCTAATAATTATGGCCAGTAGTGCAGTTGTTAACAGCCAGTCCTCTGGGCCCCTAGGAATCAACGCAAACATCCCTCAGGGGTCACTTCTTGGACCAACTCTCTTTTTACTTTACATAAACAATTTAAGAGTGTACCGAGATCATTTGTGAATATCCATGCTGAAGATATGATATATGGGTGTACATCCAAAACTTGGTGATGGCCAGAAATTGGCAGCTGATCTCTCATCTGATCTAGCTCTAATATATCAGTAAGAGTAAAAACTGTCTGGCCACATTCTATACCTCAAAAATCAAACTAGTTATATTCGATGGGATTCCAAACTACCAGTCATGATGAATAGATTCCCTCGAAGAAGCATGATGCGTTGAGCATCTATTAGGCCTTAAACTCACCTCATACCTCAGGTGGAACTTGTCCATACTGTACCGCTCCAGTAAATACCTGAATCTCTGTGCTATCCTCTACCCTTACTTGAGCCAGATCAGGCCTAAAAGTTGGGAAGGAGCTGTACAGTCCTCACTTTCCAGTCTTGAGAGAGTCCAAAAAGCATCTTCGTGGCTGACAAATTATTTTTTACCCTGTAACCTTTAGTATTTGTCTATATTTTTGAGATGAGGTAGTATTTACAGTATTTACATTATTCAGACTATTGTCCTCTTCTTTGTTGCCATTTGTACGCTCTGGCCTTCCTAAGGTGCTAGGAATTTCGAACCGAACCCTTTATTACAATCACTGGGGTATATACACAAGGTATGAGGATGATATACCCCAGTGATTGTAATAAAGGGTTCGGTTCGAAATTCTAAGCACCTGAAGAAGGCTGGAGTATGGCGACCAAAACTTTGTGCTAATGGCAACAAAGATGAGGACAATAGTTTGAATAATGTAAATTCCCTGTAACCTCATTTCTCACAGACTGGATGTGGCAAGCCCCTCACTGCTCTATTGGTATTTCCTATAGGAAATGCTTGGATGAACTGCATTCCTTGGTATTATTAGTTCTAACCTTCATGGTTAAAACCCACCATACCACTTACATTGTAGCAAAGTACCCTCATTCCTTCCATAGTCCTTTGGTAAGAAGTAAGTGCCACTCAAGCAGCCGTTTCTCCTGTGGAACTGGCTCTCTAGAGAATGTTTTCCTCAATCACTACAATCTGAAACTGTTCAAGTCTAGGGTTTTTATTCTGTAAACCTCAACCTCAACAAAACCAACTTCTAGTGTAGGATAAATAATTATATTTTTCATTCTACTAAATTTCATAAAATTGGATAGAATAAAAAAATTATGTTCTTAAACTATTAGTGATAAGGTTTTAGGAAAAAAACTAAGGCAAAATGGAAAACTTTTGTTTTGTGTAAAGCATTTCGTCCTTTAGGACTTCGTCAGATTATAAAGTGATGTTCAGGTGACTACAAAAGAATATAATTTATTTTTTAAACAAATACCAGTGTCTTGATTATTTCATTGCTGGTGTTCCATATTTCTTTCATTTTTATTCTTTTGCACGCTTTTTAAGCCAGGGTGTAATGATACAATTTTCATTTTTAACCTGACCCCACATGTTACTTCAGTCAGTTAAATACCATATATGATAAACGCTCTTGGTGATCATGTCTGACTGGGCAGAAGATTATCCTGTAGTAGGTTGCCATTGCTTTCTGCGAACCTAATCTGTCCTATTATTTAACCTATAACTGGAGGGAAGAGATGGATTAATACCTTTCCCAAGGGTATTTGTTCATAAGTGAATGCAATGAATTCAACTGGAATTCGAACTCGGAATTTGAGTTGTCATTCCGAGCCGATATCCACTGCACCACAACGTGCATCACTGTGCATAAATATTAATTCCATTAATTCTAAGTAAAAAAAAAAGTAAACGTTACTTTTTTACAAAATCCAGTTTGAGTTAATTAATCCTTAAATTTACTAAATGATTTCGAAACATCATCTCTTGGACAAATATTGAAATTTTTAAGTGATTTTTAAATTTGTGGTTTACATTTATCATCTAACAGTGGTTCAGTGAATCGATGAGAGACAAGTGAATATGCCAAGGTTTTAAACATGCCTAGTAAAAACTTTATATACGAAAATTATATTTTCTTTTAATAAGGATAATTAGCTTTAGGTTACTATCTTTTAAATAAAATGGGATCTTTTCTGTTAATTCACCCCAAATTTAAAAAAAAAATTTACTGAAGTGTAAAATTCGCACCAAATTTCCTCAGAGCATACTCTTTTTGCTTTCTATTGCACTCCGGTTGAGTTTTTACCTTCTTTGCAGGTGTACCCGCGGGTGCGCTATTTCTAAGTGTGTGTGTATGGGGGGGTTCTTCGTTTGTGCTCACCTCAATAAACAAACTAAAAACATTTTTTTTTCAGTTGTAAAAAATTCTTTGTAAGTACCTCGATCATGCACACTTAATGTCATTGTCAATCAATATGATCTCTGATTTTTTATTTGAATTCTTAATTCTGAGTTTTGGAGTTGTTGCAAGGCAAGTTAAACAAACATTGATTCAAAATTTATCATTTTTTGGGGATGAATTAATTGATCTGTCACTTTTAGTTATGCTATTTAATCCACGATAATTTCCCTACAACAGCCGTATCCCCGGTTTTGTTTTGGAACCAAATGTAGTAGGGTTGTCTATTCGTTCTTGGGAGGGGAGATCACTCCTTCGTTTTCTGGTTTTTAAATTCCGCTTTTGCGCCTTCGAGTTTTTCAGCAAATACTTGGCTTTAACAAACACTGGTGGATAGCTTCCCGTTTCGATTTGTGGTAAATTCAGCAGTATTTTTTTTTTTTTACTGTTATTTTTCCGTGGTAAAATAATTTCCGGGTATTTGTCTAAGGTGGTTTGGATGAATGAAGGAAGTTCAACTTCGTTGATCACTAGAGATTCATCGGAGATGTGGTCGTTACGTTAGTCTTCCTTTTTTCTTTTTTTGTAGCAGCCAAAGAATTGTAAAAATTGTCCTGTTGCTGCAATCTATCATCAGGCAAAAATTTGTTGTCAAACCTGAGGAGTGGATTGATGATGTCTGCGATGACAAACCTCCAAGTAAAAATGGATCTTCGTAAACTAGGTATTCCTATTTTCAAGTTTGCTTGTCCATGCCATTTTATTTTCGCGCCATTTTTAGCGGGCGTCTGAGAGAGGCTAAATATCATCCCATTTATAATAAATTTACATAGGTATCAAAATCCTTGTATCTGTGTCTGCTATAAACTTTATTTTGGTTGCCCATAATCATGCGGTAATTTTTAGCAGCGGTGAACTGGCTCGTGGAATTAATTTTTCCAGTCGCTTGCTGTAAGGGGTTGGTGTTCAGGAACTGGGTAACATTTCGTGTTTCTTGGGCCATTTACGCCACGGTTTTACATATTTCCGTATATTCTGCAAAGATTTACTTTGTATACTCTGGGTTGTTGTTCCTGTTAAATTGGTTTAATACTCATCGGCACAGCATTGTCTCCATTACGTTTTTCCGTGTAAGATTTTTGTTGTTGAGTAATAATTTAAATTGTTTTTATTTTTTTGTTCAACGACGAATGTTTTTTTTTTTACATTTGGAAGTTGTGGTGCTTTAAACGACGTAATTCAACGACTTTACCAAAATATTCGAAAAATAATTTTTTATTAGCTATATTTACCGGAAACTGAAACCAAACGAACAGAATTAATTTAAAGATATTTATTTATTTGACTTTGATTGAAGCGAGTCCTTTTTTTGTAATTTAGTGTAAAAGTGAAAGTTCGTTCAGCAGGGTATTTGATAGTTTAAAAGTTTATAAATCAAACTTTGGTAGTAGCATTATTTTTTTATATTTATTGGCCAAAATTCTTTTTATTTTCTGGTGTTCCTTTTTCATTTTTAAAAATTTTATTTATAGCGGAAGTTATGCATGGAGCCTCTCTTTATTTTGGTAGATTTCTCTCTCTCTCTCTCTCTCTCTAGTCTCAATGATTAGAGAGTCAGTGAGTCAGACCCATGGATCAGCATACCTTCTGCTATTTCTGGGTTGTCTTACGCGCATTTGGGAAAGGTATTAATTAATCCGCCTCTTCCTTCCAGTTATGGGTTAAATAGCAGGACAGATTGGGTTCTATAGCCTTGGTCGGCAACCAGTCTACCGCAGAAAGCAATGGCAACCTACTGCGGGATAATCTTCTGCCCAGTCAGTCATGTCTCTTTCGAGACATGATCGCCCAAGCGTGTATCACGTATGGCACTTAACTGACTGACTTATTAGTTGAAAAAGGAGAGAAAGAGACAGAGAAGAGATAAGTTTTCAAAGGAAAGCAAATGCTTTAATGTAATTTAATTTATTTTCTTTGTTTATATATTTTATTTTTTTATCTGGCTCACCACAGTGGTGGCTACTCGTAAGGATGCTTGTCTACTTGGGCGAGTAGCTAATCTCCGTTGCAGACGCCTGTTCAAGCACATTTTTGTATTTGTAACTTGTTTAACATCCACATCTCTGGTTTACTGCAACTATGCACAGTTTTTAAGCGAGAGCGTTCTAGTGTGATCATTCTGAACAAGGCCAGGACGCTCAAACGCTCAGTTACAATGACTTGTGACCTAAGGGTCCCGTTTATCACAAGGCTTGAATCAACGCGTGGTACGGTTTTCAGGCACTTTCCAAAGGTGCCGCACACCGAGTGTGAACGGTAACGTCAATAGCGAGATTTGAACGCAGGCTTCATGGTCAGAAAAAAAGTGAGTAATATTCTATCCACTCGCCCACCTACAAAGTAACTAAAATTTAATAAAATATCAAATACAAATTGCATAGATTTTCTTAAATGCTTAAGATTACTTACTGGGTAGTTAAAAAATTACATAAAAATGGCGTTCATGTTATATTCATCAAGTAATTTTTACAGTTGTTTATTCTTTACTACTTAATATGAGTTTGTCGATAAATATTAATTACAATATCTCATAAAAACACGTGCCTCCATGTTAAAAAAAAAATGCGTTTCTGTGATAAAACTAAAAAAAATTAATATTTGTTTCAATTTAAAACCGACTGAATTTTAAAAATCAACTAATTTTTCTAAAATAACGTTTCAGAAAAGAAATTTTTTATGAGCTTAGAATTAAAACTAAAATAAAAGCTTCAAGAAATTTGTCATTTTTTCAAAAATGCATTTTAAAAACTTTAGGTATCACTTTGGAGCGGGTGAGGTACCTAAAATTTAAAATGACTTTTTCGGATTTTTATTTTTCGTTTCTCCGTGCTGGTACCTAAGTGAGTCAAATATTTTTCTCAGTTTTTTGGTTCAAACAGAAAATTACTTTTCAGATATATTTCTAATTTTAATTTTTATACTGGCGATTTTCTTCCGTTTGCAATTGTTTTTCAGAAAGATTGCATTTCTCAAAACCTATCATATCAAACAAGAAGAGTCGATAGTTCTACAAAGTTGAAAAAGCAGAAAATCTGCGATCGAAGAGAGACAACTCTTTTCACCAAACATTTTCACCAAAACCATTCTGGAAATTAAGTTAGCGAAGCACAGGGGACTTTAAAGAGGACTGATAGTTATTTACAAAAAACTAAGAGATTGTAATTTTACAACTTTTAGTTTATATTTTTACTCTTTTAAAGACTGAAATAACAATTGATTTTTAAAAATTCATTGAATAGATTTAAAAAAAAAAAAAAAGGTCGTTCAAGCTGCTTAAGCATAATTCAATTGCAAGAAATAAGTATAACTTTTTGACTAAAGCGATGCAAAATAAAATTTATGTTTTAAAATAATGATTTAATGCATCGATTAATATTTGAAGAGCGCATTAAAATTTCAGAAGTGTGTTAATCTGTTAAATTAATGTAATTGAAAACTATAAACTACAAACGTCTACAGATTGATTTGTTAAAAATGGAAAATAGATTCAAACAATTTTCACGTTTCATCAAACAAAACTAAACGGGAAAGAAAGCAGAATCTTAGATTTCCTGGGTATTTAAAAATTAAGGCAGTGTTTCAAACAATGTTTGACAAACATTGTTTTTAAACACGGAAATGTTACTTTTTCTTTGACGCAAGTATAGATTACTTAAAAAATATTTCTGTCTTCTAAATTGAGATTTATTTGCCCCAAATAGTAAATTTTGGGGCAAATAGTTGAATATGAAAAATAGTTGAAAAATATTTCGGACTGTATTTTTAATTTAATTTTGGATGTATTACTTTTAAAATTTAAAACAAAGCTTAAAAATATAAGGATATTTTTAAAAAAATCTGCATATAAGGGAGGACATAAGTATATGGTAGGTATCACCACCGACTTACTAAAAAATACAAAAAAGCGCAATTTCAGAAATTTCTTTCTTGAAGTTAATTTTTAGTTTTATTTGAAAGATAATAATAGCCTAAAGATTTAATTTCCCTATGTGAATTAAACAACAAATTTAAATTGTCCGTGATATGAAGTCAGTCAATATTAAGATAAATTAATAATTGGATTTTGCAAAAAAAGTAATGATTACTTTTTACTTAAAAACATTTAGGTAGTGTAGCCTGCGATATCAAATGTCAAAATCTGAAACTAATTTTATCCATTACTATAGGGAACATCAGCAATGCAATAATTAAAAAAATAATATTTATGTTTAAAAATAAATAACATTTTAAAGTTGTAACCAATCATTTAAGAATATAATTTTTATTCGATGAGTGTTATTAAACTTGGTTGAATAATTTTATTTTGGATTCTAATGATACATACACACATATAATTTATTTAAATATTATTTATAATCGTTTTACTCGTATGTGACTAGATCTGGTTTTAATCAAACAGTATGTTTATTTCTACCGGCCTGATTATTTACAATAAATTTTGTTACGAAAAATCTTTTTTTTTCTTTTTTTTTTTTTGTGTCATTCGGCAGAATTTGAACCTGCGACCCCTATCAACATAGAGGAAGCCATCAATTGATGCATCTTAGACCACTCAACCACGAATGATTCCATATCCACAGTCTAATTGAAGTCAAATCAAGCCATATATAACACAATTTTCAATTCTACGTAAATAGCCTCAATGTTGATAGGGGTTGTAAGTTCGAATCCAGCCGAATAACACACATTTTCGTAACAAAATTTATCGCAAATAATTAGGCCGGTAGAAATAAATATATAAATATACTGTTTGATTAAAAACAGAATATCTTATCAAATACGAATATTGATTAAATAATGTTCAAACAAATAAATTAAATATGTCTGTTGTTAAAACCATTTTGCTAATCATTGGGATTTTCCGTAACATTGTGTGTGTATATTCTAAACATATGTTGTTAAATATAACAGACAATGAATGTCTATTATTATGTTTAACAATGAGCCGTTCTAAACATCGTATTTTGGCATTAATTTCAGGTAAAAATAAAGACAAAATTGTCCAACATTTGAATATTTTTTATTATGCTGGTTTTAAGCTTTCGGCTCACATAAGCCATCTTTAGAACCAACATAATAAAAAATCTACAAATGTTGGACAATTTTTGTCTTTATTTTCACCTGAAATTAAAGCCAAAATACGATGTTTAGAATGGCTAATGATTAAACATAATTGACATTCATTGTCTCTTATATTTAATAATATATATTTAGAAAATTATCTGCTGCCTCGATGCACTGTGTGCGTGTTAGTGTTACGAAAGATCCCGAAGATTAATGAAATTATTTTAATAACCGACATATTTAATTTATTTGTTTGAACATTATTTTAATTTAATTGATACTTGTATTTGATTAGATATTCTGTCTTTAATCAAACAGTATTTTATTTATTAAAATAATTAGGCTGTTAGAAATAAATATATTAGTGTTTGATTAAAAACAGAATATCTACTCAAATACGAGTATCAATTAATGTTCATACAAATATATATAACTAGGAAAATTATACTTACCTTTTTGGTGTTATAAAATATTGTACTCACTGAAGTATTCTTTAATTCATCTGAATTAAGATTTATTGAATTACAGATAAGGAGGAGCAGTCTATGGCTATAATTCAGAATTATTTCATTTTTGAACATCCATACAAAAAATTATTCAACAGTTGCTAAAACGAAAAAATTAAATTTTTCGATTCTTCAAACATGTCTTCATTTGATAATAATTCAATATCAATGGGAGGTATTTCGAAATCGTACTGAATAATTGTATTTTATTTTGCGCAATATTAAGTGTAGATTTGTATTCTGTCCAATCTGAAAGAAAATAACTTTTTATTAAATTCTGGAAGTACCATCTACCAGAAAAAATACTTATTATTCATCTTATTTTTGATCTCGTTACACTAAAATTTTATATTCTACGACCGTTAAGCAAGCAACGTGAAATAGAAATAAAATGGTTCTTAATCATCAAATCGGTCTGGTGAAACAAATACCTAAGAAAACGAAGTATAAATCATTGCAATTTTATTCTGTTTTGCTGACCCAGGCTGCCTGTTGGGAGTGGGGAAAATCATCTTCGACTGGGTTTTGTTTCTTTAAACTGCATTCCATCACGGATTTTCTAAATAACTCGAAAAGCACATTTTAAATCCCTTTAAACTTACATTTTGGTTCTATTTGAAAGTTAATGACTTAAAAAGAAGCTACTCCAAATTAAAAGAAAAATTAATTTCTATATAAAAATAAACTAGGTATTTTTAAGATTGCCATGTTCTTTCATCACTCATCGAGCCGCCATCGTATACGAATTATGTAAACATGTTTATAAATTCACTTTAAAATCCAATATTTTCCCTAAAGATGTGTTTCAAAGTAAATTTAAGACTTAACTATATTTTTAAAAAGTAATGCTTACATTTTACTTTCAAAACAATGAAAATAACTTATAATTTATTCCTACCCAGTAGCCTATGAGGTCAGGGTCATCTGGGGTGGAAGTTGATTGGAGTAAAGAAACAGTCTAGACACTAGTTTGGAGAAATGACCAAAGATTTATTTTCATTTACAAAACATGAAAATGTTTCTTGTAAATAGTCTAGTGTAGCGTTCAAGTGTACTGTATGCCAGAGGAAAAATGAACGTGAAAGAGTGTATACTTAATATGGCTTGTTAGCTATCTGTTTGGGTTTGTCATGTTGATAATGGAGCCCATCCTGATATTTATTGGACTATGGTAATAAATACCACAAGACCTAAATAAATAAATATCACAAGACCTAAAAAGTGGATGGGAAGGCTGGTTTTCATTTGTCCTATCATTAACTTAACTAGCCTCTATCACTGACCCAATCATTCATATATTGTTCATTTCACCAAAATTTCTCAACCACTCAACACTACCTTACACAAGCACCATAATACCACATTTGCCCTAGGAATTCCTAATTAATCCCATTATGTACAATATTTGTAGAGGGCTGGGTTGATATAAAATTAAAATAAAAATTCCCCAAAGTTCATGATAAACAAATATTTACATAAACTAAACAAAAGTGGTGTTGGTACGGGGCAGCCCTCACAGTCTAATCATGGCAAAAATAGCAGTTAACTGGACGAAAAATACTGTAGGATAAATAAAATCCCATGCACACGTTAGCAACATGTTGGCTTTCTGTACTTACAAGAGCTTGTTTTTATAGCGTAATGGTTGGATGGCCATGTTCTCTCGTAGCCGTAGATAAGTGTATTGCGATCAAAAGCGACATAATTCTACAAATTTTTTTCCAGTAAGGAGAAGAAACCCTGAAATAGATGACATTTAAAAATACGATAGCTAGATGATTTGTATTAAACTTTTATATTTTCGATTACTAAATACAGTATTTACTTTATAACTTACCATCCTAACGTCTACAAGTCTTGGAAATATTTTTAAAATATTCTTGAAAATTTATAAATTATTGTAATCAAAAAAACAAAAAAAAATCTTTTAAAATTTCATTATTAATCGAAGAAATTTTTCTTCAGGCTATAATGTCTGAAATTTATATTATTTATTAAAGCAATTAACAGCTTATCTAATTAAATAATGACATAGTTTTATTGCATTTTTTATTTTACTATTTGGAGCAGATTTTTGTTGAAAGGGGCTAAATGGTTTTAAAAAAATAGAACAAGACTTACATTGGTATTGGTATTTTTTTTACATCTGTTACCACCTATCCTCCCACATAAATTTGTGAATTTTAAAGAAATTAAATTCTGTAGTAGGCAAATTTGGTTTTATTAGTTAAATGCAGGACTCATTGGGGAATGTAAATCATGTGTTATTTTTTAAACTATTTAGCTCCTTTTATCGAAAATCTGCTCCAAATAGTAAAATAATAAAAAAAGATGCATGAAAACTGTCATTATTGAATTAGATAAGCTTTTAATTGCTTTAATGAATAATATAAATTTCAAACATAGTTCTAAAAAATTTTTTTTTTCGATTAATAATGAAATTTTAAATGAATTCTTTTTGTTTTTGTTTTTTAATTATAATAATTTCAAGAATAAAATGTTTCAAGAATATTTTTAAAATATTTCCAAGACTTATAGACGTTAGGTTGGTCGGTTATAATGTGAAGACTATATTTACTAATCAAAAATTGAAAAGTTTAATACAAATCATCTAGTCCTCATATTTTTAAAATAATTAAATTTTTTTTTTGTGTGTATTTGAAAAAAAATATTTATGGTAATTTCTATGTGTACATTAAAAGATCATGTATTTCAAGGATCTTCCCCTTACCAGAAAAATTGTACAATTATGTTACTTGTGATCGCCATAAACTTATTTTATCCCTCAATCTGTCAACACAAATACAGCGAACAGGTAAAAAATTTCAACTCTGTGATTAAAAAATAATTTTGTTCTAAATTTTATGCTATAAATAAGTAATATTTGTATATATCAGATTAATTTAACATTAAATTTTTTGAAAATTAGCAAATTTAATGTCACAAATATATATCTTATTTTTGCAGGATTTTTAAACCTAGAATTTGTTTACATATGTGTAGGTCGCTCACAAAAATGAAAGATCAAAAATAAAAAAATCTTAAAATGTTAGATTCAATCAATATAATTTCTGTTTGAAATACATCAGAGTATTTTGCTTACTGGAAATAGTAAATTTGATCATTTAGCTTCCAATTAAAACTAAAATAAAAGTTTCAAGAAAACTTTACTTTTAAAAGTTCAATTTAAAAATTAAATTAGTTATCGTAAATGAGTAGAGGTACCTAATAAATATATATATATATATATATATATATATATGAGAGAGAGAGAAAGTTTGCGAGGTTATACTCATTGGAGTTAGTCCTTCTCCGATATCTTTCAGCATGAACTACTCCATAACGCAAAATGAAGGTCTTAGTGAAAAATAATGGATAATCACAACATTCCATTGTTTAATGATCGTTGTAGGAGGAGGCAGAAAAAGCATTCTGTAAGAAAATCAAACGAAAGAAAACTTTTCTTCACATAAATAAGGAGGATGGAGTCATTCTTTCTGACAACATAAGTCTGTGTTGTAATTACTTCCACACAGCAACAGAACATGGATCAAGCAGTAGATATGAAGATTATCTTGCGCCAATCTTCTAAAATAAGGAGGGAATTAAATTTCTTTGAGAATCACTATTTGAAACTGGGTTCGAATCCTAATCACTCGGATCAGTGGAAAAATTTTAACTTTTTCTGCCACAAAGCATGTCTTTCGATTGCTTTCTTTCTACTGCATTCAGTTTCACAGTAGCGCTCCTAGATTTTTATACAAAAAATTCTGGCCACCCCAAACGGGGTGGGGGGTGCAGATAAGGGTACCAAAACTATTAAACTTAGCAAACAACGATAATCTGAAAATAGCAACTACCTTTATGTGCCGTGTTCCTTTGGGACGAAGGCCATTATTGCCTTTCACCTCTTCTTATCCTTTGTAGCTCTTAATAAGTTTTGTTGTTCTGTTTATATTCCCCAAACACTGTTCTGCCAGCCATTTGTTTAAGCCCATTATGCAAAGCGCTGCTTTCTCTTGTCGCTCTTTCCATCTATCCGTCCTGTGAATATCAGATTCTCCAAGCCCTCCTTCCTCATTACGTGTCCCAGAAATTTCAACTACTTCATTCTGTTAAGTATGTTTTCTTTTTGTTTCCATTTTCTCCCAAACCTCGTTGTTGCTCATCATGTTCGGTCCTTGTTATTCTCAGCATCCTTCTGTAGAACCACATTTCTCTTGCTTCGAGTGTTTTCGTCGTCTTTGAGGAGATTATCCCGCATTCGCTGCCATACAGGAGGACAGATATCGTGTAACAGTTCAGTACCCTTTTCTTTATTTCCAACGAACTTTTCCTGTCTCTTAATACTCTGCTTAGCTTTTGGAATGCGTCTTTTGCCATCCCAGTATGTCTTCGAATCTGAGTGACACAGTAGCTGTTTTAAAATTTATTTGTCAGAGTTAGGTGAATATGAAAAATCAGTTACAACAGGTAGGTACTCAAAGTTAAAACTTAAAAAAGAAAATAGAAAGAAGAGAGAGAGAGAGTAAAAACAAGCAAAAAACTCAATTATTTAATTTTCTTCTTCCAAATAAGACTCTAATAATTACTCCGATCCATAGACACTTTCATTGTCAAATAAAACTTTTTTTTCAAACCGGCAAACATATACATTTACAAGTTTGTGAGGGGCAATATATATATATATTATAAATTATAGTTTAGAACATGTACAAATTATCATCTACTACAAAGTGTACATTTTGTTTTGACATTGAAAGGACAATGTTTCATCCGGTAGTGTGAAAAGAAAATGGAAATTCTTTATCTTATATTGGTGAATTATGTGTGAGAGGTAGGTAGGGTGGGAAATGAGAAATTAGAGTTGTAATTTGTCAGAATTTGAATGAAAAGAGGGTAGAGGATAGAAGTGATTACATGTTGAAAACTTTATTTACAGATTTCACAGTAGTAGATAAGGTATAGTCCTTTACAGCTTTTATGGCCAGTCCTTTGAGTTTAACATAAGGAAAAAATAAGGATGATAGTAAATAAATCCACTAGCGGTAAGGTTGATAGACTTAAAAAAAATAATTCATAGAGTTTTTAAATCTTTTGGTCTTAACATGGTAATTAACCCTAATATAAAACAAATTGACTTCTGAGACATAACATTAGACTTAGTCTTTAAGACTTTTCAACCTTACATGAACAATAATGCTAATTCAACCTATATAAACCCCAACTCTAATCACCCACCATCTGTTATCAAACATATTCCTTCATCAGTCGAACGTCGCACTCCTCAAATAAAGAAATATTCGATAAGCACAAAACAATTTATGATAAAATTCTTAGAGACAGCGGCTATCAATGCTCGAAGATTAACTTTGTGGAAAAATTTAGTAGCCTAAAAAGAAAAAATAGAAACAGGAAAATCATATGGTATAACCTTCCATTTAATTAGTTTGTTAATTTTAAACTGGGACATAAATTTCTTAAGCTGTTAGATAAACATTTTCCCCAAAATAACTCTCTAAGCAAAATTTTCAATAGGAATACAATAAAACTCACTTATAGCTGCTCCAACAACTTAGAAAAAATAATTAAATTCCATCACAATAAAATATTGAAATCATACAACAAAAATAGCTCTAACACTCATGTCAGTTTGCCCCATAATAATAACTTTTGTAATTGTAGAAACCCGAACCAATGCTCCATACCTAATAAATGCTTAACAAAATTCCTGGTATATATGTATTTGATTTCATCCATGGAGAATCCTAAGGATGCTAAAATTTATATCGGAAACACGAACATTTTTAAAAACACCTTTAAAATCACCTCTCATCCTTCAATAACAAGGACAAATAAAATATAACATCACTTCTAAATATTTTTGGAAGTTAAAAAACGAAAATAAAACACCTAAAGTTAAATGGAAAATCCTCAAACAGGCCAGAACATCTAAATCGGTAAAGGAACCATGTTTCCTTTGTCTTCAAGAAAAAATGGAAATCATTAAATACATGAGGAGCAACATATTAAACCAGAGGCATGAAACCACAGTAAACTGCAAACACTTTAAAGAACTAACCTTACAATCATTCTAAAATTACAAAAGCTAAAGTTAAGATCTCTAGACACGATAAACCTTTATAGTATTAACGACATTCTTACTTCGAATTTTACCTTTATTTCATATAAAAAAGAGATTTCCTAAATTTAAAATTAAGTTTAAATATGAAAAAAAAAGATTAATTATAAAAACTAAATTTAAATACAAAAATATTTGTAGTCGTATACTTCACTAATACAGATATGTTTATCAAATAGCAATTCTTATCCCCTTTTTTGCGCATTCTCCTACTCCAGGATGTGCGTTGTGGTACAGTAGATATTGGCTCGGAACGAGAAACTGAGAAGCCGAGTTTGAATTTCAGTTGAATCCATTGTATTCACTTACGTGCAAATACCCTTGGGAAAGGTATTAATCCGTCTCTTCCTTCCAGTTATGGGTTAAATAGCAGGACAGATTGGGTTCTATAGCCTTGGTCGGCAACCAGTCTACCACAGAAAGCAATGGCAACCTACTGCGGGATAATCTTCTGCCCAGTCAGTCATGTCTCTCGAGACATGATCGCCCAAGTGTGTATCACATATGGCACTTAACTGACTGACTCCTACTCCACTCCACCCCATATACATTTCCTTATTTTTTCTCTTTCTTAAACCCAAAGGACTGGCCATAAAGGATGTAAAGGACTATACCTTATCTACTACTGTGAAATCTGTAAATAAAGTTTTCAACACGTCCATTAATTACCTCTATCCTCTACCTCTTCCCTCTTTTCGTTCAAATTCTGACAACTTACAACTCTGATTTCCCGTTTCCCACTCCACCTACCTCTCACACATAATTCATCAATATAAGATAAAGAATTTTCATTTTCTTTTCACGCTACCCGACGAGACATTGTCCTTTCAATGTTGAAACAAAATGTACAGTTTGTAGTAGATGATAATTTGTACATGTTCTAAACTATAATTTAAAATGAATATTCATAGCTCTATTTTATTTTGAGCACTGTTTTAAATTAATGTTTTGAACGTTAATTTTTTCTTCGTCCCTTATTCACTTGGATATATATATATATATATCCAAGTATATATATATATATATTAGCCCTCACAAACTTGTAAACGTATATGTTTGCCTGTTTGAAAAAAAAAAGAAGTTTTTATGCCCCCCCCCCCCCTTATCTGACGATGAAAGTGTCTATGGATCGAAGTTATTATTAGTCTTATCCGGAATTATACGTGAAGTATAATTAACCCAGTACAAGATCTGGAAGGGGCACTCAGGGTAGAGTTTTACATTAAGGGGTAGTTTATATGGGTAGGAGTGGAAGATAATGGTTGACTCTAAATTTCAACATGTCAAGAATGTAATGATTGGAGGAACATCCTCTTGGGAGTTTGTTCCATTGAGCCGTGGCTTGTGAGAAGAAGCTTTTAAGTGGGACTTACTTCTTGCCGATAGAATACGCAGGGAGTGTGGCTGGTTTTCTACTATGTAAGTGGCATAGCAGGTCTTAACCGTGAAGGTCAGACCTGTTGGAATCAGGTGATGCAGTTCGTCAGAGCACTTCCCATGGTAGTAGCGATAGAGCTGCGAGTCGCTACATCTCGTCGGTAAAAGAGAGGTTAGAGGGTGGAAGATACTTTTTCTATAACTTGAAGCTATAGGGGAGATGGTTTATGTTTATTTAATTCGGTCTTGTGTCAGACATAACCGAACTCTCTACAGCTTACAAGTTTTATCCAGAGTTATCAGAAGGTTTTCATCAGAAGGTTGGTTACAGGTTGGAATGTATGTATTAATGTAGAATCGTGTGGAATATTGTGCGTTGTGGTGCAGTGGATGTTGACTCGGAACGACAAATCGGGGAGCCGAGTTCATATTCCAGTTGAATTCCTTGCATTCACATACGCACAAATACCCTTGGGAAAGGTATTAATCCGTCTCTTCCCTCCAGTTATGGGTTAAATAATAGGACAGATTGGGTTCTATAGCCTTGGTCGGCAACCAGTCTACCGCAGAAAGCAATGGCAACCTACTGCGGGATAATCTTCTGCCCAGTCAGTCATGTCTCTTTCGAGACATGATCGCCCAAAGCGTTTATCACGTACGGCACTTAACTGACTGAGTGTGGAATAGTGTAAGAATAAAAATATACATTTTTCATGTTAAAATAGAAATTTATTGAGATGGAAGAATAACAAGAATTCACAGAAATTAATGTTCATTGAAAAAGTTAAAGGTATCAAGAGTTCGTACAAATGTTTGTAGTAGTAATTTGTTGAAAGAGTATATGCGTACGTACGTATGTATGTATGAGCGTTTGTTCAGTAGTAATGTCTTTGGATGGAGAAGAAGTAAAATGAATCAACAGGCGAGAAGGAAAGAGAAAGAGGACGAATGTCCGAGTTGACTTGAAGCTCCTCTTGTTACATTTTAGTGGTGTCTTTCACTGCTCCCATCTGAGTGACTGACTGACGCTGGTTTCGACTTTTTCTTTAAGCACATGGTCAATCTTTTTTTCTATTTGGAAGAAACCAGGATTTCACACGTCATTGTGAATTTTTGTAAAAGTGAAGAAGGTTGATTTTAATTCTTAATTTTTCTATCGCACAAACTATGCATCGGAGACTGGAAAGTGAGGTCTGAGCAGCTCTTTACCAGATATGGCAATGATACTCTATTTACAGCCTACAAAGGTAGAGGGTAGTATGAAGAGTCAGTTACTTACTAGAGCGGTACAGGAAGCTGATCATTTTACGTGCATCTCCAGCGATAGATCGTATATAGGAGGAATTCCATTTAAAGTCAGGTAGGAGCTTGCGGCTCAATATCCTCTCAAGACACGGGACCTCCTTGAGGGGACATCTGTTCATTCTGACTGGTTGTAGTTCGGGGTCTGGTTGGCATTGATGGAATGTAACCAGTTTAGTTTTGGAGGCATTGAATGTAACTAGCCAGTCTTTCCACTACTTGGAAGTTAGCGTTTAGATTGGAAAAAGAAGTCAGCTGCCAATTTTTGATCGTCAACAGTTTTAAAGGCGCGCCTGTATATCGGTAGACATATTAGAAATAATTTTACAATAGAGAAACCGCTTCCAGTGGTTCCATAGCCAAGAGCTTGTGTTGTAAACCTTTGTGCTACACCTTGTCGAAGGCCTTCGAGATATCTTGTCTGTCGTGGAGGATATGATCCCAGGGTCATTTATTATAGTGGGTACAGCAGAGGCCGTCGCTATATTACCAGGTCTGTTCTATGATTAAAGTTGACTTGCTGACGTCACACTTAGTAGTGTTGCTTTACTACCTGGCGTCCGTTAGCGTTAAATTATTTTCAGAACCAAATTGCAAAGGGAATTATAAAAATGGACCGAAAGTTCATTGTTTTTCGTTTCCAAAAAATAAACATTTATTTGATAAATGGAAACATGCCATTAAAAGGGAGAATTTTACTACAAGTCCATTTAGCAGAGTAGTTAAAATTTTATCACCATTTATTTCAACAGTCGCTAAAATCAAAATTTGCTAAAAAATTAGTTTTGCCGTAGCACAAGAAAGAAAGCACTTTGTTTATAATATATCTTTTAAGTTAATATAATAAAATAAGATATTATTTTTATTTCTTTGAATAAAATTATCTTAAAAAATATCTGAATTAAAAAATAAAATTTATGGCTATTCGTTCGTAAGTTTTTTGGGGTTTTTTTTCGAAATGTTTTAAAACTTAAACTGAATCCGAAAAAAGTTGTTAAACATTATATTTTCTAAAAATATTTGAATTAATATTTTGATATTTTATTTAAGAAAATGTTTTCTTTTCAATGAAATGTTTAAAAAAATTTTAGGAAGAGAAAGTAATTTCTTACTTAACTTTTCTATACTTGCAACTTTATGAATCGTTTTTAAACATGAAAAAATATTCCTGAATTAAATTTTTTTTTATTCTTTTTCCTGTATTAACAAAAATTATAAAATTTATTTTTTAGTCAATTTTAAAAGAATTTGTTTTATTTTTAAGGTTCTTTATTTGAAAACTCCGTGAAATTATTTCTTGCAAAAGTCAAGAAATCACTATTACCGAAAATTAAAACATGAAAATGATGATTTAAACTTTGTTTAAACCTATTATTTCTAAATAATTTTTGAATTTATTTGAAACATACAGGCCTAAATCACACCACACTTGAATTTTAAAACCTAATGTTTAAAATATTTAATTTTTAGAAAATATTTAGCACAAAATGAATACCCTCAAAAAATATTTTCCAAACATTTTTTCCTATTTTTGATAATTTGAAGTTAATTATCGATATTAATCCATAGAAAAAATTGTAAATAAAAAAATTAGAATTTTAACTGAAGAATAAATCTTTTATAGTTGGTTTAGGGTTTTTTAATCCTTAAAAAGTTAATTAGTAAGTAAAACATTAACCAAAAAAGAGTTTTGCAAAAAAATGATTTTTTTATAAACAGTTTAACATCTTAAATGAAATAGAAACATTAATTTTTACTTTTTTTTTTCATTTTTTACAATTAAAATATTTAAAAAATGTAATTGAATTACCAAATATACTAGGATTTTTTAGGTGTATTTTTTTTAAAGGTAAAAATTTATCTTTTTATTTCATCCAGTAGGATTAACAATGGATTCAATCAAAATATTTCAAAATATTATTTTAAAATTCGAACCCCGTTGTTTTTTAGCAGAGTTTCCCTAAAGACAATTTGTTGATATTAATAAATCTATTGGATTAAAAGTTCTCAAGAAGTTTTTAAAAATCTATTTCAGATTTAGCTATCCTATCGTTAATTCGTTCGATTCATAATGATTTATTGCTGTTATGCCGTTTTTAAAAAAAATGGAAATGTTATAGTTGTAAAAGTTTAGTATCAGGAAGAGACCTGATATAAACAGTTATTTTCAAGGAATTAATAGAGGTTCTCTGTTATATCCCAATGATGTAACAACAAATTTAGCATTATACAATTATATTTTTATTAATAAACTTGTAAAGAATCCTTCTTTTCTTCATTCAATGAATCAAAGAAAATTGTCTATGTACATAACATTAGATGTTTTGGCTAATGATGAACTTCTTTTTCATGTTGACTCATGTGGTGAAGGTCACAGCATTGAAAAAATGATTATCTGGAGCTCTTCTAATGCATTATTAAATAATTTTTGTAGCAAGGAAAATGATAATATTACTTGTAAGAAGTTAAGTAAAAAAAGAAAACTTCAAACATTATTCAACTGAATTTTGAGACATAAAAAAACTTTTATAAGCTTGATTTTTAAAAAACAGTAACTTAAACTTATTTAGTTTGAATTAATTTGCTTGAATTTAAATTGTTGCATTTTTAATTAATTTGCTTATTTATTGTTGCTTCTTGTTTGTTCCTAAATTCTAATGGTTGCTTGATTGCTATATTTGAGTGATTCTGATTTTAAAATTCTTGCAATTAAAACAAAAGTGATTGTGATTTTTCATAATTAAACTAAAAATATGAAAATTGAAGCAATGTTTGTTAATTTTTTAGAATTTAGACGAATAAACGAAAAGTTTTGTCTTTAAAACTGTGTTTATTTACAAACACGATCGACAGTCAGTAGTCAACAATAATGTTTATATTTTCTTATTAATTATTGTTTTCCTTATTTTTAATTAAAATTAATAAAACCAGCATAAATCAAAAACATGTGTCTTTCTTTTTTTTCTTGTTACATTTTAAAAAGTTTTAAATCTTTATTAAAAAAACGACTTTATGATTATCAACATTGTCATGAAGTGAGAGACACGGATGCTACGCTAATTCATGACTCTACTACCGTGACGTCACATTTCATCGCTTCGGCCTTGGTAATATATAGCGACGGCCTGGTACAGCCGCTTTGTTTCTGTTCATAATTTGGTTGGGGATCTTCCAAAATTTGCGAAATCCAATTTATTTCAATTTAACCTTGGCCTGGACAGCTCGTGCGTAGTTGCTCTTTGTGCTTTTCAGAATTCTCTTACAGTGATTGCGATAGTTTGGTTTTTGTTGAAATTCTTTTGTGAGTATAACACACTCCATTCCAGAAAGGATCCATTCGGAGATTAGGGCAGCAGTTTTGGAGGCAGCATGTTTGAATGAAGGTTGGGAGAGAATTTTCTATCATATAGGATCGAAAGCTGCCCCAGTCTACCTTCTCGTAGCGAAAAAACCTTTCAATGGAACGATAAATCATATGTTGCCATTGGTTTGGAGCCAGTCTGGACACTGATTAGGGAATGGTCAAATACACCAATGAGGCGTAAAAAACAAGACAAAAACACCTTTTGCTGCGTATTTGTAGGGGAAGAATGCTAGAAAAGTTCAAGGAGGTTCGGTTGCTGTCTTGCATTCGGGACTCGGGTGGGTTCTTCAATGATTTGGATCAAATAATAAACAATGGAAAAGTTTCTGCAGGGTTTCCTTTCTTATCAGTTTTGTTAGAGAAGACTAACGACTCTTTGTGATGAATATTGAAGTCACCACATTTGTGAAAATTGTCCATCATCTCTGATATTCTGTCGAAGATTATCAACCTTTCATCCTGAAGACAATACAGAGCAAAGACGAATGTAGTACTATGGATAAGTGCCACAAGGAAAACCATTCTTGATGTAAGCACCGAGCCTGTGACGATTTAGATAGGCGTTTTTTGTTAGAATCGACGAATAAATCAGAATTGAGAACTGCAGTGAGATTGAGTCATTGATACCCGTTTCAGACAGGAACAGGAGACCAAGTTTAGCTTGAAGAAGACGGTGTTTCACTTCTGGAAAGTTGGAACGTAGAACTCTTACATTGGTGTAGGGGATGGTATATGTGGGGTCTACTTCTCAATTTGATTGTTTTCATGTCTGTTTTGGTTGGTTTGGTGGGTGACTAGTAGGCACCGACAGAAATTACATTAGAAATGTACGCATAAATAACCCGGGTTGACTCGTCCTAAGGTACTGTTGTAACAGTACCCCTCATCATGGCATCGAGAGGCCTCACCGGAGACTACTGCACGGTCCAGAAACCATTAACAAAATAGCAGTACAATAGACTCGATATTATACAGCTGCTGATAGGATGGCCTACTTCGAAGTTACTCGAAGGTTCGGATCCTTAACTATCAGGAAGATAACGTCAAATCTAGGAAACAATTACCTCCAGCACCTTTAATGAGGGAACAAAGGAAAAATTCAGGCGTGATACCCTGAGTTCATGTGTCTCTTCCGCCTAGCGGTCAGACAACAGAACAACGTAACCTGACTTACTTTCTTCAATGATATTTGAGAAAAGATTGAAGCTCAATTGAAATATATCTTGGGTTTCCAATTTCAACAGCCACAGGCGCCCAGTTGAAAAGGGTGACGAGGGGATGAAAGTTCTTTTAATTGGTCGTCAGTTTTTCTTTCACTTCTCCCACCCTTTCTTTCTATTTGGTCACTACCCGAGAATTCAGTTGTTTGCCAGTCACTAGGTAAAAACAAAATACAAGTCGGCCGCAGAACAAATACTAAATCTCACACACACACACACACACACACACACACAGAGCAGCCGCGGTTCTCGAACGTCTGACATGTCGAACAAATCGGTTCTGGAACAGAAAATTAGAAATAAAAATAACTCGTTTATCGAACAAAATACAAAATTTCGGCTCTCGAACAACATTACCGAACCGAGTTAACCGGAACGGAATCATTTCTAAGTCGACCCACGTGTTGTATACATTCGTGTGTAGGGCTGCACTTTTCTAATTTTGTTGTTCTGTGACCTTTTTTCTTCTTTATTAGCCCTCAGTCATGCTCCTCCCTAAAAAAAATTAACAGTGATATTTTATGGTGGATTTAACGGCAATACCGGGAAACATTGCTCAAGCCTTCTCGGTACGTCCTTTTTTAATAATTTTCAGCTTAATATTATGTTGAAGCCTTCTAGGTATTGAATAAGTAATCATCTAAGGATGTGCGCTGTGGAGCAGTGAATATCTGCTTGAAACGAGCAATTGGAGAGCAGAGTTCGAATCCCAGTTGAATTCGTTGCATTCACTTCGCGCAAATACCATTGGGAAAGGTATTAATTTGTCTCCTCCCTCCAGCTAGGAGTTAAATAACAGAACAGATTGGCTTCTATAGCCTTGGTTGAAAACAAGTTTACCGCAGAAAATAATAGCAACCTACTGCGGGAAAATTTTCTGCCCAGTCAATCATGTCTTTTTCGAGACATGATCGCCCAAGCGGGTATCCCGTATGCACTTAACTGACTGAATCATCTGGGGATCCAGAAATGGATTAATCTATTTTATATTGATTCCTATGGAGAAAATAGTTCGATTTTACGAATATTTCGGATCACGAACGTCTTTCAGGAACGGATTAAGTTCGTGAACCGAGGATCTACTAATATATATATATATATATATATATATATATATATATATATATATATATATATATATATGCGCGCGCGTGTGTGTGATACAGCGAAACAGGGCTGTCTGTGGATGACTATGCTCTCGCACGCCGATTGAGCACTATGGAGAAATGGCAGACTTTAAAAACAGTAGCTACTCATGCATTTACGCATCGTTCATTCAGTAATGAATTGAAACACTCTAGGCTACTGGTGTGTGTTTACATTGTGTATATAACACGCTAAAGCCCGCCCTCCTCCACCGAGCGCCCATAGCTGACTGATGTCAATTTGGTCGGGTTTCAATCCTGGGTAGAAGCAATCGGATGTCTAACCGTACTGATGAGCTGTGATACAGCGAAACAGGACTGCCTGCGAATGACTATATATATATATATATATATATATATATATATATATATATATATATATAGCCAAATAATTCAATGAAGCAAAGATATCTACTAGCGGCTAAAACAATCAAAATGGTAAAAGAGTTTTCAGCAATCATAAGCAAATTGGGGGGGGTGAGGATGGAAGAAGTAAGAAAGTTAAGTATGTATTCCACATTAGTCGGCGACTAAACCGACTACCCGACTTCACGTTCTTGTAAGTGGGGTTTTTATCAATCCAGTAAGATGAAGAACAAGACCTAACAAAGAGCGGAAGAACTCTCGATGAGTCAACGACCAGCTAGCTAGTTCGGTGTCTCAAACCACCGTAAAGAAGGCAACAGGAAACTACTTCACTATTAATCCTGAGAAATATCATGGCAATAATCAATCAAAATATGAAAATGGCAGCACTGATGCTAATTCATTTGAAATTGACTTTTGAACAGTTTGCCTGGTAGTGAAAAACTTTCAACATCCATTTAAAAATGTAACCGAAGCAAGGCGCCATGGATAACTTCAATCAAATTACCATACAAAATTAACTTCCATCCAAAAAGAACATTTCTTAAATTGAAGCTGGCTAAAAGGACTCTCACAAAAAGTACTTCAAATCTAACCGGAAATGAAGCGTATATTCACCTAGGATCATTCCGTACGCGAAATAAGAATGTTGAAAAACAAGCAAATTAAATAATTAATCAAAGATGAAGTAAAATAAATATTTTTATTTAGATTTGTTTTTTATTAAAAATTGTCTACGAAAGAAAAATAATTTAAATGCAATTCAGAAAAAGGAACAACTTTTTATTAATAATGTTTACATTTTACTTTCAAACACCCAAAGATTGATAATAGAGTTCCATCTTCAAAAACAAGACTAAAGCGACAGAAATTATGGTAGGAAGATTGGGGTGCGTCAGTATTCTAAACAGAGAAGTCTTGCCTGCCTTCAAAACTCACAATTGATTTCGCATATAGAACACTGACCCCTGGTGGAAAAATATGTTACTAGTCTTTCAAAAACGAAAATGCAAAGATGGCATAGAAAGTCATCCTGACAATCAAACTAGAAAAGAAAGACCTCTTTAAATTATGGTTTAATTTTGATATCGCAAAAGGTTTCCAAACTTAAAAAGTAATAGAAAAGGCATGAGATTATCTCAAAGTCGATTAAAAAAGGCGCTTGCTTCGTAATTTGGCATAGTAAACACATATTTTCAGAAGAACACCCGATAAAACCAACAGACAAACTTTGAAAAATAATTTTCTCCTGAGGTCAACAATATTATTGCTTCCTCTTCGTCAAATGCATGTCAGGGGCATCGAAACATGGGTCAGTCTTGAAAAGTTCACCCGATTAAACTCTAGTGTCCATGTTGGCATTCATAGGCAGTCAAAACTCTCGGGCATTACACTGACACGGTGCTTTAGAATCGATTGTTTAGTGGTTGAAAGAGTTGTATATTTCACTTCGGCGTTTGAACCCAGATCAAAATTAGGAGTTGGAGTGTTGCTTTTCAAAGCTGATTAGCCTTAGTCGCTTTTAAGATTAGTGGAACAGTCGTATTCCTACTTATGTAGCTGTGTGACAGACTAGTGCTAAAGACTCAGTAAAGAGTGAAAGCCTCATGGAAGAGGTTACCAGGAACGCTGCGTTTCAACTCCTCCACCCCGAAAAAAAAACTCATGACAATAACAAGGAAGACCAAAGTTGTTCTGTGGCCTGCCCCACCTTCTACAGTCTTCAAACAGCCTAATTCACGGGGCTGGATCAATAAATCGATCACCTCGGACCAATCTTATCCCACGTTGTGTTTCGATTTGGTCCTAAGACGAGTGAAGCCGAATAAACTTCAGGAACCGCTGCAAATTAATTCGTTCGAGCTGGAGAAGTTACAAAAAGAAAAAAGAATATCTTCATAACAAAAATTTTATATCTTCGATTCTTGGTACAGGCTTATTCGTTTCAGTAGTCGAATTCTATTCTACTTCATGCGGACAGCTATCTTCCCAATCCACGTCTAAAGTTGCAATGTAACATTTCGGCTGGTTCTATTAAGTTTAGCACAGGGTTTGAGTCGGAGTTCTTCTTAGGCAGGCAGTCACGTGATGTCAGGCAGCGTGGTCTCTCGTCTCAAATGCAAATCTCAGGTGCTTCGGCCGAACTGCTCCGCAACTCCCCTTTAGCTTCTTCGGGTCATCGCTTATATGGATATCCACTCAAAACTGGAGTGAGGTATGAGCGGTCTGGGGAAATCGGTGAATTACTTAATTCCAATAAAAGTCTCTTTGTTCTATGGCTTTCGAAGATTAATTATCTTTTTCAATTCGGGGGTTTTCCTTTCCGTGAGTAGCAGTCACAGGCATCGATCCGCCCAGATGAACTCTTTCCTTTCTTCATTGATATCTCACACTAATACCTTTCAAAGACGTGTACGAATTCTCCGCCTTCCTTAGTTGTCCGCCTCTGCTCACTACCAACCAATCCTCCTTCAACTGATTTGATTCGTCGGTCTCAGTTAGCATTTACTTGCGGTCATCAATTTAATTTTTATTATTTCAAAATTTCTCCTATGCAAGGTAAACTCTAGTCCACGGTCAGAAACTTGCCAGATGTCTCTCTTGATTTCTTATTAGACTCATTAATTAAATTCTTAATTTGCAAAGAAATCCTTATTTCCAACCCAGTCCCGTTCCCCGCCAGCTTCGGCTTGTCACTAAGAAGTTTTTATCATTTCAACTTTTCGCTTGTATAAAATCTCTTTATCCGGCCCTGTGTTTTGATAACTTGCACCAAAGAACAAACTATTTAATCAATTATGTATATTCGCCACATGGCCTCTTTTTCACTCTGCCTCTCCGTGGAAACTTTCTTTAGGTTTCTGAGATTTCACCTTTTTCTCACAAAACAAAAAATCTTCATTTAGTTCATCTGTATGTCTTTCTTTCTATTATTAGCCCTTTAGCGCCAAATAGTGTTACAGTTCTCTTCGAGATTTTTAACGTGCAGAGAAATACTTGATAACAAAATCGAGGTTAGTAGTTTAACAATTTCATAAAGAGGCGTTGATCTCAACAAGCGTCCACATCCATATAAGAGACGATTGTCACTGACGAAGCAGATTCAGCAGATTCCTGTTCAATTGGTTCTTTCATGAAATTAGGCCATGACAAACGAAGACAATGGAGAGTAAAAATTAATTCTTATTTAAGATTAACTGTCAAAGTCAGAATCTGTTTTGTCATAATTTTCAACAAAACAGTCAAGCGTTAAAAGAATTCCGGACAAAGCGTGGTTACGTGTGATGAGAAGCTACATCCATTCGCTGGTTGACATTATTCAATCTAATGTACCGACAAAGCACACACACTTTCAAATCGTCGAGGGAAGAAGAAAAACACTTGGGCCAGCTGAGAATTGACGGTTAAACTCGGCTCTGATAGAGCCATCCTAGTCCGAGTGACAGACAATTTGTTATCGATGATGAATCGATGTTTGTTGGCTGTGCGAAGTTTGAGGGTTTTTGGAATATTACAAGGAGTGGGAGTGTTGTAAACTGATAATAAAACAACATTCGACTAACGATTATAAAAAAAAAAAACAAACTACGTGTCACATGACTGAAAACTTCGGATTGTGTCATGAATTTATGTCAAACCAGTTAGGTAAACAATTATGGGAGCAGCATGCAATTTTCGGATATTTTCAGCACCAATTTCTGGACATCATACAAACCCCAAATGATCATAATCTTAAAACTAACTGCAGACGAAAGGTAAATGTTGGAATGAATACATGATCGCAGTATAATATAAAAACCAAACGGGATATGTGCAGCTGTATAACACTATTTTAGTATGTGGAAAAAAATGTAACCCTCGTATTTTAGTATGTGAAAAAAAATGTATTAAGCTTAGTACGACGGAGCGAAAGAAATTATTACTAGTGGTATTATTAATTCTGCAGATTACAATATGAGTGGAGAGGAAAATAAGCCTAATAGATGATAAAAGTGCTTATTGTCGATCGCAATATGAATGCGGCTAAGAAATTGTGGAAAAATATGTTGCAAATTTGTAAAATCTTGGAAACTAGCTGGAAAGTGAATTGATCAAAACATTTTGCTGGTGTAAAGCGACAGGCCAGATGGGGTCATCATACTGTCAGCTATTATGTGATAAAGCAGGAAGCTTTTGCAGCTGGTGAAACCGAAAAAAATAAACTTTAGCCAAAATACTGTTTCTGGACTGTCACAAGCTTTTGATGAGTTCAAGTAAGGTTAAATCCTCAAAATCATTGAATCCTGAGAACAAATTTTAAAGTCAGAAAAATAAATGATGTAATTAAAAGGGAAGAAGACGAAAAGAAATGATGTTATTAAGAAATACTGTTACTTAATTGGTTAAACCAAGGGAATGATGTAACTCCACCTCAAAGTGTGGAGGCGGAGTGATTTCATTGGCTAAAGATCTGATTTGCATGGACACCCCATGTCCGTCATACACCCACTAAGAGAATCTGGAACATGCATAAAAATAGGGCCTCCAAGGATCAAGATCAGACATTCACGCACTCGCTCGAGATTTGGGACCAGTCGAGATGTAACGACAAAGGAAGAGACAGTTCCCAAGTAGGGGGCCACAACCGCACGAAAAGAGCGGTCGCCTCCGATAGAATTCCTGACTAAAGATGTAAAGAAACGTAGAGAAGCCTACCGCCGACCGACCGAAAAGAGTTAGTCAAATAACGCGCCTCCGATAGTCCTGGATGAAGATGTAAAGAACCACAAAGTGCCGTGAAAGAGTTAAAGTCAAATTCAGTTGAGTTGCTGCGCTGAGGCAGATAGGACGAATTTAGCGAGGCCGTCATCCGCACAAAGACTACTCTTCAGCAGTTTTCGTAAAGCTTCGGTGGAAAGCTTGAATAAGACATTTTGAATCGTCACAACTGAAAACCCCAATTTGAGTGATAGACGTTAACCAACCGAAAGTTTGAATTAATGTTGAGAAGACAAACATTACTTTTAAATGAAAACTTTCCTCCGTTGTAAGGATAAGAAATTGACGACTGTTATATTCTTCTTTTTTTTTTGTGTGTGTATATAAAGACATTTTTCGCAACTCATTCAGGCGTCCTTCGATTTACTTTTGGCCGTTCTTATTAACCCAATTGTGCACGCGCGTCCGGTCTGGTTAACGGAGTAAAGAGACAGCTAGCAAGATTTCAGCGTGCCTTCCTCAGGATTAAAGTTCACAGCGTGGGTGAGGAAGAACACCGTTGTAATAGACGACTTGAAGACCAGCTACTGTGTCGAAGCCATTACGACTAGCGACCCGAGAGCGTCGTCACAGCTGGTGATGTGACATTCAGCCCATCGAAATAAACTGCAGAAATTTCAGCGATCATTTAATATTCAGGTTTCTTTTAAACAAAGGTACGTCTCTTTGAACGAAAGTCAATTTGTAATCAAATTTGATTAACTATGCATAAAAATAGGTACCTCCAATCAATTCTTAGATACCTAAATTTAAGTTGAAAATTTAAAAATAATTCATCTATCTTCAAGCTTTAAAATTAGGTCTATTTGAAAGCCAAGGGATTAAAGTTAGTAATTCCAATAATCAAAATACACTGGTGTATTTTAAACTGAAATTATATCGATTGGAATCCGATATTTTTCGAAAAAAAAAAAAACTTTAAATTTTCCGCCATTTTTTGATTTATTGACAGGTTATGTCAACATTAGCCAACTTTCTGTTTAAAAAATCTTGAAAAAAATATATACATCGAAGACACTTTTTTAAAGTCAATTGTTTAAATTGAACCTTACCTTAATCTGATTTCACACAATAGTAATTCCTTACTTTATGAAATTTAAGACAGAAACTTATCTTAAATACAGTAGTCCTGTCATCAACGTGATTGATTGAATATGTCAGCTACTGTCTGTCAACACTTCAAGTATGGCGTCCGGAAGTGCCAAATTTTTATGTATCTAAAAAACCGGTTTCTGTTTTTTAACTGCATAGCTATTACATAATACTATATCAATTACATAATATTTTATACAATGTTCGTTTAGCATTATAACTGGATGATTGAATATGCTTGCTAAATAAATAAAAATTGAAATTGCTTTTAAAATAATTTTACAATTTAATAACAAAGAATGAAATTAAAATAACCCAGTAAAGTTATGAAATATTATGCTAATTATTAATATTTTTATTATGCCTTATTCATATTAATTAGTAAGATAACTAGGTAAAAATATCTAATTTAATTTTTACATAACTGTAGATGTTATAAATAAGTATCTATATTTTTTGTACATGTCATACTGTATTTATGCAATATCTTGAAGAGAAAGGAATTTCGGGAATATTTTGTGGCCCTGAGTTTTCTTAATTGGCACTCCAATCCTCCTCACTTTTTAGCTGCTTATCCAGGTACAGGTATGTAGGTATATCCCTTAATTTGATAACTAAGGGTAAAATAATTTTATAACATGTGTTTTGTACAATCATTTACAATTTAAAAAAGAACATGAAAGTAGGAGTTAATCAATAAAAATGCATAAATTCAATAGTAGGATTAGGCTATGAAATAAAATAGAAAAAATGTCTTTTTCATTCAATTGAAAATAAAAAAATGAAACCTTTTCCAATTTGTTTTAATCTTAGCTAGGCACCATAAAATTATAGTACATATTTGTTTCTTAAAAACATTCTGCAAACACAAATTGAAATTAAACATATTTTTTTAAAATTCCAACTTTCCTCTTGATTTTTTCCATTGTGAATGTAGGTATCTCCCTTAATTTGATAACTAAGGGTAAAAATAATTTTATAACATGTGTTTTGTACATTCATTTACAATTAAAAATAAACTTTAAAGTATTAGGTTAACATTGAAAATGCATAATTTCATTAGTAGGATTAGGCTATGAAATAAAGAAACTAAAAAATGGCTTTTTCATTCAATTGAAAAGAAAAAATGAAACCTTTTCCAAATTGTTTTAATCTTAGACTATCCACCATAACATTGTAGTACATATTTATTTCTTAGTCACATTTTGCAAACACAGATTGAAAGTAAACATTTTTATCCCTAATAATTTCTTTTATGAATCATTACCACATGCCATTGGAATGAACAGCCCAAAAAAGCAAAACAAATAAAAAAGAGGTTTGCTTTTTTTTTCGAAAAATTTCGGATTCCAATCGATATAATTTCAGTTTAAAATACACCAGTGTATTTTGATTAATCCCTTGGCTTTCAAATAGACCTAATTTTAAAGCTTGAAGATAGATGAATTATTTTTAAATTTTCAATTTAAATTTAGGTATCTAAGAATTGATTGGAGGTACCTACTCTTTATCATATGATCTCCTTTACATAATTATTTCCAGTCCAACTATCTGAATTAAATGCAGTTTCATTGATTTCACTGGAGTGCATCTCTTTTTTCTCCCCTCCCCAGGTAGCAAATATTTTTTTTAATTTTCGAGTAGACATGTTTGCATTTTTGTTTCTTGACTATTCTTATCTTCATAATTGGCGAGTTTGAAACTCGATTGCGATCAAGTAATTGACTTATGGTGACACTTTATAATCAGTACACTAAACATTTCTTTTTAAATCTTAAGATATCTGATATTTGATATCTAAACAAAAATTATAATGAAAACTTGAGTGGACTCTGTCAAGATAAATGACGTGTGTCCATTCACACTTTTTTGAATGGGTTTTGATCCGACATTGTTTCTTATTAGTATCGACGTTATTTATTGTCGGAACACCTCTTTGAGTTGTTCACTCTCTTTTATCCTCTCGAACAATCTCGACTGGTTGTTATTAATTTCACCATTTAACAAAAAAGTAATAACAACTCAAATACATGTACCCACTATTATAAATAATAAAGAGTGGTCTCCCCTTGTTTTATCACTCACCTTTTTGAGAGAGCTATTTCTATTTACTGAGACTATAAAAGAACATTATACGCAAACCTTCTAATTGAATAAAGCTTTTTAAAAGCCTAAAGCTGCGTACTTTTGTCATTACACCTACTAAAATAAGTATCTCCACTCATTTTCGATATCTCAATTTTAAATTGAATTTTTTAAAATAAAAAAGTTTTTTTGAAACTTTTATTTCAGTTTTAATTGAATTAAATTTACAATTTCCAGTAAGCAAAATACTCTGGCGTATTTCAAACAGAAATCATATTGATTAGAATCTAACATTTTTCAACCTCTTTTTTAATCTTTCAATTTTTCGGCCATTTTTAAGCGATCGACACATTTGTAAACAAAAGTTAATTCTCGGTTTTTAAAATCTTGCAAAAATAAAATATACATCTGTGACACATTATTTTTGAAAAATTAGCAAACTTAATGTTAAATTAATTTGATATACACAAGTATTACTTATTACATGAAATTTTGAATAAAACTATTTCTTAAACACAGAGTTGAACTTTCTGACTTTTCCACCGTATGTGTTAATAGATTTAACAGATGTGAGATAAGATAAAATAAGTGTATAGCGATCACAAGTGACATAATTGTACAAATTTTTTCCGGTAAGAGGAAGAAACCCTGAAACACATGATTTTTTGATTTACACATCGACATTATCATACAAAAAAAAAAAGAAAAATTCAAATACACACAAAAAAATTAAAAATTATTTTAAAAATAGGAAGGCACGACAGTTTTTATAAAATTTATTAATTTCAAATAGTCTTCGCTTAATAAGTTTTCTAACTAAGCCCTACAGATCTTTGAAGTATTTTAAAAATATTTCTGAAACTTTATAAATTATCATAATAAAAAATGAAAACAATTTTTTAAAAATTATATTATTAATCGAAATTTTTTTCTTCAAAGTTCGAAATTTTTTTCCTTAATTTATATTATTTATTCAAGCAATTAAAAGCTTATCAAATTAAATAATGTCATAGTTATATTGTATTTTATTATTAGGAACAAATTTTCGGAAATAGTCAAAATTTTTCAAAATAGATTATTTACATTCCCCAATGAGTCCTGCGTTTCACAAACAAAACCAATTTTCACAACAAAATTTAATTTCTTAAAATTTCATGAATTTACGTGGAGAGGAGTAACAGATTTAAAAAAATATTTTTTATCAAGATTCTTTAAAAATAATAATTTGAAAAATAATTTAATTAATTTGTAAATAAGTCCTGAAAGTTTCATTAAAATCCGATAATTATTTAATTTTGGCAAAAATTTCCAAATTAATGTGTTTGTTACCGGAAAAAATAACAAAAGACAAAAAAAGAAAAAAACAGGAAAAAAAAAAAAAAAAAGAAAGAAAAACCGGCTTTCTCTTTTCCAATCTTCTCACTTTGTTTTTTTTTTTTTCAATTGGAATAGATAGATCTATCGCCCGGTTCACACTCCACCCATGTCTATTGAACAGGTTAAGAGGCTCATCCCTTATTCCCTGTTTAGGATGTGGTTTCCGGCTTTCTCTTTTCCAATCTTCTCACTTTGTTTTTTTTTTCAATTGGAGTAGATAGATCTATCTATCGCCCGGTTCACACTCCACCCACGTCTATTGAACAGGTTAAGAGGCTCATCCCTTTTTCCCTGTTTAGGATGTGGTTTCCGCTTTTCTCTTTTCCAATCTTTCCACTCTTACGTAGCCCCCTGTACATCAGTGGCGTTACCAGCTTGCTCGGGGTGATACGATTAAAAAAAAAAAAATGTAATATCACGTTTTCCATTGTAAACTCCTCGTAACGATTTGGTTACCCGCGAAAATCAAAACAAGATTTTTACCAAAATTTCGAACGTGTTAGAAGGGTTTAAATTTTTTTTAAATAATTTAAAAATTACTTTGATTTTTCCTCTTAATAATAAGATGAACATTTTGATTGAAAAAGTTCATTTTTATTAAGTTTGGAGCCTTTTTTATTCATACTATGCTGTTTTTTTCAGCAATTCAGTGGAGGTACCTACACTAAAACTAACGTTTATAGTAAACACACACGCACACAGTGACGTAAAAGAGAGGGTTGATGGGGCGGCGGCCCCGGGCAGCACTCCTTGGGGTGGGCGGCACTTAAAGCATATTATTTTTTTTTTTAGCAAATACACTTAAAATTGGATATTAAAAATAAATAAAATAGTTTTTCATTTTAGTTTTAAAATGTTTATATTTGGCTGCTGGTAATTTGGCCAAACCCGTGAAGATTTTTTTTGCTAGGGTTCAAATAGCGCCGGCATGTTGTAAAAATGTTTCCAAAAATCGCTGTCTCTTGGTGGTGATCAACTTTTAGCCGTACTAGATTATTGTAATTTTAGTCTGTCATTACTTTACATCTAATAAGTTGACCTGGCATTTTTTTCCAGATTAAGAGAGACGAGTGTAAAGGCTCTTTAGACGCGTCCTACTAAACACTGCTTGTCACAGCTGACTAATTTAGAGAATGCAGTTGGCACATGAAGACAGATTGGAAGTTCACTAGACACTAATGCTTTGTTAAAAAACTTATGAAATGCTAGGAAAAAAACTTATGCAATGCTTTATACTGCTTATGGAATAAGTAGCATGAACCGAACATTTGTGTTTTTGCTGGCACAATAAATTCAAAGGTGATAGAGAGGAGGTGTTAGTCGACGAGAAGTGTGAGTGGAAGAGGGAAGTCAGAACGTTAGTGCTGGGTGAGAAAATTCGCAATTTTCTGAATAAAGACCGTCATGTGTCTATACAGACAATAGTCATACAATTTGGAGTTGGCGTGGTAACTGTACACAAAATTATTCATGAAGATTTGAACATGCGCAAAATTTATACAAGGTTTTTTTCTCAGGTCACGAACAGAAAGACTTTACTTCCAATTCAAGAGCACTTGAGTCTCTGGGAAACTGTGACGAAAGCTGGATCTACTGTTATGACCCAGTGACCAAGAGACGGGGTGCCCAATGGAAGCATCCTGACGTTATCAAATCTAAGAAGTCCAGGCAGAGCAGGTTCACCGGGAAGTTCATGATGCTGGTTTCAATAATATAGACATCATCTACAACCACCGAATTTCTTTTGGCTAGACGTCCAACAAAGAGTACTTTTTCCAGAGGCGAGGTTGAGGGAGTCCAGCAAAAGATCTAGTCGCTAAAGGCTAAAAGCTCTTCCATTCGGCTCGGTTGCATCCGTACCAGGGCAATGCATAAGTTCACAAGTTCAATCCTAGTAACCAACTACTTGACAGAGATGGGCATCAAAACAACCCTTTCCCCTCCCTACAATCTAGACCTTTCTGTCAGAGACTTTTGGCTGTTCCCCAAACTGAAGGAGAACCTTACGAGTAGTTGTTTTGAAGACATTGAGAAGAAGAAGGAGGCTATAGCAAGCGTCCTGGATGCCTTCACATTGAATGAACTTTCATTGGGACCTTCGCTGAGTGGCTGAAGCGCTACAACAAGCGCCTTGAAGTCACAGGATCCGACTTTGAAGGAGATTAAAATGTTGTGCTTCTTTGAAATTAATAAATGTCTGTCATGGAAAAGTCTGAAAGCTTCTAGAATGCACCTCTCCCCTCCTTTCTCTCTCTCTCTCTCTCTCTCTCTCTCTCTCTCTCTCTCTCTCACACACATATTTGGACAGCAATATTTCATTTAAACATTTTTCGTTAAAAACGACCGACAAAGAAGATTTTTATTAATTTGTGATTTGATTTTTCTTATATTCTTACAGGTTTCCTTTCTGCTAGAGGTAAAGAGTATAAAACTGTTCCATAATTTTCGACTTTTTAATTTCAGCCGCTTTACTGGCCATTTTCAGGGATGTTATTTTTCTAATGTTGTTCTTTTGTTCTCATGTTTGACTGTAATGTCATTTTTGTGTTTTTTTGTGTGTGCGATTTTGAAAAGGAGAGTTCTTTAAAGCTATCATGTGACGCGCGCAGAGGAGCGTGAGCATCTATCTATTTTTTTAAAACTTTCAAAACTCCATTTCCACTGTTAAATAAAGTAAGGCTGATGGCAGGAGAAAATGTTTTGATAAATAGTGCCTCTCTTATAGCGAGGTGCCTTTGATATTGTAATTTGGATAGTAGTTTTGTATTTTCAACTAAATTTTTTTAAGTGTCCTTGTAAGGCATCTACTATTTGACCAGTATAGATAATTGATTTATGACAAGAAACACAATCTTGTACAGGATTGTGAAATTCATACACTATATTAGTCATCGCTAGTTTAGATTTGATGGGGTTATTTTGATTAGGAACAATAACGTTTGCAGTCTGGCATTTTCTATAATATATTATAAATTTGACATGTTTTTAAATAATTACGGTAGAAATATGATGTTTAATATTTTTCGTATGGCAAATTCGTCCTGTTTATAATTACTGTGCCTTTGGTTGCAATAAAATTTGTTGATATTTTTGTGTTATTTTTAATCCTGTTTTTATGTATTTTTTGTAAGAATAATTTTATTTGTTTATCAATCATTATATATATATATATATAGTTTCATTTGAAAACCAGTTTCAAACGTACAATAGGGATTCTTACAAAAACGTGCGACTATTTTCAAAAATAGGGAGGAATCTTAAACACTTTCATGTAGGTTTGTATAATGGATTTTTTGGCGTAATTACATCTGGGCATTATTTCTGATATTTCATTTAGTATTTTTTTTTTTTGTTCTGGAAATAATATTATGGCTAACTTTTCTTTTTGGCACAGTCTGCAGATATCACCACTGTTGTAAGGTTTGGCATTTTTTTTATTATACTCCTTGTTATATCAGTCTTTGCTATGATTTTCTTTTAATTTCTATACGCGGTTAGCGAGTTTGGTATAATTTTTAAGGTTTTCCAGCTTGAATGTAGATTTGCGATTATTCCATCTGCTTTTAAAAGTACTTTTTGTGGATCCTAAAGAAGTTGTTTTTTGTCCATCTCTATCATGTACTTCTGCTTTGTAAATAACTCCTGTTTTACAAAGTTTGTCAAGTGGGCATTTAATTTGTCCTACAGCTACATTCTTTATTAGCGATATTATGTTGCATGTTATTTTTTAAAATTTCTGGTGTTTTGTATTTTTATGTAATTTTCTAAATTCCTGGTACAGCTATAACTTAATTTAATTGTATTTCTACTGAATATTTTATGTAATTCTGAGTTTTTAAGAAAGTGCTTATTAATTAATTTAAAAAATATTTGCCCTATTTTGGATTTTATTTCTAAATTAAACAATGGATTCAACCAAGTAATATTTTGATTTCTAGTATTATTTTTGATTTTGTTTAACTGGGGTTTGTATTCTAATTTACCTTTGTGGCCACTTTCATTTAAGGTCCTTTCATATTTTCGATGTAGAAGTCTGGTGCTTTTTTGTAATATTTGGTGACTTCTTCATTTATTTTTTCTCATATTCCTTTGGGCTTATTTCATATATGTTATTTGATTTAATCAGGATATTTTGTGTTTTTTTATTCTTTTTACTTCCGTGTTCAATAGATTTTGGAAAGCGTTAATACTTTATAACTTGATTTTATCTATTGGACAAATCATATCCTTTTTAAATTTAGCTAGCTTTTTAGCAGGTGGGTAACTCCCGGTTTTAAACCTAAATTTAAAATTCTCCAAGTTTTCCTTGTCCCTTGCATATTTTCGTAAGAAGAATAGTGCTTTCCATCTCATTCTGGTTCAATTTTTTGTGGTAAGCTTAGCATGTATTCATGCCTGTTAGGAATAGGGATGTTTTTTAGTGAATGTGATATTTTAACTTATGCATTATAGTAATGTGGTTTTGCTCATACTTAATACATGTAGTTGACTATAAATTCTAAACTTTTGTAAATGTATTCAAATTATTATTGGCAGCACAAATAAAATTCTTGTTACATCATGCTAACCAATTCACATGTGTTCATCATTTTTGTAGTGATAGTTGAAGAATCTACTTGTTAAAAAGTGGTGCATGTTCAAGTCAGGAAAGTTTAGAATATCAGCTTTAATCCAACAAAAAGTCAATGGATGACTGGCATAATACAATCTTAAATTGGCTGTGAGAGATACTAGTCTGCCTTAAAATTTAGCATTTAAGTTCCAGGGTTTTTTTTTATACTCGAAAAATGGCTATTGCGACCAGCAAAGAATCTTTAATTTAGAGAAATTGCTTATTTCGGTTATTTTATAAAAATGAATATAACTTAAAAAGATGATAGAACACAGAAATCTTTGAACAAGGAATTCATTTTGAAATCTAGCTGTATAATGTAGAAAGTGATCTTGAAGACCATTGATATTAATCCCCACTAAGTGATTCTCTGTTGGGTCCTGATTCTAGACTAAACTTACTTACATATTTGATTCTTAGCCTTGTAATTCATAATGTTCACTTCGAAGTTTCCATTGCTTCATGATGAAATGAAGGGAGTTGGTGGAGGAGGAAAGATTTTATTTCAATCGACAAAAGACGACACCTTTTTTCGTCTTTTTCTTGTTTAAAGTCTTTTACAAAAATATATCGAAGTTCATAAAAAGAAAGTAAAATACAAACCAGTTACTTGGTTCCTGATCATTTATTCGTATAAACCAGAAATATACACAGGTTTTCACAACGGAAAGTGTTAATTGGTGGAAACAAACGTGACTATTTTTTTTCAGAACGTTTTTGCCATGTCTCTCGAAAACAAGAGAGAAACTCGTGAAATTAGAGTTTTTAGTTTTCAATTGCTTCTTTCACAGGAAATCATTGGTATTTTTTCTGTTTTGTGTATGGGTGTGTGAATTTCTGAAAACAGTATTTTTTCTGGTATTTTAAATGTTACAAGAATTGTTTAAAGTCTGGAAAGCGTGATTTTTCAGAGTAGCGTAGAAATTTTTGTTCAGACATCAGATAGAAATAGCGAATCAGGAGCCGGGAGCACATGCGCACTATCAGAAGGCAAATTACTGACAAAAACAGAAGCCCAAAACAATTGAATATAAGGAATGTTATCAAAAATCCATTAAAGAAATAAAAAATCATCTTAAGCCAATAATATTAATAATTGGAATTCAAATGTTTATTGATATTAACGCTTTCTCTCCCAGCAGAACATAATTTGTTTTAAATCTTGAAATAAAAATTCAAGACAAAACGAGAAAGTCATTTGAAAATAATATAAAATAGAAAAGTCAAACTTTGCCGTGGACTAAAGTGCTGGTTATGTTGACAATTTATTTTTTCAAAAAGAGGACAAGACAGCGACTTCCGTGTCAAGCTGGTGAGCAGAAGACTGGAGGGACAGAGGGACATTGTGGTTAAAAGTGAAAAAAATTAAATAAATAAAACAGAAAGGAAAAAGATATCTAGAAATTATTAATATATTCAGCATTTCAAAGCTCAGAGAGAGAGAGAGAGAGAGAGAGAGAGAGAGGTAGTGAAGTTGTGTGGAGGTGAGACACGACAATATACTTTTTCATTTTGAAAGCATCAGACAGTAGACAAAAAAGGATTTAAAAAATAGTAGAGAAAAAGAAATTTTAGAAAAAGAGAAAGAGGTAGAGAGAGAGAGAGAGAGAGAGAAAGAGAGAGAAATGCGTTGAATTATTGTTTTAAGGTTTGTCTCTTGTTTTTCTTGGGGTAGCTCAACTTTTCTATGGTCGCATATTTCTTGGCGTTTTTCTTCCATTTATTGTGACTCACATGCAGATTTCTGAGGTTGTTCTCATGTCCGGAGTGACTGACGTCATGACCACCGGAGATTCTCTTGTTATAGTAGTCTCCTCCGGCTTTGTGAATTGGGCGCCTTTTCCCTTTCTTCTCCTTATGCCCAGTGTATTTTTTGTTCCTTTCCGAATGACGAGATTCTTTCTTTTCATGAGGAACAGCGTGCAAACTTTTTTTGGAATGAGAATCTTTCTTGCTGTAACGAGTTTGCTTCTTTTCATGGTGATTCCCCATTTTGCTAGCACTTTCACCTTCATGGGACCCTTTCTTTAGGTGCATCGATTTCTTTGCGTGCAGCTCCTTCCGTCCACTTTTGTTTTCCTTGTTGTGGATATTGACCTTTCCATCGTGATGGCGGTTTGCTTCATGATGGCTCTCATGGTGCTTTTCTGTTTGACGAGATTCCAGTTTTCCATGGTGGTTACCATGGTGATCCGTGAAGCTAAGGCGTTTTACACGAGCCAATTGACGTTTATTAGCGACTGGTTGGATAAAGTCCCTCCTCTTGCTCCTGATAAGTAAACGACCTGAGTTGCTGTCATGTACAAGTTTTGCCAAGCGTTTGGCACGAGCCATGTTAGCTTCCTTTGCAGCTTCCATAATATCCAAGCGTTTGGCACGGACAAGAAACTTTTGCGAAGAAGGAACATTTTCAAGTCTTTTCGGTCTCGACAGTCGAGGTTCAAAAGGAAAGCCAGTTTTCTTCACTCTGTGATAATTCTGGTCAATGTGGAAATGTTGAACAGTTTCACCTGGGCTTAGTGCCGATCCCTGGAAAGAAAGAAGAAAATAAATTGAAAAATAATATTTGCTTAGTGCATAAGAATATAATTAACCAACCAATTTCAGATGTAAATGCATATCATTGGGCACGAAAGAATCATTTGATGAGTGACGGAGGATGTTTTTGATTAGAAGTTGTCATGTGACGTCATTTCCTGCTGATATATTTTTTTGTTTAGTTTAATGCAATGGAGAGAGAGAGAGAAATTAATATTAGTGGTATTATTAGTTATACTTTATTGTAATCCGCGATGTGAGCTTACGTAAAAAACAAAAAAAAAACAAAAAAAAAAACTATATTTAATACTATCATGTACTTGTAAAATCCGGGGAATAGATAAATTAGCTGACAATTTGGAAAAAAAAAAAAAAAAAAAAAAAAAAAAAAAAAAAGAGAGAGAAATATAGTTTTCTTTCTTTTTCATATACGAAACGAATTATTTTGGGCCAGGTGGAAATTTGACAAAATGGTCGCAGTCATAACAAAATGTCAGGATTTCTTTGATGGGATCATGTAGCGTTAGATCCTCAACAATTATGCCTGGGAATTGAAAACCTAAAATGATGTAATCGAAAGAAAGAAGACAAAAAGTCATTACGTCATGTGAGCTGTTGATATTTCATTCGTCGAGCCATGACTACCCGCAAATCGTGTGGGTGGAAAATAATCTCATTAGTCAAAAGCTTTGAGTCGGCTAGATCCCCCGAGAGGATTGGGGATAGTTATAAAAATGGAGACTCAGCGAGAAAAATGAGAGTTGGCTGGAGAGTTTCTGAAATTGCAGTCGAAATGAACCGATTGTGGAAAAGGTTCCCAACTGGGGAGCCAGGACCACGGCTGGTCGCCTACCACAGAACTCGTGGCTAAAGAGTTCATGTCGAATGAAGCCTGCCGCCGATTAACTTAATGATAAATAATGCGCCTCCGATAGGAATCCCGAAAGAACATTATTGTTTTAAAAGTTATGTGGAGAATTGAAATTTCTGATTCCTCGTTCGCTCTACTTCGGTAAATTCGGCTTTAATGAAAATTTGAAGAGCTCTGATTAACGAAACTTAGAAAAGACATTTTTATTTGAGGATTGAAAGTTCTGATATTTTGAAAACGAACTCCCTCTCTCCGTTGTAAGCTGGCATTCCGACAACTGCATTATCTGCTCCTGTAACTAATAATATATGTTTTTTTATAAAGACTTTATTCGTAACTCTCCAGGCGTCTTCGTCCTTATTCATTTATTTAATTTTTTTTGGTGCCGTGTTTATTTTAACCACAAGTTTAAAATGATATATATATATATATGAATGTATCATCCTCAAATTTGGAACACGCTTTTTGAGCTAAGGGCTATGACAGTTAAGTCGAAATGGCACTAAATATTTGCTGAAAAGAAATATAATTTAAACAAATGGTTATCACTGGCATAACGCCTGGAATTCTCTCTCCTTATTTTGCTTGTTTGCTTGTTATGATTTAAACATCAAGCCATTTTATTTTTTTAGTTCAGAACTAAGCTGTGAACAAATCATTTTTAAGGTAACGGGTTTAATTTTTACTTGCTTCCGTTCTTCCAAATGTACTTCCATTTTATTCCTACAAAACTGAAGTTTTGAAACAGACTATTGTATAGCGATCAGATTTGTCTTAAATCGTATGATAGAAAGCAGAAAAGATCAAATTGTGTTGGCACCATTTTTAAAAAAAAAAAAAAAAAATATATATATATATATATATATATATATATATATATATATATGCTCTATCTGTGTTCACAGATGCCCGAATCTGCCATTGGTGAACATTTGTTGACTATAAAGGAATGAGGTGACGCTTACTCTGCAGATCACTTTTCTGTTTTGCACAGAGGGCATTCTCCATTCCACCTCATTATCTTGGAGGCTTTGATAACACAGTCAAACCCTCCTTCTTTGTGCAAACAAAAGGATCTCAAGCTCCAATTAGATTTATTCGGGTCTCTTGGTGAAGGTTTATGATAAGGACATTTTTCACTCCCCACTTTTCTGAACATTACCTATTTTCCCCCCCTGAATTTTGAATTTTCTTCCGACAGATCTATCATGGGTATTTATTGTATGAAAAAACTATATATATATATATAGTGTGTGTGTGTGTATTTAGGTAGCATTATTTCATTGATGCATGTTTCATTAAATAATATAGACAAGTTTTGTCTATTTTATGTAAATTCTTTTCATATCGTCTGATAAGCTTAATAGCATTATCGTTGAAAGAAGAAAGAAAATCCCAAAATTGATACATGTTTTTTTTTTATCTTTTCTGAGCTTTCAGCTTACATCAGCCATTATCAAAGATGACAATTATACTAAGTGTATTAATCAGTTCGCGGACGAACAATAGTAGTAGTCGTCTATTTTGTTTGCACGGAAGATTTTCAAAGCAACGACGAACACGTGCATGCGTGCTGGAAGCGAAAATTGCACTATAGCTTGTGACGTCACACATGACCACGCGAGAGTGGGGGCGAGAAGTGTTAAGTATGGAAATCCATTAGGATAACAAATCGCTTCTGTTATCTATTATAAGCAACGATAATAAACAGAAAAATAATAAACAAAAATAAAACCTACAAATAATATAAGAAAAATAAAAGTACATAAAACACCCTGTCACGACAAAAACAGAAATAATACAGCCACTAAACAAAAAATAAAATAAAAAAAATAAAAAATAAACACATGTAAAGCCCACAAACACAAATATAATAAAACCCAACCATGACACAAAAAAACATCAGGCAGGAAAACATACCAACACATTAAGAAAAGGTTAAACAAGAAAGGTTCAAATTCAACAAACATCTATTCACGCATACATTTAAAATAGCAATAAATTAAACAAATACACAATAAAAAAGAACAATAAAAAAATAACCAATCATAAACAAAAAGGAAAAGAAGAATAACCAACCAAAAAAGATCACTCCCACAATATTACACTATATTATATATAAACAAGAAAAAACCGGGACTTAATGTCAAACTGCCATGACGAGTGAGAACATCATAACAGAGCCTTACGAAACTTTAAAGGCAACATGAAACTAATGTATTAAAGAGACAAACTTTGTACCTATATATATATATATATATATATATATATATATATATATATATCTGTTTCAAATTATTTTCGAGGCAGTGAGTAGAAATAATTTGGGATTTCAAATGCAGATTTAAGTTTAATTGTGCTTTTGTTAACTTTTTACTTATTTATTTGTAATTGATTACTTAATTATTTGTTGTTGATTATTATTATTAAATTTAATTGTATTTATGTGTTCATTTGTAATTTGCTTTAATTATTTAGATTTTTTGATTATTTTAATTTATTTTTTCGATGTTTGGTTATCTTATTTGTTTAGTTTAAAGTATTAGCTTTATCTAAAGTGTATTACATTATCTGTGTTGTATATAATGCATAAATTTGCATTTTTCATAGTGGCATTTTACAAGTTATTTGTATTTAGTTTTCGAATTTTAAGTATCATAGTAAAAATTTGTTTTGTTTCGAATCTGCATTTTACGATAACTTCTGATCGTTTATTTAGTAATTTGTACTGGTCTGGAAAGGTGAGTAAAGCAATTTGTGGAAGGTTAGTATAGCAATTTGTGGAAGGTTAGTATAGCAATTTGTGGAAGGTTAGTATAGCAATTTGTGGGACGGTAACGATACCAATTGTGAGTCTAGGAAAGTGACTATAGCAATTTTCTCTCCTAGACAAAGTTTACAGTTTTTTGTTTTGTAAACTGATGATGTTTTCCTTATTTTCCATTAAATTTTGATGCAATTTGTTTTTGATTTCCTTTATAAATTCAGAAAACATTGTGTTGTTTGCGTATTTACTATTTGTAAAGGATGTTCTGTGTGTGTCATTTTCTGTTTCTTGTTTCTAGTCAAAACACATAGGACCTGAAGATAACGATGAAGTATGGAAGAGACTGTTGTTCGTCTTAGTGTTGGCCCCAGTGTAGGTTCAAATTAGTTTCATATATATATATAAAAGATCACATGAAACATTATATAAAAAACACTTAACCACATCAGTCTGTCTGTCATTTTTAACGAAACTTGCATAAAAGAAGAACTGCTGCCTAAATACACAACATTCGAATTCGATTCTATTGGAGAAAAAAGACAAATCAAAAAGGTTTGGCTTAAGAGAAATTGATATTTTTTCTTCAAGACGGAATTGTTTTAAAAAACAATTGACGTATCCATTGCGATATCGTTACGTCTTCTTTCGTTCCTGCAGCATTATTTTATAGCTAAATGATTGATTGCAAATACTTGCCTGTCCCCTACAGAGGACTTCGTTAAACTCAATTCATCATTCAAAATATTAAAAAATATATCTGTGTGATATAATCTCTTTTTTTTTCAATAATAAAAGTCGCTCTTTAAGAAATTAAAGTTGAAAATCTAACAATGGTAAAAATGTATTGCTTAAATAATGCAGATTATTATTTTCAATTTAAGGTTTATCTAAAATAATATATTTCTATGAAGTTTGTTTATTTCATAAAACCATAACACTTCCGCGAATAAATGCATTTTATATTTGATAATAACTGTAGAATTCTCATGGATTTATAGTTAATGATAATTACAAAAAATGACGGGAAAAGGTTAACAAAGATTGCAAAAATGGCGAGAAAAGGTTAACGAGGATGCCAACGATGGTGGACAAGAGTATAACGATGATTGCAACGATAGGAAGTAAGGGTTAAGGAGGAGTGTAACAATGGCTGGAAAGAGTTAATGAGGATTACACCAATGGGTATAAAGGATGAATGAGAATTGCAATGATGGCGGAAAAGGTTTAATAATGACGCCCGTGATAATGAAAATGTCATCAGATTGCTAGACAATCGGTTTGCAAATGTCAGTTGGCTATGCAAAATAGTTTCTTCGCACACGTCTGCTCAGTCATTTATCATACTCCTAGAAAAGATGAAAAATATGTATGAAAATGAACGTTCGGTGCCAGATGTTAGTTCAATGTTTGGGAAATTAGTTTGGAAGTTAAAATTTTAAATCTTTGAGATTTGATAAGACATGCAATATAAGAACCTAGAATTATGACAATCAAAAATTTAATAAATAATCAATATTTCTAATGATGGTTAATAAGCTTGTCTTGCTGCAGACAATTATCAGATGTAACAAAATACAAATTATTTTCCCAAGCCATTAAAGACAAATTTTTACAGAAATAAGTAGTTTTTGTTTTGCAACAATCTGTGAAATGCTTACTTTAGTATATAATTTTCTTTTGCACATAAAACTGAGAAACATTTCTAAATGCACCAAAATATTTCCAATTCTTTTAAGATCACTAATGTGGATGATTGTGAGAAGGTCTACCGGAAATAAGAGACCTGAAAGGAGGCTATGACTCTTTTGTCTATTGGCTGAAGTAGGGATGCGATCTTAGACATAGTAAGAGAAAGTTTAAGTTTATAATATAAAAAAAAAGTTTTATGACAGCCGGTTTGTAATAAGCATGAGATGTTCGTAAGTCCGGTGTTCTTAATCCGGGGTCGAAATGTAAATATAATAACAGAATCAGATCTTTATAGTTTCCATGAAGTTAAAGAATTCAAGAATTGAAAGTTTCTTCAGGAAAATTACTTGGGGTAGAATAGGAGTGAACATAAACTGCCTACTGGAACCATTTACGATTTGTTGGCGACATTTTACTAATATAAGAATCATCGGATGAGTCAAGAAATGCTAAAACATCTTGACGAGAGAAAGTCTCAAAGTAGTTTTAAAAATGAAGAGAAATAAAAACATGGCATTTGAAGATGTAAAGAAGCCCATAAGTAAATACAAATTTAACGATAAGATGGAAAGCATTTATAAAAATAAAAACAAAATGAAAAGTACGTTGACAATATGCTTAAAAGGCAAATTATATATAATGAACGCGTAATGCCAGCGATGATGAATAAAAAAGAAACATGGAAGTAAATAAAGTGGCTCGAGAAAGAAATGAAAAATGGCCGAAGATCAATGGAAAGAGCAATGCTAGAGACGAACTCTAAGGACCAAAAAGAGGTCAACATGGGTGTGGTGGTGTTTTAACGTAACTGAAGACGGAAACAAAACCTCTTTAATAGGCTTTACAGAACTAATTTCGCAACACAAGAGCATGCAGTAAACGCAAGAGCAGGTAAACAAAATGCCGAAGAAAGAAAAGAACTCAGCCTTTTTAAAGGAAAAGGAACGTGTGCAAAATCACGTGCAATAGAAATTTTTACGAAAATATAACAATCTCCCCCCACTAGTAAGAGAGATTGCAAGGTGGGTGTATATATTATTTTATTTATTTTATTTATAAGTCCAGTCGCTGAACTGGTCTACGAATCCTGCTAGACCGCCGCGGGGGCAGTTCACTATTCGACTGGCACTGGCAGGTCTCTGGGAAGGCTGATTCTCTATTTCCTCCGCATTAAGTGTAGTGTCAACTGGACTTGTTTCAATCAAACGGGCCGGGTCTGCATTTGCAAGGTCGGGTCGAGTATTCTCAGCAGGACCCTGATGTTCATCAGAGCGTGGAAAGCGAGCCAAATGTCTTAGCGTCACTGAATCCTCCCGGCCGTCATCATGCCTTATTCTTGCATGAGTAGGGTTGGCCTCGAGGAGTTCCACCACCTCTACGATCGGGTCATACTTGCTCCTGTTGCCAAACCGTTTCAGCAGTACCCTTCCAGGTTCGCAGAGCCAAACAGGTAAGGCAGTACCGGTAGAAGAGCGCCTTTCAAATTTGAACAAGCGTTCGTGGGGAGTCACATTTGTACTAGTGCATAGTAGGGAACGAATAGAAGTTAAAACATCGAGCAGAACGTCCTGCCAAGCACTAAGGGGTAACCGTTTAGATTCCAAGGCCAATAATATTGAGTGCCAAATAACGCCGTTGTAACGCTCGCACTGACCGTTGCCTCTTGGGTTGTATGCAGTGGTGTTACTGCACCCAACACCAAGTCTCGTCAGGAAATTTCTGAACTCCTCGGACACGAACGACGTTCCTCTATCAGAATGGATGAAAGTGGGGAGTCCAAAAATAGAAAAAATATTCGTCAAGCACTTGATTGCGGTTTGCGAAGAACAATCACGGCACGGGAATGCAAAGGGAAATCGACTGTACTCATCGATGATAGTAAATAGGTAACGACATCCTTTCGATGATGCCGGGACAGGCCCTTTGAAGTCTACGGAGAGGCGCTGAAAGGGAGCAGTAGAGCGGATTAGCGTATTATTAGTAGGGCTGGAAAATTGAGGTTTTATTTTTGCACAAGTTGTACACTCGGATGTCACGCGCCGAACTTCATCAATTGAGTATGGCATATTTTGTGATCGTATAAAGTGCCAAAAACGTTGAACCCCAGGGTGTATTAATGAACTGTGTATGGTCCTTAGCTCCTCCAAGGAGGAAGCAGCAGCACCACACACTCTCGACAAAGCATCGGCAACGGTGTTTTCACTTCCGGGACGGTGTTTTATATCGTACGAGAACGGGAGAAGCTCCATTTTCCACCGAATGATTTTATCATTTTTAATTTTTCCTCGGTTAGCTGGCTTATACATAAAAGATACGGCTTGCTGGTCTGTTATGATAGTAAAGTGCTTCCCAACAAGGAGGTCCCTCCATTTTCGGACACATTCAACTATCGCGTAAGCCTCTTTTTCAACTATGTGTAGTCGTATTTCAGATGGGTTTAATGATCGGGAAAAGAATGCTACAGGCCTATCAGCCTGTAGGAGAGTGCCTCCTATAGCTTTCTCTGAGGCATCGGTTTCAATAGTAAATGGTAGTTCGTCGTCGATAACCTTTACAGATGATTCGGCAACGTCTTTCTTAAGTTTTTCGAAAGAATTCACAACTATAGGAGGCATGGGAAATTGTTTATTTTCAACCAGGGGACGAATTTCGTGTGAATACTTAGGTATCCATTTCGCGTAGTAAGAAAACATACCAAGGCACCTCTTTAACGAATTTGAATCCGAAGGAGGAGGCATTTGCAAAAGAGGTTTCAAACGCTCAGGGTCAGGTTGAATAGTTCCGTGACAGATTTGGTATCCAAGCAAATTGATAGAACGAAGCGAAAACTTTGATTTTTCTCGGTTTATTTCGAGGTTGTATGTTGAGGCAGCCTTTAAGAAACGTTCCAAGTTAGCGTCATGCTCCTCTTGAGTTTTACCACAAATAGTAATGTCATCAATGTAAGAAAAAGTTCCGGATAACTTATTTTCAGAAATAAAGGAATTCATAAATCGTTGAAAGGCAGAAACCCCATTAGTGACACCCATGGGTATTCGTTTGAATTGATACAAACGATTTCCAGCTTGAAAAGCCGTGTAAGGCCGATCTTCGGGACAAATTTCGATCTGGTAGTAAGCTTTAGACAAATCAATCGTACTAAAAATATGATACTGGGCAATTTGGTTTACGAGATCCTCAATCCGAGGCAAAGGGTACGCGTCAAGTATTGTGAAACGGTTAATGGTTTGGGAAAAATCAACCACCAATCGTTTCTTTCTATTAGGCGACGAAGTCACAACAATTTGCGCACGCCACGGTGAATAGCTGGTTTCAATGACATCGTCTTCAAGCAGTTGAAGAATTTCTTTTTCAATAAATCGGGCATCCTCCGCACGGTAGTTTCGGGATTTAGTAGCAATGGGTCTGCAATCAGGGGTCAGGTTTCGGAACAATTTTACAGGGGCACAACTGATCCTGGTTAGCGCGCAGATTTTTAAAACTTCCTGAGATCCACCAAAAGAAATAGTAATACCCCGGTGTAGTTTCAAAAACGGCATTCCGAGTATAATGTCCATACAGGAGTCAGGAAGCACAGTAAGGTCAATCTCTTTATATTCGCAACCATTGAAGAAAACGTTCTCGGTGCAATATTCAGACAGTTTAAGGGAAACGGCGGATGATGCCATAGAAATTACGGAGTTCCGTTTTAAAGTGGGCAGTCTCATTTTTTTGACAATACGGGCACTGATAAAATTATCAGAACTGCCGGTGTCTATAAGGGCAGTTAATTTTTTCCCTTTTAACTCCACAGTTTCGGTGATAGGAGGGCAACTATCACCACCTTTAGCACGGGCCCCTATGATAGCAGAAGAAGAACGTGAATGTGTCGGTAGAGTAGAACGGCAAACTTTAGAAAAATGTCCGAGTTTACCACAGCTTCGACATACCTTATTGCGGGCAGGGCAGAGGCGGCGGTCGTCCTTAAAGTGACGTCTCCCTCCACAGTTGTAACACCTGCCACGAACAGGAAGGGCAGCAGAGAACAGTACAGAGTCACACTTCATTGGAGAATCAGTTAGAGCAGAATTTTTAGAAATACCAGTGGCCTCCTCGGCAGAATCGGTCAACACATTTTTAGTTCCAGTAATAGAAGTAACGGCGGCTGCTCCAATCTGGGTGGCATACGATTCCGCGCGAAAGTGAGCTTGTTCTAAAGCCCTAGCACATTGAGTAGCTTCTGCGAGAGTTAGAGTGTCAGTTTCAAGGAGCCTAGCACGTATCAATGAGGACCGAAGACCACGAATAAATGCATCACGGACAGATTCATCCCTGTAAGTGGTGGCCGTTACGTCTTTAAAGCAACAGTCAGCGGCAAGTCGATTCAAGGCCTGAAGGTATTGGTCGACAGACTCGCTTTCTTGTTGCAAACGCGTAGAAAGCAGATGTCTAGCATGAATAACACTTGGAGACTTGTCGTAGACACCTTTCAGTAAGTCAACAGCATGTTCAAAGCCAGAACAACCCTCGATAACGTCAGCAACAGTGGGACCGATGTTTAAATAGAGAACTTCGAGTTTATCAGGGTTTAACGAAGCAATAGTTGAGAGGTAGTAATTAAAGTTACGATACCATAATCTCCAAAGCTTGCTGGCCTGTGGGTCTGCCGAGGAAACGTCAAATTTGTCCAGGCGAATTATTTTCTCCATGAGGAAAATAGAAAATTAGTTCTGTAAATTGTGGTGGTGTTTTAACGTAACTGAAGACGGAAACAAAACCTCTTTAATAGGCTTTACAGAACTAATTTCGCAACACAAGAGCATGCAGTAAACGCAAGAGCAGGTAAACAAAATGCCGAAGAAAGAAAAGAACTCAGCCTTTTTAAAGGAAAAGGAACGTGTGCAAAATCACGTGCAATAGAAATTTTTACGAAAATATAACAAAGAACCGACAGAGATTTCGTTGAAATAATTGAAGACATAATTAATAATTAAAAGAGAAAAATAGAAGTGGGCTAAACACAGGAAAAACAGTAAAATGATTCCCAGTGGGTAGCGAGCATAGGGAGAAGAGAATAAAACGGTCACAGTGGAAACGAAAAGGATTTGAGAAGCCTTTCTTCTACAGTTAACGAGCTTCGCTTTCTGTTTATGCTGAGGATATAGTTTTCAGCATTCTACAATCTCGTCTTTTTTTTCATTAAGTTTCTAGGACAATACTTGACTTTGTGGAGATAATTTTGTCAACTTCTAAATATTTTTTGCTTTTGCACAAATGTCAGAATAGCTTAAATGAAATCATACTTGACAAACAAGAATTAATAATATCCGACAAAAAAGTCAACCCTTAATCTATCAATGTGTATGTAGATTGAGGCAATTCTCTGTATGAAGCCTTTTCTTTGGACTTTCGCCAGGAACATAAATGCATCCGTAAAGAAAAAGAAAAAAGAAGATTATCGGAAAAATTATGAACGTAAAAAGGTCGAGAAACACGTCGTTTGAAACCTTAACAACAACAAAAATAAGGATACTAGTGTAATTAACGTGGTGCATAATACTAATAATTATGACTAAATATTGAACATTTTCGGGCTGAGGAAAAGTCCATGGGAAATTCTTTTAAAATCCTTTTTATCTTTCGTTTTTTCTTTCTAATTAATGTTAAAATTAGTATTAGCGTCAGTGCAGTTAATAAAAGACTCATGGTTAATGTTTGGAGTAAATTTTGTGTGACTATATAAAAAAGAAAAACTGGGAGTTTTTATTACTGAGAGTCTTCTGAGGATATATTGGCTGTTCAGCATCATGGAAGCATCAAGTGGAGTCGGTGGATGCATCAAGTTCCACAGCGTCCTAAAAATATTCTGATAAAGCAATTAAAGTATTTTTTAACTGGCTAACAGGAATGCACATAAAGCTACTTGCTCTAATGCTCATTAATTTAGCGTTCACTTTAGCTTATCATTAAAAATGTACATGTAAAAAGCTGAAATGAGACTTAAATAGAATGTGAAGCAATTCTTTCCCTGTCAAAGCATCCCTGAACCAGAGAAAATCATTCAGAATTTTAGAGAAAAGATTTTATGATTAACGAGACAAACTAACAAACGAAACAAACGAATTCCCTGTGATAATTCTGTGTGATATTTTGTTTTTCCCAAAACCGATTATTTTAAATCCATTATTATTTATATTAAAAGTCAACAAAAATAAAACCCTTTTTGTTTAATATTTGAGGACCCTGCAAATATTGACGTCTTGGTTTATTTCTTCAGCAGAACTAATGGCGATGGAATAATATCATTTTCGAAAAAAAAACAACAAAAAACTGAATTTAGAAAAGGGTGCGAAATTAGGTCTTCAACAAGTGAAATGCGAATTTCTGTACGTAACCACATACGGTGAATTGGCGAAGCTAGTTGCAATTTCTCCATCGTTGCCAGTGATAGATACAAAATTATATCAAGTTAATTTTTCACACTCTTAAATATTGCTTTAAAAAAAAAATGGAAAAAATGGCATCTCAAAGATTTAAAATTTACCGATAAACTTCCATGTGTCAAAAGCGTTGAAAATGTCGTTTAAGAATCAATAATTGATTAAACTAATTTGAAGTTATGTAAATATTTTTATTGTATACAAAGATAAAGACAGAAAAATGATTATCAGTAAACAAAGAACATTGGTAAACGTTGTCATATGCCATGTAAGAAGGCAGAATGCATGGCTGCAAGCAAAAGGGGCAATCCAAAATGCAAGGTGCGAATTGGAGATGGCAAAATCAAAAGTACAGAAGTTAAAAATATCTGTGAAAATGTTTCAACAGATGACGGAAAAGATGAAACTGAAAGCCGAAGATGAATTGGAATAGCGAAATATGTCTTTCAAGAGCTAAACAAAGTATTAAGAAAAATACTGAACTGCTATGTAATACGAATCCTCCTATATGACAGTGAACACAGTTTCATCACATGAAGAAGAAACTTGATACAATTAAACGTGGTTCTGCTGAGAATACTTTGATCAGAGTCTGTGATCCACGAGAAAATTTTAAAGGAAATGGAAACGAAAAGAAGTTTATAGCTAGAATAAAAAAAGAAAGTTAACATTTCTACATATTTTGAGGAAAGAAGGCCCAGATAATTTGAAACTCACAAGATATACCGAAGGCAAGAAAACAGAGAAAAACATTTAGTAAACACATTTGTGTAAATGGATGGCAAAATGGGGTTTGGGAGGAATAATAAAAAGACAAACGTAGTTAAAAACTAAAAATGATAGGAAGTTGTAGAAAAGAATCGGGATCGTCCCCGTAACGAAAGATCAAAGAAGAAGAAGAAGAAGACTCTCCCAAGTCAGTATATGCGAAGCAGAAGTACCTGACAAGCTAATGTTTACTCAAATACTTCGCCTAACTCCATAATATTATAATATTCAATGTAAATGTAAACGGTGAGCGTTATATATAATCAAATACGGCGATTGCAGCTGAGTGTTTAAATGTATAAAAAATCAAGAGATCATTAGAGATAATTCCTCGGTGCCCATTTACACATCGAGTAGACAACAGGACGTGTAAACCATAGAAACATGTAGATATGTTATAGAAATCATTTGATTAAACATTTGAAAAATACAAGATTTTGCTTTTAAAGTATGCAAAGTCATGTGTATTTGAAAATTAGAAGAGATTTGTATAAAGACTTAGAAGATTTCAGGCAAAAGATTTGAAAAATGAAACTTGTAGAAATTGAATCTAATTGCTATTTTTGGTTGAATTTCTAATAAAATTAAGTCGATGGGAGGGAAAATTAATCTCTTAAAAATAATTTCTGACTGATACTTCCTATTTCTCTCTCTTTCTCATATATGTTTACTAAGCTTACATTAGTAAAATCAGTCAAATAGGAGAAAGGAAAGAAGATTATGTTGCACCAGTCTAAAAGAGGGCGGGTCTTGTCAACCTTGAAATACTGAATTGTACTTAGGATTGAATAGCATCCACTAGCACCAATGAAATCTACGCAACCACTTCAGCCATAAAGCAGGTCAATCTATATCGGCCCCGACCACAGATGCAATTGAATAGTCAAGATATCAATGTTTATTTTAAAAGATTCAAGAGATTTTAAACGAACAAACGAAGCAAAAATAAATAAATAAATAAATTTAAAAAAATAAATAAAGATAAAAAAAAAAATTCACCACAGCAGCTAACCTTAAACTTAATTAATGTTCACGCGTATAAAACAAATTTTTCAAATTCATGCAGTCGAGGCACCGAGTAGAAATGCTAATCAGAATAATTACTATGAGAATATTTATAGAAAAGACAGAGGGAAGCCATATGCTACATTATGATATTTCATTTTATCAGACTTTAATGAAAACGTATTTCAATAACAGGTGCTGAAATAATAAATGACAACTATTTTCTTATTTGGTGATTCCTACTCAATGATTCAGAATTTATAAGACATCGGGAGAAAATTTTTAAAGTTTGGATTTAAAAAAGAAAATTGGACTCGACATATAGACAAAACATATAAATTGAACATTTGTTATTCAAAAATCACTTGAACAATAAATACCTAAATAACTACATAACAGTTCGAACTCTTATTTTCTTTAATAAATCTATTTAGCGTATGAAAGAAGATCTTAGAAGCAAAAGAAGTTGTAAGGAAGTTGGGTGGAAAAAAACGTTTGACTAAACAAGCATGAAATGATTAAAGAAAATTGTATATAAGAAATTCACAAAGAAATTTGCGTGCCTTTCATTCTCTCTCTCTCTCTCTCTCTCTCTCTCTCTCTCTCTCTCTCTCTCTCTCTGTGCATATGTGCGATATCTTCGGTGATGATGCAGAATATATTCATGTGCATCCTGAGCTTGTATCCCTTGATGCCGATGACGTCATCATCGATTATATTATTAGTTGCTCCTTTTGGGTGCATAGCATAGAAATACGTCATCGAATAAAACCGAGTGCATCTGAATATTTGTCGGCTAAATCAGAGCATAAAACAAAAACGGTGTTTCGTATACAAACTGACTGACAACCTGTGCATAAAGTTTGATTCTAAATATGAGGGAAAATAGAACAAAAATAAAATAAAATAAAATAGTGAAAATAAAGAGTGTCAGACTCCCTATCTACACCGGAGCGAAAATTTCGAATTACAGAAGCTGTTGGTTGTGAGATAAGATCAATGAATGGTATGAGAAATTAAGAAATTTTTAGTTTTATATCAAAGAATGAGGTGCTGAATCAAACAATAACATTTTAAAAGAGAATGTTTTCTTTCTTTCGTGAAAAATAATGTTTTAACCTGTGTATGTAACAAGACGGATAAATTTATAAAAAGAAATTATGAAGTTGAAATAGGAAAGAAAAAAAATTGGATTGATCTCAAATGAAGAGGAAAAAATGAATGATGAATTAATAAGGCATGAAAAGGAATACAAGTGGAGAAAATGATGAGGGTGAAGAGCGTGTTTGAAGTGTAAAGAAAGGAGGTAGCGAAGTACTAAAGTCAGTTGCATTATGGTTTTAATTATAATTTAGTATTTGTCGTGGCGAGAAACTAACAAACAGAGCAGATAAATCAATAAAAATGCCAACTCGGTTCAGGTGTTATGATTAGGAAGAAGATAGTTGAAGACGTCGATGAGAAGCAGGTGAGAAAGAAAATGGAAAAACACGATAGAAAGAAATGATGGTGTTAAGGTAAAAAAAATGTTAGCTAAGTAATCACCTAAAAAGCAAAACAGGAAATATATTGATTGGTCATCATTGAGAATATCTTAGCTTTGTATCACCACAACTACTACGACTTTTGGAAGACACTCGTGAAATCTTAAACGAACAGTAAAATTTATGTGTCGGACTTAAGGAAAAGCCATTCGTCTTAAAGTGGCACGTTGTTGCTTTCGAATAAGTATTAAAAAGCAAGGAACAAATCAATCAATCCGAATTTGGTTTCCCTAGAATGCGATCGGTCATATGATTGGTTGATCACTGGGAAATCTATCAGTGAATCCCTTTATTGATCGGCCATGTTACTAAAAACGGCCTCTTTCCTGGCATCCATTCTCGTTTGTCTTGAAGATATTGAACTGACGAAAATAGGCGTTCATAGTTAAAAACGAAAAATGCATTTTATTTACTTGTACTATATGTACAAGTAAATAAAATGCATTTTTCGTTCTAAGCTTGTGTATTAAATTCATTCATACGCCTCACCACTAAGAGTGATGGATCACCCCAGATACTACAACCGTTGGAAGTGATAGCGAAGAAATTATTATATTTAGTTAATTGGGCAGAATTTTCACCATAACTGCATTGAAAGAATTAAACAATATTTTTGATGCTTTTACAAATACTTTTAATGTAATATTAACTAATGTTGTATTTAAAACCGTTTAGAGATTTAGTTGCAATGATTCCGGGATTCAGCGTCTATTATAAAGTGATAGTTTTCAAACTATTCTTAAAGATTTTAATTCTTTTAAATACCTCACTATTATGGTCTTGTACACGACCGAGAACTACTCGTCTCGTTAAACATGACTAGTGGTCTTTAAGATAAAGACGTTCTCCGTTGTGTGGGTATTGATAAAACTGGCCTAAATTAAATAAAGGCCTATACAGTTCTCAGATGTTTTATTCCAAACTGGGTGAACTTTTCATGAACATAAACAGTTTCAAAAGTTTTGTTTAAATTTGTTTTGTGGGTTCAAATCGAATTCTGTATCACTTTTTTTTTTATCTTTGAAATTTCTTTTCTTGATAAAGTGTTTTGATAAAGTTGGAGGAAATCATTATGTCGTAAATCATGAGAAATTATTTGGAATAAAGCCAACCCTGGTTTATTTTGTAGGTTCATGCAAAGAATGGTGGTTGTAGTGGTGGTTGTAGTGGTGGTGGTGGTGGGAGCGCATTTCTCTAAGTTATTTTTATTTGTGCCACCAGGGTAATTACCACACGTAAGGTTTTCCATCGAGACTGCACATGGAAATGCAGATAATAAATTAGACTGTTTACACATTAATCCCGCAGATGCAATATCGACGTTTATCGATGCAGATCTATAAACAAGCGATGAATATCTAAATGAGCACAAGTCAATAGATATAAATAAATGTTCATCGTTTGCCGTAAACATAAATGGAGAGTCCAGCCGGTGATCCCAATCTCAGAAAATCAATTCATTTGGTTGGCGAGATTCCATGTTCGAAGCATTGATCATTTGTCACTGGTTTGGATTTTATAAAAAATCACGGTGACAATCAATGTGCTAACATGAAATAAGTCATGTAAGATTTTATTATCAGGCAAATCATTGTTTTCATAATAAAATTGGTATTAAACAATTGATGTATGTGAAATTTTCAGAATATACTTATATAATAAATATACAATGTGAATTTCAGTTGCATTTTTGTTAGAAATATTTAATGTATCTTATTTGGTGGCGTGAGATATTATACAACTTAAGGAGTTTTAAACTTAATGTAAATAAATATAAATAATAGTTATTTGCATGTTTTTTTAATTATTTTACTATATAACGATTGTCCTTGGTTGTAAGAAAGTTAATAAGCTTAAAAAGAATGAAGATCTTGTAAAGTTGATGAGAACACAACATTGGAAATTGCTAAAACGTTGAACTGAGACCAAGTGACAAAAAATCAGTTGTGAACATTGACAAGAGAAGAGCATGAAAGAATCAGACTGATCATCAAGAAAGCATTTGAAGAAGTTGATATAAGCAGTCCGAAATGAGTCCAATGTTAGATCTGAAGAGACGTCCGCAGCCACTGCATGTTAAGGTAGAGGGGTTCAGGTAATGAAGGGCTCTGACATATCTCTGGGTTCTTTTCCTCAATTCTATTTGTCTTCTGGTCTTTTCGAAGGATGTTTCTTTTTTTTTTTTTTTTGGACTGTTCTTCTCCACTTGGTTCTTCCTGCAGACCCCATCCTTCAATTGAACGGATCTTTTTCTGTCTTCAGCAAAGTGTTTTTGAACTGATTCTTGAATCGAATACGTGGCGTTCCACGTAGTCTCTTGCCAAACGTGAGCTCCGAGAAGAGGAGTTATTTTAGATAGGCGGATGTGTGGCATTTGTGCAAGGTGTCCGGCTCATCGAAGTCAATGGTGAGCCCTGATGGTTTCTAGGCAAGAGAACTTCGTTGTTCGTGATCAGGTCCTGCCATGTGTTCCGCAGGATTTGATGAAGTTTAATTTGATGGAATCATTCAAGTGTGCAGTTGTCACTTTGGTAGAGAACACAGGCGTAGAGAAGAGTCGAGATTACAAAAGCTCGATAGACCCTGAGCTTGGGGGGTTTGTGTTAGCCAAGATTGCTGAAGACACTTTGAATAGCTTCTCGTATACTGTGTGGGCGGCCTTGATTTCGTTATGGACGTTTTTTCAGCGGATGCATTTGATGTTAGTTCGCTATCAAGGTATGGAAATTGTTATATAAATACATCTTGAAAAATTTACCAGTGATGATTAATTAATATGAATTTTATCGTGAAACAAATTGATTTGAGTAATTAAATCTGATTTAGTATAGGTTCTCAGGGTCTGATACTTTAATCTTTAAGATACTTTAGTGGACAATTTTTTCTTTTAATATAAGACAGGTCGAACTAGGTTGCATTGTATAACTAGTAAGATAAATCCATGATCTGACCGCATCCTGTCAGTTACAAGGCCCTGGTTAAGATAACAGGCGAGAAATCAGCGAAAAGAGATTTATGAATTTTTAAAGAACATTAAAAATATGAATGAGCGTCCGTTATTTTGTCAATCATTCACTTTGACGTAGATTTACCCTATTTTGCTTGTTCTGGGCTACGATAATGAGGCATTCTGATTACCGTTCTTCTCTCGAAGTTTTCTCTGCGTAATCACGTTTGGGAGATTTTGTATCAAAGATTCAAACTATTTTAAGATCAAGTTGGATTGCTTTTCAAAGAAGAAGTGAAAAAGCTGGCGATCAAATGACGCTAAAAGAATTGGTTATCGACAGAGCACCAAAGTTAATTCGCATTAAGTCTAATCAATACTTAGATGGGTGACTCTTTAGGGACCCAAAGTACTGTAAGCAGCGCGTGGCCTTGTGTCTTACCAAACTCAACATAATAAATAACAAGAGGCCTAGCGTAAGTTCTTTGTCATTAGATAATTTTAAAAGCAATATTTTTGTGGTATTCAGTCTATTTGTTAATAATGTAAATGAATGGGGATTTATTAAGCTTAGCTTATTTTGATCTAAGTGAGGATCGAGACCACAATGCAGCAGTAACTGTCTACTAAACTGACAACTTCCTATTCACTATACGACTACGATGAACCATCCTATTATGGAATAAAGAGGGGAGATCAGTTGAGAAAATATTCATACAAAGTAATAACTATATTCAAAGATTTATTTAATTTTTCAAATTCACAATGACGCCAGTCAAAAAGTAATAACGCCATTTGATATAATCTCTTTAGACAAACTGACAAACACAAACGCTCATTTCAAGCAATGATTACTGGTGTTTTTGCGAAAATATATGGATATGATGCCAAAACGAAGGCACTTTCCTTCCAGTGAGCAAGTCAAGGTGAAAAAAGACACTTGCATGTCAATTAGAAAGCAAGAAGTTGCTCCAACTTAAATTATTTGTTTTTGAAAGGTACGAATTATCAAAATAAATATTTGCTAGGATAAAACCTGTTTAAGATAATATTATAGCTTTTTTTTATCTCTTTAACATCTTGGTATTTGTATGGGGTGTGTTGGTGAAGCGATAAAGTCAAAATGTCACAGGTTTGAAAAACACACTCACACACACAGATATATGTGTGTGTGGGTGGGTGTGTGTATGCGTGTGTATACCCTCCATATATATATATATATATATATATATATTTCCATGGGTATGCACACATTTATAAAAATGTCAGGCGTTTGTAATATGCACCTGATGATTGTGTAGTGTATGAAACTCCGAGTCGTGCCACTGACCTAGGATAGTATATATATATAAGAGAGAGAGAAAGAGAGAGAGAGAAAGAATCCCAAACTAGTTTCTTCTTATGATTACATTTGTCGTTTTCTTTGCTTCGTAGTGAATCCCAGCTTATTCAAGGTTACTCCTTATGTTGACTCATTCTCATCCTTCCGAAAATACCCAAAACATATGAACTCTGATCCATTTTTGAATTTGTTTGTAAATCGTCTTGTTTTCTTATATTTCGCACAATTCTTCAAAACAAGATGGCTGAAAATTGAAATCCTGCTGAGATCAAACAATAAAAAGTTTGGAATGAAGTTATTGCTTTTTAAGATCCTATCAGTTCAACAATACATTTCATTATTAAATATTAATATTCCAGTTAATAATGTCATAACTTGATTATAGTAATTTCGACTTGTTTAATTTATGTGGATATTTGTATAAAATATAATAAATATTCAGGTGTCAAAGACCTACCATGTGGTCGAGGTAGATGCAGATTATTTACATCGAAATCAGTGGTTAGTTTCAAACAAGGACAAAATTCAGGATTGCCGCAGCATAAGCTTTTTATTCTATTTTTTATTATACTGGGTTAAACAGAAATTGGTAAGAAAACACGTAACGCTATCCGATATACATAGGTACACTAATACATGTGTAGATTAATAATGAAAAAAGCTTTTATTTCATACACTAAATATTTACTTTGTCAACATAATCTGTTGCAGTTTATTCAATGTGTTTTCATAAATTACATAGATCGAATATTTTAAAGGGAAAATTTCAGATCAGAATTTAGTTAATAACTGTGTTAGATTACACAGTAATTGATTCCCTATCGTTCATGTTTTTGAACTTGTTAATATATATTTGTAGATGAGAAACAGCCCCACAAGTTTTGCTGTACGATCTTAAAATGCATTTCTTCCTTTGTACGTTTGTCGATTATTGGAAACTTTTTGCAACGAGTCAGAGTAAAGGAAAGCTCATTTTACATGAAGTAACGACAGTAAGCGATTTCTCCAACTGATTCTTTCCCTTTGAATGGCGTCACTGAAGCAGAGTTCCTGTTCATTTCCTCGACAGCAAACACAAAAACAGCGTTGAATTCTTTTCTATTGGTTTCTATTGATTCATTTATAATCGTGACATTGAAGTACAAACGCAATTTCACACAATTTTATTAAACTTCTCTCTGTTAATCTTAGTGTAATTAATCGGAAAATGATTAAAATTTTCGTGGAATAATCCCGAAATTTATGTATTTATAAAATGAAAGTTCAAACTTTGAAAGGTGTGATTATAACAACGTAAAGACAATTCTAATGGGCTTTTGCCAAATTTTGAAAGTGAAGATCCTGCTCAATGGCAGACACATTTGAAAGAAAAATATAACACGAATGTTTTTGCTTTACAGAGGAAAGGCTTGAATATAATGTAAATAGCTTTGACGTCCTGAAACGACGTACGCCATGTTTTTTGTTCGGAATGATAATAAGCTCAGGGACATCGAAATATTGATTGGGTTAACACTTCAACTGCAAACTATTTGCAAGAAGGCAAATAAAAGAAAAAAAAAAGATGACAATGAAAACAACTTTAGTGCAAATAAATTTAATTTAATTTAATTTAGTGAGAAAAAGATGTAAAATTTCGTGAATTTGTAACGCATTGTTAGAAATGTTGTTGTAGGAAAGCATTCGTTCAAGTAATTGACACAAGCAAAACAAATAAAAATTCACAGTGAATAGTGCATTATGGGTAGTGAATGCTGATAGAATACCAAGTGTGTAAGTATTGATTCACACACACACACACACACACACACACACACAAGTGTATACAGAATTGAACATATCCTTTGATTAAATAACAATCTTCTTTAACCCGTTATATTCTCACGGCTGATCCGTACGGTGTGGTTTTGTTAGTGAAAAACAGGACAAAATGAGAAAGACAAATTTCCTTTCTGCAACAATCATTGTAACCTATTTATATTCTCTCGGAAGAAAATATCAGAAAATTAAATACTAACAAAAAAAAAAAAAACTTCTCAAAATTAGTAAAAAAATAAGACAAAATTAAAGAAAAAAAAACAAAAAACGATAATGTGAAAAAGAGTTATCCGTTCTTCCTTCAAATTCAGGCAAAAGTTAATGAATTGATTCTTTTTTAGAATTTTCAAAAAATAAAACAACGTGTATGATAAAAATGAATTCTACTTTAGGGAAAAATATCAAGAATGAAAAGTAGGATTATTTTATAAAACTGTTTTAGCAACTCTTACCGGGTCATTTGGTTAACGATCTGGATTCATGGATCATTGCTGGTGTAGTGCGTTTCATTTATATTTGTGATTGCGTAAACCATAGCATCTAATGTGCCTACTTCGTAATAAATATGTCGATTTCATGTTCAATGATTTCAAGCCAGTATTTCGAATGCTTATGAGGCAAATTACAGTGACTTGAATATTGAGTCAATACGCGTGTTGTACTATCGTTAGTATTTAGTATTCTCCTCTGCCCCCTCAATCACGTCGAGTTGTGGTTGTGGAGGGAGGCACAAATGAATGGGTTGCTCTAACAAATCTAAACTTGTCTAATTATTTTTTAGCCTTATCTAACAAGTTCTTGGATAGAAATGTTCTTTAATTAAGAATATGTCATTCCAAAAAGCACATCCTTTTGACTCGGTGGTTTGATGACTTGTTTCAAACATTCTTACATTTGTGTCTTCAACAAAATCTCTGAATTGGAGAAAAGACGATGAATTGACGCAACGTAAAGAAATTGCTGAATGTATTGAAATCAATATTCTTTTCTTACAAGATGCTTGCCTCTCGTCAAAGAACGTTAACAATGAAATTTTCAACAAAGAAACGAGCAGAGATGTCAATCAGCCAGAAAAGCCGAACTTGTACATTTCAGCTAGATGAACAATAGCGAAGTGACGTTATGACAAGTGCGTTTTGCATACAGGTTGCTTTCACAAATCTAAGCTTTGCGTCAAGAAAGTTTGTGCAATCGAAAGCATAACTTTTCAAAAGAATTTACTCACTGCATATTCATATCGAATTAAAAATAATATCTAGTTAATAAATTCATTTTTTTGTATGGGTAGGTTTTGAAAGGCTATCACAATGCGTTTAGTGGAATAAAGGAAGGTAAAGAAGGTGTTGGGTATTACCTATTTATTATTCATTAATATTTCGAGATCAAAATCTCATCTTCAGAATGGTAGGAGAGCTTGTTTTCACAACCGCTCGTGGACTGTGCCTTTCAACCTTTATTCTACTAAACGCATTGTGATAGCCTTCAAAACCTACCCACACACCTAATATACACAATGCTTCAAGCAAATTACAAAACTCTCTTTTTTTTATTTTTGAATTATTGAAATGTATAGAACACCGTTCTTTGAACTCTTATTCTTTGATTAAGTGCAAAATATTTCAAGCAGAACTTTCACATTGTATTTAAGAAAATGATATTTGCGTCTTAACTAATGTGTAGAGTTTATTTTTTAAATTTTTTTTCATAAAGGAATAGTACGCTTTGATAAATAGAAAATAGGCGAAAAATGATCTCATGGTAGATTGTACTTTGCGAGTGTTCAAAATGAACTGCAAGCATTCTTTCAGGTCAGAACAGCTTCTCCATTGAAAAACACTTATATAAGTAAATAACAAATATAAGTTAAACTAAAATTGATGTTTTTTCCTTGCATTCTGGGTTATCAGAATTCTGTGAAATTTCAGGCTGATTGCCAAATATAAGATTTATGTATTGGTGATGGTTAAAGAATGTTGATGAAATGATTCATTATCTGTGCTCTAGATAAGTTCATGTATATATGATAATTAAATATGATTATTCAAACTAGAAATTTACCCAAAATATCCAGAATAGAGTACAGGCAAATGGTCAAGTTTCAGGATTAAACGAATTAAATTCTTCATTTAAATTTTTTTTTGCAAATCCAATTTTAACGATCGATTAGAAAAAATAACTTAAGATTCTATTCGAGAACCAATTATTTTATTTGCATCTCTGAATATTCCACGGAATTCGAACTCCTAACGCTTTCTATGTAGTCGTGGAGACAATTATTCCGAGTCACAATTGCGTATTGTTTAAATATCATCTTCTCTGTCTTTTAGTCGATTAGACATTGGTAGAGACATTGAAAACCTAATTCACACATTTTTTTCTCATCTGTCTTACAGCTTATGAATAAACCGAGCAAAATTCTCAGCAAGTTGAATAAAGATGTTTTTGCTTAATCAAATGTCCATACAATATCATATTTATGATATTTTTTGGTCTAAGTGCGTATTTTTTTAGTTGGTTTGCTGAATAATGTGTCCCAGATTCGAAACAATTTCATTTGATATTGTTATCGCTAACTGGACCAGTCATTATCCAAGTAAGGAGATCTTACTTGCCTTGAACATTCAAAATCCTCTTCTCTGAACACAAACACCGAACGCTGATGCTATAAAGAAATATACAACTATTTTAGCCATGAAACACTAGTTAAACCAATTTTTATCTTCCTTAGTGAAGAGATATTCATTTGGCACCAGGGATCAGTGTTCACATTGAAGTAAAAGTTAAAATTGTGAATTCTCATTTCCTGACTTGGAAATGAGAATTCGAAATTCTCTCTTCTCTTGGAAGTGTGACATAAAATAATCCTCTTAAAACAATCTTCCCACTTCAATCTTTCGAATTGTCTTTGCAACGGATTAATTAAACGCTCGTTTATAGATTTACAATTAGTAATGCAGAAAATAATGAGTGAATGTATTCAACCTCCTTTGTAATCGGTTAAAATATGCATCGAATTCTTTGAATTTAACGTGTCACCTTATTGGAACTGGAGCATTATTTTAATAATCATTATTTAATGTTCTGAAAAGTAAGCATTTATGTTCATTGAACTGTAAGTCTTCTGAAACGTGAAACCACTGCTACATAGTAGAATTGTCAGTGAAGGAAAACTAAATAACAAAGACAGTTTGTAATTTTATGCCAGGCAAATAATAATTTAGTAAATAAAGCATAAAGAATAAGTTCTAATTAAATTTTCGATTAAATTTGTCGATTTATTAAAATAAACATTCCCTGCTTCAGCAGCTCATGTCTTTCACGTGGGTCATGCAAAATTCAACCTTTGTTTAACAATAGACTGGTTTTATGGAAACATTTAGTTCAGTTAATAATGTTATGCTTGGTTACTATAGCAATATCTGACCACCTGATACCATAAATAGCAATCACATTAACTGCCATTGACTCACAATAAATAAGGATTGAAGCCTATAAAGCAATAATAATAAAAAGCGTTCATGGAATCAGACTGTTTGTTCTGTAAAAAGTGGAAGCTTTTCGCAGTAGTAGTTAAACCTATTTATCACAAATTGTCATAAATATTAGCATTGGGTGATAGACATTGTTTTTTTAGGGAGCGGTTATGATGAGGTCACTTACTGGTAGCCGAGAAATCCCCAACTTCAGTAGTGGAATATTTGGAGAAATATTTTACACATAGTTGAGTACATTTGAGAGATTGATGCAAATATCCTACGTTTAATTATATACCGTTGGCTTTTAATAACATTTTTAGTTCGACTTGCATTTATCAGCAATTATACCGAGTCTTTATTGTATAGCATTTAGTCAAGAAACTAATTGCTAAAAATGTAAAAATATCCATCACAATTAGTTGAGACAAGCCTATTGAAATATTATTGTGGAGGAAATCTGTCGTAAAGCGACTATCAGTAAATTGGTGTCGCTAAACTACGACGAGGGAACAATCCTTTTTCAGAATAAGTTTAGTAAACATATTCGGGTAGAATGCTGGAATGTTTTTTTTTTTAATCATATCACCCCGAGCAAGGCGGTAACGCCACTGATGTGCAGGGGGCTACGTAGAGTGACAAGATTGGAAAAGAGAAAGCCGGAAATCACATCCTAAACAGGAAACAAAGGATGAGCCTCTTCACCCATTCAAGAGACGTGGGTGGAGTGTGAACCGGGCGATAGTTTAGTCTATCTACCCCAATTGAAAAAAAAAATAAAAATAAAAAATTGGAAAAGAGAAAGCCGGAAACCACATCCTAAACAGGAAACAAGGGATGAGCCTCTTCCTCCGTTCAATAGATGTGGGTAGAGTGTGAACCGGGCGATAGTTTAGTCTATCTACTCCAATTGAAAAAAAAAAAATGAAAATAAAAGATTGGAAAAGAGAAAACCGGAAACCACATCCTAAACAGGAAACAAGGGATGAGCCTCTTCACCCGTTCAATAGATGTGGGTGGAGTGTAAACCGGGCGATAGTTTAGTCTATCTACTCCAATTGAAAATAAAATAAAAATAAAAGATTGGAAAAGAGAAAGCCGGATCAATATTGAAATTAATTGGGGATGTATTTATAATAAATATTATTATTTTATTAACGTCTCGATTCATGCTGCTTGTTTGTGCACCAGACAGATTTAGAAAAAGGCATTTTGATAGAACTCAAATAAAATTATAAATCAATAAACAAAAACAAAATTAGTCAAACCATCAACGTAGAGTTTAGATCCAGGCTTATACATTCATGATTTAATGTAAATGCAATCAGGATAGACGTAACCACAAAGTTGACACTAATTGTTGTTCAGGGAAGTTTTGTCTCTCTTTCTCTCTTACATATACACACATTTTATTCGTTCACATAAAACACAATAGATATTCGTACATACTATTTTTCATGTAATAATCCTCAACATCTCCATAAAATTTTAAAACTCTGGCAAATTGCCAGTCTTTTGTATTTGATTCTTCTGGCAACGTAGTGAGCATAGTGTTTTCTGTTCATTTAAACTTGTAAAAACGCCATGATTTATTTATATTTTAACTTATTTTAAAATCGTTGATAAATGAAGAGTGATTTCGCAATTGCGTTATATTTCATCTGTCATCTTTTAGTGGCACGTGTAAAACTAGTCTTCAATTAAAAATATTTAACAGATTCGATATCATTTATATTAAGATTATTATTGTCACGCCATTTTGAAATAATGTTTTTTTACGGTTTCGTGTCATTGTTTGTTTTTCTTTGCCCCAAACCAGATTCACACGACTGGATTTCGTCAAAGTCTTTTTACTCATGTCAACAAGTTTAAGACATTTCAGACTTTTATATTTTTTTAGAAACGGCATTTGTTTTTCATTTCATGATGAATTTAATACAGGTCAATGCAAAATGTTTTGCTAATGAGAACGGCAAGGTTTTTAAAAACAATTAAGACATCATCTTTATCCTCATATTCAAACTTGTTGGATAGGATTTCGTATTAAATTATAATGGAAAAATGCTAGGAGAGAAGAGTGGTTTTTGTCGCCCAATAATTAATTACGAGCGGCTGCTGCAAAAGTTTTCGGTCTGACTCAATTCTACAAACCTGAACAAATGACCAAATATCAGAATTTATTTTGAAATCCCTTTTTGGTCGAAGAGAAATCTTATCATATTTTCTAGCATTAACAAAGTGACGCAAACTCATAATCACTTTCTCTTCATTTTTCGGGTGTGCACTTTTTAGTTTGCACGTTTCTATTATCGATAGTAGAATACGCCCATGACAAAGAGAATCTATACGGATTCGAACTGAAAATGATTCATTAGTCTTTCAAATAAAAAGGAAGAATGTGCTAAAAATGAATGGTTGCTGAAATATTTCTAGATCCGATCAAGAAGCTCTTTAAGATATCTCATGTTTGGTCTAATTTTGGGACGTGGGTTAGGCCGATAACCTGTTAGCACTCCCTCGAATATAGACACATTACATGTGTGTGTATGTGTGTGTCTGTGGAGAGAAACAGAGAGAGAAAGAAAGAGAGAGTTGTGAAAAGTTTTGAAAAGATGTTATTATTATGCGACTTAATTATTCGAACAAATAATCCTATTCTGTTGTCGTAAATCACTACGTTTCAATTGGTTCCCTCTCCAATCATCCTCAGGTATAAACAGAAACAAGTATTAAAATTTAGCGGTTCGGAATTATGATTTGTTCTAATTGGAGTTGTACTGGAAAGCCGTGAACATGACAGAGGAAATACAACTACAAAACAATCGAAAAAGATTGATGAAAACAGCAAAGATAAATTTTAAATTTAAATTATATTTTAAATTAGTGTTACAAAAGAAATAAACATATTTACTATATTTGACGACATACAGAACGCACAGTTACCCTATAAAATATGTGCCAAAAAAAAAAAAAAAAAAAAATAAAATAAAATAAATGAAATAAAATAATGACATTTAAATCTTTATTATCCTAAAGCATCAATATTTATTGATTTCTTCTTTGAAATTCTGGTTTCTTTATACTGTGCCAGAAAAGTAATTCCCGATTGGATGCTTATTGGTTGATTCTTAATCCTAACCCTTCATCGAAAGGAAGAAAAAATTGATTCTTTTATATCTGTCTTGTAATTAAACTTTCTTTCATATTATTTACACTGTGTGCATCTAATCAGTTATTAGTTGCTTTGAAAGTAGGAATCACAAGTAAAATACTGTTTATTATCTAAAGGTGTCGATTTAAATCATGAATCGCTAAGATCAGTAAACAGAAAATATGTACAAAAAGAATAATTACATATTTTATAAATATATTTAACAAAAATATATTTAAGAAAATGTATATTTAATTTCTGTCAGGTAATAAACAAACCAAATTTAAACGGGTATACTGTATGTTTGAAATTTTTGAAAATTGTGAATAACCATGTTCTGATGACAAGAGAAACTTTGAAGTTTATCGAAATCTCTTAAGTTTCACTTCTTGGCGAGCTACGCAATTCCGTTTGTTTCAGAAAAAACAAAGCTTAAGTAATACCGAATTACACTTTATATTCTAAAGAATGCATTATAAAAGAAGTTTGCACACATACAACCAGACAGATGGTTTTTTAATGTTAATATTCAATATCCGATTTTGTTTTAACAGACGACCATTTTTTTCAACGTCAATTATGAAATTATTTCAAAATGTTACCATATATTTTATATGCCGTCATGTGACCGCTGCAGTCGCAACCTATGGTGACTCAGCCTTGTTTAGTTCTATCGCTTTGAACCAGGAGAGCCACTGTATAAGGCTCTAAGTATAAAATGACGACTTCTTTCGTCGGAGAGTCTGTTTGATAATATAAATGGAGGCCACTATTATCGTTGACTGACAGTATCAGTTCAGAAACCACAACACAACTTGACGTCTCTATGCGTGTTGTCTGGTGGAGCTCAGTCAAACATACATAATCTTGTTGCTCGTTACAGGTGCAATTTTGGACAGCAGCAGTTTAAAAAGCCACAGTTGCCTTGTTACGCTCTACAAAAAAGTATAGATTCAATATTCGTCATGAAGATTCCAACTTTAATAAATAAGACTTTTGACTTCAAACCGGAATCTTGAGATTCATTACCTAATGAATACATAAATATTACCTAATGTCATTACCTAATGAATACATGAATAAAACTAGAGCTTACTTTGTTTAAGTTAATTAACAATATACTGTATTTGTGGCGTGAATAAACCTATAAGTTTATTTTGCATTTGCACTCGTTGCAATGGCTAAATGAACATTTTTATGAAAATACAGTCACTCTGGTAAAACCTTCTTTGGTTGCCTTTCTCCCTATATCGATCCAGTTACTCTGGTTAAACATGTTTTCGTTGCCTTTCAACCATATCCATTATATATATATATATATATATATATATGTATATATATATATATATATATATATATATATATATATATAAAATGAATCGTTTGTAATGACTTTTTAAAGAATGTTGATTAACCCCTTTCGGAACAAAATTCTCCCTATATATTTGGTGGAGGGTGCTGTTATAAATCCGTCCATGATATCAGACACTTTCTTGCATTTATCAGTACTACTGAAAGTATAAAACTAAAAGAAATGGCGTCTGAAATTACGGTTGTTGCTGTTTGTCTATGACTAATACTAAGAAGGTTCAAGAGAAACAATGTGAGTGACTGCCTAGAGGATGGGGGACAATCTCAACATTCAGAGCAAAGAGTTGTTAAATGCACGAGAAACTGACAAAACATTTTAAAAAGCTAAAACTAAAGCTAATCTTTTCGTCCAATAATCATTTATTACTCAATAAAGTTTGCAAGAATTATCAAATCGCAAGGTTTTTTAATCCAAACTAACGGAAAGTGACTTCATTAGATATTAAATACATTAAAAAAACATGAATGCATCAATCATGTTTTGTATTTGGCTTTTTACCCCACCTTTGCACTTGAAAAAAATTAGTCGTAGTTGTTATCAGATGTTTATGAAAGAAAAAAAATGTAGATATAGCTAATGATATATGAGCGACATAAAGCGAGGTATATAGACATAGAAAAAAATGCGAGTTCATAAAACTACCGATTTTTTTTTTAATGTCTAGGAAATTGAGTCTATTTGTTAGAACCATTGGGATAAATGAGAAAAATGGATTTAAAAATTTCTTTAGGAAATTATTTGCCAGATGAAATTGAAAAAAAAAAAAAAATAAAGAAGGAAGAATTCAAATAAGAAATTAATAAAACAAAAGTTTACTGAAAGGTTAATGACTAATGCATTCATGTCTGACCCCCCTCTCTTCATACAATCTCATAAGCGAATTGACATTTCATTTTGCTCTTTTCTTTCTCTTTCAATAAATTTTCTCTCAACAACTTTGTCTCACTTAATGAATTATTTTATGCTTTTTATTGATGTTTGTGAGTGCGGATCTCGGTAAGAAGTGATGTTTAGTTAATTTAGAGAAAGTGAAATTTTGGGCATTAAATAAAAAAGTTTAGTTCATCAAAACAAGAAAAACGAACAGGAAAGCAGACGACCCGGTATATCAGTTTTTGTTCAAGTGAGTGAAAAAGTGAAAATAAAAAAACTTAATCAGTTCGATTTAATTGGTATTTAACATTAATCCAATTAAAAATCGAACAACTGATGAAATCGGTTTAAAGATATTTACGCGCAAAATCATAACAGGTTTGAATAATGGTAATAACAAGATTTCAACGTGACATTTTGCTACTGAACAAATTAGAAGAAAGTGTTGTTGAATAAAATCTGTCAAACACGATGAGAAATGTGCGTATGAGTAAAGCGGGAGAGAGCCCAAGTTAAGCGTTGAATCATCCTTGAATAGAGATTAAAAATGAAGAAAACACTTTTTAAATCCAAATCAAACATTAATTGATCCCCAAACTAATAAAAAAGGCAAACAGTAATAATTGGTTAGCAGAGCCACATTTAAATAAAAAAAGTCAATATTTATATTTTACCAAAAATGTCCGCCTTTATCTATTAGGACATATTTTGTTTTTGATTTAATTTTTCTTTACTTAATTAAATAAAGCGTTTTTGTTTTTCGCGCTGACTTAATGGAACTAAAAGGGCGAAAAGAACATTTTTTCGCTTACCTTTGCGAGGGCATTGGCACCAATGTAAAGAATAGAGAATAATATAACAAGTCTTAGAATGGAACTGGTCTGCATCTTGAATCACTTTGTGACGATGCCAGGATAAATGCTTCGCTTTAACGAAGGGTGGATAATCTTATCGCATTGATAACACCTGCTACAAGAGTAGAGGGTACGATGTCGTGTGTGACTGCCGGGGACTTGAAAAGTGAGCGGTACTCTCTGTTGTGCTGCTACTAGTCTAGAATCACTGCTGCTGCTGCTAGGAAGACGAGGATGGAGGGGAGATGATGAAAACAGCGATGGCCGTCACAGCTACTGCTGCTGCTACAAAACCAACAGGAAGCTGCAACACTTAATGGTCGAACGCACACACGGACTCATTGACTGCAGCACAAGAATGGATTTTGTTGTCTTTTATTCGAAGTTACAAATTCGGATCTATGACGCTGGGTTATCAGATTGCGAGTGATTGAAAAAAATATGACGCATTAAAGCAGACAGCTTATTTAAGTTAACGACTTTTTCACGAAGCACCCAGTCACTTATCGATCAGAATATGACAAGGCATGGGATACAATCTATTTTTGAAAGATGTATTTAAAATAAATTCATTGGTATTAGTATGACTGAAGGTTTGATGTGTCCATGGAAACGTTGTGCAGCATTACATGAACAATTCTGCAAGTTATTAATTCTCTCTCGTGATAAGACAAGAAAGAAAACAAAAACAAAACAAAACAAAACAAAAACAAAAACAAAACAAAACAAAAACAAACAAAAAACGCGTATATGTCGAAAGAAAAATGTTGAACGATGTGTGGGCGTCAAAGAAAATCAATTGACGGCGTGAAATTGCGCTCCGATTTGTTAAGGCTTTTTATTTCGACATTTCCTCTTTCATTCTGATTATTTAATGTTCCCAAAAGAAAATAAACGTGCATTTTGAGCGATGAAAGCAAGTTTTAAAAGAGGCTCTTTAGGGGTCATTTGAAAAAAAAGTAATTGATTTAAGAATGAAGACCTTGTGTCTTTCTTTTTTCCATTTGCACTAAACACATTAATAAACACATCAATAAAATATGTGTTTTAGCAGAAGGTTGTTGCCTTTTGCATCCAGATGCAAGAGGAAGCGTATTGATAAAGTTGGTCAAACGAGAATTTTCGTTCGTAGAGATGAATAAAGGAGTAGATGTAAGAAATGGGTTCGGAGGTAAGCAACGACCATTGCTTCTGTTTTACTACCAAAGCTCAATATATGTCGATTTCGTGTTACGATCGACCTTCGAAGCCTAGAAATTCTTAATTTATGAAATACTTCATTCATAGACGCATTCCAGATATTTAATGTGATGTAGTAGAATTATTAGCTTAACAGTAAGATTTAATGAACTCAGTATTTACTTTCCCCACTAAAACGTGGCACAAAGCCGATTTGTGACGTAGGGCATTTCGATCGCGTACAATCAGATCAAAATTCACAGTAGACCCCGCACACACGGTGTCGGGCTCTTGGCTGCTTTTCTCCAGACGAGACTTTGTCTATCGGCAAAGTGTCATTTGGATCCCTCTCTACCCGAAGACAGAGTGTCTGACAAAATTAGAGCTTTAATGAACTCGGTATTTACGCGAGCCTCCTCACAAAGACGGGATGTGGCACAATTTGTGGCTGATTTTTATCGTGGGGAATTCCAAGCGCGTGCGCTCGGGCAAAAGTTTCCTGTCGACCATGCATACGCGGGGTCGGGTTCTTATCTACTTTTCCAAAGACGAGATTTTTCCCTTCGGCATAGCCTCGAGCAAGTTCCTCCCTGCCCATATTATGAACTTCCACAAATCCTATTGAAAAAGCGCTGGACTGTAAGTTAACCGAATCTAAATTGGTTAATCCCATCTACTGAAGGCACTACGCAACTTTTCATTACCAATTTTGACATTTTTTTCCATCTTTTAATGTTAGTAATTCTTAAATGTTGCTCATGTGGAAACCTGTGAGTTTGTATCCTTTCCATCATCTTACGGAAGATTTTTAATAGTTTAACAGTATTTCAACCGTTTGTCTTCGTTTCCGATTGTTTTTTTACTTTCAAATTTGTTAAATAACGTTTTTCGAAGTTGGTCTTAACACGATACAAATATGGCGCTGCCTTTTAGTTGGTGCGCGTAAAAAGTAATATTATATATTATAATATTATATATTATGATAGTATATCTTATAATATTATATTTTACTAGCACTGTAGCTCGGCGTTGCTCGGGTGTAATGAAAGCTTTTATGTATATATTATCGATTTTCTGCCCTATTGTAAGAACTGCAACCTTGAAACTTCTGAATATCGTTTCTTATGTCTTTGTCTATGAGTGTATCAAATTTGATTAAAATCGGACCACTCCTTCTATAACCCGATTTTTTCGATTATCGATTTTCGATATTTATCGGGGGTACCTCGACACAAAATCTAGCTAAGAACACTCGCAGACGCTTATAGTACAACTGTGTAAATTTTCAAGAAAATCGGTTCAGCCGTTTCGGAGTCTATAGGTAACGGACACACACACACACACAGACAAAGTTCCATTTATAAATAAGTTTAGATTAGATAATATTATATTATAATATTGTGAAACACTACAAATGAATGTTTTATTCATATTTTCATTTGGCTTTCAGTTCTAAATATTTTTCTCACCCCTGACACCTTTTAACACCTTAAATGCACAAGCAAAATTCATCTTGATATTTTAAGGGCAAATATTTGCAGTTAAAAATGTGAGCGGAAAACAAGAGAGGTAAAATGAGTCATCCAATTACGAGTTATCTCGTCAATAATATGGAATAGATTTTCGCTTAGGAAAAAAATGTAAAATAAGGTTAAAAACTCTTCTAGTTTACTTATGCGGGAAATTAAATCGATTTTAAATTAAAATTCATTTTTTATCGATTGAAAAATTCCAAAAACTTTTTTACTCTTCGCAAAATTAATATTCTTGAATGAATAGATTTGAATGAAAAGAGGTTCTTTTTAAGATCAATACAAAAGTTCGTGCCCGATTAATAAATTAGAAACAAAATTTTACGTACTCACAAAAAATAATTTATTAGTCAAGTGTATAGTCTACATTGATTTTAATAATTAGATTTTGTGGAAGCCATTTTCGCAGTAACTTTGTTTTTTGTTGGAAGAATGTTGTGACGTAGTTTTCGACTGACTGTACAGAGTTATTCTTTTATCATTTAAATTGTTCGTTAAAGACCGGAACAAATGCAAGTCTGAAGGGGCCAAGCCAGGAGAATATGGTAGGTGCTGGGTGGCTTCCAATTTAAAATCTAAGCTTTTACAAGATCTGTTTTGCATCATGCTATTTTGCGTTGTCGTAGTGGAAAATGATACATTTTCGATTTGTCAAAATCAGTCGTTTTTCTAGAACAGCCGCATTGAGATTGGTGAGTTGGTCATAATACTTTTTTGCAGTTATTGTTTCGCCGCCTAGAAGAATCTCTCTACCATTCCACCAAACGGACAGCAACACCTTCAATGGATACAAGTTTGATTTAGCCATGTGTTATGCACATTCACAAGCTTGTTCAAGATTTGGTTGCGTCAAACGTTATTATAGACGATCCATTTTTTTTTATCGCCAGTGCGAATTCTGTGCAAGAACAGCTCCTTTTCGTGGCATAACAGCAAATAAATCATCAGAGAAACAGGATCGAGCCTTGTTCTGTTCCATCAGAGAATGTGATACCCACGTGTCAAGTTTGGAAACGAACTTAATTTTTTTTTAATGGCAAAAGGCAGTTGAGATGTCAATTTACAAACACTCATTAATCGTTTTCATTGAAATCTTCAATTTATTCTCCACGATAGAAAGCAGAGTGTTTTCATCGGCGTTAAAATACAAACATTTTACAGTCTTTGCGTGTTAATCTGAAGACAGAGCAGGTGATTCGGAATGAGTTGGATAACTCTAATGGTGATTACGAAGGTGTTTGGAGTAGTCGCTAGTGATGGCGACGTTATGCCTCCATTCATCTTACCACGGGGTCTCAGAATTACGTCAAGTACCTTGAGGACGGAGGCTTACATCAAGTGCCTTAAGAATCTAGTGCTGCCCTGGGTTAAGAGGGTGGCTGCTGGAAGATCCTATGTTTGGCAACTGGACTCTGCACCATGCTACACAAGCAAGAGAACCCAGTCATGGCCGTTAGACAATATCTGTGAGCTCATCATCCCTTACATCTGTCTAACTAGCTCTCCAGACTGCAGCCCCCTTGATTATTATGTGTGGGGTGCAGTTGAGTGAGTGACCATCAAAACTCTTTTAACACCAAAGATGAACTGAGGGCAAAGATTGTGGCAGCAATCACTATCATGAACAAAGAGACCGCTCAGAAGACTTGCAAGAGATTGCAAATTTGTCTAGAGGCCATGTTTTAAGCCAATTATGATTTTATTGAATAAATTTACTATTTAGTATTTCCAGATATTTTTGTATAATTTTGGTAAATATATCTGTTAAAATGAGATGTCAGTGTTATTTTCATTTTTGCGTAATTTAGACGACAATTTATCCATCGCACCGTGTACATGTTATCATTTGCATTTGCCAAAAATTACTTTTCAGAATAGAAAAAATTAGTAAATGCTGGGAAAAAACTACTTAAAAATCGCGCATTCACTCGCGCAGCAGTTGACTATATTTTTTAAAAAACACATTTGAACAGAAAATGCAGAAATGATTGATTCGTAAATCTAGAAAATTTGTAATGAATTCGTACGCAATCTTTCCAAATTGACACGTCTATTACTCCATTCAGTTCGACATGTAGCACATCACTAAATAAGTCCCGAGCTTAACATATAGATGGCGCCACTAATAAAAAGTCAATATGATTTTTATGAAGTTCTAACCTTCAAATGGCACATGAAAAGAATTGGGCCCAGTTGGATCATTAGTTTACAAATTACAGTTAAGTGAAGCTACTGTTGCAAATTTTCAAAACAATGGAAAAAATTTGAATTCCATGTGTTGATAAAGCATAGCATTGGTTTCTGATGGGGAAAAAATACTGTTCACGCAAAGCAATGGCTTGATAAGTGTTATTCGGACTCTGCTCCGTCGGAAATAACGCTAATAGGTGGTATGTTGACTTTAAACACATTCATACAGACACAAATGATGCTGAACACTCAGGTCGCCCAAAATCGGCAGTTATTCCGGAAAACACCAAAAAAATACATAAACTCGTTTTGGAAAATCGTAAATTGAAGTTGCGTGAGATAGCAAAGGAGTTGAACATATCAGAAGGCAGTGTATTCACCATTTTGTATGAACATTTGTCAATGAGAAAGGTGTATTCAAAGGTGTCGCGTTTGCTCACAGTCGATCAAAAACAACAACACGTCGACGATTCAGAACGTTGTTTGCAACTGTTTCAACGCAACAAGAAAACGTTTTTGCCTAAATATGTGACAATGGATGAAACATGGATTTACCGCTTCACCCCGGAGTCAAATCGGCGAGTAGACAGCAGTAGGTGAAAGCCGTCCAAATCGGCCAAAGACGCAAATATCACAAGCAAGGTTTTGGCCTCCGTATTTTGATATCGATTACTTAGGTATTTTGATCATCGATTACTTTGAGAAAGGAAGAACAATCAATAGCGAATATTATATAACATTACTGGTGCGTTTAAAGGAAGAAATCGTCAAAAAAACTGCGTCAAATGAAGAAGACAAAGTGATCTTTCACCAAGTCAACGCACCATGTCACAAGTCCAATAATGATGATTTGAACAAATGATAACTCGTACATCTAGCATTAAAGAAATAACTAGTGACAAAAATAGCCTTTCCACATATCAATACATTACTTTGCTTAATTGCCTACTCAGACTGTTCTTTTGTTGTGCAGAATTCAATTTCAACCCCGCTCATTTGATAACAATACCCCAATAAAGATTTACTACTTTTGTGGATCTTAGATTTGAATTCATATTAAACAATATATTAGAACTGAGTTTAAAATTTACTTAAATTTGAGAAAATCGCCATCTTTGAATGTTTCTTTAATGTTGAGTTTCTCGGTATCTAAGGGTTTATTGAAAAAACATTTCTCTGTTATTGAACTGTGATCAGTTAAAAAAATATTGGTATTTTCTTTTTCACTGTTTGTCATCAAAATAATTACGAATTTCTCAATATTTTAAATGAAATTTTAAATCGCCTTTTTGGTCAGCAGAAGAATCGGAGCCATTCAACGACTTCACGGACGCACCTCTTATTTATCTTCGATCATTCAACATTTTCATGACAAATCTATAAATACTTCAATACATGATATCAGAACCTAGGGTGCTACCCAAATCAATGCTAGGGACTTTTTTTTTTTTTCATAGAGACTTTTTTTTATTTTCATATTTTCACTAGTAGATAAATACCCACAATGCAACAATGTATTTGATTCTTTACAATGATAACATATTTAAAGCAGATAAATGTTTAATCCTAGTTTTAAATCTGTCGAATCTTGGCCAACATTTTGTAGGATTTAAACAGTATTAACTGAATGAATTATTCGATGACCGATTAAAAAATCACTTCTTTTATGTTTTCTTATACAACTATGATTTTGTTTTAAAAAATCGAGCCAGTGGAATTTGTGAAGTATGGCGTGAACTTATGGTTTAGGGTAAAAGTGGAAGAAGCTGAAGTCGGTATAGAATTATGCAAGAACCTTCATCGATATTAAAAGATGTCATAATCCCAAGTTTTAATATACAAGAATTATAGCTTGTAAAAAAAAACAAAAAAAAAAACACACAGCAAAAGTGACACAGCCATTTTTGTTAAAGATCAATCAATACGACGAATATGATGAATTTAATGGGAAAACTCAATCGATATAATATGGAGAGGAACATGAAGTAAAATGACGCAAAATATTTCGTAAAACTTTTCTGGGGTCGAGGAATCGAGATAAAATGCAAAAACAAAAAACAACTGCATAAAAAAAAGCAGATGAAAAAAAGCACTGAAACTCGTAATAGTGAAATAGTGTTTCTTCCTGCATTTTTTTTGTTTTATCAAATGTCAGTTCTACAGTTTAGTTTGTGAACCTTCAACTCCCGGTGTTCACTTAGCAACCCCACTCCGTCCGCTGCTGTAGTCACAAAATACGTTTCCGTTGGCCTTGGACAAACAACGAAACTCACCGATTTTCCGAAACAGCGCATTTTACATGCGTACAGGGTGCAATGAGTAAATTGTCGCCATTTTATATTTTTAATTTCGTGCATGTGCGTTGTTTGTCTTTGATTTTGTCGTCTGCACAGTATAGTAGGGTCAGTTGGGCACTATCTGTAAAAAAAAGAGCACTCCGCCAGAAATCTGGAAACAGCATGCTGTATTGCTTGGTATTTGCACCGGAAGATCCAATAAGAAACATTACAGTTGTTTTGGGTGTCAATCTGAAAACAGTGCAAATGATTCGGAAAGAGTTCGATGAATCTAATGGTGATTACGAAGGTGTTTAGATTGATCACTAGTGATGGCGACGTTATTTATCTTCCCACAGGGTTTCAACACGGAGGCCTACATCAAGTGACTTGAGGAGGTAGTGTTGTTCTGGGTAAAGAAGGTTGTTTCTAGTAGACACTATGTCTACCGACAGGATTCTGCACCACACCACATAAGTAGGAGAACCCAGTCGTGGCTGTCAAACAATTTCTGCAACCACGTCACCCCTTACGTCTGGCCACCCAACTCCCCAGACTGCAAACCCCCTTGATTATTATGTGTGAAGCGCAATTGAGCGATAGACTGACAAAACTTCTTGTAACACCAAAGATGAACTGAAGGCAAAGATTTTGGCAGCATTTACCAACTTAAACAAGAAGAGATGCAGGAGATTCTGAAGTCGCCTGGAGGCCGTGGTTGAAGCCAATGACGATTTTATCGAATAAATTTACTCTTTACTATTTCAATATATTTTTGTGTAATTTTGGTATATATATATCTGTTACAGTGAGATGTCAGTGTGATTTTTATTTTTGCGTAATTCAGACAACAATTCATCCATTGCACTCTGCGCGCAAACACACACACACACACACACAGACACACACACACATATATATATATATATATATATATATATATATATATATATATATATATATATATATATGAGGATATATATATATATATATATATAAAAGATGAGGATATATATATATATATATATATATATGTATATATATATATAAATATAAAAGATGAGGATATATATATATATATATATATATATAAAAGATGAGGAAATATATTTTTTATATATCAAGAACAATATTGGGGAAATTGAATGAGAAAGTAAAAAATTTACTCGTGACGCGTTTCGTCTTTCATGACTTCATCGGAGACTAAATTTGTTATGCTGGTGCAACTACACATGCACACGATAGAAGGATGCTGGGAAATTTTTGAATTTTAAAAAATAATTTTTTTATCTAACCAAATTCATTTAGAGTCTTTTTCTTGTTTTTTTTCCCCCCCATCACTTTTGTAAATAGTTCTTCCATACTACGAAAGTGATAAAATTTGCAAGGAATGGTGGAATGTTGTATGAGCAGGGCGCAAATTTACTGTGGATGACCTTTTGATTAAGACACTCTCTAGACATTTACATCGCAGGGAATTATTTTGTCCTTTAATCAGGGTAGCATTTTTATATCAAAATTGTGGTCAGACTCGTTACGGTGGGCAACGAACGCATTTGACGTATTATTTTGTAGAATGTCCCTTTTGTGTTCATTTAATCTTTTATTTATATTCCTTTAAGTTTTTATTATGTAATCTTTGTGTGAATTATTACAGGCGATGGAGCAAAACCCCTGTTTCAGGTTTTAGCTTATTTAGCTTATTTAGCTAAGATTTTTATGGTTTTGGGTGTAGTAGTAACAAATTTTATGTTACGTTTAGATAGTTTAGATACGTTCTTTTCGATTGTAAATGTGAGAGAGTTGCTAGGCGGGATAATATATTTTTTGATTCATTGGGTTTATCCAGAGGCGCCGTTTTTTTGGGGGGGGATATTTTACGGGCCTTTTGTTTCACATTGACTATAAAATAATTAAGGTATCGGAAAAGTTAATTATTTGAGATTGTCTGAAACACTTCATTTAGAGCACATTGAATTTGTAATGTATTAATTCTGTTCGGTGACCGAAATACTTGCTTATTTCAGATTGGAGACAGTGATAAGTGTTCCACAAGAGGATTTCATAATTTTCATCGGAATTTTTCAAATGAGGAGTTACCATAATAATATTCAAACTATCATTTTCCAATTGGTCGTATCTTGCCACCTTCTTCAGGTGTTTGCTGTTTAAAATTCAAAGAATCTTGTAGTTTTATACATTTTTTCCTCTGAAAACATTTCAGCACTACCTGAACTAAGGTTTGAACTCAAAATGTTAAAAAAAAACTACTGTTTTAATCCATTAGATCGTGTATCTATTGCGCCTCTTGGACAATCTAGTGGTATCATTCTGGAACCTCGAACCTAATTTCGATACTCAATGGGACTATATGAGTGCTCTAATTCAAGTAACACATCACTGAATAAATTCCAGGCCTAACTAATAAAACAACAACTTTTAGGCAAAAATCGACTTTATTCATCAACATAGTTTCCTTCTATGGTGATACACTGGTTCCAACGCTTCTCTAACAATTTTTTGAAGAACGATTTCTCTTTGGCTTCAAAATACGCCCCAGTTTCCGATATCACTTCTTCAGTGTAGCCAAATCTCTTCCCTGTAGCATTCTTTTAAGATGTGTAAACAACCAGTGTCGCTGTGGACCAGATATGCAGAATAGGGTGGATGCGGAAGCAATTCGAAGTGAAATTCATGTAGTTTTGCCATCGTTGCGATTGACTTGTGACACGGTGCATTGTCTTCGTGAAAGATCACTTTTTTCTTCTTCATTTGTGGACGTATTTTGGTGATTACTTCCTTCAATAATGCTATATAATATTTGCTATTTGCTATTATTGATTCTTTCTTTCTTTCTCTCTTTCTTTCTTTCTCAAGGTAACCGATGAACAAAATACCTTGCGCATCCCAAAATACGGAGGCCAAAACCTTGCCTGTGATGTTTGCGTCTTTGGTCGCTTTGGGCGGCTTTCACCTCCTGCTGTTCACTCAGCTGATTGCAAATTTGACTCCGGAGTGAAGTGGTGGATCCATGTTTCATTCATTGTCACATAATTACGCAAAAACTTCTTGTTGCGTTGAAACAGTTGCAAACAACGTTCTGAATCGCCGATGTGTTGTTGTTTTTGATCGACAGTGAGTAAATGCGACACCCACTTTGAACACAGCTTTCTCATTGACAAATGTTCATGCAAAATGGTGAATTCACTGCCTTCTGATATGTTCAACTTCTCTGCTGTCTCACGCAACTTTCAATTTACGATCGGTCAAAACGAGTTTGTGAAGTTTTTGGTGTTTTCCGAGACAACTGCTGATTTTTGGCGACCTGAGCGTTCAGCATCATTTGTGTCTGTATGACTGCGTTTAAAGTCAGCAACCTGAACCTCTGTTTCCAACGAAGCGAAGTCCGAATAACACTTATCAAGCCATTGCTTTGCTTGAACAGTATTTTTCTTCTCAGAGAGCAATGCTTTATCAACAAATGGGATTTTTCCATTGTTTGAAAATTTGTAACAGTAGCTTCACTTAAATAACTGTAATTTGTAAACTAATAATCCGATTAGGCCCAAATTTTGTCACGTGCTATTTGAAGGTTAGTACTTCATAAAAATGATATGGATTTTTATTAGTGGCGCCATCTATACGTCAGAGTGATGTGTTATTGGAATTATTTTAGTATCCTTTCTTTCTTAATCAGAAACTTGCTTGCAGTTAACAAGACAACTAAAACGTTGTTTAAAAAATAAATAGATAAAGATACCCCTGAAAACTGGTTTCATTGGTTTTGGAAATTTTGTTAAAATGGTGACTTTTATGAAACGACAGAATTGAATTAGAAAAATCTTGTTCATTGTACAATAAAGAAAAAATGTAAAATGGGATAAAATTTTTAGACTCTTTCTGTATGCAAAAAAAAAAAAAAAAAGATCCAACTTTTCCTTTTTATTTGAAATATGTTTGTCTGCTCGACAACCAATTACTTACAATATAATATTAACATTGTAAAACTGAATGTTTTATTATAATGAGAATAATTATTGGAAAAGCAATTGACGTTTCTTAATAAAGCTTGTTGAAGATATTGTCTCTAACTTAACAAAAAGCAGTGGCAACCAAACAGTTCACATGTAAATGATGGTTGTTATTATTCATTACAGTAAAAAGAAATAGAATTAATGTGGAACGAATTAATTTCAACAAGAAGATATTTTCGTGTGTATTTTTATATCACTAATAAAAGATTTAAAAGATGAAAAATATATTAGTGTGTATGCCACCAAAATGTAAGAGAAGCCATTAAACTTAGCCGCTATGAAATGTATATGTCTATATGCGTAGGATGTGCACGCGTATGTATGTGTGCAGAAGTTCAGTCGGAAGTCTCCCGGGTAAAGATATTATCCCCAATAGGGACAAATTCGGTCTTGGTGTTTCTACTAACCGCAGGCTTTGTTGAAAAAAGGAAAAAGAGAAAGAGTAAGACCTTTTAAGCATTTAAACAGCGTTACCTAACGGCGTTTTGGCAAACCAAATGAGAGTAATACCCACAATGTTTAGAATAAAATGTAACACTCGATAAAACCACCCGAAAATTGAATTTAAATACTTATTTTATATATGTTCTACTGGGCTTATAATAGAAATTTAAAATATAAGAGACTGGCTGCTGAAAAGTCGATAACAACACAAAGACGACCAAGACGTTGTAAACTCAGCAAGTTTATTCAAAACTACTGCTGGATCCGTTTTGCTCCCAGCATTCCTTAGTGGCATTGGGGGGGGGGTGCTTACAATCACCATCATAACTATCATTATTGATGTTGCTATAATATCCCCCTTCCTAAGGTAATTTATTTCCTTTATTAATTTATTTCTAACTTTTCTAAATTACAAAATAAATAATTACAAATCAAGGTTTGTTTTAAGTTACAGCCCAAGGACGATAATGATCATTAATTGGTTTCTTTCTTAAAAGTCTATTTTCAAAATCTGAAAATTAGATACTTTTGCTATTTCTTGGGAAACCTCTTGATTAGTTGTCACAATATACGATCTGTTATCAATGTTTGCTGACTTGATCGTTCCTTCAGTGTTCCAATACTTTCTTTATCTAATTTTATTTGAACTCTATCTCCTCTTTTTAGAGTTGGTAAATTTCTGACACTATAGAATTTGTTAAAATCCTTTTCCATTCTATTTTCTCCAATTTGTCTCTCTCCCTGATTCGTGTGAAATTAGGCCATCTTGATAATCATTTTTGTATGTAAAGTTAATGCGATTCCTATTTTCCTTTCCCCAATTAATTTTGTGGGACTGAATCCCGTGGCTTCAATTGGCGTACTCCGGTAGGTCATTAATGCTTGAAATGTATAGGATCGTTTTAAAATTCTCTTAGATAATTTTAACATCGCTTTCCGCTTCAGAAAGTTCAATAGGAATTCCGCAACGTGAGAAAAAACTGTTCAATTCTCTTATCACGCATGCGCTTGTCATTGGATTAAGCTTTGCTATTTTTATGTCTCTTGATAAATAATCTATTGCACCAATATATTTAGTGCCCTTGGTGAGTGAAAATGTCTGTACCAATTCTTTGCCATGGACTTTGAGGAAGTGGTGCTAATTTTAATTTTTCTTCTTATTTGTTGAGCGGTGTATGCTACAAAACAAGCATTTTCTTTCTTTTTTTTTTAGATACTCCTCATACTTCAGGGATTCTTTGGTCCCCTTTCTCGGTATTTATTTAGTCCCAAGTGACCATTATGAAATGTCCTTAATATCTCTGCTCTAAGTTTTTTCAAGTATGACAATTCTGTCGTGAAACCATAGCAAATTGTCCTGAACTGATAATTCATTCCGACTTGGAACATATGAACTTATGTCCTCTTTTATTCTTCCTTAGTGTGACTTGTATTATTTCCTGTAATAATCTGCCTTGTTTAGTAGCTATTTTTATTTCACTTAATTTATTATCCGATTCTGCTCTGGTATTTGCCACGTAGTCTGTGTATACTCCAACAACTTTGCTGGTATTGTTATCAATGTCGGATAAAAGACTTCTTGTTTTCACTAGAAGTCTTTGACATCGTAATAGAATATTGTAGAGATCATGTGTGCTTATTAACAGTATAAGTGGTTTCTGGTCTGTTAACAGATTAAAGGATTCGATTCTTGTGACATATTTGTCAAACTTCTCACATCCCCCCATATGCAGCTCAAACACTCTTGATCAATTTGTGCGAATTTCCTCTCCGCGCAATTGAATATGCGTGAGGCAAAGGCTATTATTTTTATATTGCCATCTATTTCTTGAAATAGAGCTGCTCCAAGACTATAACTGCTAGCGCCAGCGTTACCTACTGCAGGTTTGTTTTGGATTATAGGACGATAGAATTGCTGTTTAAATTAATAATTTCTTTACTCTTTTAAAAGCATTATATTGCACACAAATACAGTGTTTTCTTTCAATAATTCCATCATTAATTGTATTGTTTCAGTCAAGTTTGGCAAGTATCTGACCATGTCAATTTACTTAAATTTGTAGGTGCAGGTAAAGGCTTTTAGTAAGGCACCTCCACTAATTCGCTGAAAAACAGCATAGCATCATGTAAAAAAAGCCCAAACTTAAAAAAAAAAGTTTTATAATCAAAATGTTTATGTTATTATTAAGAGGATATATTAATCATTTCTAACACGTTCAAAATTTTGGTTAAAAATCTTTTTTCTTTCGTCAGCGAATGACCAGATTTTTACCAGAGTTCACTATGGCAAATTTCATATTACGAAGTTCATTTTTTTGCTGGTGAAAAACATTAATTTGGAAATTTTTGCAAAAATCAAATCATGGTCGGATTTTGATGAAACTTTCAGGACTTATTCACAAATGTCTGAAATTATTTCTGAAATCATTATTTTTATAAAAAAATTGATAAAAATATTTTTTTTCATCTGTTACCAAACTCCAATTAATTTCCTGAAATTTCTAGATATTGACTACTGTCCGCAAATTTTGTTTCATTAATTAAATGTAGGATTCCTTGGGAATGTAAATCACTTTTTTTTTTTCAAACATCCGCTTCTTTTCTGAAAATCTGCTCCGAATAGTGAAATTACAAAAAAAAAAAAAATTGCAATAAAAATATGCCATTTTTTAGTTGCTTTTATAAACAATGTATATTAAGGATATCCTAGTCTGAAGAGAAAACATTTTGCGATGAATGATGAATTTTTAAAAGAATTGTTTTCATTTTTTCTTTATTAATTATACTAATTCATAAAGCTTAAACACTTTTTAAAATTTTTTCTAATCACTATTCGTATTAGGTTATTAAGTTAATAATAAGTGAAGACTATATTTACTAATCGAAACTTGAAAAGATTAAATCTTCACGCACCAAATTTTTTTAAATAATTAAATTTTTTTCCGTGTAGGGATCTTTTTCATTTTTTCTTTTCGTTTTTCTTTGTTTGTAGGCTAGGCCATAAGTGAGATATCATTAAAAGGTCACGTATTTCAAGGGTTGTTCCCCTTACAGGGAAAAACAAAACAAATAATATTTAAAAAACAAAAACACAAAACACAAAAACAAAACTCATATAAATTCTTTTAGCAGTGTACATTTTACTTCCGCGTTTCGTGTGTAGGTTTCAATACTGAACAGATTTTGTAAATCGTCCAGTAAAAATTTAACTTTTAGTTTTTTAATTCTTAGTATCCTCCTTTTTCTTCATTTTTTTTTAAATCTAAAAGACTTGACAGATGTGTCAATTTCTTCTTTGCGTATTAAACTGAGTATCCAGAAGGCCTGCATGGTATACTCAATCGTAATAGATATATTGAGAAAATAGACAGTGTAAACCGTGGTTAAGTCGGAAATATCATGAGTTTTGTAAATTCATAGGATCGCAATGATATAGCTAACAACTATTAATTGAACAAATACAAAGTTGGTGTTGACTACATTATGCAGGACCTGTAGCTGGAGAATCAGCTCAGCAATGAGGACAGTTGAAGAGGCAATAGAAGCAATTTCAGAGCAACAAAATATTCCCAAAAGTATTTTCTCTGTTGCACATAGAAGCATTTTTTTAATATTGTTTAGGTTATTGGATGATAATTAAATATGATAATAAGTGTAAACAATTATGTAATAAAAAATGTCAAGTACTATAACATTATTAAAAAAAGTTCACTTTAACCATCATGATAATAATTACTAATAATTAACAAATAATATGAAAAATAAGATATTAAAATATATAGATAAATAATAAATAAAATACCATAGCATTTCATAAATTATAGAGTTACCTCTATCATAGTATTTAATTTTATTATTATATCAGTTATTAAATTTAAGAAAATGTTATATTATTTTAAATTTCACTTTTTGAGAAAGCGTTTTCAAATGTAAGGCTGTAATGTTAAAGTAACTAAAATTCAATAATATAATAAATAATTGTGAAAATATGATGTCAATTTAAAAAAAAATTACTTGGCAGTTAAAATCCAGAAATGAAACGTTCACTTAAACTTCATATATTTATGTCAATTCTGATCAACCCTACTTAGCTTTTTCACACATCGGGGGGTGGGGGTTGTCATTAATCAATTAACACGTCAGAAAAAAAAACTTCCGTGATTAATAAATGCTTGTAGCTACATTTCCTGTTATAAGCAAGTAATACTTGTTTAAAACCAGACTAATTTAATTTTAAATTTGCTAATTTTCTTAAAAAACGTGTTACAGATGTATATTTTATTTTTGCAAGATTTTTAAAACCGAAAATTAACTTTTGTTTGCAAACCCGTCAAAATGAAAACTAAAAAAAATTTTAGATTTCAATCAGTATAATTTCTATCTGAAATACACCAGAGTATTTTGCTTACTGGAAATAGTAAAGTTAATTGTTTAGCTTTCAATTAAAGCTAAAATGAAGGCTTCAAGAAAGTTTTCTCATTTATTAAAATTCACATTAAAACGTCGGTAACAAAAATGAGTGGAGGTACCTTTAATTAATAGGCGCAAAATTATAAAACACAAGACAACCACTACGTAGAATTTTAAAAGGAAAACACAATTTACAATTACGAAAAAAGTACAAACAAAATTTGCACCAAAGGTTTCTTTTGTACACCTATTAAGGCAGAATAAAAAATTTATGATAAAAGAATAACCATCCAAAATGGGAAAAATTACAAAACAACACAGAAAAAAATGGTTATTAAAAATAATGAAAAGATAAATTAATAAGACAGTAAAAAACAAAGGTGCAACCACCTTCGATAAAAAACGAAAAGACTTACTTGCAAATTGCTCAACGGCCGTCTCTGGGACACAATTATGTATTGTTTTTTTTTTCCCTAAAAAAAAGTCCCCTTTTTACACAGTTTTTTCTTGAGAAAATTGTTCACAAATCCTTTCATTTTAGGCTGTCTAACGTTTGGAGAATTTTCAGTAGAACTTCAAATTTTTCTCGTCTCTCCGTGGCTGGCTGATAACAGGAACTTGATGTTTTCTTGATGTCTATACCTTTTTTTTTAAATGCTGATTTGCCTTCTTCCTTGCTACTAAAAGATCTCCTCTTATCTACAGACCTGAGATTCATTTATTCAAAAATTTAGGCCCACCTCTGTTTCACTATTCGGGACGTTATTAGAGTTTGAGACCACATCTCTCATTGGTTAATAATATATACACGAAAAAATAATTTTCCATAACCATTGAGTCAAAAAGGATATGTAATTGTATCAATTTTTGACATAAACCGTTTGGCCTTCATGAACATACACTACTCTCAAAATATTTGTTTTTACATTCTTCTGTAATGATATTATATTCTCCAATGCAGAGAACTACTGCTCCAGGACTTCCGAAGGAGTGATTTACTGGTTTTAATAAAGAATTTTCCTTCAGATTTGTGTAATTTTCGGTTGAAATAATTTAGGTACTTCCACACATTTTTGATACCTACCTTTTAAATACATTTTTAAAAAAAGCTTCCGTGAGGCTATAGTGGGTCATCCATTCTTTTCCAGTTTATAGTGGAATCCGTTGTAGTGAAGGGTAGTTGTATTTTGTTGCAGATTAACGGAATTTAGCCTCGTTGTAGATAGCCCACTACAAGTCATAAAATGATTATAAACCAAGAAAAGCAAATTGAGTTATAACATTTTATATATACACATATCAATTAAGGTTCTTACAATTAAAGTAATCCTTTACATATGAGTCCAACGGACGTTAAAATGTTCATTGCAATAAAATGCTGAAAAGAGAATTAATACTTAGAAATGTGGGAGTGCTGTAAGTAAGGAATGTCTTTGATGCATTCGCTCCTTAGGTCAGTAAGTAGTTTTTTGAGACAGCGAAAGATAAGATGAGAGGGAAGGGAGGCTAGGATAGTAAGCCGCTTGATGTAGGTCAAGGGGGATACTGATTACACTCCTCTCGCTCGAGTCAGTCCGTGTGGGTCTGTCTGTCTGTGCTTTCTGTATCGGCTTTTTGGATCGCAGCAGATCATTTGGGAATTCATATCCGTATTTGATTCTGGGCTTCCCATTGGCCGATAAATAAAATTCGCGTAGGCTCGCGAACTGGAATTTCATATTTAATTAATTTTTAGTTTTCAACCGGAACATCTGCGCGAACCCGGATGCGCATCGACGAGTTTTTGTCATTTTCTTTCTGGTCGTTAGAGTGCAAACATCCGGTTCATCGCTTTTGCTCGGTCGGTATCACCACATAACTTTCGCTTTTTTTCATTATTGATTGTTTGCGCCAGGAACCTATTTACTCTTCGACCACACGTCTGAAGCACATGGAGTTTTTAGTGGTGAGTCCGACGGACGTTAGGTTTTTCATTTTGGTGCCGAAATGCTGGAAAAAGAGTTTTTGTTCGTATGAAAGCTTATATTGTGGGAGTCCGACGGACGGTAAGTTGTTCATTTCAATAGGTGCCGAAATGCTGGAAAGATGATTCATGCTTACGGTAGGTGCGGGGAGGCCGACGGACGTTAGGTTATTCATTGCCATAGTTGCTGAAAAGATGCTGGAAAAGTAACTTGTCTTACGGTAGTAGGAGTTGGATCATTTTGGCAATAGAAGGCTGACAAGGAGAATTCAATAACTTAAATTGTGGGTGCGTTGGCCGGGAGGAATGTCTTTGAACTTTCCGCTCCTTGGGTCAGTAAGTAGTTTTGAGACAGCGAAAGATAAATTGAGAGGGAAGCGAGGCTAGGATAGTAAGCCGCTTGATGTAGGTCAAGGAGGATGCTGATTACACTCCTCTATCTCGAGTTAGTCCGTCTGGGTCTGTCTGTCTGTCTGTCTGTGCTTTCTGTAACGTCTGTGCTTATATCTTCTTTTTGGATCGCAGCAGATCATTAGGGAATTCATATCCGTATTTGATTCTGGGCTTCCGATTGGCCGATAAATAAAATTCGCGTAGGCTCGCGAACTGGAATTTAATATTTAATTAATTTTTAGTTTTCAACCGGAACATCTGTGCTAACCCGGATGCGCACCGAGTTTTGGTCATTTGCTTTCTGGTCGTTAGAGTGCAAATATCCGGTCCATCGCTTTTGCTCGGTGGGTATCACCACAAAGGTTTCAGTTAAAGCTAAAAAATTGAAAGCTAAAAGATTCAATTTTCTTATTCCAGTAAGCAACATACTCTGGTGTATTTCAAACCGAAATTATATTGATTGGAATCTAAAATTTTCAGATTAAAAAAAAATTAACTTTTTCGATCATTTTTGATCGATCGACACATTTTGTAAACAGAATCTAATTCTCGGATTTAAATATTTTCAAAAAAAAAAAATACATCACTGATACGTTACTTTAGTAAAATTAGCAAATTTAACGTTATTTTAATTTGATTTGAAACAAGTATGACTTGCTTACTGCCTGAAATAAAGTGTTTCTTAATCACAGTAGCCTTGTTAAAATAAAAATTTAAATAATATAAAACGTTCTTTTAAATTAATTTTACAATTTAATAACAGAGAATGAAATTATATAGCATGACAGAGGTAACTCATTGATTAATGAAATGTTGTGGTATTTATTAATTTTATTTTTAATATCGATTTTTCATATTATTCTTTATTAGGTACCTTAACGAATCGTGAATTTCACAGTTTATTTTTTAACGAAATGAGGATACTATGAATTAGAAATATAACACTTTAAATTTTGAGGGGATGATTTGAAAAGACCGTTCAATGTTGAAACGTACACAGAAAACACGCAAGCAAGATGAATGAAGTGTGCCCTGCCGAAAAAAGTTTAAATAGTTTTTTATTTCCCCGTAAGGGGCACAACCCTTAAAATACGTGACCTTTTAATTATATAGCACTTATGATCACCCGTAAAATACAAGACAAGTCACCCACATGCATAAAAAATGTTTTAATTATTTCAAAAATCTTATGTCTATAATATTTGTATTAAACATTTCAATTTTCGGTTAGTCTCCACTTCTTAAATTAATTACCTAATTGAAACAATGATTGGAAGACTTTTAAAAAGATTTTTCAAACTTTTTATTTTATTATAATAAAAAATAAAAATGAAAACAATTCTTGTAAAAATTCATTATTCATTGAAAAAATGTTTCTCTTCAGACTATGGAATCCTTAATATTGTTTATAAAAAGCAATTAAAAGTTTATCTAAATAAGAAATATGGCATATTTTTATTGCATTTTTGTTTTTACAATTCGGAGCAGATTTTTTGAAAAGGAGCTACTTAAAAAAAAAAAAAAAAAAGAAAAAGAAAGAAAGAAGGAAAAAAGTGATTAACATTCCCAAAGGAATTTTTCATTTAACTAATAAAACAAAGGTCTGGACGGGTAGTCAATTTTTAGAAATTTCAGGAAATTAATTGGAGGGGAAAGCATGTAAAATATATATATTTTTACATAACATTTTATAAAAAATAATGTTTTCAAAAGCGATTTCAGTCATTTGTGAATAAGTCCCAAAAGTTTCATAAAAATCCGAACATTATTTGATTTTTGTAAGAATTTCCAATTTAATGTGTGTTTTTTTTTTTTTTTTTTTTTTTTTTTACCGGCAAAAAAGTGTGTTGTGTAATTTACGTTTGCCGCAGTAAACACTTATAAAAAAATCTGCAGTCGCTGATGAAAAAAACAAAAAAAACAAAAAACAAAAACAAAAAACAAAAACAAAAAACAAAAAACAAAAAAACAAAAAACAAAAAAAGAAAAACAAAACAAGATTTTTAACCAAAATATTGAACGTGTTAAAAAAAGTTTAAAAGTAGTTAAAAATACTTTGATCTTTCCTCTTAAACAAACTTTTTGATGATAAAACTTTGTCTTTATTATGGGGCTTTTTAACATTATGCTATGCTGTTTTTTCAGCGAATGAGTGAAGGTAACTAAAATAATGTTTATGTTGGCGACTGTTTAAACATCACTGCTGCTTTGTAATTTTTTTAAATTTTTATACCACGGGTCATTTAAATCTGTTTCTGTCAGCTCCCCTAGGGAATATTTATTTTTTTAATTTGCTATCTGTGTCGTATTAATTCTGTAGGCTACAGCGAAATAGTTCAGTTTCCTGCATTTCTTTCGTTGGACAGTTTTTTTAAATCATGTTTTTTGTTACTTCTTCTGCAGTCGTTTTTGTTTCTAATTTTTTTTTTTAATTTTGTATCTTGTAGGTTTGTCTGGGTTTTTTAGTTCTACATTTCTCTCGTGGATTTTTTCCATTTGAGATTTTATTTGCGCAATGCTCCTAGCCGTCTTTGTAGCCTTCTTAACTTTTAGGAATTAATTGTAATCTATCGGACAGGTCCTCCCATCACAAGCCAGTCTCTGATTTAGTTATTTTTTAGTTGTTGGAACCTCAAATGCTTCTGATAATTCATGCAATGCGTGAATAAAGTTTTCCAATGGTTCTCCTTGTAATTCAATTCTAAGATAAAATGTTACCCTTTCAAGAATTATATTTCTTTTTTAGGCATGAAGTAGACATTCAATTTTTCCAAAACAAGAAATCGTCGAAATAATAAAAAAGAATATTAGACCAAAGAGGAGATTAGTCATCGCTAAAAGAACAAAGTTTCTTTAGACGAGACAACAATCTAATCTATCATGTAATTTTTACACCGAAAATGGTGAAATGACCGCAGATGATGAGCTGATCCAGCTACGCATGATAGAAAGCCTGCATGACTCTTCATTTAGGTATTTAGGTACCTTCACTAAATCGCTAAAAAACAACATACTTTGTGGACAAAAAAGTCCCAAACATAATAAAAACTATTTTTTCCATCAAAATGTTTGTTATTTAGAAGAAAGATCAAAGTATTTTTTAAATATTTAATTTTTTTAAAAATCCTTTCTAACACGTTCGGAATTTTGGTAAAATCTTGTTTTGATTTTTGTTAGCGGGTAAGCAAATTATTTTCAGAGTTTACAATGGATAATGTAATATTACGCAACTTAGTTTTTTTTTCGGTGAAAAACATTCATTTGGAAATCCTTTCAAAAATCAAATAATTGTCGGATTTTAATGAAACTTTCTCTACTTATACACAAATGAATTAAACTATTTTTGAAATTATTATTTTATTATATTATATTAAGTGTCATGGTAACAATATTTTTCTACATCTGTAAATTCACGAAATTTCAAGAAATTAAATTTTGTAGAGAAAAGTTATTTTATTAGTTAAACGCAGGAATCATTGGGGAATGAAAATCATTTTTTTTTCAAACTTTTAAACTTTTTTCTAAAAATTTGTTCCCAAAAGTAAAAAAGAAAATGCAATAAAACTATGACATTTTTTTTTTTATAATCGTGTCGCCCCAAGCAAGGCATTTTACTGCCACTGTTGTGCAGGGGCTTACATAGGAGGAATGATATAAGAAGGAGTGAGAGGTTGCAGGGGGTGTCCGGAAGAGAGTAGGAGAAGGTAGAGAATACTGATGAGAGTAGGGTGGACGAAGAAAAAAGCATGAGAGAGAGGATGTAAATTAGTGAGACAAGAGATGACTATTGACTTTACATTTAAATTCTTGGAGATTATAACTGTCGGGAAAGCAAGTATGCGGAAGGGAATTCCACAGGCGGGAAGTGCGAGAAAAGAAGCTGATGGAGTAGAATTTGCGTTTACAATTTATTGGTTTCACAGTAAAAGGGTGGTACCTACTTGCTAATCTTGTGGCTCGAGGAAATTCATATATAGGAGGTATCAGTGAGCTAAGTTCATTGGAACAGAAGCCGTGAATTATTTAATTAGATAAATTTTTAATTGCTTTAATAAATAACATATATTAATGACATTAGAGTCAGAAGAAAAGAATTTTCAATTCATGATGAAATTTTAAAAGAACTGTTTTTTATTATAATAATTTATAAAGCTTTAAAAATATTTTTAAAACACTTCAAAGACTTGTAGACTTGATTAATAAACTATCAATTTCAAGTCAACTCTTATCAAAATACAAATCTGAAGATAAAATTCCCTGTTCTGAAATATCAGCCAACATTTGACAGTTATGTAACTAAATTAGGAATAAAACGATACTGGTACCAGTAGAGTATGTGGCCTACCTCAGTAAGAGTGTAAGTATTCGGCTATTTATCTATTGAAGAGAGAGAGAGAGATAGAGAGAGAGAGAGAGAGAGAGAGAGAGAGAGAGAGAGAGAGAGACTATAGTACAAAGAAATATGAAATTCAATGCAAGTACTGTGGCAAAAAGCATGTAAGAGAAAAAAAAACGCCCAGTTTTCGGTAAAACAAAAAAAATCACTTTTAGAAAGTATGTAAATACAATTCACCGACGAAAAACCAGGGAAAGGGTAAAATAAAAGGGAAATATTCTCAGATGCAAGTAGATACCGGCAGTGAATTTATGCTAATACCAATGAATTTTTGACAGGACATGGGAAAGCCTAGCCACCCCCCCCCCCCCCACACACACCAATGTCTACCTTACAATTAAAACAATTTGATAGAACCACAATTAAAGTATTGGGCACGTTTGAAGAAATATTCGAATCAAAGAATCGTTTTGAAATCATGCCCATAACACTAGTAGCATGTAAGAAAGATCACGGATTGCTAGGAATTGATTAATTCGATGGAATCCGAAAAAAAAAAAAAAAGGATTACTAAAGGATTATAAAACGAGCATTCGCTTGAAGAAGAATCATCATCCAAGATATATCGAATCAAGGAAACTGCCGATACATATTTTACCTAAAAGTTAGAAAGAATGATTCAGCAGGGCATTTAGGAAAAGTTCACTCATGAGGGAAGAAATTGGGCTTTATCAATAGTTGCCATTAAAAAGGCCGATGGAGATGTTAGAATAGGTGGCGATTACAAAATTGGGATTAACCATTAGATATGTTCGGATTCATTTCCTCTACCAAGTATCGAAACCGCGAGTCATGAATTGTCAAACATAAAGCGTTTTGCAAAGATTGACTTAAAATCAGCATACAACCAAATTGAAACAGATGACAATTTTAAGGTGGTAACTACAATACACCGTCGGGATTAGTAAGTTGGATTCGCCTGCCGTTTAAAATTAAAGCGGCAAGTGATATTTTTCCGTGTTATCGAGTAGATCTTAATAGAAAAAGTGGAGAGCATATATCAAGATGGTGGGAGCTCGCAACAAGGACGAATTAAAGCGTAAAGTAGAACAAGTCCTACGGAGATTAAATCAAACAGGCATGACTATAAACTTTAAACAGACAAATGCGAGCTACACTGTGAAAAAATAAGATCGAATATCTCGAAAAGAATTATCTCCTGACAAAATATCAAGGGAAGGAATATCTCCTGATGAGAGGTTCACAAACAAGATTGCGTAAGTAGTGAAGCCCACGAACCAAAAAGAATTGGAATCTTTCATAGGATTAATTAATGTCTACAGCAGATATCTTCCTAGATATAGCGAACTCATTGAACCATTTGCGAAAATGCGTAAAAATCGTAGAATTCACATGGACGCAGAAGCAAAATAATATAGTTTCGAAGCATTAAAAAAGGCTTTAACAAGTAAGCCGGTAATAAAAAATCTTCGAGCTGAGAAAAGAAATTACTTTAACGACTGACACAAGAAAAACAAATAGAAGAGCGATGCAGAACATCCAGAATATTCAGAAGAAACGATAGAGCAACTACGGGTATTATAGGGGCTTCTTATTTATTCTTTTCCTGTTGTAGTGGGAATCCGTTCTAGTGAAGGGTAGTTGTATACTGTTGCAGGTTAACGGAATTTGGCCTTGTTGTAGATAGCCCACTATAAGTCATAAAATGATTATAAAATCAAGAAAGTGAAGTGAGTTGAAAACTAGCATTTATATATATACACATATCAATTAATGTTTTTACAATTAAAGTAATAACTTGAAGTATAGGTCCAACGAAGGTTAAAATGTTCATGGCAAATAATAAGCTGAAAGAGATTTAAGGCTTAGGAATCTGGGTAGCGTGTAAGTGAGGAATGTCTTTGATGTAGTCGCTCCTTAGGTCAGTAAGTAGTTTTGAGACAGGGGAGAAGGAAAGAGGCAAGGGTAGTAGCCACTCGACTTAGGTCAAGGGGCTATTGATTACACTCTTCTCCTGATGTATGCCTGCTGGGGTCTGTCTGTATCTGCTTTTTATATCTGCTTTTTGGATCACAGCAGCTCGTTTGGAAGTTCACACTTGTATTTGATTCTGGGCTTCCCATTGGCTGATAAATAAAATTCGCCTAGGCTCACGAAATGGAAATATAATATTTGATTAATTTTTATTTTTCAACCGGAACATCTGCGCGGGGCCGGCGGCGCACGGACGACTTTTGGTCATTTGCCTTTTTGTCGTGAGAGAGCAAACATCCGGTCCATCGCTTTGCTCGGTCGGTATCACCACAGTGTCAAACCTCTCGTGTTCAGGGAAGTGTAGATGAGATACGCGCATAAGTAAAGCGAACCTCAGTCATCATGGTAGGAGAAATTTACGTAGTTTCCTACGAGATTTGCACATCACAACAATCCCTAGCTTTTTTCTGGTATTTTAGCATTTAAATTCTTCATTTATGCTTTTTTTTTCAAATAGCAGCAGTAGTAAAACAATATCTTTTATTTGACTGCTGAAGTTTAATTTAAAATTAATGAAGACCATAATCTAATAATTCGCGAGAAAAGTTCACTGTCTTGTGACACAAATAAGTTTATTTGTAAATAATGATTTGGTCTTCCATTTTGGTGGTAGTGTTATGTCCCTTTAAGAGCTCGGAGATCCGGGCTCACCACAAGTTTTCATTCTTTTATGTGCAATTCGTGTATTTTCATAACTTTTATAGAAAGGCAGAGAAGTGGTTTCTTATTGCCTTCTTTTTGAATTCAAAGTTTTTCTTTTCATAGACTGATTGCCAAATGAGGCGAGACAGCCTATTAGTTTACTCGTAGCTTGGGAGAGAAGAAATGGAGCATGCATTTTCCTATTAATTTTTTTAATGTAAAGCGAACGTAACAGCCTCGATTGGAATTTGGACTTCGCCAGCCACATTTTCAATATCAACAACTGTCAACAGCCACTTGTATATGTTTTTATAATACTAGCAGTATAGCCCGGCGTTGCTCGGGTGTAATGAAAGCTTTAAAACAAATATATGGTCCTGGAGCTCAGACTCAGCCTAAAGGATATTTGTGTGAAGTTTGGTGAGAATCGGATAAAAATTGTGGATTTGTATAAAGGACATACAGACAGATAAACAGACAAAAAACACAGACATCTTGCCTTTATATATATATATATATATATATATATATAGGTTTCATTGAATAATATAGACAAGTTCTGTCTATTTATTTTGTGTAAGATCCTTTCGTATGATCTGATTAGCTTAATAGTGTTGTCATGGAAAGACGACAAGAAATCGCAGTAATTGTTGATTTTTATCAGTTCTGAGCTTTCGGCTTACATAAGCCATTATCAAAGGATGAACATTTAATATGCAGTGAACATAGAACATTTAAAGTATTAACAGAGTAGAGTTATACAGAGAAAATTAAACAGGTTCATTTTTTGCGTCGCACATGGCCGCAGGCCGAGAAGGAATGGCGGTAGTGGGTTTTTGGTCAAATGAGAGTATAGATTCAAAGGCTCCTTTCGAGAATGTATCTCTAACAAACTAAATAATACCTACATTGGACATACTACTAACTCGCTTTCGCAGAGGCTTACATTACACTTAAATAAAAATTCTAACATATTCCGACATTTAAAACACCACGGCTATCAACACACACTTCTTAGGAAAACACTTGTTGAAAATACATATATACTTAGACAAGAAAATAATAAGCGAAAACTTAAAATTCTAGAAGCCATCTATATCAAACAGTTTAAACCTAGCCTAAATAAAATAAATTTCGACACCCCCACTAACATACTTCAATGCCTATAATCGACGGGAGAAGTCATAGTTATTATACTTACCCCCTACAACCATAGGAGTAGCAGTTCCCAGATCAATCCCCTCATGCCACTATACTCTCATTTGACCAAAACCCCACTACCACCATTCCTTCTCGGCCTGCGGCCGTGTGCGATGCAAAAAAATAGACCTGTTTAATTTTCTCTGTATAACTCCACTCTGTTAATAATTTAAATGTTCTATGTTCACTGTATATTAAATGTTCATCCTTTGATAATGGCTTATGTAAGCCGAAAGCTCAGACCTGATAAAAAAAATCAACAATTACTGCGATTTCTTGTCGTCTTTTCATGACAACACTATCAAGCTAATCAGATCATACGAAAGGATCTTACACGAAATAAATAGACAGAACTTGTCTATATTATTCAATGAAACTTGTATTAATGGAAAAAGGCTGCCAAAATACACACAATATATATATATATATATATATATATATATATATATATATATATATTATCAATTTTCTGCACTATTTTAAGAACTGCAACCTTGAAACTTTTACTTCTGAATATCGTTTCTTATGGCTTTGTCTATGAGTGTATCAAATTTGATTAAAATCGGACCCCTCCTTCTATAACCCGATTTTTTCGATTATCGATTTTTGATATTTATCGGGGGTACCTCGACACAAAACCTAGCTATGAACACTCGCAGATACTTATAGTACAACTGTTTAAATTTTCAAGAAAATCGGTTCAGCCGTTTCGGAGTCTATAGGTAACGGGGACACACACACACACACACACACACACACACACACACACACACACACACACACAGAGACAAAGTTCCATTTATAAATAAGTTTAGAGATTTAGATTAGATTTGGAATTTCCTCAAGATTAAAATCGCTTTTTTTTTTTTAATTGTTGAATAAATATGTCAAAGTAATTTTCGAGTAGGATAATTCTTTCAAAGAATTCCTTTATTGTAAATTGAATGAATCTTTATCAGTTCTCGTAGCTTTGTCACGAGCCAAATTTTAGTCGGAGGAGAGGATACTCTGTCTAGGCTGAAGCGCCTGTGATTCATCTCAGTTTATTCACTATTGTACTGTAAAGATATTCAAAATGGATGGAAGTTTGACAATCTTAGTGATCAGAGACATTTATCAGTATATTCTTTCCTTAAATAAATAAATAAATAAAATTAAATTAAACACACAGAGGAGCAATATTCAAGGGTTGGAAATTCCCCATTGGCGATTTTTTTATTATGAACGGGAGTTATTTCCCTTGAACCGTCCACCTCGGTTCGACGTGCTGATTTGTTTTTTTAACGAAAGCTATTTTTTTCAAAGTTTTGATATTTTGATTGTTTATTTGGTGAGTTGACGTTATATGCTTATTAGATTTTTTCTGTTAATTAATCCCAAATAATGTAAAGTTGCTTGTCGCAAATATCAATTTACCCCAGAAATTATCAATTTTAAATCAAAGATTGCTTTTTTTTATTAAATTAAATTATCAGCACCCTTTTTTAAAAAATAAATTTTAAATCAGTTTAGCTTGCCACGTAACAACTCCAACGTTCAGAATGAAAAAAATGCCAAAAATTAGGGAGTTATTCAAATTTTTCAAGTCTAGTTGATATTCGAGGTACTTTACAAGGAGTTTTTTTTTACAATTAAAAAAAGGAAGAAAGAAAGAAAAAAAATCAGTTTTTGGTTTGTTTATCGAGATGAGCGCGAATGTAGACCACCACACTTAGAAATAGCATACCAGAGTTGCCTTTCGGGCAATCGCATGGGTCAACCCAAGCGGAGTGCAATGGTAGGGGCTCACTCTGGAAGACTTTGGTGTGAATTTTAGTAAATAAAATTTTAGTAAATAAAATTTGGTGTGAATTTTAATAAATAAAATTCTTTTTTTTTATTTTGGGTTGAATTACAGAAAAGATCCAAATTACTGGTGTTACGTTCTCTAACGAAGTAAGATCGTACCCTGACTGCCGAATCAGTTTTGACGGCCAACCGCAAACTCTCTCACGGGACAAAAGGGACTGCTCATTTGAGCCACTCAGATGAAATAAAAAAGGCGAAGAAATGACAATTCGGCAGTCTTCTTCCCTCAACCGCTAAGGGGAAACCGTGCCGCTACTATCAACAGACTTTTCAACGCCCCATAACCGGACTTCAAACCCAAGATAAGTGAATCGTTCTGTTTGTGTATATTACTATAATCCCCTCGTATGAACTTTGTTGACCTGCCTTCTTCTTCTTCCACGTTATAACTGTCTTCGTTTATTTTAAAAAAAAAGAAAGAAATATTTTATGTGTATATTTCTCGCATCAAAAAATTGTCCTTATTCTTCATTGTCGAGTTGTCCGAATCCGTTTTGCAACCATACGTATGTTTATGCCCACAGCACGTATCTTTACTCTGTTTAGATATATAACATTGAATTGAATTACAGAAAAGATCCAGATTATTCAGTAATTATTAGTCTGTGTCGTTTTACTGTTTAATAATTTACACTCACAGTTTACAAATTAATTGCAAACTCTCAATATCACTCACTAGATTTTTTTTTTTTATTTTACCACTTTTTCAAATTTGTATATTTTTTCTTTAAATTAATACAAGGTTTCAATTGAAATGTTTTGGTTTTCTACAGGGATATGTTTGTGGATACGAAATAAAAATAACTTTCTTTTCTTCACTATTTGCAAATTCACGAGCCAGTGTAAAATATATATTTTTGGCCTCGACTATGTTTATCAAATTCGCCTTGTGCCAAACACAACCGAAGTCCCCACAACTTAAAATATCAGAAGGTTGAAAAAATAAAAGTGTTTCGCTTGTAAAATAAGTGGAATTTTATTAACAAAACAGAATAACATCAATTTGAAAGAAGTGAAATTCTGAACTATGTAAATGTTCAAAGAGAAAGTGTAGCACGAAGTTAAAGGAATCAAGAGTTCGTAGTCGTAAGTAACAGGTTATGTTGTGTGTATGCAAAGATTAACAGGATTGTAATGAAGTCTGGTTTCCTTTCCTTTTTTATGGCCAGCGAGAAAATGAAAAGGAAGGTAAAGCAACAAAGGGAAATTTTACTTATTGGACGTTAGTTTTAGGAGTCAGTTGAAAATGACTCGTTGTTATTGTCTTTGTTGACGGCGTGTGAGTGATGACGAAGAAAGGAAAATAGGAAGGAGAGGAAGAACGAATGTACGCCAATGAGACATGTCAGTTTAGGCGTCTTGGAATATCGAACTGACTGATTCGGTTTTCTTTCGTTCCGTTTTTTTTTTTATAGCTAAAGACGTTCTAACATAGACTTGTTAACTTTTGTCTCAGTTTTGAAAATCGCCTCCTTTCATTGGTTAGAAAATTGATTTCACATCGGATCGCGAAATTTGGCTTCGTCTTTGTCTTTCAATACTGGGTTAATCCTTTTTCCTATTTGTCAAAACTAAATTTCACACTAGATTGTGAATTTTGTCTTGGTCTAGTTTTTCTAAAATGTTTTTAGTCTTTCTGGCCAGATTTTGTAGGTGTGCAATTTTACTTTTTGTGTTTCAGTTAATTGTTGGATGATATAAGATTTGGATTCTATAGACCAATAGGAAAAAGCATTGCTTCCGTGCTGAGAAAAAGATCAAGGCAAATTTCGCTAGCAAGTGTGAAAATATTCATTTACCAATGAAAGGAGAGCGATTTGCAGAAAACAACAAATTGAACTTTCAATGACTGGCGTCGTGTTTCTTCTCGCCCAAAAATGAGTATGCGATAGGAGTTGACCACGTGATCCGAGTTGACTATTTGTACACGTTTCCCGGTCGATGCAAGTAGAGGACGTGGAAGCATCAGACAGTCCATGCTGAACACTATCTTCTATCTTTAAACAAAACACCACAGTGCAACAAGATAAAAAAATTATAAAATGAAGAAATTAATTTAAAAATGGGTGAAATAATGAAACTTTTTATTGAAAAATATTTATATTGGTACTACACATGAAAATCGATCAAAATTTATACATGGAATATTCATCGTATTTAATGGAAAATGATCCTAATTAATAGATTCACAATTAATATTAAAAATGATTAAACTAATAAGTAAAAAAATTTTTTAAAATTTCTTTAAATATTTAAATTCTGACTAGAAATGACTTCTTTCTTGAGCGATTCAGAGACACGCATAGAATAGCAGCAGGGACCTTCAGGGTTTATATACGGGAAAATTTTATGTAAGGGCGGACAACACTTGAGTCACGTGACCTTTTACAGATTTATATCGTTTATGGGCACCCGTACATACCAAAAACTGGAAATTAACATGCCAAAATAAACAGTTTTAATTAAATTACAAAAAAAAAGCTACTCTTTTAGAGTAACTGTTTAAATTTTTCGTTTAATTTATTTGCCACACATTAATTAAGAAAACATCTAAGAGACCTATAAGGAGAAAATTGTAAAAGATTTATGAAACATTTTAAATTAATAAAAAAAATTAAAAATAAAAACAATTCTTGTAAAAATTCATTACTAACGGAAAATTTTTTTTTTATTCAGACGATGACACAATTTTAATTTATGTTTATAAAAGCAATTAAAAGTTTACCCAAATAAAAATTGGCATAGTTTTATTGCATTTTTGTTTTCCTAATTCAGAGCTGATTTTCTAAAAGGTAGCTTGTTTTGAAGAAAAAAAGACAGTTGATTAGCTTTCCTTAATGACTCCTGAATTTAATGAAAACTATCTATATGTTGTGACCTAGTCGCATTTTTCGACATTTCTGGAAATTAAATATTGGAGGGGGGGTAACAAATTAAAAAAAATATTTTTTACCAATATTTTATAAAAATAATTATTTCAAAAATCATTTCAGTCATTTGTGAATAAGTGCTGAAATTTTCATCAAAATCAGACGATTATTTGAGTTTTGCAAGAATTTCCAAATTAAGGTGTCTTTCACAGTCAAAAAATGCCTTCGCATATTACGTTGTTGACGTAATAAACTCTAGCGTCAATTTACCCCTTTCACTGACGAGAAAAAAAAAAGATTTTCTACCACTAAATGAGCCTTTCAGAACCTGTTAGAACAATTTTTAAAATGTGTAAAAATAATTAAAAAATACTTTGATCTATCCTCTTTATGATAGCATAAACATTTTGCCGAGAAAACCTTGTTTTTATTTAGTTTGAGGACTTTTACTTCAGACTATGCTGATTTTCCCACGGTAAAATTGGACGTACCTATAAGAAGTTAACAAGTGTTTGGATGAATTCCCCTTACATCGAAAACGACACAAATAAAAAATATAAAATAAAGGAAGGTTGTTGGGTATTACCTATATATATATATATATATATATATATATATATATATATATATATATATATATATTCATTCATCAGACGTATGTGGAAGTATGGACATATAATAAATATTCATGTGCTTGTGAGTGGGCGTGTAATGAGTTTATGGTCACTATCTAAGAACGATCAACTCTTTTCGGCCAGTGTAGTGATCGCCAACTGAAATAAGGCTAACGTCTCTGTTTTATCTCACTTGCTTTCCATTTCATTTTAAAGAAATTCCGGATTAATATTTATACCGAATGGAACGAATATGGTGTGGTCTGATGAAATGAGCCAATTTAGCTCATAGAAATAAATTATAGTTTATAATCAATATAAATGATGTGTTGTGTTTTTCTTTATCTATCTATCTATCTATCTATCTATCTATCTATCTATCTATCTATCTATAATGTAAACCAAAGACGACTGTAGTATTTACAATTCGTGTTGATTTCTTTAGTTGTTTCATTGACCTTTTTTTCAATTGAAATCAACTTCCACAAAAAGACAAGATGAAGTGCTCGTACGTATGAAGTACTTTGAGGAAGCAATGCTGAGCTGCGGTAAATTGGGTGGATGCTAGAAGTCCCTATGTCTGACAACAGGACTCTGCACCATGTTACACAAGTAGTTGAAACCAGTCATGGCTGACAGACAATTTCTGCGGTCACATCCACCCTTACATCTGGCCACCTAAACTCCCCAGACTGCAAACTACTTGATCATTAGTTGTGGGGTGCAGTTGAACGAGAGACCAAGTAAACTACCGCCCGGTTCACACTCCACCCACGTCTATTGTACAGGTGTAGAGGCGCATCCCTTGTTCCCTGTTTAGGATGTGATTTCCAGCTTTCTCTTTTCCAATCTTTTCACTTTTCTTTTTTTCTTTTTTTTTTTTTCAATTGGAGTAGATAACTAAACTATCGTCCGGTTCAGACTCCACCCACGTCTATTGTACAGGTGTAGAGGCTCATCCCTTTTTCCCTGTTTAGGATGTGATTTCCAGCTTTCTCTTTTCCAATCTTTTCACTTTTCTTTTTCTTTTTTTCTTTTTTTTTTTTTCAATTGGAGTAGATAGACTAAACTATCGCCCGGTTCAGACTCCACCCACGTCTATTGTACAGGTGTAGAGGCTCATCCCTTGTTCCCTGTTTAGGATGTGATTTCCAGCTTTCTCTTTTCCAATCTTTTCACTTTTCTTTTTCTTTTTTTCTTTTTTTTTTTTTTTCAATTGGAGTAGATAGACTAAACTATCGCCCGGTTCAGACTCCACCCACGTCTATTGTACAGGTGTAGAGGCTCATCCCTTTTTCCCTGTTTAGTATTTGGTTTCCGGCTTTCTCTTTTCCAAATCTTTTCACTTCACGTAGCCCCCTGCACATCAGTGGCGTTACCGCCTTGCTCGGGGTGATATGATTAAAAACAAATAATCCAGTTTGTTTAACTTAAGCGCAAGTTTAACTGCTTTTCAGATCATAACATTGTATCTTTCTACTTGTCCATTACCACTGGGGTAGTAGAGTGTTGTCTTGCTCGTGGCAATGCTCTAATTCAATAGATAGGACTTTATTTCTTTTGATAGAAAAGAAGCACATCTATCGGAGTGGATATAACCTGAGAAACCAGTTGGTGCAAATAACCGGTCCAGACATTTTGTTAGCGTCGGTGAATGCATAACTAATCAGGGAAAAGTAAATGGAAATCGGGAAGATTCATCCACAATATTAAGGACATAAACATTACTCTAAGTTGAAAGTAAGTAATCTTTAAAATCCATGCCTAGGCGTTCCATTGGTTGGTAGGCTTTAATTAGTGTTCTCCTTTCCATACGAAAAAATCTTGGCATGAGTTCTGAATATAGCTGACATGTAGAACATACTTCCTTTACTTAGCCCGTACGAAATAGAGCATTCGTGCAATTCCAGGATGGCCTAGTTCTTGATGCAGATCAACAAGGGTTGATGAAGACATTGAAGCACAAAATGCTTGAGTGAGTGTGTCACAAGTTAAATTGTCTTTTCCAGGCCGATATCTCATCCAGTAGCTAGAAACATACAACTCAATTCGCCATTTTAAAGTTTTATTGTTTTTAATTTTTGCGGTTATCCGGCATGAATGCCACCGAACATTGGCCTGTAATCAAGATAAACTGTTGTTTTGTAAGGAGGTAATTTCACGACCTAACAAACTCGATTATTGCCGCTGCTTCTTTTTCTATGGAAAAATAATGCAATTCGCTCCCTTGCAGGGTCCGTGACATTGTAACACCTCGGCCCGGCTAGTTCGCTGTCCCTGGTCCGGAACCTGTTGTGATGATGATGACCGGAACCTGAGCGGGTTGATGCTATCGAAACGGCACCAATTATGACGATGCTCTCGGGTCACCAATCGTGATGAAGGCTTCCTCACAGTAGCTGGTCCTCAAGACGTCTATTACAACGATGAACCTTTCTGCCCACGCTGTGTTCTTTTGATCTCAGAAAAGTCACGTTGAAAAAACACGGTAGCCGTCTCTCTACCACCTCAAGCCAGACCAGACAAGTGTACACTTGTGCTGAAAAAAATAAATACGGCACAAAAAAAAAAAAAAAAAAAAAAAATAAATGAATAAATAAATTCGAAGACGCCTGGATGAGTTACGAAAGAAAGTCTTTATATATAAAAAGAATAATTAATTGTAACAGCTGAATGTACAATCGCCAAATTTCAGAGTTTACAACAGAGAGAAGTTTTCGTTAAAAATAATCAGAGCTTTCAATTGAGTTGTCCTCCATTCTCTTGGTGGATGGAGCGAGTATCTATGCGACTCAAAACTTTTACCAATGAGATTATTTTCCATCTACACGATTTAAGGGGAGTTATGGCTCAACGAATGAAATATCAACACCTCACATGATGTAATGTCTTAGTCTTCTTCCTCTCCATTACATTATCTCAGGTTTTCAAAAATTATAAAAATGATTTCCCAGCAGGTGTGGGAGCAAAGACTTGACCCCATAAAAAATCCTGACATTTTGTTGTGACTATAGCCATTTTTAAACTCCCACTTCGAATACTAAAAAAAGAAGAAAAATATATTTTTTCATTTTCCCCAATTTTCAGCCAATTTCTCTACCCCTCGGATTTTACAAGTACATAATAGTATTAAATATTTTTAAGTAATTCAGTGCAAGATTTGTAGCTCTGGTGATGGTTAAGAATCTTTTAGCATTCCGGTCATGTTCTTCTTGGTTTCTTCCTTCGACAGTTATGTTGTCAAGGTAAAGGAAGGTGTCTCTTAATGTTTGTTGTTGGATAATTTTGTCCATTTCCCACTGAAAATAGCCACACCGTTCGTCAAACCAAATGACACCCTACAATACTGATAGAGCCTCCTATTAGCTTTCAGATAAAAAGCAGAAAAGATCGTGTATGTGTCTAGTTTGCTTACAATCTCATCTATACGCGGAAGAGGATAAGCTTTGAGTTCTGTAAATTGGTTGATAGTCTGTGAGTAATCAACGTTTAACTTCTTCTTATGTCTATTCGTGAGGTCCTTAATAACCACTACCTGGGTCTTCCAGGGGGATAAACTTGGTTTAATTATGCCTTGTTGTAGTAGCTTCTCAACTTCCTTTCTGATGAAATTTCTGTCATTCTTCCCAAACTGCCGTTTTTTTTTGTTGGGATTGGTTTATAATTAGACGACAAGTTTGGAAAAAGCAAGAGTTCACCAACAGAAGCAACAGAAAGGGTACGAACTTGTTTATAGTTGGGTATAATAAGATCCAGTTTAGGGATTCTGTATCTGATCTGAAGAGACATGTTATTTCGGAAAATCCTGTCCCAGTATCAACTCCTTACAGTTCTTTAAAACTATGAGGACGAAAGACTTATAGCGTGTCTTGTTCATTTGTAAATCGATAACACAGAAGCCACAAGTCTGGGTATTCGTTGTGGTCAGAGCCATGGGGATTTCTTTGTTGAGTGGTCTGATTTTTTTTTAATCATATCACCCCGAGCAAGGCGGCAACGCCACTGATGTGCAGGGGCTACGTAAGAGTGAAAAGACTAGAAGAGAGAAAGCCGGAAACCACATCCTAAACAGGGAACAAGGGATGAGCCTCTATACCTGTTCAATAGACGGGGGTGGAGTGTGAACCGGGCGATATTTTAGACTATCTACTCCAATTGATTTCAATTTGAAATTTCAAAGTAACTTTCTTGTTAATGCCCGAGTCTAATAACGCATTTAGCCTGTGACTATTAACGGACGCTCTTATTGTTGCAGGCCGTAGACTTTATGGAACTGATGTTGCGATGGTACATAGGTTTGTTGCATCCATGGCAACAGTTACGCTTCTACTTTTAGCTTTACACAGTTTTGAATAATATCCTATTTTTTACAAGTGTGACAGGTGAACTGTCTGACCGGATATACATTTCTCTCTTGTAGTAGTTCACACACACACACACACACACACACACACACACACACACACACACACACACACACACACCAAACCAAAAACAAACAAAAAACAGTTCTTTTTATGAAAAGTACGAAGCTACCTTCTTTTATTAAATGATGCAGCAATGTGTCTACTCACGTTTTCTTTCCTTTGAATTTCTTCGGGATCTGTAGTAACAGTAGCAGTAGCGACATAGTCTGTCAGTATGTGGTTATATGCATCTGAGTTTTTCTGCGCCAGGTCTAGGGAGGAGACTTGTCTATAGCCAACCTGCAACTCCAGGGTACCGTTCTCGAGTAGTCTCTGGCGTATTATAGACGAAGCTAGACCGCTAATAAACACGTCCCTTTCTTTTTGGTACAGTTCTGCAGTCATCGTTTTGAAAGCACAGTTTTTTGCTTAGTTTGTGAAGTTTCCGTAGGAATTCGTTCAAAGACTCACAAGGTTTCTGCCGACGGATAGCTAGAATGTGCGTGATAAAAAATTCGTTTGGCGTCTTAACGTATATTTTTCTAGGATGTTAATAGCCGCTTCGTACGTAGTACAGCCACCTATATATTTTTATTTATTAATTTTTTTTGTTATCATTTTACCCTAAACAAAGCAGGACCGCCACTGGTACGCAGTGGGTTACAGTGAGAAAAAGAAAACGAACGAACAACCAACCAACCAACCAACCAACCAACCAACCAACCAACCAACCAACCAACCAACCAAACAAACAAACAAACAAACAACAAGCAAACAAACAAACAAACAAAAACAAGGTACAAGGGACGTTGAAAAAAGGATAAAAGATGGATGGGAATAAAAGAGATAGAAAATGCCAATTGACGTTGCATTTAAGCTTTTGGAGATTGTAGCTATCAAGAAAGCAAACAAACAGAAGGTAGTTCCGGGAAGTGCGAGAAAAGAAACTATTAGAGTAGAAGAGACACTGGTAAAAGGATAGAACCTACATGCCACTCTTGTAGCACGAGTAAATACATGTAGTCGGGGAACCAGAAAAAAGCTCATCAAAACAGTTGCCATGAAAATACTTGTAGAAAAGACAAAGGGAAGCCACATCACGTCGACGAGCAAGTGACTGAAGGCCGTCTGCCATATCAGGATCGATTATATTGAAGATCCTCCTCTTGATTTTGTCGAGAACCTCAAGAAGAACAGCAGAAGCACCCGATCATATATGGCAACAGTATTCAATGCATGGCCGAATGGTAGATTTATACATGTGCAAAATGTATTCTGACGAAAAAAAACGTCTTGGCCTGACATATTCTTAAACTCCAAATGAAACGCATCTGACAAGTAACCTTAATTTTTTAAGGGTAGTTTCACTACATTCTTCCCAAAAATTGTTTAACATTTCAATCCAGTATTTCCATTCCTTTGCTGCTGTGGAAGAGTTCAGGTCGTGGTGCATTTTTGGCGATTTAAACATTTTCTCCATGTTGTCAGGTACGAGACAATATTGTATAGGATACAAATCCTATATTATCCAACAGTTAAACTAAAACACGAAAAGTAAAATTGCACACCCGCAAAAATGGATCAGAACGACTGAAAACATTTTGGAAAAACCCAGACCAAGGCAAATTTGACAAGTCGGTGTGAAAATTAAGATTCTGGATTCTGATTGGATAAAAAAATAGCAAATTGATCTATGACCTCGGTCAATTTTTCTTAGCACCTAAAAAAATGGGTATGCTGTTCGATCCAGTCACATGACTAAATTTCAATACTTAACCACATCCCTTGACCGGCAAAAGTCAGTCAAATGAGAGCACTATAGAGACGACACGCTAAAATGTAACAAAAGAAATTTCAAGACGCCGACCCTGTCATGTCTCGTCGACATACGTTCGTTCTTCCTCTCCTTCCAATTTTCCTTTCTTCGTCTTCACTCACACGCCGTCAAAGAAACAACATTAACAAGATACTTCAACTGATTCATAAAAACTAAAGTCCGATAAGTACAATTTTCATTTATTGCTTCACCTTCCTTTTCATTTTTTCGCCGGCCATAAAAAGAAAAGGAACACAGACTTTATTCGTAACATTTTAATTTTTCTACATACAAAATTTCTGCTACTATCAACAATAATCTGGATTCATTTAACTCCTTACTACTATTTCTCTAGAACATGTGACTACGTAAGTTTTTCTCTTTGAACATTTTCTTCTTACAAATTTGTTATTCTGTTTAGTTAATAAAATTTTACTTTAACATAAAAAAACGAAATATTTTATTCTTCCACATTTCCACATCCAACCTTCAACTTTCTAATATTTTAAATTATGGGCATTCGGTTGTGTTTGGCACAAGGCCAATTTGACAAATATTACCGAGGCTCCTACAATCGACAGAATAAATATGATAAAAATTGGTTTATTAAATTGTAATGAAAATAACCAAAAATTATTACAACTTATGAAGCTTTAATAAACTAATTTTACAGGCTACTGTTAGTGACTTAAAAAGCCCGCCTCTGTTTCCTCGTGGCGCGCATGGAATGTGTCATATTCCATGCGAGTTCATGAAGGGCCAATAACCTTCATTCACCGGGGTGTTCCTCAAGGGCTATCAATCGTTATTACTACAACCATATTTGTTATACTAGGAATAATTTAGATTTGAAATAAATGAAACTAAAGAAAATAAAACAAAATTTTCATTTTCATATTAAATATCCTAGAAATAAGCATTAATTTTTAAAATGAAACAGAGTTGGCGAATATAAAATGCGTACAAATTTGTCATCATTATAAATAATCTAAAAGTTTTTTGGTTACAATTTAGTATTTCATTTAAGTAATACGTCGCTAGCATGCCCAAGTAAGTACCGAAAATATCTGAAATACAAAGGAAGGACAACCTTAACATAATGTAACAAAACAGACCACGTTTACTACTACTGAAATTAGGCGTTTCAAAGTGTAAAGGGTGTTGCCATGTATGTGTGTGTGTGTGTGTGTGTGTGTGTGTGTGTGTGTGTGTGTGCGCGCGCAGTGCCGTGCTTAGCAACATCGCCCCCCGAATGAGCCTTGCAGCTCCTCTACCCTCAGAATGCAACTTGTGCCCCCGAACATTCTGAACCCACAGTAAATAGTACCCCGCTAATTATCGCCCCATCAGTCTCCTACCAATCTTTGGCAAAGTGTTCGAAGCCATCATCAACGCGGAGGTGGTACAACATCTCACAGCCCACAGACTCTTCTCTGACAAACAGTATGGTTTCCGCTTCTACTGCTGATATGCTAACGACCATCACCGAGTATATATACCAGGCTCTCGACAAGAATGGCAAAGCTTGAACCGTTGCCGTGGATATCTCCAAAGCATTCGATAGAGTCTGGCATGCTAGCCTTCTATGCAAACTGCGGAGCTATGGTATAACTGGACATTTGTTTGACCTAATCCAGTCATTCCTCTCTAACCGCACATTGAAGGTGGTATTAAACGGACATGCCTCCCAAAACTACCATACGAACGCGGGTGTCCCTCAAGGCTCTATCCTAGGTCCCACGCTATTTCTGATCTACATTAACGATCTCCCCGATGTAATAAGATCCCAAAAATCTGCTGAGGCTGACAAAGCAAACCTCGCCGCCGAGTTTGAAAAGGACCTCCAATCCGTGGTGGACTGGGTTAAGAAATGGCTCGTGAATTTTAATGCTTCCAAAACGAAGCTGCTATCTATTAACCATCACAGACAATCGCTCCTACTCCCCTCTCCATTAGCATGGATCAGGCTAGTCTCCCTAAAAATAAAACACTGAGCTCGGGTTAACTCTCACAACAAACCTCAAGTGGAATAACTATATAGAATCCATAGCTAAATCCGCTGTTAAGAAGGTCGGTTCTCTGTGCAGGGCAAGGAAGTTTTTCCCGTCTGAAACCATCCTGCACATATACAAATCTACCATCCGACCGTGTATTGAATACTGCTGCCATATCTGATCGGGTGCTCATGCTATCCACCTAGGAGTCCTTGAAAATCCAACGGAGAATCTGTAATGTGATCGATCCCGACTTGGCAGCTCGGCTACAGTCACTTTCTCACCTGCGCAATATGGCTTCCCTGTGTCTCTTCTACAAATACTTTCACGGCTTCTGCTCAGATGAACTTAGCTCACTGAATTTACTAGAGCTACAAGATTATCAACTAGGTTCCGCCCTTTTACTGTGAAACCAATAAGATGTAAATGCAAATTCTACTCCATCAGCTTCTTTTTTCGCACTTCCCGCCTGTGGAATTCCCTTCCTTGCTTTCCCGACAGCTACAATCTCCTAGAATTTAAATGTAAAGTCAATAGTCATCTCCTATCTCACTAACTTGCATCCTCTCTTACATGCTCCTTTCTCCGTCCACTCCACGCTCATCAGTATTCTCATCCTTCTCCTACCCTCTTCCTGACACCCCCTGTAACTCACTATTTCTCATAACTTTCCTCCTATGTAACCCCCTGCACAACAGTGGCAGTAAAATGCCTTGCTTAGAGCGACACGATTATAAAAAAAACCCAAAAAAACTTTAAGCAAAATAACATACTGTCGGAACGTAGATATTCCGTGATCACGAAAAAACGGAAGAAGTCGCAAAACTGGCGTTTTGAAGCTATACATTACGAACGTTTTCACAACTTTTAGCTACTTTTTATGTATGTTGAAAAAGATATCTATAATCTATTTCTCTCTCAAGTTTTCTAATTACAAATGATTTGCGACCTCTTCGGGCCCGGAAGACTTCTATCAAAGATTATATATGGACTGGGGTAAGAAATGGCTCGTAAATTTTAATGCTTCCAAAACGAAGCTGCTATCTATTAACCACTACAGACAATCTCTCCTACCCCCAATTAGCTATCAGGCTAGTCTCCCTGAAAGAGAGAGAGAGAGAGAGAGAGAGAGAGAGAGAGAGAGAGAGAGAGAGAGAGAGAGAGTGAGAGAGCGAGTGCGTGACGGTTTGATAGATGTCTATTTCAACATGAGTATGATAATAATTTTCCAGTTAATCCTAATAATTATTTTGTTATTTTTTTTTTCATTACAATAAATCTGCGGAGACTTTCGGCTTCCCCGGGGCCTTGCGGCCCCTAGGGAACTTGCGGCTCCCCCGCAATTGAAGGGGCTGCGGGGGCCCTAAGCACGGCTTTGTGTGAGTATGTGTGTGTGACAAAAGTATGGAGAATTAAGTCGTCAAAATATAATTTTTACATTGCAATTGTCAGCTCCTGTCCTGCTACATAAGTGAAAGTCAGAAAGGGATTTAAAAAAAAAAGTCGGCGACGCTTTTATACTAACATGTCACGTGACTACTATAGGGATTTGAGCGTCCCATGACAACACAATATCTAAAGAGACAGAGTAACAATCAACTTCGCTGCACCTATTCTATTTATGCTTACATGTGTGAAGGTTACACTGACTCTGCAAATCATATTTTTTAAGAATTTATGCGCTTGGGGATTCGATCAATTAGAGAAAATGAGAAATACTTATTCCCGGAAAAAGGCCTGCAGATTTGAATTAATAAAAAGAATTCGGAGGATGTAAAACAAATCCACTTGCGATACTGAAATAATGGCTTATAAATCACTTGCGAATATTGTTAACTTGTATTTTAACATGATTTGAAAAAAAAAATTTGTAGGGTACTCGATATTCATATTTAGAACATCGAAAAATATTCCATTAACCTTGAGTTTAATAACAGAATTTGAATCAGAGTTTTAGTTACAGACAGTATCAAGAATGAGTGAAAAAGATAAACTGTACGTACGAACATTTGTATATATATATATATATATATATATATATATATATATATATATTTTAATCATATCACCCCGAGCAAGGCGGTAACGCCACTGATGTGCAGGGGCGACATAGGTGCGAAAAGATTGGAAAAGAGAAAACCGGAAACCGCATCCTAAACAGGAAACAAGGGATGAGCCTCTTCACCTGTTCAATAGACGTGGTTGGAATGTGAACCGGGCGACAGTTTAGTCTATCTACTCCAATTGAAAAAAAAAAGCGAGAAGAGAAAACCGGAAACCGCACCCTAAACAGGAAACAAGAGATGAGCCTCTTCACCTGTTCGATAGACGTGGGTGGAGTGTGAACCGGGCGATAGTTTTATATATATATATATATATATATATAAACTTATAAACTTACACAAAACTTACACAACTGGATATTTATAAAAATATGTGTAAATATTCTGGAAAACTGTTCGTAGTTTGAGATTTATGTTAACTTGCATGAATCTGTAAGTACGTATGTGTGTGAAAAGAGAGCATATGCTGTTAAGAAAAAAAGATGTTTGCTAATGTATATATTTTCTGAAGAAGAGAAAAGAAACGATTTAAATAGCGGCTGATGTCTCTGATGTTTGCAATACAGACACCAGATTCACCATATATGCTTGTATATAACACCATATAGTATATTTTGAAGTCGCTGCGGTACCAAATGTATATTTGAAGAGAGTGAATTTATTACTGTAATATTTTTTAGTTGTTGACTCGCTTTTCATTTGTTCAAATGACTATCGACCGGCTCAAAGGCTCGGGGGCATTGAAAACCAATCAGAATCATGCGATTGGTTATTTATTCTGTTTAACAAACACGTGATGTGTTCTTTAGTACGCCGAATTCGGACCAGCTCAAGTGAAACCGATTTTCTTTTTCGTTTAGAAAACAGGCACGAGAGTTATGTTTATTTTTTTAGCAGTCTTTTTGCTATTTGTTTGTGATATTTCCTATCATTGGATCATTGCACGTGTAGCCCACAAATATCACCCAAACCAATATAAATATTATATCAATATGTTTGACAATGTCTTTAATGATGGATTTGAGTTTTGTAGTGTTTGCCTTAGTAAATCATATAACCTGACTTAATAATGATTTGATCTGTTTCGTTTGTTGCTTGAGTAGGGCTGTTACTGTAATGACTAAAGTGATGGCTTACTTTGTGAAGACTCTGCTCTTCTGCATGAAGATTTTTGATATTCCGAAGATTGGTCACTTTGTTTCTGTTGATACCTTTGTTTCATGAAAAACTTGTCTGTTCTACATTGTAAAGTCCTTCATAGCTTGGGCATAAATGCTTCTTTACATTGAAGTAGTGCTTGGATCTCATTGGTGAAAAAGCTTTCATTTTGTTGGTCGAAAAAGTCAACAACAGCAGATATTGCGTCATCATTACTGCGATACTAGTTCCCTGCCAAACGTTTTTTTATGTTGGCGAACAGATGATAATCAGATGAGACTAAGTCAGAAAAACAAGGAGGCTAATCAACCTGTTCAAAGCCACGATCACATACAGCAGTCATTGAAATCAAGGACTTAGGTGCTTGAGCATAGTCCTGATGAAAAAACACCTTTTAATAAATACAATGCTTCTGCATCCCCAAAGATTGAAGCTATCACCTTCCCTACAGATAAAAAGACCTTTGAATTCTTTGGAGCAGGTGAGGAGGGTTGTTCTATTGCATGTATTGTCTCTCGCTCAATGTGATGAATTCAACACTCATCTTGGGTTAGGAAACGTTCAAGGAAAACAACTGGATCAGCCTCAAACAATATCAGATGCAATCAGTCTGGTGCTCTTTTGATCAGATGTCAGGAGATATGGCACCCACCGAGCAGAAACTTTCGTCATGCCAAATTCATAGTGCAGAATATTCTCAACCTTCTCACAGGACATGCTAATAACATTGGCGATTTGATTTATAGTCAGTCGCCAATCATCCATCACCATGTGGTGAAGACGATCAATGTTTTGTTTGGCGGTGTCAGCTGCAGAAAGTCCAGACCCTGCGTCATATTCAAGGTTCACTCTTCCCGTCCTAAATTTTGCTGCTTTATTTTTTACAGTTGATAAAGATGGAGTGTTATCATTTAATGTAGCAACTATATAAGCAAGAATGTCCTTGAGAGCTAACATTTTGTCTGAAAGGTACTTGGTAGTACCATTATGCGAAATTTTGTTCATTATCAAGAGAAGTTGCTACTAATTATATCTGATGTCTTCTTTGAACAGTCAAATGTCATTTTACCTGGAAAGAATCAATTTAGTTATTAATAAGAATTGAAATTAATGAATGCAAGATTTCACAGCTGGAGCATTACCCCTTCATAGTCAGCCTATAAACTTTTCAGCCTGAAAAATAAACTGTGATTCCGACATTTTCTCTTTTAACTCTTGTACAAATTTGGTACTTGTGTTCAATGTTTTGTATCTAACGTCATACATAACCAGACAGGACGTTCAGTTATTCATAAACTTTTATTTAGATATCATTACCCATGGAAATGGTAGGAAAATGTGGAACGTATGTACGGGTGTGAGTTTTTATAATACTAAATTATAACAACATGAAAAGGCATTGGTAATTTTTTTCAGTTACTGGCTTTCATGCTATTGTTTCTGTTTGTTGCATAATTCAAGTTTGTTGAAGCGAAGGTGAGTTTTTTAGCGGTAAAAATGTCGGATTGCAAAGTAAATTATACAATTTTTTGGGAGATTTTTTTTGTGACAAAATGTTTTGAAGAGAAAATACTGCCCCTACAAAACAATTCGATGCAGCTGTTTCAACTTGGTGTTTATGCTGTAGGAGAATTATTTTAATATGGCAAAATCAGTTAAAGCGTGTTTAGCTTATACAAACGTTTTTGCTGCATCTTTATCCGAGGTGATGTGTTTTTGTTTAGTTTGAAATAATTCTGTTAATGGTAAAAAATTCGAGGAACAACTTGTTATAAAACGGTGACAAGAGATGAAAAAATCATATAAAACGTTGAAGTTACTTTTAGGATATTGGTTGAAGAAATTGATTTATCGCCTCGACTTTATTGGGTAATTGTGTTATCTCGTTTTGGTCAATTTTGAATTGTAACATCGAAGTTCCAAAAATACACTTGTCCATATTTATTTGAAACCTTATATGGAAAAATCTTTGGAAAACTTCTTAGAGTTGATGTCTCTGATCCTCTTTGTTCCTGCTGACAATCAGAACATTATCTATGTTAACATAGACAAATGATAAACCATAAAATAACTCCTCAATTAACCACTAAAATGTCGGTGTTGCATTTCGTAATCCGAAAATTATGCTGATAAATTCGTATAAAACCAAAGACTATTGTAATTGTTGTTTTGTGTATATCATATCTGGCTGAGAGGTCCGGTGATATGCTTTAATCAGATATAATTTCGAAACAGTCTTTGCCTTGTAAACCCAGAGAACAATAGTGTATATAAGGTATTGAGTATCTGTCTGTTTTGGTGCTTGATTTTCATCAGCCTGAATCTTTTGTTTTAGGGATCATGTAAAAAAGACCAGGCAGTCTTTTATGGGTGAATTATTTCTATTTGAAGCATGTATTGAAAGTTTTCCTTTCCTTGTATTTGAAGTTCTGACAGGTTCAATTAATTTATTACTGAGTACAGTGGTGGACGTGTTGTCTATATAATGATTGGAATGGTTCTTGATTACATGTGTCTGTTGAAATTATTTTGCAATGTCAAGAATTGGTACAGCATCTTTGTATATGTGGTTTGTATAAAAGTTTTTGAAGTCGCTGCGTTACTAATTGGGATTTTTGACGCAAGTTAATTTACTACTACTACTATCTTTTCTATTTGTCGATTTGTTTTTATTTGTTTTTTGAATAACTACCGCGCATAGACTTCGTGGTTTTGAAAACTAAATCAAACCATTCTATTGACTTATTATTCTGTATGAATGAGCTCATGATAATCTCTACTACCGAAGAAATCATGCCGTTTCAAGGGAAGCGGATTTATTTTGTTTATAAATGAGGTGTGCGTTATGAATAATTTTGTCGAGGTCTCTGGTTGGTTGCGGATTGTTTTTGATTCCTTCTTCTGTTGGTCAATTGATATTTAGGGGATATGTATAGACCCGCTTTTCAAAGAAGCAAAAGAAATGGCTTGTTCTTTGTACGATATTAATAATATTAAATTACGTAAACATTTTCTTTGTATTTTATACTTTACTTGTAACCAAATCCCAAATTTAAGATAAGCTTAATATCCACACACACACAAGCGCGCACGCACGCACGCACGCACGCACATGTATGAATGTATGTATTGTTGAATCGGAAGAAAATGAAATAAAAAAGTGAAACTAATTTTTCATAAGAGATATTTTTATCGTTTTGTCAGAATTTCTTTGCATTATTAATCATTATTATCTCCCTTGATATTTAGTCCATCATTCTTATCGTGGTCGTTATACTCACAACGATTCAGCCATTGTGATCGCCCACCTGAAAATTAATTTCAGTGAACCAAGATAAAGTATTAAATAAATAAATAATGTAGTTAGTCGGCCGAATAAGTTTCATTGGTTTTCCTGACACAAGACCAACTGTTCATGGGATCAATTGACTTTAGATTACTTCTGAGAAGGTTATGAATTAATGAGAACTCCACTACGTTGAAACGTTTCCGCATATAAAAGTGCTCAAGAATGATTTTTTCACAGACCCACATTAATCTTGATCCTGTCTGCTAATCCCTATTTGGTTATGCATCGAACTCCTCAGAAGATTGTCTTTTTGGTTTGTGTTAATGTAGTGAACAAAAAAAGTTCTAGATTTAAAAATTCAAATGCTAAGCACTGACACATTGATTTTGTTAGAAATATACGAATTTTATCGAATTTACAAACTTTGCTTAGTACACACAAAACTCGCGAAATTTTACACCACGATGCGAAATGTTTGTCGTCCAGAATCACATCCGGGAGTGGATTCCCAAACGAAATAAAAGACGGAGCAAAATCGGCTGTCGTCAGAGAGTTAAGACGAAGAGCAATTAACACGTACCTTTGACAAACGTCAAGCGATCGTTATTATTATTGCCTCTCTTTCTCTCTCACCTCCTTCTCTTTCACCATTCACACTGAGCGATAACTTCAAAGACAATCCTACCCAACAATAAACGCTTATGCATACATAGATAGATACATACATACATATGTTCCTGACTATGTACACATAAACTCACTCTTGCAAGGACTACTACGAACATTTCAACGAACTCTTGATACCCTTAACTTCTTAACACTTTTTCTCATGAACGTTTAACTTCTCTACCAATTCATGTTATTCTTTTCCATTAATAAATTTCTATTTATACATACAAAAGGTATACTTTTATTCTTCCACAAATCCACACATTCCAATCTCCAACCTTCTGATGATAGCGAATAATCTGTAGGTTGTAGGGAGTTAGGTTATGTATGACACAAGGCCGACTGAATAAACATTAACCAGCACCCTATAGCTTCATTAACATAAATGGCTGGCTGAATATAGCCGATAATAAGGGCTGTTTTCACTAAATTCTAACGACATTTAAAATGCTGCTGTTAGATGTTAATAACATTATTAAATGAGGCAACTATTCTATACACTGCTGTCATCACCATAAGCGTTTTTTTTTGGCAGGTGGCATGTTGCCTTCCAAAAAAAAGAGCTTAATTACACCTCTATACTCCACAATGATTGTGCATTCATATTCGAAACACTATTTGTAAATAGAAATGAATGTCGTGTATAGATGCATGCTTTTCATGTACAATTTCATCTTCCCACAATTTTTAGAAGTGGGTCAGAACTAATCTTTACGGAACTTCTTCGTACAGAGGTTAGATTTGGCTATTTAAGATGATACTTTGTTTCACGCGTGAGAAGTGATATAGTTGTAAACTTAATATTTGAATTTGTCTGCAATAAGTATGAAGATAAATGATTAAAGATACCTCGAGATACATTTTACTTAAAGTAAAAGAAATGATTAAAGATCAAAATTTGAATCACTGACCGATGATAAGTTGCCATTTTATTCAATTCATGTGGCTTCGAACTTGATTGGTTAGAAAATCGAAAAATGTCTTCATTTATTTTCACACTGAATCTTTTCTTCGACGCTCTGATCAGTGAGTCTTATTATTCCGGAGATATCTAGTTTTATATTTGGTACTCCAAATTTGGGTTAAATAGCAGAGACGATAGGGTTCTTTAGTCTTAGAGAGAAGCTAGTCAAGAAGGATAATTTTGAATTCTAACACATGGACCAGCGTGGCAGAGTAAAACCCGTTATTTCTACTTAATAACAGTATTAATTTATCATCTCTTCTAGAGAAAAGTATGTAGGAATAACGGTTAGGAATTGAGAAAATCGAACGAAGGAAAATAACGCACATGTACAGAAAAGGAGTAGAATCTTTTTATTAAATTTTCGGTACAGGAGAGCTTAGGAAAGGGGAGATAATAGAGTTATCAGCCTTGGTTAAGTTTTCTCAACACCCCACCCCACATGATCTCATATTGCTACTTCATGTATTCACTAAAGGCATCACATGAATGGGTTTAAATTTCTAATAAAAATCCCTTGAATTACTGATTTTGCTCTAGTCAGTGGTTTGATCATTACGTTCCCGATCATATCAGCAGTCTGATAATAAAAATGTCCAAACTACCATTGTGTAGTAGGGCATCTCAAATAAAACGGTATTTAATATCAATGAGTTTACACTTCTGTCGATCTACAGGATCTCCATAAAGTGCTATTGCATCTTGGTTATCTCCGAATATTTTTACGGGGTTTTATATTTGTATAAAATCTATTCTCTTTAATAGTTCTTTCTTGTATGGTCTTTGTTAAGACCATGTATTCAACCTTCCATGTGGGCTGCTTCTTCGATTTCCATGAAATGGATGGACCATCCTTGGTTAGATTGAAATAATATCCGGATGTAGTGCGCTTGTCGCTTTGGTCTCATGCCCAACCAGCATCACCATCTGCTATTGTCTTAGTCTGTCATTGTTGTTCCTGTAGCATAGTTTGTACTTCGTTGTACCTTTTACGTATCTCATTACATGTTTGGCCGTTGTCCAGTGTTGTTCATGTGGCCCGGATAAATATTGTGACAGCTTACTGACAATATAACTTAAATCCGGCCAAGTGTAGGTCATGAGATGAATCAGGTTACCGATGGCGTCACGATATTTTCTGCGGTTAATCAGGTCATCAGCGTCGCTTAAGTCCAACTTTTTCTCATATTCTGTCATTCTCGATTTGCAGTCTGACATATCGAATCTCCCGAGGATCTTTGTTATGTACTTTCTTGACTCTCAGGTTATGTTAAAATCTATTCCCAGGAAATTGCGGAGTTTTCCGAGGGCCGTCATCTTAAATTTTGATAATAGCATTTGTGTTTATGTCATTTAGTGAGTTTATGTTGTTGGCTGTGAAGATTAAATCATCGACCCATGATATGATTATACATCTTCCTTTGTTTATATGTCTAATACAGACACAGCGGTCTGTTTGATTCTGCATGAACTCGATTCTGGTGAGACGATTATGTAATGTTTTATTCCAATTCATGCCTGACTGTTTTAGATCATATAGTGATCTGTTCAATTTACAGACTGGTTTCTTGTTTGTATTTGATATTACTTCAAAAACCTTTGGTTGTTCAAAAAAAATTTCATAATTGGGGCGTGTAGGTAGGTATACTGTTTTTCCGTTCATTTGATGTACTGTGAGATCGTGATTGTATAACCATTTGCATTAATATGCTTAAGGATGTAATGTCTACCGTTGGAGAAAAAAGCTTAGTTTAGTTCCCTTATTTGATTGTATCCCCTGGCAACAAATCTTGCTTAGTGTTTTCGCAATCGATCCGGGTTTTCTTTAATTTTGTAAACCCATCTACTACTTATCACCTTTTTGCCTTCAGGTAGGTTTGTCATTTTGAAAACGTCATTCTCCTTTAGAAATTCGATCTCTTCCTCCATTGCTTCGACCCATTAGTGTGCCTTTGAAGAGTTCACAGCTTCTTTTATAGCTTTGTGATATCCCACATGTAGCTGTGTAGATTAGTGCCTGGTCGTTTTCGTCTTCAGCGTTTGTTACGCAGTCATTTAGGTCACGGGGGATTCTCCCTTCACTTTTGGGGTATCGGTGGACATGGTTATCCTCAGTATGTGGGTGGTTTTCCAACGTTAGGTTGGGTGTCTAGTGGCTCTTTCAATTTCTTGTTTTGTATGTATTTCTTTCGGGGGAGGATCATCATCATCATCATCATCATTCAGCAAGTCAGTTTGGGTTTGTTGTTCAGTGATGTTAGTGAGGGACTTAATTTCTCTGAGTTTAAGTATCTTCCTATTTTCAGGGTAACAGACAAGATATGAAGGGCTGTTCCTGTCATACTCGACGAATATTCTCTTTTCGTATCTTGGATGTAACTTTTTCTTCAGCTGTTTGTAGATGTAATGCCTTTTCTTTTTCTAAGTACCGTGTCCCTTCAGGACGTAAACGATCATGGTCTTCTACATTTTCCTATCCCTTGTAGTTCTTAACATCTTTTCTCCTGTTGCTCCTCTCAAACCGCTGCTCCTCCATCCATCTGCTCAAGTCCATCAAGTATGTCACGCGTTACTTTCCCCATCTCTCCTTCCCTCTACCAGTCTCGTGATTATCGGATTCTCCAAGTCTCTCTTCTTCATTTCATCTCCCAGAAACATCAGCTGTTTTTTCCTGCCGTATCAGTATCAGTTTCCTTTTCGTTTCTATCCTCGTCATTGCTCACATGTTCAATTCATGGTATCCTCAGCATCCTTCTGTAGAGCCATATTTCGCTTGATTCCAGTCTGTCCTTCATCTTTGATGAGATTATCCAGCATTCGCTGCCATATTGAAGGACAGACATCACATAACAATCCAGTACTTTCTTCTTTGTTCTCAGCGAAATTTTCCCGTCTCTTGATACTTTGCTCAGTTTTTGGAATGCAACCTTGGCCATGCCAATACGCCTTCAGATCCCAGTGTCGCAATTTCCGTCCTCTGCTAGAACACTTCTCAGGTATTTAAATTTCTGTACCTGGTTGATTTCAGTATCCCCGGCTTGTAGTTGTCATTTTGGGCTCCTCTTTTTACCGACGACCATGCATTCGGTTTTCTTGTAGTTTATTTGTAGTCCTTTCTTTCGGCTTTCTTCAACTACTTCCTGTAGGAGACACGGAAGCAAAAATGTTCATACTTGAAAGGTAGAGTTCTTTTCCTTTCTGCTGTCTAGTTTCGATTGAGGGCGGGGTGGCGGTGGAATGGTGTTGAAATCTCATGTTTTATATTATTTTTACGAAGCAATGTTTGAAAATTGTTCCATTTAAATTTGTCCGATCTCAGTGGTTATGAGAAATTGAAAAAATGCCTTCCCGTTTAGCTTTAGTCGTTGAAAATGAAGATGATTGAATTTTCGAAAAATAATATATATATATATATATATATATATATATATATATATATATATATATATATAAATTAACTTATATCTGTTTTATATCGTTTCTGTTAAGGCGTAATTACATTTTGAAGGCCCAAATAAATAAATAAAATAAGAAAAATAAGAAATTTTATTCGATTCAAAGAAGAGAAAGTAAATTGTGCCATTGACACTGATTTAAAGAAATAAAAGATCGAACTTCTCAAGTTTCCACAATTTTGGGGGATGTGGTGAGAACATTGGAGATGAAATTGTTTTTTTTTATATCGTTAGCATTCAAAATGGTAGGAAGTTTATCTGAATAGATGCAGGCTGGGCATTCAAAGAAAACACGGGATTTACTTTGATATTTCAACATTTTACTTAGCATTGATTCAATTAACTAAAGTTGTTCCCATGCATCAGTCATGAACATTTACAGTTTTCCTTTAAAATTGACTTGGCGAAAGATTCTTAACAGACAGCAAATCATGCTAAGCGGATAAAAGTAATAATTTTTCATTCGAAATTGTTTTGTAAACTTTAAAACCAATTAATAAAAAACAAAAACAATTTTGTATGGACAGAAGAATCTGACTCAACAGAAAAAGAAAAATTTGCTTTTTTTTTTCTAAATTTTTTTATGGTAGAAGAATCAAAAAGCAAATTCTTTTCTTGCAGCGTCTGAAAAACTCATTTCAGCATCAGCCAAATTTAAACTCCGTTGGAAGGCCAGAAAGAAGATTTTTTCCCTTCACTCTACGATTTTGTAATGAAAGCCAAAATCTGTAAGGGTGTGGAATAGAAAACAGTGTGCAGAGAAAATATTTTTTTCTTATCGTTATAACTAGCGTCTCATTTCACACTTACTCGATTCTCGCACCTTTTGTCTAATGAAAAACATCCTCACTACTTCACAAATACAATCATCGACAATTACAGATTCTGAATATTTTTAAAAGGAAACTAACATATGTTTTTGTGAATGTTTTAAAATGAAAAAAAAAAAGAACAAATCCCAAAAATATCAGATATTTCCATAGATATTCAGATAACTTATTTTAGTGTGACATAAGTCCTATCAGTGGAGATTGAATGAGAATTTTACTCTCTACCAAAAGACATCGATTCTTGGTAAATATTTACTTGGCTTAGTTTAGTTTGATAGAAGGCTACGATAGGGGAGGTACCAATGAGACCTGAATTATACTAGTGAATTTATTTTGCTTATCATCACTCTATAGCGGGCTCTATCACAATAAAGAAAGTATTTCATTAAATTCATCGAAGTATTTCAAAATAACAGACCAAAAATCAAGTCACAACTTCGAATCAATTTGTGTTCTGATAGGAGGAAAAAGAAATTGGCAAAAATGTTTGATTTGTCAACAAAACGACACGATTACTTCTGGAGTCTTTCATCGAAAATTTTTGCTTTCGGGGAGAAAAGAAATTGCCACAATCGGAACATTTCCTCCGGAATATTTTTTTTTATTCTAGAATCGAAACAAATTTTTAGTTCTTGTCTCATTTGATTATGGAAAAATATATCATTATACTATGAACCATTGAACAGTTCTTTGAAAATTGTCAAGACGGAAGCTCTCATATATTTTTTAGTTTTTCAGTATTTTTAATAATTTCAACCGAAGTAAGGCGGTACCACCACTAGTGCGCAAGAGGTTACAGCGAGAGAAAAGACTGGGTACAGAGGATATTGAAGAAAGGATAAAAGATGAACGGGATTTCAGAAGATATAAGATGGCAATTGACGTTGCATTAAAATTTTTGGAGATTGTAGCTATTAAGGAAGCAAGTGAACGGAAGGGATTTCTACAGGCGGGAAATGCGAGAAAAGATATTGTTGGGTTGGAGTGGCGGTTGCATTCAATTATTTCAACGGTAAAAGGGTGAGACCTAGATGCCAATCTAGTAGCACTCTTAAATTCACATGAACAGAGCACCAGAGGAAAAAGATCATTAGAGCAGTTGCCGTGAATATATTTACAGTAAAGACAGAGGGAAGCCACGTAATGTCGGTGCGAAAGTGAGTGACATCGAGATGTTTGTCGAGAACCTCGAGATGAATAGCAGGTGCCCCTGATCAGATATAGCAACAGTATTCAATGCAGGGACGAATGGTAGGTTTATAAATTTGCGAGATGGATTCAACACAGTAGATGCAGCTAAAGATTCGATGCATTCGTTCCACTTCAGGTCAATTGAAAAAGTGAGGCCAAGGAGGTTTTCTCGAGAAAACTTGCACCAGCCATGCTGATTACTGGCAGGAAAGTTTCTCTACGTTGATTAAAGGAGTGTAGTTCTGTTTTGAAGGCATTAAAACCTACAAGCCATTTCCTCCTCCAATTAACCACTGATTGGAGGTTCGTTTCAAGAACAGCAGTAGGGTTCATTTTATAAGCCTTGGCAAATTTCCTATTGAGACGGGAATAAATGGTACCTAGATGACTACTTGGGAACTGGTTACAGCAGGAAGATCATTAATGAAGACAAGAAACAGTAAAGGACCTAGGATAGAGCCTTCAGTGACACCCGCATTCGTCTGAAAGGATTTATAAGCTTTTTTTTTTGTTCAAAACGACCTTTATTTCACGATTCTATAGAAACGATTGGATTAAATCAAACACTCTTCCAGAAATATTGTAGCCCTGGAGCTTGCGTGCTAACCCTTGTCAAACGTTTTCGAGATATCTAGAGCAATAGCTCGAGCTTTACTATTACTATCAAGGGCCTGGTATACATATTCAATGATGGCCGTTAGCATATTAGTGGTAGCCCTGGTGAAGCAGGAGCCATATTGTTTGTCATATAACTAACAACTCTTATATCATCCAACAATTAACTGAAACGAAAGAAGTAGCCTCGGCTATGTTTGTCAAATTGGCTTTGCGCCAAGCACAACCGAAGTCCCCACAATTTAAAATCTCAGAAGGTTGAAGATTGGATGTTGAAATGTGAAAGAATAAAATATTTCGTTTTGTATGTTAAAGTAAATTTTTATTAACTAAACTGAATAACAAATTTGTAAAAAGAGAATGTTTAAAGAGAAAAATGTACGTAGTTAAGTATTACAGAAAAATAATAGTAAGGAGTTAAATGAATCCAGAGCTTATAGTTCATAGTATCAGAATGTGTGTATGTCGAAAGATTAACAGGTTACTAAATAAATTCTGTGTTCCGTTCCTTTTTTATAGTCGGCAAGAAAGTGAAAAGGAAGGTGAAGCAATAAAGGTAATTGTACTTATCAGACGTTAATTTTTTAGGAGTCAGTTGAAGTGTATTGTTGTTGTTGTTGTCGTCGTCTTCTTTGTTTACCGCGAGAATGTTGAGGATGGAGAAGAAAAGGTAAAAGAAATTAGCATGAGTGAAGAAGGAGAACGAATGTGTGACGCGACTTTACATCCGGGTCGGCAAATTAAAATTCCTTCAGTCACATCTTGCGTGTCGTCTCTTTGTGATCCCATTTGACTGACTGATTCTGACTTTCTTTGTGTTTTTATAGCCGTTTAGTTTTTTCACACTAGCTTTCTAACTTTTCCCAGTTTTGCAGATCGCTTCCTTTCATTGGTTAGAAAATAGATTTAACATTGGATCACGAAATTTAGCTTCGTCTTTTTCTTTCAGTATAGGGTCAATCCTTTTCTTATTTGTGAAAATTAAATTTCACACTTGATTGTGAATTTTTGCTTTGGCATGGGTTTTTCCAAAATGTTTTTCTGATTTTGCGGGTATGCAATTTTACTTTTTTCGTTTCAGTTAATTGTCTGGTTGCTCGAGTAAATTCTTGTGAAGAGGGCATCAGTGAGCTAAGCTCGTCGGAGCAGAAGTCATGAAAATATCTGTAGAATAAACAGAGGGAAGCCACATCCCGCTGGTGAGAAAGTGGTTGTAGTCGAGCAGCCAAGTCTGGACCGATCACGTTACAGATTCTCCTTTGGAGCCTGTCGAGAATCATGAGATGAGTGGCAGGGGCGCCCGACCAGATATGACAGTATTCAATGCAAGGTCGGATGGTTGATTTGTATATGTGCAAGATGGACTCAGGTGGGAAAATCTTCCTGACTCGACCCATCCTTCCTAGCAGTCGAGTTAACTATTGATTCAATGTAATGGTTCTACTTGAGGTCTGAAGAAAGGGTGAGACCGAGGAGGTGCAGTGTACTGCTTTCAGGGAGACTCGTTTGGTCCATGCTGATGGGTGGGGTAGGAGGGACTGCCTGATGTGGTTGACAGATAGCAGCTTTGTTTTAGAAGCATTAAAATTTACAAGCCATTTCTTACCCCAGTCTACCACTGGGTCCTCGAGAACAGCAGCGAGATTATCATTAGCCGCCTCGCTAGATTTCTTAGTGAGGCGGGAGTAAATGGTAGTGTCATTAACGTAGATGCCTACTTGGAATTTGATCACGTCAGAGAGGTCGTTTATGAAGATCAGAAAGAGCGTTGGGCCTAGGATAGAGCCCTTGGGGAAACCAGGATTCGTGTGGTAGGATGTGGAGGCATGCCCGTTCAATACGATCTTCATTATGCAGTTTGATAGGAAAGATTGGATCAAATCAAACAAGCGTCGAGTGATACCATAACCCTGTAGCTTGTGCAGAAGGCCAGCATAGTGGGAAGAGAATTTGCGAGCAAAACATTCAACCTTGTCTGTTGTAGATATGAGAAGAATAGCAAAACATGATCTTTTTTCCGTTATATAAACCTGTGCCAGAATATGAGAAATATCGAGAAAATATACGAATAGAAAACGTGGATAAATCAATATGAACGCAAAATCAAGCGTTTCCTTTATTTTCATTATTGTCTTGCAAGTCCAGAAGCGACTTTTTACTGTTTTCAGCAAGGGATACTCATGAAGAGTTCTTCACTCCTTAGCTAAAGAATACTTAAATAATATCAGAACAATTATACGAGAACCGATAATCAAATTTCCTTCTGATAAATCTAAAAATAAAATTGAAAAAAAAAAGGTTGTGAATTCTTATTTAGAAAATTTGAAGCTTTTAGGCGCATACAGGCAACAGTTCAATTGTGGGCTTTCGTTTGAATCATTTAGACAAGCATTTAGAAACTCAGAATGTTCTCTTCCTTTGCGAAAATCACGCATTTATAAATGACGAATGAAAGAAAAAATAATGTAAATAATGACTGCTTTCAAAGAGGAATTAATGATGTTTTATCCTTCACTTGGCAAACAGCTCGTGTTTCTCTGGGGTTTTATCGACTAAAAATCCAAATTATGCCTGCTGTTCATTAAAGATTTGCTTTTTGGTTTCTGGACTTCTTTCGGACTGGTTGGCAAAATTTCAGAAAAAAATATTTTTAATCTGTAATGTAAATTGCAGTAGTCAATCAGGTTTGGTGTCGTCAAGAACACTTGTTTGTGCAAGGGAAATGGCAGTGCAAAACATGGCGAAGCACCGTAGGGCGTGCCGACCCCTCCCCCCCCACAAGTTAACTGACACCTGCGTTTGAGTGTTGCAGTAAGCACAAATCCCAAGACAAGGATGAGGGAGAGGAAAGACGGGATATTCAGTTTTTGGGTGTGTCTCAGGTACCTGTTCTTTAAGTGTAAATAATTTTCATAGAAGCCATAATCGCTTCGTAGAATGAAATGGAAACCAAAATAAATGTAAAAACAAATAAAATAGCAAAGAGAATAAAATGATAGGGAAGGTTGGTCTGAAAGAGGAAGTAAAGTGGGAAAAGAGGCTGAAAGAAAAAAGAACGCGAATGAAGAAACAGTACATATAAAAAAAGAGGCTGGAAGAAGAAACAATGTAAAAAGACTGAAAAAAGAAACAGTGCAATTAAAAGAGGTTGAAAGGAGCTGAAAGAAGAAGCGATGCAAAAAAATAGGGTGAGATGAGAAAGAGCGTGAAAAAAGACGTTAAAGAAGGAGACAGTGTGAAAAAAAGAGGCTGAAAGAAGAAATAATGTAAAAAAGGCTGAAAGAAGAAGCAGTTTAAAAAATAGGGTGCGATAGAAAGAGCGTGAAAAAAGACATTGAAGGAGGAGACAGTGTGAAAAAAAAGAGGCTGAAAGAAGAAAGCGCGTTAAAAATATTGAAAGAAGAAACAATGTCAAAAAAAGAACTTGAAATCTGAAGCAATGTGAAAAAACAGAGTAGGAAAAGATCTGTAAAAGTTTGAAAAACGTAAGGAGAGACACGGAAAAATACAAATAGAAAAAACAGGAAAGAGAAAGTAGTTGGCAAAATATAATGAAAAATAATTCGATAGAATCAAAGACATTTTATAAATTTTAGCAAAATATTATTTATTGAACTAGTATCATTATCTTCAGGGGCACCTCAATGTGGTGTAATGATCAGCAAGCTTGTCTAGCTAGAACCTATTACAACTGAGTAGTAAGTTCGATCCTCACTGGGTACCCCATACTTTCGGCTTTGTGCCGCATCTAAGCTGCGCTTAAAAAAATCAAGTATCATTGTCTTCGAGATTTAGAATTGTTGGAAGGCGTGTGATGAATTATTCTCATTATCCTAGAAATATTTCGACGAGTATCCTCATTTTTGTCGTTTTGAGCGAAATGTTTTTGTTTACCACACACACACAAACATACACACACACACACACACACACACACTATATATATATATATATAGTGAGAGATATAGAAAAGGAGAAGGGAGAAAGAGTACATCTATAGAGAGCCATAAATAGACGATGGCTAAATTCTAACATTTCTCTTCTAGGCGTCTCGAGAGTATTTACATGATAGCTTCCACTCTGGTATTTAAAAAAAAATGAAAAGCACCCCGTATTTGTGGCACCAGCTACTAACAAAAAATGTCGTAGGTAGCGAGCTTCTTGGAAACATCTAGGTTTTTCGGAGACGTGTCTTCTGTAGGGAAGAGAAAGAAATATTTAAAGCGATCAGAAGTTGAAAGGAGGGCTTAGTTCGTTAAGAGAGTTTTTGATATCATCAACTACGACTCTAGCATGTCAATGAAACAGCAGTGTGTGCTACACAAGGGCATCAAATACAAGTCCTACGTGATGCAGCGAGAGCAGTTTATTTCCGACAAGACCCGAGTAAACCGTGTGCTTCAATAAACACTCCGATGATAACGTGAACCAGGAGTAGAAGGTGAACATTTGAAACAACAGGTGCTTCTGCGCAGACTTCACAGGTTTAACCATTGTTATGCCCCTGGCGGTCGTGAGTAACAAGAGCTATGTCATACCGTTTTATTTCTTGTCGCAGGGCCTAAGATTCAGTGCCACTGGCTGTATAGGGGTGCTAGACATAGCGGTGAAACCCTGGATTGCGGATGTTGTTCAGGTGAGACTGCATCAACCATGACCATGACCTTTAACCGAAAATTTTCCCGACCATGTCACCATCACCCCCAAACACATGACCTCCTGACTTTAAATCTTTTGGTTGAGAGAGAGAGAGAGAGAGAGAGAGAGAGAGAGAGTGTTGAAAATCTCCCTCTTGATTGTGATGACCAATATGAATAAGAACCACTTGATCCAATCAGGCAGTCTCTATATCGAGATTGTCTCTCGAAGCTGAAGATGACTCTATTGAGTAACACTTTCAGGTTTTCAATATTTTCTGTATCATTCCACCACGGCAGTGGTTAAATATATTCTAAAGTCCGACATTGAGTGAATCTAGGCAGCTTTCAAGCTTTGCTACTAATTTAGTTATCAATCAAATTTCAAACAGTTTACAGAGTTAGATAGAACATCTCCTTAGTTACATTTTGAAAAAAAAATTGAATTTTGGTGCAGAAAAAAAAAGTTACATCAAAATATGTGAAGTCCGGAAAGGGAGACTAACTACATAAGTACATAAGTGAGTGACTAACGCTTCTAATAATAAATCTTATTCGTTATAACTTTTTTACTGTTTGATATTTTTGCATGCGGTTTTCAACATTTCAATTCTGATGATATCTTTTATTAGTTTTGTCAGCCAAACTTTGCTTATCACTTATCATTTTATCAGAATTGATAATCAGAATTAATTATAAATAATCATTTTTATATTGTTATATTGCATATAAATTTTCATTAACTGGTTTTCAGCATTATATTTATATTAAATTAATAGCAATGCCTGGAAAAATCATGAATTACATGGAAAAATGCGTGCATGAAAAGTAATATTCTTAAAATTATATTAAACCTGGAAAAGAACAGGACAAATTATTAAACCTGGAAAAGAACAGGACTAGGTATTCTAGTGAAGTAAAAAATAAGAAATATCAAATGCAATTTTAATTATTTTTAACTGCAATATTTCAAGTACGAAATTTCTTAATTTTTACTTCACTAATCTTAAGAATATTATTTTTCATGTGCACATTTTTCCATGTAGTATTATAATTTGTTATTAATTATTTGGCGCACGTTATAATTATACTCATAGAATATTGAATGCAACAAAAACCTAGAAAAATATGTCACTTTGTGCTCGAAATAATTGAGATAGTGATACTAATTTAATAATTTATGGAAGAATGACAAAGTTTCTTCCCATTTTTGCTGTTAAAAAGGTCAACAAATGCATTGAAATGCTAAACAATCATTGAAAAAATGGGATCCTCCATTTTTGTAGAAGTCAGTAATGTTCACCAATTTATATACAAAACTGAGCAACAGATCTGAACGCCACATAATAATTTGGCTACATTGTGTGTGTGTGTGTGTGTGTGTGTGTGTGTGTGTGTGTGTGTGTGTGTGTGTGTGTGTGTGTGTGTGTGTGTGTGTGTGTGATAGAGGGAGGGTGGGACCAAATCAATTGAAGCAGGGTGAATAAGAATTTGTAATCAACGCTGGGCATATTTTCTGCACATTATGCTTTTTACATCGATCTCATTTTTTGATCGATATCTTTTTTGATCGATCTCTTGATGCATTCTGTTTAATGATGGCATTCAACAAGGTTGATTCATTAAAATACGACACAGTAGAAAAGTCCAGTTGAGTTACTTTTATTCAACATTACAGATAAAAAACAATTTTCAGGACTTAGAATATGGATTCAATAAAAGATTTTCGAATAATTAAAATACGTATTTCTTTTATAAACTTTTTTCTGTGGCTTTTTTCCTACAGGGAAGTTATTTTTTTTTGTTTTTTAATTACTATCAAACTGGAAAACATTTGAGAAGACTTTTAGTCGAAGGTTAAATGTTATGCTAAGTTAAACTTCACTTACAAACAGCCCAACTTCCGAATTAATCAAGCAAGTATGAAAATTTAAATATCTGGGAAGTCTTTTAACAAATAACAAATATCAATCTACTTGCATGGCAGTGAATGTTGGACAATCTCCTCACAGATAAAGAAGAAACTGAGATATACAACAGCAAATGTATTTCTACAGAAGGATGTTGAGAATGCCATGAACCGAAACACATGAATAACAACAGTTTTGGGGAAAATGGAAACAAAAATTTTTAAGAAAACTGGAAATCAGAAAGAAACGGTTGAAATTTTTAGAGCACATAATGAAGAAAGATGGCTTGGAGAATTTGACACTCACAGGACATATTAAAGGCACGAGGACAGAGGAAAGTAGTAAATAAACTATCTAACGAGCATTGTAAGTGATTGAGAGAACAGGGATTAGGAGGGGTACAAAATATTAGCCTTACTAAAAGTTGCAAAGGAGAAGAAGTTGTAGCGAACCATGATCACCCACATCCTGAAGGGATAAGGTACATCAAAGAAACTCTTCATGTTAAATAAATTCTTTGGAAAATTTTCAATCTTTTTACTTTATTTTGATCGACGTTTCCTGATACCAACATTATTATTAAATTGAAGCTCGCGCGCGCACACACACACACACACACACACACACACACACACACACATATATATATATATATATATATATATATATATTTAAGAAAATATTCGAAAATGGTTACCAATTTTAAAGATGGCGACTATTGCATGACTTAAAATCAGTACTTTTGTAGCTGTCTTACAAAATTGTTAGGCAACATCTGTGATTATGTATTGAGGTGATGCTGTCAAACTCTATTATATTATGTGACTAAGAGTGACGTTAAAGCACAACCAGAGGCGCACTGGTGACATCACTGCTGTGAGACTCAGCATGGGGTTCAGTGTCAGCTTCTAGTGTAATATTTGTAGCTGGAGTTTACTAACCTAAACTGTACTTTGTAGTATAATTGAGTGTCCTAAACGCTATTTAATAAGCCCTTGTATATATTTCAGCTAGAAGTATAGCTAATTGTAGTATTACACTATAAGATAGCCGCGCCTGAATTCACAGGATGTGCCTGCGCGGGAGAGCCGAGCCAAGGGTGACAAGGCTTCAATTATTCAAAAGGTGTACAGATCGCACGGGACTTAAATGGCACTAGATGAACGATCGGGCGATGTGTAGGGCATTCGTATGTATGAACTTAGTAGTAACTCATAGCTCAATATGAGTTACCACAAACATACCAGGAACCTAAAAAAAAAAAAAAGAATACAAACAGCAAAGTTTTCATTGGTCAGATCTTTCAGGAAAGCCAACTTCGGTTTGTATTGCGAAGTGTATTAATCTCCTTGTTCTTTGCAAAAACAATGTGAACTATGCCAGATGGTTTTCCATTCATTTTAGAGACATGGCCATTTTGGAACACACCCACCTTGAGGTCTTTAATGAATTTTAACTGGGAAATCTTGTGGTATACAAGACTAGCAGGAAGTTTTATGACTTGACCATTGAGCAAACACATGCACAGTCCAATGCAGTAGCGAAAGGTGATTGTAGTGTCATTGGGTTTGCTGAGGATCGAGCTGCACTGAGGAGGGTGGTGTCCGGACCAGAAGTTAGCGTGCCAATATCACAGTATGAGTTGGCGGAACTGGCCAAAGTGGCAAATGAATATATGACACACCATGAGAAAACCAGTCTATCTCAGAAATCCTTCTTTGACATTGTTTGATGAAATGAAGGACAATCCTTTTTCATGAAGAATCAAACAACCTGATCACATTAGACTAAAAAATTATCGCGCATTCCAGTACTGCTGAACTTGTAAGGACTCACCTTGAGAAAGGTAAAGTTGTCTTTCCGAGTATTTTTAAATGGTCTGAGTGACGGAGTTTCCTTCTATAAGCCCATCAAAAAGAACAAAGCAGACTTCTTTCACCAAGGGGAAGCTGCAACTTCTGGCAACATGAAACAGCAGGTAATGATGGCTGTCTGTTCTCGCAACTCTTTAGATCCTGCCAAACACAAGAGTGTGACCTGCTTGAGTTTTTCCGACACGAAAACTAGTATTTTCCTGCGGCGATGAATGACAGTGGGAAATTCCACACTGGTCAGAAGTTGCAACTTGCAAAAATTCTAGAAGCTACGGTTACTCCTCTCGACACCAGACCAGGATGTGATGCTGTTATCATTGATAGGTCCTCTCCTGTGTACTCATTGCCGCCAAAGACATCAAAGACCTTTGAAAAATATGCTGTCCTAGATTTGGATCCAAAGAGCCAGAAACACTAATCAAATTTCGCGAGAACAGGCATAGTTTTTTATGTTTATTAGACTTTCAGAATGAAGACTGAAAAAAGATCAAAGAGAGGCAAAGAGGATCGACGCTGAGTGATGGAGAAAAGCAAGCTGCCATCAAACTGAAAAAGTTTTCTGAGAGACAATAACAAGACAAAGCTCTTTGGGTTCCTTACTGATAAGATAGTGACCGCGTGACCTGACAATTTCATTGTTGTGACCAAAGAAGATCGGGCTCTTTCTAACAGATCTATCAGTTTTAATGGCTTAAGTCCTTGCAACCACGAGGAATCTGACTCCAGCATCTTCACTCATGCTATCTATGCAGCCAAGCAAAATATGACGTGTGTTGATTAAGATATGTGACACAGATATTCTCGTCGTTGCAGTCAGTGTTTTTGTTACCATTCAAGATGCAGGCATTGAAATGCTATGGGTTGAATTTCGCCAGGGTCAGTTCATTAAGTGGTTGCCATTTCATGACCTGGTGATGAATCTTGGCTCAGATGTAGGCTGTGATATTCTGTCAGTTTTGCGAAACTCTCGTCTTCAAGAATTTAAGTCAGTACCATTTAAAAATTGAGGCGAAGTCATAAAAACAACAAAGATGAGGATACTATTCTGAGAAATTCATTGAAAACGTTGCATAAAGCTCTAGAAATTCTCCAATATTTCAATTCTGAACAGTTCAAAAGATCTGATACCGAAAGTTGTATATATTTAACAAAAACTGACTTAATAAAAGGCGACAAATGTCAGAAGTTTCGTTATTAAAAACTCAATTGCAAAATCATAAATGAGAACTGAGATAATTAAATATTTCCACCACCACTAGCAGCTGGTGTTCGAGCTTAAGAAAATTATAACATTTTGAATACTGATTTTCAAAGCATGTAGGCATCTTCACTTGGATCACCCTTTTATTGCACAATAAATGGACTTGTCTAAGGTGTACAAATAATCCTGCTTATACAGAGCGCAGGAGTTCTGCCTTTGTCACTGTCAGCTCTCTGCCTTCCGGTAGAGAGCGCTCTCTGCTCGAAAGCAGAAAGCACTAACCTAGTCGTGGTTCCGCCGAAGGGTAGAATGACGACTGGGGAAAGATAGATAGATATTTTTGGACTGGCTATATGACTGGGAAGACCCACATTAAAAAGACCTTGTGTCACATCATGCCTTATGTGGGAAGGTGGGTAAATACCGTTGCAAAGCAGTAACTGCCTTTGTCACTGTCAGCTCTCTGCCTTCGGGAGGAGAGCGCTCTCTGTTTTCGGACAGAGAGCACTAACCCAGTCGTGGTTCCGCCGAAGGGTAGAATCATGGGTAACGATAGACAGATATTTTTGGCCGGGCTATATGGCCCGGAAGACCCACATAAAAATAACCTTGTGTCACATTTCGCCTTAAGTGGGAAGGCCAACTAAATATAGTTGCAAAGCAGTAACTGCCTTTGTCACTGTCAGCTCTCTGCCTTCGGGCGGAGAGCATTAACCCAGTTGTGGCTCCACCGAAGGAGTCACGACTGGGAAACAATAGACTGATATTTTTGGCGATGACCCACATTTAAAAGGCCTTGAGACACATTTTGCCTTAAGTGGGAAGGTGACTAAATACTGTTGTAAAGAAGTTGTAAAGAGTTCAGTTGAGTAGTTGGACCGCCGCTTAGTTGGTCAGTAAGAATATAGACTTATTACCCGGACTTACTTCTTCTTTACAAGATTGTATATATATTGATTTTTACTAACAGTATTCCTAGTATTCCTGAATTACTAACTGGTGTTCCAGGTTGTATATGTTTTGTTCAATATACTTACATTTTATCTCTCATATCTGTTTTTTGTTATTATTATTTTGTGCGGTTTCTAAATAAGAATCCACAGCAGTTAATAAAACTAAATTTAATAAATATCTAAAAATTATGGATCATACGTGTGGATTTACAGCAAATATAGCACTTATGGCCACGCATATTTACAAATGCTCACAATCTATTTTGGTTGGCGTTTAACATTCAAATTAAAAAAAGAAACGACTAATTCCATAAATTTTGATCGTTAACAAATGTCAACTGACAACAAAGTAATCGTTTGTCCACTTTTCTTTTGTATCTAATTTCCAATTAGAAAAATGAATCAACTTATTCGTCCATAATACTTCTCTTGCTCTCTCTCTCTCTCTCTCTCCGCGCTAATGTCCTCTGAGAGTCTATTATCAAAGCAAATTAGTTTCTTGACGTCACAGCCTGTTCTACTTACAAAAAATAATACAGCTAAACTTAATTCAAAGTTTCATAAGTAAAACAGGTCCTCCTTACTTGAAATATGACGCAATATAATCTTCAAAACCTTCACTCCCTTTAGTATTGCAATGTTTTGTTTAGTAAAGCAATAGATAAAAAGAAATATCACATGAAAGACGCGTTGGATGCATTACGTTGCATTTAAGTAAAATATTTTTCAAGAAAATCAAGAAAATCTTGGAATGTGCAATTGGATAAATCATTGATAGAATCATTTTTGTAATTCTGAAGGAACTTTCCAAATTACGAAATATGTTCATTCACATTTCTTTCTTAATCTTTTCCTAAGAAATGCTATATTTTACTCGATAGAATTTTCATTTGAATAGTATTTTTCTCTGCACATCAATCAGTAACAGGATGTTGGAACCTGACGGCTTCAGCTCGAAGGGAAAGTTTGTAATTGAATTCAAAGACAGAAATTAAATTAATTATTAAATCTAATTCATCATTAATATTTGTTGGAAAGTAAATGGATGTCCTTAAAAAAGTTACCTTTCTACATTAAGTAAAGCGAATAAAAAGCCAATGTTTGCGACAAAATAAGTAAGCAATTTAGTGAAATAGTATGAGAACTAAATATAAAGGTTAAGGTAGTTCCTTTTTGTGTAGCTAATTAATGGGAATGAATGTGAGTCCTAGCTTGTCCCCGACATTGTTTTTTATGATCCGAGTCGAGATTCCCAATTTCCCCAGTTTTTATTTTTTGTCCCGTTTTATTTCGTCTGGGTCAAGATTGTATTCTCCCCATCCATTTTATTTTCTCCTTTCCACTCACTGTAGAAAGAGTGCCTCTTGATTTTGTCCTATGGGCAGAATACAGCGGCCTCTTTGTTTTGTGGCTTGGTTGGGTCCAACTAACATCATGATTTCTGTTTGTATCTTTTGTTTAAAACATTTTTTGTTTTGGGAATTTATGCCATGCCCCTCCCCACATATCATTTCATGATATATTTTTAAATATATTTTTGTATCTATTATTCACAATAAAATTTTTATACTCTTTTGGTTTTTTTTTAGGTCCCTGGTATGTTTGAAGTATTTTGGTGTATGAAGGATTGAATGATGATGGACATGTTCTTGTGGTGGATGAGAAAATTGTAAAGTATTTTGGGGTCGTGAGTCGGATTAGCTAGGTATAGGATAGGTACTGAAGACCGACTTGAGTTTTTTGCCTCCCTCCAATCGGCCTTGTGCCACAATTGTATTTTTCATACAATAAATACTGAGAACTAAATATAAAAAATGTCGATATGCAAAATCTAATTTCATCAGAACATTCGCGTTTGAAAAGCATTTAAATGCAATAAGCACATGCAGTTTTAACATTTAGTTTAAACCAGAACATAGACGACTGTAGTGTAGACAGATAGTAGTAGCAGTTGATATGTATTTTTATAAACCCGTGGTTTCAAAAAGAAGCCCTCTCATTGCCTTCGCCTAATGCGTGGTGTCACATCCATAACGAGAAACGCACCTCTCAAGTCAGTCAGTAATTCGTACTTATTCTGAAACGTACACTTTTGGGCTCGGACACTGTTAATAACAAAAAAAAAAAAATCCACTTTTTTCCGCAGATTATTAGTATTTTATGAATCAAATATTTCATAAAAATCCAACTAGACGTTGCTTTCATTCTGTATCGTTACGTTGAAAGCATTTTGGGTGGTGTAGATAATTCCATTTTACATTCATTCTGGGTATGACGATAAACTGCATCCGGATCAAGAGGTTTTGAGGAACATAGAACCACCTCTCAATTGCTGTTGTTCCCTCGTTGACCCTGACCCGGAGTGGTAACACCTGTTAGGGTCCCAGCTATGGGCAAGTAGTTAACCCCCAAACTGGGGTCAAAACACTATGAAAGCATTAAGATGCATTTTCATAGTAAAAATTACCGGCAATGCATTAAAAATGTTACAAGCAATATATTTCCGTAAATAAACAAATATTACCACTAAATATATTTTTGTAAAAGATATTACTAATGTAAAAGATATTACTAATGTAAAAGATATTACTAATGTTCCCAAGAAAATTACATTTCTGCTTTGACTCATAAGGAGTTAATATTCCGCTAAACAAACAAACAGATTCACTTCACATGCATTACAAATACGTTTAAAAAATTCCAAGCCGAAAGAATTTGCTGATCTGTTTGTTGCATGTCCACAAACGTCGTATCATTAGAAAGTAGAATAAATCTTCACAACAATGTTTTCATTAATTTTGTAAGTGGCTAATAATTTCAACTTCCCAGAAGAAAAACGAAGCTGTCTTTGAAAATTGTTGAACATTTATAACTTATACAGTTTTCAGAAAATCTACCTGATTACTATGAATTATTCAGATATTTCAAATTTTATTAATAGGCAAAATAAAAAAAAAAAATAAAAAATATAAATATATTAAGAGGCTAAACAGATTTACTTTTATAGCCAATATGAAAAATAACTTCCATATAGAAAAATAAAAAAAGGAGTTTATTAAGCGAACAAGTAACGAATGATTTACTCGGGATTGAACAGAAATAAATTGCTTATATACAATCGTTTCAATTGGAAGAGAAAGGATATAAAGTCTTGCTCAAAATATTCTTATGATCGCCTACTAAAAATTACGCTGGATAAAGAGACAATTTTCCTTGCAAAAAGACCTAATAAAATTGAAAAAGTTCTTTTTCAGGGATACGGTAAACGTTTTTTCTGTCAGAGTTAAAGTCAAATGTAGCAGTAACGAAGAATGTCGTTGGAAAGGAAGATCGAATGAGATATTTGGTAGCAGCGATGCTTGGTCTGTGTCTCTTTGAAATTAATTTCAGAATAAATTATTTGGTTTTAGTTTCAGTCATGTTGTCCGGAGATTTTGATTGGCCTCTTGGCGTTTCCGAATCTTCTTGTTTTCAGTCGCAAAAAGTAAACGTTAAGGGAGTTCTTTTGTTTTTATTCCGCCCACGCGTGAATGCCGATTTTTACAGGCTATCAACTTTGTCGGTAGGATCACTCAGTTACCATTTCACATGATCATGGGTATGAATTCCTTGTTTCTGATTAGTGAAAAATAAAGCAAAAGAAATATTTTCTTTCTTAATTATTATTTTCTAGAACATTCAAATTTGATTATTCCGAGTCAGACATAGCATCACCAAGAATAGGCTTAAATTCAAGTCATATCGTGAAAAACTGTCCGAAGACTTCATTGGTTATTAAAATCTTCGATTTTAGGTTGGAGTAAGGAGCATAGAATAGTAAATTTTTCATATATATTTTTATGCCAATTAAAAGTGTTAGTGACCATTAAAAAAATACGTCAGCAATGTCGTTCGAAAAGAATTAAGATTTGATTAAAAAAATTATAAAATGAAATGTATATAAAAAAAAACTTTTTTCAAAATTTAAGCTCTAGTGGTTAATCAGCATTTAGTGTAGCAATTTAACAATTTTAAAAGTTTACTTTTTCTTCCCATTCACAACGTCTCATAATTTTAATGGATTGTTCCCAAATCAGAATCAATAAATATACTAACGTAACTCTCCTAATTAACAGATTCTTCGTTTATAAGGGAAACCTTAAAATCAATGAAATATGAAATCTAAGACTTGGCTTTATGTTCGAAAACCTGTTAAAAAAATCTCATTTTAAATTGACTCATCTTTTCTACGAACCGTAAAGTAAATATTGGTCGACAACTGCAGTTGCTTTTACAGGATTGCAGCGAAAGGAATTTGGGCGTGATTCATTCGAATAGTTGTGCAAACAATATTTCGGTTTTGAACGCAAATGTTAAAGATAGAACAGTTATGAACCGTCTGCAAAAACGGTGAAGACTAATTCGTTATTTTATGTTTGGAATGTCGAAGATAAACAATTATAAATGTAATTATTTATTATTAGCATGAGTTTTATTTGCATCTTATTAATTTGTTCATTATTCAGTTATAAGTCCAGGAGTATTCGGACAAATATGAATTTCGGACAAATACTAACTAATATAAAAATACAACTTTCTATTATAAATAATTCTACCCAAATTGGTCTCTATTGATGTTATTTATAAGCCGCTTAGCCAAATATTATAAAAGTAGCTCTGAAAAGATTCAAAGATGTTTATCCTCCTAAATGTCTTTCTTTCTTCACGCTTGCACATGGATGAGGTATTCTGACGCAATCAGTTCGAAAGCCACAGGAGACAGAAGTTCATATTGTTTTCCTTTCAAAGTTCTAGTTCATCATCCTTCCTATTCTGTCACGATTACACTTTCTATCACTATGACACTACGTTCATTACAAAAATATAAACAAATTAAATTTCAATCTTTCCTGCTGTCAAACGATGGAGCGTAATTTGAAACAATATGCGATTCTTGATGATTCGACTTTCCAACAATATTAAATTTATTGATATGTGATATGAAAAAGCTCTACGTGCATTTAAATCGAGAAAACAAGTAAAATATTTTCTTGGCAGATGTATTGACATTTTTCAGTTTTGAGATTAACACAATCTTTTCATAGTTTTATACGGAATATTCTTTAGAAACTGTCTATAAACTTTCACTCTAAATAATTTAAGCCCCCCCCCCCCCCAAGAAAGAACTCACCATTTTGATTTTTTTTCTAAAAGTAGCCTTTCAGGCGATAAGGCGTCACGTCTCAAAAATTAGAAAACCTGAAATTCATTAAGCTCTTTGAGGGAATTTATTTTGTTAAAAGTGGATTTCAAAGTTTTTTTTATTTATCGATTCTGAAACAGTCGAGTATTTGTTAAGCTTAGCTTAGTCTGGCACAAGGATAAATGTATGGGGTCACCATTGATTATCTAATTCTCGTCAGTAGAAACATCTCCATATTAAAACGCACTTATGATGATATTTTCATCTGTTTGCTTGTTGTATCGACAAATGATGTTCGTTGCCAACCAATTTTCTGTCTGTTTCAATAGAAATATGCCAACTTTATATTAATCTATACAACTAAGGCAGGACTGAGTGACCTTTGTATTTATGTAACACGTCAAAGTGTCATAATGAAGTGGGAAACTTGCTGCTTAATATTCAATTGTTCTTCATCATTTTTGCTACATTACATCGCCGAACTATTTTTTTTTACTTGTAATATTTGATAAAATAAACAGCTTGCATGACTTTTCTACATGTGTGGGTAAAACCGCTTCTTTTCACTTTTACACTTGTTCCCCTTAAAATCTACTCCGTGGATCGAATAAAAGGTTCGGTGTCATATTTCGAGAATATTATAATTATAACATACTCCTGAAGAAATTTGAGAGATACAACGACCGAAACGTTGTGATTGTAACAGTCAAGGTGGGCTTATTGGTCCGAAAAGGAAGCTATATAATGAAACAATGTATTCAGATGAAAACCAAAGTAAGAGCATCAGGTGTGGAAAGACAACAAAAATCGTCGACAGCCATGATGCGGCTGAGCGTAAACGGTTGATGAAAATCCAACTACGAGAGAAAAACACGGGGTCGAAGCTTCCAAATGTTAATTAACATGGCTTTATATTTTATTCGTTTTGTGTTTTTTAATTATTATTTTTTATTTTGTTGTAATCATTGGAGAAGCGTAAACATTTTGAAATAGATTCCTATCAAGGTTTCCTTGTTGCTTTTATGCCATCTGAACAGGATGACCATCTCGAAAGGATTGTAATGTTTATATAGTTTGCATGTGCGAATCGTAGCCATGAAGTGAAAAGAAAGACAGTAGGACATGCAGTGATTCATATAAAAAGTTTTACGCCAGTCGGCTGTTTGGGCTCCCGCTGATCTGGGGCTGATATAACTAGTGTAGTTTACCTTTTGGGAACTCCGCCCCATCATCAACTGTTCACACCATCGACAACTCCCATCAAAAGTTTTTCCTGACAGATATTCACCAAAACAATCAAGCCAAACGCAGCCATAGGCGTAAATCGAAAGCGAAAAGGTGAGGTGCGGAGGAAACGGGCGGAATAAAACTAGTACTAATAAATGATTGAAATAGAGAGAGAGAGAGAGAGAGAGAGAGAGAGAGAGAGAGAGAGAAATTCGAAACAACTTCAACTCAATGTGTATACACCTTTATTCAATTGGAGAAAAGCAAGTGAACTGTAAGCTAATATCAAATGTTAATTAGCCATTCATCAAGTGAGATTCGATCTTTTCGGAGGTTGATACAACAGCCGAATGAACCAACAATAGGTCAGTCAGTGAGGCAAATACAAATGTTCCCAGCTGCAACTGAGCGTTGCAATTCGTGTTGCATGTTTTCCATAACAAACGAAACGATGGAAAACTGAGTGGTTTCTGTTTGATGCTTCCTAGCGACTTCCTTTCTCACCCACTTCCTCCACCCGTCGCTGCCACTGTCGACTCACTTGTTGCTCTCTTGCTTCTCTCTCTCTCTCTCTCTCTCTCTCTCTCTCTCTCTCTCTCTCTCTCTCCTCTAACATATCTTTCTTTTTGCTCACTTACCCAATCGGCAGCTGGTAGTTGCTCTCTTAGCAAAGCTTTACAGGTGGAAACTTACAGCTACACTTCTATCCAGAAAGAAACGGACGCTTGTCTACGAGATTAATCATTCGAAGAAAACGTTATTTATTGACAAAAAAGAATCTCAGTTAAAAGAGGGAAAAAATCAGGCTTTAACTTCAGATTTAACCTTTCCCCGCATCAAGTGAACACTCATTAAAATTCTAAATCCAATCATATGCGCGCGCACTGTGAGCTTGCTCGTGCGCGCGCGTGCGCAGACATTCCCGGCCAACACGCATCCAGTGAATGTTGCCACTTCCTGATCGTCAAGTAAAAATATTCGCGTTGTAGAGAAATAATTAACTTCTCAGCGATTCATCACCACTTGTTTGCTACTCTGCAAAGATATAAAAGGAGGAGGCTGAAGAATAACAAAGAAAGGTTAAGAGAGAAAGAGAAAGTGAATTTACAGAAACGACATAGAAAAGAGAAAGGTATGAAAGATGAGAATTACAGAAAGCGATTGAAACAAAGTAAAAAATAAGAAAGAAACGCGGAAAGCAAAAAGGAAGAATAAGAAGACAGAAGAAATATTTTTAAACGTAGAGAAAGGAGGAAAGAAAATAGCAGAAATAGGCGATATGTGATCCACAGACCTCAGCTTATGTACAAGTATTGTTGAAAGAGAACATGTGATCCCACAGACACACGAACATACATACCCACTTCTTACAGTGACGACACAGGTAGATTGAAAACGGGTGGAAAATCGGAGGAAGTAGAAAGAAAAAAAAAATTAAATCCTACAAAGAAAGAAAGAAAGAAAGGTGTTTGCAGCAAGGTAGAACCTACCCGCCCCCGCAACTCCTCGGCGTCTAACCATCACGCAACACCCACCGAGATCTTCATCAACACAAAGCCAGACTGGCTTGGAGAGAGAATAGTAGAAATTATAGATGTTTTAATTGGTAGAAGAGTTGAAAAAGGCGGTCGACGGTGACGTCGGTGTGACGACGATACTGAGTAGCAGGGTACGGCCGAGGGGAGTTGATTGTCCGACTTAGCATGTCAGGCCAGGAGCTGCCAGACTACGATGCCGACTCAAGAATGACTGGATCGAAGAAAGGCTCCCCACCACCAATCATGCACCCTGATGTCGATGTCGCTGAGAGGGATCCGACAAACCTCAGTAGCTATATCAAGGTAAGTGAATAATGATCGTTATTATTATTATTGTTGTTGTTGTCATTGTTGTATCTCATGGTCGTGTGGAAGGCAGACTTCTATGGTGTCGAAGTAACAACAGCTGAGCTTTTAATAAACATATGTAATCTGAAGAAAGGACACATGTTTATCAGTGCAAAACTCAGGTAAATTTGTACAGGTTTAATTACAGAAAATTAATTTAATCACAGTTCACCATTATTCTTTATTCTTTGATGATGTTGTCACCGTCGTTACATTTTCTCAATGTAAACAGAGTCTGTTTTTTTTTTTGTGTGTGTTTTGTTTTTTAAAAATTTATTACTTTCAAGCATGGAACTAATTCAAATTTAAAGTTTCTGCTAATCAAGCTTGAGAAAGATGATGCTGTCACATACAAACTCTCTCACACACACACACAACACGCACACACATAACACAAACACACACACACACACACACACACACACACACACACACACACACACACACACACAAAACACACACACGCACGCACCCTTATAATCATAACGTACCGTTTTTGTCACTGTAATTAAATATTCGTATGTCACTGACAATGTGGTTGTTGAACGCGCGGATAAAAGCGAGTATTAAATAGATAAATGGATTTTATTTGTTTATAGTTCGTCCCTGCAGTTCTGCACTGGTGTCTTTGTTGTGCGGGTCTGCGAGAAAAAGAGAAGCTCATAACGAATCTGTCAGCTGCTATCTTTCGAAATTGGCACGTTTCCACTTTGAGATAAAATAATAGAAGGGTGTTTAATGGATTAATGAGGGGTTGGTTTGATTTTGATGTGAGCGTCCCCACAATAGAAAAACCTGTGAATATATGAACTTAAAAAGAACGTGAACGGTATTCGTTTTGTTTGCTGTCCGTAAATTTGACAGTCGGTGGTATGGAGGTGGGGATGAATTTAACGACAGTAATGGATGGCTGCAAGAACTTTCCTGCTGATTGATTTATTTAGATTCATAGATAAAAACACCCACGCAAATGACGGGATTTTAATAAAAGTTGGATAAGGTATCTTTTGAATTCCCGAAGTATTTGTGACTGGATGGACCAGAAAAGTGCAGTTGGAAAAGAAACGTCGGATGAATTAATTTGTTAATCTAGTTTGGAAAAACAGAATAACATTTTCACACACGTAATATGTAACATTTGACCGTCACAAGGGGCTTCTCTCTCTCTCTCTCTCTCTCTCTCTCTCTCTCTCTCTCTCTTTCTGTGCGTGCGTGCGTGCGTGCATATTCACGGATCACAGTTCTAAAATTACACCCGTTGGCAAAGTGCAAAGTGATGGGTGTGTTTGGCAGATTCCGGAATCTACTGTAAACTTTGTTCTTAAATGTAAGTGTGTCTATTCTGGGAGTAACTGGAGAGTTTTAAAGACATTACCTTCTTTTTCACTCAAATGGAAAGTAACTCACTGCAAGTTCACTAAGAAGAATGTATATTGTGCTCAGTTTATGGAATGGCTTTTGCAATTAGAGGCTAAGGCGAGAGCCAACCTTGTTTAATTTTGGGCGCGGCTCACTCTCTATTCTTAACATGCATTGGCATGACACAGAGGTAGCGATTCTTAGAAAATTCAACTGCTCAAAGAAAATACAATTTAGTCGAATCAAATGTGCGATATTTGCTAATTAGAAACATAGTAAATATGCAACAAAAGTCTAGCAAAATACTTCCTGCTTTTGATCACGTAAATATGCTAGAAAAAAAATCCGAAGCAACATTTGTGGTAAAAGTAAATTTGAAAACAATGTTATTGAAAAACAAAAACAAGAGCAAACTCGCCTAAACTTTTCTTTTAAACTAAAACGCCTTTGGTTCTCAAGATAGTTGACTTATCACGAGAATTGATCATAATAAAAAAGAAATGTCTCAAGAAATGAGCCAATCAGTAAACTGAAATAGGCTACGTCACCTGAGCATTATGACGTCAGCCTTCAAAACAAAATGAACGTACCATCATTCATCAACAAAAAAATCATTTCAAGGAATGATGTATTAAATAATGTTTGAGTTTTGTTCTTTCTTTGATCATACAGAAGATAGTTGAGTTGATTAAAAAGGTAATATATATGGAAAAATAGACCGTCTTACTTATTTGTAATAATGGAATAGGGGACTCCTAGAATCATCAACATAATGCTCTTTTATTTGTTTTAATCATTGCTGATCCGTGAAAGAAAACCAATAACAGAGATGAGCCAGTTTTTCATCATTCTCTGTGTAAGACGAACAAGTATGAATAAATATTTCTAATTATTCTAAAATGTAGATTTATGAAATATTTATGTAGATTACTGAAACACGAATATTTGCCCAGTAAAATAGTTTTATCTCGGATGAGCGTGACTCGAATTTTTTGATTTCACGTTTTGTGAATTTGCTTTACTCACCGTTATAATTTCAAATTAGAGATGGGATGTTTAAATCAGTGCAAGTAGTTCTTGTTTTAAAAGTAATCAAAATTAGATTAAAAAAAAAACTTCTATAAAATGAACGGGAATTCATTTTAATAAACAACGTTGCCTGAAGCGTATTTTAAAATTTAAGTAAAAGTTTATTCGACGTTGAATATTGTCTCTCAGAAGACTGCGACTTGACACAAAAGTCAGTTGTTGATAAGTAGTATATTCGGTTAGTTTGAAATATGGATAATAATATTTAAACTTTAAACATAAAATAAAAATAAATAAGTCAATTCAATTAAAACACGCGTACTCACCCCTTCAATAAAATATTTGCTGAAATAAACCAAACGTAAGTTGAGTTAAATTAGAACAAATAAAGTTAATGACGGTCATTGTATCTGACATTTGTTGCTGTCTGTGAGGGTAAATGGTGTTGCTGATTCTCTGAAAAAATTCCAAAACGAAAAAGGGAAAATTTACTAAGTTTAGTCGAGTTTGTCACAAGTTAAAAAAAATCAAAACACGCGCGTGCGCACACACACACACACACACACACACACACACACACACACACACACACACACACACACAATAAACCAGTGAGGCACTCAGTGAGGCACTCAGTGAGGCACTCAGTGAGGCATGAATTCACCAATAATGGATTCTGAAATTAGCTTGCTTCCAACAGCTTTACAGCAGGCGCCCTACAAGAAACGGAGGGGGGGAAAAAAAAAGAAAAAAAAAGACGATCCTTTTTTTTAAACTAACGCACGAAAATAGAACAGGAAAAACAAAACTTGATGGTCCCCCGAATCGTGACAAACGACTTCAGATCTGCGAAAAATATCGATGAGAATTAATGTATTCCTTTTTTTTTTTTTATTGAAATCATATTTATCAAAAGATTTCAACGAGGTAACTTCAAATCACGTGACACCATTAACATTAATTTATGTTCAGTGTTTCTGAGAGATTTTTGAGCATGCGCATTCCTTCAGAGTTATGCACATTTTATATATATATATATATATATATATATATATATGGATGTCCTCAAAATTTCCCTGTCCGCCCGACTAAGTACGGATAAAAAATATCCTTTTGTTAGTATGTTACGTTAGATTTTTGGAACTGGGTCAGCTCAAGAAATTTTCAGCATATTCTATATATATATATATATATATATATATATATATATATATATATATACGCAATTTTCATTAAAAAAAAAACAGACAAGGTTGTGTAGTTTTTTATATAATTTTTCATGTGATCTTATAATTATTTTCTTTTCAGTACATAAATTATATAAACATTGTTCACATGTTTTATTTATCGAGTTCAGTTATGCATTTAGCCAATATCAAGGAAGATTTTTATTTTACCTTTTAATAAATTCTAATATATATATATATATATATATATATATATATATATATATATATATATACTCTCCCTCCCAGTTATGGGTAAATAGTGGGACAGCCTGGACCCTATAGCCCTGTTTGGTAACCAGTCTAGGAGAAGGACAACTCTGAATTCAACAGCTGAAGAGAGTTGTCGTTTGGAAATCTTGTAACACACTATGTCCGCCAGTTCTCTGTATTTATTTTTTCAAAAAAGTATGGTTGGTTCTGCACAGGCATTCATCACGGGTTTCAAATCATATGTGCATGTAATCTGGCTGTTTGGTTCCGAGCTACTCGACCCTCATACGTCGAAAACGAGGAGAAAAGTTCAATACACCAGTGTGCGATAGACAAATTGTCTTCTAGATTACGCAAAAGTGAAAATAACACAGACATCTCATTTTAACAGATAAATTTACCAAAATTACACACACACACACACACACACACACACACACACACACACACACACACACACACACACAAGAAAAAATTTTTTTCCAATAAAATCGCCATTGGCTTCAACCATAGCCTCATCTATTTATCTAGAAATCTAACCTAAGAATTTTTTTAAACGCTTACGGAATCGGGCCGGGACCTATCAACACAATGACGGAAGATTCGTATATATATATATATAAGTGAACATTGAAGTCAACACTCAGAAGCATCAGACTGTTTCATGCTCGGCGCAATCATCAGGCCACATGTGTTGGGTTTTTCCGCGGTTATTTCCTCGGTTTTTTTTTCTTGGGAATAGCCGAGGAAAAATTAAACAGATAAAGCCTGATGATTGCGCCTAGCATGAAACAGTCTGTCGCCTCTGAGTGTTGACTTTAATGCTCACTGTTATATTTACATACTCTCTATCTCTGATATTGAGCACTTTATCCTGTAAATATAGGACATCTTAAAACTATATTTCTTCATATATATATATATGATTCGTGTAAAATCCTTTGTAAAATAAAGACAGAAGCTGATGATGGTTCGCCTGAAATAGGCTTATACTTCCGATTTACCACGTGTCTGCCTTAATTTTACCGTGTGTCTGCCTTAATTTTTCTTATATTTGCTCTATATGTATTTATATACATCTATATTTAGAGTTCTCTTAGAGAGTTATCCTACCACTGTATGTACAGGATACTCATTTGGATTCTTCTATACCCACACTGCATGCTGATATATATATATATATATATATATATATATATATATATATATATTGTCCCTTCAATTTCAACGTATGAAGGTTCAACAATTCCAGCTAAACCGACAGACTACCCACGCAGATGAATTGATTATCGTGGTGAAGGCTTTTCTTATGTAGAAACATCCATACTTTTCGGAAGACCTGATAACAAAGAAATCGTGATCGAGCGTCAAGAAATCTTCGGGTACACCTCTTTATAAAGAATCGCAAAAGCTAAGAACAGTACATATACTTAAACATGACCCTTCTCAGAAAGACATCGTTTGAATTCTGAGTTTTCATGCCTTTTTCAAGAGAATCAGCGCATGAAGTGAACGAAAGAGAATCAACCGAAATTTGAACTCGCCCCACGGATTCTCTATCCTAAGTGGAGGTTGTCAGTGTCAAGTACGTGCCAAGTGATTCATTCAGTTATCTAATCCTCCATCATCATAACTGTTACATTTCCCACACATTCTCTCTCCCCCCTCTCTCTACTTTTCTCTCCCCCTCCCTGTCTCCCCCTCCCCCCCCCCTCTCTCTATATATATAGTTAAACACAAATTCAAAATTTTCTTCATACTTAGCAAAAACACAATTTATTATTAATGTAATTCCTTGTGTAATGAAATTTTTCCTTAATTTTCAGTATTTCTGAAAAAGTGTCGAATATTGGATTCATGATTAAATATTTTCAAAGATTTCGTAAAAGTTCCCTTAATCAGAGATTAATGTTTTTTTTAAAATTTTATTTTGATTTTGTGGAGCGGGTAGGGCGTTTCCTTGTGCGCAAAACCTACAACTTATAGCTTCTTAATATCAAATGAATGAGCTGATAAATGTATTTACTGGAGGTAATGAATGCAAATTCATTTTACTATTTGTAAAATACACACACACAAAAGATTAAAATATTAGATTTTTAATTAAATTTTTCATATCGATAAATTTCTTCAATTAAGTTTCAATTTTCTATTCAATTCTTTCCAGTTTCGAAAGTCCCATAAAATATATTTTTAAAAACGGAAATTCGTTAAAATGCATAAGGTTCAAAATCACTATGAGATGCTCTTCTTCTTCAAAACTACTCGAGCAAAAGTGAGTTTGAGTGAAAGCCCATGTCTGAACATATTTGCAAGTAAGGCCAAATGTGAGTCTTTACAATCGTTATTCATTAGTCATACTTTTAATGACCACTTGGGAAAAGCAATGCGTTAAATTTCCCAGATAATTAATTGCATTTTGTTGCCCACACATTTTTCTTTGCTCTGACAAGTGTGGTTGTATGCGCGATGGAAAAGTAATTAGTTGTAGCTGAAACAATTTCGTAAGGAGATAAAGATGTTCTACAAAGCAAATATGACTCCACTTCTGCATTTATGGTTTTTCACTTCCAATCCTCCCATGTTGAGCATTTGCTTCTTTGAATGAATGAATGAATGGATATGAATCTCATCTGGCTCCAATCAACTTCGGTCAAAAAGTGAAGCAAAGTAGTTGTTTTAAAGCTTATTTTCGTTTGGCACAAGGCCAAAAGTGTAGGAAACTCAGTAAAACTCAAATTCAGTACGCAAGCAAATTAGTCTAGGGGTTTTCTCATTAGTTCTGCACCAGAAATCAATTCAATAAAAGATCAGTTCATGTTTTTCTCTCAAAAGAATGAATTTCTAAAGTCGATGCATTAGAAATGAAAAACTCTCGCCTCAGCTTCATCCAATTTTCTTGCTCGCTCAGAATTTAATAATTTTTTAGTTATAGATTTTACTGTAAAATATACGAAAACACAAAATATTGAATATTCTTTTCGGTAATGCAAGGGTGATTTCTGTTTAAAAATTAAATTTATAATCCAAGTAAGATGTCTTTCACTTTGAAGCTGCCGGTGAAGCGAATAGAATTTGAACCCAATTTGTTATTTTGGTAAGACGCGTCCCATTTCTTCCATATTTCTTTCATGTTTGCTGCTGCTGCTGCTGCTATTTGGCCTATTTTTTGTCTTCGACAATGCATCAGGTGATCGACGTTTAAAATCCAATTAGTTTCAGTATTCAGGTGAAAAAATATCAGCAATCTAGTTTTTCAACGAATAAATTCTTTGTGGTCGCTTCTTTTACGCTGTCTTCCCGATATTACAACAAGAACTTAGATTGACCAAATACTTTGAGAATAGTTTTCGATTGCTCATAAAGTGAAATTCTAATTTAATTATGAAAGAAAAAGGAATTCCAGATTTAATAATTCTTAAACATTGAAAGAAATTAAATTTTTCCTTAGAGAAATGAAATTTGACTTTTGTCCTAAAAATTATTTACATCATCAATTCTTGCTCTTCTACTAATTTATTATTATTATCATCATTATTATTATTAATATCATTATTATTATTAGTAGTAGTAGTGTTAATAATTGTTTCATAGCAGTGGCACCTGGTACTTTTCACTGGAGATCAAGTAACAGCAAGTCTCCTCAGTATTTCATCACTCTCTTAAAAACTCTGCCTGGTTTTAGTAATGCTGTCACTTGAATGGTTTCTATTCCTTATTCAAATTTTCAATTCTAATTTTAGTAACGACAATAATAATAATAGTAATAATGAGATTTATTTCTTCATTATAAATAATCAAGATTGTCCGAAAACAAGAAGTATTTGTGACAAAAATAGAAGTTTCGATAAACGACAAACACTAATCAGACAAGGCGTTAATTGGTATTTCCGGAGCTTTTAGTTTTATGTAAAAATCAAGTCAAATTTTCTAAAGAAACTTTGATGAAAACTATCTTCCTTGCTCCCGACTCAACGTAGCGAGTCCATTGCCAACAAAAACAAAGCAGGGCCTATGACAAAAAGGGTCCAGGCGTTACTTTGTTCCCAAGAACTAAGAAGAATTCTAGCACGACTGAGTATTGAATCTAGACAAATTGATTTTGATAGTGTGCTATTAGAAATCTTGCAAACAAAAAATAAAAGCGAATTTTAATAAATCAATCCATCAGTTAAGTGCCATACATGATATACGTTTGGGCGATCATGTCTCGAAAGATACATGATTGACTGGGCAGAAGATTTTCCACAACGTAGGTGGCTACTAGTTTCTGTGGTAGACGGTAGACTGGTTGCCAACCAAGGCTATAAAACCCAATCTGTTCTACTATTTAAGGGGGAGCGACGGATTGAAGAGAGAATGCAACGAATTCAACTGGAGTTCGTCCTCGGCTCTCCGATTTCGCGTTCCGAGTCGATATTCACTGCACCACCCACCCACGCACATCATCACAATAATATATTTTTACTTCGTACTCTACTTAAATGTTAAATTCCCTTTTTTTTGAGGATTTTCTCTTGATTATTACTGTGTCCATTTAAAAAGTATGATAAAAAGGAAAAGGCGATTGGTGAATGTAACCGTAAATATTGATTGATGTTGCTGTATTAATTGAATAAGTTTTTTATATTATGTTATATCTGATCATGGAAATAAAGCATTTATGAGAGTTTACATGTATATTTACTGGACATCAAATCCTCAATTTTGAGAAAAATCTTAGGATTCGAAAGTGGGTCTTGTACCGCCTTGCCAATTTCTCTTAGAGGCCCTGAAACAACGAAATAGATTGAATATTCAATATGCATAAATTCTTTGGGTAAATTTTTGTTTAATTTTTAAATAGCGTCATCAAACTTTTGTATCATTTGAAACCTCGTTAATTTGTCAAGAAGTTGAAATTGTCATTATCTCTGAAGCAATCATTTAATGATAAACGGACATCGCAAATTTCACTTGTGGTGTTGTCCGAGCAACAGGTGCATGATTTCAAAATTTGGATATACCAACCGCTTTACAAATTTATACGCGATTTTATTTGATTTATTTCAATAATTGCCCTTATACATTTATCGTATTATTATTTATAATTAATTTGTATACGTAATGCTCATTGTTAATGGCAATTGATTTCCACTTTTTGTGAATTTCTAAATCGGTTTTAAAGGATTTCATTTTAAGAAAATTATAAGTGAATATAAAACTTTCATTAAATGCATCAAAATTCAAATTTGCTCACCGAATCAAGAATTAAAGACTTTTATTCAAAGATTAAGCACCTTTTGGTTGAATTGTTTTTAATGAATTTGTTCTTGAGGAGCTGTTAAATGAAGTTCAATAAAAATGATTTGTGTTAAACGTAGTTCAGCAGAAACCGTTAGGAATTGGCTCACAACACAAAGCAGAAATCTTTTATTTTTAACATGTCACCCGTTTTCAAGTACGAAAATCCATATATTTGGTTAAAAAAGTAAAAGGGTTCTTTGAGGGAAAAGGAAAGAGAGTACGTCAAATCTCTAAATCCGATTTTTATGAACGGTGCAAAAAAAAAAAAAAAATACAAAAAAACCAAAAAAACCAAAAAAAACAAGACTCTTACTCTGCTGTGAAATTTGAAAGAAATTAATATTTATTAAATGACATAAAAATAATAGCACAGAATACAAATCAAACTTGCACAAAATTTTCCGTTGTATGCCTGACACTTAGGAAGACAACAAGTTCTAATTACAATTCTGTTGGGCTCGTAAAAAAGGCAAAACAATTATAAGTATTACCAACAAAATATTCATTTATTCGACTGTTGAAAAGAGGTGCGAAAGTTAACAATTCACACGAGTTGCAGCATTACTTTTAGACAATAGTTCATTTTTATAAACTGAGATTCGAAAATGAGATAAATCTTTGTATTTTCTTAAATGTTCAAAATCAGAGTTAATACCTCTAATTTTATGACAAAGATTCACAAACAACTGCAGAAATATATTTGTAAATATATCTGTAAATTTTAGAACCTTCCCTTTTGTTTTGTTTTGTTTTTCTTTCTTTCTTTCTTTCTGTTTCTTTTTCTTTTGTTACTTTCTTTTCGTCGATGTCGTCGTCTTTTAGTTTTTCTTTTGTTCACATCTCAGAACTAGACGATATCTTCATTAGTGAATACCGAATCCCTTCTGCCTGTCTGACAAACCGGATATCTTAAATAGCCACAAATCGGTTCCAAATTTTTATCAGAAATTTAAAAACCAAGGAAACATAACTTACTTTTCCCCATTAGTTAGAAAATCGCAAAATGCATCTCTTTAAACCACATCTATCTATAAACTTTATTTTGGCGGATTTTCAGACCATAATACTTGAACCATTCTTTTTGCAAATTTTTGTAAACCAAATGATATACATGCACCCTTTTTTTTTTTTTATAACCCGGCAGGTTTCATTTTGCCAGTATTGTTACATCAATTTGAGCTTCTCGTAGACAAAGTTTTACAAATCAAATTTTATTCAAGCCGTTTTACCTAATAGTCTGTTTCATTATAGCATTTTTTAAAGAATAGATGTTGTTAACTTTCTTTTAATAAATGTTTATAAAATACTCTCTTCAAAGAAATTGTAATAAACAAACCTAGCACATTGTATTATTTTTATTTACTCTTTAATTATGTTATAGAATTTTACATTTCTTTTTATTATATAAATTTTTGTTTAATCCCAAGACAAATGCTTTGTCACAGAAACTGATTAAAAAAAATCAAAATTGTTTCTTGTCGCATGAAATTTTTGCCATACGATGATTTTTTATATAATGTTTTATAATTGTATTTGTTTATGTCTTTTCAATTGCGTATAGATTTTTAAAAGTAAGTGTTTAGAATAGAAATCCTCTTACTGTGCCAATTTGTTCGCTGGTTCTATTAAAACTCCATATGAGCCCCCATAACTAGTCCATAATAAAAGTCTTTGCAAAATACAGGTTTATATTTTTAAAAAGTGATTTCATTTTAATAAAATTTCTTTGATATTGAGTTTATCACTTTCTATTCTTCTCTTACATTTTACATATTATAAGCCATTTTGTTTTCTAACCTGACGGGAGTTTTTTTTTTTTTTTTTTTTGTATCGTTGTCAATGTGGAGTAAAACATACTGAAAGATTTTGCTGATTTGAAACACGGCCAAAATTTGATATGAAATTGTCCATACGAGACTTTTCAGTTACCTTTTTGTCTGGTTGCAAATAATTTCGACTGAGACGAATAAAAATCAATGGATGTTTAGTTTATTTGTTCATCAATGGCAAATGTTTATCTTAAGTTTATGTTGAATTCTAAATAGGACGAGGTATTTTGGGTTTTTTTTTCCTTTTCTTTTCGTTCTCTTCTTTTTCACTTTTTCTACTTTCTCCTTCTTCATTCTATTCTCTTCTTTTTTTCTATTCTGTACTTTTCCCCTTTATTTTCCTTTCGTTCTTTCGTTATTCTCTTTTTCTTTGCATTTTAACAATGGATGACATATTTTGTTATGATCTACCTCCAAAGTCAAAGCCAAGTATTTGCTGTACTCCCATTTTCAAACAAAAATAATCGATTGGATCGATCGACGAACTGGCTTTCATTGGTAAAGGGAGTAAAAGATGATCGCAAAAAAAGAGTATTTTTTATTGAAAACATTGCAAGTAATTGGCAGCTGTTTTCTAATTAAAAGTGAATTGTAGAAAACAGGTCAACTGTGAGAAATGGTGAAAAATTGTGGATTAGGAAGTTAAACTAAGGACTTGCCTTATCGAACTGGGGGGGTGAATTTGGTTGCATTTCTCTATTTACTGACAGGCTTTACCTGCCTCCAAATTGGGTGGTAAATTAGACACAAGATCGATTCGCCATCCATGCATCTTCACGCGTACACGAGGGAGAGGCAAAAAATCCTTTTGGGGTCGTTTCAGACATTAGGGATTCGATCATGACCTTCGTCCTTTAAATGTAAGTAGAAAGATGTTGTCTGCAGATGGGGCTTCCCACTTCCTGAAGATGAGCATTACATTTTCACCAGTAGTAGTAAATTCAGATACCAGTTTAAGTATGAGTAATAATAATAATAATAATAATAATAATAATAATAATATATATATATATATATATATATATATATATATATATATATATAAAGTGGATACTTAAGTCAAGATCTAATAGCGACAATGTGTTTCATGTTTGAAAGCAATATTTAGCACTGAATATTAAACACTTTTGCCCTTTTAATATGGCATACTTTTAAACTATATTTTTATTATAAAAATATATATAATGTGTGTGTGTGTGTGTGTGTGTGTGTGTGTGTGATGCATTTTTTCGGCAAAAGTGAAAATGTCGGAAAGCCAATTTCCTTTTAAATTATTGTCTTTATAAATTTCGTAATGTCTTGACATAAAATTTATAAAAAAAATTATCGCAAACTCAAATGGAAAATCTCTTGCTTCTCAAAAATGTGTAATCTCTGAACAAAATCTTGCTAACATAACAACAAAATAGTTTTTATTGAATTTCGAAAAAACAAAAATCTCTACATTAAAACAATTGACAATAAAAATCATGAATTTAGCGATAAAACTTTGACATTTTTTCATGAAGCCAAATCTATTTTTATTTTACATTAACCAAATTTAGAATGCATTTTCCAGTTGGAACAAATAGAAGTACAATTGTTTTTATTTTTGACATACTTTGTTTTTCGATTCATTTTATAAAAATAGAATAATTTTTTTTATTGTGAATGACCATAAATTTGTCTGAAAAGAATTAGCAACTGAGTGATGACAACCCTGAGTTTCAAACTTTTTCAAATAAATATTTCTACACTATCAATCACGCCTATCGATCATATCATTTGATCCCTAGAGAAAAGCACCAGATTCGATTAGCAGAATATAAATCTAATAGTGAAGTATGAGTAAAGCGGTTATTTTTTTCCCTATTGATTTGTAATTTAAAAACACATGACCGATTTGATGTCATTCGTTGAACAACAATGTGGGCATTAACACTTTCAGTGCACAAATATTCATTTGCAGCGTTCTCGTTATATTTCTGTTGTTTGCCACCGGCGATGAGGAAGCTAAACATTCTGTCTAAACAGTTTCTGTAAATAGGTACAAAACACTTTGTATTATTATATGTTAGGTGTGTGTCGTCAGAAGAAAATGATTTGAAAAAATTGCCTAAGATGGGTGTGGCCGCTTAATATATTCATTTATTCTTGAAACACAATTTCTGTGAAAGATTGTTCATGGAAATAAAAAAGCGAAAAAAGATAAACGTGTTAAATCGAGGTTGTATCTACCGATATATGACACCAAAAAAGTGAGGTGCCACTAAATAATTTGCTTATTAGACAATTTGTTAGAAAACCTGGTATCCATTGAATTATTTATGTAAGACAATAAAATTCAGTTCTCGCTTTTAAAAAAAATCTTAAAAGGAAAATAAAATTTGTTTGAGATATTTTTAATGAACTGATTCACTTCAATACGAACAGATTGATCGACATTGCTTCATGTTTGATGATTATCACTGACGACTTCATTCGAGTTTTTGTCGTGTCTTTATTAATATTGAAGACTGCATCGATTTAACGATAAATTTAAAAAGCTTAAAAGAATAATTATTTCCAACGCATTCTGACAGTCGAATCTTCTCATCTTTTATTATAATTGCAAATCGTGCAAGAAGGGAATAAGGCGTTTATCGAGAATGCATCGTATCTGTCTTCAAACCGAAACCCCATCGCTCCCGGTGGAGCATAAGCCATCGACGATCCCTGCCCATGGACGAGGGTAACTTCTTTACAAAATTTTATCCTCCGAGCGAGGTAGAATGATTGCCAACCAAGGCTATTGAACACATCTCTCCTGCTATTTAACCCATAGCTTAAGGGAAAAGAGATTGATTAATAACTTTCCCATGGTATTTCAACTGGAATTCAACTCTCCGATTATTTCATTCCGAGACGATATCCACTGCATCACAACGCACATTCATCTACCTTCGAAGGTCAACTAAAATAAGCAAAATCCTAGTATTATACTCACGCTACGATTATCATCTTCTTCTGATTGAAATTATATAAACTTGATTGCAGAAATATTTTTTTAAGTATTAGCTTGATTTGGGACAAAAGTTATTTACAGTAGATGGTACTAAGAAGCGGTTACCTATCTAAGTATTGATCAAGTTTGATACTACTTAACTTCAGTTTTCACACAAATTCACGGAACACTGAACATGATTTGAAACGTTTGAAATATTTGGCACATTATATAAAAATTGGTAATTCTGTTGTAAATGTCCAATCGTAATAATTATTAAACAGACATTTTTGCTACACGAATATATAAGCTTGTTTTCAATAGTTGAGGAGATATCCTGACAAGAACAAAAATAACTGTATAGCGTGGATTAGACTTAAAGATTAATGCCTTCTTCTTCTTCTTCTTCTTCTTCTTCTTCTTCTTCTTCTTCTTGTGCCGTAACCCTTCGGGACGTAGGCGATAATGGACTTCCACTTAGTTTTGTCTCTTGTCACTCTCAACATTCTTCCACGGTATCTCCCCCAATCCCCGCTCTGCCATCCATCAAGTAGGTATCACGTTGCTTTCCCCTGTCTCTTTTTCCCTCCATCTGTCCTGTGAGCATTAAATTTTAGTTACTTGCTCAGGCCATAGTATCCTCAGCATTCTTCTGTAAAACCACATTTCGGCTGTCTTAAGCCTCTCCTTTATTCTCTAGGAGATCGTCCAACATTCACTGCCATACAGAAGAACAGATATCACATAGCAATCCAGCACTCTCTTCTTTGTTTCCAATGAGATTTTGTTTCGCTGTATAAGTTGAATAGATCCGGTGAGAAAACACATCCTTGTCTTACGCCCCTTTCTATTTTTGTATACCAGCTGAATTCACTTCTTATCCGTACGCAAGTGGGTTGCTACTAATAGATATTCTTGATTATCCTAACGTCCGAAAATGTCGAGGTTGTCTAGTATATCTATCAAGTGTTTGTGCCGTACTTTGTTAAATGAGTTTGCATCGTCTATAAAGCATAGATAAAGGTCCTTTTGCATTTCTATTGCTCTTTCAGATAGCATTCTGAGCATGAATATAACATTCCTTGTTCCGGTATGTTTAAAAAAATCACACTATTCTTGTCTTATCTCTGGGCCGATTTTGCTGCGCGCTCTGTTCATCAGAATCCAGATGACGAGTTTTATGTGTCTCGTTAAGCTGATTGTTAGGTGGAGTTCACATTTCTTTGCACCTGGCTTCTTAGGTAGTGATATTAAAATTGATCTGCTTAGATCCTCCGGTATATTGTCGATGTTATAGATTTCGTTTATTACTTCTGTCAGCCTCTCTATGCCAAAATATTCTAAGGGCATCAACATCTCTATTACAATCCCATCAGGTTTTGCTGTTTTATTTCTGTACAATTTGGCCATTGCCGCTTCCACTTTGGTTTTTAATATTTCTGGTCCATCCGTATTTTTGTGTATTGTTGGTTGCTCTCTCTTGCCGTGGAAGAGATCAGCAATATACTCATTCCATTTCTGAAGTATTTTTTTTCTTTTTTCTTCTATAAGTATACCGTCCTTTGCTTTTATGCGTCCTGTTGCTGAGCCGGTCTTTTACTCTGTTAGTTCTTTTATTTTTTATGCATATCAACATTATTTGTCGTGCTCAGTCTCTCTACTTCGGCACATTTGTCGTTGAGCCATCTTTCTTTAGTTTGTCTGCATTTTCTTTTTATTTCCTTGTGTATTTCCTTGTATTCCGTTCCATATCTTGGCATTGTTTTTGTCTCTTTTGCATTAGGTTAAGAATCTCTTCAGTGATCCACTCATTCCTAGTCTATAGGCTACTCGGTGTCGCTAATATGTCAAACTTAAGTTTATTTAAAGTAAGTATCTTTTGACAGGGGAGAAACAAATTCAATTAAATACTGATAAGATGTTTATGGCTCCAAATCATTTATTGTTGGGGAATGAGGCTACTGATTTTATTATTAATAGAAAACATTCTGTGGGACCATAAAACAGAGTGAGAAATTTTTCTTCAAATATCCTTTAAATTCTATCTTTAAAATACGTATATAAAATGAGATTTGTTATAGCCATATGAATTTTTCGAGACTCGTTCATGCAATTGAAAATTCCTTAAATGTTAAAAATACAAATTTGAGTGTATTTTTTATCCAAAATATACAGAAGAAAATTTTTTATCATGTTTTTGTACATTTTCATGATTTGGAATTTTCACTGTGCATGTATTGAAAAAATAAATTAATAACATTGATAAATTACTTTTAATTATATTTAAATAAAAAAAACAGGGTTTCATCAACGATTTAAATTCTCCGCCTCAGCTAAACAATAAAAGTACCAATTAAAGGAGGAGGATAATTCTTGCATCTACAAATTAAGTCAACAGTTGAATAAAAGGGACAAGACAAACATTTAATATAAATAAAGCGAAAAACAAATGAATAAATAAGACAAAAAACAAATAAATGCATACCACTTTATTTTGAGATTTTCAATTCAGAATCATTAGAGAACACATTAGATGATATTTTGGAAAAAAAACACTCACTAATCAGAGGGACATTTCACACGTTGACAACAAACATTAAAAAGTTCAGATGATGCAAATATAATTTTACCTTAATCGTGCATGTGTTGAAATATTACAAATATAAATATAGTTACTAAAGAGAAGTTGAAAATAAAAAATGCACACAATAATAAGATAGAACAGTTAAAACAATGAGAATAAATATTTGGGGTTATAAAAATCTTATCAACATCCGGTTACATTTGTTTTTCCCCTCTCCAAAAATGCTTAAACTAAAGTTTGACATATTAGCGACATCGAGTAGCCTCTAGACTTCAGTCTTTGGCCATTTTTGCCTTTGGCCGTTTTGACGTGTAACCGATGACAGACGGAAGTTACTTCGCTACATTTGTTTAGCAGGTTTAATTTTGGGAATTTAATAATTTGAAATTTTTCCTGTAAACATAGAAAACATGGTTCATATAAAGATTTAAGAACTCTTTTTTTTTTCTTTTCCTTTTTACGGTTAAAGTTTGATTGGCTTCTTTTAATTGCGAATAATAAGTAGAAAGTGATGTGCTATTCCAGTAAGTTTTATTATTAAAAGATGTGGTGTGAAAATAATGGCGGGTTTTAAAAGAGTTTTTGGTACAACTGATACAAAGTTTTTACTGTTGGGTTTTCTATAGTAGAAATAGAGCATGGGTAGACTATAGAGACAGACATTTCTTTTGTAATGGACACTCAATTGCAAGTATAATTATTGTGGTCGTTATTTCTTTTAAATGTTGTTGATTGCTTAGGTTGTTATATCTGTTTAAAATTCTATTATAATGTTTCTGATGATCTTCTCAAGGTTATCCATACAACTATAACTCAATTTAAGGGTATTTCTGTTAAACATTTTGCTAAGAGGCTTAATTTAGGGAAGTGTTTCTTGACTAATTTGAGAAATTTATGCCCTAACTTAGTACTTATCATTGTTGTTATTATGTTTGTAAACAGTGGGGAAAAACAAATGTGAGGACTTCTTTGACATCACAATGGGATCTCTAGACTCCGCTGAATCTTCAATTATTGTTGGATTATTTATTTTGTACAACCTGAAGGCGTATAACGATATACATTTTGAGGATATAGGATCGTACAAGGATGATAGTTTTATGATTGTAAAAATTCTACCAATGGTAAAGTCAATTAGAAAATTAATACATAGGGAACTGAAAAGTCTAAATCTTAAGGTTATTATAAACACTTCTTCGGTGTAACACTTGATCTTGTCGATAACACTTACTCACTCCACTTAAAAACCAACGCTAATCCTACATACATTCAACCTAAATTTAAACACCCTAAATCAATCATCAAACATGTACCCCTCTCTGTTGAAAACAGAATTAGTAACAACTCTTCTAATGAAGATATCTTTTGCTATAATAGCAAATTCTATGACACCACCCTCAAAAACAGCGGCTACAAATGCCCTGACCTTAAATATAACAAATATAATAATAACGACAATAATAATAAAAATAAATTTACTGGCTAAGACCAAATCTTCAAATCGTCTTGACAATGCCTCAGTATGGTTATCATCATTTAAATTCTCAAAGATTTCTTTCCTCGTGATGTTCTCGGAAATTTCAACTGTCTTTATTTTTATCGTTAGCAACAATTTCCTTTCCGTTCCTATACTCTTGAAATCTTTATCATCATGCGTCTTCTTTTTAGTCTATAATTCTTGAAGCATGATCCTAAACATTCTTATAGTCGTGCATTCAATATATTTCAGACACAACGAAACATAACAATAAACTATAAAGGAACACTGGTGTCAGTGCCCGACTTTTTAAAGTAGGCTCTCCAAAATTGGAAGATTGGCGCAACACAATATGCTTTTTTCCTATCTTTTTATAAACCTTGTGTCAGGTTACATTGTATTGAACCGAAAAAGTCATTTCATAAGAAGCTGGCCCCCAGATTTCCTCTTTTTATAATTTTCTACGATTTTATTCTCAATTTATTCTGTATTATTTTCTAGCGTTCCATACGTTTCCAGACAAGAGAGGTGCCATTTGGAAAATGTACAACCTTCAATTACTTTCAAAAGTCATTCGTGAATTAGTAGAAATGCCCAGTCAGATAAAATCACCGATTTCTTGTGGTATCTTGCGAGAATATTTGGCTTCAAACTCTCACCCGATCTCAAGTGGAACTTTTATATACGATCCATCGCTAAAGATGCAGGTAAAATGACCGGCTCTTTGTACTACTCCTGATTCCTCATACTAACCTCTACCTTTAAAATAGCCAAATCAGACGGAAAATGGAATACTGTTACCATATTTGGACGGGAGCTGCCTAGTTGGAATTTTCCAATCTTGAGAGAGTAGAAAAGCGTCTCCGAGAAGAATTATTTCCTACCTTCTAACCTCTCTCCCACAGGTGAGATTGCGAGTATCTCACTGCTCTATCGCTAGTACCTTGGAGAGTGCTTGGAAGAACTACATTCCTTGGTTCCACCAGGTCTAACCTTCACGGAGAGGACACCGCCATGCCATTTATATTGTAAGAAACCACCCACATTTCCTCCGTAATCCAAACAGCTTCTTCCCGCGAACAACTGTCCTGAGGAACAGACTCTCAAGAGGATCTTTACCCGACTATTACAATCTTAACCTGTTCAAGTCTAGAAGTAACTGTTATCGCTCCTCCTATCCATATAAACTACCCTCTACCTTACGTAGCCCTCTACCTTAAGTGGCCCCCGGGCCTTGTACGGGTTGAACCTTGTTGTAAAAAAAATTAAATTAAATTTAAAAAAAAATAAATGCTTTCATTTTTTATGTCATATTGGTAAAAAAAAAAACAGTTTACTTATTTTTATTAACTATTTATACAATCATTCATATTTTTCCATTTTTATTTATTTTTAAAGGTAACTTTCCAAGAAGTGATTGCTGAACCTGAGCCGTCAGTTTTTTCTTTGGACAAAATTTGGGTTCTCAGCTTCAAGGTAAAAATTATATTTTCTTTTAATACAGATTTTGCAAACATCTAGTTTTACATTTGCAAATCATTATTGATTTTGAGCTTCTTTAGATGAGACACGAAATTAGGGAGGCGATATTTGGACATTTCAGGTTTGAGTTTAAAGAAAACCTCTGATGGATTCAAGAAAATTGAGAGACTGAAAATGCTATAAACAATGTCAAATCGGACAATCAATTGAATTATTTTACAACACGATCGCTTTTTCTTGTTAGCAAATACGTGGTACATCTCTCTCTCTCTCTCTCTCTCTCTCTTCGCACACACACACATACACACACAAACATTCACACAGCATGATATGTCATTGTAATGAGTATTGAAATCAAATTGATAACAGGAACGGCTACACTAGTGGAGTATTTACCGATTATTGAACTCACAACAGTAGTAATAGTCTGCAAAGCCAAGATGCTGACTCTCACTCAACAGTGTGCACCCGAATTTTCAGATTCATAATCAAAAAGATCTCCTTCAGACCTACTTTCTTTTCTGTCGTTATTTGTGACTTGTCTGTCAGGTTTTGTGGAATCAGCAGCAGCGACATTTCACAGAGAAGAGAAAACACGCGCACTAAACTCGGAAAATGGTATCGGTGAAAAATTCTTGTTCAAATTCCTTGTATCACGTTTGTATTGATATTCTGACATTGCCGATGGCCACTCATCTTGTCTAAGGTTTTGACACAGCTACATTATGGCAGACCATTATCAATGACTTTGCCCATTCTAACCTGACCAAGAAGAAACATGATTGATTGCAATGTTCAGTGTCGATTTTTCCAAAGGGAGACAATTCACGTTTAAATAGTAATAATTTTATTCTTTTCTCTTGTGAAAACAAAGATTCTGTACATTTTGAAATCTTTTTCAAAAGAATCTGTCAATTTTCTCCGATTCTGATGAAGTAAAAACTTTAACTTATCAAGCTTTCCATCCACCATGAATTTTACAAAAATTGGAAGCAACATTCTTACGCTTTTTGTACCAATATTTAATTTCATTCATTTCGCTGAAAAAACAGCGTAGTATAAAGAAAAAAAGGCCCAAACCAGAAATTTAGTAAAAATATATTTGTTTCTTTAAATCTGTTACCCGCTCTCTAAATAAATTCATGAAATTTCAAGAAATTAAATTTTGTAATGAACATTTATTTTATTAGTTAAACGCAGGTCTCATTGGGGAATATAAATCAACTATGATTTTTTTCAAACAGTTGGCTTTTTTTTCCGAAAATCTGCTTCCAATAGTAAAATAAAAAATACAATAAAAACTATGTCATTTTAAATAAGATTTTAATTGCTTTTCTAATGAATATATATTAAGGACATTATAGACCGAAGAAAATTTTTTTCGATGAATAAGGAAATTTTAAAAGAATCGTTTTCATTTTTCTTTTTTTAGTAATCTATAATTTAAAAAAATAATTAAAAAGCCTTGTCGCGGTTAGGTTATTAAGTTATTGAGTGAAGAAAAATAGAAACGTTTAATACAAATCGTCGAGCCATTGTGTTTTTTAAAATAATTAAATTTTTTTTGTGTGCGTATTTTCTGCCGTACATTAAAAGCTCATGTATTTTACGGTTTCTTCCCCTTACAGGAAAACATTTGGACAGTTATGTTTATTCTGGTCAACCATACTTAGCTGTCATCACCCACTTCACATGTCATCTGGCTGTCCTCATTCACTTTACACATCAATCACTTGTCATCTTTGTGATTAAGAAATAGTTTTATTCTAAATTTCTATAAACAAGTGATACTTATGTAAATCAGATCCATTAAATATTTAAATTTGATAATTTTCCAAGCATAACGTGTCATAGATGCATATTTTATTTTTGCAAGATTTTTTATAACCGAGAATTAACTTTTGTTTATAAATGTGTTGTTCGCTCAAAAATGGCCGAAAAATGAAACAATTTTTAAATATAGAATTATTTTTATTCTAATCAATATCAGTTTATAATATACCAGAGCGTTTTGCTTACTGGAAATAGTAAATTAATTCTTTTAACTTTCAATTAAAGCTTCAAGAAAATTTTTTTTATTTTTAATAGTTCAATTTAAAACTTAGGTATCGAAAATGAGTGGAGGTACCTATAAAATTTATATCGTATTTCTTTTTTTTATTAAAATTTGTGTTTGCCTTTTTCATGCCATAATTTTGTTCTATAGTTTGCATCTTAGAAACAAACTGAGGCAATATACTATCAACGTATGACGATAATTTTTTATTTTTATTTTTAGGTCTTTAATGTCAGCAAAATTTGGTGTTACCGCATTACATCAGCCATGTTGGCTTTGCCCTTGGCCGTCTTGTGCGGTATAAATTTTGCCTGCATGAGTTTCTGTAACATTTGGCTGGCCAATCCGTTGGTTCGTTGCTTAGCAATGGAGTGTCACATTGTCCGGCAAGTATGGGAGTTGATAATGGACGTTCTGCTTCGACCATTCTGCGTTTCTGTTGGTCAATGTCTGGCTTCTATTAAAATGACAGTGATGGGTGATTGACCCGTAGTGGGTACGCCTTCGCAGCGTACCCACAAAAAAGAATCCGAAGGGAAAGTCAAGAGCAACAAAGGGGGCCACAAAAGAGTCCCTAAACCGGACGTCGAAGATGCAGAAGAAGATTTCTTCCTGAATTAAAAAAAAGAAAGAAAAGAAACAAAGGCGGAAAGAATTGAGAGGAAAACACGGACACCAAAACTCTTGTTATATTTTGTTGAAATCAGTCAAAACGTAAAAATCCTGCATCAATGTTGTCTGCAGAATTGTTGTTGCTCGTTCAATATTTGATCGAAAACTATTTGTCGTTGGAAAGTTTGTTGTTTAATATTATCTGCCCACTATCGAATGTTTTCTGATTACGTTTCAAGTTTACCCATAAAAATGTTTCTCCAAAAGTGACCTACTTTTCATTATCGATTCAATTATTGCATTTATTATTTTTGTTGTTAAAATTAAAGTTGTCATTGTTTGTTTCATTAAATTCTTTGCTTATTCATTCTTCCTTAATTTTTTTTTATAAAACAGCGAAAACTTCTTTAAGTTTTCAGTAAATGTGGAAGGGAATACAATGGGACACGAACGTTTTTCTATTTTGGTGAACCACACGTTGTGAATTTCATGGATTCTTAGTGTTGTAAACATTAATGCAAAAGTTGGTTAGTTCTTTTGACATTTGTTTTGTGTGTGATTATTTCCATATATATATATTTTTTTTATTCTTTCTTTGTATCATGAAACACTGTTTCTGTATAAGAAAGTAAAATGAACAAGGAAACCAATTAATTAGAAAGTCGGCATGACATTATTATTTTCTTAACTATTTTCATCGTCTTCATATTTTCAGAAAAGAATACAGCGGGCACGAAGTTTTTTTGTGGTGGGGTGATTTTTCTTTATGCCAAATTTTTTTGCAAGCTAACATTAAAAGTTGACATTTCCCATTCTCGCCTCAAGTAAAAAGCATTTTCATATTGTTTTTATTCATCCCCACTTTTTCTTTTAATTTTTTTAAGTACCAAGTTGCTTAGTTATGCAACTAAGTTTTTTTTTTTTTTTTATGCCGGAGTTCACTGAACATTTTTGAATTCTGAATTCTTTTTTGAAACTTATAAATTTTTCTTTTTTTAATTTCTTACAAAATAAATCAGGTAAAGTAAAATTGTAATTAGCCGGAACTTGAGGAAGAGTATATAATATCTACCATAAAATTGGCATAAAAACACAACTGTCTTTTCAATTCAATTTTCAATTCAGTTGTTCAGTTTTAAAGATATTTTTAGCATCAACTTAATTTTGAATATTAAAATTTTTTCTTTTTATCAGATTTTCGCAGTTGAAAATTTAAGCAGTGATGATTTTATTATGTAATCTTGAATATTTTAACAAGTGCAAACAATAAACTAAGAACAACTACAAGTGGAAATAAACTTTCACAATATCGACGCAATAAAAATAAAACAAAGACATGATTATATATCAATGAAGATTTGTTTGATGAACTGATTTTTTTTAAAGATAGAATTTTAATCTCTATCTTGACAACATAGGCCATAAGTAAAGGGGACAATGAGGATCGGACTCACAACTAATAATCTACAAATTCAACTTGTCGACCATTTACACTAACAAATTTGTTTATTCAAGATAAAATATACTTCTAAGTTGCATTAATAAAATTGTTCTCAATTTTTTAAAGCGTTTTAGATTTTTTAGGCTAGTTTATTTTTAAATATTTGCGCTGATGTGCAATGGGAAAGGCTGGTTGTAAATTTACAAGGCAAAGGTAGGTGAAATTATTGCCACGACGAGAAATAAAAACGTGAATCCTTTTTCTAATGTATGTGGTTATGTTATTCATTAGCCAATTTGGAGTCGGGCTTAGTACTCTGTCTGACAAGAGGTGCGGAGTATGTAAATGACACTTTGGTTCCTCCGTCTCTTCTTCACACCAGCCAACGTGACCGATTGAATGATCTTATTTCGTTAAACGCATTCCCTTTTCCTTTGAGAACACGTGGGGAAACTTCTGTCACGACAGATTAATGGATACGTTCTTCTGTTCGGCCAGCGAGGACTCTCCTACCACCCTTCTGTCCATCTTTCGTAACTAGCACATTGGTGGCTTAAAATTATTCACCAACGTGTGGTTTTTAACTTTTCTCAATAGCCAGCCTGCATCTCGTCAACATGTGGCATTGGAACTACCTCCATTTTAGCTGTGACTGTTTATATAAGGCTACAAGTAGAGCATTTTAACTTCCGGTCAAGTGGCATTTGTTCCCGAAAGTTTTTCTTTATTTAATATATATTATTTTCTTTTCATCGATAGTTGGTCGCTTTGAGAATCTTATTTTGCATATCTTACTACTCGTCATACAACACCAGACACTTGAGATTCAGATAAAAATACTTTACCACCTACTGCTATGTACATGTCTGGATCATTGCTATAATTGAAAGACATTGTGAGTTTTGCAATTCATTTTAAGGAGGTAAAATGTTAGCTTCGACGTTCAATATATTGTGGCTAAAAGTATAAATAGAACCTCTCCGCACACAAAACAAGTGATATTTATGAAGAAATCGCCAAACATTATATACTGAAGATGTATGAATTAGCTATAAAAAAGGGACCCCAGAGTAGGGACAGCGATCCAAGATGCAAATGACTTGGAGATCGATCAAATAAATAAATATGAGTACAGACTAAAAGGACCTGAAGGTTTAAATTGGCAAGACTTTCTAAAGACTGAATTTGACAGAAAATCTCTAGAAAATTAGGAAATATTTTCCAAAGGTTGAATAGATTTGTGGACAATGAATGTGACAGTCGTGCTTAGAGCACTTTGAAAAGCCTTCAAATGCTTTGCGACAAAATTATAATAGAAACTTCAAAGAAGAATCAAAATCATTTAAGTTCATCAAGAAGAAACTTGCTGTCACTTGATATCCAGTATCCAAATAAGACTTATTGTGAACAGGTCTTCAGCTGAGATCAAAATGTAATAGTAACTTTAGTATGATTTGTTATGATAAGTAATTATAAACGATTTGACAAATAAATGTTTTGTTTCCTCAAAGTTTCTAGATGATTTTCTCTTCTGATTTGGAAAAACAAATAATAAACAAACAATGATTTACTTTTTATCTCTAAATGTGTTAAGAAATAGTCTGTTAGTGTTAACGGATAAAAAGCAAATAATAGAAAAGGAAAAATGCAAATTCGTTAATAACTGCCTACAGAAAAGCATTTGCGCATTTGATTTTGGAGGAAGCTTTCAGAAACTGAATGACATAAGTTTAGATTTTTTAAAATCAATTAATGATAATAGTTGTTAAAATTAAAAACAGAAAAGATATTCACGAGATGTTTAGTGACTAGTCCTTTTCGTTTATCAGTAATTAACTCAACCTCAAGCATTTAAATGGAAACATCAAGAAAAACACAAATGTTTGATGATATGGTAGTGAATAAGACAAAATCATGTTTGTTTCTTTTTTTTATATTTGAAACCTGAAAGAAAACCCTTTAACTATATATAACGTGATATAATTTTTTAGCCAAACTGTTTTTGATTTTTTAAGATAATATAACAATGCATTTGACAAGGGAAACTACTTTGAATTCATTTAATTCAAGGGAGATAATAATTAAGGAAGATACCAAACGTCTTCCAGTGTGTGAACAGTTTCCGGCCCAATCGGCTTGCCTCAAAAAAACTAGCCCAATAATCAGAATTTTTTTAATCACTTTTTCGGGCTGAAAATTTTTCATTACATCCTCGTATATCTCGAGTACTGTCAAAACTTGCTTCTTGAAACGAAAATAACTTTCAGACCTCAATTTGTCATGTTTGATTATTTGAAGGTAATTCAATATTTATGCTCATGTTAACATTTCCTGGGGGATTTTTTCAGATAACAAATAAATAAAATATTAAGTGAAACAAGTGTTACAAATCATTTATTAAATGAAATAATCTTTCAAATCAATGAATGTCTTCTATTTTCAATAAGTGTGACTTTTTTTTATGACAATTGTTGAAGAGCTTGCTTTTTATAAATAATACATTCCAAATATTGGAAACAATTTCCTAGGAGCAACAATAAGCAACAAATCCAAAGTTTATTAGAACGACAATAAAAAAAAAATTATTTTCCCAAATTTATTAAGAAAAGAAGATTTATTACATACTTTGCTATTCAGCCTGTTCATCTTGGTTGTTCTGTTGGACAATCATGTCTTGAAAAAGACATAACTGACTAGGCAGAAGATCCCCAGTAGGCTGCCATTGCTTTTTGCAGTAGACTTGTTGCCAGCCAAGGCTATAGAACTCAATCTGTCCTGTTATTTAACCCATAATTGGAAGGAAGAGATGGATTAATACCTTTCTCAAGGGTATTTGCACATAAGTGAATGCAAGGAATTCAACTGGAATTCAATCTCGCCAACATTTACCAGTCTTATTTGCCTCTGTATTGCTTGTCTGTTTCTAAACAAGATTATGACGTTTTACCTCAACTAATGATTGAACTCACAACTGCTAAAAAACCATAAGTTTTAACCAAATAATTTGAACTAATTTGTTTGTCTTCTGGACAATGTAGTGTTGCAATGTTGGAGCATTTAACCTAATATCTATACTCACGTGATAAAATTTATGAGTGCCTTGATACAGGAGATGGAATTTTTGTGGGTCTTTTCTTAATCAGAGGTTACCAAATGGTATTAATTTCTATGCTAGGTCTACTGAGGAAGTTATCAGTGCCTAACATATTGGGTAATTCTTTAAGCCATCTTATCCAGAATTTTACCACTAAATTGCCCAAGAGATGTCTCTTGAGTTAAAGTTGACATCAATGGTTTCATCCCAGCCAGGAAGTTCCAATTTAAACTCCATTCATCCCCTTGGTTCTTCCTTGCTTGCTCAGCCATCATTGCCCACAGGAATTACTTCTTTCATCTTTATCAGAGCCATGTGTCTGACCATAATAGGCACCTTTTTGTCTCTGCTCATAATGTGTGCAAGAGGATCCTAAATGATGCTAAGCTATTGCTTGCTGACAGAATGAAGCAGTGTATAGCATACTGCAAGTTTGGCTCCAAATATGACTGGCAGCTCTGCAAACATCTCTCATTTAATTAAAAATTTTGAGATCCGTAGCACTTTAGCAGATAAGGCCGAGTGCTTTGCTCACAGATTCTTCACCAATTTCACATTTGATTCATCTGGAGTATCCGCACCTGACTTCCCATCTAGAACTGAAGCTCAACTATGTGACGTTTACATTTCCTCCTTCCTGATCTCTAACATAATTTCAAAGCTTGAGCCCCTCACATCTGAGCAGAGGTGATGGAATCCCAGTCATCATGATGAATAAATGTGTTCCTGAAATCTCCTCTGTGCTCTCCAAACTCTACAACTACTGCCTCTCTGCTTCTTGCTTTCCTGCCTGCTGGAAGTCTTCCTGTGGTTCCTGTTTTTAAGAACTCTGGAGAATCTTCTAATTATTGCCCTATCAGCCCCCTACCAATTTTTGGCAAAGTGTTCGAGTCTATTATCAATGATGAAGTGGTTCAACATCTTACTGCCCACAGCCTATTTTCCAACAAAGAGTATAGCTTCCGCTTTGCCAGGCCTACTGCTGATATGCTAACGACCATCACAGAATACATATACCAGGCTCTCGATAAAAATGGCAAGGCTTGAGATGTTGCCCTGGAAATCTCCAAAGCATTTGAAAGGATCAGACATGCTGGCCTTCTGTGCAAGCTACAGGGCTATGTTATAACTGGATGTTTGTTTGATTTACATTCCTATTAAATCGCATAATAAAGGTAATTGAACGAACGTGCTTCTAGATGTTATCTTACAAACATGGGTGTCCCTCAATGTTCTATTCTAGGTCCTACGTTTTTTCTGATTTTCATCAATGATCTCCCTGATGCAATCAGATTTCAAGTAGGCATCTATACTGACAACACCACCATTTACTACAGCCTTGATAAGATATCTGCTGAGGCTGATAAAGCAAAAATCGCTGCTGATCTTGAAAAGGCCCTCCAATATGTGGTGGACTGGGGTAGGAAATTTTAATGCTTTCAAAATGAAGCTGCTATGCTTTAATCCCCATAGACAATCTCTCCTACCCCACATTAGCATGGATCATGCTAGTCTCTCTGAAAGCAATACACTGCACCTCCTTGGCCTAACTCTCACAGCTGTCCTCAAGTGGAACAACTACATTGAATCAATAGGTAAATCTGCTGCTAGGAAGGCTGGGTCACTGTGTCAGTCCAGGAAGTTTTTTTTCATCTGAATCCATCTTGTACATATACAAATCTACCATCCACCCGTGCATTGAATAGTGGTTGGGTGCCCTTGCTATTCATCTCAGGTTTCTAGACAAAATCCATGGGAAAATCTGCAATGTAATCGATACCGACCTGGCAGCTCGACTCCCAACGTGATATGTCTTCCCCCGTCTCTTCTACAAATACTTTCAGAGCTTCTGCTCCGATGAGCTTAGCTCCCTAGTGCCATCTCTGCATGAATTTACTGAAGCTACTAGACTAGCAACTAGATCCCACCCCCTTCACAGTAAAAAAACAATCAAATGGAACTGCAACTTCTATTCCATCAGCTTCTTTTCTCACACTTCCTGTATGTGGAACTCCCTTCCGTATACTTGATTCCCTGAGAGATACAATCTCCAAGAGTTTAAATGCAACGTCAATTGCCATTTTTTTATCTCCTTGACTCCAATCCTTTCCCGACACCTCCTGTATCTTGTTCTTCTCCCTTTCCACTGTACTCTCACAGCTCACATCACACCAGTGTTCTCATCCTTCTCTTACACATTCTCCACTTCTGTGACCTGTTCCTCTTTCTCTTCACTCTCCTCTTATGTAACCAGCACCGCCCAACTGTGCACTAGTAGTAGTACTGCCTTGCTTATGGTGAAACGATTATTAAAAAAGAAATTTAAAAAAATCACATGGACTCATGAATTAGAATTTTAATTAAAATATCAGGTTTCTTAATTCAATATTTCCCTAAAATAACTAAGATGAGCACACTGTTGTTGAGCCTGCAGGTGACTAGAGGTCCTAATAAAATAACTTTATGAAATTTGTGACCATTTGGTGTAATGTTGAGTCAGCTGTCTATACTTATTTAGAATCTAACAATTTATTCTCAGTTTTTATGATCAGATCTTTTTTCACTTTGCTTTAGCTGCCATCCCCAACTAGGCTTTCCAATTTATTAGCATACTTGTCATCATCACTACTGAAGCACTGCTTTTGTCGGCTGGCAGGATGATATCAATATCACCCTCTAAGGTCTTGATTGCCAACTTTTCTCCTCTTGTGATGTTTGATTTAGAAAGCTTAGCCTTTTCTAGCACTTCACGCTTTCCATCTTAACTCATCTGCCTTTGTGATCTTGAAGGTAATCTCCTCTACTGGAGCTATCATGTCTAAGAATGGAACTGGCTTGATTGTTGTGGCGAAGTTGATAACTGCTGATATTAACAACTGCTTTTACTGATCTGTGGTGAGCCTTGTTACTGTCCAAATTGTTTTATATAGATATGTGTGTGTGTGTGTGTGTGTGTGTGTGTGTGTGTGTGTGGCAAGCCTTGACCGTTAGAATTTCTTGACTGTATGACTTATCCAGTTTGTTGGATTCTGTATTTGTCCAGGTTTTTTGATATTCCATGTTCCAGCAATTGTGGAAAATTAACTAACTGATGTGTTGAGAAGTTTGGTGGGATTAGCTTTAGGTCTGTGTAGGAATGTCAGGTAATTTGATATCCATGCCAATTTCTGATGGAGTTTTTTTGACTGCCTTTATTGGTGTATCATGTCAAGTTCATACATGATAATTTGTCTAAATTTCTGGCATGAAGAGTTACTATTTACACTACTTACATTCAGACTATTGTCCTTGTTGCTGCTATAATTGTTTCAGCCAATGTGATCTCCAGTCTTCGTCTGATGTACATTGATCTGGGTAACCTCCAGGGAATTCCAAACTGAACCCTTTATTTAAACTACTGCTCATATTTAGGGATAATCATCTAGCAATTATTTTTATTTATTTAGCATTGTTCAGTCTGTTGAAGTTTTATAACTGTATTTTGCACATCTCATTCTATATGTGCAGCAGAGGAAGATCATGAAATCAAGTGTGTTGGTCCCTTCCTGGCAAGTTGAAGTCTATCTTAAAAAATGCATGCCATTGGCCATTTCTTCTCTTGATTTTTTTTTTTCATCTTCAATCAACTCTTGGTGAAATTGAAAGTTTCTAGTCCTGAACCTGCACGTTGCCAGTGAATGCAGTCATCAAACCCAGTATCATAAAGGAAGTGATCAACAAAAAAAGAAATCAATTCTTGAATATGAGAAAGCTGACAACGTATAATGTATTTGTAGATTTTAGGCAACATACATAGTGCATGACGTTCTGCTGTTCATAGCGACAGAAAGAATCTAGGCTATATGAAGCATGCTAAAGGAGCTTACCTGTACTGTTAAGGTTAGCTAAAAATACTATGAGAATGTAGGCCTACCAGGTTTGAATTTTAATCCCTTCAGAAAAAATATTACCAGTGTATAGTGCATCAAGTCACCAAAAAATACATGATTTTTAACCTCTTCTTCAAAAATTACTTGTGTAGTGCAACCTTCTATTTGTGTAAAAAACTGATAAAAAGTTACTGTATATATTCAAGTATGGTGTAACTTTCAAACTTTTTAAGCATTCGTATTTGATAATTTTGCAATATGGACTCCGAATTCAAAATCTAGTTTTGTTTTCTACACATCTATTTTTCATCAAATGAATTGTGTGCTAAGAATGTCCAGTAAGAGACATAAAAATATTTGGTAATATAGAATAACTACTGCAAAATATCAAAGTTTTCAAAAGAAATAGACAGTTTTATTCAGATTGGAACATATGAAAAAGTCAAGCAAAAACAGTAAATGAAAAATTGATGTCAAATGCAGTATTGAAGACATTCAATGAAGAAAAGAAGAAATTTTCACTTTTTAAAAAATAATTTATCTTAGATTAGTTTCATGAATTTATCTTATATTTTCTCATGTGCAACTTGCTATAAAATGTTGCAAATGTCAGATCTATTTCAATACATTCATTTTTACATGAAATAAACAATGACATTAAACAAAACCGTTTTACCAGAATATTATCAAATATCAAACCAGATTAAAATTTAAAGAATCTCAGAATTAATGATTTTGAGGTTTGTTTAAAATCTGAAAGCAATGACTTAGTTTTAATTATTCTGTAATAAGAAAAAAATTTAATCTTGAATCAAACAATTTGATGCAAAAAGTATTTTAGAGACATTTACTAAAAAAAGTGTTTGTCAGAAGAGAACAGACAAAAATATCCTTTATACTTAACTGTACAAATTATGAACAAAATTTTATACACTTTTCCAAGTCTGTCAAATTGAGGCATAGAATGATGTACAAAATGATTTGCTGCAGCTAACAAAATATGCATAAACCAGTTTTATTTGGCTCATGTAGTCCTTCACATGAAGGACAGATAAGTTTCCATTTTTCTTGACACCTACCTCAATAAGGCTAATATGGAAGGGATTTAAAAAATTAGTGCAGTATTGAAAGAGTTTGAAGGCACAAGCAATTATTTTATATTTCAGAAATAAAGGTCAGCATTGCAATGACTGCAAGTTCAATTATCACCAGGGGCTCTATAAAAATCAAACCAATACATACAAATTTATTTGTAAGAGAGAAGAGAAGAAATCTACCTTTTTGTTTTCAAGTAGTAGAAGCCAGATGGTATTTAAGAGGAGATGGCAGATGGTGTATCCACAGAAACTTTCAAAAGTTTCACTATTAGTAACCAATATCAACTAGTACAGAAATACTTAATGACATGAACAAAATAAAAGCCAAGTCTGTCAATGTAACAAACATTAATGAGAACTCAGAACGAGAAGTCATGAAACTTTTAAAAGAACAACAATAAAGGGAGAAATAATATTTGTTTCATAAAATTTAACTCAATGAAATGATATTCAGGGCCACTATAAAAAGACTTTATAGACCAAGTTTTTTCAGTTGTATTTCTGATTGAATGACGGATTTTTGTTTTGAATTTCCTCAATGTTTTATTATTCTTTCATATTCATTAATCACTTGCATCTTAGTGGCTTTATTTTCTTACTTGGGGTGAAATGATTTAAAAAATTACAAAGTGAAATTCTATTAGATCTTTATAACAAATAATAGAAATGTTAGCCAAGATGAAAAGAGAAAAAATAAAAAATGGAGATAAATCTTTAAAGAGTTAAGAAAACAGAAACAACATTAAAAAAAAAAAATATTGACAGTGCTAGAGCCCAGAGATATCAATTTCATTCCTGGCTAAAATATATACAAATTTCAGTAGACATTTTTTTCTTTCTAATCTTATGAGAAATTATAATGAAATCTCAAGAATAAAGGGTTTTATCATTTCAGCTACAAGATAAATAACTAGTGGTACATATCCCTAAAAACCAAAATAAATTTGTACAAAATAAAAAAATATCTTTATTAACTTATTTTAACACATTATTTAGTTCAATTGTATCATACAATATTTTAGGGAGACTTTGTGAATTTATATTGTAAAGAAACCTTGAAACATGCAGACATTTGCCTTTGAAAAATCTGTACCTCTGATATAGAAAATTCAATTTTCAATAAACTTTTTCCAAATTCAAAAATGATGTGGCATTGCCAGAAAAAATATAAAGTAAATTTGGAAGTCAGTAGCAGTTGTTGAATTGGTGAAAGCCAAATTTTTATAAATTTACCAATTGTTTTGCTTGTAAACCAAGAAGAATTCAGTTGAATTATATTTAAAATGCTAAGATATTTTATGTTACTATTTCTTAATACATTAAAATTATTCATCTGAGATCCCAACAGTTTGTTTACCTAAGCATATTTTCCATACACACCAGTGAGTAAGGCACAGCCAAAATCAAATCAAATATTTGGAAAGAACATACACAAATTGATCACAAACATATTCATTTTTAGTAATTATTTTATTACAAAAAATAATTAGATTCACATCTTTTGATTTGTTTCCTCCATTTACAAAATCATAGTAGAAAATAAGTTGGTGGCTTGCATTTTAGCTTTTTCTCTGATGCAATTAAAATGAATTTTTTATGACCGTCACATAATATAAAGAAGAAAAAGAGTAATGAGATGTTGAGAATCAACTTTTCTTTCTTTTTTTACAATTATTCAATTTTCTGCTGGGAATTACAGGACTTTCCAGCATAAATTATCATAACTACTATTTCAAAATAATTCAGTTGATTGGATAACTTTAAATTTCTAACCCAAACTAACAAATTGGTTATATGAAAAATAAAAAATCTTCATTTATCTCTTAAAATGTCTTCTGTAAAAAATAATTTAATTACAAAAGCAACTGAACAGAAAATAATGTTCATGACAGATTAAAGAAACAAATATTAATGATTAGAATTTTCTAAGAAATACTTTGAAAATTATGAAGCTCTTTAAAATTATATTATAAAGTTCAATTTCATTGCAAATGATCCCTGCCAACAAAAATTTTTTTATTTGGAAAGATTGGTTATCACAACTTTGTTCATTGCACCAAAGTCATATGACAAAATCTTAAATGCTCATTAATATATCCAGGTTTAAAACAAGCAAAATCTAATAAATTTTCCTGGCTATTTTTCTAATTACATTACAGGACTATGTGCCATAGAAAATATAAATAATCAAAACAAAAGTTGATTGAAAACAACCCAAAAAGTTGTCACATATTTCTCATTATTATTTCATGATGATAAAGTTTCATCATCAGTTACAAAAGAAACAATTATTCAATTTTTATAATAATGAAAAGAACAAAAACTTTCACAATTTCAGCCTTAAAAATTATCAGAATCAAATTTATAAAAGTAATAGTGAAGGCAAAACTGTTCCACAAGGTTCATTGTGAAAAAGTGAATTTGATAGAAAAATGTCCAAATAATGTGGGCAACTTCAATACAGAATCATTACAGCCATTTAGCATATTCAAAAAAAGTTATTCAAAACTCTGAAAGGCAAAGGAAGGAATTCCATTTTTTTAAAAACATTTCTATATAAAAACTATCAAAATAGTGAATGGTTATGCTACATGGGAATTTAAAGAAATTAAAGATTATTGAAATTTATCTGGCTTTTAATTGCATTCTAATTGAGATTTTTATCAAAATCAATTGTTAAATGATTTCATATCTTGTGCTATAAAGAATTCCTAACAAACAAATGAAAACAAAAAATAAACTTTTAATTAAAAATAAAATGAAGAGATTATTATGACATTATTTTTCAAATTTTCTGAAAAAAATTTTCCATGGTTTTGCATTTTTTTCACTGAGAATTGCATACAAATCACCAATAGAATATCTAACATGATTACCTGAAAGAAACATTGAGTTGCCAAACAGGGAGTCAAAAAATTGAAGCAAATTTTTCCCTTTATGGCCACAGTATATTTATCATAAGGTCACATAGGTGTACACACTGGTTTTGCATAAAAATGTGCTCAAAAATGTTAGTGGAATAATTAAAAAATAAAAAGAAATTGCATATGATCATGTATTAAGAAGGTCGAGTTCATCTTAGCTGAACGAGAAGCAGAAGTTCCACAAATAAGTTGTGTGTACTCATAAAAAATCACTTGGGAATAAGGGGCATTCAAATGAGTTTCAGGTGTACATATGTTTCCTATGTTTTTATAACACAGCTAATGAAATGCATATGTCAAGTGCATACAGGTGAGTAAACCAAGTTTAAACACAGACAGCTGTAAGTTAATCAAGCAGTAGCAAGCAGAAAATCAGTTATCACAGGCATTATTACAAAAGGGCAAAAGAGTTAAAAGAGTTATCGGATTTCTTAGTTCATTAAATATCATCATCTTTGTAGATATCATACTTCAAAACAAACTCACAATTTAAAAACATTCTTAGATCTTTTAGCAGATTTTGTAGAAATTTTGAATGTATGAAGTACAACATAAAAATATTTAATACTTTGTCATGAGTAATGACAGATTATCAAGGTTATGAGTCGTCAAGATATAATGTTAGCAAGTAAAAAAGGAAATTATATTAGAGCATAAATAAAGCTTCCATAAAAAGTGATATTTTTCAAACCTGAACGGAAAATATGTGGATGAGGAGTGGCTGCATCCCATTCAGCTTAATGGAATAAGTCCACAGTAGGACACCTTAGCATTAGATAACGCAAGGTGGACGGAGCAGAAAGGATTTGGAAGCCACCCAAAAGGCTGTGGACACATGCAAACTGGAATACAAACAGTCTGCAAAAAAGATGAAGTCTGACAGAACAATTAAAAACAGGAGACATTCATTGTTCTGACGCAGGCAGGGATGTGATAGAAGAGATGGTTGGTTGTCTTAAAAGTGGGGGCTTGGGCCGGAAATTATGTTTCTTCATATAGGACAAGAATTGTTCCGGTATTTCTTCTAAAACTTCTTTTGCTAACCGAGCTTGAACAGTCAAAGAATTATCACCTTGATTGTTGAAGGCAAAGTTTCTCATGGGTACAAACTGAAAAAGACAGAAACGTTCAATGTAAATAAAAACAAGAAGATAATATATGAAGTTAATTTGTTGTGTTTTTATTTTAAAAATTCCTCACCTTTTTTGAAATTATGAAAGTAAGAATTCCATGAAAAAAGTTTTATAATTTTTATCACAGTGATTCTATTGTAATTAACAAAAGGTTAATTTCATTTTTTTCATAGATTAAGAAGAAAATATTAATGTAGTTAACCTCATTGGCAGTGAATTTTATCCTCAATAAGTGCCACATTATTGTAACCTAATTTATTAGGCTAACTTCAGTAAATATCTACTGTATATCAACAAAAGACAAACAGATTTACAAATTAAATATAAATATTATATTATAATTTGGGTAAAAAATTTCATAATTAAAAATAAATGTTTGATTTTCAACTTTATTGTAATAGTAAATTTAGCCATTTCATTACAGGAAACATATGGTATCAATTTACAGATAGAATTACTGTTAAAATTTATAAATTTGTTTTTCTTTTTTCAGGAAATTAAACTTCTCAAGTCCACTGTTATCATTTTTTTAGTATTGATTGGAATTCGCTGCTAAACTTTATTTTTGGTAGTGAGAAAATTAAACAGTTTGATTAAAACATTTTCTCTTTTAGTTCCATGTGCTACTTATTGTTTTGCTGCTGCTGTTGGAAGTGTTTAAGTGATGTGATTTGTTATTTGGTAAAGTTCTTTATGCTTTTGTAGTGCCAGTGTATAGGATCTGATGAAAGACTGTCAAGGTTTATAAGATTTGTTTGAAGCCCTTTTAATCACTGATCTGAGAAAAGGGTCATATATAGATGATAGTGTTGGCATTTCTAAACATGATGGGCACCATGCATGACATTCATATAAAAGTCTCGATCTGACAAGGCTATTTAAGAACGTGACTGTAGTTTTCAGGTTAATAATTTGGCTTTGTAGCATATTATGATGTCTGACAAATGTACCCCTATTCTAATTTATCTTTCATTCAATTTCCTTATTGATTATACTAAATGTGTCATAACTAATCCATACACCAAAAGTGTTCCCTGCTGTTGCAAAACTATCCACTTTTCAGATTCATTTTTCCATTCAGAATTTGTTTCAAAAATAAATTTTTTTTTTTTGAAAAATTGTCTTATTTTTACTTAAGAAAAAGCTTTTAGAAATTTCTACCAACAGTAAAACTGATTGGCCAATGAAAAGGAAATGGCTAATATTACTTTACCATTACCAATATAAGAAATCAAAAAAGTTGAATTGCTCTTTTCATTGTCAAATAAACTCAATAAAAATCACCTTCACAGGTGAATATCCATTTTATCTGATATTTATCTGTATAGACGAATACCAATTTCACTAAAAGAAATCTTCCTTTATTATGGATATATATATATATATATATATGTGTGTGTATGGGAATCTATTTTCTTAAACCAAAAATACTCAAGAGAGTAAAATGTAACATAACAGCCATAGAAATAAATCCTTTCCTAAAATGGTCCTTGATTTGATGAATTCTTTCATTCCAGATTATCTGATGCCTGTGTTTCAAGTGGCAATAAAAACCACAACATCACTATTTAAGGTATCAAAAGATTTTGGAAAAGAATATAGCTACAGCCAAAATTTAAATCTGTTAAGATCACAAAATGGTAGCCTTGTTATAACAATATAGTGGGACTCTAACAGCATTCCAAACTGCCTGCAAACATTGAGAGTTCTAAAGAAGAGAAAGAGCAACTATGCACAGTCAGTTCAGGCCAAGGTTGAAAACAAAAGATCTGGTTCCTGTGAGTTTCAAAAAATCTTAAACAGAATTATCAATAGATGCAAAGTGTATAGACAAAAATCATAAATGGCTCTGAAGTTATTACATCCTCATATCACAAAGTAATGCCTATGTTATTGAATTTGCAAGACTCATAATGGTTGGGATGAAGGAAAAAGAGTTCTAAAGGCAACCAATGAAAGATGCTCTCAGTGAGAGGTCTCTAAAAAACAAAAATATTCAATGTTCTCAAAAATTTTCAATATCTTCAGAATCTTCAAAGTGGCATAAAATCTGTTTAACATGAAGTATTATGCTAAAATTTTCAGAATCAACACTGTTAACAAATGGTAAAAGTTTGGATAAAATCTAATGATCTTCAGGAATGACCTAAGAGCCAGATCAGGCCAAAAATGAAGTACTACTGCTATATCTGGGATGGAGCTTCCTAGTTCTCACTTGCAGTTCAAAAGCGTCTACACTGCCTCATAGGTAGTTATTTTCCCACCCTAAAACTCCTTTTCCTCAGATGAAATTTTGTTAGCCTCTCGCTACTCTATAGTATATGTTTTGATGAACTAAAATACAAGGATCCCACCAGCCTTGAACTTTGCAAGTGGAACCTACCAAGCTACACAGACAAAAATGAATCAGCCCCATTCTCTTTGTATTTTATTAATAACACAAAGTACCACTCAAACAGTTTATCCATTGGGTGGCTCTTAAGCCTTGTATTGAGTGAACAATAGTGTAGAAAAAGCAGAAGACATTATGCAAATAAATTTGAAATGTTAGTTCATTTCTATTTTTTGTTATTACAAATGTTTTATATGCATTTTTTCCTAAAAATTAACTTTCAATTCAGTTTAATTGCCAACAAAAAAATATTCCAGCAATAACTATAACATATGACTCAAACAAAAGCTTATTATCAAAGCAGATTGAAAGATGATGCAACAGTAAGAATTTAAGAACATATTCTTTACTCTTTGTATCACTTTGGTAGAAAATACTAAAAAGTAATGAAACTATCATTTTGCTAACAAAGAACCAGTTCTAATGCTGGAAAACATGCATTAAAATGCTTCAATAATCATAAGGTTGGAGGCAAAAATGTTCTTAATAAAAGGAAAAAATCTGAGTTTTTGTGAGGTCAACTGACTCAGAATTGGACCAGTTCATATGTTATTGTTTCAGAAAGAAAGGATTTACAACATTTCAAAAAGAAAATCTGAAAATGTCTCATCAGTGATCATTAGGAAGAATCCAAATTCTGGTGATGTCATATATTCCATTGCAGATTTAAAACTATTTTGTTTAAAAAACAAAGGATGAATTTGAAGCAGCAATTTACAATTAAAGAAATTATTTAATTTTACAAAAAAAAAAAAAACAACAACAAATGGCAAAATTCTTACACATTAAATTTGTTCAATCTATGGAGGAGATTTTCTACATACAAAAAGCTTTACTTGGTTAAACAAGAGAAATATGTTATACGAGCAAAAATGCTGTCACTGTGACTCCCTAAATAGAAAAGGAAAGAATATAAAATGTCAACTCTTATCAGTTATAAAGTACAACAAAAGTACAGTTTTGTTTACAAAACTTGAATGTAAAGACCATTAAAATCCAGTAGAAATGCATGATTTTCTAGTGTCAGATGGACACATCCAAACTGTTTCAGTTGAAGTTCAGATTCCTGATCTTATTAGGGACAACTGCTTCAAAGCTGACAGAAGAATAACAGCAAATAATTTGGAGTAAAATATTATCTAGAGATATCAAGCTTGCCAAAATGATAAAAAAAGAAAGAAGGAAAGAAAGAAATATGTAATCAATTGCCAGCTGAATTTTACTTGCTATACATTTTAAAATATCCTTCTAAATAACAAGTGTTTGAAATTAACTTAATTTTTAACATTACTCTCCCAAAAGGCTGACTTGACTAATTGTCATCATTTCTATTTTTAAAGATAGAAATTACTATGAAGGAGTACTGAAAAGTTCTCAACCTGACCAAGAAGGGATTTTAACGTTTTGATTTCATCAGATTATGGAAAGTGAGTCAAGCCTAAAACTTTACAGCACCCTATCATATAAAAACTAAATTTATAAACTCAGCCAAAAATCAACTCTGTTAGTAGGAAGCATGTGTATGTTAAACAGTTTGAAATTTTCTTATATTTTTTATACTCAACACAACACTTCTTTTCATTGGAGTTGTTTTAACTGCATTTCATTGTGCTCTAAAATTTGAGATTTTATTATTTAGCAAACAATATAGAAAATTGGATAATCTTAAAAATTATGCAAATTTCAAACTTCTATGTAAAAGTTTGGCATTATTAATTTTTTATTACTTTTTCTTTCATCTTATTGTCATTATTATCACAAGATTCACAGCAAGGTTAAGGTTTTACATTCTTCAAATGTTATATGTGCAGCTTAAATTGGAAATGAAAGAAAAATTTTATAAAAAGGTAACATATTTGTTCTTATATTTTAGGCTCTTTGTATTTTAGGTATTTTACTTCTTCCCATAATCAGACACTCACATTCAAGCGATTCTTGATTCATAGTTATCTTGAAGCATCTTTTGTTGACAGCTTCTGTGGCTAACCTGATGAACATTTACTTAAGAAAATTTTCATGCATGACTCCATGAGAAATTCACATTTAATAGATAGTAACATTTATGATAATCTTAAAAGACAGAAAAAATAATCTCAGCTTATTCTTTCTGCAAAAGAATAAAACTGTCAACAAAATGTATTTCATTACTAAAATTAATTTTCTACTTTTAGCTTTTCATCATTCAAAAATCAAGGGAAACTAAACAAATTCTAAAATTTTAAATTACAAAAAATTCACTTTCAGTTTAAGCTTCCTATGGTTAATAATCCCAATATTAAAATTAGTATTTCAAGCAAATACCTTAAATTGTGTGTATATGTATGAATGTATGTTCGTTCATTACCTGGACAATATCCCTCTCAGCATATCGACCTCTAGATGACACCCTGACATCATCTCCATCAAGGATTTCCATGGCTTAAAAAAAAGAAAAAGGTTGCAAGTAATTTCAATGAAAATGATATGCATTTAATTCTTGTAGTCAAATTCTAGCAGAGATAAGAATTTTAGCTGATGGAATCATTTGTATTACAAGAAAAACTGTTTATACAAGTGAATTATGTGAAAAAAAAAAAAAAAAAAAAAAATCTGAAACAGCTAAAAATAGAATTTTACATGTAAACAAATGAAAACAAAAGAGTAATGAACACATCTTAAAATAACATTTACAAAAAAGATTCCTAAACAGTTTCATAATGAATACGTGTTCCAGGTTTTTAAAGAATTGTGTCGATTTCTTAAAAAATAAATATTAGCAATATCCATTATCATTTTTTTATAATTAGCATTAACAAACACATCAAACATGCATAAAGCCAACATCAAAGTAGGAATAGCAACAAAGTGTGAACCTCAAAATTTCACCTTCATTTTTTTTTGTTTAGTAAAGAATTTGGAATATTACATTTTGAGAGTTTTGTTCAAAATTAAATATGATGCATTTACTTCTACAACTCCCAGACTAATATTTTTTAACCTCATTTACTGATACAAAAAGAGATGAATTCAGTGGTAAAATGAAGGAATGTTATTTTTTACGGCAAATCATTCATTGAAGCTTCAAAATCCTTGACTCAGTAAATGTTTCAAGTCACCAACAGTTCACTTGCAATTGTTATTAATCAAGAATTTGATGACATGGACAGTATGAAAAATTCATCTTTATTTGGTATAATGCAGGTTCAAATAAAGCATGTGATGGTTAGGGTCAGTAGGTTCTATTTGATATTTAACTCAGTTCCTTTGTATTATATCTTTGAAACTGAAACTGGATTTACTTGCTGTGGAATGATGGTCAGCAAGTTCAATTTGTTTGTGTAGTGAATTTGAATCCCGTTGCCCCACTTTTATGAGATCAGATACATAAAAATAAGCTTAATATCTAATTTGATACTGAAGTATAGAAGAACCTGAAAAAGAAGCAATTACCAAATATGTTGTCACTAATCTGATTAAAAAAAAATTAAATGACTGGTGATAGCTGAAAGATTTGAGCCATTTGTATAAGACATTGTTAATATTGTTCCATCTTTTTGTTATGAACTATATCATCAGTTATAAATATTTTATGACAAATTAATCAAGACAACTGAAAAAAGAAAAAAAAATAGCAGTTTAATCAGAATTTATTCAAGAGTCATCAGCTGCATATGTTCCTGCTAAAAACTGCAACAAAGTGATAGCATCTGTTACAAAATTAGAGAAGTTTTATACAAATAATTTCACCAGTATTATTTTTACTTTTTATTAAGTGACATATTGTCAATTAATTGTTTAACTAGTACTTGTTTTTATGAAAGTAAATACTAGTAAAAAATTATTAATAATAATTGAAAATCATCAAGTTAAAAACTGACAAAAGACATCTTAGCTCAAGATTTATTAAGTTGGTTAATAAATTTAAATTTTTGAGAACTAAGAACTTTTCAACAAGATTTTGTAAAATTGGCAAATTTGAATAACTATAAAAATAATCTGTAGCCAATTTTCATATTTTTGAATGGATCTCAGTGAATTTCTCATGTGAAGATAAAGAGAATTTATGATAGAAAAGCAAAAATTATTGGATTAATCAGTTAAGTCCAAAAAAATAGGACATTTTTTTTCAAAATTAACTTTATTGAACATATTTAGCATTTTCTACTGTTTTGAGTCAAACTTTCAAAATTTTTAATTCTTTTAGTAAAGAACTAAGAGCCTTTTGCAGTCTTCCAGTTAATTGTTTTTTTAATTTTTACTAAGAAAATTTTATAAAGACTGGAATTTCAAAGATACAATATCTAGTGAATAAATTTCAGCTCAGCTGTAACAAGTTTTAGCTGATCACCAAAGAAATATGCATTCCAACAAAAATTATACATAAATAACATTAAAAACAGATAGTCACGTAAGTCTTTGTTTTTGTGAAAGTGACACATTAAAGTGAATAACATAATCAAAATGGTGCAAATGATTGTTTATACTTTATTTAAATATTTTTAGTATATTGGCTATTTCCAGCATTGTATATGTTGATTATTCTAATTAATCCCTTGATTTTGATCAACTATCAACCTTAACTGGCCTACTTGATTCTAGAGCATTTTTTCAGTGAGAAACCTCCAGCATGGAAATTTTACAACCACTTGATTTTTTATTATACCTTGTGCATTAAAGTTTTTTTTTTTTGTTATAATTTTACTTTTCTTAAGATAAAAAAACAGAATTACTGGTGGATGATTTAACAAATATGTGAATCTATATCTGGTGACTGGTTGGAATGAGAATTAACTTAACAGACTGGGTGTAAAAAGCCTAGATAGTCAAGCTGGGTAATTCGAATTTTACTAGTATACTAAAAGTAATCTGGTGTCTGATTTTTTTTTCTAGTGGGGTGTTTAAGAAAGAAAAAGCATTTAATTGCAATAACTGAGTTAGCTTGAACTCTTGACTTAACAGGGTTTTAACTAGTTTAAGTTATTAAGATTGGGTAAAACAAGAAGCATCCATTCCTCATCTACACTTGAGAAATTACAGTGGAAGTAAAACAGATGATACTGTTGAAAAGAACCTTGGTCAAAATTCAATAAAGGGATTTGGCTATTTTTTTAACACTACTCCACAATTCTGCCCTGATAACATAAGGTCAAAAAAATGTTCAGTATGTAATCAGAGGATGCAGTCGACTAATACATCTTGTTACTATATGCATATGCAAACTGACTTGTAACATGATACCTGAAAGAGATACGTTCCCATTAATGCAGGTATCCATAGCCACAGTAAGCAAGCAAACACAGATCCATGTTCAACATCAAATTAACATTGAAGATTAGTCATTGTTTTTGTCATCACATCTTCTAGAATAGCATATATGATAAAAAAAAGAACAATTACAGTGTTTGATGAATGTGTTTATACTGATTAGTAAAGCATAATAATACAAGTAACCATTATTTTCATTTTGAGAAATTTAATGCTGAAAGAATTAATATTTTAAAACGACAGGCAAAATAAAGTGCACTAGTATCAAATATTTGCAAATAATAATTGAGGAGGTTGTGACTTGACAAAATGGACACATACAGGGTTCCTACATATCCATGTAAAAAATTACAGGACTTTTCAAGGGCTATGTTAAAAAGTTTCAAGGATTGAAATTGACACCCACAAACACATTTAAAAAAAAACAACTTTGTGGTTTATCTTTTAATAGTTTGATAGATGAGGTATTCAAAGAAAAGCTACAGTCAGATCCAATAATTCATATCATGCATATGATTCAGTTGAAACCAGTGAAGAAATCCAAGATTAAAACACAACTGAACGCAGACCTGCTTATGTTACACACTTTTTTATGTAGCATTCTATACAGTTTGAAGTTCTACTACATTTGAAAATTTTGAATGATACACATTAATTCTTACTGTTACACATTTCAGGTATCTTAATTACTCATTGTTTGTGAAGGGCACAAAAATTCTTGAATGCTGCACATTTTCTGTGAAGTTATGTATAATGGTTTTAATGAAAAGAACAGGATGTGCATTGTGGTGCATTGGATATCGGCTCAGAACGAGAAATCGGGGAGCCGAGTTCGAATTCCAGCTGAATTCATTGCATTCACTTACGCACAAATACCCTTGGGAAATATATTAATCCGTCTATTCCTTCCAGTTATGTGTTAAATAACAGGACAGATTTGGTTCTATAGCCTTGGTCAGCAACCAGTCTACCTCAGAAAGCAATGGCAACTTACTGTGGGATAATTTTCTGCCCAGTCAGTCATGTCTCGAAAGAGACATGATCACCCAAGTGTGTATCATGTATGGCACTTAACTGACTGACTGAACAGAACTACAAATAGAAATTTTCACAAAAAGACTACACATTTTAGATACCCCCACTACTCATGGCTTTTGTTGCATATGGCACAAAACACAATGTTGTTAACTTTTTTCAGTTCATCTAGTTTAGCATTCAGCTCCTCTTACAATTTTGAGATCTCTATAGATGTGTCCTTTGCAGATTTTAGCTTAGAAATGAACTTTGCAATAAGTTCAGAATCTGCTCAGCTTTTTTCATATAGCTGTCAGCTAACTTAAACAAATCATGTGTGCAACGTTCAAGCTTGTATTTTTGTATCTAATTTCTATAAGCATGGATTTTCATTTTTGTCCAGCTGATTCTTGTTTTTTTTTCCTTCTCAGCTTCAATGTATTGGTCGTACACTGTTCTGGCAGTGAAAGCACTGCAGAGAAAAGACTTAGTCATAGAAACATTATCAGCACCTCCCACTATGAGGCTAAATAATACATGATAATGCACTGTGCGACCAGAGTCTGCGGTTTCATATTGTCAGTAAAAATTTACTTTATTGACTGAGAAACTTCTCTCCACTTAGACCTGTCCTGTCCATGAGAGAGTACCAGCAATCTGTTAACAACTTATCAGTTTTTGATATTCTTTGTTGCTAAAAAAAAAAAAAGAATAGAACAAAGAGTCCAGATAGTGTTCATGCTTGCTGAAATTATTGAAAGCAATATTTCCAGCAGCCTCCTCCTCAAACTCAGGTACTGGCTGATGATGCCATCACAATCAGACTTGTGGACTCGTTTTCTATCCATAATGTGGGAAAGACATCTTTTTAGACTGTCTCTGTGGCAAATTACTTTTCACAAATGAATCCAGGGTTCAGCCAAGCAAATGAACTTACAAGAGGGTACCTAAGGGGAGACTTTGCCAGAAATTTCTCAATGATGGTGATGAACATTGCATACAGAATTGCAATAAAGATAAACAGATCTTTTGTTTACACATCCTTTTTTGAATAAATTTTGCATAGCCCTAATCTGCCAGAAATACACTTGATCTTTTTGGGGTTCTTTGGGTTTGACAAAATTCTTACAAATTCATTCAGTCTGGAAAATGTAATTATCTTTTTAGTGTGCTCTTTTTTTTCACAAATCTTAACAGGAAACAACAATTCATCAAACTGATATTTTATCAGAAACAGATCAATGTCTTTCAAAATAGACACAAAAATCTTCAGTTTCACTGGAAATAAAATGTCATTCACATTTAACAGCACCACAGAGAAAAAGTTGGTTTCGGGACATTTTTCTGTTTTTTAATAAAGTTCACAAATTTGATGATTATGTTTGTACATTTTCTAGCCATCTATGATAGAAATACAAAAGTAAAATGACAGGGTTGCCAGATTAAAATTTTAATATAAAGTCAAACAATAAAAACCAAATAAGTTTTAATATATTTCATCATTTTTTTTACACTTACAACAAAAGCTAGAGATACAGGTCGTTATTAGCCTGCAAACTTTAAAAATAGCATTCTTCTTATTTTTTCAAAGACACATTTTCTATTTTATCATCCTTTCTATTTAAATTTTCTTTAAGTCAAATGTGATCATCAAATAAGTTACTTTTGGCAACAATTTTGACAAACGAAGTTTACTTATAGATACAGTGACATGGGACATGTAAATTATCTATTTTTACAGCATGAATTCATCCATCGCTGACTAGAGATCAAAAAAACTTTTTACTTTGAAGATGACGTTAAAATTCCTTCAATTGATCAAATTTAAAAAACTGATATTTTTTCGAAGATTCAACCAAAATATTTTTTTTTTTACTGTAAAATAATTTATTTTCTTTTTAACTAAAAATTCAATGAGTGTGAATTAATTTATCTTTGATAAAGATGTTTGTCTCTGATGTCTTTTATCTTTAGCCTTCATATTCTTTCTTGTCACCTGTCATGAACTCGTAATCAAGGAAACAAACTACTGTTCACAATCATTGCCAAATATTACTGACAATTAAAAAAAAAAAAAATTTTCTTGAACAAATTTTGCTTATAAAAAAAGGCCCTGCTAATTTTACAGGACTCGTACGAATGCTGAATATTATCTAATATATGAAAAGAGTCAAACGCATGAAAAGAGTTGCTAATTAAAGGAATTATTTTCTTTCATATATATATATATATATATATATATATATATATATATATATATATATATGTGTGTGTGTGCATACATATAAATAAAGTTCATAAGTATACAAAACAGCTTACTCTATTTACGCCATTTGCATCTTCTGTTCCTTTTCCTATCTACTATTTACACATGCTACATATTTTACTTCCTTAGGCCATTTATATTTGACACATTCTTTAGGAAATGGTTACCAGAGTTGTTTTTTCTCTCACTTTTCCACCTGCTATAATAGAACAACTTTTAAAATCTCCTGCATTTTCCTCTCTAAAAGGAGCCTACAATTTGGGTTTGTCACAGAATGCAGAACTGAAAGCTGAACCATATTACAACTTGCTTAAAAGGTCACTTGATAATGTAGTCAAATTCAACAAAGGAATGAAGCATTGTGTATTTAGAAAACCACAGGTCTGATTACAAAGTAGCATGTCATTTGAAATTGTTATTGGCATTTTGAAAAATGGATTTCTACATTCAGGACTTACATAAAAAACTTTTAATTCAGAGAAAATATATTGATGATGACAAGGAATACATGCCAATGACACTGACTTATGAATGGAATTTTGTGAGTGGGTATTCAGTTTGCATCCCACTTTGATGCTAGGTTGCTCAGTATATTGACATTTGGATTTTCTACTCTCAAATAAGTAAACAAAGTGCAAAGAGTATTTTTTTTCATGTGCATTCCAGAAGAGTCACCAAATTTTACTTTTTGAAGAAAATATTGTAGGTCTTGGATACTCAAATTTTTCAGATCTTTGATAAGTTACTGTAAACAAAAGATTTTTTTCCTCTTTCAACAAAATTGTGCAGCACTGTATTTTCCAATAATAGTAAGCTATCAAATTTAAAAGTTAACTGCTACTTCAAAAGAATTGTTCAATTCAGTAGATATTTGGAAGCACAAACTTTGTCCTTTGAGGGGGGGAAAAAGATTATGCTTTGAAAACATTTGAAACAGTTATTATAAATTTACAGCAGTCCCCCACTGCTTATTTATCAAAAAGATTTTTTCAAGACCACCAGAAGATGCTTAAAACCATAGATATTACCAAACTTAACATGCAAAACCTTTGGGCCATCTTTGTAAATTATTTCCTTTTGTTAATTTTATCCCCAACCCAAATCCAAAATAATTAGGAGTATGCTTTTGTCAGTACATCTTTTAAGGGCCAGAAAACAAGTTACTACATATTTTAAGCATAGTGATGTAATAATAATAATAATAATAATAAAAAGGCTACAAAAATTAAAAAAACAGGCCAGCGGCAATATTTTTTTTTGCCTTGCAGCACTTTTGTTAAGTTAAAAAGTAATTATTTGTTTTTTTTTTTTGTTTTTTTGCAAAAAGTGATTGTTATTACAGAAAGTACAAAACATCAAAGTATGGGGTTAATAATTAGTGTTTGATGCCTTTGGCTCAAATCTTCTTCTGTTCAGTTTTACTTCCCTTTTTCCCCCGTATCCGAGGGTTAGAAGTTCTGCCATGCTGTCCAGGTCTGATGTTCATTAATATTCTGATGGGACCCACAACAGAGTGGCCTACCACGAACAACACCTTCACTATTAGTTCCGGGCCCGTTATTACTAGCTATATCTGGATTTGACTTGACATATGAAATTGAGGCAAATTTTCACAGCTGGATGCCCTTCCTAACGCCAACCCCTCCAAAGGGATGGGTATTTGTCGAGTCACCATCTTGCCATAGTTCGCCACTAATTGGAGTGATGTGCTTGTCCGTTGTCAAGTAAATGGTCATCTGCACAACCATGCTGTTCTCTGAACCGCTACCACTCTTACATTGGACGCCACATGAACTACTGCTACCCAAGGAAATAGCAAGATAGTTTATCGAGGTTTACTCCTCTAGATCCGCAGAGTTGTCATCTCCACTAGCGTCCAAACGCTATTTATTCGTGATCAACACTATGTGAGTCACCAACCAAGGTCAACAGACCCCACTCAACCGGGATTTGAGTCAGTTTGGTTACAAGGCGCCAAACACTCGCCTGAGACTACCTTTTACAACAGGTATCTGTATGCATTTCTAGGAAGTACACCTGACCAGGGCATACCTCACACACACCCTCAGAGTAGCCTGACAAATAATTGTCTTAATTCAATGTGGCATTGAATAGAACAAAATTCAGAATTTTTTCACTGGGATTTTTCCTCACATTCTTCTTAGCAGTAATCCCAAAGCTCTTAGAGTTTGTGTGATTTTTGTTGGCACACTTATTCCTACTGTTTCCACTACAATGGTCCAATTATACTGAGATTAGGACATTGTCTCAGTCAGTCTTCTAAATGTTTAACATCTTCATCCACAAGAAACCTTTTGATGCATGTGATGTGTGGTTGGTAACATTGTCATGCTGAAAAAATTATGTCTTCATAGTCTGGCAGAATATTAGACCATAATAAGTAAACCAATATAGTTTTCGCTGTTTAGGTTTCCAGCAACTTTTCCCATTTTTCTTTTTTTTTTTAATCATCTCACCCCAAGCAAGGCATTCCACTGCCACTATTGCGCATGGGGCTACATAGGGGAAGGTAAAGAGAAGGAGTGGATAGACATAGGGAATGTCAGGAGAAAGGTGACAGATGAGTAAGGATAGCGAGGATGAGGGTCGGGCAGATGGGAAGAGTGTTTGATAGAATGGGAGCAGGTTAGTGTGTTAGGAGGTGTCTATTGACCTTACATTTAAACTCCTGGAGATTTTAGCCGTTGGGGAAGCAATCGTTTGGAAGAGAATTCCACAGTCGGGAAGTGCGAGGAAAGAAACTGTTGGAGTAGAAGTTACGGCTGCATTTTATCGGTTTCACTGTAAAAGGGTGGGATCTAGTTGCTAATCTAGTATCTCGTGCAAATTCGTATTTAGGGGGCACCAGTGATCTAAGTTCATCGGAGCAGAAGCCGTGAAAGTATTTATAGAAGAGACACAGGGAAGCCACGTCTCGCCGGTGGGAGAGAGACTGCAGGCGGTCTGCCAAGTCGGTATCTATCACATTACAGACCCTCCTCTGAACCTTATCGAGAAGCCCGAGGAGAACAGCAGGGGCACCCGACCAGATATGGCAGCAGTATTCAATGCACGGGCGGATGGTAGATTTGTAAATGTGCAGGATAGATTTAGACGGAAAAAACTTCCGGGCCCTACACAGAGAACCGACTTTCATAGCAGCGGATTTAGCAATGGATTCGATATAGTCATTCCATTTGAGGTCCGCTGAAAGTGTGAGACCAAGGAGGCGTAGTGTTTTACTCTCTGGGAGGCAAGCCTGGTCCATGCTAATGGGAGGTAGGTGAGATTGTCGATGATGGTTAATTGACAGTAGCTTTGTTTTAGAAGCATTAAAATTTACTAGCCATTTCTTACCCCAGTCCAATATGGATTGGAGGTCTTTTTCAATCTCGGCTGCGAGTTTAGCTTTGACGCCTACACCAGATTTTTGTTGGAGGCGAGAGTAAACTGTGGTGTCATCGGCGTACAAACCTATTTGGGTTCTTATGGAATCAGGGAGATCATTAATATATATCAGGAAGAGTGTAGGACCTAAGATGGCGCCTTGGGGGACACCTGCGTTTGTATGGTAGTTCTGAGAGGCATGTCCGTTTAATACCACTTTCATTGTGCGGTTAGAGAGGAATGACTGGATTAGTTCAAACAAATGTCCAGTTATACCATAGCTCCGCAGTTTACATAGAAGGCCAGCATGCCAAACTCTGTCAAACGCCTTAGATATATCCAATGCAACGGTTCGAGCTTCGCCATTCCTGTCGAGTGCCTGGTATATGTACTCGGTGATGGTCGTTAGCATATCAGCAGTAGACCTGGTGAAGCAGAAACCATATTGCTTGTCCGAGAGGAGCCTGTGTGCTGTGAGATGCTGAACCACCTCGGCGTTGATAATGGCTTCGAACACTTTGCCAAAGATCGGAAGAAGGCTGATAGGGCGGTAATTTGCAGGGTCAGAGGGTTCTCCAGTGTTTTTAAATATAGGAACTATTTGATGTAAGCCAACACCATAAGGTGTTCACCATCAAATTTTTACTGTCTTTGTGGTGTATCTTGCATTGCTTCTTTCTCCTACCAGTCCTTATGCATTCTCTTGCACTAGAATGTAACTATTTTGCATTCATCACTAAAAAAAAAAAATACTTTTTGCCATTTTCCAGATTCCCCATGTTAAATGTTCTTTTGATCTTTTCAATCTTCTATTCCAATGTTTATTTTTGGCTGCTATGCACCCATTTACATCATTTTTTTCTAATATTCTGTGTACTGTATCAATTGAAACCTCACTGTTAAGATAGCATTCATGCCTCACTTGTTTGGCTGTTAATTTTGAGATTGCCTATAAAGATTCTCAAAATCTTTCTTGACTAATTTTTTGTACTTCTCCAGTTTTTTTTTTTTTGGCGTTTAAAACACTTCCAGAAGTAGAAAACTTTTTTTGGATGGTTTGAATGCTGTTTCTGGAAATTTCCATCCACTTGGCTATTTCTTATTGAGTCATCTTTCTCTTCAAAGTCATCACCTTCATCTTTGTTTCAGAAGTATTAACCATGGTTCTAGTGTAAAAATGCAATGCAAGGTTCAATTACAGTGACTGAACGTGGCACCTTACACTCATGTTATTAAGATGAAACAATTCCAACTTGGAAAATTGCATATTATCATCTATCATCTCACAACTTTCATTGACCCAACAGTTTTGGATGGCCTTTTTCAGTGTCAAACTGCTTAAAGTGGTGTATTATCTGTTACAGGGCACCTATGAAAATGCAACAACTTATTTTCCTATCCCAAAGCTTCAAAAACACTAATAATAAAAGAATACTGCTAAACAGTTTTGACTTAATAAAATAAGGGAGCATAATCATTTTATGAAGTTGGTCTAAAAGTTTTGCACACCAGTGTATATATTATTTTCTACTTTAGACACAAATCTATGATAAAATTTAATTTATAAGATTAACACAATAAAAGATCAGCAACAATAACAAATAAGAGAATAAGATAAATATAACACAATAAAAGTTATGTGACAAGATTTTGTAGATATTAGCAACCTCAGCATACAATTTTGTCTTTCTTATATATATATATATATATATATATATATATATATATATATGTGTGTGTGTGTGTGTGTGTGTGTGTGTTATGAAAATTAACAAAGATTATTAAAATGGTTATTAACAACCGATAATTTGAAATTATTTGTTTGAACATTATTTTTTATCGATACTCATATTTAAGTAAATATTCTGTTTATAATCAAACTGTATATATATTTATTTCTACTGTCCTGATTATTTAGGATAAAAAAATTTATCATAAATAATAAAGCCAGTAGAAATAAATATATATACTGTTTGATTATAAACAGAATATCTACTTAAATATGAGTATCAATAAAAAATAATGTTCAAACAAATAATTTCACACACACACACACACACATATATATATATATATATATATATATATATGTGTGTGTGTGTGTGTGTGTGAACATTTTTAGGATACTATGCAAATTAGAGTTAGGATACTATGCAAATTAGAGTTTTTTTTACTGTGAAGAAAGAGAATACAATGTCAAATATTTTTAGTCATAATAAAATGAAACAAATATTAGTAGAAAGGTATAACATCATTAAAAGTTTGTTGTTCTTTTGTAAAAAAAAAAAAAAAAGGAATACTTCATCTCAAATAGGAAAAACTTTTCATTTATTTTTAAATAAATGTAAGAAGTTTTTCCTATTTAATATGAACTATAAAAATCTTTGAAATCAAGTGAAACATTTCTTCAAAATACAAATATGAATTATCCTGTAAAAAAGATATTTCCAATAAAATAAATATATATATATATATATATATATATATATAAATTATATTTTAGAACGTACATAATTTTTTATAAATATCCGTTACAAAGGTACATTTGTTTCGACATTGAAAGTTGAATGTCTCTTCAGACTGAATGTGTAGGAATGGAAAACCTCTTTTCTTATATTTGGTTAGTTGTGTTAAGGTGGTAGTTGGGGTTAGTGATAGGTGAATAGGTCATGCGAAGGGATTGATGTGGGTAGCTAAAATGGTTGATCAACAAGACTCTTTGACCTCAAGGTAGATTTAGTATTTGGCCAGAATTTAAGTTTTCATTACCTCTTTATCCTTTGAGTTTCTCAGAAGAGTCAGTAAGGGGTGGGATGTCTATTTTGTACAAAATATTTTTCGTCTTTAAGTAGGGTCTATATAATTACTGTAGATTTGTATATTCAATCTTTATTATGGATTTAGGGAATAAATTATTCTATTAAATTTTTAATTTCTACTTAGCACCCAGATTGGAAACCAATTTTTTCTTAAGTTTTTTAATCTTAAATTACCCATCTTGTACTCCGTGGTTGTACATGTTAGTGTTTGTTTTTTTATAAGGGAACAAAGCATGCTGATTGACCTTTAGAATGGTGTGTGTATTGAGTTTGTTTGATATCTTTTAGGATTTCTTAGATGAGTAGGTTAGGGGAGGGATGTTTATTCAGTGAATATTGTTGCATTTAGGTAGAGTTTTTATAAATAATCTAGATATGTATCTTTAAACTTAATTTTGGATTTTGAAGATTGATTTTTACATTCAAATTTTTGTTTGATCACAGTTTGGAGACTGATTTTTTTTCTATTAGATTTCACATTTTAATTAGATCATCGTTTCGGTTAATGTTTAATGTAAGGGGTACATATTAAAGATTTTTTTTTTTTTCGATAGGTAAGCAGGTACTAAGTGCGTAATAAGCAGAATTTTATGTAGAAGGAGAGATTGAATGTTTGTATTTAAGGTAATATGCGAATAGGTAATAGTTTTTGTTAGTATTAATTGAAGTTTAATGTGTGTCTTAAAGTTTATATAATATAGTTATGGGTAATAAATTTTACTCTAGAATTTAGTAGGTCGATTTCTTCTATGGAATCTCGAATTTTTTATATATATATATATAGAAGGAAATTCTAATCTAATTATGGATATTAGATAGAGTTTTTAATTTTTTAGATTTTTTTAGAAAAAAAATTTTTTTCCCGGGGTAGGGGGGGGGGTCCTAGTTCTGGCTTTTGTAGTGTTTTTTAGCATGATTGTAATGTTAGTTCTTTAATGTGTTTGCAGTTTACTGTGATTTCATGCCTCTGGTTTAAAAGCTTGTTACTATTCATATATTTAAGGATTTCAATTTTCTCATGTAAACACAGGAAACATGGTTCTTTTATAGATTTAGCTGTTCTTGCTAGTTTGAAGGTTTTCCATGTAACTTTAGGTGTTTTATTTTCGTCTTTTAACTTCCAAAAGTATTTGGAGAGAGATGTCATGTTTTGTTTTTCTTTGTTATTAAAGGATGAGATGTGATTGTAAAATCTCTTTTTAAATATGTTCATTGTATTTCCGATATATATTTTTTCATCCTTAGGATTCTCCATAGGCGAGATTGAACACATATATATCAGGGATTTCGTTAGGCATTTATTGGCTATGGGGCATTGGTTAGGGTTTCTGCAGTTACAGAGGTTGTTATTAAGGGCCGGACTGGTATTAGTGTTGGAGTTATTATTGTTGTGTGCTTTTAATATTTTGCTGTTATGTACTTTAATTATTCTTTCTAGATTATTGGAGCAGCTATAGCTTAGTTTTAGTTTTATTGTGTTTTTATTGAATATCTTGCTTAGGGGGTTATTTTTAGGGAAATGCTTATCTATTAGTTTAAAAAATTTATGTCCCAGCTTGAATTTAACTGATTGATTAAATGGAGGATTGTACCATATGATTTTCCGGTTTCTATTTCTGTTTTTTGAACCATTGACATAAATTTAAAATTATCGGTTTCCAATCTGGGTGCTAAGTAGAAATTAAAAATTTAATAGAATAATTTATTCCCTAAATCCATAATAAAGATTGAATATACAAATCTACAGTAATTATATAGACCCTACTTAAAGACGAAAAATATTTTGTACAAAATAGACATCCCACCCCTTACTGACTCTTCTGAGAAACTCAAAGGATAAAGAGGTAATGAAAATTTAAATTCTGGCCAAATACTAAATCTACCTTGAGGTCAGAGTCCTGTTGATCAACCATTTTAGCTACCCACATCAATCCCTTCGCATGACCTATTCACCTATCACTAACCCCAACTACCACCTTAACACAACTAACTAAATATAAGAAAAGAGGTTTTCCATTCCTACACATTCAGTCTGAAGAGACATTCAACTTTCAATGTCGAAACAAATGTACCTTTGTCACGGATATTTATAAAAAAAAATATGTACATGTTCTAAAATATAATTTATAATTAATATTCAAAGCTCTATATATTATATATCGAACACTGTTTTAAATTAATGTTTTGAACATTCTAAATATTCTTTCTCCGTTCTACATACAATAGGATATATATATATATATATATATATATATATATAATGGTGATTCTAATTTGTCATTGTGTAAGTGTAATAAAATTTATTGTGATTGGGTGACAGAAAAGGTGAAAGGACAGAATTGTGAAAATGTGATATCAAATCCTAATTGTTTATCATTTCTCATAAAAACTAAAATGTTAATAAATTTTGATTTCTTAAAATTTATTACAGTTTTAGTCACAGATGTGTTTTGACTAAACTAAATCTACAAGGAGGTTCTGAAAAGTTCTCATCCTAATAATGAAATCCTTCAAAAATAAAAATAAAAAATTAAGAAAATCTGATGTTTTGAGAATGGGCTGGGCCAAGAACTTTTCAGCATCCCCTTGTACTGTTAAACTACAGAAAACTTTATACCACAAAATAATCTTGAAACAGTTGCAGTAATAAATAAAATAATAAAGAGAAAAGGAGTATAGATGATTCCTTCGAATCATTTATGTCAAAATAGCCTGCTGGAAATTTTCATGCTACTTAAGTCTTCATTTCCAACATAAAATTCTAAATTTCACAGAAAGGCACTAAATAAAAGAGAAAGAATTCATGTAAATATTTTCATCTGCAGCAGCAGCAGCACTATTGGCATCTACAAAAGAGAAAGAACTGAAATAAATGGTAGAAGCAATTTTGCCATTGATTTTTCTAAAAGATTATGTTATAAGAAATGGAAATCCCCAGAGACAGAATGAAGAAATCTAGTCCATTTGAAATCTCTAAAAAGCAAGCAAATACTGGTGGAGGTGGAATATTTGTCACTAACATTTAGTCTATGTCAAGAAGATGGCTATTTCATGCATAACATGGAGGGTGCTACTGATGGTCAGTTAGAAAACCAAGTAGAGTGAGAGAACAGAATACTTTTACCATATTCAAATAGACTTAGAGCCAGCAAATCCAGGAGGTTCCTAAAATTATTCAAATAATTTTCAATTAGAGGAGTTAGACATAAAAGAATTCTTTCATAATGCAATATTCATACCATGAGATGGACATTTTTAAAGCTCCACTTCTTGAATGACATTTGTATTTTTGCAAAATATATATAAAAAAAATATTAATTTACAAATTTTTCAAAATCTACAAAACATCTTAATGCTTAGATAATATTTTTTATTATGAATCAAACTGTTGAATAAATATATTTCATTTATATTTGATTTAAATAATTGTATAATATTTAAAGATTTCAAAACCTCGTAACATTACTTGGTTGAAAAGCTGGATATATATATATATATATATATATATATATTTTTTTTTTTTTTTACATCCAAATGCTAAATGTTAATTCTTCCATGAGAAAATATCTTAGCATTAAACATCTTCAAAAATATTTTGATTTTGGTAAGGAAATCTCTTCATGACTTGCAATATTTTTTCATTTTTTCTTCAAATGAAACCACATTTTTGAGAGGTTAAAATTATATGTTGGCAAAAAACGGAATAATTTAGAAAGTAAATCTTTTATGGAATTTTAGTCGATTGTAAACTTGTTTAAAAAAGGTTCATTTTTAATTATTAAAATTTTAAATCTCAATTATCAGTTTTAGACAGCAATATTTATTAATGTACATTGTTTATACAAAATGGCACCAAAAAATAAAATATCTGCCAAAGGACTTTAATTAAAAAAAAAGGAAAAAAAAGAAGTGCAGCTAAATATAGATCATTTTTTAGAATCACTAAAATGGATATTTTCTGCATTATGTCTACATGTGAATATATAAGAACCAACCATTGTATTAAAAAGTTTTAAATAAAAGAGCCACCATTAAGTAAATCTAATTTCGTATATTTTTCATTACCTATGGACACAGATTGAATCGTTGAAAAGCTAGCAAAGAAATAGTTGACAATATTTGCAGAACCAGTCAACAAAAGTTATTTTTACTTGTAAAATACACAGGTAAAAAATATCAAAAGTACTTGATCCACATGCATTTCAAAAAGCAGTTGAAAACAAATGACTAAGCTTGAATTATCCTATCTATTATAATAAAGACCATTGTGTGTGTATGTTCATATGTGTCGGCTCAGTTCATTCTCTTTACTACCAGTTATTAAAGTCCTTGCTACATGTTTACTGCTTAACAGTGCCTTATTATTTTTTTGCAATAATTATGTCATTGAGCAGTGAAGAATCCTTTCTATTATAATAAAGACAGTTGTGTGCATGTGTGTGTGTATATATATATATCCTCCTGTCATACTGGTGGGGGGATAACCTGTGAAGTAACAGCTAATAATCCTCTCAAATATTCTGCCTTCATTTTTGATGGCAGGTGTGTGTGTATGTGTACATATATATATATATATATATATTTTCATATTCCCTCCAGTCACACTCAGTGGGGAATAACCTGTGAGGAAATAGATAATAATTCTCTCAATTATTTTGCCATCATTTTTGATGGCAGGGATACACTTATATTAAAAATAAAACAAACATGATATTTTCTTATTTGCAATGAAAATATATTTTAATAACACATTAAAATAAAATAATTCAAATAAAATCAGTTTTTATTTTCCACATTTCAAAGATATGAAATTTAATGACATGAAGACTTAATGATAAATATTCAGCATAGTCAGCATAATTACAGTCCTCCCAATCCTTTTATTTATAATTGGTCATGCCTCTTCCTGGGTAGTTTTTGCCAAAAGCTTTAATTGCAGCTGGGTATGAGGTGCCAATAAAAAAAATATTTGAACTAAAATAAATGTTGAGAAACTTCTGTTGATCACGTGTTTTTGTATATTTTTTTCTTTCAATTTTTTTTTCTCAAATTTTTTGTGTTGATAAATTTCAAGCATTTATTTATGTTGAAAATGCTTTGTTGCAGCACCAAATGTAATGCCCTTCAGGTAGCCAGCGATAGTAACGAATGATGGAGATAAATTCTTTCAACTGATTGCCAGCCTCATAGCCCTATTCCCTGAAAGTTTCTTAGTTGACTCTTTTACTATTTCAAGCCTCTTCTTGTCAACACAATACACATTTGTCTTCTGTAGAGAATATTACTTAACTTCATCTCTTTTCTTTATTATTGCATTAATGATTGTAGTGTAGTGTTACTGACTCCCAGGAAGTAGTAGTCATTCAACTGTCTCATGGGTAATAACTGTAGCTATTCACATATTTGGTGATTTTCTATGTAAATGAGTCACCAAAAAAGTTTTATCCCTTAAATTTCCCTGGTACTTTCTCTGGGAGCTTTTGTCTTCTTGCCATCTTCCTCCCTCTCCCTGTCTAGATATAGAAGATTATGATCTTTTTCTTTTTTCAAAAGAGTGTTCTTCTAACAACTGTTTATCTTCAGAGTCTATATTGCTTTCGATTTTACTGTCATGCTTGTCTTGCACTGACATGACATTTTCACCTTCATTACTCTCAGGCTCACTGTACATTTCTTTATCGCTATCGTGTTGCAATCTAACTTGGTATCCGTGCGCTAATATCCCAATTTCCATTTTTTCTATTAACATAATGTTCTGTCCACTTTCCATTAAGAATCTTGCCTCTTGTAGATTACATTCACTATTCTTTTTATGCCAGTTTTTTGTTAGTAGCATGAGACATGGTCAATAAGACTAATTTGCCTACCCATGAGAGTAGATTTTGGGTCTTTGCCTTGCTGGCAGAATGACTACATATCCATAACAAATTACAAATAATTATATAGTGAATCCTTTTCCATAGTTAATTTATGTTTAATCTCTTTAAAACACCTTTCTGCCCATGAGCAATTATTCCACCACTTATTTTTTATCCTGAACAATATACTGTTCACTATAGGATCTTACTTTGTATCCTCAGCTAATTTGTCTATAAAGACAATATCAGTTTCAACCCAGTGTAAGAAAATATCGTCAATTTTTTCCCTTCTTTCTAATTTTCAGAAGCAATGAATCTCAATCTTGACAAAGCACTGACATGCAAAATGCTACTGCCTTTCACATACTCATTATCAAAGTCAAATACCATCAGTATTAAAGCCGATCTTAGAATTCTGAACATTACCTCAGGAAGTTCCTTTCTAGGATTAAATATGAATTCTAAAGGTCTATAGTCGGACAAAAGTAGGAATTTCTTTCCAAAAAAGGATGAGCTCTATAGTCCATATTATGCCCAATGTCAAAGCTTATTTCTTAATATTTGAGTAATTTTCTCAAAAGAGACATAAGATGACCATCCTGAGCTAATATTTCTGAAGTTGAGTGTTCACTTATGTCAGTTGTTACTATTCTCTTTCTAGGATCAAATATTTTTACAACTGACTTCTTCACCAGAACAGCTTTTAAATTTTCAAATGCCACTTCTTGTTCTTTTGTACAAATAAATTTCACATTCTTTTTGCTTAAAGCAGCCAAAGTTTCTGTCAATTCAAAGCATCACTCTACATATCTGTAAAAATTATCAGTAACTATTTATACACTTGATGACTATGTAAATAAGTCACCTAAGGAGAAAGTTATTTATTTTCAATTTTTTTGATTTGTATTGAAATAAAAATTTACATTACACATTTATGTTCATGTGAAAATTACAACGCAACATTAACAATAAAATGATATTTAAATGTGTTGAAACTGCAAGAAATTCATCATTTTGCAATTTGAAAGAAAAAAAGAAAAACAGCTTAAATAAAAATACATTTTTAATAATGCTCGGCAAAATACAGAAAATTAAACAAATATAAGTTAATATAAAATTTAAATGTGTAAAAGTGAGACAAAAAGATAACATGGAAGTAGAAGTAGTAGAATAGAAAAAAATATTTAAATAACATTTGAATCAAAGAATGTTATCAACATACCTTCAAAGTCAGCATCTCCGATACCAACGATGATAATCGACATAGGAAGTTTGGATGCCTAATCAAAGATACCATACCAATAAATAACTGAATATAGGTAAATAGAAAAATTTAGTGATAAAGATAACAAGTAATCACCAATTTAGAGAAGTTCAGTTTTTCTGAAGATATCATTCTAATTAAGTGTGAACAAGTTACAATCTTAAAGCCAAGTTATTACATAAGAAAAAAATAGTAATTATAAAAATAGATCTTATATAAAGAAAACATTAGAATTTATGTATGACTAATATAAGAAAAGATAATAATTATGTATCATCTTAATAATTAATCTAGAGAACAAATCAGTGGATGGGATACTTGCATATTTTCATACCAAAGCGATGTATGAAGTGTCTCTTTTGCTAGCTGATTTCCTTATTCATGTTATGTTTATTTTAGATCTGAGAAAGGACTTTGGGTGAAGTTCATTGTAATATCTATCAGGTTGAATGAATACAGTTACAAAAAAAGTGACCTATAAAAACCAATAGAAAACTATTTATTAAAACAATGTGTCCATTCACTTAGGGCACTGTGGTTTTCCTAACCATGGCTGGTTGGTCAGTTCTCATGTGGTCAACCTTCAATTGGTTTGTTAGGATAGGAACTATGGTGTTGGGTTGATAACCAAAGTTGGTCTTCAAACTTCCTTGACTTTACTGTATTGGCAAATAGAAATTTGTAAGTTGGAAATTAATCTCTTTTCAATAAGATTGTCTTGTAAAAGTGGTTGAGGAAGAGAGTTGCTGGTCTATCACTCTTAGCTTCTGGTTGCTTTTCCTGATAAAACTTGCTTAAAAGCCAAAACTGAATGTCACATGTTGGTGATTTCTCAGAATGGCTGAAACTTGGGATAACTGATTAATTTTCTCTGTAAGTTTCAATCAATTATTTTTCATACTTTTCCTAAATTTCATTTAGTCAATCCCCTAGATAGTTCTAGTATTGCTATTCTGCCATTTCCAGGTCTCTTTCACTAGCCCCACCAGAATGGAAAGACTATGCTTATGATATTGTCAGATAATTCACCTTCAGCTAATTTTAATTTTCTAGTATCAGCATTATTTACATAAAGTAACATGCTTGTAATATCAATTCTTTAATATTTTGAACAAAGGGCCTCTTTTTTCATAATCAACAGGACAAACAAATCCATCAAGTATTATCTTTCTACTCACTTCCAATTGGTTACCAATTAACCTAATTTCAAAATGGTTATCAGTTAAAGATTCCATTTGTTTCTAAAATCCATACTAGTAATAGCAGTAACCTGTATTATAAACAGATTAGATTCGAAATGAATATTTTTCATGGATTATTCCATTGCAGTAGCACCAGACAGGAGAAACTTTGGTATGAAGATTTAGTTTTTTGAAATGTTAAGTGGGAAGCAAGCTTGTCAATACAAATAAATCCACATTTCCAATGAACAAGCAAATTGCAGCAAGTGTACAAGTTGCTGCTCAACAGTCAAATCACAAAAGATCCATTTCTGTATTTTCTTCATTTTGTCACTTTTGGACAGTTATCTCCCGATTTGTATGAGTTACCCCCAGCTTCACTCCTCATGCCTGAATGTTAATTTAAAACAAGCCTTCACAGCTTCCCACAATTTTTTCATTATCAAGTGACAACTTGCACTATAACGTGGCATAGCTTGGAGATCTAGACCACCAGAAATAAAATGTTTGTAATCAAAAACTGAAGCTGACTCCATCCCTCCACTACAACCGTTGATATTGCAGGTAACTTCAGTATTTGAGAAACAACAAAAATATTTTTTTATTTGTTTGCTCCAATACCCTAACCACAACAACAAAAAAGTAATCAAAAAATTCCAAAAGGACCCGAAAGATGAAATATAGTGATTTAAAATGTTATAACACATGAACAGAAAAAATGATAAAAAAAGCCAATCACACAAATGAAATTCTTAAACAGTTATTTTGTTTGTTTCAATTTAATATCTTTTCATTAAGAATAAAAGCTTTATTATATAATAACTGAAAATTGGGACAAGTCCAGCACTGATTTTGGAGGGAATGAAAAAGCAACACTAAATCTGTTGCTAAAAAGGAAACAAAAAAAGCAACAAAATCTAGTTATACCTTTTCAGTTTGCAAAGGTACAATTTTTAATGGAGATTTCCATTCTAACCTATATAATTACAAATTACAAGGTTAAAACTATCAAATATGAAAAGCACTTACATTCACAATAGCCTCCATGGTCTGTGGCATATCAGTTATAATTCCATCTGTTAATATTAGCAAGATAAAGTAATCATTTCCATCTTGTTGTAAAGCTGCAAACCTTTAAATAAAGAAAAAGTAATTGACAAATAACAAGTAAAAATATTTGAGCTTTCCACAGATTGTTTCATTTTAACATAAAATAATTCCATAAAAGTAATAATGTAAAAGTCATATATTTGAAATGTTCCTAAGTATATATATATATATATATATATATATATATATATATAAAAATGCCACCATGATATTAAACTCTGAGAATGAAAAGTTTCAAGTCAACAAAAATCTAAAAGATAAATGTGGGGAGCACTGGCATAGTGACTGCAGGTTTTGTTTAAAAGATAAAAATTTTCAGTTATCTTATTCTTGAAAGGAGGGTGCATATCTGCAGTTATCACTGAGATAAGGAAGGTAATGGAAAATAGAGAGTGTGTAATGCTCAAAACTTTTTTTTTTTAAATACTTCTATGCAGTTTTGACTAGCAAAAAAATTAAAAAAATCTCATTGTCACACAAACACAGTAACGAGTCAAGAAACCTCAGTTCTTTTTAACAATGTATATATTTTACTGAAAAACATTGTTACTTTGTATGCTTGCTTTTTTTTCTCTTCAAAAAATCTACAATAAACAATTTTATTTTTCAAGAGATATCATTTTGATAAAGTGAGTTCTTTGAATATAATCCACTTTTTAACAGGCTTCACATTTCTGTTACCCCCAATAAAGATTTAGCTCAAGAAAGCATCAAGATGTCATTTGAACAACAGATAAAGAACAGATTATTACAAATTTAGAGAAATCTAGTCAATACCAACATTTCTTAAAGAATTTAAAGAGTTTGCTATATTTTTATATCTCTCATCTGATACTGATTTTGATAATAATTTCACACTGATTCCTTTTATGAAGCAAGAAATCTTTTAACATCTCAAATTCTATATCTGCTTAGTCCAATAGGTAAATCATTGTTATTATTTCTGCAATTGTATCAGCAGAAAATTAACAAGTATATTTTGTCAAAATCATTTTGCCATTTTTTTAACTGTATTGTTTTCTATCCACAAGTGCTTAAAAACGAATTATGATTTTATTGCTTATCCATTACAACAATGATAGCAGAACAATTATCTTAGTGAGAACAGATGAAAATCAAGCAAACAGAAAATTTCAAGTGAGGAACAAATTCACTTTTTGCAGAATGAGTACACAACCAATATTTCACACCAATTGTTCATTTCAAGCAAACAGTTATTTTATAAATTGTTGTCTTTAAAAGAAATAAATCTAAAATAAGACAGAAAAATTTAAAAAGTTTAAGATGTAAATCTTTTTCTCTCTTTCCAAGAAATTTGAAGAATGATTCTTTAGAAGTGAAGAGAACATTTTTTCATAAACTTAACCAATATCATTGAATTTGAATTCCATCTTTTAGAGAAATTTTCTTTTCTTTCATAGTTTTTTTTCCAAAGAAAGACCATCTTCCATTTCAGTATATGCAATCAACCAAAAGACAGAATATGTCTTTTACAACAAAAAAAAGTTTATACCTCATCTTAGGATTTATTTTTCATCTAAGACTATAACATGTCTAAATATTCAAAAAACTGTTACTAAAAGTCATGTCTGCTGAACTCACAGAGACTTATAAAAACATGATAATTGCTTCAAATTCTACCACTAGAAAAAGATTGTAGCTTTGCTGAATTACTTTTATATTTCAGCATAGAAATTAATAAGGAATATTCAAATTATTAAAAGTAATTTAAATTGTACTCAAATTTAGCTAATTTTGATATGGCTTCATTAAAGATACTGGAACAAGGAATGCTATATTCATGCTCAGAATGCTATCTGAAAGAGCAATAGAAATGCAGAAGGACCTTTATCTATGCTTTATAGACGACACAAAGGCGTTTGACAAAGTACACCACAAAGACTTGATAGAAATACTCGACAACCTCAACATCTTTGGAAAAGATATTAAAATAATCAAGAATCTAGACTGGTCGCAGATTGCTTGTGTACGGATATAAAATGAATTCAGCAGGTATACAAAAATAGAAAGAGGCATAAGATAACAATGTGTTTTCTCACTGGATCTATTCAACTTATACAGCAAATTAATTCTGAGAGAAGCAAAATCCTTGCTAGGATTCATCATTGATTGCGACAATCTCAACAATGTAAGATATGCAGATGACATGATACTGATAGCAGACATAGATAAGAAAATACAGGACCTCCTACAGAACGTAACAAGAAGAAAGGACTGAGCATAAACTGAGAAATGGAATGTATGGTAATCAGCAAAAAGAAGCCCCAAAAATGCTGGCTACAGGTTGGAGAAACTAAAATAAAACAAAGAAAGAAATCCGAAGAAGCATTGGCATGGCCAAGGACACTTTTCAAAAACCAACCAAAGTACGGAGAGACAGGAAAATTTCATTGGAAACAAAGAAAAGAATGTTGGACTGCTAGGTGATATCTGTCCTTCTGTATGGCAGTTTATGTTAGACAATCTCATTAAGGATAAAGAGGAGGCTTGAGGCAGCAGAAATGTGGTTCCATATAAGGATGCTGAGGATACCATGGACTGAGCACGTGAGCAACAATGAAGTTTTGGAGAAGAAAACTCATACTTAACATCAGGAAGAGACAGATTAGGTTCATGGAACACGTAATAAGGAAGAAGGGCCTGGAGAATTTAATACTCACAGGTTGGATAGAGAGACAGGGGAAAGCAGTGCGAGACACATTTGATAGGCTTGGACAAATGGATGGGGGAAGCGGGGTTTGGGAGAGATACCAAAAAGAAAAATATTGAGTGACAAGAGACAGGGCCGAGTAAAAGTCCAGGATCACCTATGTCCTGAAGGGACATGGCACATGAAGAAGAATTTTTTTTTGTATAAACAAAATTGTGCTTTATTTTATACTATTATTTTACTATTCACATGATTTTTGAGGGTCAAATTTCCTTAATAACCTTACTATTGTTTGAATCTCAATAACTTGGTTAATGTTACTAAGAATACACTAATTTTCATTAATTCAAGATCAATTGTATATTTATAACTGAATGAACTTTTATGCTACTGCAAGTATTTAGTTCTTGTGTACTAGAAATTTATAAGCTTACAATCTGTCATCTACTAGAAGTTTGGTACAATACAATCTACCAAAAATGACTGCCCTTACAACAGCCCTAAACCTCATTTTCTAGGCTATTAATAAAAAATTAAAACTTTACCAGATGTTTCATTCTTAAATAAACCACATTTATTTAATCAAAGTTGATTAAAATTTATGATTTTTCAATTTTGTCTAAGTGGTTAATATTTTTATTTAACAGTAAAACAGAAAATGAAATATATTAATTGTATTTTTCATAGCTACATTTTTTTTTCTTATTTCATACACATCGATACTATTTAAGTTTCTTAAAAATATATGAAATTTTATAGTAAATTTGGTAAATTAATTTCAAAGAAAAAAATATTTACTTAGCAACATGATTGATGCATGGTGAAAAGTTCGTTGGACCATAAAGTTGCACTGAATGGAGAGTTTTGTGATATGCATCTATGACTCCTTGAACACCATGGCAATATGGATTTTCTGGGTTACCATTCTGAAATCAAGTAAACAATATAGCATTCAACAAAATTTACTTTGAAAATTCATTTAAAAAACAAATTAACCCATGAAGATATAAAATAGGGAACATTTATATAGTCAAAGAATTTAAATTTTCAATGAATAAAATTGTATTAAAATTATTTGTTACTTTATATGATAATGTTACGTTAATTCCATAGATTCCTGTGGAGCATAGAAACACAGCCACCTATCCATAATGTTTATTTTATAAAATTTATTTTAAAAATTACATAAGATTTGAAAAAGAATAAAGTTTTTACAAGATGTAACATTTGCTATTTCTATACAGAGTTTCTAAAAAAAAGAAAAAAAATTATTCTTGGTTAACATACCAAGGCAAATTCATGGGAAACAATACCATCTGGAGGGAGACGAGCACCAAATCCAAGAGCTGGAAATAGTTTATCCCTGCAACAATCAAACCATTCAGAAAATGTGCTGAAAACTAATTTGTAGCTAATTACTGCATCAAAAGATAAAAGTTTCATATTTAAAATTCAGCATTATCATAAATAAATGAACCAAACTGTTTTTAAAGTGGGTTTTTAATTTTTATCACATGAAACATTTTTTAAAAATACAAAAGAATATTTTAAAAGAGTTTATAAAATATAAATCAAATAAAATGCTCATAGAAAATTAAATATCAATGTGTGATACCAAATTTCATTAATTTAGACAATCGCTATTTTGGAAATAAAGTTAAGGATGCGATCATAATAAAAACAAGTTATAGATAATATATTCCTTTTGACATATATATTGACCATAAACTCTAAAGATAATTTTAAATTTATTATTTATTTTCCATTTTTTTTAATATTTTACTTAATTTTCTATTATTTACACTATTGTCCACATATAAATAGTTTAAATAATGATAACTCCTCATCTCAGAAATTCAAACAGAAATTAATTTTCTATCTTCTCTACTACATTTTTAATTTATTGTTCAAGATAGAACTGCTTCAGTTCAAATCTCCACATGTCAAATCCATTATTTGGAAGACCCGTAAACAATTTCATTATGGCTGAAATTAGAAATAAAGGCAATAAATGTAAACTATATTCAACATAGAAGTCTGACTTTGCATGTTTAACGTACGTGTCATAATCTTGAATAATATTTCCAACTGCATGAAGAGCTGTTGCATATGGGCTGAGATTATAGGGGCTAATATAGTGAAGTGAACTGGGACTGGTTGGATTGCCGTTGGAGGCAGTGAAATCAATTGCAAATGTACAATGTATCTGCGTTCTGGAAAGAAAAATTGAGGGAGTTTTAATCTCAGAAAAATTTTAATGTTTTACTGACTGCAACAAAGAGATTCTAATTACAACATAATTCACTTACAATTTGAAACTAATCTCTAGATTATATAAGTAATTTTTTTATGACACACACTAATTTCAGACCTGCACAATACTTCATTCCAATACCAGTTGTTCTTCAATAATATTTGACACCAAAAACTTGCCCTCCACCAAAATGTCTGTTTTATTTAGTCATCTCTAGCATACAATTACTGTTAATAAACTACCACAAAAAGTTGTGTGATATAAGTTGTCAATCTTAACTGACAACAGCATTATCCTTTGTTACATATCCAAAATATTTTTAAACATTATTCTATTTGATTCTAAAACAATAACATGGAAATTATATAGAGGTTAAAAATAGTAACATTATTTAGATTTCAAACAACAAATAAAATATTTAACTGTCAATAAATTTAAGTTATTGAACCACAAATGGAGATATTGTTTAAACAGTTGTTACACACACTTGTTTATAAAGATTTATATTTTAAGATCAAATGTCACCTACCAACAATAAAATTCAAAGTTATTTTATTTGTTAAAAAAAAAAATTATTAAAAAATTGTAACATTTAGGAAAGCTTGAAAGACTAACCACTTACCCTCCACGAATATAATCCAAAAATGTAAAAACTTTGTCAACTGAACAGCTCAATAATTCTATCTGCAAATAAAAGTAATAAATAATATTGACAATGAGAGGAAGAATGAATGGTTTCTTATTAAAAATTTTAACATTACTCAATGGCTACATAACTGAAATTTTTATCTCTAATAAATGTGCACATCATAGTTTTAAGTTGTTTCCAATTTAGCATTTGCTTTAATTATTTTAATATAAACTTGGAATTTAAATACAAACATTTAAAAAAAGTAACTCAAAATCCGACTCACTCTACAAAGAAAAATTTATTTAAAATAATAAATTCAACTCACTGTTCCTGAATTTCGATATTTTTTCTTCTTGGCTTTTTTCTTTGGGTTGATACACTTCAAAAAAGCAAATAAGAAATATTTACAATCTAAGTAAAATTTCATTTAATTACTTTCAAAAAGAAAATAAAAATAACCAATAAGTAAAATCAGTTTTCATAATGAAAAAGATTTGCTTGAATCTAAATTAAAATGGTTAAGGAAAAAACAACAAAATAAGAAATCTGAAATTTGTTCTTATTTCACATCAAGTAATTCTGGATTGAATTAAAGATTTTGGAAAAACTACATTAATTCACTTTGGTATTGCCAATTTACAAATCTATCATAATTGTAATGTAATCATCTAAAACAGACAGACATATATTAGAAATTCATAAAAATCTAACTCAAATTGGAAGTCATTATTTTTGTTATTAACAAATTTAATAGTTCCTTATAGTATGAGCTGCCTTACCTCATAAACATTTGAAATGTCTCGGCCCTTTGAAAGTTCTCTAAGTGTTGTTTGAAAAACACCAATCAAATCATGCCTAAAATAAATGAACCCATAAACAGAAATAAATATAACAAAAGGAATTTATTTTTTTTAAAAACTTCAAATTAAGAATAATTAAAGTATATTTTGTGAATGCATGTAAGAATATTATATTTAAAACTGGTTGCTGAAAACACACCTCTAGATTCTTTGCTGGAAGCAAATAACTCAAAATGATAAGGAATTGAACAAACAACATTCTGAATAGAAATTCTAGAGAAGGGGAAATAACACTCTTTCCAGAATTGTTACAAGCAATTGCTGAAACCAACTACTTATGACTAAAATTGCCAGGCCATAGCTCAAACCCAACAAGAACATCATTCAAAAATACACAACAATATAAGGCTTATGGTTATGAATTTGCGAGGATTAAATAAAGACACACATAGACTACTGAGGAGTGAGTATGGTATGACAATTCCTTGAGGCCCTAAGGAGAACAGTGTAAGTTAAATGTTAAACTATCTGAAGCTATGTTGGTGACTTTATAAAAACTCATGCACTTACATCCGCATCATCTGTGTATGAAAGGTATCTCATTGCTGTGCCACTGCTATGAGACTGGAAAGTACAGAGAAGTAGCTCCCAATGCCTGTAATCACAAACAGCAGTAGAACAATAAAACAACACTTCAACACTCCTACCAGCGATCTTTCATAAGGCTATGACAGCAATCTTTTGACACAGGCCAATATCCAACATTGAGGTCAGTATTTCTTGCATTTCCAACAAAGTAGAGCGATACATTAGGTTTTCTTTTCTATTATCTTTCTTATACAAGTAAAGAAATGAAAATAAATCTGAAGACATGCAACCCAAATGAGCAAGATAAAAACAGAAATCACTACAACACAATGGTGTCTATGAGTACATGGTCTTATGAGAGAGATTTCCATGCCTGATACTATCAGAGAAAGCTTTTTTTTTTTTTTAGCAAGCTCAATGATGAGTACATTAATGAAGATGGTTAAATCTATGCCAGAAGGTTGCTGGTTTATGAAAGAATACCATAAGATACAACTAATCACCAAATTCCAATTTCTTGCCAGTCAGGTTTCTCGTTATCTTTAAGGGAAAGCACTAAACAAGGAAGATTCCAATGAGAAATATTCTTCATCTGTTCTCGCTATAAGCACAGTTTCCTTCTCTCCAAATTTGCTGACACAGTAAGAATGTATCACCTGTTGAATGGTGGAATTCACATGTAAGTGAATGAAGCAAAACAACTGTCAGCAATGACCTCTTGTTTTAACACTGAATGTATTTTCTAGTCATATGAACTTGTTCTTTTTAAATTGAGAAATTGTCTCAGTAAAAAGAGAGCAGCAAAACAAGCAATGAATGCAAAAGCTGTTCATACTGAATAAATTGAAGATTATTCAGTATAACAAGAAGCAAGTCATTTGTCACTGAAATAACTGAGAGAAAAGTTATCTCAAGAATATTATTGCTGTAATAAGAAAAGTTTTATTCACTTGGTGAGTAGAAATAGATATTTGGCTCAATATGTCTTACACTATCTTTGCCTCATGAAATTACAAGTAAACAATAAATTGTGATTTAAATCAGTGATTAAAAATTTTTTTGATATCATATTTTAAATCATTATTATTTACATTCAAACAACCATGCCTGTTGGTTTAAAATTACCAATGAAATGAAGAAGATTTCATCTTTTATTGATATTCAAAACTCAGCTAATTTCATGTTGACAAATTGTTTTCAATCTATTGTTGCCTTGATCTAGAATCCATCTGAACTGCTCCATATTTTCTTCTGGAAAGCATTTTTGAAAGTCAAAGTCCAAGTAACAAGCATCATATTACTGATACTTCCATTTTTTTTACCAATGATTATTAATGCTTAATAATTTTTTCTCATTTGTATAAAGACAAAAACTACAATCTAAAATAAAAATACTTAATCTGAATAAACTTTTTAAATTTAAATCATTATCTTACTCTAAACCTATTATTTTTATTTAAACACTAATGTAATAGCTTGATCACATCACCATTCATCTGATTCAATGAGGCCTTTGAAAATCTACAGTTATTTATATACAATTACTATCTATCGAGAATATTAGACCTAATTCTAGAATGTAAATCATGCCTATTAATAGAGCGCCATCTAGTGTTGAAATGGTGAAGTTCAGCACTTGATTGGTAGAGTGATTTGCAATAAACCATTTTGGTGTTGCTCACATTTATTGTGGTTGTGTACCAATGCAATGAATTACTCAGCAGCAACCATGGGAACTAGTTGTGGTGCCTATTTAGGAGTCACTAGTTTAGAGGATAGTAACATTTGGGTTAATAATACTAAAAAAGTTATTCAAAATAGGGATTATATTGCATCTTTGAGACAGATGTGGTCAAAAACAAGAATTGGAATTTATTTTAGAAATTATACAATAACCCAAACAATAATGAACTGAAGTTTTTTGTGAAATTGAAGAAGATGAAGATAAAATGTTCCACAATGTCATCAAAGTAAACAGGTAAAAATTAAAGGAAGAGAAATATAAAATATCATAATTGATGATGTGGAATTCTCATTGATAACAAACTGGGTACAATAGTAAACTAAGTGTCCAATACGTTAACAATGAATTCTAGTTGAAGGTGGATAAGGCATCCAGTAGGGCCAGGTGAGAGACAAGATTTGAGCAAGTTCACATAATGCTCATACAGCCTGTAACACTGGATGAGAAGGATAAAAACAACTCAAAAATGATTCAGCAAAAGCAAGAGGACATCAAGACTTACTTCATGAAAAAGCTGTCAGATGTACAGTAAAATATATCTGTAGATGTATAGCAAGATAAACAAGTGGTTAAAATGAACCACCTCAATACACACCCTCAACATATTAATATAAACCATTTTTTTTTATCCAGTTGGTTAACCAGGCTTTTAAGTTATGATTTTATTTATATCTTGATTTATTAGTATCACTTTCTCTAGCATGATGAAACTGATGAAATAGTATGAAATGAGTGGCAAAAAAAAAAAAGTTTTCCCAATGCTAAATCCTGTTGAGAACTAGCCAAAAACTGAATGAAGGGATTAGATTTATCCAGAAATGGATAAGATAAAAAAAAAAAAAGCTCATAAACATTTTGCCTAATATGGATATCAAAAGGTGAAGTGGAAGAGGGAACAAACAAGTAAATACCAGCCTTTTTAGCTGAAGATAATAATTGTGCAATTAAAACAAACCTCTGAAACTAGCCTGTTCCCATGTCAAGGCACAAATTCATGGTCATGAGTCATTAATACCAGCCAAGTCTTTCTATAGTGAGAGATTTATCTAACCTGCAATTTGTATTGTTTCTTGAGCATTTCAAGAAACAGGAACTGGTGTCACATTCATGCAAGTACAAACTCTATACTGGTTTAGGGGTGTCTTGAAAAGAGGACTGGAATTGCAGTAGGTAAAAAAGACCCCATTACCTCCTGCTGTCATGTGAATAGACATCAAACACAACTAAATCTGGTGGGTTTACAAAGTGGTAGGGAAAGATATCAAGTTGCGCCCAGAGAGGTCTGTAGGGGAATAGTAATCCAGAACCAGTTTTAAGCATTACGGGTTTTTGTAAATTAACAAAGAAAGTTAAAAATTAAAACAACTAACCCGCCATCAGCATCCCAGTCATAACATTCTACTTTAATTGGCCTGAAAGAAACACAAAACAGGAAATTATGGTTATTTCTGATATCAAAGCATTATGCTTTCATTTACTGAATTATTCATCAGCTTTGGCTGACCAAAAATTTAGTTTATATCAAAATTTGCTATGTAAAAAGTGAGAAATGTAATCAACAAAAGATTTTTCTGCATTGTAACTTTTTATCTACAATTGCATATCATCATAATTCAGTTAACTGAAATTGAAAAAAAAAGCCCTGTGGATTAAAAAAAACAAGCAAACTGGAAAAGGAACATTAATTTTAATAAGATATCTGCTTTTTTTTTTTTATAAGTAAACATTTTACAAATATAATCTGCTTTTTTAACACTTTACAAAAAGAAAATGCAAGAAGATTGTATCAGAAAGACTGACACTCTCAGCATTTATGTCTTCAGTATAATACGAGGTATCACTTTGCTAACATGCACAGTTCTCATTGCAAAAGAATTTTAATAATTTAGCACATATGAGGCACAAAATCTATAGTTTTTTTTAAATGGATGTATCAGTTTCTAATATGCAATAAATAAAAAAATAATTCTGAGATCTATTAGATAATGACAAAGCATCAATAAAAAGTTTATGATAAATATTCTGAAATCTTAGGATTTCTATAAAATGGTTGATACATCTTTTTTTTTTTATAGCTACAGTGATAAAGATTGTAGAATCATTCCAACACAATAGAAAACCTCATGTAATGATTAAACAAGAGTCGAGAGCCTACTGTCAAACTAACTCAGTAGGCTGAGTGAAAAAGAAGCATTAGCTGCATACACAATTTTTTTAAATGTTATAACCACATACATTGTGATGTAATGAATTTTGGCTCAGAATAAGAAATTGGAGAGCTGAGTTTGAATTCCAGTTGAATTTGTTTCATTTATGTAGAAATGTTATATATCAATAAACAGACAACACGGGTATATATAAAAATATGTCACGTGATATTTTTATTGATGAACAATGGACCGTGTAGCCTAGTGAACAGAGAGTGAGAGAGCGCTCTTCTAAGGGTTGATGGGGTGACGGGGGAGTGTCGTCGTATCTGTTGCTCCTCTGTCTGCCTCTGTCTAGACTCGTCTCTCTGACTCGACTCCGTGTTTTCGCAGTCTTTATATATCTTCCAAAACCGGGACTTGTTTCTTCCAGCTTTGCCTTGATCACGCGACGCCTACGTAATTCTCAGAGACACCTGTTCTGTTTGCCTCTTGTAGCCATTTCTGCTACTGCCGGAAATAAGGTCAAACAACCATCCGTTCCTTTCAACGGCCGGAAAACGCCCCCGCTTCCTCACTTCCTCGGGTGGGCCTAGATTGTTATATTACATTCCTCGCCCACCCATTTTCCAAAATGTTCACCTAAGAACATTTTAAGTGCAACATCCTCACTCTCCTCCCCATGCCACACAAGCCCTACAATTGTATAAAACATGTGTCGAAACAAACAAAACAACAAAAAAAAAAAAAAAAAAAAATAGGGGAGCCTACATCGGCAACCCAACAATGTTCGTGTCCATCTTGAAAATTGTTCTACCAGCTCGATGTTTCATTGTTTTTTTTTGTTTTTTTTTAATAATATCCATTTTCACAGAATTGGGCAAAGTTCTTAAAAATGTTCATTTTCTTTCTCGACTCTGTCCATAAGCGTAGACACCCCGATGTATAACCACGTGATTATAGGCGGTAACCGCGCCCCCAGTTTCCAAACCGACTTCGAGTAAATGACCTTTGACCAACACCATGTGTGCCTCTGCTCGAGTTTATTGTTACACATGTAACCTCATTTAATTTAATTTAATTTCAAACATACTATGTTTGAACACAGAAAAAAATGGTCATTATTTGCCGTACATATCATTCATAGTCTGACCGAGAAATGTTCAATAGAAAATGAAGAAAATTACCCTGATTCCAACGTTAATCCGCATGCAATTTACCTGTGGAGGATATTAATTTAGTCTAAAAAAAATGGACCCGTGACTCGTAGTTCCTTAGTTTGTACAATGCTTTCCATTCCCTGAACTACTTCCTCTGGATTCGAAACCAAGCATGTCTGATTTGTTGACATCTCTCTGTTTAACGCAGAGTGTTGAACGCCCGTTGACCCCGGAGTACTATTCACAGCGGATAACTCAATTTCCTTTTCCGAAGCACTGTTGCTTCTTTTACACTTAAAAATCCGCTTCCTGGCTATTATTCCCAGGATTATTATTACGCCGACCACGCCAGCAATGACTCCTATCGTCAACTTCTTCGGGAGTTGTTCATATCCTTCACTAAATCTTTCCATATCTATCTGTTCCAAGGTATTTACTAGTTTTCAGAAATTAATATATCTTCAAAAGATATTTCCCAAGTCACATAAATGAAAATTCACAGAGGATGTTGAATTGATGGGAACCTGCACAAAAGCATAAAAGTGAAGTACTTTTACGTAAATAAAAATAAGTTTTAGATTTTAATTTAATTTTCCCAAATCTCCCCAAATAATCCGATTCCACCATATTGATAACAAAATATCTTTTCAATATCTGACTCATATCGCGAAACACTGAGACGCGGGTGAATGTTTTAAGAATATATATATAATCGGTGTATTCGCAAAGAAATAACCAAACAATGCAGTTGTTTTCAAGCAACGATGTTGAGATATATTTATAATTGGCGATTTTGTTGGCTGTTGTTAACTGCATAATTAAAATTACACTTTAAAACTCTCGATAACATTTAAGTCATTTCTATGCTGTAGAAATGTCACGCAAAACACAAACATTTTTAAATTTTGACAATATCTGTGTAAAGATTACAAATTGACGTTTACGAACAAATTCTGTTGACGAGATCAAAATTAAAGAACCCTTTCGTTTCTCTGATTTTCCTATTGTGGTAGCATTCAGCTACATTTATAATTTGTTAATGTTTACCAATTTTGATTTAGTTCATGCAATACAAGGCCAAATGGAGAAAATGGAGAGGGTCATTTTACGCTAATACTCCAATTGGGGAAAGTTTGTGTACGTAGAACATCGATTGTTTTTTTTTTTTTTTTTTTTTTTAATTCGGCTCGAGTACTGGTCAGAAAAACTCAACTATTTCAACCATACAACTGACCTTCATAATCACATTGAGAATAGTTGTTCGTCAATATTTCTATCGGGTTGTCTGGAAAGTTCATGCCGCTTTTTAAGTAAAATTAAGACACAACCCAAAATTATTTCATTAAATATTTATTCTACGAAATATTAACTATTTTCTTGCACAAACCAAAGAAAACATTGTTATCAACAAGTTAATCCAATTATCCACTTAAACTCACTTCACATATATGGTAAAATATTAACAAAAAAAAGAAAAAACAAATCACCAACTCAGATGCCCTCCACCTACAGACAGGCAAATATTTCAACTTTCTTCCTCCCCCAACTTTAACACTCCACTCCTCCCCGTAAACCCCAAACCTAATGCGCTACTCCCTACATGTAGTCTGTTTCACCACCTCCGTTCCACCAAACAATCCATATTTCTCATTTCTACGGTCAGATCGGCTAAAGTATGCTGTCCCATTTTTTTTTTTAACGAGACCTACTATAAACACGAGCAGAACGCACACACTATCAAATCAATGGGTCACTTACCTTGGCTGACGTCTATATATTTTCGTCTTCTTTTTTTCTTTTTTCTTCCTTCCTCGCTGTCGTTCGGTTGAATTTTATTATTTTTGTCTTCTTTTTTCTTTCTATCTGGTAGTTTTAAGTCCGTGGAATCTTCAATCGTCTCCATGGTAACCCAGGTTCGAATCCTGGTCATGGCACCAAATGATGTTTGTTATATATCAATAAACAGACAACACGGGTATATATAAAAATATGTCACGTGATATTTTTATTGATGAACAATGGACCGTGTAGCCTAGTGAACAGAGACTGAGTGAGCGCTCTTCTAAGGGTTGACGGGGTGACGGGGGAGTGTCGTCGTATCTGTTGCTCCTCTGTCTGCCTCTGTCTAGACTCGTCTCTCTGACTCGACTCCGTGTTTTCGCAGTCTTTATATATCTTCCAAAACCGGGACTTGTTTCTTCCGGCTTTGCCTTGATCACGCGACGCCCACGCGACGCCTACGTAATTCTCAGAGACACCTGTTCTGTTTGCCTCTTGTAGCCATTTCCGCTACTGCCGGAAATAAGGTCAAACAACCATCCGTTCCTTTCAACGGCCGGAAAACGCCCCCGCTTCCTCACTTCCTCGGGTGGGCCTAGATTGTTATATTACAGAAATACCTTTGGGAAAGGTATAAATCTATCTCTTTTCCTTCAATATATGGCTTGAATAGCAGGACAGTTGGGTTCTATAGCAAACTGTTTACTGCAGAAAATGTAATGGCAACCTAATGCAAGAAAATCTTCTGCCTAGTCAGTCATGTCTTGAAAGAGTCATAATCACCCAATTATGTATCATGTATGGCAATTAACTGAGTTCTATCATCACAGGGCATACAGTCCAGGAACTTTTCAATACCACACTATATCTAATTATAATGGTTTTTAAAAATCTATAACTAAAAAATGCACAATTTTTTTTTTTACTTTACAGAAACAGTTTATTTATAAAAAAAAGAAAATTAATTAAATTTTAAGAAAATCTCATTTTTAATGAGTACAGCCTGATTTTAAGTTCAGTGTAATATATTTTCTAACATAACAGATATGTTGCTTTTTTGGGCCAATTTCTATATTTTTACCTCATAATAACATTTTTACCTAAATTTTAAAAAAATTCACCTACCTTTCATAGTCTCCATTACATAATAAGCGAATGTTGATAATAAATGTTCGCCACGTGGGGTTTAAAGTGCGTTTTATTACTTCAGTCCGATGTACAACTGTAAAACTGAATAATGTGAGAAAGCAATTTAACTTACTAAATTTACCAAGTAAGAATGCAACATTTATCAACACTAACAAAAAGATTATTTTAGAGACATTTGAATTTTATTCTATGTTATTTACAAAATGTAACACTTTAAAAAAATACTTAAATTTCCAACTGTTTAATTGTTCTTTTTTCTGTAACACAGAGAAAAATTAAAAGGTTTATGAACAAAGCAAATTACTTTATTCACATGCACAGGAGTGTAGCAAAAATTGCCACAATTCATATAAATTGAAAGATTACAGGTAACAGAGGTCATGATAATAATTTAAACTATGAAAAAGTTAAAATACAGTTATTAGATAAGTTTATGCAATGAATAAAAACAAATCACTGTTAAAATATACATTGTCATATCAAAACAGTAATCCTACAAAATAATTAAAATACCTTCCATCTTCATTGCAGCGATAAAATGCTAGGAAGGGATCAGATTTTCCAAAAAAGTCTTTTTTGTCCAATTGATGTGCACTAAATTGCATTGTAACCTCCTCCTGGGAATGTATAGAATATTACTTTTGACTTACACATAAACATTGCTTACAATAACAAAAGTTAGAAAATAATGATGCCAATAAAGATGTTAAAATATCTCTGCTACTGTTTATAAGTAAGTTACTAATATTGACTCAATGCACTTTAGATTACAAATTTAAAAAAAATTGAAGTGTAGCGACATTTCTATGGTTATTGTTAATCTCATTTTGAAAATGTTTAATTTGTTAAATCTTATGTTACTAATTAATAATTCAATGAAAATTGACTTGTATTTTTCAAAATAAATATCTCATTCTCAATTCAAGTTTACTGTATGTTGTTATGAATGTTGTTTATAAGAAATCTATCTGTATTAAAAATTTAAATCAAAATATAAAAAAATTTTCTATCTCATTTTATTCCATTCTCTTATTTGTCTATTTTTTAAACCAATTCAATACTTTTATTTTTGTTCAACATGTGACACCTTGTCAGTTTCAAATGGTGACTCCTAACCTAACACAACAAGGATAATTTTAATTCTGCAAAAAAAAGAAAAAAAAACTAATATTTTTTTTCAATCAATGACATCATCTGATTCAAAATGAAAGAAACTTTTATGAATGGCCACATAATAAATTAACTGTATTACAGTTTAATGATCTTTGTATTTTATTTAGAAGTTAAAGTGACAAGAAAACTAATTAAAAATTACTTTCTAACAATATTTGTAATATTGTTTTTGAAAAAAGAAAAACAACCATCACACAAAATATGACATCACAAAAAATAACTTCAAAATCTACTTTTTATAATGGAATATTTTAGAAGATTAATAAAATTTGCAAGTGTTAATTCCTCTGAATAAAATGTCTAAACAGTTGACAAAATTTAATATCAGTCACTAAAATGGCAAGAAATTAACCTAATTACAAACCTTCCATATATGAGTAAATGTACTTGTAACAAATATAAAATTAATTCTATGTATGCCATATTAGAAAATTTAATCCAAAAATTTAAAAAGAGGTTAGAAGGTGATCAATATAATGATAGATCAAGATCATTTTGTTTGATATGTTTATAGTTCTTAATTTTATATTCTACTGTCATAACCAGTGCTGCTCAATACAAACAAATGTAAACAAGAAAATACAGCCAAACTCTTTAAAATTTTTAAATATTGACTCAAATTCTCTTTTTTCAATTAAACAACTGTGAAGATTATACATTTTTCAAACCAAAATAAATTTATGAAAATAAGTAAAAACACTTTTTTTTTTACAGAGAATAAGGCATATAAATAAGAATCAATCTTATTTCAGGAAACTAGTCCTAAAAATTGTAAGAGCAATGAATAAAGATTGCATTTCTTGAAAAGTTATAGACAATTCACGAGATGATATCTGAATATTAATGTCTATCATCCATACAATATTACAAGTTACTAATCAGATGTCTACAACAAAGGGAAAATCTGCTGAAGTTAAGATTTTCTCAGAATAAAAAGAAGCAAACTTAAAAATAAAACAAAGCTACTATAAATTATACAACAATGAGATTTGAATGTAGTTCTAAAAGAACATTAAAATCTTTGATATAGAATGGAGGTCACTCAGTTCAATCAAGTGGATCAGGTTGGAAATGAGAGGAATTTGCTTATGTCATTACAATGGCAGATAAAGTGTCCCATAAAAAGTGAATGTGCTAACCTAGGGTAGCTTAATGGATAAAGTCATTTTCTCCACTCAAATCAGATTAAGAAAATTACAAGATACAAATGGACACTAAAGTGTATACTCATTTAAATCTTTAAAAAACAATGTGTCAAAGCAAAAGTTTTCTTCTCTGAAACAATATTTTTAACATTTCTAGTTTTATAAATTTTTAATTAAAAAAAGATACAAAAATAAAAATAAGAAAATAAATGCATTTTACATAAAATCATACTTACCTTACATGATGATAATTCTTCAGCATTAACTATATAATACAAAAAAAAAATTATTTTCCTTCTTTTGGACAGGAAATTTATTGTCTTTAACCTAAACAATCTTTTAGGTAAAAAGGTACATTAATCACATACTGATTATTTACTGGAATATCTTTCAGAGATGATGTCATCCTTTTTATGAATTTACAAATGGTATCAATAAGATCAAGTCAATTTTTGAGGTGGCTTATTTCAATATTAAAAAACAAAAAAAAAAAAACAAAAAAAACAAAAAACAAAAAACAAAAACAAAAACAAAATGTAAAAATAGTTCCAATCTCTTGGAATGGATGTGCGTAGTGGTGCACTGGAACATGAAATCAGAGCGCCGAGTTTGAATTCCAGTTAAATTCCTTGCATTCACTTACGCACAAATACCCTTGGGAAAGGTATTAATCCATCTCTTCCCTCCAGTTATGGGTTAAATAAAAGGACAGGTTGGGTTCTATAGACTTGGCTGGCCACCAGTCTACGGCAGAAAGTAATGGCAACCTACTGCAAGATAATCTTCTGCCCAGTCAGTCATGTCTTTTTTGAGACATGATTGCCCAAGTGTGTATCATGTATGGCACTTAACTAACTGATACCTTAGAATGAATTTTTTTTAATGCTAACATAAATGAACAAATGGTAATATTATTTCCTTATCAGAAAAACGGACAGAGCAACCAGTACTGCTGTCAACTGAAATTTATAAAATTTTTCTCTTAAGACAATTTTATCTATTATTCAATAGCTATTATTGCCCTTTCTCTTATTGACAGGGGCTCCTTTCCTAAGCTTATATTTAAAGTAGTGTAGAACGTCAGCCTCTTGATTATGTCATTTTCTTTTCAAGTTACATGCGATACCCATTTTAGCTGTTGAAAGTCCTCAAGTGATTCTGTTATTTAGCAAAGTTTTTTGTCTATGATTCTGTAGCACCAATCCACAAGGATTGAAGATCCACAGGCTTTACTTGTTCAAAGACATTTTTAACCATTGATCTGAGCTGGCAGTTTAGATATTTCTAAACAGGTTTGGCACCATGCATGACATACATACAAAAGTCTCCACCTGACAAAGCTATTTAAGAACACAACTCAAGTTTTCAGGTTAATATTTTAGTTTTGTAGGAATTCGTACGGTTGCATGAAACTATATCTAGCAAAGCTTATTTTTTGTTCTATTTCTTTAACTCCTATACTAAGTTTGTTATAACAGAGGCATACACCGAGGTAATTGAAGCGTTTAATATTTACTAAATCCATGTTCTGAATTTTTGTGATGGATTTAAGGTATGGACTATCACTGCTTTCATTCAAATTTCAGATCATAGTTTCTGTTTTGGAAAGGTTTATCTTAAGTCCTATTTCTTAGGACACTTGGTAGCAAATGTTGATTTTCTGCTTAAGATCATTCTTATCCAAACTATGATTGTTATATATTCTGACCATAGATATAATTTTGCTCAGGAGTGTATTTAAATTAGTAGGTGAAAAGTGTGTTTATATTGAATGAATATTGTTTGGAATGTCAAAAATGCGGATGCCAGGTGACAGGCAAAATTGTGTTTTGTGTTGGAAAATAGCCATAGTCAAGGTCAGAGAATATAAACTATTGGAAAGCCAATAATAATAATTTGAAAATAATAAACAATATGCATAGCAAAAGATGACATAATCAAGCAAAACCTGGCTTACAAGCAATGTTCCAAAGCCGAAGGAAGTGAGCCAAGAAGGACTCGATGAGAATGCAGGGAAGAAAAGATAACTCCAGCTGGTCAACTGCCCTCATATACATGTGTGCTATCTCTCCGACCACTTTGCCAAAGAAGAATAAAATATAATAGTATATTTATGTATATTGTGTCTGTGTTATCAGTGAAGACAACAGTCTTTTTTGTTTGCAGATTATATATACATGATGGGTATATAACATGATCCTGTTATCATCAGTACATTTTCCTAGAGGGAGAAAGCAGGACTGTCGTTGTTTTAAAAGGAACATGTGATAGCTAACTTAGGGAAAAATTATAAACAGAAATTGTAGCCATAACAATGACAAACTGAAATAAACATAATTTTTAAAAAAATTATAACTGGAAAATATGCAAAAATTTGAGTAAAAGAACATTCTGAAAGAAATGCTGAAAAAAAAAAAAAAAAAAAAAAAAAAAAAAAAAAAAAAAAACATATTTTGATTGCATAAATAGACTCAGCAGCACAATGTTCTTTAAAATAATTAATAATTTTGGAGGACTTGATGAAAAAATTCTATCAGTTTTGAAACTCAATCTTATTTATAAAATGTTCAATACATACAAATTAGTGCCTGAATAAATTTTCTGAGTGAATCATTTGAAAATTTAAATTTCTTTTCACAAGTCATTTATCAGTTGATTTGAGTCATATAGAGAAAGATTAATTTTGGATATTTGATGACACAAACATTAAATTTAACAGGTAAATATATAATGAAGATAAGTAGAAAAGCAGGAAGATAACTGAAAATCATGCTAAGAGATAAAAAATCATCAATTATTAAAATACACCTTAAAGTGCCGAATCCAGGTGCATCGTCAGCGTTGTTGCTCCCATGTCATTAGAAGTTTCCATTATCAATAAACAACAGACTTCTTTGATAGGCGACCCAACTGAATATGATCAGTATTTGGCTCGCACACAGAAAGAAAAAAAAAAAACTGCTACTAGCTTTAGGATGTGCATTATATAAGTTCCCCAGGAAAGGTAATTAATCAAGGCTTCACTTGGACTATTCGATGTTATAGATTGGGTATGCTTGGTTGTACTGGTATTCCTACATATGGCCAAGATGGGGTGTGTTTTTGAAGAGAAGAAAATAAACCTCTATATATATAAAATAAAATAAACCGCTTTATCATATTGGCTCGTCTTACGACTCCTTTCTCTTCTTCCAATTTTTAACTTCTTTATTATATCTTATTTGTTCGGTTTTTCTCTTTTATAACTTTCCTTTTTTATTCTTATTTTCTAACTATATCTTACAAGATATTTACAATAACGTGATTATCATGACAGACTATTTACAAAAGGAAATCTCCATCTCGAATCATTTATAACGCATTTTAGATGTGTCATAAATAATCCAAGATACAGACCAATACCTTAATAAAAATTCTGTTTAATAACTAAAAGACAAAACAATTTATAGAAATGCTTAAAAATAAGTTAATTGAAAAATATTTACATGTTAAATACTAGTTAAAAAAACCTAATGTGTAAATTTAGTTAAAATTATCATTAAATACAAAATTCCTTAACAGAATAAATTCGTTTAAAAACTAAGAGAAATAATATATACTTAAAAATTTGCTAAAAATAAATTACTCAAGATAAAAAAATCATCAAAAATAAGCATTTAAGGAAATTTACAATTCTTTTTTTTTTTGACAAAACCTAAGAATATAAAATACAAACAGTTGAGATCAGATCTTTAAAAAGATGTATTGAAACAATGGGAACTATACACAACTCTACATTAAAACTTACTTTTCAACAGCTTTTGTATTTTCTTAGCAATGAATAAGAACTCTTTATTTTATGGATTAAAAGATTCACATGGCTACTTGAAATGTGGCTTGGATGCATTCACAGCCTAACACTGGTTCTCATCCAGCGTTTTGGCTAAATAAATATTCAGCCCATTTTGATTAATGTTAATGAGTGAAATATTTTCCACATGGAAGAATTAAATGACTTTCCTTTGTATTATATGGACTTTGATGCCATGATCAACTTTGACAGACTGCTGCACAGCTTCCAAGGAAGAAAACATTGGTGCAAATTAGGTGTCAAGAGCCATATATAAGTAAAGAGTGCACAATATCAGAGAAAGAGAAGATATAGACAGGTCCACACAGCAAGCAATCTTCACACTAAATATATACACATAGACACTCACTATTACGATCGTTGTAACAGAACGAACCTGCCTGTCATAAAGCATGTGACTTTTGCACATTTCTCTAAATTCCTGCAAAATTAGGCAGTTAGGGATTTATGCTATTAAAATATTTTTTTCAAGAAGCATATCTTTCTTGATAAAAACAACTTACATATAAGGTATTTAGCATGAAATTTGTGATTCCTAATGAATCATTGTGACATCTATTTTGAACTTTCTTTCAATATTTCATTCACTTTTTGTTCTTTTGTCTTTACAAATGCACTTTTCATTTCTATAGTCCAATCAGCTGGACTGTTAAAATAGCAAAGCCTTCAGAAATATATAAATACAAATCTAAAATATATTTCTAAGTAGCTGATTGTAAAAGTCATGTCAACTCACCAATAATAACACCACTGTCTCGTTTTGGACCACTGAAATAAAATGAAATTTAATCAATACAAATGTATTCACAATTAAGTAAACTCAAGAAAAACCAAAAATCTTTAGGCATATAAATAGGTGCACAATATTCTGTACAGACAATCAGGGAGGATGACAAAATTCTTTTAAAAACTGAAAGATAACAAAGACTACAATATTAATGGACCCTAAAATATTTTGACTTGCAAAAAGAAAGATAATTATGAAAACTAAATCAAGTATGACAATCCAAAAATACTTGCACTGAAATATAAGATATGCAAACTATCTTTTATGGAAATATTTAAGAGAACAATGATATTTACCAATTGCCCATAGTTGGGCAATTGGTACTAACCTACTAATGTTGAGACAATTTTTAGGATATATTTAGTTAAGCAACATATTATGTTGAGTTCCAAATTATCATTACTAAGAAAGAAAAAAAAATTTTTTTTTTGGTGGGTGGGGAGACCAGGTTTTATTATGCAATATACATTTTTATTTATGAACAAATCCAAAAGATATTGGCCAAAGAAATCTGTTTTTGATTAACACAATATTTCATATATTTGAATACATTATCATTTTAAATGTTAATATAGGCTCTTTGATAGTTTATAAATTTCATCAATCCTTAACTACTGATTTCATTAACTTTTCTACTGCTTTGACATTAATATTACATGCAAGAGGTTTTATTGTTTCCTATAGATTTTCTTTGCTTGAATACTGTTTTCTATTCTTATATACAGCTCATTTAATTTAATGCTAGATCACAAATTTTATATTGAATTAATATCTGGAGAGGCTAAGTTCATTCCATTAATGTTGCCTTTAAAACTATGTTGTCAAAACGAGCAATATTTAGTTTTGTAGATGTGATTGTCTTTTATGAATATAGTCATTAGCTTAAAGATTCTTGGTTATGACATTTATCAGCCAAAAACTATTTAAGAACTTACAATAATTCTCTATTTTGATAGTATTATCATTATATTTGAAAGGACCTATAATTTTACTGCTTCCAATAATAATCCAAAACATTACTTCCACTCTTTACTGTTGTTTTCTAAGTTTTATTAGTTGACTATTTGCATGAACAGCCCAGCCATCAGATTCATCCAATGTAGGTCTACATTCATCACTAATCTTAACTGTTGGAAAATAAGTTTTCATGTACATTTTTGTTCAAATTACATATTTCTCTTTATGATGTTTACTTGAAGTTGATAGTTTGATTGAATTTAACTCTTCAAACAATGTTCTTAATATTCTGTATCTGTTCAATAAGAAACCCAATGTGGTTGATTAGCGTAGACAATCTGACACATTTAGTGGAATTATGGTTATTACAATGAGTATATAAAGTACACACTTTTAGAATGCCACAGATATTATTGTTTTTCTATCAGATACAAGCAAAGCCTTGTCAGTGCAGTGCAAAATTTGTTGAGCAATTATATATATATATATGTGTGTGTGTGTAAATTTTTTTTTTTTTAGTTTTGTGAATATTAATTTATCATATGATTACTGGTTCTTTAAAAAAATTATAATAAAATAAACAAAATAATTTACATTAAATATTCATCTGGATTAACTGATTTCAGTAAATATTTTTATACCTACATTCCTCCTGTTTAATAAGCTAGAGTTATTTAAGTGTTTTAAAATAACATTGTAAGATTTGGCTTTAGCTATACCCATGTAATAATGGGCGTTTACTACCATTCTTTGTCAGAAATGTTTTGAGAGAGCAGTGCTGTTTATGTATTTTATCTTGTCTAGTCATTTGATGATAGTAGAAATAAAATTTCCAAGGATTTGTAGTGTGTATGTGAGTGAGTGTGTGTGTGTGTGTGGGGGGGGAATCAATATTGTTACCAGAATGTATGCTAGCTCAATGTATGCTATACAATATTATCAATGTATGCTATACAATATTATCATTCATACACTGGTTGTTTACAGGACAAATATTTTTTCAGCAGTAGCATTTGTTTTTTAAAGATTAACTTTGTTGGACATGTATCTGTTTACTATTGCTATGTTGGGATATAGATATATCAATGTTACTGAATTCAGAAAAATTATTTCAATATTCATTTGGACGATTAAAAGGTGGTTTAAACCATATTATGTATGAATGGCAGCATAATATCACCATCACTAGTGAACACTTTAAACACCTTTGTAATAACTATTAGACTCATCCAATTCTTTCCGAATCCTTTGGGTATCATTCTGCGGACAGTGAAAACACACTAACTTTTTTGTATTGGAGCTTCTGGAATAAATGCTAAGCAGTACAGAATACCATTTTCAAATTTCTGGTGAAGTGAATTGCGTCATGGTACCAAATTGACCTTACTATACTGTGCAGTTGACAAAAACAAACAACACGCATACCTGAAACTAAAAATAAAAAATGGTAATAATTTACCCATCACATACTGTATAAGCTGTGTTAAGAATTGTAAAGGTATATTGTTGCACTTGGGTTTCAATCCCAGGCTGTCTGATTTCATAGACGCTATATACAAATTAAATAACCTGTATTCTAAAATCTGAAAACCGAAGAACTTCTGATCCCAAGAATTTTGGGTAAAGGATTCTCAACCTGTAGTAGCAATATAAAAAATTAAAAAGAAGGACAATGATCATACAAATTTTTGTGGAAAATAGTCACATGACAGAAATTAGACTTTTTCACTTGTCATATTTTCAATTCATTGAATCTTCTATTTTCCTTTTCAATTTTGTAATAATTAAAATGACACTATTAAACTTATTTTTAAACTTGTAAAGACATTTATACAGAATACTGAATGATGTTAAACTTTTAGTGTTCCTTTTTTAATATTTTTCAATCTCTCATAGTAAATGCTGCCCTTATTATGCTTTATATTGATATATAATTTTAATGGGCCTGAATCCATAAATTTCTTTGAAATCTTTTCTGCAAAATTTTGAAAAGTTTCTATAAAATATATACAAAGCTGTATATATTTTTCACCTGAAAAAGAACATTACAAGTTAAATATTCAATTTTGTGAATTACTGTCATTCTGTAGCAATAAACCTTTTTGAAAACAATACTTTTATCATTATTATTATTATCATCATTAAAATGATAAAAATGTCCAGGTAAAAATACATTTTGGCAACATTCTCATCAGATTATTTAAATATTGTTTTCTTTTTAGTTAAATAAATAAAGTTTGATTTTTTTTTAAAATATGGAAAAGAAACATTAACTTTCTTTGGTAATAAGTTAGGAAAATATATGGAAAAACTGACCTTATTTTGGGCTATATGCATAGGATTCACCTGTTGAACAATTATACTGAAAACAACTTTCATTGTAATTAGAACTTCTACATAAACCAATTCATTACTAATGTTTTTTTTGTGTTATGTAATCATTGAATTTTAATAAGCCAATTTATGAACAAATAAAAATACAAGGTTTTAATCACATTTTATGCTTGGAATAAAGAACAATTTAAAATTGATATCACTTTCAATTTATATGGTAGATGGAAATGAACAGAAAAATTATTCAGCTTTCTAATGACATGAATTATGAGAAAGCTATTACTAGTAGGTACCTCCACAAAAAAAAAGGAAAAAAAATAACAAAAAAAGATATGTAAGGTTTGAAATGAATTCTTAAAAATGAAAAATCTTGAAGCTTTTATTTTAGTTTTAATTTCATTTAACCCTCTAGGGCCATTCGTATCATATTTGATACAGTATGAAAACAAGCCTTGAAAGAAATATTTTCCTGAAAAATTTTTTAAGAGAAATATTTTATAAATTTCAAATGAAAGCAGTACTGACTGCTCAGTCAATGAATACCAAATGTTTCCTTATAGGGAAATACTGTATCAAATATGATACAAATGGCCCTAGAGGGTTAATAGATTAAATTTAATATTTCTAATAAGCAAAATTATTTTGCTGTATTACAAAAATGATTTAAATTGACTGGAAAGAATTTTTGGGTGCTAAAAATAGCTGATTAGTGCCCATCTTTAATCATCTTTCATCACAATGTAATTCTATTTATTAAAAAAAATTTCCCCAAAAATATGCTTTTCTGAACTTTACAGGAAACTGCACAAGGAAATAAGGAGCAAATACAGATAGGCTAAAGAGGAATAGCTTAAAAACAAATGTGCAGAAGTAGAAAGATTGAGCAGGTCTAGTATGGTTCATGGGAAGACAATCAGTCTTCCAGACTTGCAGGATAAACTGTGTTAGATGTTAACACTTCCCTTCTTTTCTTTCTTGTGCTGAGGATATATATTTTGTTTCGGCGGCAGCATCCAGAGGCTATCTGTTGGAAAAATGAAAGAAAAGATGAACAAAATTATAAATCGGGAAATTCAGAAATTAAATAGAGAATCCTTTGGGTTCAGTTGTGAATCCAACAATTTTGAAGGAAGGAGCCCCCTTTTTAGTAAAGGCATCAGTAATTTGTTTTTCAGTAGGTATCCATGAGATATCTGCAATTTCTCTTCTGTCAACCATTTCTCTGAGGATAGCCATCTCAATTCGAAGTCTTGCATCATGCAGACAGGAATTGTCTGTTTTGCATGTTATTTATATTTTGGTAGGATGGTTTTTCTAGCTGCAACAAATCTAATATTAATTTTTGTAATATAAGCAGGCCTCAGTCAGATCAACCATGGCCAGGGTTTCTGCACCGAGAGCACTCTTAACAACTCTTTTTATCCATTTGGATTGCAAGACTATGAGCCTGTATTGTCACCTACTAAAAAAATTACGTAGCCTCCATGTGATCCACCATCAGTCAGGTTAGCAAAGGATGCATCACTATATCCTATAATTTGCAGAAGATTAGAGTCGCCTAGGTCTGGAACGTGAATTTGCAATTTCTCTTTTTTTGCCTTTTTTACAGTTCGATTGATTTGTTTTATGCAGTCAACATTTTCTTTTTTGAGTATTGAACTTAGTGTGCTGATGTCAAAGCTGAAGTCAGGTCTTGTTTGGGTGGCCAGCCAATTAAGCTGGCTTATTAGCTGTCTAACCTCGGTGATCTCAGTTGGTAATATCTTGTCTTCCAGTTTTCTGCCATTCTGCAGGGGGATATGTCCAAGTTTCTTTATATATTCATCTTGCCTGATCCTGATGTTTTTGTCTGATTGTTTTATTTCTAGTCCAATGTATTGGAACTTTGCAACTTCTTCAGATTTGACTTTAAAGAAGATGTGAAGATTGTTAATGACTTGTTTCTCAAAGGCTTCTGATCCAGCAAAACAGAAATTGTCAACATGTGTAGCAATTATGCCATGAAGCTTGTTCTTAAAGTGCCATATGAAGATGGCCTGGTCATACATTGAAGGTAAGGCCCCTAGATTGATCAGTTCCTCCCTAAATGTTACGTACCAGCATTGAGAGGCATCTGTTAGACCATAAAGACATTTAGATAATTTCCAGATGTAACCAGGAGGCACATTAGGGGAAAGAAGAAAGATTGGACAGTCTAACTGCTTGCTCTGTAAAAATGCAGTTTTGATGTCCATGGATCTGCATATCCAGCCAAATGATGCCATGACTCCTAAGATTATTCGTAGAATTTCTTTGGAACATGTTAGGGAATCATTTCTAATACTGCAGGTGTCCTTATCTTGGAAGCCTTGCGTGACAAGTTTGGCCTTGAGAATTTGCTCGGTATTAATTTCCTTATTTGTGTAGACCCACCTTGTTCATATTTTTGGTTGGCCTTGGTCTAACACTTGTTTGTAGACTTGTTGTTCAGCTCAACTTTGGGGTTCTCTCTTCCTTGCTTGGTCAAGATTGTCATTAGAGGAGGCATTTAAAATCATCTACTTCATTAGTTGGGTTTTGGACTTCTTTGTTTCCCATTCCAAGACACCATGCTCAAAATCCAGCCAGAATGGACCCCCTTCCTCCATGGCAACATTCATTTTTCCAGTGGCTTTTCCAGTTCTACTGATCACATTTAATTTCCTCCATTCCTGCTCTTCATCATTTATCAACTTACATTTTATGATTTGGCCTGGTTTAGGCAGTTGAACAGATTTTATGACCATTTTTGATGGATTTGTCACTGGTATCAGCTTGAATCTGCTCAGGATTGTCATCGGTGTCACTCTCATTATATACTGGGACAAACCCTTGTGTGATTTCATTATGCTGGCTCTGTGGCTTTGTTACTTCATTTGTGTCATGGTTTTCGGAAGTATTTTCTGGTGTTTTAAGATAGAAAATTAGGCGTGAGGGATGCACTCTCACATATGTGCTCCCATGTTTCATTAGCACTTGTTTGTGTTCCCAGCCTATGACAGCACCAGGACCAAGCCATCTATCAGATTCATTTCTCTTATAAAGGACAAGATCACCATTTTTGTATGAATCTGGTATGCTAGTACCTAACCTGATGACGGAGGGCACATCTTAATTTTTCAGAGGCTTCACACTCTATGAACACTTTTCTTGCAGCATGCATGGCATTGGGGTTGTCTGCAACTATTTCGCTTGTACTGATGCCTTCTAGTGCAGGAAGTTGATTATTCAAAAGAGAAGGCAGGTTAGAATTTCTTCCAAAAACCAACTGGTTAGGGCTGTAGCCGTATGAGTTGTGAGGTGTATTCTTTGCATTGACGGCCCATGATAGTGCAATTTCAAAATCTCGTTCCATCCTTCTCATAAGCTGTCCAGCTTATAACTGATGGCTGGGCACAGTGCGTGTGTTTTTATAACATCTGATGTTCCTACTTTCGGCTGTCTGAATTTGAAAACAATTGCTACACACATTTTGTATATATTTCAACTTCATTCAATGACTAATTAAAAAATGAACAGAACTTTTTTGGTTACCTTGTAGAAAGAGGCATAAGACAAGGATGTGTCTTTTCACCAGATCTATTCAATTTGTACAGTGAGAGTATTTTGAGGACCCTAGAAATTATGCCAGGACTTGTCATTGGATGCCACGATCTGAACAACATAAGGCAGACAGATGGTACAGTGCTGATAGCAGACATGGAAAGGAAACAAGACCTTCTACAGAAGGTAGCCAGAGAAAGTGACAAAAAAGGACTACAAGAAAAACAATTACATGGTCATCAGCAAAAAGATCATCCCAAATTGCCAAATACAGGTGGGGTTTACGAAAATCAAGCAGGTACAAAAATTTAAATACCTAGGAACTCTTCTAACAGAAGACGGAAAGTGTGACACAAAGATCCAAAGGCAAATAGCATGGTGAAGGACGCATTCCAGAAGCTGAGTAGAGTATTAAGAGACAGGAAAATTTTGCTAGAAACTAAGAAGAGAGTACTGGATCGCTATGTGATGTCAGTTCTTCCATATGGCAGTGAATGCTGGACAATCTCATCAAAGATGAAGGAAAAACTTGAAGCAACTGAAATGTGGTTCTACAGAAGGATGCTGTGCATATCATGATTTGAGCATGTGAGTAATGATGAGGTTTTAAAAAGGATGGAAATGAAAAAGAAATGAATACTGAGCATCAGGAAAAGACAGCTAAAGTTCCAGGGGCATGTAATGAGGAAGGACGGCTTCGAGAATCTGATACTCACAGAGTAGATAGAGGGAAAGAGAGACAGGGGAAAGCAGCATGTAACATACTTGATGGGCCTGAGCAGGTGAATGGTAGAGTAGAAGTTGGATGGGGTAACAGGAGAAAGCGTGCTAAAAGCCACAAGGGAAAGGGAGATATGGAAGGCCATGATCACCTACATCCTGAAAAGACATGGCACATAGAAGTATAAAATATTGCAGAAATGCATTATTTAATACAACAGCAGCTGTTTATTTAAGATGTTGACATATATGACAGATTGATTTTAATCGAAATGTTTGATGCAGGCTTTAACCATAAAAAAATAATTGAACATAAATTGAGTGCCTTTTACACATAATTTTTAAGTAATCTTAAAAATTTAAGAAAATATTCTATGTAATGTAATGCTTTATTGAATTTTAGAAATTTTGGATTTAAATTTACTATATTCATTGCTCTTATTTTCTGATAATGTGTATGGTTGCTCAAACTGAAAAAAAAATAACTGGCATGTTTATACACTAATACAAAATTTTAAAATTAAAAATATTGGTGTTTGATGATTTGTACTAAGCTTTTTCATTCATTATTTGTAAATATAGTTTTTTGCTTAATATCAAAACTGCTGAAATTAATATAGAATTTTAAAAGATTTAATATTTTTCAAATTAAAATAATTCTTGCAAAAATTTATTACTCATGAAAAATTGTTTTTAAGACAATAGTGTCCTTAATATATCTTATTTATAAAAACAATTAAAAGCTTTTCTAACTAAATGATGTAATTTTATTGCATTTTTTATTTTGATTCAGAGCAGATTTTCAGTAAATGGTGACCCAAAAAAATTGATGATCTAAATTCTCCAAAGAGTTTCATTTTTAATTAATTTAAATACAAAATTCCTGAAATTTCAATTTCTCGAATTTTCATAAAATTAAATAAGTGGGGGTTAACAGAAGCAAAAAACAAATAAATAAAATGAAAAATATTTAAAAAATAATTTCATTCATTTGTGAATGTCCTTAAAATTGAATTAAAATTTGGTAATTATTTAATTTTTGCAAGAATTTCCAAAACTGTATTTTTTTTACTAAAAAAAAAACAAACAAACAAAAAAAACAAAGAAGCTAAATATCTCAGACTAATCTTTGACCTACCACTGACACAAGAATAAAAAGATTTTTAACCAAAATTTTGGACATGTTAGAAAGCATTATAAAAATTTAATAAAATAATTAAAAAATTACTTTAGTTTCTCCTAATAATAAACATTTTGATGATAAAGCTGTTTTATCAAGTTTGAGGCCTTTTTCATAATGCTATGATTTTTTTTTTTTAGAGAAAATCTTTGGAAGTACCTACTATAAAAGCAGTGATTAATTGTATACATCTTATAGCTGGCTGAATGGCTGTATTCTGGGATTTGAAAATTAGGTAAAATTGGTTAGAGAAAGAATAGGGGTATGCTATTCAAAATCAAGAAATTATTTCAGGCCAAACTGTAAAAAAAAAGAACATGTAGAAAAGGGCATTATTGTAATATCTTCACTTTTCAGAGTCATTTGGTTTTTCAAAATTACCCTGAAGAGTGAAGACATTAGTTGGCATCAGCTAAGTGACAAGTTTCTCTATGTTAATTCTATTTATGCTCTACTTTAACCGATATCGAGCACTTTAGGACAAAAAAAATCTGCTTGCCTAAAATGCCTTTCCATCAGTAAACTACTGAAAAACAAATAAACAAACACTAATTTTGGCATTAAATATCATTTCAAAATATATATATATATATATATATATATATATAACTGGAAACATCCAAAATGTGCCTCTGGAATTATTTATTTCTGGAAAAAAAAAAAAAAAAAAAAAAATATATGGATATGCCAGTAACCAAATGGTTAGTAGCATAGAAAGTAGAACCAGTAAATCAAGTCAAATTCTGACATAATCTAATGACTCATGACATTGGAGAAAAGCATGAATAGGAACAAATGCTGTAATTAGCACTGGAAAAAAGATAAAAAAAGAAAGAATCCATAATTGAAAATTTTTATTAAGATAAATTACAACTATTTTCTTAATTGCTTGAAAGTAACATTGATACGAATCAATATTCCTGAATTTAGATCATCAATGAACATCAGCGTGATTTAATGGTTAGTGAGATACTATGGTTGATTGTTATAATGCGTAGTGAGTTTGATCCTTCCAGGTGCCCCAAACTTGTAGGTTTGTGCCAAAACTAAGCTAAGTTTACTAAAACAAGAATTTAAGTTTATCGGCATCATTTCAAAGCAATTGATACAAAGTCTAATGAACTTTATATTTTTAGAAACCTAAACAGAGCTGGATATTTGCGCAGTTATTCAAACAGAAATAAATTTTTAAAATAGTTAAAACTGTTATTCTACTTAGGCATGAAGGCTTATTTTTTTCTGCATTTAACATAATTCTAAAACAGCATTAATTATAAATTACAATTCATAATGAAGTAAACACCAAAAAATGTAAATGATAGTGATTCTAATGAAAGCTGACCAGGCAAAATGTTAGGCTGAAAGAAACAAAAGATGATTGTTTGAATAAATCATCCATTCTGGATAAAACTTCATCACAGCACTTTTGAGAAGTGTTAGCAGAAAACTTTCAAATTTGCCATAATACAATTTGTATTGTTTTTCTTTTTTTGTTCAATATTTTATTTGATGTTATGAAATATGACAAATAAAAATAAATAAAAAAATCTTTAAACTTAAACAATTTTGTGCAAAGATTTCACAATTTATTAAATGGTTATCTAAAAGCTGAATATTTTTGCTCTTGAACAAAAAGACTTGTTCAAGCCACATAACCCTATCCACTCATTCAAAGCAACCTGTTTAATAACAGGTATTTCTTTTTCTAATTTTAAAGTAGTATTCCAGTTTTACAAAAATTAGATTGTTGATTTTTATTATCCTTTGTACATATAACAACAAAAGAAATTATGATATGAATTCAAATTAAAATGAGAGAATCTTAAAGAAGTAATCACAATTCAAGAGAAAAAATTGATGTCATAGTTTTCTTACACCAATTTTGATTATTTTTTTCTTTTACTAAGTGATTAATAGTAAAAATTACTTAACACTGATGTGCAATTTTGAATGAAGTTGAAGCATGTGAATCAATTGTTACTGGTAATAAAGTGCCAAAATTAATTTGAATCCTTTTTATCTTCTTACAAGTTCTATCTTGTGCTTATAAGTAATTTTCTGTTGGGTCTTATGAGTTTTTAATATTTCAATGATTTATTAAATAAAAGGAAAACCTCAATCTATTCATTAACAAATGTCTGCATATAAGACAATATTAAAAGTTGAATACTTACATTGCAGCACCTTAATTTGTATGTAAGCATGTAACTATTTGTAATTTCAAAAAAACATTTTTACCAGCTTGGTAAGTTGTAATCTTTCAGATTTTGCAAAATTATCTCAGAATAGAAAAAAAAATTTAAAAATGCAATCATTTAACTACATGTATCCTTATATAAAAATACTTTAAAACATGTCTTACTTCACAAAGTAGGAAAAAGATTAAATAAAAATTATCTTCATCAGTAATAGCAGCCATCAAAAATAGATTAAAAAAGTGTTTGAATTGGTACATCTAAAAAATTGAAGTTCAGAGAAACAGAGTTGAAAGATTCCCTAAATTTAACGCATATTATCATACTTAAATAAGCAATTTAGATAACACTTTAATAAATGATATTACTTTTGTCACAAATAGAAATATCTTGCTTAGTCATTTACATGATAGCACAATACACTGAATTAAAAAGTTATTAGTAGAAAAGAAAATTGTTATTAATGAAAAATAGTATTTTTGAGATAAACTATTGATTTTCATATTTTCATGTGTTCAAAATTTTATAGCAAATTCTTTGAGTTTCAACTGAAAATCAATACAACTTTTATGCTCTATTGCACCAAAAATATTTTCTTTCCCAAATGCTTTCCCTTTTATCTTATGTAATAAACTTTGAAGGCATTAAATAACATCAAACACTCAGACCAGGAACTCAATAAAAATATCATGAAAGTTGTTTTATACCAGACAAATAAAAGCGCTATTATTTATTACAATCACAAGAACAGTTGAGAGAAAAAAAAAACTTGTCTTCAATTTATATTTGACATGGAAGTGTAAAGGTATGTACTGAGGAAAATGTACAAAGCTGGTAAAATTATTCAGAGTCAAGGATCAATATTTTAAATGTTATCTACGATAAACAATCCCAGTCTAAATATCAATTCTTTGCTTTATGATTAATACAGATATTAAAAGATTAAAATGAAGATGTAAAATTAGACAAGATAATGAATCAACTTTAAACCTTATTATAATTATTCCAAAATAAAAAAGTCAATATGACAATAGGTCCATAGTTTGGCAAAGCAAAACTTTCTAATTCCAAATTAACAAATGAAAAAAATAAAACACATTTTCAGATATTAACCAATAAGGAATAATTTTAAAAAAATACTATTATAGAATAAAACAATTTACTTTCCAGCAGTCATTTTTGAAAAATTATAAAAATAATTGCATTTTAAATGAGTACTTTGGAATTCTTTCTTGAATTAAGAAGCACCAACAATAATCTTCAATTATTTCATATACATAAGATCACAACAGTTTGACATTTTGTGTTGACAATAGATAAACAAAAATCAAAAATTCTGATCTGAGGAGCTTGGTTACAAAATTAAACTATCTGACCTGGAATTGTAGACAATTAGTTATTTGACTATTCTTAGTATATACTAATTTACAGTGTTTAAATTTATAAGCTATACAAGAGAACAAAATTAATTTGATGACTAGACAATATATATGCAATTAGCAAAAATGTTAACTTAATCTTAAGTACATACGTATGGATATCATTGCAAGACTCATGTAAAAACTGTATTGTAATTGATAATAGATATAGCAGCAATTTCCTAATGTTGAAGCAAATGATTATAGAGACATTAAATTGTCTGGCCATATACTCACATTCACCCATTCATCTACACTGATTAAATACAAACATTTTTTAATGATATTAACATAAAATTTAGATCACTGGAGTGAAATTTTAATTCTGGTCACCTATATAATTCTTTATCAATTTGTCTTTAAATACATTAACTTAAGATTTTTCAACCTACTCAGTTATACAATTTTGGAAAAAGGTATAATATATCATATTGTGTCTAGAGCTGAGATCTACTACTAATAAAACTTTCAAGCACTATCAAGTAGTTACTTGATAGTGCTTGAAAGTTTTATTACATTCTCATAAAATAACGGGATTTTTTTTTATCTGAAAACATGTTTTATCACATGCTAATGTAAAAAAAAAGGTAGTTATGTTTTATAATATTATATGATTAGCATTTGTGTGAATTCTAATTATAAAGATGTATGATGATGAAGATGATGGTGGCAGTGATGGTATAAGCAAGTTATAAATACTAAAAGCTCTAAGTGTTCAGTACCAAAACTATGACTTGAACATTAACTATTTTCATGCTTCATATGTGTTGTTGAGAAGCAAGACAAGCAAAAAAAAAGCAGCAGTTGAACAAAAAATAATTATTTGGGTTGCACATTAAATAATATTTCTTAAAACTAATTGTTTTTGTGTAGATAAATTAATATGAATAAACATTTACTAATATTTGAATCACTATTTTACATCTGATATGAATATTATTCATAAATATTACCTCTGCTAATGCAAATAATAAAAATCTTAAAATTTAGACAGTGACTGAAGGCATAAAATATATAAAAAGAAAGAGAAATAAGAATCTGAAATGATAAATTTGTCAGAATCAATTAGCCACAGGCATTATTGGAAAATGGTAATGTAGTCTTCATTTTTCATTTGTAAGAAAATTATTTCAAAATATCTTTCAGCGCTATACCATAGAAATGATCTGATAAGTGATGAAATTCAAATACATTCTAATGTTTGCTTATTTTTTATGTTTTGTAAAATTCTAGCTTTAAAATCGAGAACAAAGTACTAATGTAATTAAGAAAACAACTATAAATTCAAAAGCAATTTCCAAAGAAATTTCAAGTTTTCAGAATTTGTATTGTAATTAATTTATTTCAAATAAGATAAAAAGATTGTATAAATAAAATGCAATATGGCATTTTCTATAGTGGATAACAAAAAAGAAAAAACAGAACAGTCAGAAAGTAATTTATAAATAAATGTTAATGCAAAACTGAAAGTAAACAGCATTTAAATTTATCAGTAAAACACATAAAATGTTATGTATTAAAATAAATGCTTATTTTTCAGAATTTGAGCCATCAAACTCATAAGAAGTGCTGAAAAGTATTCAACCTAATACACTTCCCAAATAAACAAAATATCAAAATGTTTGCTTTTGGAAAAGCAAAAACTTTTCAGCAACACCTGATGTATTCATATATTACTTCAGTAAGCACAAATAAGTGTGCAATTCAATTTGAACTTCTGTAATTAAAATTTTGTAAGCTATTTTCAAATTTTGTTTTAATTTTTATAAAAAAAATGCAATTGACTAAAGTTTCAATTTACAAATATAAAAGTTACAGATTAATCTTTGGCCCCAAAATGGAATCTCTTATTGTTGCTAACTTGAATATAAAGTCAAATGTGTTGTAACAATTGTTTTTGTGATAACTTACATGAGAATAATAAATGCAAAGACAGTTTATTAAAAGAAATTTAAAAATTAACCATTTTTTTTAAATCAAATTAAAATTACTATTTTAAAGAACTATTCCTATCTTTGTTTTTTCTTTCTTTTCTTTTTTTTTCAGTCAGTGAAACTTTTTTCTAAGTAAAATTTTGTCTGCTACAGTGTCTCTTGCTGATTTATTAATCAGATCTATGAATTGAGTTATACTGTCTCAATACCTTCTTGCTGTACCTCCAAAATCTCTTCATAGATAGTTATCCACTCCTTAAGCATTTCTGTTTTGGGTAACTTCATGCCTGTCATTATAAAGTAAATCTGAGCTGTATAAAATCTAAATAGACTATAGGGACAATTGCATTGTATACAGCTATCTAACAAAAGTAGTCATACAATATGGCCCCAAACTGTGTACAACATGTCTTACAGTTGCAGTAAAGAATACACAGATTCATAAAGAGAGGTCATGAGATCAGAAATTGAAAAGAAAAAGATAATGACTACTTATCTTGAAGTTTTTATGACATAAAATAACATGAACATTAAAGAAATTTACTTAAAGTATTCTAGAAAAAAAACCTATTTACAAGTTCAGTAAGGAAATATAGAAACCAAAGGGACATAATCCAAAAGCAACATAATCTGTCTATGATGCCCTATAATACAACAGCTAATGAACAAAAAAAAAAAAAAAAAAAAACAAGCAAGCAATGAAGAAAATTTAACTTATTGTAGCAGACAAAGAAAAAACTTGCAAAGGAGGCAACAAGAAGGTACCAAGACAACCTAGTATTTTCTACAAATCTGATTATAAACTAATCAATAACAAATTTGGCACGAAACAAAATTCTACCTAAGGGTCAAAAAAGGAACAAAGTGGTGATTGCATTATATATAAAACACTGAATATTAGTCATCTCAAAATTTAAAACAAAATAGATTTTATCAACATTTGTTTTTCACTTTTTCAGAACATTTGATGCAAAAGAAATACATTCTCACTTTAATCTGTTCATTTTAAATAAAATTCATTTTTTACAATCAGTTACAAATGAATTTACTTTCATGGGTGACTAACAAAATTACATGGTTAAGTCAAGAGCAGATTGATTTTAATTCAAGTTAATACAACTGTATGCTTATAGCAGGAAGATATAGATGGAGAAAACAACTTGAAAAATCATTTTTCTCAACCAATGTTAAAAATTCTGTTTTTAATTGGAGGCGGATGAAAATATAATTTTAGGTAAGAAAAATCAGTTTTAAAGATGTCAAATTTAAAATATCAGGACCAAGACTGAAACAAGATGACCTTTAATTTAAACATTTGATATTTTACTATGTATACATATTTTCTTGACTTTCAAAGAAATAAGACTTGCACAAAAAAAAAAAAAAAATTAAAGTAAAACTTACAAGTAAGGTAGAATCATTTTAGATTTGTGCACTCATTTAAAAGGGATGCGAATAACTGGGCAAGTGATTCATTAAAAAAATCTGATGTAAAAGCAAAAAAGAGAAAATTGTGGGCAAAGATGAGAAGCAATTGCATGAATAAAACTAATAAAAAAAAAAGGATAAAGGAATGTAACGCACACTAATTCATCTTACCCTTCATTGCTTTTCCTGTCATCCAAATCTTCATCAGAGGCTCTGAAGGGAAATGATATGGCATCGAGTTCATGACAATTTCACAGATGTACACACAACTAGAGAGATTTACTTCAAGCAAACAGTCACTCCTCTCAATTATCAAGCACTTTAAAAAACAAAGTTCTAATATAGAAGGATTGTTTAAAAATAGGGAACAGATAAGATACTTTTTATATTAGATTTAAAATTATAATCAAACTAAGATGTTTTAAAATCACTGTCATGCCACCAAAATCATTAATAAAATCTACTAGTAATTTGATACAAAAACCCCAACTAATTTCTACATGAAAAATTGATCCACCTTATTATAGTCACCATAGTATAGAAATTGTAAAAAAAATATTCTGTTGAATGTTGAGAAAAAGTAATTGATTTCATTTCTAATAAGAAAACTTTGTAATGTAAACATATATAACACAAACTAGACTTGAACATTTGTAAAATTAGAAATCATATCAAAAAAATAATTTAATAAGTTTATTTTCACAAACAATAAAACTATTCAACTTTTAGAGAACAATTCTTAAGTCAAGCAACTAAGTCTTTAGTAACAAGCACCAATGCAATGCAAAAAAAAAAAACCTCTGAAATCTAAAAATGACAACTAATAAAAAAACAGGAAAACCACCAAAAAAATATACAATTCAGAGTTAAATCATAGAAATAATTGAGTTTCAAACAGAATTAACTAAATTGGAATTTTGACAAAATAAAGATGAGTTATAAGAAATAAGAACAGACACCAAACTGAGTAAATGAGAAGAAAATTTAATTAGACATTTTAAAATCTTTAACATCATAACATAACAGGATGCCTCTAATCCAGTCACTAATTGAGACCTTTCAATGTAACTGAAACAATGATAAATTATTCAAATGAAAGAAATACAATCAAATTTCTTTCAAAAACTAACCAGCTATGTGCAACAGAGTTGACCAAATTTAAACTCAGTAGCAAATTAGTGGTAGTTCGGCTTTTACAAAATCAGAATGGAAAATAATTAGCTGAATCACCTTTCACATATTTTTAACACATAAAACTAAAAGAATAACTAACATTTCAAAGAATTTGCTATAAATAAACAGTCATAGTGTCAATTCAATGCTTGTCAAACTTTTACCAATTTTTTTCTTGACATTGTAAACATTAAAATATTGTTAAAATATTGGAGTAAATTTAGCAAGTCTACATTTCATCCAATTTCACACAATATGCTGAAAAACACAAGTGTGTATGTTGGTATGTGAAGAATAACTCTAAGCAATTCAAAAAGAAATCCAAGTATACAAAATTTTAAAAACTGACAAAATATGATAAAAGATTAAAAAACATTCAGAAGTTGGAAGAAGATAGAATATTTTTGAGGGTTATACAGAACAAATTAAAAGAAATCAGAAAATTCCCAGAGTGAATCTTAAAATGTCAATGACATCCTGAATGACAAAATTCTTTTGCTGCTATTTCCTGTGGCGATTAAACTTGGTTTTTAGTTGATAACAAAAGGATTGAGAACCACAAAAAAAAAAACCATTCAGGTAATATCATGTCAAAACATGAACATTAAATTAATTTAAAAGTTCTCCACATGCCATACTGCTGAGTCTATATATATATATATATATATATATATAAAATGCTTTAATACGTGCATGACCATGACATTACAACATAAAAAAAATTCCATTTTGGATAATTTTCACATTTTACTGAAGCAACTGGTCAACTGTTACATTTGAAAATTTACAGTAAATTTTAGCAACACAGTTTTGTGATTATCTTTTGTTACCACAACTCACACACCTGAAGATGATCTCAGAAGATTGAAAGTACTTGGGAACATCGAAAAATGAATAATAAAATCAACTGTCAAAGTTAAAGCTCGTTTCTTACATCTTTCTATTTTAATACGCGAAAGATTATCTGGGAGTATAATCAGATTTTATTAATATAAGCAGAAATAATGCTTGCAATTTATTTAATTTGACATGCCTGAAAGAAATATATAAATATATATAATATCCATGGTAACTGGTAAGGTTAATTCCACATAAGATCTTACTCTCATGAGAACTATGTATAGAGTATAGTAATGAAAATAAGTCAGACAAATTCATAAATCTATTAGTGATATTTTATTTTGTGAATATTAAAAATATTCAGCTCATCAAATGGAAGGAATAGTGAGGGGAAGGGGAAGAAGGAAAACATTTTCTTGTTGAGGGAGAAAAGTTTAGTGTTAAAATTTAAACTCTGATGTCATGGTTACAATACAGATTTTACAAAAAAAACAAAAAAAAACAAAAAAAAACAGATGATAAGATGACCTTGGTTTGTAATTTTTTTTAGGGTTGAGCATTTTCAAATGCAGCACAGTAAATTTAAATTTAGGGACCATATTTTAAGTAGAGAAACTGAATTGTTAGAATCTATGTTAATTCCGACAGCAAAAATAATAAATTTTGTCTTATAAATATAAGAATTTTGATTTTATGACAATAATATTAATATTAATCTTTTAATTATAGTAGTATGATAACAATGTTGATGATTAAAAAAATACTACATATAAAATAAATATAATAATAATAATCATTATCATCATTACCATTATAAATAACAACAATTTAAAAAAAAACAAGAAAAATTTAAATTTAAATAATAACAACAACAATAGAATGAATATAGCATAAATATAAGATAATAATAAAGCAATTTAAAAAAAAAAAAAAAAAGACTTTTTTTAATTACCAAGATGAAGAATGTATAAAACCTATAATAGGCAAATACAGGAATATTTTATGAAAACATTGGAGGGCCATCTTAAGGGACTTAAATTATATACCTATTTGCATATATAACCTTTTACATGCACACCCGCTTGCTTGTAACAACATAATTACATACATGTATATACACTTATATATATTATCATAATTATATATTTTAATAAATTTCAGAGTTGTGGTCTATAATTTTGTTAGTTAATGCAAGACTCATTGGGAATATAAATCCAATCATATATTTCTTTTATTTTAAATTTTCGAACACTATCCGAAAATCTGTTCCGAAGAGTAAAATAAAAAATGCAATAAAATTCTATTATTTAATTTGATAAGCTTTTAATTGTTTGAATAAATAATAAAAAATAAGGACATTATAGTCTAAAGAAAAATAAATTTTGATAAACTAATGAAATTTGAAAAGAATTGTTTCATTTTTTTTTTGTTATAATAATTTATAAAGTTTTAAAAATATTTTAACAATCTTTAGAGAACTGTTGCAGTTAGATCTTTTAGTTAAGAATTGATGATTATATTGCCTATCAAAGATTGAAAAGTTTAATAAAAATCATTCTGCGCCCACATTTTTAAAATAATTTAAACTTATTTTTGCGCATTTGATGTTTAATTTTTTTTGTATGGTAATTTCTATGGGCAAATTAAAAGGTCATAGTTTCCTCCCTTACCAGAAAAAATTAGTACAATTTTGTCCCTAATAAACGCCATACACTTTACCTCTAATCAAGAACCTGTCAAAAAGATCTTGTTTTATGATGCGTAACATAAAATTTGCTAATTTTTCAAAAATAATGTCACAGATGTATATTTTATTTTTGCAAGATTTTTAAAACAAGAATTAACTTTTGTTTACAAATGTGTCAATTGCTCAAAAATGGCGGCAAATTCAAAAATTGAAAAAATAAACTTTTATATTACAATCAATATAATTTCTGTTTGAAATAAACCAGAGTATTTTGCTTATTGGAAATAGTAAATTTAATCATTTAGCTTTCAATTAAAACTAAAATAAAAGTTTCAAAAAGAACTTTTCCATTTTTAAAAAATCAGTTTAAAAGTAACTATGCAGTTTTTTTGTGATTTACTGGAAGTACCTATATATATATATATATATATATATATATATATATATATAAATAAATAAACATGTTACGGAAATTAACGAAACTTGGTTATAAGAAACCGACAATTTGTAATGAATTATTTTGAACATTATTTTTACCGATACTCGTATTTAAGTAGATATTCTGTTTTTAATTAAACAGTATTTTATATTTATATCTACCGGCCTGATTATTTCACGATAAATTTTTATGACGAAAATGTGTGCTATCCAGCAGGATTCGAACCTGCGGCCCCTATTTACATAGGGGAAGCTACCATTTGATCTGGTACTGTCTTAACCACTCGACCATGAATATGATAGATCGAAAATTGTGTTATATAAGCATGATAAAAACCTTGTCTGATCAAGAGGCTATTCATGGTCGAGTGGTTAAGACAGTACCAGATCAAATGGTAGCTTCCCCTATTTACATAGGGGTTGCAGGTTCGAATCCTGCTGGATAGCACACATTTTCGTCATAAAAATTTATCGTGAAATAATCAGGCCGGTAGATATAAATATAAAATACTGTTTAATTAAAAACAGAATATTTACTTAAATACGAGTATCGGTAAAAATAATGTTCAAAATAATTCATTACATATATATATATGTATGTATGTATTCCTTGATAAAGTTAAAGCTAATAAAAATGAAATAAAAAATTTTTTTACAACTATAATAATCACAATGCTAATTAAAATTAATAATTGCAGGGGTAAGAAAATTGTGAATGTTAGTAAATTCTCAACCGAATAACCATTTTAAGTATAAATTCCATTTTATTATAGAATTTTAAATCTGTGATTATGTCTGCACTTGAAGATGAGTTCATTCCATTGGCTCAATAGTTCACTGGGATTTTTATATTTAATTATTGCAATTTTTTTTTTTTGTCAAGTGTAGATTGTATCTGGCCCTGAAGTTGTTGGGAGTTTGTGTATGGCTGATTATCTTCCTTTTAATTTGTGGGGTAAATCCTCCATCTTTAAGTTTCCAATAATGTTTGGATAGTGCAGTTTGATGTTTCAAGGAAGAATTGGAGAAGGAATGTTGATAATTGTAGAATCTTTGTTTTCAACTTCCTTTGGATATGTCTTTCTGTTTGAATCTTTTTTGGGAAAAATGGTAGCTTCATATATTGCTTTTTTGGAATTGCATTTGCCTTCAACTGGGCAGTTGGTTCTGCTATTACAGTTACAAGGAGGTTTATATTCTTATTCCTTTTATCTGGATAATTTAAACCCATTTATTTTTGTAAAAGAATTTCAGTCTGATTAGCTGAATATTTCTAATATTCACAAAATAAAATATCACTGATAGATTCATGAATTTGTCTGACATATATATATATATATATATATATATGGGCATGCTGAAAAGTCAGTCAGTCAAGTGCCATACATCATACATGCTTAGGTGATCATATCTCAAAAGAGACATGACTGACTGGGTAAAAGATTTTCCCACAGTAGATTGCCATTACATTCTGAAGTAGACTAGTTGCCAACCAACTATAAAACCCAATCTGTCCTGCTATTTAACCTATAGCTGGAGGGAAGAGGGGGATTAATACCTTTCCCAAGGGTATTTGCATGTAAGTAAATGCAAAAAATTCAACTAGAATTTGATCTTGGCTCTTCAATTTCTCATTCTGAGTCGATATACACTGCATCACAAGTACTTGGTCTAAAACCTAACTAAATGACCAAGCAGTAGAATTTATTTTGGAGTTCCTTCTTGATCAGACTGATAACCTTTCAACACTTCCTTATATATATATATATATATATATATAGATGTGTGTGCATGTGTGTAAAGACATTTGACAAAAGTTGTTTAGTAATTGGTTACTTATGACAAAATAGGGATGCATTTGGACATAGAGGATTTAAGTTTAAAACTAGAAAAAACTTAGAAATTTTTTTTTGAAGGCTTTAAGCTATTTCTTGATTTGAGTATAAAAAAGACAGATCATTAACCCTCTAGGGCCATTCGTATCATATTTGATACAGTATTTCCCTATAAGGAAACATTTGGTATTCATTGACTGAGCAGTCAGTACTGCTTTCATTTGAAATTTATAAAATATTTCTCTTAAAAAATTTTTCAGGAAAATATTTCTTTCAAGGCTTGTTTTCATACTGTATCAAATATGATACAAATGGCCCTAGAGGGTTAAAGGCTTTAAAAGTTGAAAAAGATTTTTTCACTAGCAGTATGGTTGTTAAAAACTATAAAAGCATCAAGTAACTGTGACTGTATTTGTTTTATTAAAATATATGTATGCAATTGTTTTGTATAATATTCAGAATATCTCAGACACAACAAGCATTCAAATGGTACAAATCTTATATTCTGCACATGCAAGAAAAAAAAACAAAAAAAAACAAGGTGCAGAAGACAACCTGAAATAATCATGATGCAATAATTCAGTGTTAGTTTTTTGAAAACATTGTGACCACACCATCTGTTGATGATGAAGGGTGTTAGAAAATCAATGATTGAACTTTTAAATCACATTCCAAGACAACAAATTAACAACAAATTAAAGTAAATACATGATTCTTTTTAATTTTCAGAAACAGGTAAGAGAAAAAGTGGAATTTTAATGAGAGCATTCATAAGAAAATAGCAAATTTAATGTGAATCTTGGGTTAAATCTAAGGTACAACTAGATAATGAAAACCAAATAATAATTAAAATCTAATAATAATCAATTATGACAAATAGATTCAAGAAAACATAATACTTACTGTAATCTTTTTACAAGTCTGTTAGCAATTACAATTTCTGCTAGAGTACATTCCAGTTTTCCAAGAAAATCCTGTAAAGAAAATTGCAACTCAAAATAAGCAAATGTCAATATTAAAATCAAAGAGAAAGTTAAACATCTTAATAACGACTATACTATTTATTCATAACGGTTAGTGCTAAATCCCATAGTTACCACTATAACACTATTTCTTCACCTGTCATATATATATATATATATATATATATATATATATATATATATATTTTGAAAGCTGATGATCTTGTAAAATGCAACATCGGTGGAACTGAGACTTTCCTGATGCAGTCACAACTTCAGTGGGCTGGTCATGTTGCAATGATGAACAATGACAGAATACCCAAGGTTCTCATGTATAGCCAGCTTGACAAAGGATTGTTGGACGACCTTGGATCAGGTATAAAAACAAGCTAAAGAGTAACCTCTCAGCCGTCAATGTGCCTCATACTAACTTTAAGTGAGTTACCCTGAAGAGAAAAAAATATGAGATATTTGTGCCAGAGTGGCATCAGGAATTTTGAGTTGTATTAACCTGCTAAGAGATAAGAATTACGAAAAGCATCAGAAAATATCCTTGCTGTTGCACAATATGTGGACTTGTATGCAGGTTACTAGTGGGACAAGAGTGTCATATACAACAAAAATAGAAAAACTGAATGAGGTTGTCTTATCCCCATATATAAAAAATCAACAAGAGAATTCATTTTGTGTGTGTGTGTGTGTGTGTGTGTATATATATATATATATATTAGCTCTAACTGTTTCCAATAAGTTAACTGTCTCAGAGTTTTTATTCTTTTGAAAATGTGGAACAGTTAACACTTATGAGAAACAGTTACAAGATATGTATATATGTAAAATAAAATGCACTCATGATAATAGCTAAAAGTATAGCCAAGTGTTTGGAAAAAGAAAACATTTTGAAAATTCCAATATAATTTGAGTTCTGAAAAGAAAAATATAAGAACACAAAAATAATATAAAAAACTTAATGATAATAACTTGTCTGTTATTTTCAAATGAATCCTGTATATATATACACACACACACACACACACACTGTAAATTGCCTGATGACACCAAAAAGTAAAAACTGTGATTGCATAACTCGTTTACAAATGAAAAATTTTATATATATATATATATATATATATATATATATATATATATATATATAGTAAAAAGAAATAGATATAAGATTCCATAAATAAATGGAAATTAAACTTAAAAATTTAAAAAAAAAAATCCTGTTAAAGATTTTATATCCATTAATTTTTTTAAATATTTTAATTATTGTAATTTTTATCAATTGTTATCATGTTTATTATTATTTTTTTATTATTATTATTATTACTAATAAGTTTTTTGAAATAGTATTATTGGTATCATTAAGAATAATAATTAGCACTTATCCCAATTTTTTTTTCAACATTCTTATCATACACAATAAAAATACTATTGTCATAACCAAAACGATAGAAAATTAGTATGTATGAAATGAAGATATTATTATCATTAGAATTAATAGAATAAGCCGACAATTCAATTATTCTTGGTCAATATATGATACCTAAATTCACTCTCATGTATTTGAGAATGGCCAACTAAAAGTTCAAGCCAAGGTATACAAACCCCAGTAACAACTTTCACTGTAAATCTAGGCCAAGGCCATCTTATCATCTGGGATAAAATACAGACGCCAATAATAACTAACATTGTAAATCTAACCTCCTCGCCCCAATATTTAATCTCTCTCTATGTGCGTGTCTTTCTCTTATTTTTTCACAAATATTTTTTTTATGATTCTTTTTGTCTAGATAAATTTAACCCATTCATTGTTATATGAATTTGGTCTGATGAGCTGTCTGTAAGAGTTCCACAAAATAAGCTATTAACAATAGCTTTATAGAAACATCCAACTTATTTTCTGCTGCTACTATGGTGTAGGGGGTAAGTATACTAACAAACTAAATAATACCTACATTGGACATACTACTAACTCGCTTTCGCGGAGACTTACATTGCACTTAAATGAAAATTCTAACATATTCTGACATTTAAAACACCACGGCTATCAACACACACTTCTTAGAAAAACACTTGTTGAAAATACGCACATACTTAGACAAGAAAATAATAAACGAAAACTTAAAATTCTAGAAGCTATCTACATCAAACAGTTTAAACCTAGCCTAAATAAAATAAATTTCAACACCTCTAACATACCTCAATGCCTATAATCGACGGGAGAGGTCATAGTTAGTATACTTACCCCCTACACCATAGTAGCAGCAGTTCCCAGACCAATCCCTCATGCCACTATACACTCAATTGACCAAAAACCCACTACCACCATTCCTTCTCGGCCTACAGCCATGTGCGACACAAAAAAATGGACCTGTCTAATTTTCTCTGTATAACTCCACTCTGTTAATAATAATTTAAATGTTCTATGTTCACTGAACATTAAATGTTCATCCTTTGATAATGGCTTATGTAAGCCGAAAGCTCAGACCTGATAAAAAAAATCAACAATTATTGCGATTTCTTGTCTTTCCATGACAACACTATCAAGCTAATCAGATCATACGAAGGATCTTACACAAAATAGACAGAATTTGTCTATATTATTCAATGAAACCTGTATTAATGAAAAAATGCTGCCAAAATAAACACAATATATATATATATATATATATATATATATATATATATATAAAAAAACAAAGAAATTTTTTTTTACATTGTCCAAAATATTAATTTAAAATAGTGCTCGATATATGATAGAGCTGTGAATATTTTTATTATAAATTATATTTTAGAACATGTACAGAATTTTTGTATATTTCCACTACAAATAGTACATTTGTTTTGACATTGAAACTACAATATCTCATCAGGCGGTGTGGACAGGAATGGAAAGCCTCTTTTCTTATATTTGGTCAGTTGTGTGTGGGATGTTGGTGGGGGTTAGTGATAAGGGAATAAGTCTTGTGGATTGACCTTTAGAATTTTGAAGAAAGTGGTGTGGGTAGTGAATATGGTTGATTAATGAGAGTCTCTAAGTTTTGTAGACAGATTTAACATTAGCAGCTAGAATGTAAGTTTTTATTATCTTGTGACTAGACTATATCCTTTGGATTTCTTAGAGGAGCAGGTAAGAGGTGAGATGCTTATTTTGTACAGAATATTTTGGTGCTTAAGCAGAGTTTTTATAATTAATCTAATTTTGTATATTTAATCTTAATTTTGGATTTAGGAAACAGATTTTTTCTATTAAATTTTAATTAGATCACCATTTGCGGTAAGATTTAATGTAAGAGGTAGAATTTAATGTTAAAAATTTAAGGTAATAGGTAAGTAGGTAATAGGTATGTAATAAGTAGAATTTTATATAAGAGGAAAGATTAAATGTTTGTATTTAAGGTAAGAGGTGTGTTTGTATTTAAGGCAATAGGTGAAGTTTAATGTGCGTATTAAGGACAGTTTTTATAATTAATCTAATTATGTATATTAAACCTTACTTTAGAATTTAGTAAATCATTTTTTTCTAGAGAATTTTTAATTTTTTAAAAAGTTTTTTTTTTAAATTAGATCACAGTTTGTGGTGTATGTAGGAGTGTTGTTAGTACAGTAAAGGTGTATCATTTCTAGGGGGTCCTAGCTCTGGCTTTTGTAGTATTTTTTAGCATGATTGTAAGGTTAGTTCTTTAATGTGTTTGCAGTTTACTGTGGTTTCATGCCTCTGGTTTAAAAGCTTCTTGCTATTCATATATTTAATGATTTCAATTCTTTTTGAAGACAGAGGAAACATGGTTCCTTTAACAGCTAAATCTATAAAAAATCTTTTTTTTCTTTTTCTTTCTCTCTTTTGGGTTTTTTGAATGAGCAAAGAATTATTTTTTGTAGATTACCGTTACAAATGTCTATTCTCGATATGGACACATGAGCATCTGTGTGTAATTATTTTCTGGAATATTTTGAATATTAACTGTTGTATCATTTGGGTCTGACGAGCAGCAAGGTCAGTCTGCGAAATACATATTACCCATGAAATTGTAGAACATCTAAAGTTTTTTCTAAATTACTGTTAAATTAAATAATTAAATAATTGTTCTTTTGAGTTTGTTTATCGGAATTTACCTGACTTATATACCAAGTATTCTATGTTTATATATATATATATATATATATATATCCCATCGATTTCTTAAAAGTCAATAGAGCAATCAGTGTACTGCTGTCATTCAATTTTTGGCAGCTCAGATTTTTTTTTTTATTATTATTATTATTTGGTATACTTTGTAATATTCAGTATGCATGATTCTTGCTCAATTTCCTTTCACAATTTTTCTTAGCTTCATATTTATATGGTTATATTTTGCAAATGCAATGAATAATTCAAAATATACTTACATGCTTATCTAGGTTGGCACTTTTGGAGTCAACATCATAGCTAGAAAAATAAAATAAAAGATTTAGGATACAAAATGCATTTGCATATTAAGTCCCAGGTATTTTAAATTTGAACTATATACATATTTGGACAGCAACCTTTGTTCAAGCATGTTCCATCAAATATGGCCAACAAGGAGAATTTTATTAATCATCCCACCCCCGTATTCTCCCATCTTTTAGTTTTTCTAGAGATTAAGGAATGTAAAAATTTACCATAATTATCTTCCAAGTGCTTTCAGCCACTTCTTTGGCCATTTTCAAGAGTGTGATGTCTCTGCTATTGTTATTTTATCCTCATGTCTTGATTTTGTTATTTATTTTGTGTTCTTTTTGAAAAAAGAGCATTTATTCCAAGCTCTCATTACCACACATAAACATCTTTTTATTTAAAAAAAAAAACTTAAAAAAAAAAAAACTTTCAATACTCCATTTCCACTATTAAATAATGTAAGGTTGATGGCAGGAGAAAATTGATTGATATATAGTACCTCTCTAATAGGAAGAAGCTTTTGATATTGTGATTTATATATTATTGAATTTTAGACTAAAATTTTCCTCAAAGATTCTTGTAAATTATGGGTTAATAAATGTTTTAATGACACTTTGGTTTGATAAGTGACATGTAAGGCATCATCTCAAAGAATTGATAGTGTGTCCAATATAGGTAATTGATTTGTGATAAGAAACAGTCTTGTACTGAGCATTGAAATTCATCGAACTTTGAAGTGAAGTGGTCGATCCGTGTTTCATCCATTGTCATATTTATGCAAAAAACTCCTTGTTGCATTGAAACAGCTGCAAACAATGTTCTGAATTGTCGATACATTTTTGATCAACTGTGAGCAAATGCAGCACCCACTTTCAACACAGCTTTTTCATTGACAAATGTCCATGCAAAATGGTGAATATACTGCCTTCTGATATGTTCAACTCCTTTGCTATCTCACGCAACTTCAATTTACAGTCGGCCAAAACAAGTTTGTGGATGTTTTTGGTGTTTTCCAGGACAACTGCCGATTTTGGGTGACCTGAGTGCCCAGCATCATTTGTGTCTGTACAACTGCATTTAAAGTCAACAAACCACCTTTTAACTGTTGTTTCTGACGGAGCATAATCCAAATAACACTTATTAAGTCATTGCTTTGCTTGAACATTATTTTTTCCCATCAAAAAGCAATGCTTTATCAACACACAAAATTCTGATTTTTCCATTGTTTAAAAAATTTTCAACAGTAGCTTCACTTAAATAACTGTAATTTGTAAACTAATAATCCAACTGGGCCCAAATTTTGTCACGTGACATATGAAGGTTAGTACTTCATAAAAATCATGTTTTTTTTTTGTTAGTGGTACCATCTATATGTCAGGCCCGGGACTTATTGAGTGATGTGTTAGTGCTAGAGTTTATGTGAAAATATATACAATAAAGAAAAATGAATGAAGTATGAAATCTAATTAAAAAGTATGTTTTGTAGAAATTTTATTCTTCATAGCCTTTTGTCTTTAAGACACTCATTCAATGCATGTGTATTTTTTGTCATTGTTTTATTAAAATTATTTTTATTTACTTATTATGTAGTAACAAAATTTTGCTAATTTGTATCACATGGATTTAACTAGGTTAACTGCATATATTGGACAATAACTGCTCTCATATTAGAAATTAGTGTATGCTTTAGTACTCCATGACAACATTAGATAACAAAATAAATACAAGAAAACCCAAAAATTCTTTTAAGATCATTTTTTAGTCGAATGATTTGATTGATTTTGCTTACAGGAATTTACAATCAATAGGTAATGAATTCTGATAATCTCTAAATGTCACAAACTTTCAAAGAGTAAATAAAGAAAAATCTTACTTACATTTCAAATTTCAGTTTTTGACTTTCTTCAAAGAAGTAATGAATGATGAATTTTTTAACAAAATCTGGATTTAGGTTATTCCAAATAATTTCTGTCCGTCCAAACTAAAGGATTTGAAACAAATTGTCATGTATCAAATTCAAGAATCAATCATAATTATTTTTCAATAACATGCAAATGTATTGTTATACTGCAAAAAAAATAAATAAATAAATAAATAAATAAATAAATGTATTAAATATAGATCATCCTTATGAGTCAAATTCAAGTGAGCAGAAGAATAATTTTTTGGACAAAGTGAACTTTCTTAAGCACTAAACTTGCACTTAAATTATCAAGTTAACATTACTGAAAAATATTCAAGAAGCATAAGCTTCCAATGATGACATGTCATGAGTTAAATGCTTTCCTGAAAGAAATACTCAATTTAAAGAGGGAATAAGAAAAATATTCTAAAAAGATAACAATTTGTATTATTATTCTATTTGACCCATTCAAATGCCTTTTGATTTGCCTGCATCTAACTCCAAAGAGTCATTTTTTTAACTTAACAAAATATTATGTATGGGTGCACAACTTCATTTATTCTTCCATTTTGAAATTGCAATTAAAATTACAGTAGATATTATTCACAAAGTGCAAATATGCATATCTAGTTTTCATTAAGAAAAAAAAACAAAAACAAAAAAAACTTTATAACAAATCCAGAGAAAGTGGAAATATTTCACAGCATATTCTTTATTACAAATAGCATTGGGTTGGATGGAATGTTAGAACACATGACTGAATTTCATGAGAAATATACATATTCTGAAATGTGACTTTGTATATATATATATATATTTTTTTTTATAATCATTTCACCCCAAGCAATGCATTACTGCCACTGTTGCACAGGAGATTACATAAGAGGAGAGTGAAGAAAAAGTGGAACAGGTCACAGGGAGTATCATAGAATGGGTAAGAAAAGGATGGAAACATTGGTGTGAAGAGAGCTGCATGAGAATAAAGCGGAAATGAAGAATAAAAAGGTCTAGGGTGTGTCGGAAAAGGACAGGAGTCATGGAGATAAAAGATGGTAATTGACATTGCATTTAAACTCTTGAAAATTGTAGCTATCAGGGAAGCCAGTATACAGAAGGGAGTTCCACAGGCAAGAAGTGAAAAAAAAGAAGCTGTTAGAGTAGAAGTTACCATTACATTTGATTGTTTTCATTGTAAAAGCTCGTCAGAGCAGAAGCTGCAAAAATATTTGTAGAAGAGAAAGAGGGAAGCTATATCTTGTCAATGAGAAAGTGCCTGGAGTTGACCTGCCAGGTTTGGATTGATTACATTGCAGATTCTCTGGATTTTGTTGAGAACTCCTGAGATGAATAGTAGGGGTGCTCAACCAGATATGACAGCAGTATTCAATGCATGAATGGATGGTAGATTTGTATATGTACAAGATGGATTCAGATGAGAAAAACTTCCTGGACCAACACAGTGACCCAAACTTCCTAGCAGTAGATTTAGCCATTGATTTAATGTAGTTGTTCCACTTGAGGTCAGCTGTGAAAGTTGGACAGAGGAGGCACAGTGTATTGCTTTCAGGGAGACTAACCTGATCCATGTTGATGGGGAGTAAGAGCAATTGTCTTTGATGGTTAAAGGATAGCAGCTTCATTTTGGAAGCATTAAATTTTAGGAGCCATTTCTTACCCCAGTCCACCACAGATTGATGAGTGAATTGTGAATTTTAAATGTTTTTATATTAAAAACAAAAATGGGGTCAAATCACCATTGTGCATTTTTACCATTTAAAACTTAATTCTGAAAAGAAAAAATGGTGTACAAAAAAAGTGCAGTTTATGGAAGTGGTACCATAGACGAGAGTACTGTCCTTAAGTGGTTCACTATATTTAGACATGAAAATTTTAATCTGGAAGACAGAAGATATTTCAATATGCCCACAGTTGTTGATCACCAAAGTGAAGTTCTGTTTAAAAATAATCCCAGTCACAAAAAGAGCATCTCTAAAAGATACTACACATAGCTTCCATGAACATTGTAAAACATTTGAAAACACTTTGATATATAAATAGCTATGATATTTGGGTGAGGAAAAATTTAATGAACTGCATTACTCTTCAGATTAAAGACTAAAAAAAAAAAAAAAAAAAAAAAAAAATGATGCAGCATATCTTAAGATTAGAAGGATATTGTGTATTATGAACTGCAAAACCAGTACTTAAATTCAAACAAGTACTGTTCCAAATTGGAGAGATTAAAGTAAGAAATCAATGAAAATTGTCCAGCTCCTCTCATAACAATGGCATACCTTACATCTCTTTGTAAATTCAGTAGAAATTGGTACAGCCTGACTGGAATGTCCTACTATACCTGCTGTACCAACCTAGCGGTTCCTTCAGATTGTATTTCAATACCTACAAAATTCTCTTAACGAGAAGAACTTCAATTTTGAGAGTCTATAAAAACTATTTAGACTAGTTCATGAAAGAAATACCAAGTTTTGAGAGAATAGAATCATAAAACTGTTTAAAAAATGGCAAAACAGAACAAAATGGCAGATATATGGTTGAAAAAAAAAAAAAATCTATGTACAAAATATTTAAATATTATCTTTGAAATTTACTTTAAAAAAGTGAAAAACTTTGGTTCCAACCCAATATTTATGTTAGAAGTTTATTTTTGCCAAATAAATTTCTGAAGTTTACAAAAATAAAAAGATATTTGTCAAATACTGAAAATGACTGGATGGTTTTATATGATTTTTTTTTCCCCTCCAAAATAAACAAGTCAATATTATGAATGATTTAAGCTTTCTATTGTACTTGAGTATTTAAACGTCTGTTACAAGCTAAATGATGTAAGCACAAAATGAGCTTTGGCTCCAGATTTCATTTGTAGAATATGATTTGAAGAAATGTTGAAAGTTCCTTAATTTCATCACAACAAAATTAACAATCAGCAGCTATTTGATACAAATCTCAAAATAATCATCCTATTAAGAAATAAGTGATGAAATTGGTAATTACCTCTGTCCATTTCTTGCTTCCAGGATCTTGTGTAAATAACACACACACTGAAAAATGAAATAAATTTTCAGACTGTTGAAATTTATCAACCAAATTGTCACAATCTTTTTAAATGCAGTATATTTCAAGTCAAGTTACTAAAACAAATTTTGTAACTAGATGTAATCATAAAACAAATTAAGTATTAAACATAACTGCCAGTTTCATGCTAGGTATTCTTCAGAGACACAATAAACATGTAGGTTGGATTTTTATAATATACAAATATAAACAAGTTCATGATCACCGAGTCAAGGGTAAGTAGCAGATTAGACATTTAGAAAGGAATTCTGACATATTATTCAATAATTCGTCCTGTTAGAGGAATTTTATAATTCATACCTCTTAAACCTAGTTTTACACGCAAAAGCTTTTTTTAATATTTTCATCCCACCTCATAAGTATTCCTGCTCGTCTCAACTCTCATAAATACATACAAGTATTATCATATGATAATAAAAATATAATTCTAATATAAAGGTTGTATTTGGACAGCAATTTTCCATCTATACAAGAAGGTTTTTCTTTAAGATCATGTTTGTTTTTTTTTTCTATATTTCAGACAATTTTCCTGGTTTCTAGTACATATTTCAATATAAGTTGTTTAATGTTTGAGTACTTTTGGCATTCATAAGCCATTATTTATCAAAGATTTTGTGCTAAGTCAGTTTCATAATTTTTTTATGCTACATGTTAGTTTTTTGTGATTTTGCTAGATAATGTTAGTTTATACCTGTAAAAATACCTACAAACATCACTTTCACCTCCAAAAATAAAACTCCAAACAATTCTCAAAATCTACTATTAGCCTGCACAACACAAGTTCCTTTTATAACCATTTAAGAATGATAAGCACACAAATTCATGGTGAGCCTATCACTCCAATACTATCAGAATTTTACATGTCAACTCTAGAAAACAAATTTGTGAGGGGGGAAAATAAAAAAAAAAGAAACACCCTAAATCAAAATCTAGACCCACAACATTGATGACATTAACTGACAAGGATGAAGTTAAAAATCTGAGAACAATCTTTGAAAAATAACTTGATCTTTAATTTCACAAATGAAATAGACAAATTTCTTTTTGTAGACATACTTATTAATTTTATGAAATATATACAAATATTTTTTTTCTTCTGAAAAATATACTGAAAAAACTTAATGACAATCTATTTCCATGAATAAAGTTGATAATGAATAAAATTCATTATCGGCAGGTGTCATTGTATCTTTGAGAATTAAAATATTTTTTTGGTTTTCAAATAGTTGGCTATTATAAAAGAATCTCTTATAGTTTTGTTTACAAATCAACATAAATCACTGATTTGTTTTAAGGAAGTTTCTTAAACTAGTTCTTTTCTCAATTTATATTTGACAAAAGGTTCATTAGTTGAATGCAGTCAAATGAAAAAATTTTAATGCAAAGTGTTAAATTAATATATAAATTGATTACTTATTAACTCCTATTTGCTTCAGGTTTTTGATCCCTTCACAGATGTACTTAAATTTAAAAAAGGTTCTTTTTCATTTTTATTTTTCACAAGTGACAACTTTTTTTTTTTTTTAATACCTTAAGATGTTTGTCTAAGAAAACAATACTCACATGATTTCTCAGTGGGCCATATGTTAATTTGTAGGGATTGAATAAAAATACAAAATGAAAAAAAAAACACTAAATAAAATAAAAACTACGAAATAAAATAAAAACTACAAAATAAAATAAAAACTACAAAATAAAATAAAAACTACAAAATAAAATAAAAACTACAAAATAAAATAAAAACTACAAAATAAAATAAAAACTACAAAATAAAATAAAAACTACAAAATAAAATAAAAACTACAAAATAAAATAAAAACTACAAAATAAAATAAAAACTACAAAATAAAATAAAAACTACAAAATAAAATAAAAACTACAAAATAAAATAAAAACTACAAAATAAAATAAAAACTACAAAATAAAATAAAAACTACAAAATAAAATAAAAACTACAAAATAAAATAAAAACTACAAAATAAAATAAAAACTACAAAATAAAATAAAAACTACAAAATAAAATAAAAACTACAAAATAAAATAAAAACTACAAAATAAAATAAAAACTACAAAATAAAATAAAAACTACAAAATAAAATAAAAACTACAAAATAAAATAAAAACTACAAAATAAAATAAAAACTACAAAATAAAATAAAAACTACAAAATAAAATAAAAGTACAAAATAAAATAAAAGTACAAAATAAAATAAAAGTACAAAATAAAATAAAAGTACAAAATAAAATAAAAGTACAAAATAAAATAAAAGTACAAAATAAAATAAAAGTACAAAATAAAATAAACATAAAAATCTCCCAGGAGTCCTGACAGAAAAGACAATTTACACATGTACAAAAAGAGAGGCTTCCTGGTGCCCAAAATAAACTATCTCTTTTTCTGTTGGACTTTAACTGGTAAAGATGTGGCAACTGTTCAGGAAGGACATTCCCCAACAGGAGGTCGTTGGAATCAAAAAATAAAATCAGTGTCCAAACTGTCCCTCTAGTGTCTCTGTATCTTTCCTTTTCTCTTTGCCTATTTATTTCCGCGACAAAAGCTATTCAACAAGTCTTAGATGTTTAGGTGAAAGAACCAACCCAGCAGTAATAGCCATAACATCCATAAATTTCAATAAATCCACTAATATTTTTTTTCTTCAAATGTATCTTTGAAAGTACAGTTAATTTCCTTTTTCATGCTTTTCTTTCAAGAAACTAATATAAAATCTTTTAATTTTTGTAATTAATACCTACGACAAAAAAAAAAAAAAGACAACGTAATTTCAAAGTATAATTCTTCATTAGTTCAATAAATACAATAAAAAATAATTTTTTTTATAGACAAGTTCTGCAATTAAAAAATAAAGTGTACATGCATAAAAGCAATCCAAATTCTAAAATACAGGCAAAAATTCATCCAAAATATAATCTGCAAAAAGAAATTTATCAAACATTGAAATTTGTCTATTTTTCTGAGATGAGGTACTGTAATTATTTACACTATTTACATTAGTTACTGATTCAATAAGTAAAATTCAATTAAGAGCAAGTTTTTATACGTATAGGTTTCTGATTTCATATGCAAAAAGTTATTAATTCATTAAAATATAATTTGAGCCTGACTAGAAAAAAAATTAACTGGAAGGAAACAATATAAATGCCTCAAAAAAAATCTGTAAGACAGGTTGGGTGAATAAGCAAGTTACAAAAAAGCTTTCTATTTTCAACTGATTAAGCTTTAGTAATGTCATTTTTGGCAACTTGAAACCAGAAGTCATCATGCAACAAATGACAACCATTTTATTCATCAAACTAGGTACTGTTTGAATGATTAATGCAAGCATTCATATACTTAACTTTTAATTTCTCATTCAAATGGAACTTATTTGTTAAGGAGACACAGTAGAGTAATGGATATTGATTGAGGAATTGGAGAGCAGAGTTACAATTTCAGCTGAATTCTTTATGTACACTTGTGTACTAATACCCTTGGGAAAGGTATGAATCCATTTCTTCCTCCAGTTATAGGTAAATAGTGGGAAAAAAGGGTTTCTATAGCCTTGGTTGGATACCAGTGTACTGCAGTAAGAATTGACAACCTACTGTAGAAGAATTTTCATACCACATGCAGTTGGGGACTGCTTGTAGAGCAAAAAAATTCTCATGAAACTTCTAGAGAAGTTAGCTCAACTCATCCAGGGAGAATGCTGCCACAAATAAGTACATTTGTTGAGGGTTTTTTTTTATCAATTATTCTTAGATTATTTCAAACTGTTGATACATTAAAGTTTGCTGAGAATTCTTTAAGATCATTTTCCAGCTTAACTTTCAAATCTTTATTAACTGATGATTTAGGCCATCAACTTCTTTGATTTTTTAAGTGAAATCTACTAAAAAATTTAAGTCAAAATCTTATCCTTTGTATTGAAATGTACAAATTTGCAAATTTGAATCCTTACAATTTCAGTCTCATCATTCAGGCTTTTTGTCTCATTACATCTTATTTTGAGGTATACTGAATCTTCTCCTTTTCATTTTTGTTAGCTGATTCTTTCTAGCACAGGAAACACCTTGTCTTAAAATCATTTCTTATGAAGCTTACTAAATTTTGGTCAAGTTGAAAATTTTTAAACCAAATAAAGTTACATAAAAATGTAAAACTTTATAAATTAAATTATATCTTCTAATTAATAACTAAAATTCTAATTTTGATAAATTAGATGTTTTTTTAAATTATTCATAACTGAAATTTTCATGAGAGGTTAGAGGTATGAACACATTTTTGAGGAGTTATCTTGAACTCATACATATGCAAAAATAACAAGCTAAAAGGTTCCCTATATTTGCCTAAATTAAATCTTTATTGACTAAAAAAAAAAAAGGAAATAACCAAATTATTTCATAATACTAGAAGTTACCTCAATTTTTCCTATTAAAAAATCTTACAATCAACTTTCTGGTAGATTTTAGTCAATTAAGCCAAAAATCACAAGCATCTGAAGCCACCACAATTTCTACTTTTGGATCGTAGTGCATTGATAAGTCTGACATTAGAATTTTTTATTTCTTCGAAAACCTTCTAACACTTATCAGTCAAGTTTCATTTTAAGCCTTTTTTTTATAATTAAATTGTTAGTGGAGCTCTCAAATTCTGCATATTAGGTACCTAAACTTGATAATAGTTTGCTAGTTCCAGAAAAGCCTGTAACTTAGTAACATTGGTGGGGTATATTCTTAATTGCACTTGCCCTTGACAGATCAGGTTGACGACCATTTTTGTCAATGATTTGTCTTAGGTACTTAATTTTAGACAAAAACAATTCACACTTTTCCTCACTTCTAAACCCTTACTTTCATATTTTTTTTCAAAACTGTTTTCATATGCTCAATATGTTGTTCCTTAAATACACTTTTAATATATCAACCAGATAAGCAACTGCAAAATTGCAATCTGCAAGCATGGTATCCATAGCTTGTTGAAATATATCTGAAGCTACTTTCATATCAAAAGGAAGTTGGTTGAACTTATAAAATCTCTTGTGCATATTTATAGTTGTTAACTTTGAACATTGTGTTGCAACCTGTATTTGTAAATATACTTCAAAAGATCCAGCTTTTAAAAAAATTTCCCACTGTTTAACTTTGTATAACTTTCCTCAGTAATGGGTAGTTATGGAGTTCTAAACACTTGTTTAACACTATAAAAATCAGCTCAGACATGAATTTTGTTATTTTTCTTTTTATATACAGTGCTGGTGCTGCCCATTTTGAATGGTAAATCTTTTCAAGTCAGTCTAATTCTTTGTTGACTTGGTCCAATACTGTGAATGGTACACTCCATTCCAGTTTATATACTGGCATTGAATCTCTTTTTACTTGAAATTTAGCTTTGTAAATTGAAACACTGACCCAACTCATTTGACAAGAACATTCAGAAAACATTTTTTTCAATTCTCCCTTTAAATTCACAATATTTAAAAAACTGGTCACTTGTCCACATACATTTTTGCAAGAAACATTTATAGGTAAATACCATGGTTAAAATAATTCCATGCAGTCAGTACTGATTAAGTTTCTAGTATTTTTGAACACATAAGTCGTAGCTTTTACACACTTATTACAGAAGGAGACGTTCCAAGTGATTTTGCCTATAAAAAAATAATTTCTCACCTGAAACACTGCTGGCAAGTTTGGAAATCCTTTTCAATATAAGTTTTTTTTATTTCTTTCCATGTGGCTTTATTAATTATTGTGATATCACTACCAGTGTCTAGCAGCATTTTCATAGCCACATTATTTATTTTCACATTAACAAATTTTGTTATTTTCTCTATTGCAATGCTGTGTACAAAATTTTTTAGTGAGAACTTTTCTTTGGCTTAATTTTACAGTGTGAATTTTTATGTCCTACTTTTGCACACTTGTAGCATTTCAAATACTTAAATGAACAGTCATCTCCAAGATGTAAACTTCCACATCTGAAACATGGATTAATTGTTTTTTTTATACTTTTCTTTTGCTTGTATGTATGCACATTGTTTTTCCTGAATTTCTTTGAATCATATCTAACCCATATTTCTACATCTTTTTTTTCATCATTAATCCTTGAATAAAAATTAATCCTTTAAACGTATCCATAGTCAGTTCATTTAATCTAATTCTTTCACACTTCTTATTAACAATTCCAGAATATATAACAAAATCTTTGTCTTTTTTTTTGTCATATTCATACATTTCCAAGAGTATTGAATAAAGAGCTTATGTTGCTAAATATTTTTGTCAGAATATTTAGTGTTTCTGCAAAACAAATTTCTCATTTTTTTTTTTTTTTTGTAGTACAAAATTAGAGTATTTTTCATGATCTACCAGTGCTAACTTTCTCAACATAAGTCATTTTTGTTTTTTCATTTTCCCCAGTCACTGTAATCTTCTCTGAAAATTTGTATCAAAAGTAAGCAGAAAAGTTAATTCCATCTTTGTACAATCACTGGATTGTATGTAAATTCAGATATGGCTTTGCCATGGCATCAGGAGAAAAAGAACTTGGAGAATTTTCTGTTTTCTTTCATAGTATTTAAAACAACTTTTTCTGTTGCTTCTGGAGTTCCAGCAACTACTGATGTTGTTGCTATTGCTGAATTTCTACTACAGAAGCCAATATTTCCTCCAGATTTGAAGAATTTTTTTTTTTTTTTTTTTTACGCACACCAAAGAGAAAAAAGTTAAACCAATGTGGATGCAGTTCAAGCACTTATCAGCACTGGTATCCTGTGTGCTGAAGCAACAAGTATATATTTTTCCTACTTGTTATACTCAATAGCAGTTTTGATATTCTTGTAACTCCTGTTATAACTTGTATGAGGTTCAAATTCTTGTTACTCCTATTATAACTCATGAGTTTCGATTTCTTGTTGCCACTGTTATAACTCACTTTTTAGCAGTCATACTTAGGCTACTTAACATAATGTCTGTTAGAAAAAATATCAGACTGACTCCAACTGACATTTGTTTTAAACTCACATGAAGTTCTTTATTTAATCTAGACTGGTTTATCTGTGTCATTGAGATGTATTATTTACTCGACAAAAATTTTATACTTTATAGACAGAGAATTGGCTTTTTGTCTCATTACATCTTATTTTGAGGTATACTGAATCTTCTCCTTTTCATTTTTGTTAGCTGATTCTTTCTAGCACAGGAAACACCTTGTCTTAAAATCATTTCTTATGAAGCTTACTAAATTTTGGTCAAGTTGAAAATTTTTAAACCAAATAAAGTTACATAAAAATGTAAAACTTTATAAATTAAATTATATCTTCTAATTAATAACTAAAATTCTAATTTTGATAAATTAGATGTTTTTTTAAATTATTCATAACTGAAATTTTCATGAGAGGTTAGAGGTATGAACACATTTTTGAGGAGTTATCTTCTGAATATATAAGCTACCATTTCTTTTAAAAGATATTTTATTCCTTGAATATGTTTTCAGGTATTTTTTTTTTTTTTTTTTTTTTTTTACAGTTTATAGAATTTTGAGGATTTACTGGGCAAAACCTGATTAATAATAAGAGCCAAGAAAGAGGCCAGTTTAGAAAAAATTACTTTTTTTTTCTAGTTATTATATTACTATTGTAATGATTAAGATGGCTCTGGGGGAAAAATCAAAGTAAAAAAAAAAAAAAGAATAAAATTTCTAATGGTCAAAAAGTTTGTAAAACAAAAAAAAAAACAACATCAAGAGAAGTGGTAAAAAAGTTTGAAAAATATAGATGTAGAGTTGAGGAATTTTTAAAAAGAAAAAAATGGTAGTTAGGTGGAATGCAAAATTTTAACTGAATTTAACAATTTCTAATACTGTTTTATCAAAATAGATCACTCACTATGATGGAAGCTGTTCAATAATGTTGCCATAACAAAGTTCAGTTGAGAGATTTGAAAAAGCCACAAGCAAAATTGTTTAAACTGATAATAATACAATTTACATGATTTGTGAGAAACAAAATGAACACATGCAGCTTCTCAAAGATCACTTAACATCACATTATTGCAACTTTCTATTACCATTGAAGCCCAATATGAGCATCCTTAAAGCATACTGCAATCTGACATACCATGCAAAGAGAAATTCAAGCCTTTTCAAAATATTAAGTGTGCAAATATTCCCAGTATTCTCATTTTTTAATATGAGAGAAACAAACAGTTGAGAACAGACTAAAACATTCTGGAAACTTTTGCATGTACCTAATCCTACTTGATTGGTCTTCAGTTCTTATAAATTTACAACAAAGATAATAGAAATTAATAATTCTTTGAATAGTCTAACAAGGATTTAGATTAAGATAAATTCATTATTTAAGTGTTCCTGGTTATTTTTTGTAGAAAATCAGATTTACAGAAACATTTACTATTGTTCAAGTGTTGATCTTGAATCTTCATCTTAAGAAGTTAAGAACTGAATAAGGAATAAAAGGATAAAGAAAAAAGTTACTGTTCAAAATCAATGAATAAGCACCAAGAAAAGGTTATTAGATTTTATAGAGCAGCTTTTATTTTAGTCTTTTAACTCCTTTCAAAATAACCGGAGTAAATTCTGGTGAAAAGCTTTCTATACAAATTTGAATTTCTTAAATGTGAATCCCAAATTCATTTCTTATTTTTTTTCTATATCTATAAAAGTTTTACTTTTTTCTCAGATAAACATAAAAATTATTTTCTAATGGTCAATTAAATAACAGAACACTTACAAAGTATGAAATACATATATCTTTCTCTCATCATAAAAGCTTAAAGTCTGTATTCATTTCATTGCAATATTTTTCTTATAAACATTGACACAAATGGTGCTAAATGTAATCTAAACAAGTACTGAATATAAAATTAAAAATTTAAATATAATAAATATTATCACAAGTTTTGATAATGAAATTTGATTCAATATCCAATTTTCATGTATCTTAATAAAATTTCAAAATAATCTATAAAATTTTCAATCAGTTATTATAAAAAGATATTTAAAAGTTTAATTTTTTCAAAAGATAATTAACTTCAAAAAATATAACCATTCCTTATTAATCAGATGCAAATAATCATTGTAAATAAGTATATAAAATAATAAAGTGATACCTGAAATTAGCATAAAAAAAGTATAAGAAAAACTCTAAAAAACATTTTCATCAAATCAAATTTTAAAATTTAAAAAAAAATAAATAATAAAGAGCTCTAATATTTAAGCTATTCAAATGTATTTTCATATGCAATAATAGTTTCCAATTTAAATCTAATCTTTAGTTTGATAATCACAATATTGATTTTACTTACCTGCAGATGTAATATAGCTTTTTAATAAAAATACAAAAAAAAATCTATTTTAGTTAGTTTTTAGTTGTGTGTGTGTGTGTGTATATATATATATATATATATATATATATATGGTGTAACAAAGTTGTGGAACTTGTAGGTTTTTTTTTTTAACTGCTATTCATGCATTTACTTTTATAAAGAGTGATCGATACAACAGAGTGTTATATTGTACTAGTTGTCACAATAGTTTATAAATTCATAGTATCACTACACAAAAAAACTACACAAAGTCAAATCACCCCCCAAGTATAATCAAACATATACCCTCCTCCATAGAATATAGAATTAGTAAAAACTTTTCCAGTAAAGAAATATTTAACAAACACAAGTCTTTACAATAAGTCCAAAAAAAAGTGGCTACAAAAACCAAGACATTCAGTATATAACAAACTATAGCCATAACAGGAAAAATAGAAATAGAAAAATCATTTGGTACACACCTCCTTTCAACCAAATGATAAACATCAAGTTAGGACAGAAGTTCCTCAATTTAATTAAAAAACACTTTCCCACCAATAACCCTCTTAGTAAAATTTTCAACAAAAATACACTTAAACTAAGTTATAGTTGCACAAACAACCTATAACAAACCATAACAAATATATCCTAAATCAACACGTAGATCAAAACAAAATTAACTACCAAAATAATAAGAAGACAACAATAAAAACCTATGTAATTGTAGAAACCCCAACAACTGCCCACTACAGAATAAATGTAAAATAAACTCAATAATCTATCAATGAAACATAACTTCAATTGAAAATCCCACTATAAATAAAGTGTATATCGGATCTACTAAGAACACTTTTAAGCAGCGCTGGTACATGCACTTAACTTCATTCAAAAACAACTTATACCGAAACCAAACATCCCTTTCTGCATACTTTTGGAAACTAAAGGACTCAAAACAGAAACCCAAAGTAAAATGGAAAATCCTAGAAAAAAACTAGAACTTGCAACTCGCTTAAAGACATCTGCCCTTTATGTTCAAGTGAAAAGCTACACATTCTAAAGTACCCCAACAGTAGCGAACTATTAAACCGTAGAGACGAATTAGCAGTATTATGCAAACATCGCAAATATTTCTCATTAAAATAACCAAAAAATTACCTCATCCACGTGACCCCCCCACCAAAATGCAATAAATACACATAATCAACCCTCTAAATAAATAGAACAGAAATAAAAAATAAATCACACACCACACCAACAGCAATTCCACCAACCTGTAAATAGTAGTAAAATAAAAACTATTGGCACGCATAAAAAAAACAAAAAAACAAAACATATCCCAATATAAAATACCTAAACTAAACGAAAAAGTGACCTGCCCAAAACTAAGCTACCCCACACCCTTCTCCTAACCCAAAGCAGCACCTCTAGAACCATGAACGGACAACTAGACCATTCTAAACTCCCACCCCATATTTATTTACATTGTTCTCATTAACAGCAATGCCACTTCCACTTCATTTGGACAGTAGAAAAATAAACAAAAAAAATGTCAACCCTTCCTTAAAAAAAACAAAACAAACCCTAATATAAGAACTACCCAGACAAAATAAATAAGGAACCTGTCTTAAACTAAGCTATCTCTAAGACTACAATACGGCTGACAGAATCAGAATAAGCTCCCAACCCTACTTTCACTTAACATCATATCACCAAAATAAACCGTTTTCACCATTTAATTTTCATTTCAACTTTTTCACCCGATGAGAAGCGTGCATAGCAGCTTCGAAACACGAAAATTTTTGTGTAGTGATACTATGAATTTATAAACCATTGTAACAACTAGTACAATATATATATAGTATGGACAAATGAATCAACAGTCTACATCTATAAATGCTCTATCTCAGATATTGAGCACTCTTCCTCTATAAATATAGAAAATTATATATATTTCATTGAATGCAACAGACAAGGAAATTTTTAAAGTTTTTCGTTTATGACAAGGAATATATAGAAATTGCTGTCCATAGCGATTATTGTCCCAAGCATCTTTGGCTAATCCTTTACACATTTTCCATTTTACTATATTTTTGTGTTTGTATTCTATGGTTTGTTCTATAGTAGTAGTATGTATGTAGTCCAAAATGGAATTACTCCTATACAAAAGATTATAGAATAAATACATAAATATATCCTGGGTGCGATGAGTAAATTGTTGCTATTTTATATTTTTAATTTTGCACATACAGTTTTTGATTTTGTCAACTGCACAGTATAGTAGGGTCAGTTGGGTACCGTCAGAAAAAAATGGACCATGATGCAATTCACTCTGCCAGAGATTTGGAAATGGCATGTTGCACTGTTTGGCATTTGAGCTGGAGTATCCAATATAAACATTTCAAAGCATTTGGGCATCAATCTGAGGACAGGGCAGAAGATTTGGGAAGAGTTGGATGAATCTAATGGTGATTACAAAAGTGTTTGGAGTAATTCCCAAAGGGCTTCAGACTCAACATGGTGTCCTACATCAAGTATCTTGAGGAGGTAGTGTTGACTTGGGTCAAGAAGGTAGCTGCTGGAAGACCCTGTGCCTGACAACAAGACTTTGCACCATACCACACAAGCAGGAGAAACCAGTCATAGCTGTCAGACAATTTCTGTGGCCACATCACTCCTTACATTTGGCTACCTAACTCCAGAGAACACAACACTCTTGATTATGTGTGGGGTATAGTTGAGTGAGAGACCAACAAAACTCCTTGTAATACCAAAGATGAACTGAAGGCAAAGATTATGTCAGCAGTCACTATATTAAACAAAGAGACAGTCCAGGAGATGCAAGAGATTCTGAAGTTGTCTGGAGACTGTGGTTAAAGCAAAAAGCAATTGTACTGAATAAATTTACTCTCTAGTATTTCAAGATATTTTTGTGCAATTTTGATAAATATATCTGTTAAAATGATATGTCAGTGGATTCAAAAAAGAGTTGGATGATATATTCAGTCAACATCATGGTATTTGGAGCAATCACTAGTGATGGTGACATTATGCCTCCATTCGTCTTTCCACAGAACCTTAGACTCAACACTGAGACCTACATTAAGTGCATTGAGGAAGTAGTGGTGGCATGGATCAAGAAGGTAATGATGACTTTGGACTTTGTGGTAGCACAACCATTAATGAACAATTCCATCTATACAATTTTCCTGACAGTTTTAGGTTTTAAGTACCTTTTTTTTATAATCGTGTTGCCCCAAGTAAAGCATTTTACTGCGACTGTTTTGCAGGGGGGTTACATAGGAGGAAAGTTATGAGAAAGAGTGACAGATTATAAAGAGTGTCAGAAAGTGCGTATGAGAAGGATGAGAGTGGGGTGGACGGAGAAACAAGCATGAGAAAGAGGATGCAAGTTAGTGAGATAAGAAATGACTATTGACTTTACATTTAAATTCTTGGAGAGTGTAGCTGTCAGAAAAGTAAGTAAGCAGCGAGGTTTGCTTTGTCAGTCTCAGCAGATTTTTGATCGAGACGAGAGTAAACTGTAGTGTCGTCAGCATATATGCCTACTTGGGATCTTATTACATTGTGGAGATCATTAATATAGATAAGGAAAAGCGTAGGACCTAGAATAGAGCCTTGAGGGACACCTGCATTTGTGTGATAGTATTGGGAAGCTTGTCCGTTCAATACTACCTTCATTGTGCGATTGTAAGGAATGACTGGATTAGGTCAAATAATTGTCCAGTTATACCATAGCTTCGCAACTTGCATAGAAGGCCAGCATGCCAGACTATGTTAAAGGCTTTGGAAATGTCTAGGGCAACAGTTCGGGCTTCGCTGTTCTTGTCAAGGGCCTGGTATATATATATATATATATATATATATATATATATATATATATATACACACACACTTTCCAAAAGGTGTTACATACTGGGATTACTTCCTCAGGATGATAAAATCAATAAGTTACCTACCCGCAAATTGACCATGGTGAAGTTCAAATCTGAGTCTTATGGTCATAAAATAAATGACCTAACTACTCAGCACCTCCCACCTACCCATTTTAAATAATTCAGCTACTAAGGAGCAAAAGATAGATATAAATAAGAGTGTTTTATGACTACTGATAGACCCTGATTACTATCTCTTTTGATATTGATAAATAGGTGTTTCTTATGACCAGCGATGACTATCAGTTACATGTGTGCTGAAACACACATTCATCAGACTGTTTATATTGTTTGGCACTTTGCTGTTTATATATACCCATGGAGGTGAATCAAAAACAGTTTGCATACACACATTGTGTATATTAACAAAACTCACAGAGGTGGTTACAGAGATTCCTAATAAGATGGTAATTTCAAACATTTTCTCATAAAAAAGTAACTGAAACACAAATACTTTTTAATGTCAATTAAAATAGTACTCATTAGGTCAGAGAAATCATAGTAGAAGCTAATTATATATGTGTAACATAAACAGAGAGAGAAAAAAACAGTATGAACATAGAAAACAACACTACATTGTGATTGGCAATTTCATGTCTTAAATGATCACTAAACTAAATATTTGATGATGACTGATGAACACATTCTTTAATGATTGCTTTTAGGTGTGAAACTGAGTTATCATGTAGTTTTGATTTCTATATCTACAAATATTCTATCACTAATATTGAACACTCTTCCCTTTAAATATAAATGCATGTATATGGAGACACACATACAAGCATAAATATATTACTTAAAATTTACAATATTATAAAATAGTGCACAATATTGGCAATAGAGTATTTATAGACAGTGTGAACATAGGTATCAACACTATATTGTAACTCAGTTTCATATGGAAAACAATGAAAACAGCACCAGCATACAATAACACACCAAAATAACATAACCATTACCCAAAGAAAAGATAGCAGACATCTTAAAAAACAGGATATGAATTCAATCCAAGATAATCTTCAATCTTTCTTAGCATACATATAACATTTGCGGTAGAGTCTTATCCATAGCAGGATTTGCTGTCTTTAAAGATCTCTTGTCAGTAAGCAAACTTAAGCAGACTACATTGACAGTCACCAACAAAGATCTAAAAAGTTACAGGAGAGTGCGTAAGGAACAAATAAACACAAAAGCTACTCAAGTCTTTTCTCTACTATATATACAGGAAAGCCTTTTGAGTCACTTGTGTGCTCATGGATACTCAAACCAAAATTGAAGAGAAAGCCTTCTACCAAATAGTGGCAATCACTATTATACATGCATGTAAGTTAAATGATATAACTATCATTTTATATATTCAGTTAAAAATACATTGCAAATGCAAACATCTAAATTTTGTCATTTAATAATGACTCAGCTGAAAAGAAAAATGCACATGTCTGCAATCATATACAATAATGAAAATATTAGAAGATAGTTTGTTTATCACGTGTAGGGTACTCTATGAGGATTGACTTCATAACTTTGTAGTGATGATCTGTGAGGACATGCAATTATATTCTATGATTAGATTCATTTGCATAGTTATATAGTAAAAATGAAAGTTTGGTAAAAACTGAAAAAATAAGTAACAATATGATTTTATATAGAGTTTAACAGGAAAACTTTAAAAAATAATAAAATAAAAAAGGAAGTTACTTATGTCAATTGAAAAACCGTTTTTAATAATCTATCTTTACTGAACTGATCGTGATCTAATCATAGAGAATGTTATGTAATATATGTAGTCATGATATAAAAGACAATTTAAATATAAGTATGTACTTACTGGGGTCTGATTTGGAAAAGACATCAGCATCAATTAATTTCCTGAAAAAAGTCAGAAATGAGAAAATACTACTTCAAAATTTATACTTTTATAAAGCTGCATTAATTTAAAAAGCATAAAATCACATATTCCACAATTATTATGAAAGCCTTACACCAACATTTACATTATTCGGACTATTGTCCTCATCTTTGTTGTCATTTGTACAATGCTTCAGTGGTTGTATGCACTGGCTTTCTTCAGGTGCTAGGTATTTCGAACCGAACCCTTAATTACAATCACTGGGATATATCATTCTCATTCCTTGCATGAAGATTCTTTTGACAGTCATGAGTTATCTCCCTCTAACTGGACTCTCTAAGTTACTTGTTTACCACTGCTGTAGCCTGGTATTGAATTCATAACTCTGAGTCAAGTCACTGGAACTAACCAACATCTATATCCACTGGGCCATGAGTCTGGTTAGAGGGAGATAACTCATGACTATTAAAAGAGGTTTCACACAAGAAATGAGAATGATATACCCTAGTGATTGTAATAAAGGATTCGATTCGAAATACCTAGCACCTAAGAAGGCTAGAGCATACAATGGCTGAAACATCATACAAATGGCAAAAAAGATGAGGACAATAGTCTGAATAATGTAAATCGTGTAAATACCTCATCTCAGAAATATAAACAGACACACCAATATATTTAACAAAAATCTGAAACATGATTTTGTATGTTCACATTGATGCCAGATTATGCACATCCATTAATATTTAAGCTGGTTCAAATGTTAATATTTATTTCCAATTATTCAAATTCTTTTATCTGCAGAATTTCCAGATACAAAAATAAAGAGAACCAATAGATTTTATGGAACATGTTTGGAGATGAAGGTGATGACTACTCCAGTTGTCAACTGTTAAAAGTTAATAACTTATTTAAAACTTTTTAAATGCCTCAAATTGGATATAAAAGTTTTACCATTAGGACATTTAATGTTAGGAGATTGTGAAAAAAGAAAAGTAGAAAATTTTGGCTTTGGACATTGATAGTTATAACATTGATGTAGGCTGTTCTCAAGAAACAAAAAAAAAGGAGGGCTTGATATTGCAGTTAATAGCTTTGTAAAGAGACCATAAATATTATAGAAATGGTTCTGTCATAAATACTAAAATGGAACAAACAATCATAGTAAATATTGGTATTTCTCAATCTTTTTTTTACTTCAGGGCACACTTTTAGTATAACTAAAACTCTGGGGCAGACTTTAAATTTTAATAAGGAAAAATTAGTCATGAAATCTGAAATTTTGGTTTAGCATTTCCAAAAAAAAATTAGTGGCATACTTTTAATTTAAAAGGGATTTATGAAGAATTTTATATATATATATATATATATATATATATATATATTTTAATTCAGATACTTCAATCCAAGGGAAAAAAGCAGGAAGGTAAATTCCAAAAAACCCGATCCTAATTAATATTAAAAGTTTATTTTAATATTAAAAAATGATACAGGAAGAGAGCTCCATGTAATAAAATATTACAGAGCAAATATATATTAAAAAAGGATTAATTCAAAGATGTTGAATGGCCATAGGTACTCGTTTTCAAACCCTAAACAGAGATTCCAGACGGCACTATCACGTAGGTTCTGGGAAATGAAGGAGGAAGGGCAGGACCCTATAATCAGCTGGAAATTAATAGGCTCAGCTTGTACTCCTAAAAGTTTTCGTGATAGGTGTCGTCTGTGTTTATTGGAGAAGATTCTGATTTTGAAGTATCCTCATCAGGACTTACTTTTGAACTTTAGAAGGGAATTTCTAAACAAGTGCCGCCATAGGGCGGATTTTAAAATTTAACTTCTAATTTTTAAATTCTAAATTTTTCTATAATTTTTTTAATATTTTAAAAAAATTTTTTAATTTTAATTTTTTTTTTTTTTTTATGTATATGTGTATGTTTGTGTGTGGATGTGCATATTTGTATATATATATGTATATATATGTATTTATGTATGTGGGCTATATGTAATTTTGAAAAAAATTTTTTTAGCTATTTAAATGCTCCTTTTCATAATATTCATTAATATGTATGTGTGTGAGTGCATATGGAATATATATATATATATATATATATATGTGCGTGTGTGTGTATATGTGTACATGTATGTGTACACATGTATATTATGTGTATATGAATTTTTTGTATATATGTGTGTATGCGCATGTATATGTATATAAGTGTGTAATAAATTGAATGTATGTGTGTGTATGTGTATGTATATATGTATTCTTATTCGTTAAATTGTGTGTGTATATATATGTATGTATGTGTGTGTGTACTTCTATAGGTATGTATATATAATAATTGTAATTCAATTTTTTTTTTTTTTTTTATTTTTTTTACCTAGTGTTGTCTTTATTTAGTTTAATTTCAAATGACCTAATTTTTTAAAAATAATTTTATTTTAAATCCTATATCTTTTTATTCCCTTTTATTAATAATTATGCCTTTTTAAGTAAAGGCCTTTTTCTAATACTTCAACGTTTTGGGGAAATTAGGTTTTTGAATTTGTCCAGCGTCTGTAATATTTAAAAAAATTTTTTCTTTAGTTTCTTTCTTTTTCCCTCCCTTCCTTCTTTTATCTCTCTTACCACCTTTTTTCCGTGTTGCTTTAACTGACGTCGATTTAACACGGCTGTCTGTTAATTTTTAGTTACATTCTCCCCTTTTTTTTGCGAACCCAGACGATGTCAATTTTTTTCTTTTCTTATTTATTTGATTTTATTTTATCTTTTTCTTTTTCCTTTTCTTTTTCTTTCCCTTTATTTTTATTTTATTTTATTATTTATTTTTTAATTTCTTTGCAATCTAGTTAAAAAGGAAAAGTAGACTAATTTTTCTCCAGTTTCTGAAAGGTTTTTTTCTGTTGCTGAGGTGATGTGTCGTTCCCCGTGGGGATCTTCATATCGAAATGGCCATTCAACATCTTTGAATTAATCCTTTTTTAATATATATATATATATATATATATATATATATATATATATATATATGAGAGAGAGAGAGAGAAGCCAATAATGATTGATTTAAAGCCCTTGAGGGAGGCATAAAGGAAAGAAGGATTTGGATTCTCTTAACTTTATAAAAAGTAAAATTGTTAAATATAAAAATAAATTTATAAATTAATCTTCTGTTAACATGGGACATGCCTGGTTAACTTTTAGGGTGCATTAGTGTAGCCAGGAGTATTAGTTGAGAATCACTGGTATACACATTGAACAAAAGAACTATTAACAAAATTCCATCAACTCATCAAATTTTTGAAGAGCTTAAATGAACTATGGTACTTTCATGAATTAACACAGAACAAGGAAACTTGGGGAAGAATGATAAGATATTCACAAAGTTGAAGATGAGAATTCACCTGAGAGTCAAAACAGCTCAAGCATGTGATTTACCAACATAAAGAAATTTTGACTTAAAACAGCCAATTATAGTCATTAAATAAGAATAAAAATGAAAAGTTAATATAAAATGCTGCTTGTATACTGTGAAAAAAATCTTGAACTTGAGAAAATCTCGAGAGTTATTTTTGTTGGTAAATAGGCACAAAAGAAAAAAAAAAAAAAGTACAATCAATATGGCCACCATTTTTTTAACAGAATTAAACTCATGATAATGATATCTGAAACACCTTGTAGTATCATCAAACCAATTCAAAATTGAAAGATTTTGTTTTTATAATCAATTTTTTAAAGATTAAAAAAATAAAAAAATTCACCCTTAGCATTTTAGATAGGAATCCAACTATAAACAAAATTTTGAGAATTGTGTCATGTATTTTGCCTATGTACATTTCCTTTTGTAATTAAATTATTGGTGGTTTTCTCTGACCTAATAACAGAAATAGAAAAATTAAGAAATATAATTAAACAAGTAATTGAGACTTTCAGTATTTCTGTGACAATTATATGGAATATGAGATTTTAAAATCTGATTTTTTTTTATAATTGTAGACAACATATAAAACTACCAAAACTATTATTTTCTTTTTTGACTGAATTTTGGGATGAGAAGGAGTCATTATTTGCATGCAGACTACTCTCCTCATCTTTGTTGGTGTCACAATATTTCGACCATTGTGCCCTCTGATCTTCATCAGATATTTCTTACCCAGATCGAACAAATGTCTGATAAAAACTGGAGAGCACAAGGGCTAAAACATTATGTTAATAACAAAACTGAAAACAATAGCCTGTATGCAAATAATGTAAGTATAATTTTCTTTTCAGTTAGAAATATTTGAATAATTCTAATATTCTGCATTATATTTATAAAGATAACTCATTTATGTTAGAGAACAAATTCTAAAATATTAATTTCACATTTTACTTATTGATGAAATATTCATAATGTACAAGTGTATGTTGTAAATTACTTTAATTCCATTTAAAAAATAAATAATAATACTAACTACTTAATTTATCAACTTCCAACATGGAATTATGAACAGAAATGTCAAAACTATAATTTCATAACAACCTTTAATAACAAATAATTAGGTGAGGAGAAACTTCCATATCAATATTTAAGCTTATTACTTATTTTTTTCTTAGTCTTTTTTAATCACATAATTTATCCCTTCCAGTAAATGATAGAAGGCATTCATTTTTATTAAAAATTTTCAGCCTCCATTTTGTTTGAAAAGCTAAAGAAATTCAAGATGATGACGCAATAAACTGACGTAAGTGTGTTTTCATTTTCTATCAGTTCATTTGTCATTATTGCTTTTGTTGCTGTTCAGCGGAATCTCCTCAAGAGAGATATTGATCTGGTTTCTAAATAGAAACAGGAATTGGCAGTAGTGGTATTCCCCAACATGTAACAACTGAATAAATAAGTAAGAGTATTGCCAACCAGTTCACAAATAGTGTTTTGTCATGAATGCATAAGTGTAGTAGTAGCAGTCAAACACAGAGCTTATTTCATTCAACAATAAGAATTGATTTTCCATTATCTAAAAGCTTGGGGAATGGAAAGTAAAACAAAAGCTATATCAATGAATATTATTAACAGAAATTAGATGTTTATAATGTTAGCAATTGCATTTAGGAATATTAATTTTGAGAAATTTGGAAATTCTGGCTATGCTGTTTTCCATCCAGTTTAAGAAAATAATGAATTCTCTTAATATTCATTATAAATTGAAATAAGCCTGATAGGGCTTCTTCAATATAATAAAAGATAAATTTCAAACTTAGATTAAATTAAATAAAGAATCAAAAAGCTAAATTTTCCTTCATGAGTGTAGATGTTAATTTCAATCTTATAGGAATGCCAGAAAAACACTTTCCCTCCCCCTTTTATAGGCACATAAATGCTTTTTTCTTATTTGTCTATATTTCTGAGATGAGGTAGTATTTACACTATTTACATTATTCAGACTATTGTCCAATCTTTTTCCATGGCCAATTAAACAGGCCCGTTTGCAACTTCACATGCCAGAGTCCTGATCTACCTTGTCTTAAAATTAAGAACACTCCGTTTGCTTGTCTGAACTTGATTTTGTGTTTCAACACCAATTCTTAGTTTGTGAACCTTTTTTGCCTTATTACTGCTAATTTGCTTTGCATCTATTGTTTGCTTGCTTGATATTTTATTTTACCCTATTCTTTTTTCTTTTTATTACAACTTTGTTGTTTCTTGGATAGTTCTGTTATTTATTTTGTATTTAACCATTACAACTCACTCCACAGGATTAAACTATTTTAACAATGATAAATCAAAATATGAACAATGGGAAGTAAGTTTTGGGTTACATGCAAATCCAGTAATTACACAAAACAATGGCACCATATGATCATCCCAATGGTAAAGAGTACTGAGAAAAGAATGCAAACATGTTTACCAAATTAATCCAGTTTCTTGATGATCAAAGCTTGTCTCTTATGAGAGAAGCCTCTGACAATAATAGAAAAGCACTGAAAATTTTGAGAAAGAGCACTAGTTATCAAAAGAAAAACCCAAAATAATTTCCTCGTATACTGAATTAATGTCCCTACACAAAGCAAATGCTGAAACTATTACCGATTATATTATTAAAGCTGAAAATGGCCACTTTAATAAAAATGTCAGGAGATAATTGGTGATGGCTTGCTAAAAGCTATAGTTCTAAAAAGCCTACTACCATCCATTTTCAAGCCATTTTCAACTATTATTACTCAGAAAGACAGGCTACTAATGTTTAGTGAATTCAAAGTAGCATTTTGAAGCTTCAAAGAGGCTGAAAAGATAATTCCGCAGAATAGCAGTGAAAATACCATAATGATTATCTGAATGACAAGACCAAAATGCTGCACAATAATGTTCCTACCTGTTTTACTTGTGGTAAACTTGGGCATAAAAACCCTGATTGTCAAAGTAAATTTCAGAATTACCCAGTAAACAATTTCTCTCAAAATGCTATAATTCTAATCTACCAAACAAAAATAATTGCCATGCAAGTCACAAACCCTGGACATAAAATTACTCTATGTAGAAACAAGAAAAAAGCACATTTCATAAAAAAAGTAGAACATATTTCAGATAATGAACATTTGTGTTTTCAATTGGACTAGATACTATTTCCAACCAAAATGGTTTACTTATTGACTGTGGAGTCACCATGCATGTTACTACAAATTAATCTAAATTTCTTATTTCAATAATGATTTAAAAAAAACAAAAAAAAAAACATCATTTTTAATTATCAGATGGGAGCCAAACCAGTAATACTGCTTTAAAAAGAGGCAATGCTCAAGTAACTATAATTTACACAAAAAAGAAATATGCGGGATTGTATTTTGACAGATGCTCTATACATGCTATTCTGACCAGCACAGGTTAGAAACTAGTGTTACAGTCAAAGAACTATAAAAAAAAAGACTGGCTTTGAAATGCCGAGTTGCGAACATAATCTTACCAATATGCAGACATTTGGCACAATTTTCTATGCCTACATATAAGACAGAAAGAAATTGAACACTGAAGGTGAAAAACAAATTTTCATAGGCTACCATAAATCAAGTCTTGCATATTTAGTGTATATATATATATATATATATATATATGAAACTAAGAACCTCAAAGTGTCAGATGTGTAAAACTTTGAAAACTTTGAAAATCCTACATCTGACAATTCTTTACTTCCAGGTTGAAAAAAATGATACAATACTTCCCATCTATTTTCAAAAAGATTCTTATGCAGAGGAGAAACAATGAAGAGAAACTACACAATCAAGTCCAAGAGATAATACGAGAGATGATCCTGGAGAAATACCCAACAAACAATATCCAAACAGGTGATGAAAAATGCCTGAATATTTAAAAGATTACATTGTTAAGAATTTGGATGATGGAGTAAATCCAACAATAGATTATTATTGTTTGGAAAAGAATATACAACTTGAAGCTATTACTTCAAATGAATCTATAAAATGGTGAGATACAATGGTAAAAGAAATAACTACTCTATAAACAAACAAAAAAATTTTAGAGCATGTTCCCCCTGGTGGTAGTAATTGGGTCTTACCCATTGTTTAATGAAAGAAAAAAAAAAAAAAGATTTGAAATATTTGGAGATTTAAGGATATGTGGGGATTAGAAAATAGAGGTAAACCACAAAATATGATCAAATTCATTCACCATTCCTAACACTGAAACTGCTATTTACAATTTGTTGAGAATTAAATATTTTGCTGAAATTGACCTCAAATCTGTCTATAACCACAAACAAATTGCTGAAAAATTTAAAGAGATCACTACAATTAACTTTCCAATATACTTAATCAGATGCAAGCATATGCCTTATGGCATAAAAACAGCAAGTGTTATTTTTCAAAGAGCCATTGAAAATATACTAACTGATGATGTTAAGAATATGATCATCTATCAAGACGATATATGTATTGGTGCTACAAGTAGAGAACTAAAACAAAAAATGTATTATATTTTTAAAAATTAAAAAATGCTGGGATGATCATAAATAAGAATAAATATGTGTTAATTTGTGACATAATAACAACATGTTTCAGATACCAGATTTCCAAAGACAGAATTTCACCAGAGGCAAATTTGAAAAAGAAAATAGCAAAATTGGAATATTTTTTTTTTAGTTAGCAAAATGTAGTGACTAGATAGAGCCCTTTGCAGAGTTACAATAGAAAAACAGAACAATGAATTTAAAAGGAATCAATACCAGAAGACAGCATTTGAAAGTTTAAAGAAATCTATATTTATAAAAGGTAAGATGTTTGTGTGTGTCTCTGTCTGTGTTTGGCTGTATGTCCTTTATACAAATCCACAATTTTTATCAGATTCTCACCAAACTTCACAAAAATATTCTTTAGGCTTCCAGTTAGATCATGGGCTACTTATTTTTTCCAATTCCCCCACAACCGATATTGAAAATTGATACCCTAATATCCGATTAGGTCTGATTAAAATCAGGATTTCAGTCTTTTTATCATGGTTCTTGCTGCAGAATTTGCTCTAACTTGGTGAAATTATAGTTTTTATTCTCAAACATTAGTAGATCTTCTCAGACGACTCATTTTCCCGCAATATTCTATCAAATCTGATCAAAAATTATATTCAGCCATCAATATGGCTCATTTTCACCAATTTTACTCCCGATGAGTACAATAAGTTACTTAGGTTAGTTTATCCTTGGATGACCTATTTGACTCCGATATTGGATACCTCAATATCCTATCAAGTCTGATCAAGATCAGGTTTTCAGCCCTTTTATTTTGGTTTTTGCTTTGGGTTTTGCTCTAAGTAGGTATAATTGTAGTTCTTAGTCTCAGCCATGATACCATTTACTCAGAGGACATATTTAGTCTTCAAAACTCAGTTTGCAACAGAAAATTTATTTGACATCGATACTGGAAATCAAAATTTGACTTACATCTATTCATTTTTCTTTCAATCTACGGTTTCACTTTGACTGGAAACAACTATTGCTTTTTAGTCTTTTGTGCCAACACCTAAAGAGTCTGAGCTCCAGGACCATGGATTAGTTTTAAAGCTTTTATTACACCTGAGCAACGCTAGGCTATACTGCAAGTAACTTATAAAAAGTAAAAATTTTTTACCCTAAAAAGGAAGTGACTTTAACTATGGACACAATTGCGTGTAAATACCAATGATTTTGTCTCAAGAAGGTCATCTAATGTACCCTTCTAGCAGCTTGAGACTAAGTATTCAAATATTGAAAAAGAAGCATTAGCTATCATATAGAGCACAGATAGAGTTTGCCAATTTTTTTAAGCAGAATTTTTTTTATTTAAATCTTACCACAAACCTTAAGAGTTTATTTTAAATCCTGAGAAAGAGTTATCTAAAGTTAAATCTTCTAGAATTTTTAAGATGAGCCATAAAGGTCAAGGCCTTTGACATCAAATACAAAAATAAAAATAAAAATTCTACATGTACATGCTCTATCAAGACTAAAGTTCAATAATGAACCATTAAAAAGATCAGACAATTCAGAATATCAAATATTGTATAGAATTGAAACAGATTTATTACCCTTAGATTGTCTTGCATTCAAAAACATTACAAGATCCTGTATTAAACAAAATTTTATGTAGAATAAAAGCAAACAAATTTAGTGATTGTTCTAGGGCAGAGATATAGATCATATGCATGATAAAGGCATAGGACTATTTTTAATTTTAGATGACTCATTTGCTGGATGGCCTGAAGTGGTTAGAGTTCAAAATAGGAAGGCAGCTACAGTAAAGCAAATATTACGAGTAATATTTTCCGGAAATGAGGTGCCAAAAATGTTAGTCTCTGACAATGCAACAAAATTTTGAGTGAAAACTGTGTTCATGATTAAAACAAATTTGTTACCTTCCTTATAAAAACCAGCTACAGTTGAAGACATTTCCCCCACCAAACTGTCCAGAGACACCATAATTATCTACCATGACTATTACTGAGTTATAGAACTATTCCCCATGTTGGTAGAATGCAAAGTCTCTCTGCATTGATGGGAAGACAAATTATATTTATAAAAATCTCCTATTCAACAAATAAAAAGTGGTACAAAAAAGACTAAGAATAAAATCATGAAAAAGATCATTTTATTGCACAAAAGGAACATAATACAGCTATAATAACAACAAGTGGACAGAATTTATTGGCTCATTCTGATGAAATAAGACTTAGAATTAATGAAGAAGTTGCGACATAAGAGAAGAAGTAACCTGAAATGGAGGAAAGCATGAGTGCTTCTGATTGAGAAAGTGAGCACAGTTATAAAGAAACTAGGAGATAGTTTGCATGAATCTGACATTGAGTTAGAATATAAGAATGGAGAGAAATTTACATCTAGATCCAATAAAAATAACTAGATACACAACTCAAGAGAAACATGATCTCATACTAGAGTTCAGAAAAATCACAGATCAACAAAGGACATAAAACCTCTATTTCCAAGGGGTATAGTGACATAGGCAAAATGGACTTGCTCTGTTTTTAATAGAATCAGGCAACTACTAATAAGACAGTTGTCACTTGGCACATGGGGAGAACTTCTAACTCAGACTAGAAGACATCACAACAGGGACCTTTGCAAAATTTAAAGATGAAATCTTTTTCCTTTTCTTGTTTGTAAATAATAATACCATGTGAAAATTAATCCTTTTATAGGATCTTAAAAAAATAAAAATAAATTACAAAAGACTTACACAGAGCAGACACATGTAATGAAAATAGGTAATGATTATCAATAAGAATATGAAAAATAATCATCTACACAAGGGTATAAGGAACAAAGAAAAATTTACAACGTCCAAAACATTAATTTAAGACAGTGCTCTATATATAATATAGAGCTGTGAATATTTATTATAAATTATATTTTAGAACATGTACAAATTTTTTTTATATATCCACCACAAATTGTACATTTTGTTTCAACATTGAAATTACAATGTCTTATCAGGTGGTGTGGAAAGGAATGAAAAGCCTCTTTTCTTATATTTGGCAAGTTGTGTGTGGGATGTTGGTGGAGGTTAGTGATAAGAGAATAAGTCTTGAAAATTGTCTGTTAGAATTTTGAAAGTGCGGTGGGTAGGGAATATAGCCGATTAATGAAAGTGCCCGGAATTTTGTAGACAGATTTAACATTAACAGATTGTGTATAGGTTTATGGGTAGGCTTTATTTTTTGGGGTTTATTAGAGGGAGATAAAAAGGAAATGTAAAAGGTGGGGAAGGATGGGATTGGACCTATCTTTAATGTTTATTTGTACAACTATAGAATATTTTAGTATTTAAACACAGTTTTTATAATTAATCTAATTTTGTATATTTAACCTTAATTTTGAATTTAGGAAATCACTTTTCTATAAAACTTTAAATTAGATCACAGTTTGTGGTGTGTAATAAGTAGAATTTGATGTAAGAGTGTTGTTAATACTATAAAGGTTTATCATCTCTAAAGGGTCCTAGCTTTTGCTTTTGTAGTATTTTTTAGCATGATTGTAAGGTTAGTTCTTTAATATGTTTGCAGTTTACTGTGGTTTCATGCCTCTGGTTTAAAAGTTTGTTGCTTTTAATATATATATATATATATATATATATAAATGTCTATTTGGGCAGCAATCTTTCATTTAAACATGTTTTGTTAAAAATGACCAACAAGGAAGATTTTATTAATTTTTGATTCTTACATGTTTCCTTTTTTTGCTGGCGATAAGGAATGTAAAAATGTTTCATAATTTTCAACTTTCCAAGTGCTTTCAGCCTCTTCACAGGCCATTTTCAAGGATATTTTTTGATGTTATGTTCTCATGTTTGACTGCAAATGTAATTTTTCATTTTAGTGTTTTTTGAAAAGGAGAGTTCTTTAAGGCTGTCATGAGATGCGAGTGGCGAGCATCGTGTGAACATCTGTCTATTTTTTTAAAACACTTTCAAAACTCCATTTCCAATGTTAAATAGTGTAAGGCTGATGGTAGGGGAAAATTGTTTGATAAATAGTGCCTCTCTTATAGCAAGGTGCCTTTGATATTGTGATTTAAATCATATTTTTCAACCAAAATTATTTTTTAAAGTTGTGAGTTAATAAATGTTTTTTTATTGCACTATTATTACTAGATAATGAAGTAGTAGTATGGCCAATATAGATAATTGATTTATGACAAGAAGCACAATCTTGTACAGGGCATTGAAATTCATACACTATATTAGTCATCGCTACTTTAGATTTGATAGGGTTATTATTATTATTAGAAATAACAAGGTTTGTTGTTTTCGATTTTCTATATTATAAAATTTACATATTTTTGAGGAATTATGGCAGAAATATGGTATTTGATAATTTTTCATATAGAAAATTCGTCCTATTTATAATTAATGTGCATTTAGCTGCAATAAAATATGTTGCTATTTTTTGTGTGCTATTTTTAATGTTAGTGTTATGTATTTTTTGTAAGAATAATTTTATTTGTTTATCAATGATGTACTTGGGAAAATTATTGTTAACTAGTGTTTGTTTTATGTGTTTTAGTTTGCTCAAAAATCTTCTTTGGGAAGAAGAATTTTGATGCACTCTATTTAAGAAGTTCGTTATTACTGCTATTTTATATCTTTCTGGGCATTGACTATTATAATTAAGAAGACAAGAGTTCTTACTGGTAGGTTTTTTTATACAGATAAGTGATAAATTTGTTAGTCTTTAGCTCTATATTAATGTCAAGAAACAGGATTTTGTTATTGTCCATGAGTGCATAAGTGAATTTCAGCAAGGACTTATTTTCAAAATTTAATTTTAGATTTGTGATTTCATCTATACTTTTTATTAAAACAAAAATGTTGTCAACATACCTTATGTAAATCTCCGGTTTGTCGATTGTTCTAAACACTTTGTTTTCGATACGTGATATGTAAAAATTTGAGAAATTGGGATTTAGTGGGTTTCCTATACTGACACCATTAGTTTGTATATAGATGTTACCATTATGGTCCGAAAATGGAGTTTGTTTGGTGTACACGGTAACTAATTTCCAAAGTATTGCAGGTTAGATTTTTGGAGGAGAGATAGATGGGTGTTTGTAAATGCAGTCGCTAATTATATTCAATGTTTCATCAAATGGGATGATTAGTAAAAGATTGTCAACATCTAGCACAGCTAGGATGTTGCCTTTAGGATTGGTAGCTTTTAATATATATAGAAATTCATTAGTTGAAGCAATGTTGTAATTGTTAGGTATGTATGAAGAAATTACATTATTTAAGATTTTAGATAGTTGGTATACCAGTGTAGGTAATTGTGATATGATGGATGTGAGAGGAAAACCTAGTTTATGGGTTTTTACATTACCATAAAGATACCCCAGTTGGTAATCACCGACAATTTTCTTCATTTTTAACCTACTAATGTCCGCATCGTTCACCGTGATTAATTTATTTACATACTTTTTTAATGAATTTGTGGAAATTTTTCTTAATTTAGTGAATTTTGTTGTGTCATCTAGGATAGATTATCATTTTTGGTTGTAATCTTGTCAGTTGAGAACTATGTAGTTGTTGGTTTTGTCAGCATGTCTAATGATGATGTTGGCATTGTTTCAAATCTTTTGCAGCTAATTTTAGTTTTTTTATTAGCATATTATTGTGTTTGATGAGTGGAGAATGGTTTTTTAATCTTGAACACATCACGTGACAGCTTTAAAGAACTCACCTTTTCAAAAAAAAAAAAAAAAAAACAAACAAAAAAAAAAACAAAAAAAACACTAAAACAAAAAGTCAAACATGAGAACATAACACTGAAAAAAATAACATCCTTGAAAATGGCCTGTAAAGAGGCTGAAAGTGCTTGGAAAGTCAAAAATTATGGAACATTTTATATCCCTTATCCAGCAAAAAGAAAACATGTAAGAATACTTGGAAAGTTAAATAAAAAATTAATAAAATCTTCCTTGTTGGTCGTTTTTAATGGAACATGTTTTATATAAGAGCGAGAGAGTACTAAATAAGACAGAACCAACAAAAGAATAAAAAGAATTTAAAGTAAAAACTGACATTTTGTATAAGATAAAAATTAGAAGATGAATGAAAAAATAAAACTGTAGACAAAATGTCCAGCATCCAATTAAAACCCATAGGAAGAGATTCTCATTTTGATATAGAATCAAATTGCTAACAAATGAATTTAAAAATAAAAATAAAAGTGTTTGCTAGTAGAAGCAGCATTATTTTTCAGTCTGCATTTTTTGTAAATATTTGTTTCTGAATTCCAAAGCAACATCAACTGATGTAGAAAATGTTTCTGCAAAATAAACAAGAAATGTTATTCTATCCACCATTTTGAAAAAGCTTCACCTAGCATCTCAAAGAAAAAAGATTTCCAAATAATCAACATGATATACTTTTTGCCAACTACATTGACAGTAATAAATCACAAAGCCCTACAATAAATTTTTGTATGTATAATGTGATACTTCAAATAAGAAAACAGACCCATTACGAAACTGATTATTACTGAATTTACAAACATGAACTATCGTATTTGACTACATGAAGTCAGTAGATATCTAACCAAATATAAAACAGCTTAAAACATAGGGACTACTATAAAACAAGCTGCAAACTCACTGAAAAATCAACTAAATGTTTCTTGAATAGACATGTTCATCATGCAAAACACTTCAGACTAATGCACCTTACAAAACAGAAAGAACTTAAATAAAAATAGAGTAATACTTAGCATACAACTGAAAACTTCTCATAAAAAGTGGCATTGAACAAAGAAATTAAGTCAAATAAAAGCAACCAATAATGATTCTAAATGAACACTGCCACTTTTATCAAAAAAATACTGCCCTGCAGACACTTGGAATATATTGTAAAGTTACAAGCTTTATTAAATTGAAAACAAATTTGTTAGTTTTTTTTACAAATGTTGCAGAAATCATATTAATCAATAGTTGACAATATGAAATAAATACATAACTAAATCAATCAAATGGCTTAGAGAAAACAATATGAGATGTGACTCTCCTAATGATGTTAAACTTGTTTGAAGCCTGCATTTTTAGTTATTTATGGTTAGAATTGGTTTCTGTCTCAATAGTACAAAATAGAAAATTTTCTAAATGAGGACGGACAAACTTTGAATTATCATAACTTGGTTGCTAAATAAGCTATCAAGATAAATTTAGTACCATTTTTATGTTTTGTCAAGCTTTCTACGTCTGTGTTAAATGTTTTTAGATATATTGAAAATAAAATTTTAGTCTCAGATATCTACTCCTATACAAAATTTGAATAATCATTCTGGTGTCTATTATAATATTTATTTGATATTTCTTGTACTGCTGTTTGCAAGTAGTTATTGAGAAAATATTATTTAAGATGGGTGATAATCATATATGAATTGATCTTTAACTAAGCCAATTTACATTGCCTTGATCAGCAAAATTACAGCTATCATACTAAAGCCTGGCTAATTGTAATGTTTGCTAATGGTTAATAATGAAAAAAAAAATCCATCAATTGCTACCATCAAAATAGCAGACAAGAACTACATAATAGTCTGAATAAGCCAACCTTACCAGGCTTCAATAGATACTTCAAATATTATTGTTATTTACTCAGGGAAATGTGTTAGGTTATATCGATTCTTTTGCTCAAGTCAGAGATGAAATATATAGGACAAAGGGAATTAGTAAGTGAAGATGTGTTAAAACCACCCTCCTTATTGCTTTATTGGATACAAGAGTAACTGTTTTACATCAACATACAAGATATGGTAGTATACATAACAGTAAAAAGAAATAGTTGATAATGAGAAGGTATCATACAATGTAAAAACTACTTAATTATAAACCAACCTCTTGGTATAAGAACTATAAATGCAAAAACAAACTATAATGTTATTGTCCAGAAACAATAATATTTAAAATGATGACCTCTTTATCTACAGTCCATAATACCTTCACTGGTTAAGTATAATTACACATGACAATGAGTGTATTCTTCTGAACTACAATGACCAACTTAACATGCTTCTTAAGTTTGAAATTCCAAAATACTTTTCTCAAAAGTGATTGAAAACCACTTTTACACTTCAAATATAAAGCATTAAAAAATCAAACTAATTAAAAGAAAAAATATCTGATGATCAAAACAAAAAGTAATGGTAATTTTGTAAAAATTTTGTTAATTTACTTTTTTTTCCTAGGACTATAAATGAAAGTGATTTGATACTATTTGAAAAGAAATATAATAGATTAAAAATATATTCAGATAAAATGATTCAATGAAAGCAAGAATTTTATACCAGCCAAATGTATAAATTATTTAAGGTAAATAAAAATATATAAATATAAATCTCTGAGTGAATACAGAACGAAGAAAATTTTTTTTTACAAAGTCCAAAACATTAATTTAAAACAGTGCTTGATATATAATATATAGAAGAGCTGTGAATATTTATTATAAATTATATTTTAGAACGTGTACAAATTTTTTATACATCCACTACAAATTGTACATTTGTTTCAACATTGAAACTACAATGTCTCATCAGTTGGTGTGGACAGGAATGGAAAAACTTCTTTTCTTATATTTGGTGAGTTGTGTCTGGGATGTTGGTGGGAGTTAGTGATAAGTCTTGTAAATTGCCCGTTTGAATTTTGAAGAAAGTGCTGTGGGTAGTGAATATAGTTGATTAATGAGGATCTGGGAATTTTGTAGACAGATTTAACATTAGCAGACAGGATGTAAGTTTTATGATCTTGTGACAAGACTTTATCCTTTGGATTTCTTAAAATAGCAGAGTAGGGAGGTGTAAGGGGTGGGAAGGGATGAGATTGAACTTAATGTTTATTTGTACAACTATAGAATATTTTTGTATTTAAGCACAGTTTTTAATCTAATTTTGTATATTTAACCTTAATTTTGAATTTAGGAAATCTATTTTTTCTATAAAATTTTAAATTAGATCACAGTTTGTGGTGTGTAATAGGTAAGATTTAATGTAAGAGGTAAAATTTAATGTTAGTATTTAAGGTAATAGGTAAATAAGTAATAGGTATGTTTGTATTTAAGGTAATAGGTAAAATTTAAGCACAGTTTTTATAATTAATCTACTTTTGTATATTTAACCTTAATTTTGGAAATCAGGAAATCATTTTTTTCTATAAAATTTTAAATTTTAAATTAGATCAGTTTGTGGTGTATGTAAGAGTATTGTTAGTACTATGAAGGTGTATCATTTCTAAGGAGTCCTAGCTCTGGCTTTTGTAGTATTTTTTAGCATGATTGTAAGGTTAGTTCTTTAATGTGTTTGCAGTTTACTGTGGTCTCATGCCTCTGGTTTAAATGCTTATTGCTATTCATATATTTAATGATTTCAATTTTTTCTTGAAGACAAAGGAAACTTGGTTTCTTTATTGATGTAGCTGTTCTTGCTTGTTTGAGGATTTTCCATTTAACTTTAGGTGTTTTATTTTCATCTTTTAACTTGCAAAAGTATTTGGAGAGAGAGACGCCATGTTTTATTTTTCTTTGTTATTGAAGGATGAGAGGTGATTGTAAAATCACTTTTTAAATAAATCCATGGTGTTTCCGATATATATTTTTTCTTCTTTAGGATTCTCCATGGATGAAATCGAACACATATCAGGAATTTTGTTAAACATTTATTAGGCATGGGGCATTGGTTTGGGTTTCTACAGTTACAGAGTTATTATTTATGGGGCAGATTGGTATTAGTGTAGGAGTTATTTTTGTTGTGTGCTTTTAATATTTTGCTGTTATGTACTTTAATTATTTTTTCTAGATTGTTGGAGCAGCTATAGCTTAGTTTTACTGTATTTTTATTGAAGATTTTGCTTAGAGGTTTATTTTTAGGAAAATGCTTATGTTTAAAAAATTTATGTCCCAGCTTGAAGTTAACTGTCTGATTAAAAGGAGGGTTATACCATATGATTTTTCTGTTTCTATTTTTGCTTTTTGAGCTCTTGAATTTTTCCACAAAAATAATTTTGGATGATTGATATTCGCTTTCTTTAAGGATTCTATCATAAATTACCTTGTGCTTATCAAATAATTCTTTATTCGAGGAGTGTGTGTTAATGCGGTGTTCCACTGATAATGGGATATGCTTGATAATGGATGGTGGGTGATTAGAATTGGGGTTTATATAGATTGGGTTAGCATTATTTTTCATGTAAGGTCGGAAAGTGTTCGATACTAAGTCTAATGTTATGTCTAGGAAGTCAACTTGCTTGATATTAGGGTTAATTACTACATTAAGACCAAAGGATTTAAAGACTTTATGAATTAATTTTCTAGTTTTATCGACCTTACCTCCAGCTTATGGTCTTTTAAAAGGATGTGTGGCTCCTTTGTTGCAATTTTGGAGAGACTGTCGCTTATTTTCAGTTTATCTATAATTTGTATGTCTGACTAACCCCCACCAACATCCCACACACAACTCACCAAATATAAGAAAAGAGGCTTTGCATTCCTGTCCACACCACCTGATGAGACATTGTAGTTTCAATGTCGAAACAAATGTACAATTTGTAGTGGATATATAAAAAATTTGTACATGTTCTAAAATATAATTTATAATAAATATATATGTGTGTGTGTGTGTGTGTCATCTGCAGACAGATCTGTTTTGCTGTATCACAGCTCATCAGTACGGTTAGACATCCAACTGCTTTTAGCCACAATTGAAACCCAACTGAACTGATATTAGTCGGTGATTTTACCTCTGAGCTATGGGCACTCGGTAGAAGAAGGCAGACTTTTAGCATGTGCTATACCATGTAAACATACGCCAGTAACTAACAGTGTTCTAATTCATTACTGCATGAACGATGTGTAGATGCTAGAATAGCTACTGTTTTTTCAAAGTCTACCATTCTTCCTTGGGAAAGGTATTAATCCGTCTCTTCCCTCCAGTTATGGGTTAAATAATAGGACAGATTGGGATCTATAGCCTTGGCTGGCAACCAGTCTACTGCAGAAAGCAATGGCAACCTACTGCAGGATAATATTCTGCCCAGTCATGTCTCTTTCAAAACATGATTGCTCAAGCGTGCATCACATATGGCACTTAACTGACTGACCATTCTTCCAGAGTGCTCAATCAGGGTGTGAGAGAATAGAATAGTATATATATATATATATATATATATATATATATATATATATATAACTACCAGCTCAACCTGTTAGCTATAACAGATGATTTAATGAAAACTATAACATATTTATAACTCTTTAATTGTTACAATGCTCCCACTTGAATGGCTTAATTGATCTGTAGATATTTGCTGTACAAGTCATTATTACTTTGGCATGCAAGTATAATATGGGGTCACTGAACAATGAACTTTATACAAGCCTATATGCAACCCATATTTTCCAGAGACAAGGCTCATTCTATAAAGATTTTGACACTATTCTGTTTACTCTACACAGACCAATTTTCAAAAACCAAAAATGTATCTGGCTTTCTACTTTAAAAATTTTAAAATATATTTTATATGTATATTATTTTCAATTTCAAATGCACAAAATCAACTGTGAAGTTGAAATTTATTATAAAGATTAGATAAAAAACATTTTTCACAAACATCTTTCTTCAATCTTTCAAGTCATATACTCTGACTCTTTTTTATTCATTTGAATTCATTGTAAAAGTTAAATAAATCGTAAGTATGCTTTGCAATTATTTTCTTAATGACTAATGAATAATACACACTATAAAAGACTAAATTAAGACATCATGTCACTCTGGTAGGCAGATTTAATTTTCAAGTTAAGTATCATAAACTGAAATAAATTATTTGCATATACATTACATATCAATTGAGACTACAACTGATGTTAAAAAGAGAATTGCAGTTCTGACATTCAGGCACAAGATATTCAAAACATGTAACCTCAACTTGATATGGAAACAACAAGTTTCCATATTGAAAGCAATCTGGAAATCCAATAGTTTCTGCATTCATCTGTGCACAAAACGAGCATTTTCCCAAAGACATTCACCAACCAAATTTGATTTCTTTCAAATTTTTATGCAACATCACTTTTACAATATACCATATACAACAGCAGTGGTATACTGGAAGACCTAAGTAGATTCATTTTTATAGTGCTGCTTAAGAAGCCAAATGCAAATAAATATGAACTTTATTAGACAATCAGCCAAATGACCCATATAAAACTTACTTGAATTCTGATGAACAGAGTGCACAGCAGAATTAAAACAGAAATAGGACAAGAGCAGTGTACTTTCATTGACAACAGGTAAAAAAAAAAAAAGTGACTATAAATTTCTATGGAAATTTTAAATCTTTTTGCAGTGAAGAACACATTGGTTTGAAAATCCTAGCAAAAAATCAGATGTCAGATTTTGATGAATCCTTCATTACTTATCACAAGTGAATTAAATTATTTTTAAAATGTTTTTTTTAGAAAATCTTGATAAAATTTTTTGTTAACCCTCTCTCCCACATGCATGAAATTTTGATAAATTCTTTTTGTAGCATTTAATGTTTATATTAGTTATAAAGACAAGTCACATCGAATTTAAATGATAAATTCAGGTGGGGATGCAAGCAGTACCCCCAGTTAGAGAAAAGCTTTCCTGAATCATAAAAGTGCAATAAAATTAAGACACCATTTGATTAGACAGGTTTTAAATGGCTTTTATGAATAAAATATATTATGGATAATAGTATTTATCTGACGAAAAAAAAGTTTTTGATGAATAATGAATTTTTTCAAGAATTGTTTTCATTTTTTTTTTTTAAATAGAATAATTTATAAATTTTTAAATCTTTTAAAATTCTGTATTAGTTTGTAGCAGCCAAGTGATACTGTTATCAAATAAAAACTATATTTACTAATCATAAATGGAAATACTTAGTACAAATCAGTTTTTTAAAGAGTTCTTAATTTTTTGTGTCCGTATAAATGTGCCAATTTTTTTAAATACAGATTTCCATACACGACATTATCAGAAAATAATAGTAGTAACTAAAGTAAACTCAAAATTTCCTCAGCAATTTTCTATGCAAGACTATAAAGCCAAAGTACCTATAAAATTCAATAAAATATAAAATATTTGAACAGTTAAAATATATATATATATATATATATAAAGGCATATATATGTTGTTTTTCTCATGATTATATCCTCCTTGCAGTGCAGAAGATATTGGCTAGGAATGAGAAATCGGGTAGCTGAGTTCAAATTCCAGGCATTCACTTATGCGCAAATACCCTTGGGAAAAATATTAATCCATCTCCTCCCTCCAGTTATAGGTTAAATAGCAGGACAGATTGGGTTTTATAGCCTTGTTCTGCAACCAGTCTACCGCAGAAAGTAATGGCAACCAAATGCAAACATGTATCATGTATGACACTTAACTGATATCCTCCTTTGATAAATTTAACTTTTCTGCAAAATTTTAAACTAAAAGTAATATTTGTTTCAATTAAGATCAATTAAAACATAAATCAGCTCACCTTCCTCAAATAACATTTCAGAAAAGTATATTTTATTTAAAGACTTTTTAATAAAGAAAATTATGTTGGGTCAATATATTTTACTAATAATCAGAAAAAAAATCATTCTAATCTAAATGTGGTTTGAAATACAGAAAAGTATTAAATTTGATCTATTAGCTTGGAATCAAATTTAAAATAAAAACTTCAAGAAAATTGGTTTTCATTTTAAATTTCTGGATTTTCATTTTTGAAAGTGTTTATTATATGTGGTAAGATAAAGAACAAATAGGAAACATCAATCTTAAAATACGGAATGTTTCACAAATTTGAGTGTCATTCTTGTGCAGGGGCCATGCTAATCTCTATCATTCCAATTTTAGTATATTCACTGCCAAAGTGTGTGTGTGTGTGTATTTGGACATTAATTCCTCTTTTATACAGGTTTCATTAAAGATGACTAACAAGGCACGGCAGCAAGCATTTTATGAAATTTTTCTTGCATTTGTACAAGTGATTTCTTTTCTGGATATAAAGTGCGTAAAAACTGTCCAAATGATCTGTAGATCAGAGCACTTTCAATTAATGAATTATCAAGGATATTTTTCTGTTTTACTGAATATGTAGATTTGTTATGTGTACATATAGGGGTGGAATGTTTGTAAATTTCTGAACACTGTCAGCACATTTTGGCCATGTTCATAATTCATATTACTGAGAGTCGACTTTTTTTATTATTAATGCTTCCATTATTTTTAACTATTTTTTTTTTAATGAAGAGAAGTCTATTATGATTGTATTTTCCACAAGTATTTTACAGACAGAGGCTGGTAAGTCTCAGTGTGTATTTAAATGAGTCCTAATTCAAGAGATGCAAAGTAAGTTTTCTTGATAAGCTATGCTATGTGTGATGTAATTATTCTTTATGAATTTGTTTTCATCAAGAATGCAGTTCTGTAAGAGGCATGTAAATTCATAAAAAACATTGGTCCTATGTAGTTTGGGTCTTGCTGAAGAATTGATATTGTTGATGATTAAGTTAGTAGTTTTAAATTTTTTGTAATAGGTAAATGATTTTATCTTCTTGTTCTGGTTAACTGGAGTTATGAGAGAGAGGCAAATCAGGGTTTTCATCTTATATCAAGTTGGGTAAAATAAATAGATTTTGTGGAGTGACATAAAGATTTAAGTAATGTCAGGTGCTGTTCCAGATTGTTGCTATGACTTCTTAGTCTTATCAAACATCAAGGAAAATAGTTTGATTTTTTATGTAACCATTATCACTGGCCATTACAATTTTTTTCCTATACTGAGTCCATGAAATGATAGTCAAATCCTCAATATTCTTCTTTGATTTCCTACCAACCTTAACAAATTATTGTTTAAGCCCTAACAATTTGATACAAAATGATTCTCTGGGGTTCTATACAAGAAACAAATATGGCAAATACACTGCAAATTAATAACAGAAGTAATCAAAGCAAGAAAAATAGCTACACAATAAAAGTAGCCATTTGAAAAGTGCCCAATGTATAGCTGGATTTTTAAATGGTCTCTTCGGGAATAATGTGAAAAAAAATTTATCACTTGTCAACTTTTTTCAAATGCTGTTTTTGACTAAAGAATATTATTAATCATTTTTTATTTTATTCTGAGTTGGTGCTGATAAATCTATCTCAAGCCAACATAAAATAGACTTTTTTTACTTTCTTTTTAAAGCATAAAATGCGAACTTTTGCATTAGTAGGATTTTTTTTATTGCATAACATCATTTTATAAAATTATAATATTTTTTAAAGTGCTTCATTTTTTCTTTAATATTAAGCATCACAAAACGCAAAACGATATTAAAATTTCCCTCGAGACGAAAAATTATGTTATATAAAGCAGTTTTAAAAAACTTGTTTTTAAAGTTGAATTTAGCAAGAGCAAATTTGCTTCGCATCAAAATTTTATTAATTTCTTTTCTTTGACGAAAAAGTACAAATTAAAAATAAATCATTTATTTTAAAAAGGAATAAAAAGTTTAAAAAATTGAAACGTTTTAAAATTTACAATGAAAATGTCATTTTTTTTTTTTAAGGACGGGTCTGACATATAGAATTGAAGTTTCAAGAATCAAGATTAAAAAAAAAACTTTGTCAAAACAACCAAAGAAAAATAATAATTATAAAGAAAAAAGAGATTCATAACATTAGTGTTACCAATACATTTTCTTTCAAAATTTAATTAAAATTGTTAGTCTTTCTTTAATTAATATCACATCGAATTGAATAGTTGTAGCGTAAATTAAATATTTTTGCAGATAAGATTTTCAACAAGTTAGAAAAATCGAGTCCTTAAGTAAGTAGGCCTAAAAATAATAAAATAATGAACAAAGAAGACTATTGAAAACGACATGGATAAACTATCTTTTTAAAGTAGAAAAAATTATAAACTTTTAGTTTGGAATTTATTGCGTGACCAGAATTAAGTAAGTTTCCTTAATCACCCAATAATAATAGTTATGTAAATAAATTATCGAAAACGAAGAGCTTGCTTCAGTTCAAACATCAAAGTGCCACACGTGATACCCGCTTGGGCGATCATGTCTCGAAAGAAGGTTGTCATTACTTTCTGCGGTTGAACGATTCTGTCCTGCTTATTTATTTTTATTTTAATCCATAGCTGGAGAGAGAAGAGACGGATTTTTAATACTTTCCCTAATGCTAAGGGTATTTGCGCGTAAGTGTAACGAATTCAACTAGAAAATCGAACTCGGCTCTCCAATATATCCACTGCACCACAACGCAATGCCCAGTTCAAATATACACGAGAAGAAAAATGTAAATAAAAATAATATTTTTGGAATTGTTAAGTTTTTTTTTTCCAGTTCTCGATTGTCAAGCAAAATATGCCACATGAGATTATTTTTTAAATTAACGATTTTTTTTTTTTTTTTTTTTTTTGTTGGGAAATTATTTTATCAGAAATTCATAAAAGAAAGTCTTGATTCTTGACTTTTTTCTCTAGCTACAGATCGTTCTTGATCTCTTGTGGAGATACAGCCCTCTAGTCTCTAAATGAATAAAAAATTTACTGAATAAATAAATTAGGATTAATTCACAAGAAATAGGAAAGTCGTGTTTTTAAAACTCATACGTAAGTATTTTCTTTAATTTTGCAAAAATATTACTCATTTTTATGACTTTTTCTTTCTTTCTTCCTCCCTTTTCTTTTTTTTTCTTGGCGGGGGGGGGGGGTCGTTTATCGGCAGCACTTACTTTTTCCGTCGTATTTTCTGTAAACAGAGTATATTGTTAAATAAAAGAAAACAATCATAGCTGATATTCTAGCAGAAATGTGCTGACTGAACCTGTTGATGTTTACTTGAAAACGCCTTCTGTGGCTTTTGAAATCAGTACTGTAAAAGCTAAAACTTAATGGTGAAAGAAAAAGAACAGCCATTAAATACGATTAATGGCTCAAGTGACAAAAAAAGTAAGAATATCAGATCGATAAAGAAAGGTAAAAAAAATTATTACCTGCAAGAAACGGAGAGTTCCACGAGTGTAGCTGGTACAATGCTACTCCCAGGTTGAAACATGTCAGTAGCCATTTTGGTTGGGATAATCAAAGCACCGCCCCCTCACCGGCAAAAATGGGCTCCGCACAGAACAGCCGACATCGCTGTTCGAACCCACACCACCGCCTTTAATATGTCACGTGAACAAAGATAGTTACCGTGATTACGCTGTGTTACTTTTAATCGATCAGTTTTTCTTGTTGTGTAACAAAAAAGTGATAATTAAACTTTGAACATTTTTTTTCAAAATGACGACACTTCTTCCCTGAAAAAAATATATGGAAACTTCTTGTGAAAAATGAACTGAACCCATTTATCATAAAGTTAAGAAATATGTACGGCGTACGCCTTATTTGTTTTTTAAAAAGTTTGCACGTTGTACATAAAATCTCATAATCATATTATTATTCATTTCCCGCCCTTGAGAAGGGATTCGCAAAAAATGGTGTTAAAAAATGAAAATTGAATACTTATCGACTAAAACTTAAGTTAAAAGAAACAAAATTAGAGAGTAAAAAATTATTAAATAAAAAGATATCTTTTCAGTGTTACATACCTAGACAAAATCGCGTTATATTTCTTTAAAGATGGTTATTAACTTATGTTGGAATTTATTGAATAGTTGTAAGAAGTGCATAAAGAAATAAGCATTTTTTAACATTTTTTTTTGTTTATACTTTTAATTTTGATTATGTAATAAAATGAAATTTAATCGAAAAGTTCTTTTCTTTTTAAATTATAAATTCCTTATTTTAAAAATAGTACCTCGCTAATTGATTTTTTTTTATTTTAGATTTGCGTTGTTGAAAAAAAAATCTCAGTTTTTCAATTGAAAAGTCACCTACCAATCAATCCAACCAACGATTTTTTGATTTTTGACATTTGAATTGTCAAAAGAAAAGGAGTAAATAAGTTATAACTAATTATAAAACATACACTGGATTTTTATTCTAATTTTATTCTTTCAAGAAATCTCGATCTTACTATCAGTTAGAATTTCAAATTATTTTGTCAAAAGCCAGATTTGAAAAAAAAAAATGACTGAAATTGGAAATACGTAAAGAAGAATGTATGTAGTTGCTGATCGACTACTTTTTCTTTGCCATAAGTATTACTGAATTTTGTTTTTTTATTCAATATCGTAATTTAAAACAGTTTTTAATCAATTAATTTTTCTTTAAATTTAGAAATAGATAAAGCTAAATGTGTGAAAAATTGAAAACTTTTAGTTTGCTTTTTTTTATTAAAGTTTTGTATTTTTTAAAAATTACAAGATTTCTTATTTAAATATTGAAAAACAAACTAACAAAATTAATTGGTGAATGTGTTTCTTTTGTTATTTTGGGTGTCTATGATTTCTCTCTTCTTGATAGTTTTTCTTTCTTGATGTTTTGTTTACATTTTTTAGCTTCTCTCCCTAGCACCACTGACCACTCACACACAGAGACGTGTGTGCGTGCGAGAGAGAAATGTTATGATATGTGTGTCAATCTCCTTTCAGAATAAAAACTAATTACTGACGTAAACAATAAACATAGTTATTTTCTTCATTTAAAAATCTGGAAAAGAGGTCTTTATCCTGATAAACGACTGTTTATTTTGGATAAATTTCCGTACATGTCGCTTTATTGCTCTGCTCGTAGCATTTGATAGTAAATTTTTTACTAAATTTGATAATTTGATACTCTGATAATTTGAGACTAAAAAAAAAAAAAAGGACAAAGCGTAAAAAAGACGTGCTTATAACGTTTTTTGTGAGAAAGTAATATAAATTAATTTAAAATGTTAACATACGATACCCTAAGTTTTTTTTTAGCTTATTGCTCTTCTTGAGGGGAGAATAAAAATTAAAAATAATAATGTAAAATGATAATTATAAAGATAAATAAAAAAAGAACTAATATTTTTATTTATTTATTAATTTGATTCTAAGAGGAATGTTTAAAATAATTTTAAAAAAAGAAAAAAAACATCAGATTTTTATTAAAAAATTAACTAATAAATTTGATGTGAAACATTTTAAACTTTCTAAAACTAGAATGACTCAAAAACCCGTCAAAAATAAGTCAGTCAACAAATGCAAACAGTTTTCATTTTCAAATTTCAAAAACGATTTATAATTTTTGACCAATCAGGTGGGTGACTTCCATTTAGGTACCGCCACTCATTTTTCTACACCTAAATTGAAATTTTAAAAATAAATAAGTTATCTTCACGCTTTAAAATTAGCTTTAATTTAAAGTCAAGCGATTAAATTTAGTAATTACAGTAAACAAAATATACTGGCGTATTTTAAAGCGAAATTATATTGATTGGAATCTAAAATTTTTCAGATTAAAAAAAATAAATAAATAAAAGTACCGCCATTTTTTTTTATTGATCGACACATTTCTAAACAGTAGCCACATTCCTGTTTTAAAAATCTGGCAAAAATAAAATATACGTCGCTGACACGTTTTCGAAGTCAATTTTTTAAATTAAAACTTACCTTTATCTGATTTCAAATATTGTGCTTGCTTACTCTCTGAAATATTTTCTGTAATTTGTTATCAGATTAGGTAGTCCGAGCATGACAGCTTATCTCAAGTGTTGAAAGATTTGATGACAAGCGGAAGTGGGGCCCAAAGGCGACAAAAATATGTGAATGCAATTTATTATGTAAGAGAAGACAATCCTTGAATCACGTGACCTTTTAATGATAAATATCACGTACGCCCCCCCCGTACAAATGAAATACAGGCAATCAAAATGCACACAATTAAAATGTTTTTGATTATTTTAAAAATTGACAGTGTCAATTATTTGTATTAAGCTTTTAAATTTTCAATTAGTAATTGTAGTCTTCATGCATTAATTATATACCCTAGCCGGCCCATTAGAGGAAGAAATTTAACAATAATTTTTAAACTTTTTATATATAATTTTTATATATAATTAAAAAATGAAAAAAAATGAAAATAACTATTGTAAAAATTAATTATTCATTGAATTTTTTTTTCTTTTCAGACTATGATATACTTAATTTATATTGTTCATAAAAGCAATCAGAAGTTTATCCAGATGAAAATTGGCATAGTTATTGCATTTTTTGCAATTTGGACCTACTTTTTAGAAAAACAGGGACTATTGAAGAAAAAAAAACAGTGAATCAGCATTCCCCAATGACTCCTGAATTTTTTTATATTAGTTTTAGAGTGGCCTATAGTCGAATTGTTACACTTTTATGGAATTTAATTGGTGGTGGGGTAACATACTTAAAAAAATATATATTTTTACCAATATTTTCTAAAAATAATGCAATCAAAATTGATTTCAGTCAATTATAAATAAGTCCTGAAGTTTTCATCAAAATCCAACCATTATTTGATTTATGCAAGAATTTCCACATTAATATGTCTTTCACGGCCCAAAAAAGTGCATTGCGTAACAATTACGTTTTTTTACTTAATAAAATAGCGGCAATTTGGATATTGCACTGACATAAGAAAAAAAAAGACTTACTACAACAATTTTGAACGTGTTAGAAATAATTAAAAAAAATTTTTAAATATTTAAAAAATGCTTTGTTCTATCCTCTTAATAGTAATATAAACTTTTTGCTGATAGAACTTTGTTTTTATTTAGTTTGAGAACTTTTCCCTTCTTACTATGCTGTTTTTTTCAGCAATTTTGTGGAGGTACCTACTTCCATCCATGCAAATTTACAATTTGAAACTTATATTTGAAGCCTATTTTGGGGCTATATAAGATGTTGAGTTGAGCAGAAAATTTCAGACAGTTACAAAATTTCAGAAGGTATAAAGATACAGATGGACATGAAGATGTGAGAAGAACCCAAGCTGGAGAAAGATTTCAGAGGGACAGGAAATTTTGGCTGTCACCAGTGGATGAACTCTGCAATTTATTATGGAAGAAGCAAATGAAGAAGGAAGCAGAAGCCAAAAGAAAATTTGTTAAAGCCTCAGCAACTCTGATGAATCTGCCAAAGTAAGTATATCTTTTTTGAAAGAATGCATTGTAGTATTCCATGCAAATTAGCCCAGCACTATTTAAGTAGTAAGTAGCTGACAGGCCGTTTAGCAATCCATTGCATCACACTTGACAAGGAGGAATACGTCATGTCTATTGCTACATGCAGAGATATGTCACAACTATTGCTTCGCACAGAGATATACAAGACTCAACCATGGTGTCGCCAATAGAATCTTTGGGTTTATAGGACGATCCAGAGCATGTTGAAGTGTGGATGAGAGCTTTTGTGGCATTTAAAGACAAGGATGGAAGAAGGAGAGAATCAGATAATGGATTTGTTTTTGGCTACAGTGGGATGTGAGGCTTTAATGAGAATTTCTACTAAGTCTTACCCAAAGGAATTGGAACAAATGACTTTCAAGGAAATTGTCAGTCATTATAAAAGAATATTTGATTTAAGAAAAAAAAATGGTTCTTACTGAAAGGATCAAGTTTCTGGATGCAAGGCAGTGGCCAGAGGAATCTGTGATGCAAAACTTGTATAGGTTTAAGGAGCAAGCTAGGTATTGTTAGTTCGAAAAGTTAGGAATGCAAGAAATGTCGGAAGATGAATTGATTCTTCTAAGTTTGATTGAAGGATTACAAACTGTGAAAATGACTTTAAAGGCATTTTCACCTATTAATGAGAGTATTGAGGTGTTCTTATCAAAAATGTTCCTTAGCATGCAGGAAAAAATTGAGCCTGTCAGTGTTAATGGAAAGGTAGATCAGAGCTCCCATAACAATGTATTTTGCTATGAGAGAGAAGGTATGGTATAAGAAAAATAAAGTGGCGAGTCTGAAAGAGGTGAATTTCCTGTTAAAGAGAGGAAATAGCACAGCCATAATTGTAAAGAAAGGGCAGTGTATTTCGATGCATACTGACCAGTTTAGGAAGTAGGAATGTATTGGAGGATATGGAGATGAAAGATCAAGAACATGAAGAAAAAGGAAGATGCAATAATGAGGCAGAGCAGAGAATAGAAGTGCAGGAGCAGGGAGAGGCTGAGAGTTGTGGAAGTGAGATTGAGCAGGATATGGAATTAAGTCAAAGTGAAAAAACAGATGAATATGAATGAGGAGGAGGATGAAGAAAGAATGAGGTCACTATTTAAGAGATGACAAGAAGAGCAAACAGAAGGACAGTATAAGACATTTTGTTCTTGTTTTGAGCAAAAGAGTGGAAAAAAATAAATGTTGCCGTACCTGTATCCTGGGGATTCTGAATCTGGAGCAGCACTTCATCATTACACTAAAGTGGGTATAGTCATAATTTTGAACAACTCTTCATTTTTTTAAAAAGTCCCTTCTTGATTATTGCTTTTGTTTTTAACTGATTTTTATCCTTTCTCTTCTCCTTTACTTTTCAGTTAACAGCTTCACTTTGTTTCTATCTTTTCTAATGCTGCCATTCCTTTTCTCTTTTTACTCATTTTGCTTACCAGGTTCATTTTTTATCTTATTGAGAGAAGTGTCTTTGTGGCAGGATTTAATTGAACTAAACTCTAAATAAAAATGTTTATTCAGTATTAACACTTGAAAAAGTAAAAATGGAAAACTCATTAAAACATTGTTTGGAACTGACTTATTTGCTGTGCATAGAAGCAGGGGAAGCCATCTTGAATATACACTTGTTTCTTGCCCACTGAAAGGTTAGATATCACAACAAATGGCACTCAAGGCTTGTTAAATAACTTATGAAAAGCAATATAGCATGAAAACTTTACATCAAACACCTTTAAGAGATATCCTACATAAAAATAATAAGTTTAAAGAGTTTAAAGCTCATTAGGTCAATGGTAGAAGAGACATTTCAAATAGAAGAATCACCGACTGTGAATTTAAAGTATTAAACTTGTTTTTGTTATTTGGCATAGCCTGTTTAAAAAATCTTCAGATAAATTATCAAGGCAATTCATAAAAAGGTAAATGCAAAACATACATCTTATAAATTTAAGAAAAACAAATCAAAATTGAAATTTTGGGAATTTAGCCACTTTTTGTATAGTGATCATCTAATCAAATTTACTGTAATTGAGGTGTTTCAGCTTGATCTTATTTCTGATTTATCTTTGGTCTTAAAATGTAATCTAAAAATGAATGCTTCCTAAAAATTTATGTAAGCTTTTCCAACATGCTATTTTATTTTGATAGCCTTGTACAGATATATTGTCCATGTTGAACATTTCTTAAAAACAAAGGAAGAAAAATATTTAATTCTATGTCACCACCAAATAAAATGGTACAGGAAAGTGCTGAAAGGTTTTTCACCCAACCAAGAAGCTCTTCCTAAAAATTCTGATGTTTGCTTCTTTTTTTTTTTTTTTTGAGATTTTTAAAAGAACTTTACAGCACCTTTCATAAAATGTACTTGCATGCATGAGAACTTCAAGAAAATGTTTTTAATCTTGAAAAATCCCATTTTGAAATTTCTGAATTCTATCATTCTTATATTAGGCTAAGAAGTATTTATGAATTGACTTTAAATTTATTGATAACTTCTATTTTTTGAGCAACAATAATCATGTTGTTGAACAATAAAGAAAATAATGCATGTCCAATCTAATGGTTAATGTATTATGAATGTTTCCCATGAACCTCTGAGATCATTAGAGTACCATGCTGAATACTTCCACTTGTAATAAGGATTACTTGGTGTAAGCTAGTGTATCATGTTACTGTTATATTAAGCATATGGTGGAAGAACAAAGAAGAATGACAGAGGTCTAAGAAATAAACAATTATATTAACTGCTGTATAACTACCTGTATACAGGAATAGGATATTCCTATTCTCTTATATACATGGACACTATTGGAGTAGAGAGTAGAATGATTATACTGACTACCAGTCTTCCCAAGGCAACTGCTACACCAATGGCTTCACCATTGTTGTTGGTGTGGACAAAGTCTATAAAGAAGAAGGATGTAGTCTACTATGATCAAATGCAATTGAAGTACAAAAATTTCATTAATGAAAATGAGCTAGTTTCAATTTCAGAAGCTCTAGATCTTGTTGCAACAAAAACTATCTACCTGCTAACATCAGATGTTAAAATGCATAAGTTTATCAGTGTCAACAGAGAGACTATGGAGGAGGCCCTGAAAAACCTCTAAATTGTGCCCAAAATTTTGGTGGGGCACTCACGAGTGATATGAGACATACTACTTGGACCTGAGGAGGAGGCAGAGTCATTGACAGGGAGTATTTTGTCAACCAAAAGTGTGAGACTGCAAACCGAGTATATAGGTACTAGGCATACTCAAATTATCATCCATGGCATACCCCTGGACATTTCAAATGACCACATAGGAACATTTTTTGCCCAGTTTGGCTCCATAGAGGAGGTGCCCTGAGTTACAAGCAAGGCGGGAGTGCCAACAGAGGATTTTTGTCTCCAGGTGACACTTAATAAGCAGAAATTTATGAGTGTCCCCTCTAACATAATAACTTGTAGAACAAGGAAGTTTTTGTGGTGGTGGAGGGTAGAAGATCCTACTGCTGTACTTGTGGTACAGTGGGCACTTATCAAAAAATGTGCCCCATTAGAAATCCAGTGGCAGCAGTGGTAATATCAGTTATACCAAAATTGACAGCAGCAGAGGAAGTTGTAGTAGCAGCTGAAAAGTCCAGCCCAAAGGTGACAAATGAATGGATTGAAGTGGTGAGGAGGGGTAAAAAACAGCTACCCCTCCTCCACAACAGGATGTCCCATCAAAAATGACACCAGCACAGACAAAAAAAAGCAACTGTTTCCCAAAAAGGAACAGCATCCCCCTCAAGAATTCCTACAACTCCTTTCCCCAAACTATCTTCCAGCCCTGCCCATGACAAAGAAAAGAGAAAAAGAAAGGGAACAATTGTATAAAAAAAATCTTGTAAAGTTGAGGGACCTGTCTGCTCAGAGGAGGGCCTTTTTGAGACCATTCTTCAAAATGTCCTCAGTGGACAGAAAAACTGTTGAGGGCCCCAACAATTTCCCAGGTGCCCCTGGGGGGGATCACCTTAATAAGGAATACTGGGAGTAGCCTCAAAATATGGAATCACCTGGCAGAAGCATTTCCCAAAATAAGAATGGCTCAAATAGAGTCACCTGTTCTAAAGAAACTTTCACAACTTTGTGCAAGAAGGGTGCTGGCAATCCTCCATCCCTCTTTATATAGGGCACTAAAGCTAACCTATCCTATGAATATTGGTGGTATTATCTCAGACAGATGCATTATATCTGAGATGGGTACTGGTAGTCTTGGACAATCCCTTGGGGTCCTGACTGCAGCAGATTTCTGTCCAGTCTGTGTATAAAGGGTCCCACTTGAAAAATGTTTATCAAGCTAGACAGCTTGAATGCGAGAGGCTTGTGTGATTTGGGTAAGGTGGCTTGCCTGCTTTGTGATCTCTTGTCTCTTGGGGTAGATGTGGCTACAATCCAGGAGACACACTTTGTTTGCGAATTTGATGCTTGTGTGCTGTCTAGTGACTTTGTTGTCTATTCAGCCTGTGGGGACCAGCATGCCAGAGGTGTTTCCTTGTTGGTTAAAGGTACCCTGGGTGCAAGGGTAGACCTTGTCCATGTCGGTACAGGAAGCCACTTGATTGTGGCTGATATGGCTGTAAACAGTAGTTTGTTTCAAATCGTTATGGTTTATGTGCCTGATAACTGGGAGAAGCATGTTTCGTTTTTTCATCTGTTGGAGCCATTCCTGGTGAATTCTTCACATCTAGTCTTAGTGGGAGACTGGAATGCTATCCTGGACCCTAAGCTAGACAGGGGGCGGCGAGCTAGCGAGAGTTTAGGTGATTGTAGTCTGGTTGATATGATCGGTGAGTTTGCTCTAGTTGATAGATACTGGATTGATCACCCTGGGGGAAAGATGTGGATGTGGGCACTTAATTGGCCATCTACCAAGATGGCTAGCTACCTGGATAGAATGTTAGTGAGAAGGGTTGATCTAGATTTGTTAGATTGTCCCACATTCCACTGGTTAGGCTATTCAGACCACAAATTTGTTTGTGCCTGGATGGCGTTAGATCGTAGGCCTAGATTGGCTGGACACTCAAAATTTAATATGTTTTTACTGGACAAGCTGGACTTCTGGCAACAGCTAACTAAACTAGTGCAGTGGGAATTAGTGGGGGCGGTTATTGGGAATAGTTGGTGGGAGAGGCTTAAGGATAGAATTAGGTCTTTCACCGCTGACTATAGCCATCGACCTGCCCTAGCTAAGGCTAACAAAGCGAAGACACTTAAAGTTAGTCAATCCTAAGCAGAGGTTAGGGGGATCCCATGAAGATAGTGTTAGCTAGGCAGGGCCTGGACCATTTGGCTAGAAGTGTTACCAGGGTCAGCTAATTAGGCATAAGTTAAACAAGATATCTAATGAAGCCGTGCGCATGGGTGCAGAATTGCATAAGGAAGAGATCTGTCAAGATGGTGATCGATACATTCAAGAGGTCAAGATCCTGTAGGGGTGTATTCTGAGGTCGACCGATGATATGTGCAAGGTATTTTGACGGCATTTCAAGAACTGCTTTACCAAGGAGTCTGGTCTCTGTGAAAATGAGTTTCACAGCTATTTGACTAACTTTTCTTGGCTTACACTGACTGAAGCAACTAGCTGTGAGAGTGAGATCACAGAGGGCAATGTTCACTTGGCATTGAAAAAGGTTGGCAATGGTAAGTCTCCCAAACTTGATGGTCTACCCTAAGAATTGTACTTGAGGTTGTCGCACATTTTTTGTACTGATTTTGACAACTGGTTCTGGCAGGGGTCTGTCCCCGATTGGATCTCTAGGGGTGTGATAACATTGTTGAAAAGGTCAAGGGTATTAGGAGAGGCTTAGATGATTACAGGCCCTTAACTCTGCTAAACACAGAGTTAAAGATTTTGGCCAACATCCTAATGGAGCATTTGCAGTCAGTTGCCGAGATTCTGTTGGGACCCGAGCAGACTTGTGCTGTGAAGGTTCAAACAATTAAGAGCATTTTGCATCTTATCTGCATGATCATAGAGGGTGTAAAAGATGATGAGCTGGTCACGCTGGTCAATTTAGATCAGTCCAAAGAATTTGATAGGGTCGAACATTGTTATCTGGCTGCTGTCCTGAAGGCCGCCAGATTCAAACCTGACTTCTACAAGTGGATCAACCTGCTGTATCACTCCCCCCAGTGCTGTGGTACAGGTTAACAGAAAGCATTCATGCGCTTTTGCACTGTCTCAGTCAGTTCGTCAGGGTTTTCCACTGTTGCCCCTACTTTATGCTTTGGCATTGAAGTCCCTCCTTTGCCAGCTAGGGCACAAGGTGTGTAGTCTGGCCCTATGTGGAATCAGTATCTCTATTGGGGCTTGAGCCAGGGTTTCTGCATACGCCAATGACATATCCATTTTCATGTCATCCCAGAATGACATTGAGATGCTACAGAAGGTGCTTGAGTGGTACAAGAAAGTGACAGGGGCCAAAATTAATTGCAACAAGTCTTCTAGCTTGTGGTTAGATGCCTGGAAGTGGGTCACACTTCTGAGGCCCTTCAGTTAGGTTGACAAACCCATCTGCATTCTTGGAGTGTGGTTCGGGTCAGATCTTTAGCTGGAGAAGAATTGGTCAGAGGTACTGGCAAAGTTTGGCGCATCATTTCAGACATGACTTTGACGGTGGTTGTCTGTGAAAGGTAGAGCTGAGACGTGTGCTACATACGTTTTTCCCTTTATCCTTTACCAGTTTTTCGTACTCCCTCTCTATGATGACCCTAGGAAGGCAATTGAGTGCTTGTTGTCTACCATTTTGTTTGGTGGATGCAAGCATCAGGTCGACAAAGATGTCTGTGCCAACCATCCAAATCATGGGGGGGCTAAGAATGGCACACATGGTGAGTCATTGACACCCCTCAAAGTAGGCCCTCCTATACCTTGAGTTGACAGGGAATTTGATTTTGGAGAGGAGTGTTAGGGATGCCTTCCATAGCCTTACTATCACTCCTCCCGTTTTGGATGCTGAGTGCTGATGTAGGCCCCAGAATCAATCAAACTTCTTGCTCAAGTGTTGAGAAGCCTTGAAGATCATTCCTCAGTCCACTGACTTTTCTCAACCTTGGAGACACTTGTATTGTTTATTAGTGGAGTGGGTTTGAATGAAGGACTCTCTACATGATTGGCTCAGCTTGTCGGCAGCTGAGCCATATTTGTTTTGGTCTTGGGTGCCAGCAGTGAATTACCTCAGTAACTCTGAGTTTTTGCTTACCTGGTGATTGATTCAGAAAAAGCTATCTTTCAATGACATGATCTTTAGATGGGGTGGAGCAGATTTGCCTGACTCATCGGTGTGACCTTGGTTTAGAAGAAATGGCTGCACACATCTTCTACCATTGTCCTCAGTTGCATCATTTCTGGGACCATGTCGGCAAGTTTATGGCTCATATTGCTCCCAAACTGCTCATATCCATTGATCTTGCGTATGTGTGTGATAATGTGTCTCCCCTGTATTCTGGGGTGAAATGGATGGTGTCTCTCACATTGCTGGCCATAACAAGAATGGTGATTTTGGGCATCGCGGATGGAGAGAATCTTACAATATGAACGTTATCCTTGTCAGCATCTGATTGGATTTGTGGAGCATTAACTCAAGATGAAGATCAGATCTGATAGGAAGCATTTGATATTGACAGATTTCAGTGAAAGGAGGTGTCTGGTTTATGTGAATGCAACCAGTCTTGAGTTTCTTTTTAAAGTCCCTTAATACGCAATGGAGTGGTTTTCTGCAAACTCTCTCCTGGTTAAGTTAGACTTCTTTTGTGTACCTAGTTAATGTGAGTAAATGTTGTTTCTAGTCTGTTCCCAGCTTTCTCTTTTGTTATGATCCATGTCAAGATTCCCAACCTTCCCAGTTTGTTTTTGGCCCCACTTTTCATCTTGACTGGGTCAGTCTTTGATTTCCTATTCTATTGTTTATTTTTTCTTTTTCCTGCTACTTGATTTTGCCGTTTAGCAAAATACAGCAGCCACTCTGAATTTTTGTGGTGTGGGCAGATCTTACTAACATTTGTTTATTTCAGTTTAAATATTGTTATATTTTAGTTTGTGTTGGGCTTTTCATTTCCCCCCACTTTCATTTGCATAGCATTAAATTTTTAAATCTATTTTTATAATGTATTGCATATAAACAAAATTTTTATGTTATGAGATTTGTTTCCCTTTTTTTTAGGTTCCCTTGCGAAAATGTAGTATTATGGTATATGTAGCATTGTAAGATGATGTACAAGTTTTTGTGGTAAAAGAAAAAATTGTAATGAGTGATTGGGTTGTGAATGTGATTAGCTTGGTATAGAATAGACAGTATAAACCAGCCTCAACCTCGCCTATTTTGGCCATGTACCACATTTATTATAAACTTTACAATAATAAATATGTATACTGACAAGCAGTTACTAGCAGTGTATCTACTTCACATAGCATGTGAGTCTTGTATTTGTGATATACTATTATCCCCAACCTCTGTTTTGATGATTACTCATGCAGTAACCTTTTAAGGTTACAACAGTGGCAATGATTGTGCGTTGACAAAAATACAACATTGGCATCGATGATTATTTTGTCATCAAGGATTAGAGCTTTGGTTAAATACAGCATTTTGGTAACTAAGTTTGTGGCATTCATCAATACACCATTCTGGTGACAAATTTTGGTGGTTAAAAATCTGGCCAGCCTTAAAAAAAGTTTTTGGGCCATACTCAGCTAAATGTTCACTGCACAAACATAGTATTGGCATAAACATGCAAAGAAAAAAGTTACCAAGTCAAACAAAAAACTTTTCATGTAAAATATGCCAAGGAACAATGGTAAAGGAAAATCGTAAGTTCAAAAAATATAAAACCAATTTTTTGGCTACAAAAGATTTTAAAGGATTACATGAGATGAACCAGATGGGGAAAAAAAAGAGTTAAAAAGAAAAAAAAGAAAAATATATACTACTGAAAAGTAACAAAAATGTAGGAGTTTAAAAGAGTTGTTGGAAATTGTAAAGTAACAACTATAACAATAAAAGCAGCTACAAGAAAGGCTTGAAAAATTCAAGAAATTGTTTATGAAAGAGTGGAAAATATTTCAAGTAACATAAATGAAGAGTGTTTTTTCTCAGGAAGCTATCTTGAAAGCAATATCAGACTTTAACTACAGGCCTGAGGAAAACATAACTTTTACATCGTATTACCACAAATATGAAGACATTTACAAGATGTACTGCATAAATTCATCTGATCAGAAAAAGGTCAGACTGATTTTACAAAAGTTAGGCAATGTCAAAAATACAAAGTTCATTAATTATATTCTCCCAAAAAAGACAAGTGACTTAACATTCAATGAAACTGTTATGTTACTTTTGGAGCTGTTCAGACTGAAAACGTCATTATTCCATAAGAGATGGAAGTGTGTGAATTTACAGAAAAATGACAAGGAAGTCTTCACTATGTTCACAAGTATTGTGAATAATCAGTGTGAGGAATTCAAATTGGCAGAACTTAACCCTGACAATTTCAAATGCTTGATATTTGTGCAAGGTTTAGTGTCCACTAAAAACATGGAAATCAGATAATGAACCCAATTTAACTCTGCAAAACCTGGCAGAAGATTTTCAGAGGTGTACAAACGTTTGACAGGACACTAAAAATATTGAAACAAGCACTGTGATGCTCATTAAAAAAGTGTGCCATAAAAATAAAAATAAAACTGTGAAGAAAGAGATGTTATACCAAACCTCAGCTACGCTTATGGAGGACTACATTTCCATAATATTTGTCTGTTTAAAAACAAGGACTGTTTGCATTGTGGGGGGAAAAGAACAAAAATCTCACTGCAAGACTAAAATTAAAAAGCGAGTTAAAAATTTTGTTAGAGTAACTAACGATAATGAATTTTCAAATCAGAATATGAGAAAGTTGGTACAGGTGAAAATGTCAAGTTACAACTAGACAGGGGTTCTCATTTAAGCATAATAAATGTTTATACTTGGAAGAAAATAGGAAAACAAGCATTAATGGTTTAAAAAAAAAAAGCTTGTACTGTCACTGAGGAGAAAATTAAATTCGGAGGTGAATTTATTGCAAATGTCACGTTAAACAAAAAGTGTTAAAGTTAAAAATATTCGTAATGAAAAATACGAGTAATCTTTTTGGTACAGCTTCATGGAAAAATTCAAACTATGGAATTGTTCAATCTATTCATTTTGCCAAAAAGTGAGTTCTTCTAACAAAACAGAAGCGCTAAAAAGAAAATTAAAAAATAAATTCCCAGAGGTATTTTCTGGTGGGCTTGGCGGGTGTAATGAGTTAAAAGCAAAATTTGAGCTAAAAGAAAGTGTACAATTAATTTTGAAAAGCAGAAGACCAGATCCAGCACATGCTGGTGCTATTAAAGACATGCCTACTCCTGAAAATATCAGCTCCATACAAAGTTTCCTGGGATTAGCTAGCTACTACAATGCTTTCATAAAAACATGTATCGTTTAAGAGCACTGCCAGATAAACTTTTGAAGAAAGATTCAAAATGAGCCTGGATGTTGGAGTGCTAGGAAGCATTTCAAAAAATAAAAAATATATTAATTTCAGGTCTATTTTTGGTACACTATAATCCTAAAAAAGAATTGATCATGGCAAGTGATGCAAGTGCTTATGGTATTGGAGCTTATATTATGCATAAATTAATTGACAGCTCTGTTAAACTGATTGCACATATATCCAGAACACTTCTTTCAGCAAAAACAAAATTACTCAGTGATTGAGAAGGAAAGTTTAGGGATTATCTTTGCCCTTAAAAGGTTCCACAGATTTATTAATGGGAGAAAATTTGCATTGCAGATAGAGCATAAATCATTGTTAATGATTTATGGGTCAAAAAAAGGTTTACCAACTCATACGGCTAACAGATTGCAATGATGGGGAACCATTCTTCTAAACTATGACTTTAGAATGGAGTTTTTGCCATCGACTAAGCTAAATCATGCAGACAGATTGTTCAGTCTGATTCCAAGGAATAATGAACCATTCAAAGACAAAGTTATTGCTGCTCTACATTTGGAGGTAGAGATTAAAAATATTTTGTACAATACTGTGTGGGAACTACTAGTAACGTTGGAGGATATAAAAAAAGAAAGCACTGGATGACACATTTATTATTGAAATGAAAAAGAAAAAATACAGTGTTGACACTCATTTCAGAGTCTGAAACTTCACCTTTATATAAACTGCTGCTTCCTTATCATGGTCTCAAGCCAGTCTGCAAAATCTGTGATCTTTTTGCTGTCACAATGTTGCAGGTTCCATGCTCGGCTGAGGTGCTGAAAGTTTGTCAATTGACTCCCATGGGATTTTATCAGGTACGCTCTCAACTGCTTGTATGAAGACGTGGTCTGTTGTGATCCTCCATCTGTTGGAATATGCCCTTGTTGAGAAATTGCTTAGTGATTTTAACAAACTTGATTTCTTTTGTCGGATAATGTGCGAGCTTGGGTTTTACATGGATTATGTATGCCTTGTATGAATTGGTTATGAACTGATTGACATTATATGGATGGAAATGTTTTATATCAAGCATAGTGTCATGTAGAGATTGTAGTAACATGAGCAGTTCATAGTCTGTTGAGATCTGGGATGTGTGTGCAATCCCAACTGAGGCAGAGGTAGAGTGGGCAGTATTTCCTGAAGTTTTGCTTGAAGTTTGTTGATGATTCTGATTTGTTGTTTGCTTGTAGATTTTGGGTTTGTTTTCAGTTTGAGAATGTTTGCTCATTGTTGTTTGATTAATTCTAGCATTTCATGGTGAGTAAATACAGCATAGCCCATCTTCTTGTTCTACCTGTATGCGTCTGACACCAGTTGCTATATTAAGCAGATGGTGGCAGAACAAAGAAAAAATGATGAAGGTTTAAGAAATAAATAATTGTATTAATGTAGGTACCTCCACTCATTTTCCATCACTAACTTTTAAATTGAATTTTTAAAAATAAAGTTTTCTTGAAACTTTTATTTTAGTTTTAATTGGAAGCTAAATAATTAAATTTATTATTTCCAGTAAGCAAAATACTCTGGTATATTTCAAACAGAAATTATGTTGACTGGAATCTAAAATTTTTAGATTTTTTTTTTTAGTTTTTCAATTTTTTGGCCATTTTTGAGCGATCATCACATTTGTAAACAAAAGTTTATTCTTGGTTTTAAAAATCTTGCAAAAATAAAATATACATCTGGGACACATTATTTTTGGAAAATTAGCAAATTTAATGTTAAATTAATCTAATTTACACAAGTATTTATAGCATGAAATTTAGAATAAAACTATTTCTTAAACACAGAGTTTAACTTTCTGACCTTTCCCCCATATTTGAAATGTGATGACAGCTTGACAGATGCAAGATAAGTGTATGGTGATCACAAGTGACATAATTACACAAAACCTTTTCCTGTAAGGGGAAGAAACTGTGAAACACATGACCTTTTAATGTACACATAGAAATTATCCTACAAAAAAAAAATTAAATACACAAAAATACAAAGGCACAACAATTTATATTAAACTTTTCAATTTTTTATTATAATCTTCACTTAACTTAATAACCTAACCCCAACAAATCTTTGAAGTATTTTAAAAAATATTTTTGAAACTTTATAACTTATCATAATTAAAAAAATGAAAATAATTCTTATAAAATTTCATTATTAATCAAATTTTTTTTTCTTCAGACTATAATGTCCTTAATATATATTATTTATTAAAGCAATTAGAAGCTTATCAAATTAAATAATGTCATAGTATTATTGCATTTTGTATTTTACTATTAATAGCAGATTTTTGGAAATAAAGGCAAAATGTTCAAAAAAATAATAGATGATTTACATTCCCCAATGAGTCTTGCATTTAACTAATAAAATCAATTTTCCCAACAAAATTTAATTTAAAATTTCATGAATTTACATGAAGTGGGGGTAACAGATGTAAAAACTATATTTTTACTAAGATTTTTTTAAAATAATAATTTCAAAAATAATTTCATTCATTTGTGAATAAGTCCTGAAAGTTTCATTAAAATCTGACAATTATTTGATTTTTGCAAAAATTTCAAAATTAATGTGTTTTTCAGTGAAAAAAAAAACTGATTTATGTAATATTACATTTTCCATTGTAAATTTTCATAATGATTTGGTTATCCTCTAACTAAAATCAAAGCAAGATTTTTTACCAGGATTTAGAACCTGTTAAAAAGGATTAAAATATTTTTTAAATAATTAAAAAATACTTTGATCTTTCCTCATAAGAATATCATAAACATTTTGATGGAAAAAGTTCATTTTATTAATTTTGAGACCTTTTTTCTTCATATTATGCCGTTTTTTTTTTGTTTTTTTGTTTTTTTTTCAGCAATTTAGTGGAGGTACTTATATTAATGAAAGAATACAAGTTAATCTGGTGTGGATGTCTCTCGTTAAAAGAAAGAGATAAGTAGTCATAAATGTTATTTGTATGGTAGGAGAGAGACTGAATTGCGACATACAGTGACAACAGCCTTTAGCGGGTGTCATTGGAGATGGGAGGTCACTGTCAATGAGCACTGGAAATCATAGCTAGGGTGCCAACCAACTGACAAAGCATTCACTTTGATGGGTTTTTATGTCCTTTCCCTAGGCTCAGACCGGCTTCAATTTTTTTGTTTCATTAAGCAGGAGTGGATGCTATTGGTGAAAATTCTGGATTGTATTTTTCTTTCAGCGTGTAAGTAAAACGGAAGATATGCACAGAGCCTATGCACCGTTAACAAAGTTTTTAGTTCAGCCTTGGGTTTCAGAATGTTCAAATCTGGCCTGTGGTAGAAATTTGTGTAAGATGAATCAGAAGCAGATCTGGTTTTAGGAAGGTTATAACAATACTAACATGCAGAGTCACATCATGGGTTTGCTACATATTTGTAGCATGATGTGACTAACTTACACGTTAGTAGTCGCAGGTTCTATGCTTTCTTAAAATGTGATTGGTTTCTGTAAATAGTTATGAGGGAATTAACTCTTTATTTAAAAATATATCACATCTTCCTTTTCAAGATATGAGGATTTTAACGTTCATTATTGACAGATAAAAAATATTTATATAGTCTGTGTCACTAAAATATGACATATGAACAATCACACAGGTAGACTACCCTCATGCTCTTAGAATTGGCATTATTCTGTTCTGAATTTGATTTTTTTTATGCTGTGACCACTTCATTACAATTTTGTCAGTTTCTGAGTGCAGCATGTTTGAAGGGATCTGCTCAATAGTATTTCTTTTTCATAGTGGAATTCACAGATGTGAATCAGCTTTGTTTGTCATTGTCTTTTGATGGGTATATGTGTATTTATATGTTTTTCTTGATGTGGCTGTAACATATCATTTTCAAGCAAATATTTATTATTATTATATATACAACTATATCTCAGTGTAAAGAGTTTGAAATTTCAGAATGTTCAATTTCAAAGTCCCTAGATATTTCTTTAGTTTTTCACTAAGGGTGTCAGCAATTTCAGGGTCAAAGTCATGACTGACAAAAGGTTGACACTCCTAATATTCAGGCACATAGTTTCAGCAATTAGAATTTTGTTTGAAGTAATATACTTTTCACATCAAAATCTAAATTGATATGAATATCAATTATTTCACTGGGGAAATATTCTACAGTATCTAGCCAATTAAGCATAGCTTTTTCCTGTAGAGAGAAAAAGTATTTTGATAGATTTGCTTTGGCCTTTATTAAACTCAAGGCAGCATCAATTTTATACTTGTATTGAGAATGTTTTTCCTTTAATATATAAATGATGTCCCTTTGTATGGCTAAATTTATCAATAAATTTCAAAGGAAAATATAGGCAGAATTTTACTCATCAAATTCTCCAGTCTAGTTTTTGAAAATAATAAGATTTTGTTGCTTCAGTTTTAATATTGAATTTTCATTCAAAATAATTTTTTAAGAGAATAAAGGCAGAATTAAACTTTTATTTACTACACTAAAGACTAACTTACAAAAAATAAAGTTTTAATAAGTAATCTTTTCTTGTGTCTGGTCAATCATTTAATACAATATCACATAATGTTGAAAGACTGGAACTTTGACATTACTGTCTGGAAATGTTTTAGTTTTTCTGGCATTATTGGTAGTGAGTTGATGACATTTATACTGAGCAATTCATCATGCTGAGTGTTTTCATGTTCCTTCTAGTATCCTCTTGAAAGGGTGTCTGCTATAATTAGATATTTTCCAGGTTTGTTTATGACCTTTAGATCATATCATTGAAAGTGCAGAGTTGTTTTTTGTATTCAAGAAGTGAGAAAATATGTTCTTTTGAAAAATTGTTACCAGAGGTTGAGTATCTGTTTTCATTATTATTGTTTTATTGTAGATGTAAACATCTGAACCCAAACACAATGACTGATAATTCCTTTTCTAGCTGTGAGTAGCCATTTTTGTGTTGCAGTCAATGCACATGATACACAATGGGATACTGGTTCTGGAGTACACATTCCTCAAGTTTATTTTTTTTAGATGTCTACTGATAATGTAATCAGTTTTTTGACATTGTAATATTTTAGAAATGTATTATTTATTTCCCTTTATTGAAACTCTTACTCTGTGCAGTATTCCATACTCACTTTACAGTATAGAAATGTCAAATGAACTTAGAATGAATTTGGTAAGTAAATGACTGTTCCTAAAAATTTTAGTACCTCTTGTTTGTTTGTTTGTAGGTTGTTGCATGGACATACACATTCTGGTTTTGGTTTAACACCATAAAAGTGTAAATGACCAACATAACTGATTTCATCTTTTGCTATTTTCTGCTTTGTCAGGGTTTAACTTTAGACCTACTTGTTTTTCTTTCTTTTCTTTTTAGCTATCTGTACACATATAATTATCATTTTCCTTTATATATCTTATATACATAAAAATCTACTGCATGTTAAATTCATTTCTTTTCAAAATGTTGAATTCATTTTATACTGAAAGTCTTCATCCTCATCAGCAACAAGTCACAACTTCTCTCGCTACAAATTTCTGGTGAACAGCAACCTTGTCCATAATAAACTTGCAGCATCTCTTCACTACAAAACAATTCTCTATCTAGAAAAGAATAAAAGGTTTGAGCATGCATAGTGAATGCAAAAATATCTGAACAATCACTGCTACATTTTCTTCATTCTTACATAATTTTATGACAATCCAATCTTACAAGTCTATTCAAACAATATCTCATAAACTAAATATTCAATAATATTTATATGCTGTTTTGGCATTTTCACTCTGCTCATAATGTATGCCTGCATTGTAATCAATTAATTAAAACAGAATATTTTTATTTAATACTTCCTAAACCTTTTCAAACTTCCAAGTTTATATGTGAATGAAAATGGAGATTTTCTATTATTTTAGTTAGCATTTTTACTTTGGTTTTAAAAGGTTTATTGAAACACAACTTTTTAGATAGGAGCTCATTGTCATTTCCAGCTTTTCAAATGTATAGATGATTAAAGTACTGTAAATTAAATCTTGAAAAATGAATTGGTTGCAGGTGAAAACAGTTAAATAAATATATTCATGAAACTGTGAACCATACATTACTGATCTTTTTTGTGCAATATAAAGTTAATAGTTGCAGCAAAAGTTTATATTTTGTAAAATATACTGATGAAATGCAAAATATGAAAGCCATTTCCATTTATTAAAAAGCAAGCATAATAATTTTGGGTAGACAAAGTATAAGTCAGTTCTTAGGTCATGTGATATCAGATTATTTTAATCAGTATAGTTATCGATTGGAAAAACTTATTGGTTTCACTTTGTCAAGAGAAACAATATGTGAGGTTGAAGGACCCTTTTGTAGATGCATTTTGATATTCATATCTAATGATTATTTTGCAGTAGAACAGTTGAAACTGAAGACGCAGATGAAGCCAGGTAAGATGTTAATGGTATAGTTAGATTAGTGGGTAAATACTAAGATGAAAGTATTCTTTGATATCCATTTAGTTAGTTGAGTAGTTGAAAGGAATTTGTGGGGAATTAAAATAAAATAATTATAAAAAAATAATTTAATTTTCCCATAATGCAAAAAGAAACCAAAAAGGGTTCTCTGTCATGGTTAAATTTTATGACCCCACTTCTGGAAAGGACATGACCATTCTTTTCACTTCTCAGTCATTGAGTTCAAACATGTTTGATAGCCATCCTAATGAAAGGGAGATTTGGCCACCCTCACTCAGTGTCAGGCTGTATACCTTCACATCTTTGTACCCAAGTGTGTCAGTAAACATTGGTGATTCATTTTTTATTCAAGTCTTTGTTTTGTTTTATGTTCAACTTCTGTTAGCAGCTCAAAGTCAAATACAACTTTCTACAATTGGTGACCTGTAATAGTAGTCTATTTAATTAAACAGAGAGAGTTAAGATTAACATTCCATTGTAACCCAAAAAATTGAAAATAAAAGAGGGTCAGGGCCTGATGTCTTGGATCTAAAACCTAACACACATTTTTTTTTTTTATGATCTCTATATCCACTTTTATCTGACTATTAAAGTAGATTTTATTCTACAACAGAAAATTATATAATTCAAACATGCATATTTTTCTTTTTATAATCGTTTCATCCCGAGCAAGGCATTTCACTGCCACTATTGCACAGGGGGCTACACAGAGTGGAGAAAGGATGGTTAAATATAGGAAATGTCAGAAGGTGGGTGATAAGTGGGTAAGAATACCGAGAATGATGGTTGGGTAGATGTTGAGTGTTGGGAGAATAATTGGAAGTTAGTGTGATAGGAGCTGTCAATTGACCCTACATTTAAACACCTGGAGATTGTAGCTGTTGGGAAAGCAGACATGTGGAAGGAAATTCCATAGGCGGGAAGCATGAGAAAAGAAGCTGTTGGAGTAGAAATTACGGTTACATCTTATCTGTTTAACTGTAAAAGGGTGGGACCTAGTTGCTAATCTAGTATCTCATGTAAATTCGTACCTAGGCAGCACCAATGATCTAAGTTCATCAGAGCAGAAGCCATGAAAGTACTTGTAGAAGAGGCACAGGGAAGCCACATCACGCCAGTGAGAGAGTGGTTGCAGCTGGTCTGCCAAGTCAGTATCAATCACGTTACAGATTCTCCTTTGTATTTTGTCAAGAAGCCCAAGGAGAGTAGCAGGGGCACCTGACCAGATGTGGCAGCAGTATTCAATACATGGGCAGATAGTAGATTTGTATATGTGCAAGATAGATTCAGGCGGGAAAAACTTCCAGGCTCTGCACAGAGAGCTGACTTTCATAGTGGTGGATTTGGCAATGGATTCCATATAGTCATTCCATTTGAGATCCACCGAAAGTATAAGGCCAAGGAGGCGTAGTGTTTTACTCTCTGGGAGGCAAGCCTGTTCCATGCTAATGGGAGGTAGATGTGATTGTCTATGGTGGTTAGTTGATAACAGCTTTGTTTTAGAAGCATTGAAATTTACTAGCCATTTCCTACCCCAGGCCACTACGGATTGGAGGTCCTTTTCAAGCTCGGCAGCGAGGTTCGCTTTGTCACCCCCACCGCTTTGTTTTAGAAGCATTGAAATTTACTAGCCATTTCCTACCCCAGGCCACTACGGATTGGAGGTCCTTTTCAAGCTCGGCAGCGAGGTTCGCTTTGTCGCCCCCACCGGGTTTTTGATCGAGGTGAGAGTAGATTGTGGTGTCATCGGTGTACATGCCTACTTAGGATCTAATGGCATCGGGGAGATCATTAATATAGATCAGAAAGAGCGTGGGACCTAGGATAGAAGGTAGTTTTGGGAGGCATGCCCATTTAATACTACCTTCAATGTGTGGTTAGAGAGGAATGACTGGATGAGATCAAACAGATGTCCAGTTATACCATATCTCCGCAGTTTGCATGAAAGGCCAGCATGCCAGAGCTTGTCGAACGCTTTGGAGATATCCAAGGCAATGGTTCGGGCTTCACCACTCTTGTTAAGAGCCCGGTATATGTACTCGGTAATGGTCGTTAGCATATCAGCAGTAGACCTGGTGAAGCGAAACCCGCACTGTTTGTCAGAGAGAAGCCTGTGGGCTGTGAGATGCTGAATCACCTCGGCGTTGATAATGGCTTCGAAAACTTTGCCGAAGATCGGAAGGAGACTAATAGGGCGGTAATTGGTGGGGTCTGAGGATTCACCAGAATTCTTAAATATAGGAACTACACAGGAGGACTTCCAACAGGCAGGAAAACAGGAATCAGATAGGCAGAGGTTATAGAGTTTAGAGAGAACAGAGGAGAGTTCTGGGGCACATTTCTTCAGGACTATGATTGGGATTCCATCCCCACTGCTCACTTTGTGTGGGTCAAGTTTTGCAATTATCTTGGAGACCAGCGAGGGTGTAATGTGGATGTTATTTAGTTGAGCCTTAGTTCTGGGTGGGAAGTCGGGTGTAGGTATTCCTAACGAGTCCAGTGTTGAATTGGTGGAGAATCTACGGCAAAGCATTCAGCCTTGTCCGCTGGAGAGGTGCATTGCTTTGGTGATTACTAACAGACCACAACATGATATTAACATGCACTACTATGCACAACTATTGATATTTTTTTAAAAAATGAGAATAGTAAAAAAAGAGTAAGTCAATCAACTTCTCTATCTACCATACAACACACATGGACAAAAAAAAGGAAAAATTTTCAACAAAAATAATTTACTCTTACAAATGTGTGATTAATCCCAATGTAAAGAGCAAAATTTTTCAACATGCATGAAAATAATAATCCCTAATAGCTATTACAACAACAACTACTACAACTACTATGATCAGTAGGTGAGCAACCCTCTTTTCATCTCTTCTTCATTTCTACTGCTACTCAACCCTTTATCATGGCAACTACGAACCATGCTAGAAATACATTTTAATATCCCAATATTTTGCCTGTTAAAAATAAAGGGTTTAAGTGCTCCAAATAAAGCTCATCTAGTGACCACATGGAAATTTTTATCAAACAACATTGAAAATACCAAGGGTAACATGATGTGAGATCCTTACTTAAAAAAACTCAGAGCAGCAAAAAAAATAAAACAACAACAATTGGCAAACCCAATCAAAAATGATCTTATATATATATATCTAAAAAACACAACTAAAAGAAATGAATATTTGCCTTGCCATGTGTGTTTAAGAAAAACAAAAAGATGTAAGACAGACATATTTTTAAGAACTGTCAATGGTCAGTATCAAAATACCATCATTTATTGAGATGGCTGCCGCTGGCTGGTTCACTGTTATTGAGGCTCAGTTCTGCCTACAAAAAATAATGAACACAGAAACAAAATTTTAAAATATGCTTTAAACCCTGTCACTTGAACTGGTAATAAAAGTCTAGGTGTCCATTTTAACAAAAAGAAAATATTAGGACCTGAAAGAAGCCATCATCAAAAGTTAGGAAAAAGCAAAATCAGAACTTTTTGAAAAATTGACAAATGAAATGTGGATAACAGACAGATCCTTTCATGACCTGAGAAAATTGATGGCCACAGCCAATAAAGTAGGAGTGAGAGAAGACTTAGTCAGGCACATTTCACTCAAGTTTGATTTCTGCAATAACACCAGTCATAGCTACTGCTAGGAACTTGACATTAAATGAATTTTTGTACCTTAGCTGATGAACTTTTGCCATTTATAGACAGATATAGTTAAAAAAAAACATATCTGGATGCTAGAAAATGCAAACTTGAAGAGTAACAAATCCCAACACTGAAATGTATACTGGAACACTTCCATTTTATAAAAATCAGAGACTCCAAATATGCTGTGGACACCTCTATTTTGGAAAAATTCCAAAACATACAAACCATGGTGCCAGTGACCAAATAAAGTAGCCTGTAAAATACAGCCAAATTCCAGATCAATGTCACCAGACAGAGGACCTTCACCAAATAAAGAGGCTGGTTTGGAAAATTTTTAGGATGGACTGCCATTGCAATCAGTAATTCATCACTTTTTGAAGTTGCAACCCAGATTGGAAAAACAATGCTGAAGTTCCTGATTGATACTAGTGCTTCTGTAACAACAGTAACCAATAAATATGCCAATGGACTCTGCCTAAACCCAACACCAGTCTGCCAATCCTCAGCCAATGAACAAGATATCCAAAGTTATGGAGAAGTGTCTGTTGACATAGTCTTTGCAGAACTCCACCATTTGTATAGATGGATTGTAGTGGTGGCTGACACTGTCAACTCAATTTTGGGTGCTGACTTTCTGTGTTACTGTTGGCTCCTAGTGAACTGTAAATATGAAAAACTGATGGACCCAAATATTACTTACAGGGTAAGCACATTCAGGGAGCCATATACCAGATATCAACCAATAACAGTGTTATTCTCCCAGAAATTGTGCGTCCCTTATTCAAAGACCTGCCAATACAACTTAAACCAAGAATGAAGGCACCTTCTCCAGCACTGTCAAAAGTCAGGCATAGCATAGATACAGAGGATAATTCACCCGCCTATGCTAAAGTGAAACAAATGTTTGAATAAAAACTTAAAGGTGCTAAAGAGAAATTTAAAATGCTACTCCAAGCAGAAATCTTAAGACAGTTAAACTCTCCTTGTCATCACCTAGTTCCAAAATCTACATCTGGACAGTGGTGTGCCTGTGGAGACTACAAGAACTTAAATGTATTAACAAAACCTGTCAGATACTCAGTGCAGAATATCAAGTGTTTCTTCCAAATTGACTAAGAAAAACATATTTCCCAAAATTGAGCATCTACAAGCTTACTACCAAATACCTATGAGTGAAGAACATATAGAGAAAACAGCAGTGATAACATCGTTTTGCTTCTTTTGGTATGTATATATGTCTTTTGGTCTACAAAATGATACAGTTATATTTCAAAGATTTATGGACAATATATTTTTCCAGGATAACTGTGTTTTCATCTATATGGACAACCTCTGAAACATAACAATATTATAAGGATATAAAAAATGCTCCAGGGAATTTAACACGTCACTCAATAAGTCCTGGGCCTGGCATATGGATAGCACCACTAATAAAAATTCTGTATTATTTTTGTGAAGTACTAACCTTCAAATGGCGTATGACAAAATTTGGGCAAAATTGGATTATTAGTTTATAAATTACAGCTATTTAAGTGAAGCTACTGTCGCAAATTTTCAAAACAATGGAAAAATCTGAATTTCATGTGTTGATTTCATGTTTCTGATAGAAAAAACTACTATTCAAGCAAAGCAATGGCTTTATAAGTGTTATTCAAACTTTGCGCTGTGAGAAACAATGGATAAGAGGTGGTATGCTGACTTTAAATGTAGTTGTACAGACACAAATGTTGCTGAATGCTCAGGTCGCCCAAAATAGTCAGCTGTCTCCGAAAACACCAAAAGAAATCAACAAACTCATTTTGGCCGATCATAAATTGAAGTTGTGTGAGAAAGCAGAAGAGTTGAACATATCAAAAGGCAGTGTATTCATCATTTTGCATTAACATTTGTAAATGAGAAAGCCGTGTTGAAAGTAGTTGCCACATTTGCTCATAGTTGATAAAAAAACAACAATGTGTCAACAATTCAGAGCATTCTTTACAACTGTTTCTATGTAACAAGAAGTTTTTGCATAAATATGTGACAATGGATGAAACATGGATCCACCATTTCACTCTGGAGTCAAATTGGCAATCAGCTGAGTGGACAACAACAAGTATCTTTTCATAAAACGACACTGATGAAATCTGGTTGACAATAGAGACACCTGTCATTAATATATGAATATGTAATTGATATACTATATATTTGTGGGGGAAGAAAACATTGTTGCAGATTTCCTCTACAGACCAGCAAATGCAGTGACAGTCAAATTTTGTGATTTATCAGCCTTCATTGAGCAACAAGAGTGTGATACAAACACAAGCTGAAAGCTTACCCTGTTGGCAGCAAAACTATTTTAATGCAATATTTCCACACCCTACCCAAGCCATTTATTTCACAAGCATTGTGTATGGTGATTTATGATACCTTTCATAATATGTCACATCTAAGACCCACAGACACAGTAAAACTAATCAAATCCTGCTACTTTTGGCCTGACATAGACCAAAGAGTCAACTGTCAACAATTTAAGGTTACTCACCACACAAAATTAGCAGTAGTTCCTTCTTTACTACCCTCTACATGATTTGAAACTGTCCATATTGACATCACCATCAATCATAACAGCACATACTCATCACTAGCAAGGTATATACTAACATGCATAGACAAACAATGATAGCCATGTTATTTCTAAATGTGTGGATATCTCATTTTGGAGTTTCCCACATGTTGTCATTAATAGAGAAAGTCTGTTTGAAAGTTTTTTTTGGTGAATTATCAAAACTGATAGGATTCCACAGACTTTGACTGAAAAAGATTATGGAGTTTACCAATGAAAAGGTTTGGCAATTAGCACAAGTGATGATAAGATTTGAAAGAGAATTTCTCTCTGAAGGACACCTACACATAGTTTCAAAGCTTTTCAATCCCCACGAACTAAACAAATGTACACATGTCTAGTTGAACAAGGACGGTATATATTTGTTCAAAATTTGAACAAGAAATACTGTCTTTATGATCAGAATAATCTGAGGAAATCAAAGACAAATATAGCAAAGTTATATAGAGCAGCAAAAAACAGAGGGACATGATTACCCATATCCTGAATTGATATGGCATATAAAAGAAATCATTGGAAAGAATAGCTATTGCATCAGTAAATAATATTGCTTTTCTGTGTTATTTGATTAAATTTACTTTTGAATACTATTTCTTTGAATAGATTATTGCATTAAAAGTGAAACATTTTAAATAATTTTATTCTATATATTGCAGTATAAGTAAAATTTTATATTATAAGATCTTAGCTTCTATGATATTCAACATACATGTTTGATAAAAATTCTATAACTCATTTTATAATCATCATTTTATTGATTTGCATATACACTATGTAAAATTTATACAAGTCAGGGTTTCTCCAATAAAATTGAAATTTTAATGTTTTCAAAGTTTCACTGCTGAACAAAATAGCAGATTTTAACTATCTAAGTAAATACAGACTTCTTGAGGATAATAAACTCTCACTGAAAAGAATTTCCTCCATATTTGCTTTATGTGATCAATAATTTTGCAATCTTACTCTATGGTTATAACTAGTCACAAGTGTTATTGCAAGAAACCATTTATTCAAACTATAACTGATTACAAATTCAAAAGTGACTTAATACTGTTTAATTAGTGTAATCTGTATATCACACCTTATCTTATGAATAATTACTACAGCTTATTATTTTTAGCTTAATATTTCTACTGAACTGCTGGATGTACAAATAGAATGTTGGTTGTCTTTTTTTATTTTTTACAGTGTGGTTCACATTGTACAAGACCTGGGAGTGGGGGCCACTTGAGGTTGGAGGTTACAGAGTAAAAAGCACATTTTATGCAGATAGGTGGGGAAGATAACAGTCAATCCTAGATTTGAAAATGTAAAGATTGTAGTAACTGGAAAAACATCTTCTTGGGAATTGGTTCCTTAGAGCAGTTGTTTGTGAGAAGCTGCTGTTTAAGTGGAACTTACTTCTCATCAGAGGAATACAAAGGGAATGAAAGTGGTTTGCTGCAATGTGAGTGGCATGGTGGGTTTGAGCTATGAAGGTTCTAACTGGTAGAACCAGTGAAATCAGTTTTTTTAGCCCTTTTCATGGAAGTAGTGATAGAGCAGTGAGAGGCTTGCCACATCTCATCTGTGAGAGAGGAGTTGGAGAGTGGAAAATAAATTCTCACCCACAAGGACATGAAGATGCTTTTGGACTCTGTTAAAACTTCAAAGTAAAGACTGGGCATCAAAACAGCTGTTACTGCATTTTAAGCCTGGTCTGGCTCTTATAAAGGTAGAGGATAGCATGTGGAGTTATGTACTTACTAGAGCGGTATAGGGAACCAACCATTTTTTCTGCATCTTTAGCAATTGATCGTATCTATTTCTACTTGAAGCCTGGGGGTGAGTTTAAGACTCAGTGGTTGCTCAATGCATGGGGCTTTCCCAAGTGGATATCCATTCATCATGACTGGTGATATTTTGAAGTCCAATTAGCAATAATGGAATGTAACTAGTTTTGTTTTTGAGGTATTGAATGTAACCAGCCAGTTTTTACTTCATTGGGTAGTTTGTGCAAGTATGGAAGAGAGATCAGTCACCAATCTCTGACTATCAAGAGTTTTAGAGGTGCACCCATATATAGTTACATCATTGGCATAGATGTTTACAAATGATCTGAATATACTCATAGGCTGATCATTTATATAAAGCAAGAGGGTTGGTCCAAGAATTGACCCCTGGGTGATGCTTGTGTTGATTTCTAGGGCCCCAGAGGACTGGCTGTTAACAACTACCTTCAGGGATTTACCTATTAGGAATAGGATTCCATAGCTAGAGAGCTTGAGCAGCAATCCTTTGAGCCACAACTTGTCAAAGGTCTTTGAAATGTCTAATGTTATGGTTCTTGGGGTGTATTTGTTGTCTAGTGCTTCACTAATTTTGTAAGTGATGAAAGGACATCAGCAGTGGATCTAGTTGATTAAAACCTGATCAGGTGTGCAGTAACATTCTTGTTGATTATAGACTCAAAAAGCTTAATGATACTGAGAAGACTGATAGGTCTCTATTAATATGGGAATGAGCACTCACCTGAGTTCTTGAAAACTGGACATATACTTGACACTTTTCACAGACTTGGGAAGGATTTCTCCTTCAAGCAGCATTTGAAAAACTATGCTAGGATAACTTTAGGTTGATATTCTTAAGTCATACTAAGATTTTGTCAGGACCAGAGATTTTCTTAGGATCAAGTCTTTTGATATATCTTGAGATTTCTTGGGCTCTAATGAAAATATTGCTGATATTGAATATATCTCATTATTAGTATTCTCTTATTTTTGGTAATTCTTTCATTTTTTTTATTTATGTTTAGAATATCTTGAAATAAAAACTTTTTATAAGTTATCAAGGTTAGATTAAATGTAAATATTTTAATTTTCATCAATGTGTCTGTCAGTTTATAGGAGTAAATAAAAATGATTGCAGCTATAAATAAAGAAGGGGCAGAGATTTTTACTTACCCTTAAAATACTCATGTTTTTTCATTTGAGAAATACATTGTAAGCATGTCCAGTGCAGTAGAAAATAAAATCTGAAAATATACAAGCGCAATGAGAACAAAGCACAACTAAATTGATCTTTATTCAATGTATATTACCATTGATATAAAGTGATTAAAAATGTGTAGAGTATTGTTGAGTCTATATGTGTATGGGTGTTCTTATGTCTGGTATATCTTGCAGTTTCAGTACTCAATACAGGGTACATCTTTTCGTGTGACATAATGGAGTGTCAACAGTTATTGGCTTCGCACTTAAATACAACTCGAGCTAATTTGCATAGAACACAACAGGTGTGTTAAACAAATTCAGTTTCTACCCCACTGTCAATCAGTTCCCACCATACTGTTGATGTCTTGTCATCCTGCTGAATAGCCAAGAAAGAAGTGAGAATGTTTTAAATTCATCGTTGCTTTTATACTAATGGGTTGTATGACTACATGATTACATATCTAAGTAGAATAACATTGCACTTTTGCTACTCATATTTTATTTTTTTCTTAATGTGTTTATGTGAATATTAAACTCCTAAAAAGAATAAAGATAAAACACAATTTTATAAAAAACACTCTTTAAAATTTTTAGAGAAACTCATGAGTTGCTGCAATAAAAAGATATGACAAAAAAAGTTAATTTTGATTGACTTAGGACAATTTTATATGTTCAAATCTTATGATATAAAAATGGAATTGGACTTTTTGGCAATGAAGAATTTTATGTTCAATCCAATACCAAATTGTTATGCTGACAAAAAATCCTTAAATTAAGCCATAAAAAGTTTCATAAATTCATACATGGCAAAGAATTCATACTACAGAAAGACCATCAGCCATTATTGTCCATATATGAATAAAAAAGGGTGCTCCCTCACATACAGTGAATAGACGACAGCACTGGGAAGCTATCCTATATGTGTTATGTGAATGGACATATCAAAATTCTGTGAACCACTTGAGGACACAGTAATTGTGGTGATAAGGGCTGAAAATGAAATCAATAATATATTATACAATACAGTAAGAAAACTGCCCATAAAATTAGAGGAAATAAAAACTAAGTCAGAAAAAGATGACTTTATAATGAAAAGGAAGAAGCAAATAAGATTTAAAGAAAAAACAGAAAAGTGAATATTATTGGAAATAATGCATTTTCATTATGCAATAATGTACTTATGTACACAGAAAGAATTGTGATACCAGCAACATTGAAAAAACAAATGCTAAAAAAATTTCCCATAGAACATCCAGGAATTTCTAGGATGAAATCCTTAATGAGGTGTTATAGATATTGGCCAAAAAATGGGCCAGATATTGAAAATTTAGTAAAATAATGCAGACGTTGTGTTCTGGCAGCAAAGTCACTGCCTATAAAATTTCAACCTTGGCTGAAAACTGGTATTTCATGATTCAGAATATATATAAACTTTGCAGATCTGTTAAGCAGAGCATACTATCTAGTGGTAGTTGATAGTGACACTAAATGGCCAGAAATATTGAAATGTAGAGGACCAACTACCACAGTAATGATAGATTTTTTATAAATGTTTTTTGTGAGGTTAAGTTTACCTGACTTTTTTGTCTCAGATAACAGAACACAATTCACTGCTAGTGAATTTAAAATCTTCTGTAAATCATTAGCAATAGAACACATTACAACCCATACCTTATTACCCAAGATTAAACAGACAAGCCAAATGGTTTGTCAATACATTTAAAAAGGCACTAAAAGTCTGAACCCAAACACTATGTCTGGAATGGTGCCAGGAAGATTAAGTTCATTTTTAATAAATTACTACCAGGACATAAGAGCATCAAGAAATAACAATATAAGTAAATACTTCAAAACTGGAGATAAGATGTTTCTTTTAATGTATCAACATGGAAAAGAATTCTGAGAAGATAGCATTATAAAAACACAGATCAGCAAAATGACATACATGGTACAGGGACAAAGGTGGGAATGTAAGGGACACCTTAATCAGTTAAAACAAAGATTCTTTGATTTAGAAAGTCTCCGAATTGAGGTACCTATGGAAATATTGTATGATACATTTGATATACATATGCCACAAGAAACTGTTGAACCAAGGTTTTATGGTAAGAGAAAAAGAACAGCAACAGAATATTTTAATATTGAACCGAAGCTGAAGAAATATAGACTCCAGAGGGAGTCATCTCAAGGAGAATGTGTCATGTATGAATAAAGTTTTGATGCCGACATTTGAGTTTGAACACAGACTGTCAGAACACAAACATAGATGACCTTGTTTTGGTGTTATTAGAGAATTTGTGCTGCTGGGATCACATGATGTAAAAATAATATATATATGAGTACATAATAAGCATTTGAGGCAGAAAAGAAAAAGGTCTGACAGTATTCTTTGAATGCATTATTTCTAGCATATGTGACTTTACAAAAGTGTGTAAATAAATCTTTCTTGAAAAAACCAACAAATATATTTGCCATTTTCAGTCCTAACAGATTTCCCATTGCTATTCTCTCTATTTGCCAAAACATCACTTTATTAAAGCTAAATTCTACAGATATGGTGGTGAATTCTATCAATTTCATTATGTTAAGTTTCAAGAATACATAGTGATGGTAGTGGGAGGGGGACAAATGGCTACAGTAAAATGCATCAGCACAAATAGTTTATTGCAATGGTACACAGGGGAACAAACTACAAATATCAAATGACTACATAAACTTATTCTCAGTGCTGAAAGAACAAAAAGCTTTTAACACAATTACTTGTTGTGGATTTAAATCAACCTACAACAAAGAAAACTGCAAAAAAGTTTTTTTTCTATTTTTGTGTTTTTTACAACTAAATTTTTTGTAATGTGTATGAGTGTTAAAGTTCTTACAATCCTTGTTTGTAGTTGTTTGTTAAGATGAAAAGAAACATGATTTATTTTTGTGTGTATGTGTAAGAAAAAAGGGAAGGGAGAAAGTGAGGATGAAAGTTTAAGTGTTACATAGTTTGGTGAGGAAGATGGGTGAAGGAGTAAGGAAAATTTTTTAAGCTGAGTTTGGAGACAGAAAATGATGCTAAGACATGGAATAGATACAAGAAACTACACAAGGAAAAAAGAAGCAAATGCAGACAGGCTAAAAAGGAATAGCTCAACAACAAATGTGCCCAAGTACAGAGATTGAGCAGGACCAATAAAGCAGATATGCATAAAGAAATAAGAGAACTGACAGGACAAAAATCATGCTCCTCAACATAGTGTATAAAATCCAAGGATGGAACAATCATACTGGAGAAAGAGGAAATACTCCAGTGATGGGAAGAATATATAAAAGATCTTTTCCATGACAAGAGAGAGCCACCAACAATACACAAATATAAGGACGAACCGGAAATATTAAAGTCCGAAGTGGCAGCTGCAATGGCCAAACTGAATAGAAACAAAGCAGCTGGACCAGATAGCATTGTAATAGAGATGCTGATGGCACTGGATGAATTCAGCATCGAGAAGATTAAAGAAATAATAAATTAAATTTATAACAGTGGTGTGATACCGGATAACCTAAGCAGATCCATTTTCATAGCACTGCCTAAGAAGCCAGGTACAAATGAGTGCAAACTCCACCGAACAATCAGTTTGATGAGCCACATTACAAAACTCATCATCCAAATCCTGATGAATAGAGCAAGAAGTAGAATCAGGCCAGAGATAGGACAATAACAGTGCATGTTCTTCAAAGACACTGGAACAAGGAATGCCATATTTATGATTAGGATGCTATCAGAAAGAGGCAACACAAATGATAAAGGACATGTACCTATGTTTTATTGGTTATGCAAAGGTGTTTGAAAGTGTGCTACAAAGAATTTATAGAAATACACAGCAACCATGACATATTTGGGAAAGATATAAGAGTAATCAAGAATCTCAACTGGCAGCAAACTGCCTGCATATGGACTGGTAATGAATTCAGCAGATACACAAAGATTGAAAAGGGCGTAAGACAAAGATGTGTCTTTTCATGGGATTTATTCAACTTATACAAGACTGTTCTGAGGACTCTAGGAGTTATGCCAGGATTCATCATCGGATACCACAATCTGAGCAACATAAGGTATACAGATGATACATTGCTGATAGCAGACACAGAAAGGAAACTACAAGACTTTCTACAGAAGGTAGCTGAAGAAAGTAAAAAGAAAGGACTACAAATAAACTGCAAGAAAACCAAATGTATGGTCATCAGCAAAAAGAGCAGCCCAAAATGCCAAATACAGGTGGGGGATACTAAAATTAAGCAGGTACAAAAATTTAAATACCTGGGAAGTGTTCTAGCAGAAGACAGAAAGTGCAACACAGAGATCTGAAGGTGAATTGGTATGGCAAATGGCACATTCCAGAAGCTGAGTAGGGTATTAAGAGACAGGACAGTTTCACTAGAAATAAAGAAGAGAGTGCTGGATTGCTATGTGATGTCAGTTCTTCAATATGACAGTGAATGCTGAACAATCTCATTGAAGACGAAAGAAAAACTTGAAGCAACTGAAATGTAGTTCTACAGAGATACTGCTGATATCATGGACTGAGCACATGAGCAATGATGAGGTTTTAGAAGAGATGGAAACAAAAAGGGAATTAATACTGAGCATCAGGAAAAGAAAACTAAAGTTCCTGGGATATGCAATGAGAAAGGAGGGCTTGGAGAATCTGATACTAACAGGCCAGATAGAGGGAAAAAGAGACAGGGAAAAGCAGCATGTAACATGCTTGACAGGCCTGAGCAGGTGGATGGCAGAGTGGGAGTCACGTGGTGTAACAGGAGAAAGCATGCTAAGAGCCACTAGGGATAGGGAGACATGGAAAGCCATGATCACCTATGCCCTGAAAGGACAAGGCACATAGAAGAAGAAGAAGATGTAGTGAACTGTTGCAGTATGTTGCCATCCCTTCTCCTTACTGGTGTGTCATCTAAAAACTTTGCTTGTATACTTTTCAAATGTATCATGAAGCATGATGTTTTTGATTGTCAGTGAAAACATGGCCTGCTGGTTGAAAATGTTAAATATTTATTTTCAAAGGATTCATTTATTAACCAGAAGGATGTACAAATCCTCTGACTCAAAAACCATTTTCTTTGCCATTTGGTGTTGGATTCTCTTGCTGTTTATTTCCATTTTTGTTCCACATACTTATATAACATTCCAGCATAGACTGCAACAACACAGCCAACCACTTTGCCAACTTGTACTGCACCGATCCTAACAAAGACAGAATTAGACACAAAGAAACATTTTTGTTATGAATTTAAAGTAAACCATACAATCATGGTCATGTTGAAGCCCCCAGACCATTAACTTCATAAATGTCCACTAGAAAGACTTTATTTTAACCAAAATGAGTAAATGCTTTTCAAAGTTCAGCCCAATTGACTTTGTCCTATCATGTGTTTCATCTGATCACAACTATATAAATTTGTTCCTATCACCTAAAATCAATATCATTTTTCATGTAGCTAGTTTAACAAATCATATCTGTGAAATTTGTTCATTTATCTAAGTTTTCATTAATTATTTGGAAATCTTTTGTAATTAAGATCATATTGATTTTTATAATGTCATGCAAAACAACCAAGATTAAAATACAAATTATTTTCCTAATTTCTTTAAGAATAAATTTCTGTGCATAATTATTTTTTTATTGACAAATTTCCATTTCAAGAAAATAATCAAAATTTAATATCCGGTGATTGCTTTGGTTATTGCAATCAGATATCCTTAGATTTGATGTAATTAACATCTTAAATGAAACATTCAATTTTAGAATATAAACTTGAAGTAAAAATAAATCTTTTATATAATTCATTTTTGTGTATAGATAAGATACCCAAGGAAAAAATTTATCATTCAATTCATCTTAACAGTAAAATTTCACTTTATCCCGTACACAATAAATAAATGTTGGAAATTTGAATTAAATCTTAAGCGTGTCAAAGTGTTAATTTACCTTGAATAAGACTAAAGATTTTCAAATGTTTCAAAAGGTGTAATTTTTTTCAGATTAAAAATATTTTCAAAATTTAAAAAATATGTTATAAGTTTTACCATTTGAACTGTTTGTGTAAGAATAAAATGAATCATCTTTCTTTCTTTAATTTTTAAAAAAATATCTTATACGTAGGTAAAAATAGCCAGGATTGAAGTTATTGGTTATCAGTATACATCCACACTTATCAGCAGTAGTCAAATTGCATTGAATTAATCTCCACTACAAGTTTAAATGTTCGTCTCTTTTTGTTTACACCCACATAAATTAATATTTAATCTCTGAAAATGTTTCTAAATGTTGGCCCAGTTTAGGCATTTAGAAAGTTATTGAGTTTAAATCTCTTAAGTTGAATTTGTTAGGATTTAAAATGTTGCTAATGTTAGTGTTTTAAAAAGCTATATTTAGAATCTTAATAATAACAAGCAATATTTATTACTTACCATTTCATAAAGATTTATTATTTACCATTTTATAAAGAAATATGAAAAGAAATACTTTTATTAAAAAATATCTGCAAACTATAGAACAGGAAAATTTAAATATACTTGATTTTTTCCAAATATTATACATTTTTTCCTCAGATTATTTTGTATCTCAGAATATTTACTTTTTGTTTTAATTTTTCAATTTTTTTCAACATACATACAATCATGATCAAGGACCGAAGATGCCTAGTCAATAAAAATAACTGTTAAGAATTCAGGCAGTCAGTTAAATGCCATATGTGATACACACTTTAGGCAATCATGTTTCTTTTGAGATATGACTGACTGGACAGAGGTTTATCCCACAGTAGGCTGCCATTGCTTTCTGCAGTAGACTGGTTGCCAGCCAAGGCTGTTGAACTCAATCTGTCCTATTATTTAACCCATAACTGGAGGGAAGAGACTGATTAATACTTTTCCCAAGGGTATTTGTGTGTAAGTGAATGCAAGGAATTCAACTGGAATTTGAACTCGGTTCCCTGATTTGTCGTTTCGAGTCGATATCCACTGCACCACAATGCACATCCATGACTGCACCACAACACACATTCATATGGATGTGTGTTGTGGTAAGAATTACCATACTGTAATTATATACAAGAAAAATGTCTGCCCAATGAATAGGGAGATGCCAGGTGCGATGGATAAATTGTCACTAGCCTATATTTTTAATTTCATGCATATGTGTTGTTTGTTTTGGATTTTATCAACTGCACAGCATAGTAGAGTCAGTTGGGCACTGTCTGTGAGAAAAAGAGTGCCATGATACAATTCACACTGCCAGAAATTTGGAAATGGAATGCATTACTGCTTAGCATTCATACCAGAAGCTCCAATATAAACATATTAAAGTGTTTGGGTGTTTGACAGTGCAGAAGAATTATAAAGAGTTGAATGATATATCCGGTTAGCATCATGGTGCTAGGAGTATTCACTAGTGATGGTGAGGTTATGGTTCCATTCATCTTTCCACAAGGCCTCAAACACATAGGTCTACATCAAGTTCCTTGATGAGGTAGTGCTGCCTTGGGTCAAGAGGATGGCTGCTGGAAGACCCTATGTCTGGCAACAAGACTCTGCACCATGCTACACAAGCAGGAAAATACAGTCATAAGCAAGATATTAACAGAACTCTTTGAAACACCAAAGATGAACTAAAGGTAAGAGTTATGGCAGCATTCACTAACTTAAACAAGGAGACTGTCTAGAAGAGTTGCAGGATATTCTAAAGATGTCTAGAGGCTGTGGTTGGAGCCAATGGCAATTCTATTGAATAAATTTACTCTTTAGTATTTCAAGATAATTTTGTATAAATTTGGTAAATATATCTGTTAAAATACAATGTCAGTGTTATTTTTATTTTTGTGTAATATAGATGTCAATTCATCCAGCGAACCCTGTACATGCTCAAAATATTGATGTCTGTGGGTATTATGTTGAACTTACCTGTCTAGAAATAGTGGACTCCCCCTCCTAATATAAGTAACAGTGTATCGAGAAGTCTGGGAGAAAATACGGGTCAGCAACCTGGCAAGTTACTCTGCATTATTACATGATAATACAAAGTCGTCAAACCTAAGGGATCAACAATTGTACTTACATACAACACACAACCTTCTATGTTGTACTCCACAACAACTTGACAACGAGGATTCAAACAAACTTCACATGTTCACAACAACTTGGCAATGAACTATTCGAATTCACTGCAGACTTTATCCTCTATATCAAATTGGCATTTAGGTCCTTGAATTCGTTACGGACCTCCTCCACAACAACCTGAGTAGTAGATATTCAGACCACTTACTGAAGCTGCACCATTCTGGCAATGGAGAATGTTAAAAGTGTATTTTTGAAATTTATAAAATTCCAAAGCGAGCAACAAACAAAAGCTCAGGAAAGATTGAAGAAGTTTCTATTGGAGCAACAGAAAATCCAAAGTGAGCAACAAGTGAAAACTCTGGAGCAACAAATGAAATTTCAAGATGAAAAAAAATTCACCTAGATTTTAAAAAACAAATTTTTGAAATAACTTTGAATAGGAAAGAGATATTCAACAATTCAATTCCTTCCCAGAAAGTACTGTATAGAATGCAGTTTCAAAAATTTTCATACCTTCCAGAACAGGACATAACCTTTGCGGCATACTTAAAAAAATATGAGGACGTTTACAATGCAGATTGTAAATCATGGAGTGACACAAAAAAAAATACAACTTCTCCTTAGCAAATTGGGAATGATGGAGCATACTAAATTGATTAATTATATTTTACCAAGAAAAACTAGCAAATTGGTATTTGTCAAGGTGGTTGAAATACTTACAGAACTTTTTAGCCCCAAAACATCTCTCTTCCACAAGAGGTGGAAATGCTTAAATTTAATGAGACGAAGAAGAGGACTATATTACATTCACATCTAACGTAAACAAGCACTGCGATGATTTTAGACTCAGAATTAAGTGCTGACAACTTTAAATGCTTTATTTTCATACAAGAATTAGTTGCTGCTAAGGACGCAGAAATATGACATAGATTTCTGAATAAACTGGAGAACGATACCAAATCGAACACATTATCACAGTTCTGTACCATCCAAGGTAAAACAGACTAGCAGAAAAATTTGTTGATACCTTGAAAAGAGCTTTAAAAAAAGCTTGGGAGATACCAGCGGACAAAGCCCTGCAAAAGTGTCTGCAAGTTTACAGAATTACACCTAATGATGGAACACCAGCCTCATAATCACCAACTGAGGTCATGTTTGCATGCTGTGTAAGGTCTGCTTTTGACAAACTGCTCCCAAAACAGACAAAGCTGGGTAGAAATAATTTTGTTCCTGTAAAACGATACACCCCTAGTGAAAAAGTTTTTTTTTAAGTTTATAAAAACAACAAATCTTTTTGGGAGATGGGCACAATTGAAAGAAGAGTCAGAAACATGCTGTACGTGGTAAAAGGTCAAAAGTTTATTGCAGATGACACACCAACCAAATCAGGCGGTATTTATTAGACTAGGTTGACAGTGGTCCCGCTGAAAAAAACGGTGATGGACGTAATCTACAATACTTTTGACATACCAACACCTGCAACAGATCACCCAAAAGTGTGCTGATCAAAAAGAAAAAAAAATTAACAGATCACTTGAGAGTCGACCCTAAGCACAGAAGATATTCTACGTTGTTGCTGAAAAGTTAATAAAGTTTTTTTTGGGGGGGGGGGGTCCTTTTATTTTCTTTATTTAAAAAAAAAATGAAGCTATTAGACTCCTACGGAGAGAAGTTTTTTTTTTGGGGGGGGGGGGGTGTTATAGTGAACTCACCTGTCTAGGGATAGTGAACTCTCCCTCCTAATATAAGTAACAGTGTAGAGAGTAGTCAAGGAGAAAATATGAGTCAGCAACCTGGCAAGTTTACTCTGCATTACTATGTGATAATAGAAAGTTCCCACCAGTATGTTGAACCTAAGGGTCCGACACTTGTACTTACATACAACACACAATTTTTATCTTGTACTCCATAACAGTGAGCATCACCAAAAATTTAAAATTAAAAGAATGTTTGTTGCATAGAAAGAGGTGTTCTCAATTTATTTAATAAAATTATATGGTGAGAGCAAATGAAAGTAATGCTCAGAAGATTCATTTTTATAAAAGCTTTTATTTATTCTTTATTCAAATTTTTTAGTTCACAGACATTTCTATAAATTTATGAATGAAATACCTATTTTCATATTTATTTCATCATAAAATGAGAAATAATAAATCTTTATAAAATGCTAAATAATAAATATTTAATGATACTTGTTTGCATATTTTTATGATTTTTTAATTTTTTATAAATGTATGAATAAAAAATTTTGTTTTCATATTTATTTCTTTATAAAATAGTAAATGATAAATGTTACATTAAAGTTGGTTCATATATTTTTTATAATCTTGTAAATACACAATCTAACAACTAAATAGTGTGTAACATTTTTGTTGTTATTAACAATCTCAACATGGTTTTTAAAACAATATATATTGGTGGAAGAGTATATATAGTAACATTGGTGTTAAGATACAACTGTCCTTTTGATACATTACTTTTTGCAGGTCTGAAGGTCAAACATTACCAAAATTTAATTAATTTATCATTTTATCTATTTATATCATTTAGACTGTTGTCCTTATCTTTATTGCTATGTGTCCTTGGGGACATCAGTGAGTTAGTTTTTGGGACCTATAAATATATTTCAGGAACTATTTTACCAGAACTCATATTACAATTTTTTTGTTATTGTTGTTATTCTCTAGCTCTCTGTATTATTGGTTCCCATATTGTATTCATGTCTATACTTGGCTGACTTAGGAGATTTTCGTGACTTAGCATATATTCTGATTCCTTAATTTTTTGTATTTTCCAGCAACATTCTCTGTTTGATATTTCAGCTTCATCCTACAAAGGGTAGTGATATCCCTTTTCCCTCCATATATGGTCAGCCATGTCTGCTTTGTCTATTTCCCCTTGTGTTATGGCTTTACAGTATTCCTGCAGTCTTATTTTAAAACATCCTGTTTTGCCTTTATATTTCTTGCTACAGCGGAGAGTTCAGTAAATAAAGATAGAGTTACTAAAAAGAATTAACTGAAACTGAGATATCTAAAAAGGCATGGCTTGTGGAATTAGAACAATCTACCTCCATAGACTAAATAAAGTTTGGTTTGGTTCAAAATTCCAACATACATCACCTGAAAAATGTTGGGGGGGGGGGGGGTTAAAACATCCGAAATATTGTGAATATGGCAATAAGGATGAGAACAACAGTCCAAATTATGTAAATAGTTACAAAACCTCATCTTTGAAATATAGACAAATCATTTTATCTTCTCTCAATTTTCATTTTGTTCTTCACCATTATATTTATTTGAAAAAATTCAGTTATTCTTTAAACAATTAACTTTTTAAAAATCTATTTATCATATAAATAAAGATAAAATAATTTTCAAAACAAGATCCTGGGTACATTTCATTTGATTGAGAATTCTATAACAATCCATGACATCCATGTGTTTACTTATGGTTTAATGAAATTAAGAATTTTATTTCGTTTTACTTTTTGTAACCAAGAATCAAAAAATATCAATATAGGAATTAACCTCCTAGATTCTTAAAATCTGAAAAATTTATAATTAATTTAAAAGAACTCAAGTTGGTTTTGGTTAATTTGAATATTTCATTTAAGATGTAATTATAAAATTTAACTAATTTTACAGTTCAATTAACCATTTCAAATACAGTTGTAATAAAATTTATTGTTAGAATTTTCTTTTTTCAGTTCTTCAAAATATTTTTTATTATTTTTCTCAGAGAAACTTAAATTTATATATTTTTGTTAAGTCAGTAGCAGTATAACATATTTTTTCCAATTATATATATTTAAGCTAAAATATTTATTCTTTAAGTAATTGTTAGTCATTAGTTTAAAATGAAACAAACTAGCAAATAGTGAATCTTTAAGTTTAAAAATAAAACTGACCACATTTTAGGAATCCTTTTACTCATGTTTTAGGTAAACATAAAAATTTGGAGTGCTAGAATTCGATACAATAAATTAATATATTGTTATGAAGCTACTCATAATTTGGCTGTTTAGAATAACCCTACAACTTTCATGGAAAGAATAAAATTCAGTTGGAAAAGACAACTTAGTATAAACAAATAACCTTAATTTTATATACAACAAAAATACAAGAAGTTGGTTAAATGTTTTGAATGTGTAATGTCCTTTTTTCTTTTTTTCTTTTTTTTTGTGGTTATTAAAGTTCTTGGGTAGAATATGAACTGTATTGCATATGTATGTGAGAACAGTGAAATGTGGTTACATGTGTATTTGTGTGAAAGAGTCAATGTCTGTGTGCATAGTAGTTGTGTAGATAGGTAGAATTTAGTTCTTACTGTGAATGATGACAGCATAGTCTGAGGCAGTCTCATTGTAATTTGGCTAGTGCTTAGTTGACCGTTGCTTTGCATGTGGATGTGAATGGGGTCTTGAATATCAGCAGCTAGAGTGATGTGAACCTTGGTGATATTTGGAGTCTTTTTGTTGGGGCTTCAGACTTTGTGATTTTTAGGCCTTTTTCCTAAGAAATCTGCCCCAGAATTGTTTTATTTATTTCTAATTGGCCCTAAAAACCTATGTGTTATGTCTACTACCACATCTGTGCAATATTTTGATGGCATCTACCTAAATTATGATGACTAATAAAACAACCTTTCTGATTTATATTCTATGCTTTTGTATTGTAAGTTTTAATTGGTATTATTAGTATTGGTTTGCGTACTGGCGATATTACCAGTTACGTGATACTAATATAAACTTTTAAACAACAAATATTAACACGCTTCCATAGCACGTGTAGTAAAAAAAGGACAAGTTCATGGCAATAACAAATAGGCATTTAATAAAATACAAACAAGTAACAATACATTGCAAATGTTTAAGTCCCAAACAAGAAGAATGTTCAAGTTGTCCACATGGACAAGAATGTTTTTAGCAAGTGTGGTAAGGAATTACATACCGTTAAACCAGCAAATTGTCCTCGTGGCTATCCCACTCCAGCCAGGAAGGGAACTGACCCCAGATAAAAAAAGAGTTCCTCAAAAGGGAAGACAACTGTTGTTCCCCTTAAGGGAAGATAACTATTGTCTCCCTACAAGTACCCCCTCCCTAGACAGGCTCATTAACCTGCACTGGAAGTACTACTAAAATGGAATAAAAATATAAAATGCACATGCATATCAAAGTAAAAAAATAAAAGAGAAAATGTTCTTGCTATGACATAAAACAGGAAGAGTTCCTTTAGAAGTGAAGAATATCCTTCAAAAATAGTATTACTGCCCAAAACTAGAAAAAATTTACTATTTCAATAAACGTTTGGGTCATCTAACACGACAACCAGATCTGGTCACAGTCTCTTTTACTACCTCAGGTACTGATGGTGCCAGAGAAGTCACTGATGTGTCCCTACCAAGCCAGGTAGTGTCCAAAAAGGCAGGCTTTAATCTGTCCATAGAAATGTTTTGTGTTGCATTGTTAATGCTCACCACAAAATATTTCAAGTTTTTTTTTTTTTTTTTTTTTTTTTTTAATCGTGTCCCCCCAAACAAGGCATTCCGCTGCCACTATAGTGCAGGGGGTTACATAGAGCGATTGGGTATGGGAAATATCAGAAGGAGGGTGGTAGACGACTTAGGATGTACATAGGGAGAGAGTTGGAGAGAGTGGGTGTGAGTTAGTGTGTTAGGAGGTGTCTATTGACCTTACATTTAAACTCCTGGAGGTTGTAGCCGTTGGAAGCAAGCATGCGGTAGGGAATTCCACAGGCAGGAAGTGCGAGGAAAGAAGCTGTTGGAGGAGAAATTGTCAAGGATGTGTGGTTCTCTCATAGAAGGTGCTGTAGTTGCTGATCCTTTACCTGGACTTCCACAAATGGTTGGTATTCCAAGCCCGGATCCAGCACAAAAGCATTGATGCCATGAGACATGGTGTCTGCAGGTATGTTATTGGCTCCCTTGATGAAACGGATATCCAAGGTAAATTGTAGCAGATAATCCAAATGTCTGGTTTCACGTGGGGAATATTTGTCCGAGTTTGACTGTAAGGCTCCCAACAAGGGCTTGTGGTTCGTCAGTAAGTAGAATGGCCGCCCTTCCAACAAATGTTGAAAGTAATGGACGGCTGAATATGCTGCGAGGAGTTCACGTCCAAATGTGCTGTACCTGGATTCCGTAGTAGTTAGCTTCTTGGAAAAGAAGGAAATTGGTTTCCAGTGGTCACCAGTCTTCTGCTGCAGTACTGCACCTATACCAATGGAAGAAGCATCAACTGCCAAACACAACTCGCTACCTGGAACAACATGAGACAATTCAACTGCTCAGGACAATAAAACCTTAATTTGATGGAAGGCTGCCAAGGCTGGTTTGGACAAAACTATGTCACAATTTTTGACATCAGTTAAAAAATCAGTCAAAGGTTTTATAACCTGTGCACAATTTGGCAGGAACCTTTGAAAAAAATTCACCATCCCTAAAAACTGCCGCAACTTTCTCATGGTATCTGGCATGGGGAAGTCAGAAATGGCCACCACTTTAGATGGAGAAGGTGAAATTCGAGCTGAATTAATGCGGTGACCTAGGAAAATTACATCAGACTTTCCAAACTCACACTTTACTGAGTTGATAACAACCCCAAATTCCTCAAAGCATTCAAAAACGAGCTGTAAATGTTTGATATGTTCTTCCATGAAAGAACTGGCTATAAGGAAATCATCCACGTAGGCACAGACAAAATGCAAACCGTGCAGTACATGACCGATAAACCTTTGAAAAGATTGTGCTGCGTTTCTCAGTCCAAACAGCAGATGTAGAAACTCAAACAACCCAAATGGTGTTGTTATGGCAGTCTTTGGAATATTTTCAAGTTCTACTGGAATCTGATAGTAGGCTCTGATAAGGTCTAATTTAGTAAATATAGATTTACCCTGAATGATGGCCGTTACATCGTGTATATGTGGAATGGGATAACAGTCAGGTTTAGTGGCAGTGTTGAGTGCCCTATAATCGCCACAAGCGCACCAGGTACCACCACTTTTGGGTACCAGGTGCAAGGGAGATGCCCAGTTACTTTTTGATGGCCGGATAATACCTAGTTCCATCATTTGATTAAATTCCGCTTTCGCCACACTCAATTTTTCCGGTGCCAGGCGACGAAGACGGCTGTGAACAGGAGGACCACTAGTAGTAATGTGATGTGTGATATTGTGGGGCACACTATCCTTGTGAAAAGATGGTTTTGTAATGCTCTCAAACTTTTTTAAGAGCTCACAAAATACCGGGTTATCTTCTGTGTTAGCCACAGTTGGACATAATGGAATTACATTATGAATGCCTCCTGGCGATTGCATATTTGTCTTAGGGTCTGTCAGACAATGTCTGTTAACATCAATGAGAAGATCAAATTTGTGTAGGAAATCTGCACCCAATATGGCCTTCTCTACATCCACAAGGACAAAAAAATGGGTGAAAACCTGTCTCAGACCCAAATTCAACGTAAGGCACCTCTGCCCATAAGTCTGGATGATTGACTTATTTATGGCCTGTAGAGTAAGTTTATGAGGGCCTTTTAACTTGTCTGCTCTAGTGGCAGGAATTAAAGATATTTGCGCACCACTATCTACAAGAAAATGTATACCAGTAGTGCAAACTGCAACAAATAGTAAGCGACAAATATCACCCACACCAGCGCACCGTGTCACCTCCGGTCGCCAGCTTAGGCTTCCCTGCTGTGAATTGAATGAACAGAGGGGCTTACAATAATTAGCCCTATCTCCAAATTTTCTGTGCAAGTAACACATTGGTTCCCTGCTAGCAGCTCTCACACGACCTCTACTTTGGGAGCGGGGCATGCTGACCTTTTGCAAACGTCACTCTAGGTCTTCCATCCTGGCCTCTAACCTCTGTTGTCCTTCTAAGAGTCTACCCAGCAGATCTGGTTCTTTTGTCTGTATGGCGGAAACAGGAACAGTGCATTCCGAAGTTAGGTCTGTCATGTTATCTGCTATTTTAGCCAGTTTTTCAACGGGTGCATCTTCACCCACTGCAGCTAGAACAGCGTGGTACGCAGACGGCAAACGCTGGAGAAAAATATGACATATAATGTCATCCTTGTTACCATCTCCAGCTAAATGTTGCAAACGCCGTAGAAATTGCGACGGCTTGCTATCTTCCAATTGTTCTCTGTGTAGAAGTTGGGACAATTTCTTTTGCCTTGACATCGACGTTCTTCAAATAAGTTCCTCTTTTAACTTTTGATATGGCTTGTCCTTTGGCAGAGAGATAATAATTTCTCTCACTTTCTGGATGGCTTCGAGATGCAACTTGGAGACGGCTAAATTAAATTTTGTTTTCTGAGAGGTAATTCCTCTCAGTTCGCACTCCGACTCTAATTGTGCGAAAAATAAAGCAGGGTCTGCTTTACAATATGCTAGGCTGACAGTGTCCACCACCGAAACGGCGGTCATTTTATCCTCCTCTATATCGGGAATTTTCTATGGGAAATGTTGCCACACAGAAATATGCTTCACTATGCAAAGCACAAAGGATAAAACGTAAAAAAACAAAACAAAAAAAAAAAACGAACACAAATATTCAAAACCAAAGGTCAAAAGTAGTTATCTCTGCTACCAACCTCCTACTCCCCTAATGGGTGTTGTCAACACAGCAGTAAGCCAAAAATCAGTCCACACCCAAGAAAAAAGGAGCAGCACCAAATTAAAATTTGGGATTGGCGAAGGAGCAAATGAAGAAGAAGGGCGCCATGTTGCCATGTGATACGGTCATCCTTGTAAATGATTTGTGTAGAGAAAGAAAAAAAAAATTTTTTTTTGATACACGAAGTTAACAGTTATTTTGCAATTTGCAAAAATAAACTGACACATTGGAGTCACCACTTATTAGTATTGGTTTGCCTACTGGCAATATTACCAGTTACGCGATACTAATATAAACTTTTAAACAACAAATATCAACACGCTTCCATAGCACGTGTAGTAAAAAAAGGACAAGTTCATGGCAATAACAAATAGGCATTTAATAAAATACAAACAAGTAACAATACATTACATGTTAAGTCCCAAACAAGAAGAATGTTCAAGTTGTCCACATGGACAAGAATGTTTTTAGCAAGTGTGGTAAGGAATTACATACCGTTAAACCAGCAAATTGTCCTCGTGGCTATCCCACTCCAGCCAGGAAGGGAACTGACCCCAGATAAAAAAAGAGTTCCTCAAAAGGGAAGACAACTGTTGTTCCCCTTAAGGGAAGATAACTATTGTCTCCCTACAGTATGTTTTAAGATGTAAGCACTTTGTTGTATGTTATTGCTTTATAAATATTTTGTAGACTTGTTTTAATGTTTATGTAGCTATTGTATTAGATATTTTAGTGTACATAACAAAGTTTTATCCAGTACTTGAAGTTATCACTACAATGTGAATTAAGTAGCCCACATGTTGAGACAGAATTTGCCAACAGGAGAAATTACAGATGAATGATGTGAATAATGAAAAATATTATAAGAGATATGTTTTATTCTTCTTTCATTTCTACTGTTGCAGCCATTATAGCTTCATGTTGGTTTTGTGTGATTGGGTACAAGTTGCAAATTTTAAAATTATCAAAGCAAAATTTACTTTGGCCTGTCTCTGAAACTGTTCAAATATGGTTCTAAAAACTACAACTAATTCTACTAGAAATGGTATTAGTAGTTATAGAACAAATGATATTACAAATTGTATGACAAATTATACTATAAATAATAATACAAATTGTAGAACAATTGGTATGAAAAATTGTACTAGAAATACTATTATATATTTGACACCAGATTCTTGTAAGCAAAACTTATCAAGAGCCATAGTTTTATAATAAATCTACTGAAAACATGAGCTTTTGAAATGATGAATCTGAAAGAATGTCTTAATTTTATTAAATAAGATGTTTACTTTTCATTATCAAAATATTTTAGTCCTTTCTGTATGTTATAAACATTAAGAAAATGTCCTAAACCTTTTGGACATTTTTATTCTTTAATCAAAAAATCATATGCAATCACGATTCTTCTTGTGGCAGACTACAAATAATAATTTTAAAATTCAGTAATTACAATTTTTTTGTTGCTTTGTAAATTAAAATGTATATGCTAAGAAAGAAAGAATAATTTATTTTGAAAAATTCACAGAAATCAAGGGTAAGTAATGTATTTTTCTTGTATTGATTTTATGTTAACAGTTGTGATAAAAGCAAGATTGATAAGACTTGTAAATGCATAAATGGATAGATGTAGTTGTTATAACAACAAAATGTGACTCTTATGGCTCAGTAAAAATAAAATCATTCAATGAAAAAAGAATTTCAGAAATTTTTCTTCTATATGATAGATATTAATGTAAGCAAATTTGAAAGAGTAGTACTTGTTTATGGTGTGCACATATATATAATGGAAATTTCAAGTTTCTAAAGCATTTTATTACTTATAAGATTCTGGCACGCTACTGTTTTGATCAATCAGAAATTGGCATAAAAATATTTTCTAACTAATCAGTTTTCCCCATTACTTGCTGTGTCTAGGATTCACTTTACCCTTATATAAAGGATACCAAAATTCAGATATGATTTATCTTGAAAAAACACCAGTTATTTGTTAGACTTAATAATAGACATGTCGGTACTCACTCATCTACCTTGACTGACAAATGAATTTGTATTACTTGTTTGTGTTTAGACATCTGTATGAATTCTCAACAGTTTATCAAGCTGACCTCAGTGAATGAGAAATACACACACACACACACACACACACACACACACACACACATATCTCAGTAATAAACAAATATGTTGTATCTTCATTATTTTTTGCTAACAATTTCTATTCTGCTCTTTCACTCTCTCACTTCACTTTCACTCTCTCTCTCACTCCCTCCCTGTTCTCGTTTACTTAACAGACAGTTAAACTCGCCAAAAATATCTGAAAAAAAAACAGGTTAAATTGTAGCATGTCTTGCGAAATTTTCTTAACTTTTTCAGTTTGTTTCTCTGCACATGGTAAGTTTGCTTGAATGGTTCTATTTTCCTGTTGATTTATTTTATTTTACTTTATTTTTATTTTTTTGCCTCTTATTTGTCTATTTATTCTTGTTACTAACCTAAGTTCTTTGCTAGTCACTCTTGTAGCGCACATGGACTAGATTGTGTAAATTGTTTTTGGTTTTCAAGGTTCGTTTTGACTTATACTAAGTTAAAACTTAGTAAATGCATGTTATTTTAGCTGTTCTTTTTTTTTTTTAATTGGAGTAGATAGTACCTATTAGCACCCGGTCTCACACCCCACCCCCTTCTTCTGAACAGGAGTAGAGGTGATCGTCTTGTTTCTTGTTTAGGAAGGGGTTCCCGGTTCATCTCTCTTTTTCGGTCTTAGTGTCAGTTCAGCTGGAAGCTCTTTGCAGTTGGTGAGTATGGTGGCAACGTCTCTTCATTCTGAGGGTACCGGGTTGGCAGTTTCCTGGTTGCTGCTTCCGACTGGTAGTTAGGAGCCCGAACTCTTGTGCAGCGTCTTGAGAGGCTGCTTTGATCCACAGTTGAATAATATCAAGGTTCCTGTAGTGCCATTTCGTGCATGGACGGGCGTCCCTGCATGAATCTCCGATGGGCAACCCCGAGGCCACATTATGCTGCAGGCAGCGCCAGTCTCCATCCTTCACCTGCTGCAATTAGTGACCATCTGACCCTACTCTAGATTTCTCTCTCTCCCCAACTAAACCACTATGAAATCAAACAAGCGAAACAGCAAGACTAAACCAGCTAGTCATAAAACGCACAAACCTATCTGCATTTCCTTCACAAACATATGAGGTATCCACAGTAACTTTAACAGCGTAGAATCATTCCTCCAAACTAACTCACCCGATATCTTAGCTATATGTGAGACTAACCTTGACCCTTCTATCCCCTCCTCAAAGTTTTTTGTTCCTGGTTACCTTCCCCTCTTCAGGAAGGACTCCAATGTCCATATGCATGGGCTTGGTGTTTATGTCAGCAAACACCTCCCTCTAGCCAGGGTCACATCTCTTGAATCCCTGGATCATTCTTTCATGTGCTTCCGTCTCTCACTTCTAAGCTCGGTTAGCTATCTCTTCTTCCTCTACCGCTCCCCCTCCTCCTCTGACTGTTCGGTACTTGATAGTATCTCTATCAATATTGACAAGGCCATTTCTTCTCACCCATCTGCCCATATATTTGTGTTTGATGATTTTAACGCCCACCACACCAAGTGGCTTGAAAACTCTGTCACCGACCTTGCTGGGGTGTGCACCATGAATTTTTCAATAACCCAAGCTCTAACGCAAGTGGTGGACTTCCCCACGTGTTTCTCTAATAACCCTAACGGAAGGGACTCTTTACTAGACCTCTACTTCACTTCCATCCCAGACTCTTGCACTACCAGGCAGCTCTGCCCTCTCGGAAACTCTGACCACACCGTAGTTTCTGTCAACATCTCAATCCACTCTTACTCTACCCAAGAAACCCAGACCAGCAGAATATCATACTGCTACCGGAGAGCAGACTGGGATTCATTCCGAGACTTCCTCTGTGACATCTCCTGGAACAACGTCTTCGGTCTTCCTGTCAAAGACTGTGCGTCCGAGGTCTCCTCTTGGATTAAGGCTGGCATCAATGCTTTCATCCCAGCCAGGAAATTCCAGCTAAAATCAAATTCATCCCCCTGGTTCTCGCCTGCTTGCTCGGCCACCATTGACCATCAGAACCATTTCTTCCGGCTCTATCAAAGCTACTCGTTGAACCAAAACAGGCACCTTTTCACCTCAGCTCGTAATAAGTGTAAAAAAGTACTGAACAAAGCTAAGATGGCGTTTGCTGCCAGAATGAAGCAATGCATAGCATCCTCTAAGTTCAGCGCCAAAGATTACTGGCGACTCTGCAAAAGCGTGCTCAGTAAGAGCAAGACTTCAATACCCCCACTAAACAACGAATTTGAGGTTCTCACCTCCCCAGCAGACAAGGCTGAATTCTTTGCCCGTAGATTCTCCACCAGTTCGACACTGGACTTGTCAGGAGTACCTACACCCGACTTCCCACCTAGAACTAAGGATCAACAAAATAACGTCCACATTACACCCTCGCTGGTCTCTAAGATAATCTCAAAACTTGACCCTCACAAAGCGAGCAGTGGAGACGGAATCCCAATTATAGTCCTGAAAAAATGTGCCTCAGAACTCTCCTCTGTCCTCTCTAAACTCTAAAACCTCTGCCTATCTGCTTCCTGTTTTCCTGCCTGTTGGAAGTCCTCCTCTGTAGTTCCTATATTTAAGAATTCTAGCGAACCCTCAGACCCCGCTAATTACCGACCTATCAGTCTCCTTTCGATCTTCAGCAAAGTTTTTGAGACCATTATCAACGCCAAGGTGATTCAGCATCTCACAGCCCACAGGATTCTCCCTGACAAACAGTACAGGTTTCGCTTCACCAGGTCTACTGCTGATATGCTAACGACCATTACCGAGTACATATACCGGGCTCTTGACAAGAATGGTGAAGCCCGAACCATTGCCTTGGATATCTCCAAAGTGTTCGACAAGCTCTGGCACGCTGGCCTTATACTTTCGGTGGATCTCAAATGGAATGACTATATCGAATCCATTGCCAAATCCGCCGCTATGAAAGTCAATTCTCTGTGCAGGGCCCGGAAGTTTTTCCCGTCTGAATCTATCTTGCACATATATAAATCTACCATCCGCCCGTGTATTGAATACTGCTGCCACATCTGGTCGGGTGCCCCTGCTACTCTCCTTGGGCTTCTTGACAAAATACAACGAAGAATCTGTAACGTGATCGATACTGACTTCGCAGACCGGCTGCAACCACTCTCTCACCGGCGTGATGTGGCTTCCCTGTGCCTCTTCTACAAATACTTTCATAGCTTCTGCTCCGATGAACTTAGATCATTAGTGCTGCCTAGGTACGAATTTACATGAGATACTAGATTAGCAACTAGGTCCCACCCTTTTACAGTTAAACAGATAAGATGTAACCGTAATTTCTACTCCAACAGCTTCTTTTCTTGCACTTCCCGCCTGTGGAATTCCCTTCCACATGTCTACTTTCCCAACAGCTACAATCTCCAGGAGTTTAAATGTAAGGTCAATAGACACCTCCTTTCACACTAACTTGCACCTATTCTCCCAACACTCTCACCATCTACCCAACCCTCATTCTCGGTATCCTTACCCACCTATCACCCTCCTTCTGAAATTTCCTATATCTAACCATCCTTTCTCACCACTTTCCCCTCTATGTAACCCCCTGCGCAATAGTGGCAGTGAAATGCCTTGCTCGGGATGAAACGATTATAAAAAAAAAATATGCATGTTTGTATTATATAATTTTCTGTTGTAGAATAAAATCTACTTTAATAGTCAGATAAAAGTGGATATAGAGATCATTTTTTAGCTTCATACAGTAAATGCATTTTAATTCCTATCTGAAAACTGTAATACACCAATGGAAGTGGTCAAAAAAAGCTCCATCAAAATTGGCACACTTGACATTCCTATACAGCTAGATCCATCAGTCTTATCAATCATGACACTGATCAGGTTCAGGAGAGCACAGAGGGTGGTGGAAAGAGCAGGATACAAGCTCATGAGAGAAAGGAAAAAACATTAACGTCAATGTGAATTCTCTAAACAGACCAGTACAATACTGAATAGAATAACACCTGTCTCAGACAAATACGGAATTCAACATGACTAGGAAAAATCATACAATCAGGAATTTCAAAGGGAAAAAGACCCACCAAATATTGAAACTAGAAAAAATGAAAGAATAGAGTAGGAGTGGCAACAAGGCTCATCGTAGTTTTGTTAGAGCAATTTTTAATATCAGAAATCAGCAGTCAAGTATCCCCGAGGAATCAGTGCTAAACAGGAGTCTCAACTTAGCCACTATCATTAGGCATGTCCTATATTTACATATATGATGGAACTAATGAAACTGACTCACTGTTAAATCTGTTTCACTTCTATCTCTGACTCTTGCCATGTTATACAGCTTTGCCCTCTTAGAAACTCTGATCATTCTGTAGTTTTCATTAATATATATTTTCACATCTCCTCCCAGGAATGCCAGACCAGCAGAATATTTTACTACTACCAAAGAGCAGACTGGGAGTCATTCTGCGATTTCCTGTGAGACGTCCCTTGGAACAAAGTTTTTAGTCTTCCCATTGAAGACGGCATCTGAGGTCTTTTCATGGGTTAAAGCTGGCATTGATGCTTTCATTCCAGTCAGGAAGTTACAACTTAAACCCCATTCGTTCCCCTGCTTGCTTGACTACTATTGTCCACAGGAATCACTTCTTCTGGCTTTATTGGAGATGCTTGTCTGACCATAACAGGCGCCTTTTTGCCTCTGCTCATAATCAGTTCAAGAACCTAAATGATGCTAAGCTGTTGTTTGCTGAAAGAATAAAACAGTGTATAGCATCTCGCAAGTTTGGCTTCAAAGACTACTGGTGGCTCTGTAAAAATATGTTAAATAACAGCAAGCTCTTGTTCACTGAAGATGTGAGGACCTCAAATTCATTGATTAAAGGGTGGGAGATTGAGGGCTTGCTGTTGTTTAACACATTTTTACAGATATGCTAACTACCATCACAGACTATATATACCAGGCTCTCAATAAGAACGGAGAAGCTCGAGTTATTGCACTAGATATCTCCAAAGCATTTGACAGAGTCTGACATGCTGGCCTTTTACGCAAGCTATATGGCTATAGTATAACTGGACAATTGTTTGACCTAATCCAGTCTTTCCTTTCAAATCTTGTCATGAAGGTAGTATTGAATGGGCATATTTCCAGATACTATCATACAAATGCGGGTGTCCCTCAAGGTTCTATTCTAGGTCCTACGCCTTTTCTGATTGTCATCAACGATCCTCCTGATGTAATCAGATCCCAAGTAGGCATTTATGCTGACAATGCAACAATTTACTTCCACCTTGATAAGAAATCTGCCGATGCTAGCAAAGCAAATTTAGCTGCTGAGCTTGAAAAGGACCCCTATCTCTGGTGTACTGGGGTAAGAAATGGCTCGTAAATTTTAATGCTTCCAAAATAAAGCTGTTATCATTTAACCACCATAGACAACCGTTTCTACCCCCACCTCAGAATGAACCAGGCTGGTCTCCCTGAAGCAAGTCCCTGTGCCTTCTAGGTCAAAATCTATCAGCCAACCCCAAGTGAAATAACTACATTGAATCCATAGTTATATCTGCTGCTCGGAGGGTTGGTTCCCTTTGTAGGGCTAGGAAGTTTTTCTTGTCTAAATCTATCTTGCACATATATAAATCTACCTTCTGCCCATGCATTGAATACTGCTGTCACATCTGGTTGGGTGCTTCTGCTATTCATCTTGGGCTTCTTGACAAAATCCAATTAAGAATCTGTAATGTAATTGATTCCGACCTGGTAGCTCAACTCCAGTCACTTTCTCACTGATATAATGTGGCTTCTCTCTGTCTCTTCTACAAATACTTTCACAGCTTCTGCTCTGATGAGCTTAGCTCCTCAGTGCCCCGTCTGCATGAATTTACTTCAGCTACTAGACTAGCAACTAGGTCCCATACTTTTACAGTGAAACCAATCAAATGTAACCGCAACTTCTACTCAAGCAGCTTCTTTGCTCGTACTTCTCGCCTGTGGAATTCCCTTCTGTATACTTGCTTCCCTGAAATCTAGAATCTCTATGAATTTAAATGCAAGGTCAATTGCCATCTCTTGACTCCCATCCTTTCCCTGACAACCCTTGCATCAAGTTCTTCTCCCTTTCCACTCCAATCTTATGCAGCCCTATTCACACCTGTATTCTCATTCTTTTCTTACTCATTTTCTGACTCCCCTGTAACTTGTTCCTCTTTCTCATCATGCACCCCTGTGCACCAGTGACAGTTCTGCCTTGCTTGGAGTGAAATGCTTAGAAAAAAAAATCTCCATTTAAAGAGGTTGTTTTGAATATCATTAAGTCCCAAACTGATGTGCTAAGATGGAAAGTGAAACAAGCACTGAAAACAGGCCAAGCCATCCAAATTGAACTTCATAAGGGAAGAAAATTTGGCAACCACAACCATACAGACTGATACTACTGTCATCATACTGCCAGCTGACAAAGGCAATGCTTTAGTAGTGGTGGATAAGTTGAAATATTCATAAATTGGCAAGCCTAGTTGGGGATTGTAGTTATAGCAAGGTGAAAAATGATCTGACCCTTAAATCTGAGATGAAGTTGTCACAGATCATAAATAAGAACAAGGATTACTACTTTGGTATGCGATCTATGTATCATGAAGTGATTTTGATTATATTTTTTACACTTCATATTGTGATTGATTACACTTTTTTCTCTTTATTATCAAGCAACAAGGTAAGCACTTGTTCACCAATAAAATCAGCCCATTTGTTTAAATTTTGCTTCATTTTATTTTTATTAATAAATATATAAATTTTTAAATTATTTTTAAAAATAAAGAATTATATGTAAGTAGTAATTATTTTTTGCAAACAGATATATGTATATGTTTAATGTTTTATTTAAAAAGTAATAAATAAATGAAACATGTAAGTCACATACCAAAGTAGAACTTGACTCTTGTAGATTACCTTGGCTATGTAGATTACATACCAAAGTAACACTGAATAAGAACAGACAGTTGACTTAATATTACACCAAGCTACCATATAAGCATGACTTATTTTTATAGTCCTGTGCAGAGACATGGCACATTACCTGCTAAGCAGATTTCTGGTGGATACAGTCAACCCACTAACAGGGAAGTCATTGCCATTTGTTAAGAACTTTTTGTAGAATTGATCCGTAATGTTCTCATCCATAGCAATTGTCTTAGAGAATGTACTGACATCCTGATAAATAACCTAATAGAAACATTGCCATTCTGTGCATATTTCTTCACTTAGCTTGAAATATATTAACAAGAGGAAGGCTTGTCTATGGATTCATCACATATAGATATACATGGAATACTTTGAGGAAATGACTTTAGGAATAGCATTAAGCTGAGGTACATATATGACACATTTATACACTAGCCTCACTAGGGAGCTATATAACTACTGCTAGACCATAGGAACTTAGTAGGATATTCAATCAATTTCATAACGACTTGGCTGACCGCCTGCAGTCACTCGCTCACCGGCGTGACGTGGCTTCCCTGTGCCTCTTCTATAAATACTTTCACGGCTTCTGCTCTGATGAACTTAGATTACTGGTGCCCCCTAGGTATGAATTTGCACAAGATACTAGATTAGCAACTAGGTCCCACCCTTTTACAGTGAAACCGATGAAATGTAACTGCAATTTCTACTCCAACAGCTTCTTTTCTTGCACTTCCCTCCTGTGGAATTCCCTTCCGCATACTTGCTTCCCTGACGGCTACAACCTCCAGGAGTTTAAATGTAAGGTCAATAGACACCTCCTAACACACTAACTCGCACCCATTCTCTCAAACACTCTTCCTATGTATCTCCTTACTTGTCTATCACCCTCCTTCTGACATTTCCTATATCCAATCGCTCTATGTAACCCCCTGTGCTATAGTGGCAGTGGAATACCTTGCTTGGGGTGATATGATTAAAAAAAAAATGGGAAAAGAAAAATAATAATCATCTGGTCTTCATTGATGTTAACTTTGATTTACACTCTCCATACAGCGTAAATGAAGGGAATGTCTGTTACCTACAACACTGTGCAAAAATCATAAGTGGTGAGCCAGGCATATATCAATAGCAGAGAATCAGCATTAAACATACTTCAGAATAACAACTACCCTGAAAACATAATTTCAGAAAAAGAAGAATCAAGAAGAAGGACCAGAAAACTGTGATTATCTGTCTCCCTTATATCAGGAGCTTTTCAGAAAAACATGAAACATCAGGACAGTATTCAGAAGTAGCTTGATCTTACAGAGAAATCTCTGCCAAGTCAAACCTAATACAAACTACATGACCAAGACATGTGTATTCCACAATTTTCAGTTGTGGCAAAGAATATAAAGGTGAAACCAGCCACTCACTAAAAGTAAAGCTGGAGGAACACCAAATAACTGTAATTAGGACCAAGACAATGAAATCAGACTGCTGATCATGTATAGCAGGAAAAGGTTAGTCACTAAACTCTATAAAATAAAGTAAAAAAAATAGACAGAGGAGAACACTGGAGAGTCCAACATTTAATAGAATCAACATATATGCTTGCCTATGAAGGCTTGCTTAGTAGGCTTGGCATATAGATAAATATGGTATGGCAATTTTTAATAAAGAGAGAAAGTAGAATAACAGCAATGCCTCAACAGTAGCAGCAGCAGTAACCTTTGGTGAATGCAATCAAGCATAACAGATAGCAACAGCAGTCTTAGCAGCAAATTAGGTTGAAGGACCAAGTTCTCCACTCAGGATTATCCTATGAGAGAATAAATAGTCAAGTGAATTAAAGTATTGGTTCATAACTATAGTGAAATAGTAATTGTGAGTTCAATTCTTGGTGTGTGTAATTCAGACTTAGCTTCAGTGGAAATGGGGGTGAGTGATAATTGAAAAGTACTGAATAAGAATGAAACAAGATATTCCTAGATATGGTTAGTGGAATGAGAACTATCTACCCCCATGAATTAAATAAAGAGTTCAGTTTGAAATTCCCTGAAGGTTACTTAGACCAACAAGCACCTGATGAGGGCTGGAAGGCATGAAAGCTAAAATGTGATGATAAGGATGAGATCAATAGACCAGGTGTTTACTTAATAACAATAGATTTTCTAAGCATGAGCACTACTAAGATGAATTAGAAGGGAAACAGCTGGCCATTTCTTGGTATAAGAAATGGTGTATTAAGTAAGAATCTTATTCATTTGTATACTGGAATTAGTGATGTGTTTTAAAATTATTTTACACATTCTATTGAAAATTTGCATTATATTACATAAGAATTGCTGTGAAAATTTAGCTTTTGACAGTCCATTCTAAAATATTTCAAAAAATAATTACAATAAATAAATGTAAATTTTTAATTAACATTTTTCAACAATTAATATCTCATGTTGACATTTAGAAAATATACAATAAAATTGCTTTCATTATAAAACGTTAAAGAGTTTTTCAGTATAAAAATAAAATATTGGATGTTTGGGTAGCATAATGGATATTGTTATGAAAGTGGAATTGCCAGTTGAGCTAAATTCAAATTCTTGCCTAGTCTATTGCAGTCACTTTTGTATAAATGCCCTTTGGGAGGCATGATTACATCACTTATCCCTCCAGTTTTGGCTTAAATAGAAGAACCTGAGGTTATTAGCTTTGTGTAGCAGCAAGTCTAGAAGAAAAACTACTCTGAATTAAAAACAAGAAAAATGGGAACAGAAATTACTATCTTTCCCAAGAAATTATATTAATTTGCAGATAATAAAGAAATGGCATCTGTGGCGACTCATTATCATCTATGCTCTGAAGGGATATGGGGATTTTGTAAGTATAGTTTAGATGTGGCACAAGACTGAAAGTGTGGAGCATCCAATGAGGATCAAACTCACTATTCAGTTGTAATTTATCTAGCAAGACAAGTTTGCTAGCCATTAAACTATGTCGAAGTGCCCAATATCCTGAAAGAATATGACATAAAAAATATAAATGAAATTGTATAGCATTTATAACTTATGTAAAACTAGTTTTAATAGAAACTTTAAACTTTGTAGTTATCTTATATTAGTAGAAATAAAATTGCAAGTAAAGCACTTTCAATAAGACTAACAAACAATATTTAAAAGAGGAGTAGTACCTATGTAGATATTCACTCATTACTTATAAAAAGATCTTTACAATAAGCCAATAGGCTTAGACTTATAGTGGGTTATCCGTTCTAGTGGAGAGTAGTTGTATGTTGTTGCAGATTAACGGAATTAGGCCTCATTGTAGATAGCCCACTATAAGTCATAAAGAAAGGTTATAAACCAAGAAAAGCAAATTGAGTTTAGAAACAACATTTTATATATACACATATCAATTAAGGTTTTTACAATTAAAGTAATCCTTTAAAGATGAGTCCAACTGACGTTAAAATGTTCATGGCAAGAAAATACTGAAAAGAGAATTTGTGCTATGAATGTGGAGCATTGTAAATTAGAAATGTCTTTGATGTATCCGCTTCTTTGGTCGGTAATTAGTTTAGAGACAGAGAAGGATAAGATGATAGGGAAGGAAGGCAAGTATAGTAAGTTGCTTGATGTTGGTCAAGGGAGATATTAATTACACTCATCTCTCTCAAACCTGTCTGTGTGTGTCTGTCTGTTGATGCTTTCTGTATCAGCTTTTTATTTTATCTTTTGGATCGCAGCATATCATTTTGGAATTCACATCCGTATTTGATTCTGGGCTTCCTATTGGCTGATAAATAAAGTTTGTGTAGGCTCGCGAACTAGAATTTAATATTTAATTAATTTTTAGCTTTCTTCTGGAATATCTGTGTTGAGCTGGCTGCGCACTGATGAGTTTTGGTCATTTGCTTTCTGGTCTTGAGAGTGCAAACATCTGGTCCCTCGCTTAGCTCGGTCGATATCACCACACACTCTCATTTTTATACAAGTAGCTAAAAGTGTAGCCTCCCTGTTCTGGGTGAAGATAAAACTGCAGAATTTCCTTGTGAATATGTACCTTGGATATCATGTACAATTGGAATATAACCTTTGTTTTGAGGCAAGATTTCTGAATGTATATAAATTTTCAATGATATTTTAAAATATAACTGTAGTCTGAAGTTATCATATGGAATCTTCTACATATCTGATAAATACTGTGACAATTCTAGAGAACCAAAACATGTGATTCACAAGTCATGTAGACAATCTAGAATTCTTCAGTCATAGTTACTTGTTGTAGATTTCTCAGTTGACTCACCGACTGTTGAAAATTCTTTTATTATAACACTTGTTTTAATAATTCTTAGGAGGTTCATAAATTTGTACTTTTTTAAAAATTACTTCAAGTCAACTGTGATAAGTTAAAATACATTTTTTCATATCCATCTACTACATCAATGCCAATTTCTATTTTGAGAATCTTTCTCTTGAAACCACCAATTTGACATAAATTGTCTGATCTACAAAAAGTGGGTTTCAGAAGATTGAGGAAAAAAAGAAGATTGTGTGAAGGAAAAGGAAAAAGTACCAAAATAAAAAATTCTCAAATGAAAAAGAATAAAAAGATAAAATGCAACAGAAGGGGAAAAGACAAAAAAAAAAAGATGGTGACAAGAAAACTTACAATATAGAGAACAAGGCAAGTGTGAGCACTCCTCAAAACAATTGAAATATCCCACCTCTAGGTTTAATCATTGTCGTGGAATTTGTGTGGCAAAACCAAAAATATATTCATGTTGTTAAGAAGGGTGGATTGCTAGTGGATCTACCAGAACTGAGGGTTATTATAAAAAGAATTGTGTTTGACAAAAGTCTAACAAGATTATCTAGTCCACAAAATAATATGTGATTGTCACTTTCAAGTGTAGGTATAAAAAGATGTAACACCTCAATTAAGTCATGACATTTCTCATGTCATAGATTCTTCTGCTCATATTAAAAAACTGTTTAGCTATGACCATGAACAATCTACAAAGCAAATATAGTATCTCAATTGAATGCATCATTAAGCACAATGCCTGAAAAACATAATAGTAAGCCATACAGATTCAATAGCACAGTATGAAATTACTACAAACTTCTTATTATAACAAGCATTTGCAGCATTTTTTTTCAGAGAATTGCTTTATTATTGACTTGAAATCAATGCACATTAGTGAAAGCCAATTCAAATGAAGCTGTCCTATTTTGCTACAAAGCAGATTTTTTATAAGTTTCTGTCTTGAAAAAAGAACATTCTCCTGTATAGTTAGTCACCATCATAAACATGAACACTCTAAGTGCAATTTCAAGAGTTGGGAATACAGATTTCAAATTGTTTGAAATTATTTTTCTGTCCAGTGCAGGGAGTGTTTCACAATTTTCATCAAGAGCCATCTAGTGCTTAAGATGCTCACATTCATTTAAAAGGTCATCATAATTCAGGTCTTTGTAATACATATTAGCCAGATGTTCACACATTTTTTGTGCATTAGAAGTAATGTTTTTCAATTCACTGAAGAGAGAAAACATTTCTAATCTGTGAATATGCATCTCTACTAAATTCCATTTGTTGCATTCACTTACATGCAAATATCCTTGAAAAAGATATTAATCTCTCTTCAGCTATAGGTTAAATAGCAGGAAAGATTGGGTTCTATAGCCTTGGTTGGCAAACAGTCTACTACAGAAAGTAATGGGAGCCTACAGTGGGAAAACCTTCTGCTTGGTCAGTCATGTCTCAAAAGAGACATGATCACCCAAGCATGTATCACATATGATACTTAACTGACTGAAATTTTGTCAGTTAAATGATTAGTGTCCAGAATAGGGGGGAAAGTTTCCACCTTGAACTTTTTGGTTTTACTGATAAGTACTTTCTGTTGATCCATCATATCTATTAAGATGCTCATTTTGTTTTTGTTTCCATTTTTCCCATTGTTCTAATCTGTATCTGGACACATACACCTAGCTTTGAATTCATATTCACTAAATTTGTCTCTAGTTTCCTGAAAATATATATTCATAGGCTCAAGAAGATTCATGGCAACAAGGATGATCACATCCTTTGATTGCAGAACCTTGCTTGTTTTGTTCATTTTTTTCTACCATGTTATTCCAAAGAATTGTTTCCAGGTTTTCTATTTTTTTGCTCAATCATTCTACCTCTTGTTTTATATTCACTTGCTATTCATTGTCAGCTGATAGAGAATCCAGTGCAAGTTTTAGTTTCTCAAAACCCTCATAAAGAGCATGAACAGCATCAAAAAATACTGATCATCATGTGTCAAACAGATACTGACCACAAAATCTTTTCCTAGAGATGATGTCAATACATTCCAGCGATGAGTAGAACCAGCAAAAAGTGAATACAAATGCTGAATAAATTCAAAGGATTTTACAGTCAGCAGACAACATTCTGCTACTTTTACTTGCACTAAATTCATACTGTGTCCAGCACAGAAGACATAAATAGTAAACTCATTAAGTTGATAAATCCATGCATGCAATCTAGTATATCGTCCAGACCTATTTGAGGCGTTATCATATGACTGACTACATCAGCTTGATAGTGGAATTTTGTTTTCATTAAGAAAATCCACAATAATGTCTGTTAAATCCTTTGTTCCATGTGAGAGCATGGGGCTGGACGTTCTACAGGCTCACAGTCTTTAATGTATTAGACAGTAAATGTTAGTTGATCTGTGTATGAGATGTCTGGAGTAGAATCTACACTTATTGAATAATACTTTGACTCTTTTACTTCTTCAAGAATAGTACAAAGAACCTGTTGTCTCATTAATTTGATAAATTTCTAACAAATATTTAACAGAATGTAAGTAGTGTTATGTATAATGTGGAGTAGTGGTATGTGTTATGTACATAATACAGTAAACATGTTGTTAGTGTGTTATTCCTTGATGTATTTATTGATTCCAGCATACATAAATTTACTATTTCTCTATATAGAAAACTCACTAGCATTGCCTTCTTGATAATGATAGTGAATGCCCTCAATGATATGAGTTAGCTATTATAAAAAACTTAATCCAACACACACAAATGATATTTTCTTCCAAAACCATATTCTATAAAGAATTACATAACATTAAACAAATAGCATTTGTCTATATTTCTGAGATGAGGTAGTATTTACACTATTTATATTATCTAAACTATTGTCCAATCTTTGTTGCAATTTGCATGACGTTTTGGCTGTTGTATGCTCCAGCCCTTTTCAGGTGCTAGGAATTTTGAACCGAACCCTTTATGACTATCAAAGAAGTTTCACCAAAAAGAATGAGAATGATATATCCCAGTGACCATAATAAAGGGTTTGGTTAAAAATTCCTAGCACCTGAAGAGGGCCGGAGTGTACAATGGCTGAAATGTTGTACAAATGGCCACAAAGATGAAGACAATAGTCTGAATAATTGAATAAACACTTGTTAACAATGGATATCCTAATTCCGTCATTGATTAACAAATTAAAATGTATCTCAGTAAACTTAATAATACATCTAACAAAATTGACAATATTAATAACAATAGTGTACATTAAAATAAACATAACACTATTAATTTATACTATTGTAACCAAATGCATACTAATTACAAACATGATGAAACACTCAAAAACATAATAGGTAGAAATGTTAAACCCATTAATAATAATAAACAAATTAAGCTCATTATGGGAAAGGTATTAATCTGTCTCTTCCTTCCAGTTATGGGTTAAATAACAGGACAGATTGGGTTCTATAGCCTTGGTTGGCAACCAGTCTACTGCAGAAAGCAATGGCAACCTACTGCGGGATAACATTCTGCCCAGTCAGTCATGTCTCTTTTGAGACATGATCACCCAAGCGTGTATCACGTATGGCACTTAACTGACTGATATATTATAAAAAATTTAAAATAATTGACCTCATACTCTCTAATAACTCTACAACCACACAACTAAATCCTCTACAGAAAACTAATGTAGTGTCTCAATTTACATGCCTGTTCAGAGATTGTATCTTTGATACTAATAATAAACCCACTATATCTATTAGTTTTACTACAACCACACTCTCTCATAGACTTACCTGTCACCTTTTTGATCTTAGTTCTACTAAACAACATTTCTTCAAAAAACATAGCCATGTACATAATATTAGAAAGATATTAGTTGATAACACAATAATACTCACACATACACACAATAAAAAGAACCTTCAGCTATTGGAGGCCATCTACATTAAAACAAAGCAACCCACAAACAACAAAATTACATTTCAAACCAGTCACAATATATTACATTGCATCTAGACATATGGTTCTGTTGTTAATATTTCAGTCACTCATGTGGTATGACATCATAGGACCACAATATTTGTCTATACTTCTAAGATGAGATAATATTTACACTATTTACTTATACCTACCATTTCCTGTTCACATGTCTCTGAATTGCTGCTTATGACTTTTGCCTGATGTTGCAGGCAGTGAATGATCCCTTTCTTTACATTGTATGGGTGGTGGGAGTTGAGCTATTGTTCGATGAATGCTGGCTCACGGTATATGGATGTCTTGAACCCCCTCTCTGTTATAGATATCAGTTCATTCAGGAATACTAATTTGTTGTCACTCTCTTTTTCCCTAGTGAACTGTATTGATGAATTTATTGAGTTCACTTGATCTAACAGTGTCTGAACCTCTTCCTGGTGTAGCCAGAGTATGAAGGTGTCATCAATGTATCTCAGCCATAAAGTTGGCTTTAGAGCTGTAGATTCTAATACCATCTCTTCAAAGTATTCTATGTATATGTTAGCCAGTGATGGTGATTATGGCAGGCCCATTGCTAAGCCTTTATTCTGTTGATATATATCTGATCCCATTCTGAAGTGTGTTGTTTGAAGTCAGTTTTTTCATCAGGTTATCTAATGGAATACTGATATGTTTTCCTAGAGATGAGTCTGAGGCCAGTCTCTCTCTGACTACTGATAGTGTCTCTACTGTAGGTACCTTGGTGAACAGACTTACCACATCCAGCTCATCATCTGGTTGCATTGAATGGGAACATCTTTGATAAGTTCCACAAAGTGGGCAGAGTTTTGAACACATGATGATAACTTTCCTATCAATGGATCATTTATATCTACAAGGAAGTGACTCAGAGGGTAGCACACCAAGCCTTGGCTGCTAACAATCAGCCTGAGTGAAATACCATCTTCGTGGTAGACCATACATGTAAGGTATTGTTGTAGCATTGAGACAACTGCCTGTATGTCTTAGGCTTGAAGTGATCCTTGTCCTTGATTAGAATCTGTGATAGCTGTCATTCAGTTTTCAAGGTAGAGTCTTTCTTTACCTTGCTATAGCTAGGTCTTCCAGTTTTTTGGTTAATTGTTTTGTCCATCATTACAGTTGCATTGCCTTTGTCAGCTAGTAGTATTATGACGTTCTCATGTCTCTGTAAGGTCTTGATTGCCAGCCCCTCCTCTTTTATGATGTTTGGTTTGGGTGGCTTGGCTTTCTTCAATATCTGTCTCACTTTCCATCTTTACTTGTCCGCCTGAGTCTGAGGGATGTTTAAGGCTATTTCCTTGATATGGACAATGATGTCCATGTATGGTATCCACTTGATAGTTGTTGCAAAGTTGAGACCCTTTTTCAGTACTGACTTTTAAGAAGCACTCAGCTGATGTTGACAACTGTCTTCATGGGGTGGGGTGTTGGTGGATCTCATGTGTCATCTTCCAATCTTTTAATCTATTTAGTTTCTGTCTTTGGCAGACCTTGACTGCATCGAATTCTAGACTGGAGGATTTTTCCAGCTCATGCTAGACCCTTTTTTGGTCTTCTTCATCAGTGATCCTGCTGGGAGATATTGGACTGTAATGTTTGTTTCATGCATCAGTTATACTGGATACGTTTTTGGAGTAGGGCATATCCCGCTTTTTCTACAACCAGACAGCTCTCCTTGAATTGATGGGAAGTCTCAGTGCCAAGCCTGCAGGGATGAGTCATAATTGTAGGACTTTTCTATTTGTCTTTTGGTGTATCATGTCTGTACAGATACTTCTGTGACACTATCTCATGCGGTGATGCTTTCCCTTTTCCCATGGGGATACTTTCTTTTGGTTGGTTTAAAACAATGGAGAGAGAAATTGATATTGGTGATGTTATTAATGTTTTATTGCATCACGCAATAAAACATTAATAACATCACCAATATCATTTATTTTATTAATTTTTTTTTGGTGTCACATTTTTTTTTTTTTTCAAACCACAAGCATACACCAGTGTCCGGATTGGCTAAAAGGGACAACTACTAAGGTTGCAAGACGAGACCTCTGGGATCTAATCACAACGTGGGACAGTGGCCTGTTGTTGCAAGAGACGTCCTGTAACCCAGCTTTTGTGGTGACATCATCAGATGGGATCGTTGCGACTGAGTGGCAGTGTCACAACTGGGATCGTCACAACCGTCAGCGAGAATGAGCATCACATTAGACAGACAGCCAGGATCCGGTGTGAGGCGTATCCGCCCTGTGCACTGTTCACATCTGGTGCCGTGACCTAGACGTGAGCTGAGGGATGCCAATCAGTCCGCACTGCGGTAGTATCACACTTCAGTATTTGTCTATACTTCTGAGATGAGGTAGTATTTACACTATTTGCATTATTCGGACTATTGTCCTGATCTTTTCTGCTATGTTTGCAATCTTTTGACTATTGTACACTCTGGCCTTCTTCAGGTGCTAGGAATTTCAAACTGAAGTTCAAAAGGTTTAGGCTTAAAATTCCTAGCACCTGAAATGTTGTAAACATGGCAGCAAAAATGAGGACAATCGTCTGAATAATGTAAATAGTGTCATAGGATCACATCATGAATTTAAGACTTGTGTCTGCTATTCTGTAACTGTTATTGTTGCATAGCAATTTTCCATGTCACCATAACAGAATATCATCTTTGATGGTGAATATCTTTATGCTAATGTCCATATAACCACTGTGAAGATGACTCATGTGAGCCTAAAGCTTCCATCATCAAGAAACAGCATAATAAAAAAAATATCCAAATACTGGACAGTTTTTGTCTTTATTTTCACTAGAAATTAAAGCTAAAATATGATGTTTAGAATGGCTCATGATTAAATGTAATAGACAATGAAAGTATATATATAAACACATTCTAAGTTGAATATAAATATTATATATATATATTGTGTATTTAAGCATCAAACTTTCTTTAAGGCAGATATTAATAAAAACAATAGACATTTTATGCCAATTAATTTTAATGATCAACTTTTCCAAATTATGAAGGACGAGGAAATTACTTCCAAAAATTATCTGAAGTTAATTTTGAAAGAAAAGTACAAGAAATATTGTCCAAGCTTTCAATTTTCTTAAGTCATCATTAGAGTAGATAGAGATAATTAGTGCTTTCATATAACTAGTGAATGTCGCGATGTAAGTAAAAGTATTGTAATGTGAGCCAAGTGTGATGTATTTTTTATAAATAAATTTGAGGGTTCTTAAATTATGATTGTTTTTATTTATTGATGGTGATTTTTGTTGTATGAGTATTGTTTCTATGATCATAAATCTGTTTACACTATGGTTTTGCTAGTATTTTGCTATTGTTTGTGAGTAGCTGTCTAATGTTACTGTGATCCAGGGATGGACTGAGCCATCGATCAATCAGACCATGCCTGAGGGCCCAGCACTGCAAGGAGGCCCACTTGGCTGCCAATAAAATTATCAAGGATGTCCTTGTTATACACTCTAATACATGCAGTCTGATTTGGGTCACTCAGCTGCAAATCATAGTGTGTGTGTGTGTGTGTGTGTGTCTCATACATGGCCATAGCTGACTCCTTTTGTTTTGCCACACCCCTTGCTTGGTTGAAGGGAAGACGCAATAAATCATTTTAACCTTCCAAGAATATTCAGATGATTATAAACCTAATGCCTCTGTAGTCTGTAGTACTGGTCAAGTCTTGGCAAACAATCTGAAGGGGTGGTCATTCAGTCCTCCTACTCCCATCTCCATCACTCCCAAAAGCCACTAAAATCTTCATATGACTGTTAGAATTTGCAAAGAAAGAACACCTTTTTCCTAACGTCTGTCTGTTGCTAAGCATTTTAGTAAGTTAAAATATTGACTATATTGATTATATCTATAATTATGCAAATTTGATAAAAATGGTTTGTTTTCGGCTTGGAGTTAAAATGTCTTTAATACTGTTGAATTCTGTTCTGGGTGAGCCATTCATTTTTTTTATTTATTTATTTATTTATTTTTTTTTTTTTTGGTCATTTTGCCGAATTTTTGCTTGATTTTAAAACTTTTTATGCTTAATTGAAGGATTGATTTTGTTTTCTTAGAAATTTCATTGCCTGGACTCTTGTCTTAGTTTGCCATGCTTTCCTCTTCTCCGCTGGCCGATTGGCTAGCCTCCCATTGCCACATTCTGTGATGAAAAAGTTAAATATTTTTTCAAAGTTCAGTAGGTTTGTTTTCGGCTCAGAGTTAAAATGTCTTTAATACTGTTGAATTCTGTTCTGGGTGAGCCATTCATTTTTTTAATTTTATTTATTTATTTATTTTTTTTTTTTTTTTTTGGTCGTTTTGCCGAATTTTTGCTTGATTTTAAAACTTTTTATGCTTAATTGAAGGATTGATTTTGTTTTCTTAGAAATTTCATTGCCTGGACTTAACTAAGTTAAAACTTAGCAATTCAACAACTTTTTCCCATTTTTTTTCAATTCGATCGGATGGACTAAATGATCGCCCAGTTCACACTCCACCCACATCTGTTGAGCGGGTGAGGAGGCTCATCCCTTGTTTCCTGTTTTGGATGCGGTTTCCGGTTTTCCCTTTTCAAGTCTTGTCACTCTTTTATTTTTTTTTTTTCCAATTGGAGTAGATAGACTAAACTATCACCCGGTTCACACTCCACCCACATCTATTGAACAGGCGAAAGAGGCTCATCCCTTGTTTCCTGTTTAGGATGTGGTTTCCGGTTTTCCCTTTTCAAGTCTTTTCACTCTTTTATTTTTTGTTTTTCCAATTGGAGTAGATAGACTAAACTATCGCCCGGTTCACACTCCACCCACATTTATTGAACAGGTGAAGAGGCTCATCCCTTGTTTCCTGTTTAGGATGTGGTTTCCGGTTTTCCCTTTTCAAGTCTTTTCACTCTTTTATTTTATTTTTTTTTTCCAATTGGAGTAGATAGACTAAACTATCGCCTGGTTCACACTCCACCCACATCTATTGAACAGGTGAAGAGGCTCATCCCTTGTTTCCTGTTTAGGATGCGGTTTCCGGCTTTCTGTTTTCCATTCTTTTTACCCTTACATAGCCCCCTGCGCATCAGTGGCGTTATCGCCTTGCTTGGGGTGATATGATTAAAAAAAAAAAAAAAGAAAAAAAATATTGAGGATTTATAGTAAATTTAAATTCGCATTATGTGATTTCTTGAATCAAATTTTTTTAAATTTCAATAAAGCAATTTAATGTTAATTCAAACAGAATATTTTTTAATTTTTTTAAAATCCAATATTGTTTTCAAATTGATGAAGGGCTTAACAGTCAATTTATGCCAGTGCCAGATATATATGGATCTTACCATATTCTTCTAAAACCATTGATATAATTTCAGTTGATTGGATTTTTTTATATGTGCAATGTGCAGTCTCTCTGAACTTGCTCTAGACATTTTATACATATTTAATCAAAACCTTTAGGTATGGTCACTGTGTTTTGGAAGGCTGTTTTTTCTAAATATTTAGAAAAAAATTAAAGTGAAAATTATTACTTTTTAACCCATACACTTTGAATAACAGAGAATAAACTTAAAAATAAATAAATAAATAAATAGAATTCGTATTTATAAATACTTGAAATTATAAATTAAAAATGTAAATTTATGAAAAACTCAACTTTTGAATTTAGCCGATATCTTTTTTAATAATATTAATTAATTTGTGAAAAAGAATTTTAAAAAATCAATCCAAGTGATAAAATGCCATCATTTTGTCAGTTAATCATTAATGAACAAAAATGTAATAAAAAAAATTACCTTTGTATGATATTAATTTGTAAAAATTCCAAATATATTTGAGATGTGTTAAACTAACTTACAATTTCATAATGATGCGTCCCAAAAAATCTATCTCCCTCTCATTATGCAAATGATCCGTGTCCCTTGGTGCAGATGTGAATGAGTGCCATGAAATCTATATATTATTTCCATCAGTGAGACTAACCTTGACCCTTCTATCCCCTCTTCAGAGCTGTTCGTTCCTGGTTACCTTCCTCTCTTCAGGAAGGACTCCAATGTCCATATGCATGGGCTTGGTGTATATGTCAGTGAACAACTCCCCCTAGCCAGGGTCACATCTCTTGAATCCCTTGATCATTCCTTCATGTGCTTTCGCCTCTCACTTCTAAGCTCAGTTAGCTATCTCTTCTTCCTCTACTGCTCCCCCTCCTCCTCTGACTGTACGATACTTGATTGCATCTCTACTAATATCGACAGGGCCATTTCTTCTCACCCATCTGCCCATATATTTGTGTTTGGCGATTTTAACGCCCACCACACCAAGTGGCTTGAAAACTCAGCCACCGACCTTGCTGGGATCCGCACCATGTACTTTTCAATAACCCAAGCTCTAACGCAAGTGGTGGACTTCCCCACACGTTTCTCTAAAAACCCTAACAGAAGGGACTCTTTACTCGACCTTTGTTTTACCTCCATCCCAGACTCCTGCACTACCAGGCAACTCTGCCCCCTCGGAAACTCTGACCACGCCGTAGTCTCCGTAAACATATCAATCCGCACTAACTCTACCCAAGAAAACCAGACCAGCAGAATATCATACTGCTACCAAAGAGCCGACTGGGACTCTTCAGGGACTTCCTCTGCGACGTCCCCTGGAACAACGTCTTCGATCTTCCTGTCGAAGACTGTACCTCCAAAGTCTCCTCTTGGGTCAAGGCTGGCATCGATGCTTTTATCCCGGCCAGGAAATTCCAACTAAAAGCAAATTCGTCCCCCTGGTTCTCACCCGCTTGCTCGGCCGCCATTGCCCACCGGAACCATTTCTTCCGGCTATATCGAAACTGCTCGTCGAATCAAAACAGGTGCCTTTTTGCCTCAGCACGGAACAAGTGTAAAAAAGTGCTGAACGAAGCCAAGAGGGCATTTGCTACCAGAATTAGGCAATGCATAGCATCCTCTAAGTTTGGTTCCAAAGATTACTGGCGTCTCTGCAAAAGCGTGCTCAGCAGGAACAAGACTTCAATACCCCCACTAATCAATGAGTTTGAAGTTCTCACCTCCCCAGCCGACAAGGCTGAATGCTTTGCCCGTAGATTCTCAACCAATTCGACACTGGACTCGTTAGGAATACCTACACCAGACTTCCCACCCAGAACTGAGGCTCAACTAAATGACGTCCACATTACACCCTCGCTGGTCGCCAAGATAATTGCACAACTTGACCCACACAAAGCGAGTGGCGGTGACGGAATCCCAGTCATAGTACTGAAGAAATGTGCCCCAGAACTCTCCTCTGTCCTCTCTAAACTCTGCCTATCTGCTTCCTGCTTTCCTGCCTGTTGGAAGTCCTCCTGCATAGTTCCTATATTTAAGAATTCTGGCGAACTCTCAGACCCTGCCAATTACCGTCCTATTAGTCTCCTTCCAATCTTTGGCAAAGTTTTCGAAGCCATTATCAATGCTGAGGTGACTCAGCATCTCATGGCCAACGGGCTTCTCTCTGACAAACAGTATGGGTTTCGCTTCACCAGGTCTACTGCTGATATGCTAACGACCATTACCGAGTACATATACCGGGCACTCGACAAGAAAGGTGAAGCCCGAACCGTTGCCTTGGATATCTCCAAAGCATTCGACAGGGTCTGGCATGTGGGCCTCTTGTGCAAACTGCGAAGCTATGGGATAACTGGACATCTGTTTGACCTCATCCAGTCCTTCCTCTCTAACCGCACATTGAAGGTGGTATTAAATGGGCATGCCTCCCAAAACTACCACACGAACGCGGGCGTCCCTCAAGGTTCTATCCTAGGTCCCACACTCTTTCTGATCTTCATTAATGATCTCCCCGACACCATTAAATCCCAAGTTGGCATGTATGCCGATGACACAACAATCTACTCTCGCATCGATCAGAAACCAGGTGTGGACGACAAAGTGAACCTTGCTGCCGTACTTGAAAGGGACCTCCAATCCGTAGTGGCCTGGGGTAGGAAATGGCTGGTAAATTTCAATGCCTCTAAAACGAAGCTGTTATCAACTAACCACCATAGACAATCGCATCTACCTCCCATTAGCATGGGACAGGCTAGCCTCCCAGAGAGTAAAATACTACGCCTCCTTGGCCTTACACTTTCGGTGGACCTCAAATGGAATGACTATATCAAATCCATTGCCAAATCCACTGCTATGAAAGTCGGCTCCCTGTGCAGGGCCCGGAAGTTTTTCCCACCTGAATCTATTCTGCACATATACAAATCTACCATCCGCCTGTGTATTGAATATTGCTGCCATATCTGGTCGGGTGCCCCTGCTGCTCTCCTTGGGCTTCTTGACAAAATACAAAGGAGGATCTGTAACGTGGTTGATACTGACTTGGCAGACCGGCTGCAGCCGCTCTCTCACTGGCGTGATGTGGCTTCCCTGTGCCTCTTCTACAAGTACTTTCATGGTTACTGCTCCGATGAGCTTAGTTCACTGGTGCCGCCCAAGCACGAATTTACACGAGATACTAGATTAGCAACTAGGTCCCACCCTTTTACAGTTAAACAAATAAGATGTAACCGTAAATTCTACTCCAACAGCTTCCTTTCTCGCGCTTCCCACCTGTGGAACTCCCTTCCACAACTCTGCTTTCTCGACAGTTACAATCTCCAGGTGTTTAAATGTAGGGTCAATAGACACCTCCTATCACACTAACTCCCAATTATTCTCAGAACACTCTCATCTACCCAACCCTCATTCTCGGTATCCTTACCCGCCTATCACCCACCCTCTGACATTTCCTATACTTAACCATCCTTTCTCCACTCTACGTAGCCCCCTGCGCAGTAGTGGCAGTGACATGCCTTGCTCGGGGTGAAACGCTTATAATAAAAAAAAAAAAATACTCATCTACTAACCACTGGACCCTAGCTCTCCCCACACCCCTGTATAATCTTCCCTTTCTCTCCACCTATGTATCTGTTATCGCACCTGCTTTCTATTGTTCCTTTCTAACTAGTTTGTACTCCTCACTCTTCTAATTAATCTTTTTACATTTATGTAACCCACTGCACATCAGTGGCATTTTTGCCTTGCTTGGGGTGAAATGATAAAAAAAAAAAAAAAAAATCAAAATAAAAGAATAATCCGCAAAAGTTCATAGTTTCTGGAAGTGGATGACACTGATGTTGTCACCACCTTAATAAATCCGGGCAACTTTCTCTGTGCCCAGTGTATTTTTAGCATCAGCTACGGCCCTGGTCTCATATATATATAGATTATATGTTACTGCTTTTTTAGGCTTATATACGTGGATTAGTAATAGTGTAGTATATAACATATACATGAATTAGTAATAATAGTAATAAGGATTAGTGTATTTATACTAAACAAAGATTATTCTTTTTATCTTTACCAGGTAGCTAAACCCTATTTAATGATGTCTGACTACAAAAAAGTGGTGCCCAAAAGAGACAAGAGAAAAAGGAAACAATATCCAAGATAAGGAAGACAACACATAAAATTGATAGTTTTTGAAAAGAAAGCTACATCCTCTGAGCAAGTCAAAGATGCAGCTGACTTTGGCTTACAAGACAAAGTATCAACAGCTGCAGAAACACCTTCTGAATCTGAAATTACTCCTCATTCTGCTGAACCCCTTGATCTCTCCCAGCCAGATGAAACCAAATTCAATAGGCCACCAGTTAAGGTTCAAGGCCTGATTCCATGACAACCAGTAAACAGATTACACTTGTGAAAAATGCATATTTTCTTAAACCAGATACCAGTCATAATGACTCTATTTCGCAGGAAATGTTCTGGAAATTTCAACCAAACCAGCCTGAAAGTAACATACCATTCAATAGTTCTGTTGTATATGACTGACAAGGCATTCAGGGCATGAACATTAACAGAAAGTGAGTGACATACAATGAAGAAAACAAGACTTTGCATTGCTCATTTTGTTTGATGTATGCTCCCAAGAAAAGTCGAAACATGCAGATGATCCAGGGCTATTCTGACTGGAGACACATCACAAGACTGTTTGAACATGGAAAGAGCCACTGTCATAAGCATTCCACTGATGCATATTTTCTGAATGCTTGTGAAAACACAATTTGTTAAAGGAACAACTCTCCTTAAGAACTCAACAAGTGCTTCAGCATCGCTGTTTTAAAGTGTGTAATTGATGTAATATTTTACATTGGTTTTCAAGTCTTGTCTTACCGCGGCAAACATAGAGAAGCTGTTGTAACTGTATTTGATGAAAGTAATGACAATCGTGGGAATTTTCTAGAGACTATAAAGCTTCTTGCAGAATAAAATCCACACCTGTAGGAACATTTGCAGAAGGTCATTTTGCAGGCCAAACAAAAACATCCATCTAAGAAAGGGCGTGGCAAATTTGTAACCTTTTTAAGCAAAACAACTGAATAAGATAATAAATATTATTTAAGACATGCTCAAAAACAAAATTTTGAAGGAAGTGAAAAATACAGAGATGTTTTCAGTACAAATTGACTTTACCCAAGGCATTTCTGCCAATGATCAGTGTGCCATTGTCCTTAGATATGTTGTTAGGTATACAGCTAAGACTAGTTTACCTGGTAAATTTAGATAATTCAAGTGGAAAATGCTTGCACACCCTGCTACAAAATTCACTTACAGAGATAGGCCCGACACTGGAACATTGTATTGGAGATTCATTTGATGGAGCAGCTAATAGGAGTGGTGTTTACTCTGGTCTTCAGGCACTTATGAAAGCAGCTCACCCAAGTTGCATCCATACTTGGTGCTATGCACATGTTCTGAATCTGGTGATCAGTGATGCAAGCAGTGTACGTGCTACAGCAGTTAGTCTTTTTGGTCTGCTTACTGAACTATCTACATTTTTCAATGATACCTACAAAAGGATGAAGGTCTGGGAAGAGTATATGCAGACAAAACCAGGAAATAAGAAACGCCTAAGACTAGAGAACATTAGTCAAACTAGATGGTCAAGTAGAGGTAGAGCACTTCGAAAATTGTTTGGCAGCTACACAGATCAGTCATCAGAATTCAATTCAGACTTTCTGATCATCCTTCAGCAAGTAAGTAAAGCAACTGATTTCAAAGGATCAGTTCACTATGAAGCACAGAAATTGAGTGAAAACTATGAGTTAATCTGTAATTGGTCAAATGTGGAAGATATGGTGACATCCCTAATGACTTGTTCAAACAAGGATGGATTCTTCCAAAGAGTGAGAAGGCCATCAATCTGGATCTATTTTAAATTAATGAACTTTCATACCTGGTACTCTCAATTAATCACTCCAGATTATGAATTTCAAATGTATTTATTTTTTAAAGATATCACGTCATATGTGAAGCATATTTGTTTTGGCTTGTGTAGGGAGATCAATTTACAATTAATTTAAAATGGCAAACTTTTTTTTTCCTTTTGGTATTCATGAAATTATTTTTGGCTGTATTGTATATTGTACAATTCTACTAGTGAAAATAAAGTAAGTACCTCCACTCCATTTTTGATACCTAAGTTTTCAACTGAACTTTTAAAAATAAAAACTTTTTCTTGAAACTTTAATTTTAGCATAATTCAGTTGAAAACTAAATGATTAAATTTACTATTTCTACTAAGGAAAACACTAGGGTGTATTTCAAACAGAAATTATGTTCATTGGAATCTAAAATTTTGAGATTTAAAAAAAAACAAAAACATTTTCAATTTTTCGTTCATTTTTTGAGCAATTGACACATTTGTAAACAAAAGTTAATTCTCGATTTTAAAAATCTTGCAAAAATAAAAGAAGTTACTGCCGGCTACTCAAACGTCTAAAAGCATCACTATGGAAAACAGAGCGAAGCCATTAATTTCCAGTGACTCAGTGTTTCCAAAAGTCAAAACACAGAAAAACAACAAAACGAAATATAAACACACACAAGCACTTGAAACTAATGACTTGAAACTAATCTATGTACACATGGTGTTCAAATAAAACCCATGTGTACATTCAAAAGTAGAAAGAGAATTTTAATAGACAAACAAAAGGCATTATTAACTGGGCAATGTTACTGACCATGGCTAACAGAAACATGGCCGATTTTTTTCCACCAAACCACCTGGACTCCAGCCTTCCAGCTGGGGTTCAAAATGACTGAATAAGACCAGTTTTGAACCTATCCACCACACTGGATAGGTAATGTTTGACCAGTACTTGGGCGTACGTGCTCAGGTTCCCCACATTAAAAAAGACCTTGTGTCACATCTCTCTCAAGTGGGGAAGGGTAAATATACCTGGGCTCCGGGGTCGAGCAATGTGCTCCCCCTACCACCTGCGCCTGGCTGACTATAGCAGCAGCCCTAGCGAAACCAGCTGCTCCCAGCCTAGTTTGCCAACTCCAGCAGCAGCAGACGCTGCCAGCAACAGACCTTTTTAAGGCTTTATAACTACATATTCTACAGTTCTTTTTAGGACTTTCTGGTGACATATGCTACAGTCCTTTTAAGGGATCTCCGTTTACATATGCACCAGTTCTTTTTCAGGGCTCTTCAGCTACATATACAACAGCCCTTCTAAGGACTAACCGACCCCAGCGAGAGCAACAACCACCAACAACAGTCCTTTTAAGGGCTAGCCGGTTACATATGTGACAGTTCTTCTAAGAACTAACCATTTACAGCAGGGCAGGTTGATTTGCAACTTTTCAGAAAATCAACACAGCACTGGTGATGATAGTTGGGATTTGATGTGATTAGAACAGATACCAAAAATTAGATTCCTATCTTGAAAAGAAAATTGAGCATTTAATTTTAAAAATCGTATGGAAAAATGCTGTGAAATCCTTAATTGTCATAGCATTTTACTAGAAACTGACCTTGAAATTTCACTATTTTAGTATTAAATTCAGTTAAAATTGATATATTTATATGAAATACATTGAAAGAAAAATAAATATATTATAATTTTAATTATGAATCACAACTAGCAAAATATTTCAACTTTTACTGCACTGATTAAACAAAAATTGTAAAAATGGCTAATTAGCACCTAAATCTTTTAAATTTCACAATTTGAAAAGATATGTGAAGATGTATTACACAATAAAACAACTGGATACAAGTTAGAGAACCAAGTATTTTAAATTTTTATTGAACACAATAATAAAAACTGTTATAATAGAACTAAATTGTTTTGTGCAATTTCCTTTTGAGGAAAATGAAGGCCTAATTTGGTGGCACAATGACTTCGTAATAATGTGTCTATGTCTTGCTTCCTGCCCATATACAACTTGTGAATCTTCTGTTGTTAATTTCACAGCCCCTTCAACCCCTTGTGAATGGGCAGGTAATTTAGGAAGTTCTAGTTTAGTTCCAGTCATAGATGATTTCTCAAGTTCTTCATTTGTAAAACATACACTTGAATGATAACTTTGACAGTGTTTGAGGATAGACACCTCTGGTTCATAAATGCATTAACCTTGTGGCTAATGTTAGCCATCTTGCTTAATTCAAAGGCCCAATTTTCCAAGCTGCATATCTTGGGTTAACTTTTCCTCAGGAAATGCCAACAGCATACTCAAAAAGTAGCCTCTGGTCTCCACTTGAATTATTTGTTTTTTCTGCCATCAGATAATGATGATATAGAGGGCCACTAATTTTTTAAAATTCTACTTGAGGCAAATCTTGGTAATTATTGATACAAAGTTTCCCTAAAGGACCAGTAAATGTTGTTGGGCGGCTTCTTGTTCCATCAATTAATTTAAAAAGTACTCTAAATGGCAGTTCATTTTGATGAAGGGAACAGTCAATAGTATGTAATTTTTCTTTTCAAGAGCTGTAATAAGTCCTGCTTCACAGCCAGGGTTTGTACTGGTATTGTCCACCAAAATTGCTTTAACAGTATCTACACTGTTATATTCTGTTAAAACTGCAGCAACATCTTCATCTAAAAGAACACCAGTTGCTCCCAGGTTGAGTATCACTCTATGGGTAAGATATTTGCTCTCTGATCCTTTTTCTCTGGTGAAAGTTAAGTGGCGCTCTGCTCTTTTGTTTTTCACTATCTTTTTTCCATCATTTTCATCTACAACTTCTTTGTAAAGTGTCTTTATCAACTCTACAATCAATTCCAACACAAACTAGATTCTCATTTTGATGAACATGCTTCACATTGGCTGGATAGTTTTATTCTAGCCTTTTCTCTATCAATTTTTGATTTATCTAAAATTATGTCCTTTAAATTTAACTTTGGGTGAAGAAGGCCCATATGTTTTAGGTCCAGCAGAAAGGCATTAGCTACGCAAGCACCAAGATTGGAAGATACATCACCTCTGAGTTCCATAGAATATCTTGGGATTTTTAAAAGGCTGTAAGGTCCCTTCAACTGTCTTCCTGGGTCAAAACGGTCATCAGTTGTTCCTTCACTAGAAGATGATTGTATTGAAATATTTGGAGAAGCTTGTTCCTGTCTTTCACGCTGCCTTTCCAGTCTCTCCACTTCAGCACACTTTCTTTTGTATTTTTTACAGCACCTTTGTCGATAGGTCACAGTTGATAACTACCTTTTGGCCCTGTTTTTTTCCTCTGGTCCTTCAAGTATTCTCTGTCTTCTAGGGGAACCTGAAAATTGCAAAATTTGCATGTTTAATAATAGATCCAGAATACATGACAAATACCAATATATTATTTTATTTTCCACAAAAAGGAACATAATTGCAGGTGAATCTATAGTTTTCAATTATTTCAAATGTTACAAATTGGTATTCAAGTAGGTACCTCCACAAAATTGCTGAAAAAACAGCATAGTAGGAAGGGAAAATGTCCCAAACTAAATAAAAACAAAGTTCTATTGGCAAAAAGTTTATATTACCATTAAGAGGATAGAACAAAGCATTTTTTAAATATTTTAAAAAATTTTTTTAATATTTCTGATACGTTCAAAATTGTTGTAGAACGTCTTTTTTTTTTTACGTCAGTGTGATATCCAAATTGCCACTATTTTATTAAGTAAAAAAACGTAATTGTTATGCAATGCACTTTTTTTGGCCGTGAAAGACACATTAATTTGGAAATTCTTGCATAAATCAAATAATGGTTGGATTTTGATGAAAACTTCAGGACTTATTTATAATTGAATGAAATCAATTTTGATTGCATTATTTTTAGAAAATATTGGTAAAAATATATTTTTTTTAAGTATGTTACCCCCCCACCCCTAAATTCCAAAAATGTGTAACAATTCGACTATAGGCCACTCTAAAAAGGAGTCATTGGGGAATGTTGATTCACCGTTTTTTCTTCTTCAATAGTCCCCGTCTTTCTAAAAAGTAGGTCTGAATTGCAAAAAATGCAATAACTATGCCAATTTTTATGTGGATAAACTTCTGATTGCTTTTATGAATAATATAAATTAAGCACATCATAGTCTGAAAAGAAAAAAAAATTCAATGAATAATTAATTTTTAAAATAGTTATTTTCATTTTTTTTAAATTTTTAAATTATATATAAAAAGTTTAAAAATTATTGTTAAATTTCTTCCTCTAATGGGCTGGCTAGGGTATATAATTAATGCATGAAGACTACAATTACTAATCGAAAATTTAAAAGCTTAATACAAATAATTGACCCCGTCAATTTTTAAAATAATTAAAAATTTTGATTGCCTGTATCTTTATTTGTACGGATGGCCGTACGTGATATTTATCATTAAAAGGTCACGTGATTAAAGGGTTGTCTTCCCTTACATAAAAAATTACATTTGTATAATTTTGTCGCCTTCAGCCTCCCTACTTTAGGCTTGTTTATAACTTCCGGTTGTCATTATGTCACTCGACACTTCAGATAGGCCGTGTATATCGGATTACCTTAGCTGATAAAATGTTATAGCAAATATTTCAGAGAGTCAGCAAGTACATTTGTTTGAAAACAGATAAAGGTAAGTTTTAACTTAAAAAATTGACTTCAATAACGTGTCAGCGATGTATATTTTATTTTTGCCAGATTTTTAAAACAGGAATGTGGCTACTGTTTAGAAATGGCTTTACTTTTAATTTTTTTTTTAATCTGAAAAAGTTTAGATTCCAATCAATATAATTTCGCTTTAAAATATGCCAGTGTATTTTGTTTACTGGAATTACTAAATTTAATCTCTTGACTTTCAATTTAAGCTAATTTTAAAGCTTGAAGATAACTTATTTATTTTTAAAATTTAAATTTAAATTTAGGTGTAGAAAAATGAGTGGAGGTAGCTATATTCAAATATTGCTAAGTAAAAAGAAATCATAGAATTGATCTTACCTTCTTGTTAGGAGGACAAGTGCAGACTATGTCTTGTTTGACAATTTTCTGTCTTGCACTGTACTGCAAAGGCATCACATCTCAAAACAGGAAGTTTACAGCTGCAAGAAAATATATCAAACAGTTTGTCCAGCTGTTCCTTCAATCTTTTCATTTTGGTTGCTGCAAGAGATTTCTTGTCAATCTGTTTGGCCCTCTTATAGCAAAATATATTGATCTTCTGTCCTATATAATGTTTCCTTAACAAGGGCAATTGTGGATTAACTGCTTGCCGAATACTAGTTATTTCCTTGGCAATTAACTTAGAAATCTCACAATTTTTTAAGTGGGGATAGCTGTTTTCTAGGAAATAACTGGATGACTTGTTGTAAAGTTGGGGGTTCTGTTTTATCCAAATGACAAAGTGGACAAGCAAATCTTTGTGAACCATGGGTTAAAATTGAATGTCATGCTTTTACTGACATTTTAATCTGAAAAAATAAAAAATAAATGGATGATAACTAAACCAAACTGTTTTAGGCTATCTTCCAGTTTCATATGTGAAAAAAAGTAACTGCTAGTTATGGTAAGGAGTAATGAAAAACTTTGTAGAGTTGAATTAGCTTTATTGAGAAGACAGGACCAGACCAGACAAGACCAGACCAGACCAGAGACATACTAGCGTTTAGTTTAGGTTTTTTTTATTTTTTAAAACTTTATCTCCTCTAAAGGCATTCATTCTTGCTGTAGCTGTCCCAGCTAGTGTGTAGTGTTTAGAGTTTGAAAAACTTTTAAAGCAATTTATTTACTCATATTAACCTTTGTGGGTTATCTGATTTTAAAACTATAATTTTAGAAAAACAATACTACTTTAAAAAAGAATTACCCGCTAAAAATAAAAGAAATAAAAATTTGCCACTTATTTTCTGTAAAGTAATTTTTTATTAACTAGAAAAACTATAAAATTGTATGGGCTATTTTTTAAACTATAAAACTGGAATATTACCATATTTTAATAAAAACCTCAAAGAGTATTTGATGTGAAATAGAAAAACAAATTAAAGGAGTAAAGAAAAGTTAACTTACCAACAACGGGAATAATTTCTTCAGTGGATGAAACAAATACATTTAAATTCACTGCAGACACTTAAAATATAATAATATATATAATAATATAAGTCTTTTTTCTTGTCTCCTTTCAAAATAGTTAGGTCTTTAACCTTAAATTGTTATTTTTTTAATTAAAAAATAAAGCAATAACGAGTGTGTTTACAATGGTGAAAACTAAAATGTTCCCACCAAAGAAAGTTCCTGGAAAAAAAAAAAAAAAAAAAAAAAAAATAGCAAACTTCTGTCACTATTACTTAAAAATACAATTTTGCGTTTACAGTTAATATTTATTTTATTAATTCATTATCCTCACTCATTTTTATTTAGTGAATGAAAAATGTGTAGTTTAAAACATTCTAAATAATGATTTCATTTTCCTAACGGTACGGGTTGTTTTGACGGCGAGACGTACTTGACATTTCACCAAAAAACTTTTAATTGCTGCAATTTTTCTACTTTTAAAGTCATTTCCTCAAACGAGTGTAACGATTTGGAAAAAAATATTTGTTGTAGGTATTTTTTATGTCAAACTCCAACTATCATCACCATTGCATCACTGGGTTTCCAAAATCGACCTGCCCTAATGCTACAGTCCTTCTCGGGACTTTCTGATTACATATGTTACAGTTCTTCTAAGAATTAACTGTTTACATATGCTACAGTCCTTCTAAGGACTAAACCAGCAGCAGCCACCAGCAAGAGCAGCAGCAGCAGCCACCAGCAAGAGCAGCAGCAGCAGCCACCAGCAAGAGCAGCAGCTGCCAGCCGCTGGTCTACTGCCCTGAAACCAAGCAACCCTTTCGATTGACACTGCCTGACTTAACAAACATTCTGTACATATGTTTGCCAGATTTTGTAAATAAAATTTGGCTTGAATTTATAAATCCTCATTTTTATTGTCCTTGATTCGATTGTATTACTTCAACTCCTTGCGGGGTTAACGGCACCTGCTTTGTTGACCCTGCTACAATACATATCTCACTTGTTATCTTTGGAAAATTACCAAATGTAAAGTTGAATTAATCTGATTTGAAACAAATATTACTTGATTATGGCATGAAATTTAGAATAAAAGTATTTCTTAATCACAAAGGTCTGACTTGTTAACCTATCAAGTCGGTGATTATAGCACTTATCAATCAATCTGGAAGTATGGTGACCAAAAGTTGACATAACCCAGTTTAACATTTTGTAAAGGAAACAACCCTTAAAACATGTGGCCTTAATGATAAGTGTCTTCCCAAGTTTCCATATTAAAAGAAGATGTGCAGTTTAACATAATAAAAAAAATTAAAAATTGTTTTAAAAATCCTAATTTTAAATGATTTGTAAGCTTTTGAATTTTCGATTTGTAAATAAATAAAATCTATTTTTAATGACTTAATAACCGAAGACACTGAGTGTAAAGATGTTGATGTGTTAAAGCGTGGTAAATTGCAACAGAGACATTGTTATATGAATTGAGATTTATTTAACATATTTACATAAATGTAGGCGTGAAGTGAAAGTGTTACTTGTCGATTCCTACGCCAAGGGGTTAGATGTAAATTACATGTAGGATAATAATTCCATGATATTACAAAATCCCCCTTACCAGATAGAAAAGAAAGACATTGTTCAGATGTTTTTTATGTGCGGTAGTACATTTGTTATTTGTATCTTTTTGGCCTATGTATTTCACTGCCACTTCTTGTTGTATGTTGATTATTTTGGGATTAATTGGTGTGAGATGTTGCTTGTGTTAGTGTGTCCAGTTTGTGATGAGGTGATGTGATCATTAAAATGAATTTGTTTATGGGTGGATGTTCCTGCTGTTCTTATTTGGACTGTTTCGTCTTTTTGTAGATCCATCTGGTAGTTGAAGGATGTACGATCTTGATTCTGCACATTTACTCAGAACCGTTGCTGGTTTCCATTTCCCCGTTTGGTTATCCAGCATACGTATATCTTGTCCAGGGACAAGTGCTGGTAAATCATGAGATGTTCTATCATTATTCACTTTCTGCACATCCTGTCTGTGTTTCAGTTGTTCATGGATATGGTCAGGGTTGGGAAAACTTAAGTTTGGAACTTTTGCAGTTATGTTCGATCTCATAATGCGATTGTTTAAGAGTTCAGCTGGACTTGGGAGGTTGTGGTTGATTGGTGTTGTGCGTAGGCATAGCATTGCTAAGTTAGGATCTTTTCCTGCTTGCTTTGCCTTAGTTAATGTTCTTTTGACTATTTGAATTTGTTGTTCAATAAAACCATTCAATTTTGGGAACTTTGGTGATGATGTTATGTGATCGAATTGCCATTGTTTGGCAAATTCTTTGAATGCTTCACTGGAATATTTTGGCCCATTGTCACTAACAACTTTAGTGGGAATACCATGTTCGGAGAATATCTGCTTCATTGCTGAGATGACCATATTGCTTGTAGTCAGGCCAGCCATTTTCCGTATAATTGGAAATTTGCTGTAGTCATCAGCAATTATTAGGTATTCCTGATCATTGCAGTGGAACAAATCAATGCCAACAACTTCCCATGCTCTACTGGGGATGTCATGTGGCTGTAAAGTTTCCTTTGGTTGTGCTGGGAGATTTTCCTGGCATATTGAGCATTTCTTGATCATGTTCTCAATATCAGCATTAATCCACTCCCAGTATACAGCATCTCTGGCTTGAAGACGTGTTTTTTCAATACCTTGATGGCTGTAATGCAGCTGGTCCAAGATGATTTTCTGTTGGGCTTCAGGGATGATAATCCTTGACCCTTTCATGATGATACCATTGTTGACAGATAGTTCATCTCTATCTTGCCAGTATGACCGTATTGCTGGCGGTAGCTCCTTAATTGAGTCTGGCCATCCTGTTATGATTTCTTGTAGTTGATCAAGTATTGGATCAGCCCTGGTTTCCTTTCTTATCTCATTCAGGCACTCACTCCTGAATCTCACCAAGTCGACTCGAACATCTAGGTCAATCGTATCAATGTTTTCAGTGCTGGGGAGATGGCTTAGAGTATCAGCTAGAGTCATTTCCTGTCATGGTATGTACTCTATTTGCATATGGTATCCCTGTAACTTGATTGTCTTTCATTGTAGTCTAGGAGGTGCACTAGTCAGTGGCTTCTGTAGTATCATGATGAGTGGCTTATGGTCGGTGAGTACTTTAAATTTACGCCCATATAGATATGTATGAAATCTTTGGATACCAAATACAATTGCAAGAAGTTCTCTTTCTATGCATGGGTACCGCTTCTCAATGTCTGTTAGAGACTTTGATGCATATGCGATGGGTTTTTTGTTTTGCATTAATGCAGCTCCAAGTCCTTTCAAACTTGCATCGATTTGTAGTACTGGTATTTCAGCTGTGTTAAAATATGTCAATGTAGAATCTTGGCTGATTACTGTTTTGAGTTTTTCACAACATTCCTTGTGGTGTTCTTCCCAAAGAAAGGGTGCATCCTTCTTTAACAGTCCTCTTAGTGTATGTGTCTTGTCAGCCAGGTTAGGAATGAACGGTGATAAGTATGTGATAAGACCTAAGAACTCTTGTAGCGCTTTCTTACAAGTTGGGTAAGGCATGTTTTGTAGGTCCTTGAGCCTTTTCTGGATCTGGGCTGACACCATTTTCACTATAGATCATCCCGAAGAAAGATATGCCTTTTGACTTGATTTTGCATTTTGTTGAATTAAACATGAGACCATTATCAGCAGCTACTTGCATGAGCCTGTGTAGAATCTTGTTGTGTTCTTCTGTTTTGCTATAGACAACATCGTCAGCGATTCCTATTGCACCATCAACTTGTTCAAGTATCTGGTCCATCTTCATTTAAAAAATATCTTGTGATACACTCAATCCAAATGGTAATCTCTGAAAACAGTACCTGCCATAAGGAGATTGGAATTTTGTTAGTAGTTGAGATTTGCTGTCCAGGTGTATAGACCAATAACCAGCTTTAGCATCAAGTTTAGAAAATAGCTTGGCACCTGCAAAATGGTGTGTTAGCTCTTCTACTATAGGGGTTGCATAGTGTGGTCTTTTGAGCGCTGTGTTCAGGTGTCTTGGGTCTAAACGGATTCTTAGACTCCCATCTTTTTTATGTGAGTATGCTAAGCTTGAAACCCAGTCTGTTGGTTCTGTCACCTTCATGATAATATTGTTTTTGACATGTTGTCAAGTTCCTTTTTTATGCTGTCTTTTAGAGCAATTGGGTTTTTTCTAGGTGCATCAATATGGGGCTGTATGCTTTTGTTGACCGATAGTCTCACAGACCCTGGCACGGAGCCAATTTTATCAAACCGGTCTGGATACATCTGCATCAGGTCTTTGGTTGCATTGATTGGTGTTACTGCAGGAGTTTGGTGTGCATCTTTTTTGACTGTGCAGTGAAGTGTAATTATTTTCAGCTGTTCTAGTGAGGGTAGTCCTAGAATTGCTGGCCCTTGTACATCTACAATGTAGAAAGTGCTGTTATGCCAGTCTGATTTGTTGTATTTACATGGTATATTAATGCTACCATAACATTTTATTGGGGTGCCGTTGTATGCTACCAGTTTCTTGTCTCTTGTTTGGATTTCTTTGTTGTTTGGGAAACCATCCGCATCTAGTTTTTCTGGGAACATTCTACCAAATGTAGAAACTGGTAGTGTGTTTCCTTGGGCTAATGTGTCGATTTTCAATCGCAACCTGTGGACTCCACTTGTTTGGCAATTTGATGTTTACATAAACAAAAGCTTCATCTCTCTGAGTGATAGAGAATGCTTTGATGCTATTGAATGTTATGCCTTCGAGTTGTTCCTCTAATCCTTGGGTGTTGAATACTGCATCTGTTTGGATGGATTGCCTTTTCTTGGACTGGTTTCTTCGATATTGTGGTTGATGCTCTGATTTCGATTTTCTATGGTCTCTGCTTTGTGACCTTGATCTTTGTTTTGGCTTGTTTGATAAACAAACTGTTGCCTAGTGTTTTTTTTTTTTTTTTTTTTTTTTTTTTTAATCGTGTCACCCCAAGCAAGGCATTCCGCTGCCACTATAGCGCAGGGGGTTACATAGAGCGATTGGGTATGGGAAATGTCAGAAGGAGGGTGGTAGACGACTTAGGATGTACATAGGGAGATAGGGAGAGAGTTGGAGAGAGTGGATGTCAGTGTGTTAGGAGGTGTCTATTGACCTTACATTTAAACTCCTGGAGGTTGTAGCCGTCGGGGAAGCAAGCATGCAGTAGGGAATTCCACAGGCGGGAAGTGCGAGGAAAGAAGCTGTTGGAGTAGAAATTGCGGTTACATTTCATCGGTTTCACTGTAAAAGGGTGGGACCTAGTTGCCAATCTAGTATCTCGTGCAAATTCACATCTAGGGAGCACCAGTGATTTAAGTTTGTCAGAGCAGAAGCCATGAAAGTATTTATAGACGGGCCACAGGGAAGCCACATCACGCTGGTGAGAGAGATACTGTAGGCGGTCAGCCAAGTCGGTATCAATCACATTACAGATTCTTCGCTGTATTTTGTCAAGAACACTGAGGAGAATAGAAGGGGCACCTGACCAGATGTGGCAGCAGTACTCAATACATGGGCGGATGGTGGATTTATATATTGCATGATAGATTCAGGCGGAAAGAATTTCTGGGCCCTGCACAGAGAGCCGACTTTCATAGCTGCAGATTTAGCAATGGATTCGGCATAGTCATTCCACTTGAGGTCCGCTGAGAGTGTCAGGCCAAGCTGGCGTAGTGATTTACTCTCTGGGAGGCAAGCCTGTTCCATGCTAATGGGAGGGAGGTGCAGTTGTCTGTGGTGGTTAATTGACAGCAGCTTCGTTTTGGAAGAATTGAATTTTACGAGCCATTTCTTACCCCAATCCACCATAGATTGGAGGTCCTTCTCAAGCTTGGCAGCGAGGTTCGCCTCGTCACCAACACCAGATTTTTGATCGAGGTGAGAGTAAACTGTGGTATCATCGACGTACATGCCTATTTTTGTAATCTTATGGCGTCGGGGAGATCATTGATATAGATTAGAAAGAGCGTAGGACCTAGGATAGAGCCTTGGGGTACACCCGCGTTTGTAGGGTAGTTCTGGGAGGCATGTCCGTTTAATACCACCTTCAGTGTGCGGTTAGAGGGGAATGACCGGATTAAGTCCAACAAAAGTCCAGTTATGCCATAGCTTCATAGTTTCTGTAGAAGGCCGGCATGCCATACTCTGCCGAATGCTTTAGAGATATCCAAGGCGACGGTTCGGGCTTCACCATTCTTGTCGAGAGCCTGGTATATATACTCGGTGATGGTCGTTAGCATATCAGCAGTAGACCTGGTGAAGCGGAAGCCATACTGTTTGTCCGAGAGGAGCCCATGGGCTGTGAGATGCTGAACGACCTCGGCATTGATAATGGCTTCAAACACTTTGCCGAAGATCGGAAGAAGGCTGATGGGGCGGTAATTTGCGGGGTCTGATGGTTCACCAATGTTCTTGAATATTGGAACCACAGAAGAAGACTTCCAACAGGCAGGAAAGCAGGAAGAAGATAGGCAGAGGTTGTAGAGCTTAGAAAGGATAGAGGAGAGTTCAGGGGCACAATTCTTCAAAACTATGATTGGGATTCCATCCCCACCACTCACTTTGTGAGAGTCCAGTTTTGAGATTATGCTAGAAATCAGCGAGGGCGTGATGTGGACGTCATTCAGTTGGGCTCAGTTCTAGATGGGAAATCGGGTGTGTGGATTCCAGACGAATCCAGAGTTGAATTGGTGGAGAATCTATGGGCAAAGCATTCAGCCTTGTCCGCTGAGGAGGTGAGGACCTCAAACTCGTTTATTAGTGGGGGTATTGAGGACTTACTCTTGCTAAGCACGCATTTACAGAGGCGCCAGTAGTCTTTGGTACTGAACTTTGAGGATGCTATGTGCTGCTTCATTCTGGCAGCAAACAGCATCTTAGCTTCGTTAAGTATCTTTTTACACTTATTACGAGCTGAGGAAAAAAGGCGCCTGTTTTGGTCCGACACGTGGCTACGATAAAGCCGGAAGAAGTGATTCCGGTGGGCAATGGTGGCCGAGCAAGCAAGAACCAGGGAGACGAATGGGATTTAAACTGAAATTTCCTGGCGGGGATGAATGCATCGATGCCAGCCTTAACTCAGGAGTAGACCTCTGATGCACAGTCTTTGATGGGAAGACTAAAAACATTGTTCCAAGGGACGTCGCAGAGGAAGTCACAGAACGAATCCCAGTCTGCTCTTTGATAGCAGTAGGATATTCTGTTGGTCTGGGTTTCTTGGGTAGGGGTGGAGTGGAACGAGATGTTGACAGAAACTACGGCGTGGTCAGAATTTCCCAGAGGGCAGAGCTGTCTGGTGGAGCAAGAATTTGGGGTGGAAGTGAAGCAGAGGTCTAGTAGCGAGTCCCTTCTGTTAGGGCTATTGGAGAAATGCGTGGGGAAGTCCACCACATGCGTAAGGGATTGGGAGATTGAACAATTAATGGTGTGGACACCAGCAGGGTCGGTTACAGAATTTTCCAGCCACTTAGTGTGGTGGGTGTTAAAGTTGCCAAACACGAAAATATGGGCAGATGGGTGCGAAGAAATGGCCTTGTCGATATTGTCAGAGATGCTGTCAAGTACCGAACAGTCAGAGGAGGAGTGGGGGGCGGTAGAGGAAGAAGAGATAGCTAACAGAGCTTAAAAGTGAGAGACAGAAGAACATGAAAGACTGGTCCAGGGATTTGAGAGATGTTACTCTAGCTAGGGGGAGGTGTTCACTGACATATACACCAAGCCCATGCATATGGACGTTGGAGTCCTTCCTGAAGAAGGGAAGGTAACCAGGAACATAGAACTCAGAGGTGGGAATAGACGGGTCAAGGTTAGTTTCACATAGGGCTAAGATATCAGGTGAGTTAGTTTGGAGTAGGTATGTACAAAAAATCACTGCTCATTTTCGATACCTCAATTTAAATTTAATTTTTTAAAAATAAAAACGTTTTCTTGAAGCTTTAATTTTACCTTTAATTGAAAGCCAAGAGATTAAATTTACTAATTACCATAAGCAAAATACCCTGGTTTAGTTCAAACCGAAATTATATTGCTCGGAATCAAAAATTTAACTGCAAAAAAATTTTTTTTTAAATTTACCGCCATTATTGACGAATCGACAGATTGTGTAAACAGTAGCTAAATTTCTGATTTAAAAATCTTGCAAAAAAAAAAAAAACCTCCTTGACACGTTATTTAAGTCGATTTTTATAATTGAAACCTACCTTTATCTGATTTCAAACAAGTATTAAGTGCTTACTGACTTGATATTTACGAAATAAATCACTCTTTAAAAACAGTAGCACTCTTGTCAGCGCTTATCTAGGCGATAAATTACGTGTTGACAAGTAGCAGGTGTGAATGACGTTTGGATGGCAACCGAAAGTGACAAAAAAATCGTGTAGCTTAAAACGTAATATTTGGAAATTTAAATTTTTTGTTGTTGTTTTTTTAACTAAATAGTAAAATTAAAAATTTAACATAATATTTTCAGCAAGTATAACATTTTATAGAATTTTAGTTTAGATTTATAGCCAGACTATGCTTTCTGAATAAATAAAAATAAAATATGCTTTCTGAATAAATAAAAATAAAATATGCTTTCTGAATAAATAAATAAAATGTGCTTTCTGAATAAATAAAAATATGCTTTCTGAATGAATAAAAATTTAAATTTCTTTTAAAAGAAAGAATTAAATTAAAATAACCGAACTGTTATTTATTAATATTTTTCTGAAATATTAAATATTTTTATGTTTAGATATTACATATTTATCTTACATTATTAATATGCTTTCTGTAAAAATTAAATTTCTTTTAGAATAATTTTTTTAATTTAATAAAAAAAGAATGAAATTAGAATCAAAGTTTGGTTTGTTTAGTTTTCGATGTAAGGGGAATTCATCCAAAGACTTGTTAACTTCTAAAAACAATACCTCTCTACGGAAACTTGTTTCGATCCGTATGGAACACCGTACTTAATAAAAATTTCCAAAATTTAATTATTTTTAATTATTTTAAAAGTAAAATTGGTGAATGATATTAAACTTTTCAATTTTCGAGAAGAATCAATTCTTAAGAAGAAATTCAACAACGTTTTAAAAGGTTTTTAAAATATTTTTAACACTTTTATGAATTATTATAATAAAAAATAAAAACAATTATTTCAAAATTTTATTAGTAAACAAAAAAATTTTTTTTCTTCATAGTATAATGTCCTTAATAATTATTATTTATTCCAGCAATTAAAAGTTTATCAAATTAAATTATATCAGAGATTTATTGCATTTTTATTTTACTCTTCGGAGCAGATTTTCGGCCAGGTTGTCCACTTTAGAATAAAAAACATAGATGATTTATATGCCCCAATGAGTCCTGCATTTAACTAATTAAAAAAAATTATACAGCTAATTAAAATTTATTAAAGTTTCATGGATTTACGTAGAGGGGGGGTAACAGAGTTAAAAAAATATATTTTCACCAAGAAATTTAAAAAAATAATAATTTCAAAAATAATTTCATTCATTTGTGAATGAGTACTGAAAGTTTCATTCAAATCTGACTATTATTTGATTTTTGCGAGAATTTTCAAATTAATGTGTTTGTTACCGTGAAAAAAGTGGGTTGTGTCATCATTACCACGTAACCTATTGTAATAAAGGCGTAATTTTTTTTTTAGCCGCTAACTCAAATAAAACAACATTTTCTATCAAAATTTCGAAAATGTTAGCAGAGATTCAAAATTTTTTAAAAATAATTAAAAATTGCTTTGATCTTTCCTCTTAATAAAAATATAAATATTTTGATGGAAAAAGTTAGTTTTATTAAGTTTATGAACTTTTTTATTCATACTATGCTGTTTCATGCTGTTTTTTAGCGATATTTTGTACGTACCTAGTTTGGAGGAATGCTTCTACGCTATAAAATTTAGTGCCGATACCGCATATGTTAGTGAAAGAGACACAGACAGGTTTGGGCGTTTTCCAAGTAGCTGGTTTGATTTTGGTATTTTGTTTGGGTTTTTTTCATGGTGTTTTGGTCGAGGAGAGAGGACTAGGGCAGAATCTGTTGGTTACTATTTGCAGCATGTGAGTAATGGAGACTGGCGCAGCCTGCAGCATAATGTGGCCTCGGGGTTGCCCACCGGAGGTTCATGAAGGGATGCTCGTCCATGCACGAAATGGCACTACAGGAACCCCGATATTATTCAACTGTTGATCAGAGAAGCCTCTCAAGACGCTACGCAAGAATTCAGGCTCCTAATTACCAGTCGGAAGCAGCAACCAGGAAACTGCCAACCCAGTACCCTCAGAATGAAGAGACATTGCCACATGCGTTGCATTTTGATCCAAATGCTGGGCAGGCTTCACAGCGAAAATCATGGCTTTTACCACAATTGAGGCAGTTGCTTGATTTCTTAGAACGTGTTGGCATTCTTATAGCTTCAATAGTGGTGTTTTTATCCTCGTTATTGTTCAGCATGACCCTAAGTTGTTTTAGGTGTAAGTTAGAAGCTTCGTATGTTTTGCCAATACGAACAGTTTTCCAGTGTGAGGGTATCGTCTTTTCTTAGTAACTCTTTTGAAGATCTGGAATTTGCGTGCTGGCGATAAGTTCAATTATCCGCCGCTGTTGTTCGAATTCAGATAACGAACATCTCTGTGTGAGTCGTATTTATAAAATCATCTAACGACTCTTCTTGTTTCTGTTTGTACGACATTAGTTTTTAAACGATTGACTCTGAAATTTTCTTTTGGTTCTAGCTGATCTATGAATCTATTAAAAATAATTTCAGGAGAACGTTTTTCCTCCTCTGTCAACGACCACGTGTTGAACCTTTTCAGTTCTTCATTACCGATTTGAAAAGAGAGTGGTAGTAGCAGATTTAAGATGGCGGTCAATCGAACACAAAAAGATCACATGTGGAAAGTTAAAAAAAAAAGAAGAAGGGTTGAATTAAATACCATGGCAATGTTTGGGTATTCTGTGAAAGACACCTTTTTTTTTGCTTCGTTGTTATTTCCAGTGCGTTTTTTTTTTTGTTGGTTTGTTCGGTTTCTTTTCGAAGTGTTTTTTTGCTTGTTAATGCAAATAATGATGGAAGTTGATTTTTTTTTCTTTGCTGAAAAAGTTATCTAATATCGTTTCATTGTTTTTACATCCCAAGCTGCCACCATGTAAAGATGTTGATGTGTTAAGGCGTGGTAAATTGCAACAGACATCGTGATATGAATTGAGATTTATTGTATTTACTAGCCATCCCACGCAAGGCCAGATATGACACATGGTCATTTTATAGTGGGTATTCCCGGCCATATAGCCGGGCCAAAAAATCTCTGTCTATTTTTCCCAGTCGTCGTTCTACCCTTCGGCGGAACCACGACTGGGTTTGTGCTCTCTGCTCGGAAGCAGAGAGCGCCCTCTACCCGAAGACAGAGTGCTGACAGTGTCATAGCGTCGTCAGGCGAGTGCCTATGACGCATGAATTGAGATTTATTTGACATATTTACATAAAGAGGATATACATATTGTTCTAAGCCATGCTAGGCGTGAAGTGAAAGTATTACTTGTCGATTCCTACGCCAAAGGGTTAGATGTAAATTGCATGTAGGAAAATAGTTCCATGATATTACTATAACACTGAGTAACCAGAATAAATTTTAAAAAAATATTTGGAAGCTTTCATTAGCAAAGAAAAAATAAAAACAATTCTTATAAAAATTCATTATTCATCTAATTTTTTTTCTTTTTCAGAATATATCCTAAAAAATATGATGCTTAACTGAAAGTGTGGGTAACAGATGTAAAAAAAACAAAAAAAAAAAAATAATATAGAGATTTAAAAAAAATAAATTGCATAAATAATTTTATTCATTTGTGAACAATTCTTGAAAGTTTCATTAAAATTTAAAAATCAGACAATTACTTGATTTTTGCAAGAATTTTCAAATTAATGTGTCTTTCATCACCAAAAAAAAAACGACTTGCGTAATTACGTTTTGCTTATAGTTACATTTAAAACAGCGTGAATATGTGCGTTGTGGCGCAGTGGATATCGGCTCGGAACGATTCCAGTTGAATTCGTTGCATTCACTTACGCGCAAATACCCTTGGGAAAGGTATTAATCCATCTCTTCCCTCCAGTTATGGGATAAATAATAGGACAGATTGGGTTCTATAGCCTTGGTCGGCAACCAGTCTACCGCAGAAAGCAATGGCAACCTACTGTGGGATAATCTTCTGCCCAGTCAGTCATGTCTCTTTCGAGACATGATCGCCCAAGCGTGTATCGCGCATGACACTTAACTGAATCACTGACGGAAAACAAAAAAGAAATTTTAATTGAAATTTCGAACGTGTTAGAAAGGGTCAAAAAATTTTAAGAAATAATGACAACAAATTTTGATCTTTCCTCTTGATAGCATAATCATGTTGATGATAAAACATTGTTTTTATAATTAAGTTTGAGCTCTTTGAACATCATGCTATGCTGGTTTTTTTTAATTAGTGGGGGGCAATTGAGTGGAAGAAAACGAAAAACAACGCACACAAAAGGGGGAAGAAAAAATAGGTCATTTTTTTAAAGATCGATTTGAGATCATAAAAATGCTTCATTTCAAATTGTCCTGGTTTAGATATTTGAGTAAAAAAAATATCATTCTAACAAATTCATTAGTTGATAATATTTTCTTTTAGTTCTTTTTCGCTTTTTTCCTGAAACACTTTAAATTTTAAAGTGTTTCAGGAAAAAAGCGAAAAAGAACTAAAATAATCTCCCTTGGATCAGTGAACATGTTTGTGAAGATAATGTTTTTAAAGTTTTAAAAAAAAACATCATGTTCACTGATCCAAGGGAGATTATTCAGTGATGCTTGGAAACTTTCCAGCAGGTGTCGCCCGTGTCGTTTTTAAAAAGCACCAATCAAAATATTCAATTGATGACGCGTCTAATTCAAAAGTTGTTCAGTTAACAACATTTGGACGTACATTTTTTTTTGGCCATAAAGTGATAAACACGTAAGTTCGATCAATTTTACTTCCAGTCGATCATAAGTGACATTCTGCGAGATTGTGATATACCTCATATCTGCAATGCATGTATATGAAATTTTTTTTTCACTTCATTTATTTAATTTTTATTGAATGTATGGAATGTATGTATAAAGCATTTTTTCTGTAATAATAAATTCAAATGAAATTATGCTTGGGTGCGAGTAAAATCTGAGGAAATATTGAGTAATAATGAACTGTAGGAAGGAAAATATTTTATTCATTTCTTTTGCATTTACATTTAATAAAAAACGTTATTTCATTAAAAAAACTTTTCTTTTTTTTTTTCTTAAGGAAATAAAAATAATTATTTTTACGTTCACTGTGGTGGTAGTTTTCGAAAAATTATAGTTTTTCGAAAAGAATATTTTTCTTTTTATTGAATTGTAGTAGCAGTAAATACCCCCGAAATACTCCATTTATAAGTAATTTTTCTTAATCCAATTCCTAATCTTAATTTAATTATATTCTTCAAAGTCAAACTGTCGGTTAAAAATTTCGGGTGTATTGAAAGTAAAGTTCCTTTCAATATGTCGATGGAAAACAAACGTAAAAATATAATTGTAGATATGAACAATATAATGTGGTTATACTATAGGAATCATTGTTCGTATTTAAAAGAAAAAAAATAATAATCACTCTAAATTCCCTAATGAATGTAAGAAGCCAAGAAAAATAAGTTATTTTATTATTATTTATCAAATTCTCCTCGTGGAGTGATTGACGACGATCAGTTCCAGAAAAAAAAAATTCTATCTAATTAAAAAAAAGTTCAGTTTATTTTTTGTGGGATTTTTGGGGTATTGTATGTTTGAGTGAGCCTTTCAAAATATTTTTTTTACAAATCAAGCACTGATCTTCCTAAAAATGTGAACATAAAATTCTTGAACGGGTCTCATGAGTTTTTCTTTTGTTGACTAAACGAGCCTACATTATTTTTTCTCATTCTGAGAATTATTGATAGCAGATATCAAATTAAAATTTAATTTAATATTTCATGTTTAATTATCAAAAGTGAGAAATAGTTATAGATTTTGTTTTCGAAAATTATATATTTTTCGTTTTATTTCAACAAACAAAAATGCATTAATTTTACCGAAAGGAGATTAAAAATGAGTCTTTTAAAAACGGTAAAAAAATTAGGAATTAGGATTTTTTTTTCTCGGAAAACTCCGATGTGAAATTTGAAACAAACAAATATTGAAAAGAAAGAAATAATAAAATCCTAAACACTTAAAAACAGAATACAATGTTTATACAAGTTATCACAATGTTACAATATTGTCCTTTTTACTTTTAGTCACCTTAAGTCTTCAAGACAAAAAAAGTGAAAAATAACTCATCATAAAACTAAAAGTAAAAAGAAGCTGATAAATCAATTTTTTGATAAAATTTCGAGAATTGAAAAATCCTTTGAGAAGTTACAATCAGTACAATTCTTTCAAAAAAAAAAAAAGATTCTAACAATAGGCTTACAATTAAAAGAACACACTTTTTTCTTATTTGAAAATCGAAACTGAGAAAGTTATTCAAACTTTAAATTAAAGTTTGAACAAATTTGTTCAAACTTTTTTTAAAATACAAATCAATTATTAATTTCAGAAAATTGTCACTTTTCTGGTTTCTTTTAGCTTCAGCTTAATTTCTGTTACTTCTTTTGTTAAAAAAAAGGAAAGAAAAGAAAATAGCCTAATAGTGACGACTAAAATTCTTTTTTCTCCTAAATCTTTTTCTAGCTAGTATCATTCTGAAATTTCTCACCAACTCAAACTCATAAATAGGCTCCAGGCAAGTACCAAATTTTAAATTTGCATGGTAAAGTCACCCAGCACATTGATCAAAAACTCCCCACCAAAAGTATATCTCTTTTTGAAAATTAAGTAACAAACTATCTGTTTTATTTCAATGATTCTTTTTTGAGCCATTCTCTATTTATAAAGTTAAAAAAAAACAACAAATGTTTCACATTAAGTCCCCAAAAATTCATACACTGTGATGTTGTCAAAGATACATGGCCCAGTGGATGAAAGCATTGGTCAGATCCAGTGACTTGACCTAAACAGTGGCTACAGCAGAGGTGAACGAAAAAGGGAGTTGAGTTAAAGGGAAATTACTGAGACATCTGGAAGTGGCACGACTTGTGAAACTAGAAAAGTTTACCCTGGTGAATGAAATAAAGGGTTCAGTTTGAAATTCTAATCATCTGAAGAAGGTCAGTTACAACAGCTGAAACTGTGAATATGGCAACAAAGATCAGGGTAATATAGTCTAAAATGGTTTAAATAATTACAATACCTCATCTCAGAAATATAGACAAATATGTTTCACATCAAGTTTATTAGTTATTTTTTAAATTATTTTAATCACCTATCTTACACGCAAGTTTAATAAACAGGTATAGTTTGTTATAATATTTATTTTCTCTTCACCTTTTTATTAATTATTTATTTAATTTACATTTTTATATAAATTTATTTAAGGTTTTATAATGTAAAGGAGATAAATCAATGTTTGGTATGTAAAAAATGTAACAATAACTACATGATCAACTATTATTATTTTTTTATGACTTGTATTTAATCTTAATATCAGTTTGTTTTAATTCCAACTATTGACTGAGACCATCAATGTGAAGAAGAAAAATGTTTAAATAAAAATTATGAAAGATTACAAAGCAATAAGTTCATATGCTTAATTCTATCTTTGCAAGTTTTCAAGAATTAAATGTGCTTTTAATAATAGAGTTGAATCAGTTACTTGAAATGGTTTATTGTCAAATGATTTAATTTAACCTGCATGATCTACACTGAATATTAAGGTGCTTTTCTCAATAGATTAAAACACATGGATTATCTATAAATGGCATGTTTGGTTGGTGAAAAATGTCCATCTAAAACTTGTTTGATCAACATATGATTTTGTTCCATTATGTTCTGTCATATTTAGGCAATTTTATCAAATTTTTTGTTCTCAACAAAAAAAGAAAATGCTTTTAATACTTCTTGCAGTCTTTCAGGGAATTGAATTTCCAGCCAAGTTGTAAAAATTTTTGTTTGATGAGTCACCAAAGATTATCAAAAGCATTATCCTGTTAATTAATTCCAGATGTTTTTCATTGATTGCTGTCTTCCCTTGGTCTAATGAGAGCAATACTTATTCAAGTCATTGTTTGGTTCTCTAGAATAAAACTTCTATGATAACTCTTTTTCAATATTATATACACAGCATCACCTTAATGAAGATCAGCTATTGATCCTGTTAATGGCATTTTGTTTTGTTTGTTCCATGTCATCTTGCATTCTATGATATAAATACCCACTTTTTGTCACCCGTCATATTTTGCTTCAAAAATAGTAATTAGCAAGTTCCATATGGAAATACAGTCTCATAGGTTTTTTTTATTTATGTCAAAGCCACACATCAAAGCAATTAACATAACCTAGTTAATGAAAATTATTTTCAAAGCTGGATACTTTTAGCATGTTGTGTATCTTCTGTATTAAATACTATTATTTAAAGTAATGTTTGATTTGGTAGCAATCAACACAAATGCATCTATTTGACCAGCACATCATTCAGTGAAAAATCTACACATAACTTCACAAATTATTTTTGACATATCTAGTAATTTATTGTATCATCTGCATAAACAGCACAGACCCATATCTGTTTTATGAGTTGCATTTTTGCTTTAAAATAAAAAAAAATACATAATATACCAGAGGCATTGCTTTTATTTAAGTAGATTTGGCAGTCCCCAGGGACATCTTTTTTCTAGTGGGAATGTTCACAATTGGCCATGGAGTTTGCTTCCTTAACCAGATGTAATCCTAGGAGCCTATGCAGAAAAAAATATTTTTTATTTTGTTCTCTGTCTTTATGATGTTCCCTTCCAACTGGCATACAGAATGAATTGGAAAATAATCTAAATTATAACAGTAATGTCAATTTTATAATGCAAAGAGGCAACAACATGGTCGTTATAGTGAAAAATGGGAACATGAAAATCAAAAAGATTGTGAGGTAGAGAAAGACAAAAATGTTTCTATAAGCCACTTTCAGGTTGTGGTCTGCAGACCAATGATAGAACCTAGCCCTATAGAAGGAAAAAAAATGACGACATGGTTATAAATGATTAGAGGATTCTGAAGCATTTTTTGAAGGAAAAATATGTGTGTACAACAGAAAAAACAAGGTCAAGATATCAGGAGAAGAGGAGAAAAGTAAAGCAAATAAGTACTGATAATGAATCACTGTATAGAAGAAGCACAAGCTTTATAAAGGATATAAAAAGATTTACATATCTGAGAGATATAATGATATAATTTTCATTACTTGATTTGCATATCCAATGAAAAAAACTATGAAATGAGTACTAAACAAAGTTATGTTAGATATTGATTGATTTTTTTTTTTATGGCTTATTAACCTTTTGCAGGCTATTTGAAGTTAGAAAATATTTTTAGAGTGTAAGATATTTTTTTCCCTTATGCAAGAATGATTTAGTGATACAAGTCTTACTAATGAAACCATAACTGTGGGGAGAAGTGGGTATTTGTGCATAAGTAAATATAACAAACCCAACTGGAATTGAAACTCAGCTTCAACAATTCTGAGCCATTATCCATTACACCACATGCACATCTCAAGTGTTTACCCATCTAAGTACTGATTAGTCTCAGCATTGCTTAACTTCGGTGTTCATAAAAGAACTGATGTTTCAATGTGATGTGACCATATGCTTATATTAGGTATACTAAGATTTGTGAATACTATGGAAGCAATTAAATATTTGTGCTGTATTATCATTAGAATTGATTTGGAATTTATCAGTTTATACTTTAACCTTAAAAATTTGTTTAGTGTCTTTTGTGATTTTGTTATTTTTAAAATTTTCTTTTCTTTCTCACAACTGTTTGATCAATTAAAAGTAGCAGTAAAAAATATTTGGAAGTCTCATTTACAAATTCTATCTTAAAATCTCTTTCTTTCTATTATTTTAACCTCAAAATAAAAGAAAAATGTATGGTTGATGTAATTTTTTTTCTTTCTTTTAATTGCAGGTTTATATGAAAGCAAAAGATGCTTTGTTCTACTGATGCTGGAAATTCCAATGGAAGTAATGTCAAAGTTGTAGTTAGAATTCGCCCACAAAATGAGAGAGAAAAAGATGAACAGTGTGTTGTAAATGCTGTCAGTGATCAAGTATTAGTGTTTGATCCAGCAGAAGATGTTTGTGAGTTTAATGGACAAAAACGTTCAGCTATTGTGAGAGGTGATATTACAAGACGACGATTCAAGAATTTAAATTTTGCCTTTGATTATGTTTTTGGTCCTGATTCCATAAATGTTGATTTATATGAACATACCAGCAAGTCTATTCTGGATGGATTGCTTAATGGTTATAATTGTTCAGGTGAGACTTTTTTCATAGTTTTGACACTGTAGTTATTAGTTTTCTTGAGAAAAAGGAAAGCATAACAAGTAGTAGTAGTAGTAATAATAATAATAAAGTAGCATTACTATTCCATATTCATATAAGTACAAAACACTATCACAAAACCTTTTCTATTTTCACATAAGGAACAAGAACAAATTTATATGGAATGGTTCTAAGATATGTTAGTTTTAACTTCACATTTTGGCTGGCCTGCTTTTGACTCTTCAATATGTACATTAAACAACCTTTGTAGTACATTTAGGTGAACAGAGAGGTTTTAATTTAAAGACCACTTACCAGATGAGATATATATGGAAGGAAGGGTGGAAAATGCAATAGATAAAGCAGGTTTAAAGCAACAATGAAGAAAAAAAGGTGAAGACTAGTTCAAATATGGAATATAATCACCCAATATCAATTGGTCTAATTATGTGCTCCACTGAATATTTTTATTAAATATCAAACTATCATCCCTGAAAAGTGTTTCTCACATGCATGAAATGATAATTAGTAAGGCATATTTAATTTAATCCAAATATAAGAGAAATTGTCAATTAGAATATCATTTGTAATTAGATTTTTAATTTTTCATCTTTGGCGTAACTAAAAAAAACAACTTTAAACAGTGTGCATCTGCTTCCAACTTGTTTTTTTTTTTTTTTTAGGGTTGGGGGATTTCTGATTAAAGGAAAACAAATAAAGAGAAAGTAAGGAAGTGGAAGAGTTTGTAAATCTTCACCTTGTAGATGAAACTTAAATTTGTTAAAGCAGTTGTGAATTTGAATCTTGGTCTTTTTTTTTTTTTTTCATAATTCTGAAAGATATTCAGAAATAGATGGTATGTCTGGAAGAGTTTGGTGACAACTTTCCATTGATTAGGTATTTTAAACCCAGTGCATCTGATTTTTAAAAGGAGTTTTAAAAAATCCTTGCTTTGATGCAGATTGTTTTCTGTGTAGTTGGTGATGTTGATTTTTGAGATAATATAGCTGCCTTGGTGGGAAATCAAATACACTTAGTGAAATAGATAACTTGGCCTTCTACTTCGAGGTGTTGTCGTTTAGTACACTTAGTTTAGCACAAGCCCATATGCACCTTGTAGGTTTAATTTAATAAAAAATTTGTGTGTGTGTGTATATATATATATATATATATATATATATATATATATATATATATATATATATATATATATATATATATGTTGTTTGTTCTACAAACAACACCACCACATGCACACTAACCAACTGCCCTATTGCAGGCACCGGTATATGCCACCAGGTATATGTCGTATACCGCATACAATGCGCCAAATGCGATGCATTCTATGTCGGCAGCACTACAAGACATCTACACATTAGAATAAAACAACATTTACACATGCAAACGTTGTCATTCCAAAAACATTTTAAAAAATGCAAAAATAAGGACAAAACCATAACCGTTAATATCTTGGCTAAGGGACGCAACATAGGCAACCTATGCATTAAAGAGTCCCTAATAATATCTATATTACAACCTCCAATTAATAGTCGCCAAGAATTAAACCTAGATTACATAACAGTATAGACAACACCAAGACGCACACAACATGCACTTAACACAACAAAGGTCTCACACGCGCGCGCAATCAGTAACAATAACCACACACACACTTCTTTCTCCTTTATAACAAACCGCTAACCAGGCTAAAGCACACACACACACACACACAGATAAATAAAATAAGGTAGATTTAATTACAATACTACACAAAGCCTATGCACACAGAAAAAAATAGTTATAATAATCACGCTAACACATTTTCTCCCCCCCTCCCCCGGTCTGTAGTAGCAGAGGTGCTCATAACAAACCACGTACCAGGACAGAACACACACACACACGCACACACACACACACACACATGGATATATATACAAAATAAAGTAGATTCAATTACAGCACACACAACCAGCAAACACCACCAGATAAATCAGACAGATAAGACAACAGCAATGAAACTGATATTCTTTGACCCGGTCAAAGTCACATCAACTCCCAGATCCTATGAACTGATTCCATCAAACCAATAAAACCCCAACTTGATACACACTCACTCACACACACACACACACACACACCATTAGGCCAAAAAAATAAAAAAATATATATATATATATATATATATATATATATATATATATATATATATATATTGTCAATGCTGGATCTCCAGGCAACAAATGTATCTATTGAATGAATTGTGCTACTGGGATCAAGTGACCATAAATATTAATTAATAAAGCACTCAGACAGAAGTCTGAGTGTGTTCCAGTGTAGTGTATACTGGGTATTCAGTGTTCTGGTGTTTTATTATTGTCTATTATTGAAAGGATTCGTTTAGTATGTAAAAGGTACACAAAGATGCCAAAATATAACTCGCAAATAGTGAGTTACCAAAAATTTCACTTTAGATTAACATTAACAACAAATGTTATAGAAGTGACAACAAAAATAACATTCACGCAAACATTATATATAGGACCTTGAATAAGTTTTTTCTGATTTTTCATGAAAAGTAATGTTTTATTTACGAAAATTAGTAAAGATGTCACTGAAGTCTTGTCCATTGCTTGCCACTACTTTTCCGATCTTTCTGGCAGCATTTAAATTTCATCTCAGAAAAATGACATGCTAACTATAAATTAAGCCAATTTTTGGCATCTTCATAAGAATGAAAGTGCTACTCAGCCAGGCTACGTGCCATCAATTGGAACAAGTGATAATCAGACAGGGAGGGCAATATCTGGTGAATACGACAGGTGGGGTGGGACTTCTCATTTAAGTTTTTGCCAAGTAGGTTTTCACCCATTTTGCAACATGTGGCCTAACATTGTCATGCAGCAAAATCACTTTCTTGTGCCTCTGCTTGTATAGCGGTTGTATTTTCTTTAATACTCAGCTCAAATGCATCAATTGTTGTCAATAGAGATCTCCTGTGATAATTTCGGTCAGTTTGAGCCGCTCATAATAAACTACACCCAGCTGATCCCACCAAATGCAGATCAGAAACTTCAAACCATGGATATTTGCCTTTGCTGTCAATGTTGATGTTTGGCTGAATGATCTTCTACGCTTAGGGTTATTGTAGCGTATCCACTTTTCATCACTGTTCACAATATGATGTAAAAAAATACTTTCCTTTTCTGCTGTTGAAGAAGCTGTTCACATGTGATAAGATGCCGTTTGATGTCTCTCATCTGCAACTTGTATGTCCTTGCTTTTGAATCGTTCCTAATGCTTTCAAACGTTTTCAAACACCTAATGATTCTGAAAGTTCAGCTTGTGCCTGACATGAGTCTTTATGAAGTAATGCCTCTAATTCTTTGTCTTCAAACTTTTTTTGTGTGCCAGAGCATTATCTTCAACATCAAAATCATTATTTTGAAGTATCTAAACCAATCTCTGCATGTTGTTTTCAACAGAGCATGGTTGCTGTAAGTCTCAACATGAATTCTGTGTGCTTCAGCTGCTGATTTCTTTTGAATAAAGTAGTGCAGTAAAATTCCCTGCAAATACACTTTCTTTGGCACAGAATCTAACATGTTTAATGCTATGAAAATCAAAGTTGCTTACACTTCAGCAGAATGACACACTAAATGTCAAGCTTGCTTATAGTACTTCCTTTATAGATACGTTAACATCTAAAGCTACATGCATGCAGTTCTGTGAATACTATCTGTTAAAAAACAGTAAGAACTTATTCAAGGTTGTATGGCACTATCCGGACGATTTCCGGGGAAACAACACAATATACACAATATGCTCTTCTGGGATAATTTCCCATTCCTGTTTCTATCAACTGGTAGCGGAACGGATGTTTCTTAGGTAAATTGAATTATTCTCCTAAGCAATAATAAGGAATCTGGCTGGCTCGGAGAAAGTCTCAAAGATGTAACAATGAAGATAGGCACCAACCGCAGAGCCTGCCGGCCAACCAGAGTTTAAGACAGAAGAGAACTAGTCTTCTTTCCATGACGTCAATTGTTAGTCGTCTCCCCCTTTCAGGGCTTGTTCACAGGACCAATGGAATCTCTCTTGATCTTATGATGTCATCTCCCCATACCCCTTTTCTGGGCTGGACTTAACTGAATTTTCTTTCTCAGGAAATAATTTCGGGATTTTTTTTTTTCTTAAAACAATAGGTATTAACCTTTTTGAATGATTTTTATTAAACTTTTCAATTTTCGATAGGCAATATGATAATCAATTCTTAAGTAAAAAAGAAATTCAACAATGTTTTTATAACAGGTTTTTAAAATATTTTTAACACTTTTATGAATTATTATAATAAAAAAATAAAAAATATAAACAATTATTTCAAAATTTTATTAGTAAACAAAAAAATGTTTTTTCTTCAGACTATAATGTCCTTAATAATTATTATTTATTCTAGCAATTAAAAGTTTATCAAATTAAATTATATCAGAGTTTTATTGCATTTTTATCTTACTCTTTGGAACAGATTTTTGGCCAGGTTGTCCACTTTAGAATAAAAAACATAGATGATTTATATGTCCCAGTGAGTCCTGCATTTAACTAATAAAAACATTTTTTACAGCTAATTAAAATTTATTAAAATTTCATGGATTTACGTAGAGGGGGGTAACAGAGTTAAAAAAAATTAAATATTTTCACCAAGAAATTTTAAAAAATAATTTAAAAAATAATTTCATTCATTTGTGAATGAGTACTGAAAGTTTCATTCAAATCTGACTATTATTTGATTATTGTGAGAATTTTCAAATTAATGTGTTTGTTACTGGGGAAAAAAGTGGGCTGTGTCATCATTATGTAACCCACTGAAAATAAAGGCATAATTTTTTTTTTTTTAGCCGCTAACTCAAATAAAATAACATTTTCTATCAAAATTTCGAAAATGTTAGCAGGGATTCAAAAATTTTTTAAAATAATTAAAAATTGCTTTGATCTTTCCTCTTAATAAAAATATAAATATTTTGATGGAAAAAGTTTGTTTTATTAAGTTTATGAACTTCTTTATTCATACTATGCTGTTTTTTAGCGATTTTTTTTTTTTTTTTGGAGGTAGCTATTTTTAACCATATTAAGATACCCCAAAACAAAGAACATCTGGATAATTTTACTTTTACCTATTCACATGAAGACAATTTTTTTATGCATCTAAGGTTTTCACCATTTTCCCTAATTGTATGCTATTTTGTGACAACTTAAAATTTTAATAATTCCATGAATTTTAATCCAAATAGCTTGAAAATTTGCACTTCTGTCATTTTTTTAATGAATCTAAAAATTGTTCTAACTCTTTACTAATGGTTATAATATTATCTCCTGACTGACTTCAACAGTACTCTAATAAACAGTCTATTAAAACTCTGACTCTGAACGAGTTCTTTATTTAAGGTATCTTGTCTAGTTCATTTGTGTTACTAGGGGTGTTTTATTTACTCCATAAAAAAAATGTTACTTAAACGATTGTAAAACTAAGGGAAAATTTAATTTTGGCTTGGAATGATCTAATGGTTTCAGAACAACACCTTTTCAGATCTGATAAAGACTCAATATATGCAGCTAGGAGTAATCTGATCTCCTTAACAAGCAAAGTTGGAATTTAGAAATAATGTAAAGACATCAAATTGTGTAATTTTGATCATCATTATCTTTTTTCATATCCTGCCATATTTCTATGAAATATATCTTTCAGTAAACGGTCTCTTATGTAAAAAATAAGAGACCATAAAGTGGAATATGTATAATTAGATTTATGTGAGTGCTTTATGCTTAAATATTGTATAACATTCAATGATATAAGAGAAATTTAAGATTGCACAAAAAATGAATTTCTGTTTCAAAGTGAATTTCTTTAACATCTGCGGCTTAATCATGATAAAACTATTTTGAGATAATTCGGTTTGATGTGTGGAAATTAAAATGGGTCAGTTCAGAAAAGTTCGCTATTGAATGATTAGGTCTATAACCCTGTGATGGTCCTCATTTTTGGTCATAATACCATTGTACTCCATGTAAATGTCTGGTGTCATTTGTCAACTTTTTATACTTTGATCTACACTAGGTAGTAAGTTACTTACTTGATTACAGAATCATATATCTGTTTCATTTTCTATCTCTGAGTCACCCCCAATTATTGGTTACTGTATGAAACTTGGGACCTGGCAGCCTTGAAACATAATCATTTATGGGCTATATGAGTCACCTCTCATGAAAGGTTGAATAAAACAGTAAAATGAGGAATTTGCATCAGGAAATTTTATTATGTAACTTAAGTGCTACAAGTCCATCAAAAATTGGAATTTGTGAATGATCTTGTCAGTAGTAAATTCAGTGATTGTCTTATGGTGTATGATTTTTACCAATGCTTGTATTTTGATAATAATGAAAGAGTATTTTTTTGTTAAATGAGCCGTGTCAAAAGTATGTCTCACTGGGCTAGAGAAGATGTTAGAGATTCGTTTCTGAAGAGTCATTAAAGTTTTCATACAAATGAAGAAGATACTTAAATTTATTTACAGCTATCATGAAAGAATCCATACAAATTTATCTGGGCCATGAATAATATATTATTTTTGAAAGTCTTTTCAGCTGTAATTCTACAGAAGGATGCTGAGAATACTATGGACTGAATGTATGAGCAACAATGAAGTTTTAGAGAAAATAGAAACAAAAAGGACACTTATACTAAGCATCAAAAAGAAATTTCTCAGGCACATATTGGTGAATCAGGGCTTAGAAAATCTGACACTCGCTTGACATATTTTGAAGGCAAAAGGGACGGGGAAAGCATTACATAACCAAACGAGCTTGTGTAAATGGTTAGCATGACTGGGAATAAGGGATATCAAAAAGACAAACTTAACTTGGAGCTACAAAGGAAAATTTTAGAGCCATGTTTGTCCATATCCTAAAGAGACATGGCACATGGATTAAAAAATGTATAAAAGTCTTATCAGGCTATACATATATAAAGAGAGAGATGTTTTATTGAAACTTAACAAAATATCCTGATTTAATTATGGAGGTATATACAAATGTGATATCATTTTTTTAAAACCATACCTATGGTATTTCAGAAAACCATTTTAGTTTTTACTTCATTGCATTGCAATTATGCTTTTCTGCTTTTAAAATTGAGTGGAAAGACATTCCCTAACATTTGTATTTTGTAGAAGAAAGGTCAAAACAATCATACTTCCTTAGCTCTAGGGTTTTTTTAATTTTGATTTATAGATTTCTCAGGTTGTAAGACTTTCAAGACCATGGTTTCAACTAATTCGCTTGGTTCTGATGTTAAATGATGAGTATACTAACAGACATTGATACATTTATACTGCCTCACTTAATTTGTTGACCCATGGTAAGCCAGTATACCCAATAATGTTAGTTAGCTTGAGGGTACTATCCTTTACTTGACTGAAGAGTGACCTGGGGCAGTGATATTATTTTGATACTATACTTCAAATAGTAGTCCTAGGTAGGAATGTATTGTTCTCACTCTTTTCTGTAGGCCCCATTGCTAAGAACTCTATCTGTGTGCCTATTGCAAGCTTAAAAGCAATAACATGGAATTGATTGCAGTCAACGAGAGCCTGGAACGAAACACCACAAAACAAATTGGCTGTTTGAAACAATCATCCACCTAATGACTCAGCCCAGCCCAGATAGAAGTATAGGCCATCACTCTAGCAATGAAGTAATATAATTTTGGCAGAATGGGATTAAACCAGATAAGATTTATCAAAACAATCCAGATGGGTAAATTTTGTTGTGGTGCATTGGATATCGGCTCAGAACGAGAAATCGGGGAGCCGAGTTCAAATTTCAGCTGAATTCATTGCATTCACTTACGCGCAAATACCCTTGGGAAAGGTATCCGCATATTCCTTCCAGTTATGGGTTAAATAACAGGACAGATTGGGTTCTATAGCCTTGGTCGGCAACCAGTTTACCGCAGAAAGCAATGGCAACCTACTGCGGGATAATCTTCTGCCCAGTCAGTCATGTCTCGACAGAGACATGATCGCCTAAGCGTGTATCACATATGGCACTCAACTGACTGTCATCAATTTATCTGTTTGCAGGTGTGTAAACCTGGGTAGCTCTAAGTTTTACTGCTTGTTGTTGAAGTTATCCTAGGTTCCAATCATTTCAGGGCTCTCATTTATCTCATTTTATAGGTTTAAACCCATATTTTTACTCCACTCTTTTTCTCTATATCTCAAAGACCACTCACTCATCTCCAAGTTTGTCTCTTCCATTCTCAACTAGATTTTACCTCAAATCATCATTCAGCTGTTACGTCAATAAATATTGATCCTCTGAATTTGCCCTTTACATGTGATTTTGCTTAAACTGAACTAATTTTGAATTGCATTGTAAATTGTTTCTGTCAATTTTTGAAGCTATCATTTGGAGTTTACTTTTCTGTTTAGTGTATCTAACTATTGTAAAAATATGGAGAAATTTTGAGAAGAGTGGTGTTAATTTGAAAAATTGCTGCTTTTTATACTGTATATACTTGAGGTTAAAAATCATGTATTTCTGATGTCTGGTTGTACTACACAGTGGTAAATTTATCTGGAGAGAGTTAAAATTAATGCAAAAAATTTTCAGGGGTTGCACTATGCATGCAGTTGGCTTTGAATTAAAAAAAAAATATGAATTAATTTTTGAAAAGTTTAATTATCTACTTAAAGTGCTGATTTCATTGTAAAATGCTATAAGTGTAGATTGTACATGCTATTTTACAAATAGCTAATATGTGTGTGTGTGTATATATATATATATATATATATATTTTTATTTTTTATTTTTTTTTTCCTTTTAGTTTTTGCTTATGGCGCAACTGGATCTGGAAAAACTTACACAATGCTTGGTACCAATGACCAACCAGGTATTACATTTTTGACTTTGGTGGACCTTTACCAAAGAATTGAAGCAATCAAATCTGAAAAAGTGTGTGAAGTAGCAATTTCTTATTTGGAGGTAATGTATAATTTTTAAAAAAAAAACATTGACCAAATTTAATAGGTAGCATCTTGAGTAGTTAAGTTTGGATTTCTGTTTGTTTATCAAAACCTTTTAAAATTGATAAAAATGATGACTTAGTGATGTTATTCCAAAGAGTCCTACAGCAATTGGCATCATTTAATTTTTTTTTTTTTCATGGTTTTTATGAGAGATGAGTTCTTTCTAGATATTTTTCCATTATGTTATATTGTTTCCTTTTCTTGTTGTCCTTTGTCAAGTTTTTTTTTTAGCTTCAAATATTCAATCTCATGTTCCATCATGGAGCCTGATAATGCCATGAATGTAAACATACATTATGGCCAAGCGGGGTACTGATAGAGTTGTGACAGGTCTAGCAAGCCAGAGATGCATGCAATCTTGCTAATTATACTAACAGAAAACCTCGATATGGGCAGACTAAAGGTTACTGAACCTGGACTGACAGAAAAATTATGGATAGTGACTTTAAACATAGGCACATAGATGAGAAAAACCCAAGAACTTGTTGGCCTGATGTGAGGAAGGATGTTTGACAACATCAAAACTATCAGAGACCTGACTGAAGGACAGTGTCAGAAGATTAGTCCCTGAAAAGGTACACATTGATTTATGTTAGTGTTAAGTGTAACAAAAGAAAAAAATGATTGACCAAAACTCAGAGTTAAATCACGTACAAATATTTAATTTACAATCAACACAAAATGATATATATATACAAAATTTACAATTTTTTGCATTCAAAACAGAAACGTAGAGTTTACTACTGGCAGGTGAAGTGTTACAAAGGGGAAGGAAGGGTCAGTATCTTTACCCAGTTAGCGAAGTAGTTTAAGTGCTATACTTATTGGAAATCCTTAAATGTGTATATAAAGAATAATTTCCAGTATAGTCAATGAAAGAGTAAAAAAATATCTATTTACCCTTATAGTTCCATGAGGCTCTCTTTCAGGTTTTAGTTGGTCGGCAACTTTTCTTAGAGATTCTTTTGGCTGGATATAAATCCTTGAATCAAAGCTGGAGTTGATAATGTCAGCAAATCCTTTTAAAAGCTGACTACTCTCTTCCCAAAACCTATTTTTATAGGAGCTAACACCTAATTTGCATATTTCTACAACATTTCGAATTCTCTTGATTTTACTTGAACATTCTACAATCTTCCAAAACGTTCTATTCCTAATTTCTCTATTTAACAACTACTTCATGAATTAAAACTTTTTGTAATAATGAGTAGGACTCAGTAGAATCTCTTACTATAACTTTTTAGACATTATTAATATTATTTTTTTTATATATAAATGTATCCTCGTAACAAGTGGTAACAATGCTGGCAAATACGGTATGGTGTTTATGGTCAGCAAGGATCTCAGCATGAGTGTCTCAAGCAAAGTGTGTCGACAACAAGTGAAGGGATTCTGGATTTCTGCACTAGGAACCAGTTGAACATTATGAACACATTCTTTGTGCACCAAATGTCACACAAATGTATTATTGGTAAAGAAGAAATATACAGCAGCATGTCTAAAATAAACCTTGTGCTTATAAGGAAGAAAACTCTGATCGCAAACATCCAGGCCATTGCCACCCTATCTCTGGACTCTGACCACTGTAGTAATGGAAATCAATATTGTCAGATATGTAAGCCTAAAAGGAATAGAATAATGTTAGATGTGATCATCTGACAAGAATTTACCACCAAAATATTGGAGATGACATCAGCTGAGGTAGGAGAAGGAAACATCAAGCAGAGACATCCAGAAAGTCACCAAGGAAGTGGTTGGTGAGATATATATTAGAGGTCTAAAAAGAAAACCCTCCTTTCTGATTACCTGAGATAAAATATACAGTTTGTTATGCTACTTGATCAAGACCTCTTTCTGATACATAAATATATGTCTCCAGATATGGTGATTTTTCGAAGTGCAGCTTAGATGTGACATAAAGCCAAAATACGAGGCACCCAGTGAGGATCAAACTCACTACTCAACTAATGGTTTTTTAGCAAGACAAGCTTGCTAACCATTACACAATGTTACCAGACATGTTGACTGGATGTGAGTGTTAACAAAACAAAACATAAAATAACAAACAGCAACTAACGAACTACATACGGACAATTTTTGTCACTTTTCACCCTATTATTTATATATTTTGAATTTCAGTACATGTTAAATCCTTAATATTTGCTTGATCCTTTCTTTTGTAACCAAATTTTTTGTCCAAGTAAAGAAGAGAAACTTTAGGAGGTGGATGAAATATCAAACACATATATAATGATTATATAAGAGTTAGAAACAGTTTCAAGAGGATCATTAATGGCTAAGAAGGACTTACAGGCCAAGATAGTTTCAATAAAAACTATTTGCAGTGAAAAGAAATTCATCTATGCTTTGGCAATTGCCAAGAGGAATAAGAAATAAAGAACTGTAATAACAAAGACAAAAATGGTACACTGCTAATCAACTCAAAGCAGGTTGTTATGAGGTGGGCCAAGTTCTCCAAAGAACCCATGAATATACCTAAAGATAGAAAAATTGATATTGATCAGCCACAAGAACAACCTCCTGCTGAAATTGATTTTGAGAACATCACCACAGTCAAGGTATGAATTGTGTTTAAGAAGATGGCCAACAAAAAGTCATCAAGAGTGTACCAAATACCATCAGAAATCTACAAACAGGGAGAGAAAGCTATATCAACATCTTCAACATTACATGATTAAAAGAAGGGCATGTATATGCAAACTGCAGGTGGATATCACTTCTACCATGCATTTTGAAGATCTATCAGAAAATCCTGAAGAATTGCATCAGTCAAGATGTTGAAAAAAAACTTTATGGGGGCTGCAAATGTGCAGATCAAACAAGAGCAAAATGAACTTCATCTTTGCTCTTAAGATGATCCTCCAGAAGACGTAAAAATACAATATGGCGATATGTTTTAGTATTAATGGATCCCTAAAAAGCATTTGATTGTGTCCTGAGAAACAGAATCTGAGACATCTTAATGGAAAAGAGAATATAGAATCACCATATGTTTCTACTAGGTCGCCCAGAGGATGCACATGAACAGTAAGAACACTGTCATACTTAATGTTAATAAAGAGATTTGGTTTGACATCAAAATAGAGGGAACCAAACTGGTTTAAGATAAGTTGCAAAACCTAGAGTTAAGGGAGAAGAAGCTTTATTGTTAAATTCACTTGGCTTTGTTCTTTAGTATCTCTGCAAGTGGATCTTTTTAATATTGGTTTCATGCTACCATTGCTTATTGCTATCTTTTACAATTAAAAAAACTTTCCTTGAACTGGAATTCCACAAATTGTTTATTTGAGAAATATTTGTCATTACTTTTGGGAGAGATTAAAAGTAAATCTTGATGATAATTTAAAATGTTAAGTTTTCATTCAATTTCAGTTAGTTCAAATTGGTCCTAACAGCTTGAGATGGCTCTGGAGAATACTTTGTTTCTATTAGCATCTATTTAAAAATCTCAAATGTTTTGCATATTTATTAAGATTAAATGAACTTTATTATCCAAACTGTTTTACGTTTCAAAAATTGAATTTATAATTTTATTTATTTATTTTTTTTTCTTCAAATATTTTCTTTTAAAAAATTCAAATTTCTAATAAGGTACTGAAGTACTATTCACATACATGATTGTAAATTTTTGGGGAAAAAACTTATTTTTGTGCATGTATACTTCTTTCATACAGACGTCAATCAGGAATAGATATTAGCTATTGAAACAAAGTACCTATTTTGCAAAGAAGCAGAGGTTTTGTTTGTTTTTGGTTTTGGTTGAAGACTAGATAGTAAATGATCAAATACTGATGGTGGATTTCTGGGTCATTCTCTAATAACCACTGTTTCATATTCAGATGGAAAGTGTCTTTCAAAAACAACCATGTTTGGTTTATCCAGGGTGTTGAGATATTGCCTTTAAGTTAAAGCCTTTAGCCTTCATTTTCACTCTTTTTTTTTTTTTTTTTTTTTTTATCCTATCACCCTGAGCAAGGCGGTAATGCCACTAATGTGCAGGGGCCTACATAAAAGTAAAAAGATTAAGTAGAAGAGAGTGAAGAGGGAGACGAACCAGTTAGAAAGGAGCAAGAGAAGGATGGGAATACAGGTGTGATGACAGTTGCAAAGGTAGAGAAAAAGGAAAGGAGATACGGGGTGGTGAAAGAACTTGAGTCAAGTGGTTAATAGATGAGTATTGACATTGCATTTAAATTCCTGGAGGTTGTAGCTGTCAGGAAAGCAAGAATATGGAAGCGAGTTCCACAGGTGGGAAGTGCGAGAGAAGAAGCTGCAGGAGCAACAGCACGAGCCTCGCCTGACTCATAGCATGTCAGCCGTGGACCTGGCAAAGCGGAAGCCATACTGCCTGTCAGAGCAGAGTTTGTGGGCAGTAAGATGTTGAACTATTTCAGCATTAATTATGGCCTCGAACACTTTCCCAGAAAATTGGTAGAAGGCTGATAGGGCGATAATTGGATGGGTCCGAGGATTCACCACAGTTCTTAAATACAGGAATGACTGAAGAGAACTTCCAACATACAGAAAGCAGAAAGGCAGTAGTTACACAGTTTAGAGAGGAAAGGGGAGAGTTCAGGAGCACCGGGATTCCATTGCCACCACTCGCTTTATGGGGGTCAAATTTTGAAATTACTCAGGATACTACTGTTGAGGTAATATATACGTCGTACAGTTTAGCCTCAGTTCTAATAGGGAAGTCGGGTGAAGGTACTCCAGACGAGTCAAATGTGGAGTTGGATGATAATCTGCGAGCAAAGCACTCAGCTTTGTCCACAGATGACGTGAGAACCTCAAATTCATTGATTAAAGGAGGGATTGAGGATTTGCTATTGTTTAGCACCCATTTGCATAACCGCCAATAGTCCTTGGAGCCGAATTTGCGGTCAGCTATGCGCTGTCTCATTTTCTCAGCAAACAACCTCTTGGTGTCATTCAGGATTCTCTTGCACTCATTACGAGCAGACGTGAATAGGTGCCTATTGTGATCAGATGACTGTCTCTGGAGTAGTCGGAAGTAGTGGTTCCTGTGGGCAATGGTGGCTGAACAGGCAGGAGAGAACCAAGGAGAGGAATGAGGTTTTAGACAATACATCCTGGTAGGTATGAAGGCATCAATGCCAGCTTTCACCCATGACGAAACCTCAGAGGCACAGTCATCAACTGGGAGATCGAACACTTTTCCTCAAGGGACGTCACATAGGAAATTGCAAAAGGCGTCCCAGTCAGCTTTTTGGTAGCAGTAGGAAGTCCTATAGGTACTCCTGGGGAGAGTGAGAGTGGAAAGAAATATTGAGAGAGACAACAGCATGGTCAGAGTTGCCGAGAGGGCAAAGCTGTGAGACTTGACAGGAGTCAGGTGCAGAGGTAAAGCATATATCTAATAGAGAGGAGTGATCAGAGACAGTACTTGGAAAGCGTGTGGGGAAGTCCACCACTTGCATAAGGGATTGGGAAATAGCAAAGTTCATGGTGTGGATGCCCACTGAATCAGTAACAGTCTTTAAGCCACTCAGAATGATGGGTGTTAAGATCTCTGAATATAAATGTGATCTTGGGGAAAACTAAATACACTCCTGATCAAAAATTTAAGACCACTTAAAAATCTTTAAAAAGAATTTTTTTTTTACAGATAGATTTTAAACTCCTACCACTTAGGGTTACCAATACTACAATCTAAAAAGTTATGGAAACAAAAAGCTACATTCCAAACATTTTATTTAGAAATTTACATTTTTATAAAATGAGGCGATTTATGCATGATCAAAATTATAAGACCAGGGGTATAAGTTAGATCTATGTTAATTCCAATGTTTTTAGTTAAGTTAGAGATTAGCAATCACTGCATAAAGGTGTTACCATGTCTAAAGCAAGCAAACTTACCAAAGTTGAGCGTTTTCGAATTCTAGAATTCCATAAGCAAAGTTTGTCACAGCGGGCAATCACAGCAAAACTGTGATTTGCAACTTTCTAAAGAACAGTGAGAATTATGGAAAAGCAAAATCCTCTGGTAGGCCCCCAAAAATTTCTCCTGCATTGAGTAAGAGAATAAGACGGGTTGTTATGAAAGAGGGGGGGGACTTTCTTCTAGTCAAATTAAGGCAGTCACAGATGCTGATTGCAGTCCCGTAACCATCAGACACCACTTACAAAAGGCATGGTAAATAAAAAGCATAAACTAATTTCTCGGCTGCTTCCACGTCACAAGGTGGACCGCTTAAAGTTTGGTTGTGATTACCAAACATGGGACGTTGAGAAGTGGAAGAAAGTCCTGTTTTCTGATGAGAAAAAATTCAATCTAGATGGTCCTGATGGCTTCCAACGATATTGGCATAACAAAAACATGCCTCCTGAAATTTTCTCCACACGTCATAGTGGTGGAGGGTCCCAAATGGTATGGGGTGCCTTTTCTTACAGAGGGACGATGGAGCTCCAGGTGGTGCAGGGTTGTCAAACAGCGGCTGGTTATGTTAGCATGCTACAAAAAGCATCATTGATGATGGAGGGCCATCGTTTGTGTGTGGATGGATGGTTATTCCAACAGAATAATGCTGCAGTCCACGCTGCAAGACGAACATTGACCTTTCTACAAGAAAATGGGGTCCATCTCTTGGGACATTCTGCATGCTCACCAGACTTGAACCCAATTGAAAATATTTGAGGATGGATGACAAGAGATGTTTATCGAAATGGCAAACAATATTCAACAAAAAATGAACTTCGTGAAGCCATCTTCAGAAGTTGGAGCAACATTCCCCGCACCTTAATGGAAACGCTTATTTCTAGCATGCCCGACAGAATTTTTGAAGTCATCAAAAGCAGTGGAGGTAGAACTCATTATTAAATTTGGTTGTTGAATGTTTTCATACACTTTTCATACAATTTCGTAGAATTTTTGTCTCTGGTCTTATAATTTTGATCATGTGTAAATCGCCTCATTTTATAAAAATGTAGATTTCTAAATAAAATGTTTGGAATATAGCTTTTTGTTTTAATAACCTTTTAGATTGTTGTATTGGTAACCTTAAGTGGGAGGAGTTTAAAATCTATCTGTAAAAAAAAAAAATTCTTTTTAAAGATTTTTAAGTGATCTTAAAATTTTGATCAGGAGTGTACATGAACCTTATTTTGTTTATCATAGTTACATAACATATTTAGATTTGCTAAATTATGACATTAATTTTATGAGAAAATTCTTAAACAGCATATTTCATTAATGTAGCAGTGGAAAAATGTTACCTATGTTGTCTTCCATTGTGGAGCTTTGGATCATGCCACTCTTCTGATGCAAATATTTTATTTTGAACTTTTTTGAGAAACATTTTCAGTGATTAAATTTTGTTTTTGTTATTTTTTAAAATTTTATGAAGATCTTCAGTTTATTATGTAAAATCAATGTAAATAGATCACTCATTTTACTTACTACCAGTAATTAAAAAAATGAAAGAACTCGGTTACTTTTTGTCTTCTTTAAAGAATTATGTTTCCAAAGAATTTCCAAATTGTTTCACTGGTCAGGATTCATTTTACATAGCGAACTAAATTCCCCTCATTAAAATTTTTGGATAATAGTAATTTACAGAGAGTGCAGATCAATCACCTTTTCCCTCATAAAATACAAACCAGTTTAATATTTTTGACACTATTTCTTTTTTTTTCCTTTTTTTAATACTGTAAAAATATTAAACTGGTTAATTTAGTTTTGCATTTTTAACAACAATACTAGTAAAATTCAGTATTCATTTTTTAAATACCCATAAGTATTTTTTTAAAGTTTTAATTTAATATATTTGTTATGAAGAATAATATCATAGAAAAAATATTAAATTAAATTTTTATTCAAGTGGGCAAATTTATTTTTAGTACTTTAGTAAAGTTAGCAGTGCAAAACGTTACCTTCATATATTTTTTTTCTTACAAGGATGGTATCAACATACTTCATGTTATAAAGAAAACACAAATTATTCCTTAAAAAATTAATTAATAATTATAATCATAATATTTGTAATTATGAAGAATAAATAGCATAAATAAAAATCTAAATTAACTTTCTGTGCCAAAATTCTTACTAATGACATTTTTTTAGTGAATTTTGTTGTTTAATTGCAAAAAAATGTAACAAAGACGGTATTGACAGGACATTGAAATAAGTTTTATAAATTTAAATTAAAAATAAAATTGTTACTGTTTTGTACAACAATAGTCGAATTGCAAGAATACAGGACCAAATTATCCAAATACATCGAGGTTAATTTTATAAATGTTTAAACAAATTAATCATTGTTTAAAAAAAGTAATTTGATTTCTTTACTAATTTTATATCTGAATAATACCATCTTTTTATTGCATTGGAAAGGCTTATTGTTATAATACCACTTGATTATATGGCTAATAATTTGGATATAACTTGCATGTATTATTATATTTGTGTTGTGCAAGCAGAAATGATTTGCAGAGCCCTGCATACATGATGCATTTTTAATTGTTTTTGCTGCCATTGTGTTTACATCCATTCGGTGGTGGATGTTAGGTAGGTTGAATCAAAAGATTTGTAAAAGAATATAGCAACAGGCCTTTTATTGTATTCGAAAGCCTCGTCTTTCATGACAAATTTAAATTTTAAATAAACACAAATGTTGAACAAAAATTTTTGTACTGATGTTATGGATATAGATAGCCACACACACCTACACACATATATTGAGATTGGTCTCCATATGGTAACAAGGAGATGGTCACATGGGAACCTAAAGTCAGTTTTGGGATAGCAGGTCAAGGTTGGTTGACTCAGACACCCTTAGTAACAAATGTCTAGACAGGAAATAGACAGAGGCTAAACATGAGGTCGTGAAGCAGCAGGAGCTAGAATCCGTGCCAAAGACAAGTCACGTGGAAAGCAGAGATTGGAAATTAGTTGCAGATCAGATTTTGGGTCACGATTACTGGGTGCTGATAACTTATGAATGAAAAAGAAAACGCATTTATAATGGCGTAATTTGACCAATTCATTTTAAGCAACTCTGGATAAGAAAAACGAACTTATAAATTCTTATTCGTTAAAACAAGACGATGAAGCTGAATTGTTTGTCAAAGAAGAAGGAAAGATAGCGACGAAGAGAAGATAGAGAAGAAACTGTAATGTTATTTGTATGCTGATTCTTATTTGTTAAAAGAAGAGAAAGAAGGTGAAGCCGAGTCATTTATCAAGAAAAGAAAGAAAGATAGCGACATAAAGATAACATGTGAACGAAGAGATATTAAAGAGAAGAAACCGCAGAATTGTTTGAGTGCAGAAAATACGAACGCTTGTTTGAAGAAAGAAAGAAAGAAGTGCAGATAGTTCAGAACATTTGTATGCTGAAAATACGACAGCCAACTGAAAGAAAATAGCCAGTCACAGATACGTACATTTCAAGTGGACCGTGTTTGAGTCCGACGTTATATAAAGAAAGAAGGAAGAAAAGACAGTAAAATAAGAGAGAAGGAACTGACATAAAGATAAGTTATATTCTTAGGCCCATGTTAGAATATGCATACACTTCCACGAATATTATATCACCACAAACATCATACCACATGTGCTCATAATTATATGGTTCTCCCCATTTTATTTTGTGTTAATCTCTTGCATTTGTGTTCACCTGTATTCATTCATATTTGTTGATATTTGTCGTAAATTGTTATTTTGACTGAGTTGGGTATCCGAATATACGTTTTGAGGTTCAGGTCATTGGACACTCTTATTCATACTCATATATATTTTTTTTATTTTAATACTTTGTTACTTTTTAGAACTTTACATCAAAAATCATTTCACCTTGTCATTCATCCTTGAATTGTTGGTCAGTGCATGTGTTGATATTGAAGCAGACCTGGGAAGATTACAGTTCGATTATATCAATCAAACAGTGATCTCATCTTCTTATTTTTGTTCATTATTATCTTTTTGTCATGATCTAGGAGAGATAACCCGTATCTGTCCATAGATGTGGAAATGTAAATATTCCCGAATTGGCGTGTAATCATCTTAATGGTTATTATCGAGGCAAGCATATGACACTTAATTTTTGTATTTCAGCTGGCTGGAAAATCACAGTTTTCTATTTTCCCTGGCAGGCTCTGATGTACAAAGATGACTTAGAGTCAAGTCAAATTTCAAATTTAAAAAAATGGTTGAGTTAGTTGAGTCATGACTTGTGAGCTAGTTGCTATAAAATTAATTTATATTATTTTAATAATGGAAAAACAAAAAAATATTCATTGCAAAGTAACCATATAAATAATTTTGAATGGAACCTAAAATTGTTTCTTCTTTTGTTCTCTTTGATGTTATTCTTGTGCAGATTGAAGCACAAAATAGCCTGACTGAATGCATTTTCAGTTGAGCTTGGATTTTTTGAATTAGACTTGGACTGAATTTTTAATTAAATTTTGGTAGTGGACTGGTCTGGTCCAATAGAGTCCAATGCCAGTATCTGGTCATGGCTTGTCTTGACTCGTAAGTCTAAATAGTTGACTCATTGGGCATCAGCTCTTGCAGGCCTGTCAATATCCATTCACAGGCCGGATCTAGCCAAACCCTGTACTAGCATCTTGATAGATAACCTGTTAGAAATGTTGACCTTCTGTGTATAAACAACCTTCTTCCAACTAGGACCTAACATAAACCAGCAGGAAAGATGTAGGCTTAATGTTTTCACCAGTAACAGCAACTTATACATATTGGGAATACTTTGAAAAAATCTCTTTAGGAATGATACTGTTGTGTGTTATGGTGCAGTGGATATCGGCTTGGAATGAGAAATTGGAGAGACAAGTTCAAATTCCAGTTGAATTCATTGCATTCACTTACACGCAAATACCCTTGGGAAAGGTATTAATCCGTTCCTTCCTTCTATTTGTAATGATTTCTAACTCACTATCCATATTTGTTTACAGTGCCTTACAAATTTAAATTGCACCTACTTTCTGTATTCCAGATATTACTGGCCACTGTTATTTTGACAACTTTAAATACAAACATTGCTTTACTGATGAAACTTTTTGACAGAACTTTAACTTAAATATTACAAAATTCTGTTGCTTTTTATTTTCCTCAAATTGTTTTACAACAGAGACTCTAATTTCTTACATGAAAACCTAAACTGGCATTAAAAAAAAATGGCAGTAGTAATAAGACGTATTCAATGTGAAGAAAAAAAACTTCTTGAGATAGCCAATTTTAGTGAAAGATTTTCAGCTTTCATCAGATTTATTACTGCATCATTGATGTTACAGGACAGTTTGGGTTCTATAGCCTTGGCTGGCAACCAGTCTATCACAGAAAGCAATGGCAACCTACTGTGGGATAATCTTCTGCCCAGTCAGTCATGTCTTTTTTGAGACATGATCGCCCAAGCGTGTTTCACGTATGGCACTTAACTGACTGACTGTTAATTCAAACCATATGGCTACGATATATAGATGACCACACAGCATAAAAATGGTACTGTCTGATGCCTACATCATCATGAAAAAATCATGTGACACCTCATCCACATACCAGCTGGAGAGGATCAACATTACAGAACCCCCATAAAGTAACAACTACCCAGCAGTATTAACATTAACTTCTGCAGGCAGACAAATGGTTGAGAAGGAAGATTGTAAACACCTCTGTTCATTCAAGCTTAACACAGAAAAGAACACTATCAAGAACAGTGTGTATTCCATTCCTTGCAGTTGTGGTAGACAATATAAAGATGAAACAAGCTGACCCCTAAAAGTAAGGTTGCAGGAACATCAAAAAACTTTAATTAGGAGTGAGAAAATGAAATCAGGTATTACTGATCATATATGGAGGAAAAAGGGTGCTCACCAATTCCTGTAAGATGAAATAAAAATGTTAAACTGAAGAGCACTGGTAAAATCAGATAGGTAAAGAAATCAGTGCACATGCTAGACTGTGTTGTAACCCTAAAAGATTACTGCATGAGTAATCATCCCAACGGAGATTTGGAATAATAGCATATCAACAAATACAAAACTGGCACATTGCGTGAAGTAGATACACTACTATAATTTACTCTAATAGTGTGAAGAAAAAACTTCTTGAGATAGCCAATTTTAGTGAAAGATTTTCAGCTTTCATCAGATTTATTACTGCATCAATGATGTTACAGTCTTCTGCAGTTTGATTTGTTTGCTACTAACCATAAAACTTTGAAAATGTCTTTGAAGAAGAGGAATTGTAAATGATTAAAATGCTTTTCACTTGTTTTTGAAGAGACTCTTAATAAATTGCTCTTGTTAAAAAAAGTAAACAAATTGTCTGTATGTTTGTATTTTTGAACTGAGTGAAACTCATGCAACAAATAAATGGAAAAGGAATTTTTTTAAACCAACCTACATTTGATGGCTTTAGATTGTTTTCAGTGTGGTTTAACACAATATCAAGAAATAGTAACGTATTGTTTCTGTTTCCTAAGTAAATTTAATTGTATGTTCTATGTTGTTTAGTTTATTTAAAAGGATAGGTAATATTGTTTTGCAGTGATATATTATTAAAATATGTCGTTAATGTATAGGAAATATATTGATTTGTCTTTTTTTTGTTTTTGTTTTTTTAAATATTTTGGACATGCTAATAATCTTATCAGTAATCCAAATTTCTCTAGAAAAATTATTGAAAATGAAGAAGCTTTGTTTTGTAATAATTTGGCAAATTCTTCTTTTGCCTGTAAGATTTTTAGTAAGGCTAATTGTTCCAAGAAAGTGACATTAAAATATATGCCATTGCACCCACTCTTAATCCTATACTTGCATCCCCTCTTATACATATGCCAGTCATTTCAAAATTCTTCCAAATTATATTCAATCGTCTGTTTATCCATTAAATTTCACTCTTTTGAAAATGTGATTTTCTTTTAATTTTAATTTTTTTTTATTAGGTATACAATGAACAAATCAAAGATTTATTAAATGGAAAATGTCAATTACCAATTCGTGAAGATCCTAAAGTTGGAGTTGTCATTCCTGGGCTTTCATTGCATAAAGTAAGTATATTCTGATTTTATAGTAATTATAAAAGTTTCTTGAATTTTAAAGCTGATATCAACTTTATTAAAAGAAATGTTATATTTCTTTCATGATATATCACAAAGAATGAAATAGCGACCTACCTACCTTGCCAGCAAGTAAAAAAAAACAAAAAAGGAACTGGGTCCATAAATTACTATATTAGAAGTGAGAACATAGGTGTGAGTGGCATGGCTAATTTGCATGTATTAGCTTTCTGCCTTATGCAAAACACCCCACCTAATAATGTTGATTGATTGATTTGTTTTTTACAACTTATCAACCCCTTTTTGGGTTATTTAAATCTAGAACACAATTTAGATGGTAAGAACTTTTTTTTGTTTTTGCAAGTGAATATTGCATTAACAATTGTTTTGAGAATAACAATTATTTTATCCAGTTACAAGTTCAATTTAACCCATAGCTTAGAGATTGAGACCTACAATCCCATGGTTATTTGGGTGTGGATGACTGCACTGTATTCCCTTGAAATTGAGTGAGCAGTAATTTTTTTCAGCTCAAGACCATGTGGTTATATCAGTTAATGACATAAATGTGGAACATTATTACAAGCCACAAGTTATTTTGGTTAAAAATGATCAATGACAAATTCAACATGAAGTTAATTCCGTAGTTTGATAGCTCACTGTCCAGTCTGTAAAACAAATTAAGTGGGTTCTCTGTATCTCACAGGGTTGGTGGAGGATTTGGTGAGTGTGGATTAGAGATTTTAATGCAAATCAGATAAAGAATGCTTTATTTACTGCGTTTGCAACAGATTCCTTTTTGTCATATGAACAGTTTGTAACAGTGCTTATTAATCTGGCTGGGCTACAGCTCTTTGTACCTCCCTCTTCTAGGATAGACACAATAAGCATTGACCAGTTGTTATATTGAACTTGGGCAATAATCAAGGATGAGATGTGCAGTGAAATAACCAGTTCCATCCACTAAACAGCTGTAGAAGCTCATCCCTTGTTCCCTGTTTAGGATGTGGTTTCCAGCTTTCTATTTTCCAATCTTTTCATTCACTTTTTTTTGTTTTTTTAATTGGAGTAGATAGACTAAACTATCGCCCGGTTCACACTCCACCCACGTCTATTGAACAGGTGTAGAGGCTCATCCCTTGTTCCCTGTTTAGCTGTTTAGGATGTGGTTTCTGGCTTTCTCTTCTAGTTTTTTCACTCTTATGTAACCCCCTGCACATCAGTGGCGATGCCACCTTGCTCGGGGTGATATGATTAAAAAAAAAAACAGCTGCACATCCAGTATAAGATAATATGGAGACTTTCTCTACTGTGCATCTATGTGGTTATATCATCTGCCAGAAAAGCAGAAGTTCAAATCATAGTAAGAGTTGAAGGTAGAAGATGAGGAATAAAAATATGCTGTTATCAATACCAGTCATATGTCTTGAGATTGTGAGGGGAAAATGGTAGATGACAAGAATTTCTTCTCCAGACAAGTTTTGAATCAGGCTATACCTGTTACTGAAACTTATATTAATCATGCATGACCATCTTTGACTTGAACTACTCTTTCTCAGTAGTTTAAAAATCAGACCTTACTTGTAGTAGTAGTAGTAGTAATCATCTAAGAAATAGATTAGCATCAGTCTACTGTATTTTCTTGGGCCTAAGAAGGCTGAAATATAATTAGCAGATGACGTCTTAACTACTTCATGTGTTATGCATGGCTGGTTTCTCTAGCAGTTGCATCTCTATTCCATGATTTCTCTTGCCATTCCTTCTTATCTAGCTCAGAGATGTAAGCTTATCTCTTTTTGACCAGGCTCTGAGTCTCTGGCATGAATGTTAGTTTCAGTTAGCATCAAAGATCTCTTTGTGTTAATTTTTTTAATTGGCAAGAATTATTTTATTTTTTAGCATTTCTTTTTATCTATCTATCTATCTATCTATCTATCTATAATGGAAACCTTTGATATACATTAAACCTCCATGTTTTTTGGTAGTATCAGTCACAAATCAGTAGACCCTGTTCCCGCAAATCTCTCATTCTACTGCTTGTTTCAATTTTTTCTTCTACTCCTTTTATTTGAGTGTTACCTTCTCATTGGTTGAGAGAAAACTTTAAAGAAAGAAGGTGGTGAGTTTCAGAGCAAAAGGCAAATACTTTGTTTGAATTTTTTCTTTTTTTGTTTATATATATATATATATATATATATATATATATATATAATGTGTGTGTGTGTTTATTTTTATTGGGACTCACTACATACTTAAGGAGCTAGTCTAAATACATGTTGGCAAATCAAACCAAAACTTAGCCAACAGATTGACCAGAGTGCCATATAGGTGGTTTGATTTAATATTGAACCACTGTTAACAGTGTATGCTGTCTCTGACCTAATATTGAACATACAAAAATGTAGTGACTTGAGTTAATCACATTTCTCTGTGGTGGCTGCTGGCTTGTCAAAAAACTGATTGCTAATTGGAGTCTGTGTGTTATGAAATTTGTTGCATGAGCTCCTCACAGACATTGACACATTATTCTACAACAGGAAATTCAATATGTTTGTAGAAGAGATGTAGCATGCACCTTGGTCATTCTATCTCAAATAAATTAACAAGTTACCCTCTCAGAAAAATCTGATAAAATTCACAAATGTTCCTTGATCAAAATTAAAGATAAATCCTTAATATTAGATCTGTGTTTTTAATAGTTTTAAAATCAGAGTATCTTGATATCTCACTGTCATTTTACTAAATAAAACTTTCAACAAGCTTCTTACATTCATAACTACAAGGATATTGTATGTACAGATTTGAAACTTGATGATAATAGTTAATTTTTACTGTAGATTACAAAAAATATAAACAACTTAGGTGTATTTTATGTACTGTTTCTTTTATTATTTTTTTATAAGGTCTTGAGAATGGCTAAAAGACGCATTTACTAAGTATGCCTGATACATCATCCAAATTAGTTTTCCAATCATTTATGGTCTAACAGTCTATTTCTATGCAGTAAACATATTCACCCCTTTTATGGAAATGTCAGTATTACTTTTTGAAAGTTGTTTTTCTTGTTTTATTTCCTAAACATCCTCAAAATAGACAGCAGAAGATCAGTTAGGCTGTTTAAGAAAATATTTATATTTTTACATGTCTGAAGATCATGTAACAGAATTTTTGTTTTGTGGACAAACTTTCATCTAGTATTAAAATATATTCTTCTAGGATAGCTTGTTATGCTAAAATCATGGTTTTGTCAATTTTAGCTCCTTAAATTTGATACTTAAGAAAATATAAAGTTGAAAGTTGGTACTTTATGCAAATAAACTATTTTTGGCTTCATTTTACCTTTGTTTTAAATAATTAAGATCTAAAAATGTTTTTTAGATGTTCTACAAAATCTTTAATTGAACAAAGAAACTAAATCAAGGACATAAAAATAAAAATTTCACTAGATTATTTTAATTTTAAATAAATTAAGTCAAAATAGTGAAAATGCATCACAATTTGTTCATGTTATGCAATTTTATTGATACTCATTAATATACACAAGTCAGTAAGGCAAAATCATCATAAGGATATTTTTAAAAATAAACACATATTTAGATTTAGAGATAAGATCTAGTTTTCAGAGCTCATATATTTGATTGGTATACAATTTAGAGAGCTCATAGTGATGTTCAAATCTTCTCTAAGTTCATCACTTTTGTTACATTCACTGCAAATTAGAGCTCTTTCTGATTTCCTCTACATGTCAGTTGGATTATGAGGGCTAAGAAAGTAAAATCCCAAATTAAAACATTATCTTCTGCACGAGCACTGAGCATCGTATCTCGCTCACAAAACAAATCCCTGTAAAAATCTAAACTACAATATAAAAGAAGCTAATCATGAACATTGTTGCCAATGAAAAAGAGAAGTTTGAAAGCTTCCAGATTTGCTTAAAAGAAAGCATCTCATAAATGCCTGACACAGAATGCAGCCCGCAGGTCAGCTGTTGGCAATAGCGGCTTTTAACATCACCACTGTGATTTTGATCAACTGACCCAACACACATATCTGCTTGTGATTCACACTCCTTCATAATATGCCCACCATGCTCACAGAGATATTCTGCTTGCACTCTGTATCAGCAAATTCAGATTTGTGGCTACGCTAATCTGATCTAGGCCTTTCTTGTTTTCACCACTGTGATGGTAACAAGATTCGTGCCTTCACTATCACATCTCAGGTCTCTCTCATCGTCACCATGGTAACCTCAGACCTACCAAATGCACTAACTTCAGGCCTCACTAACTCTAACGAAAGGAATGCGGGGACATTTGAGTTGCCGGAAAGTTGTTGGTGTTGACAACCAAACAACTTTAGGACTCCACTCCAGGTTTTTTGTCTAGATTTACTTCCATAGTCTTTTCCATTTTGGGATATGACTGGAAAGCAAAGTTAGTTTAAAATCAGGGTTTTCATTCCTCTTTCTGGGCTGTCAAGCTTCATCTAGCTGAATCAGCTGGTTATGAAGTGCAAGTTTTCTGTTTTGCCATTCTCTGATTTGGAGCTGGACTTAGTTGCCAGAGACTATTTGAGATGCATGCCATGGAAGCATTTTCTAGATAGTGGGGATAAGTTCCCACTATCACGTCTGGTTATGGCCACATTTAGAACATATATAATTCTGAACTCAAGGGAAGATGGTGCATTTTGTTGAAACTCTAAAAAATTAAGATTTTATTTTCAATTTTAACTGGAAAACATAAATATTGCTTAAAAGTAATATAATATTTAATATAATTTGCAATTATTATTTATTTTATTTCATTTGTATATATTTTGATTACTATATGTACTTGAAGTTATAGATGCATTGTTTATTATTATTTCTTTCAACTTTTTGTTTAAGAAATTATCTGTTTTTCCATTACTAACCTGATGGTCATTTGTCTTATTTTTACTTTCTGTTTTTGCTTGCCCGATCGTATATTTATCAACTTTGCATTTTCTACTCTAGTTCATTTTTATTAATTGATAGTTTAGGTGTTAGTACTGTCAAAAGGTAGTATAAATTATTTTATTGTATGTTACATAATGATTTTATAATCTCCAAGTCATCAGCAGTGGCTTTATCTTGTATCCTATAATTGAATTCTTTCTTTGTTGATTGCTTCCTTTATGATGATAGCATTGATAACTAAATTTGCCACCAGCATTCAGGTTCAGGATTAGAAGCTTTCACTTTCACCAAATTCTGTTTTTGTCATCCATTCTCTACTGCTGTTTGGCTTTGCAAGAGTTGGTTGCAGGTGAAAGAAAGTGCCAATGATGTGAATTTGTTTGAGAACCTTAACTTGCCAGGAATTGACTCACATATTTGATTTCATGAGTTTCCTCTTCAGCACATATAGAATGAGACCTGCAGAATCGTGTTATGAAACTGTAATAGACTGCTGCTGGCTCTGTTATATTTTTGAGTGCTGTCTGTCATGCATAGCCCTCTTCATCTACTGGTTCAGCTGTTGAGATCTGTTGTAATCGTCAGCTGCTTATTCCACTGGTTGGATTCTTTGAGGTTGGTTATGCTTAGTCTTGATTCTCGTCTTCGACCTTGTCACCAAGGTTGATCCTACCAGCAGTTTAGAACACCTGACAACATTGCTCTCAGTCACTGGACCATACAAACCTTTCCACCATGACAAGGAGCAACCATCAGAAGTATGCAAATAGAAACATATATGCATAAACACACACATTCTTTACACTGGATGCTGAAGTAAACCGTTTGTCATTAAATATACCACATTATTGTTATTACTTTAGAAACAAAACAATAAATACCAAAATAATAAAAGTATAAAATTATCACCAATTATATGAGAACATTTTTTATTGTTGTTAAAGATAGTTGAAAGATAAATAATAGAGGAAGAAATTGACAATTTTCATCCAAATCAACAGTAAAAAAAAGTAAACAAATCACTGTTATGGCTCTAAACACTTACAAATTTGAAAATACGTCCTTGTCCATGAGAAATGTAATGTTACTACAATCAATAAATAAGAAAAAAATAAAATCATCAGCAAATGTTGTTAAAAATATTTGAATGATAAATGATAGTGAAAGACATTGACAAAACTGAATCAATAATCAAAGATAAACAACACAAACATTACTAATCAAAATGCTTTTCCTACAATTTAAAAAATGATGTCTACTTATAAAAAGAAATGTTATGCTTCAATATTATAAATTAGATTTATTCATGTCAGCGTATAAGCAATTTAACAATTACAATGAAAAGTAAACTTGATAAAACACTTTAAAAAATATCAATGGATACCTTGATTTATCTAAAAAATATATATATATATATATATATTAATAAAGATATAAAATGCATAATAATATAAAAAAAACTATAATAGAGGATGAAAAACATAAATTAATTAAAATTATCAAGACTTCCCTTTTTAAAATATGAAATTACTTTCTTAGAGAAATAAAAAAAACATTTTGGTTCACTCTGACATCATAACTCCAAGTATTTTAGGCTTAAATCTTGATTTAAATTTTATATTTTGTTTCTATCTTTTTTTTTAAATTAACAAACTTTACAATTTTTGTGTCTGTTTATTTATGTACTTTTTTGTAATTTGTCTTTTCTAGTATTTTTTTTACCTAACATCTTATATATTAAAAAAAAAAAATTTTTTTTGAGGGGAGCTTCTAAAACACATAACATGTATATACTGTTTTGTTTTTATATATATATATATATATATATATATATATATATATATATTGTGTGTGTGTGAATAGAATATGAGACAGGATAATGGTCATGACATGAAACCAGCAAAAGAGTTTTTGGAAGTTTTTTGTATTTCAGAAACTGCTAAAAATCACTTCTATTTCAAATGAAAATTTTTATTTAAAAAAGTTTTCTCCTGCTCAAATACAAGTCACTTAGTTTTATTGCTTAGTTATTTACATTCAACTGCTTTTCATTTATTTCTTTGATAAAATTCCAAACAAAAATGTTTGTAAAAAATATTTTCCACCTTTGTAATGGGTGTTTATTAGTCTTAACTTAGTTTGGTTCAAAATCATGAATGTAAGGAACACTGAGGTATGAACTCATGTTATACAGCAGTAATGGTCTACTAAACTAGCTTGGTAAAAATTAACTATCACAATTTCTGATAGCATCAGTGTTAATCATTTTTTGATTTTTGCAATTAAACGCTATCATTCAAATGAAAAGTGAAAAAAAAAATAATAGAATCAGTAGAGTTTGCCTTTATGCAAATTGTTGTGTAAAAGTCTTTACATTCAAATTAGCTTAATTTCCAAGATTTTAAATTTTTTTTTAAGCCATAAAATTTATTAATTTTTGATCTGCAAAATTTAACTGTTTATGAATATAACAAAAAAATGAGAATGAATAAAAATAACATTAATAGAATCTCTAAAACATTGACATCAAGCTAATATTTTGTTTTGGATACAAAAAATGATGATTCTTATTGGCTAGAATGTTATCTTTAATTTTTTTGTTTTTTTGATAGCCTCGGAATGAACAGGATTTGCTGTATATGCTCTACCATGGAAATAAAAACCGTACCCAACATCCTACTGATGCAAATGCTGAATCTTCACGATCTCATGCTGTATTTCAAGTATGGTATTTTAATTTTTTTTGTTAAATTCCATTGTTCTCATTAGATTAAAAAAAAAAAAAAAGAAAATTGGTATAATTGTGAAAATGAAAACTGATATGTTTATACTTCTGAGTAGTATAAATATTATACATTATAAGGTAGTATTTACATTGTTAAGATTGTTGTCCTCATCTTTATTGCCATATTCACGATGTTTCAGCTGTTGTATGCTTCAGACTTCTTTAGATGTTTGGAATTTTGAACTGAACACTTTATTTTAATCACTGGGGTATATCATTCTCATTCCATGTGTCATGACAGTGATACACAGAATTTATTTGAAAAATAATAAAAATCAGAAATTGAATTTTACAGTAATTTACTTTCTTGGTAAAATTTCATGTAACAATAACAGATTATTATTTTTTTAAAATCAATATGTTTCAATACTAATTTAGTAACAATTATTTGCAAGAAATTTGAATGAATTTCTATCATTAAACATTGAGGATTGCTCAAATAAGACCTCAAATTTGACAATAACTTGCCCTTAAAGACCTTATTCAAAGTTTTGTTTATCACTTTCTAAAATTCCAATAAATTTTCTAAATAGTTGTGTAGTTGTAGTGGATTGGCGAATAGGATTGTACCTATTGGCATGTGTTAATTAGAAGAGATATAAATGCATAGTAAAGTAAGAGACAAGTAGGAAGAGCAATACTGAGCACTTGTCATAGAACAATGCAATATAACAATATGGCGTCACCAAAAGTAAAGCTATTTGGACGAAGTAGAATTTGTTGAGATTTGGATCTGATGTTTTGCATCCCAAGCTACAGCTAAAGAACTGAAAGACAGCAAGGCAAGAGGGGGAGAAAATTAAATAACTGACTTTTTTCTAGCTTTGGTAGGTTGTAAACCTATGATAAAAATTTGTTACAGCATACCCCCAAACAATTTCAGGATTTGACATTTGTCGAAATTTCAGAAATCATAAAAAGATGTTTACAACCTAAAAAGTAACTTGTCATAGCGAAAAGAACCAAATTTCTGTCTTTTAAACAGAAACGAGATGAATTAATTATGCAATATATTCATGGATTAATAAAAGATAGCAGATTCTGTAAATTTGAGAAACTCAAAATTGAACTGTTGAAGATGAATTGATTCACTTACAGTTGATTGAAGGTATTCATAAATATAAGATATTGGAATAATTACAATTGAATATTTTGTAACTGCATGTGTGAAAGTTATACAACAACTGGAATTGATAAAAAAATATTTTTCTGAGAACAAAATGTTGAAATGTACTTTATAAAAAAAAAAACACTCAAGCAATGCAAATACTGTGACTATAAGCACGAAATTGACAAGTGCACTGCTTTTGAAAAAAATTGCCATAACTGCCAAAGAAAAACTAATTTTTAGTGTGTATGCAAGTTAAAAAGAAAATAGTATAGAAAAAGTGGAATTGATGACATTTTTTTTCTCAATACAAAGACCTAAGGAGGAGAATTCTTTTTTAAAAAATTGAATTAAATGGCATGATGTTTCGAATGCAAGTGGATACTGGGAGTGAAGTCATGCTGATCTCAAGAAAATGTTGGTAGCTAATGAGCAAATGAAGATTAAGGAAAAGTCATTTGGAATTGAGACAATTTGATAGAGCTTTTATAAAAACTTTATGATACTTCGATAGAAGGTTTGAAGCCTGTGACTGATTTGATTTTTTTAAAATCCAAGCAAGGCAGTAAAGCCACTAAAATGCAAGGTCTTACAGAGTGTAGAAGAATTAGGAACAAAAAACATTAATAGTGAGCAGAAAGAGATAAGAGTAATCAGGAGGACAATAGATAGCGATTGACATTGCATTTAAATTTTTTGCAAATGGAAAACATGGAGCTGGAAGGGAGAAGAAAAGAAACTGTTAGCATAGAACTTATGGCTCTGTTTAGCCAGCTCAATTGTAAATTTATGAAATCTTGATGTCAATCTAGTATTGCACTTAAATTTATAAAATCTAGGTACCAAAGCAAGTGCTCATCCAAATTTATGAAAAAGGCATAGAGTAGTGGGCAGGTGACTGTTGAAGCTAAGTTGACAGATCAGGACCAATAATATTGCTGATTCTTCTTTGGATTTTAACAAGGAGCTCAAGGTAAATAGCTGTAGTGCTGGACTGTGTGTGACAGTAGTATACTAAGTATGGACAAATGGTAGACTTATAGATATTTAAGACAGAATCTGGAGAGAAAAATTGTCTCGCACAATACAGTGAACAAACTTTCTAAGTAACTGACCTAGCAATGGATTCAATATGGTCTTTCCTATTCATATCAGCTGAGAATGTTAGCACAAGAAGGTGAAATGAGTTATGTTCCTGGAGGTTTACATCAGCCATGCTGATGGAAGGCAGAGAGGAGTCTGTCATATGATTAATAAAAAGAAGTTTAGTTCTAAAGACATTAAAAGTGACAAGACATCTTTTGTTTTAGTTAATGGTGGTCTTGAGGTTATTTTGGACATTAACTGCCATTTTGACCTTGTCAGACTGATCAGCCTTACTATCAAGATGGGTAAATGATTATGTCATTAATGTAGATGCGCTGATGTCATTGGGAAGGTCATTAATAAAAATTAAAAACAGTCTAAGACCCAGGATAGAGCCCTGGGGAACACCTACATTAATATGAAAGGATCTAGATGAGTGGCCATTCAGGATAACTTTTATTTCATGATTTAATAGGAAAAACTGGATCAACTCTAAAATGTATCCCAAGAAGACCTGTATGCTAGACCCTGTTAAAGGCTTTAGAGATGCCTGATGCTACAGCCTGCGTTTCACCATTTTATCTAGATCATGACAGTTCCTTCCCCCAAAATTACTGTCAGTACATTAGCAGTTGGCCTTGAGAAATGAAAGCTCTATTGTTTGCCTGAGAAAAAGCCCTGCGATGAGATATGATGAACCAATTCAACATTGATTAGGGCTTCTAGGAGTTTGCTAAAAAAAGAAAAAAAAAATAGAAAGCTAATAGGCCCATAGTTAGAAGGGTTGGACAGCTCACCAGTGTTCTTAAACATTGGAACCACAGATAATGACTTCTAACAGGCAGGAAAGCAGAAGACAGCAAGGCATTTATTATACAGTTTAGAGAGAAGAGGAACCAGTTTAGGACCACACTTATTAATGACTATTACAGGGATACCATCAGGTTCACATGCTTTGTGGGGATCTAGGTTAAAGATGACAGCAGAAATCATGGAGTGTGTTATGTACATATCGCTTAACAGAGACTCAGTTCTAAATGGGAAGTTAGGCAGGGATACTCTGAAGGAGTCAAGAGTTGAGTTTGAGGAGAATTTATGGGCAAATCATTCGGCTTTATGATCTCAAATTTATTGCAGAGAAAGGGATTCCCATTACAATAATGGAATGTAAAAAAATTAATGAACTATTAGAGATAACACATCACTCAATAAATTCTGTGCTTAACTAATAAAACAACTTTTAAGCAAAATTTGACTTTATTCTTCCCGCCCTGTTGGCGGGGCATCAGAATACGCCAACTGCTCTTCTGCAGAGAGTAAAAGTCTCTCAATGGGGCCACCTGTTGGTCGTGGGTGGCGACCTGTGTCGTCTGGGGACAGGATCCTGGTGATTGAGCAGGCCATGGCCCGGGTGCAAAGAGGTCATAGTCCTGCAACACATCACTTTGGCCCTTACCTGGGCTAGACGGGTGGTCGGAGAGGCCCGATTCGATCAACCAGCTGGTCAGGTTCAAGCCCTAACATCTACTCCAGTACATCCCAAACCCTCTATGGTACTTCAATTGTCAACTTTTTGGACACCATAAGGACAGGTGCACGAGACTTCCAACATGCAGAAGATGTGGAGAAAGCGATTCTGACCACCATAGGCAAGAATGTAACAAAAAAGCAAAGTGTGTTAATTGTCTTGAAGATCACCCATCAGACTCCAAACAGTATATAATCTGGAAAAAAGAAAGATCAACACTATCAAGTTTACACGTAATATATCCTTCTCTGAAGCTAGAAAGATAGTCGAAACAACTGGCTTATTCCCCACTAAATCATATGCATCAGTTACCAAACCAAAACCAAACAACTTTGAAAAACAAGAAAAACCTCTTCTCCAGAGGGAAACTACCCCCAAAAAATCGACTTTACGGAAAGAATCTAAGTCCTCTTCCCCAAAGAAAGTCACTACTACTCAGAAGCAGACTGTACAGAGATCTTCTAAACAAAGTACTATAGTGGAGAAAAACACCAAAAAAAAAAACCGATGCACATCTGTAGATTCAGAAGACATGGAAACGGAGTGTATCCCTCATGTAGAAAACAACCACCTCAATTCTCATAAAGATAAATGGAAATCAAATACATAAAATTTAACCATGGCCAGCAAAATAATTCAATGGAATTGCAGAGGTATAAAAGCCAATCTGGACGAACTTCTACTAATATCCAGTCTATGTCTTATAATAATGTTTACAAGAAACATTTTTTAAAATCGTCTGAAAGCATTAAACTCCGCAACTTCTCTGAATACAACCACATAGTAAATAACCCAAGTAGAGCTTCCGGAGGAACATCCATTCTTATCAATAATAAAATAGCACAAAGCCAGAAAAATTTACAAACTAATTTACAGGCAATTGCTGTTACAACCACCTTACATAGGACTGTCACAGTTTGCTCCATTTATCTACCTCCAAATGACTCTATAGATGAAACAGAAATAGAAAATCTTATTAACCAACTCCCTCGTCCCTTTCTACTATTAGGTGACTTTAACAGTCACAACACTAGTTGGGGATGCTCAGACATAAACAGAAGAGGAATCATAATAGAAAATGTTATCAACAATAACAACCTATGTATATATAATAATAAGAAACCAACTTTTATTCACTCTGCTATAAACACGTTCTCAGCAATTGATCTTTCTATAAGTGATCCAAGTATCTTTATGGATTATGACTGGACTGTTCATGAGGATACATGTGGAAGCGACCACTTCCCAATAACATTAGAACATACTGGCCCTGAAATAATATCAAAAATACCTCAATGGAACCTTTAAAAAGCCAACTGGAATAAATTCAAACAATTATGCAAATATAAACTCCTACCTGGAAAACATGAGAAAGACCCGATCACTCATTTTACAGATACTATTATTTCTATAGCTGAGGAATGTATCCCTAAAACAACTTCATCAACTAAGTATAACCGGCCTTGGTTTAATGACCATTGTAAAAAGGCTATCAGGCTACGGCGTGCTGCATTAAGAAAATTCAACTACCGACCCACTGCTCAGAATTTAAACCATTTGAAAATATGCAGAGCTAAAGCGCCCCGAATAATAAAAGAAGCCAAACGGGAGTCATGGAAGAGCTTTGTTTCCAAAATTAATAATAACACCAAAAGTAAAACCATATGGAATATGGTGCGGAAAATTTCAGGGAAAAACATCAGTTCCCCCCTCAAGCACCTCTGTATAAACAACAACAAAATACCCCCCCCCCCAAAAAAAAGGGACATGGCCAACCTGCTTGCAGACTCTCTTGCAAATAACTCATCGTCCAAAAATCACAGTAAAAAATTCCAGACTATTAAACAGGAATCAGAAAAAAATCAAGCTGAACTTTAAAAGTAATAATGAAGAAGAGTATAATAAACCTTTTTCTATTAATGAACTAAAGGATTCATTAAAGAAGACTAATAACATAGCTGAGGGTCCAGACGAGATATCGTATGAGTTCTTAAAACAACTACCTGATCAATCATTGAAGTATTTACTATCTATTTTTAATGACATCTGGATCAGTGGTAATATCCCTGCCATATGGAAACAAGCCATAGTCATTCCTGTAGTAAAACCAGGAAAAGATGCATCTGACCCATCCAATTACTGCCCCATAGCACTAACAAGTTGTGTATGTAAGACTCTTGAAAGAATTGTAAATAACAGATTAGTTTGGTTTTTTGAAATCAATAAAACAACAACCAATCTTCAATGTGGTTTCCGAAAACAGCGGAGTACTATGGATCATTTAATAAGACTGGAAACTTTATTAGGAATGCCTTTATCCAAAAAAACATATTACTGCTATTTTCTTTGACTTGGAAAAGGCATACAATACCATATGGAGATATGGTATCATGAAAAATCTCAAAGAAGCTGGACTGATGGGAAGACTACATATTTTCATCAATAACTTTTTAAACAATAGATTATTTAATGTTCATGTAGGAGCATGCCTCTCGGACCCCAAGGAACAGGAAATGGGAGTCCCACAGGGGAGTATTTTATCTGTAACATTATTTAACTTAAAAATCAACGATATTGTTGGATGTATAAACCCAGGTGTGGATTGCTCACTGTATGTTGATGTTTTTTTAATCTGCTACAGCTCAAAGTATATCCACATAATTGAGCGGCAGCTTCAACAATGCATTGACAAAATAAAAAAATGGTCAACCAAGAATGGATTTAAGTTCTCCACTAACAAAACAAAATGCATGCACTTTTGCCAGCTTAGAAAATTACATCCAGATCCTCTGTTAAAACTGGACGGGATTCAGATTCCCGTTGTAGACCAACATAAATTTTTAGGACTAATACTGGATAAAAAGCTCACCTTTATTCTACACATCAAACACTTAAAAAACAAATGTAACAAAGCTATCCAGCTGATACGAGTTATTGCCCACACAGATTTGGGAGCTGATAGACAATCCTTACTGAAGGTATATAGATCATTAGTGCGATCAAAATTGGACTATGGCTGCTACATATATGGTGCTGCTAGAAAGTCATTCACAAAGTCATTAGACACTGTTCATCATCAGGGGCTTAGACTGGCCTTGGGAGCCTTTCGAACTTCTCCCATTGATAGTCTATATGCAGAAGCCAATGAACCGCCATTATCAATTTGCTGAAACAAATTAGCTTTACAATATTTGACCAATATCCTCTCTTGCCCACCCAATCCTGCCTACGACTGTATTGTAAACCCATTATATCACCCTCTCTATGATAGGAAAAAGAAAACAATTAATACATTTGGCCTAAGGATGAAAGAAATCATCAGAGAATCCAATATAAACCTGGAATGAATTCACGAATCACTCATTTCAGAAAGCCCTTCATAGGAAATCATCCAACCAACAGTATTGCTAAATCTCACCAAATTCCCTAAATCAAAGACCAACCCTACTGATTTCTACGAAGAACTGAACAAGATTGTCGATAGTTTCCCTTCCTATAAACATGTATACACAGATGGATCGAAAGAAGGTGAGAAATGTGGATGCTGTGCCCTACTAGATAATGTCACAAAAAAAAGATGTCTACTCGATGGAGCATCAATTTTTAGTGGTGAAGCCACAGCTGTTGAGCTGGCACTTGATCTAATCACTGACAATGTAAGTGACAGCTTGGTTATATTCTCTGATTCACTCTCTGTACTATTGTCCATCCACAACAAGAATCTTAATAACCCGATTATCATTAAATTTTTAAATCGATTAAACGTGATGAACAAAAGCAAGAATATTGTCTTTTGTTGGATCCCCAGCCACACTGGCATTCGTGGTAACACGAAAGCGGACATGGCTGCAAAGGAGTCTCTGAGAGAGGATATCTTCAATATGAAGGTCCCATTCACAGATCAAAGGCCTGCAATAAAAAGATATATTCAACTCCAATGGCAAAAACGTTGGTCGACCTGTCAGAACAACAAACTCTTCCAAATTAAACCAAATTTGGGAGAGTAGAGAGGTGCATTAAGGAAATCCAGAAAGGAAGAGGTAATACTGTCTCGAATTAGGATAGGAGACACCTTTTTTACCCACTCCTGGCTGTTAAGTGGAATAGACCCGCCCAAATGCTCTAAATGCCAGATGAATAATAGCATAAGACATATACTAATTGATTGTACATACCTGGCAAAAATTCATCAACAATTTTATAAAGTACAGAACTTAAAATCTTTATTTGAAAACATCAACATTGACAAAATACTGGCCTTCCTTCGGAAAATTGACCTATTTAATAAAATTTAACTATTATATAGCTTCAACATAGACATATAACATTTCCTCCTAGCTATGGGTGAAATAGCGTGCTGTGTTCTGAATAAGCCTGTTTCCAGGGAATAACTGTCATTTAAAATAAAAATACGCTTCCGGCCTTAAATGACCCTTTAGATGTTGATAGGCCATTAAACAGGAACAAACAAACAAACAAACTTTATTCTTCAACGTCTAGGGTGATACAGATTCCAATGCGTTGATGCCTTTTTTTGTAGAATGATTTATCTTTGACCTCAAAATAAGCCCCAGTTTTCAATATTGCTTCTTCATTGTAGCCAAATCTCTTTCTCTGGAGCATTCTTTTGAGATCTGCAAATATCCAGTAGTCACTGGGGACCAGATTTGCAGAATAGGATGGATGTGGAAGCAATTTGAAGTGTAATTCATGTAGTTTTGCCATCATTGTGATCGACTTGTGATACAGTGCATTGTCTTGTTGAAAGATCACATTTTCTTCTTCATTTGTGGCTGTTTTTTTTTTCTTTTTTGCGATTTCTTCCTTCAAATGCACCAATAATGCTATATAATATTCACTATTGATGGTTCTTTTTTTTCTCAAGGTAATTGATGAACAAAAATACCTTGCACATTCCAAAATACAGAGACCAAAACCTTGCTTGCCTGTGTTTGCATTTTGGTCGCTTTTGATGGCTTTCACCTGCTGCTGTCCACTCAGTTGGCTACCGATTTGACTCCAAAATGAAGTGGTGGATCTGTGTTTCATCCATTGTCACATATTTACACAAAAACTCTTTGTTGCATTAATTGCAAACAATGCTCTGAATCGTCAACACAATGTTTGTTTTTGACTAACTGTGAGCAAACGTGGCACCCACTTTCAACACAGCTTTCTCTTTGACAAATGTTCTTGCAAAATGGTGAATATACCGCCTTCTGATATATTCAACTCCTTTGCTATCTCACACAACTTCAATTTACAATCGACCAAAACAAGTTTGTGGATTTTTTGGTGTTTTCCAGGACAACTGCCGATTTTGGGGGTGACCTGACCGTTCAGCATCGTTTATATCTGTACAACCACATTTAACATCAGCATACCACCTCTTAACCGTTGTTTGCAATGGCGCAGAGTCCGAATAACACTTATCAAGCCATTGCTTTGCTTGAACAGTATTTTTTCCCATCAAAAACAATGCTTTATCAACACACAAAATTCAGATTTTTTCCTTGTTTTGAAAATTTGCAACAGTAGCTTCACTTAAATAACTGTAATTTGTAAACTAATAATCTGATTAAGCCCAAATTTTGTCATGTGCCATTTGAAGGTTAGTACTTCATAAAATTCATATGTATTTTTATTAGTGGTGCCATCTATGTGTCAGCCCAAATCTTATCGAGTGATATGTTAAATGTGCTAAAGGTGGATATGTTGAAATTAATCAATAATGCAAAATCAGACAAAAATAAATGTGAATAAACTGTGTATACAAGCAAATGAAAATAGTAACTTCTCTTATTTTGAATTTTGTAAATTACCAATTCACCTTCTACCTTTTGGTATTTGCTAAGTTAAAGAAATTAATAGATGAGGGTATTTGGGGGCATGTTCCCCCAGGTGGCAGTAAATGGGCTTCTCCCATAGTAGTTTTGTGAAATGCAGAAAAGGATTTAAGAACATGTGGGGACTTAAAAATAGGTGTAAATCATAAAATATGCTTGAATTTGTTTCATATTTTCAATATTGAAACCACTATCCATAAATTATTGGACATGAAATGTTTTGCAAAAATTGATTTAAAATCTTCTTACAATCAAATAAAGATTGTTGATAGATTCAAAGAAGTTACCATAATAAACACCACCACAGGATTATTAAGATGGTCAAAAATGCCTTTTGGAGTGAAAACCGCAAGTTATGTTTTTTTCAGAGAGCAATAGAAAACATGTAAACTAACAAAATTAGTAATATCATTATTAATCAAGATGATATTGGTGCTACCACTAAAGATGAATAAAGACAAAAAAAAAACGTATATTAAACAAGTTAAAAAATGCAGGGATGGCCATGAACAGAGACAAATGGGAATTTGATTGTGATACACTATCATATTTATGATACCAAATTTCAAAAAATGGCATTGTACTAAATCCAGTTAAGAAAATTTCAAGAGTATCTATATCTTTTGTTAAAAAAGAATTAGAATCTTTTTAGAATTGGTTCATTTTTATAACAGATACTTACCAAAATACAGTAACATAATAGAATTATTTGTGAACTGCATTAAAAGAATAGCGAGTTCAAATGGACTCAAAGACAAAGCTTAGTGATCAAGGATTTAAGATATACTTGCAGAAAAACACATAAAAAAGGAGGTTATGTTAACTAAGGATACTGATGAGTGAGCAGTGTTTTGATAATGTACCTTTCAAGAAGATTGTTGGCTGCAGAAATAAATTTTTCAAATATTGAAAAAGAGGCATTGACCATTATCTTGAGCACAGACAGAGCTTGACAATTCTTAGAAAAGAAGCTCCTATTAAAATCAGACCATAAACCTCTAGAGTTCATTTTAACCCAAGAAAAGAGCTACTTCTTCCAGGATAAGAAACAAAACAGGGTAGAGTAATTGTTCTAGAGCTGAAAGACTTTTTAAAGGAATAAAGCATAAATTAACAATGGAAAACAGTGTTATATGCAATGGAGATGTAATAGTACCACCAGAAACAGTAAGAAGAGATATTTTAAGGGCGTACATGATAATGATGTGCCTTGTAGGATAAGGACTGTGTAGAGGAGATTAAAACTGAAGGCATGATGTGCAAGGTATTATCACAATATAGAAAGTTATGTATACAAATGCCTAAAATGTGTAGAAAATAAAGAACTTTTGACAATGGCATAAAGAAACAGAACCACAGTCTCATGTTCATATGGACCATGCACACATTAATAGTATGGGACTATTTCTAATTCTAGCAGACTCTTTTTCTGGATAGCCTGAAGTTGTTAAAGCTAGAAAAACGACTCCAATAAAACAAATACTAAGAGTGATATTTTCTAGAAATGGGATCCCTAAAACATTGGTATCATACAACGCACCAGTTTTGTGATGAAGATCTATGTAATTGGTTGAGGCAGATTGGCTGCTTCTTTTACAAAACAATATTGTATATCACCTGCAATCAAACTGGATTGCAGAAAGAATGGTGCATTCAGTAAAAGCATTTTCCTCAAAGAGATATTATAGATGGTTATTCACCAAGGTTACTGCTTTGTTATAGGACAATTTCACCTGCAGATTGCAAAGCCCATCTGTGTTAATGGGAAAACAAATAAGATTTCCATTAACAATGTCTTGCTTGACAAATAAAAAGATATGGTATAGGAAAGACAAAGTTGCAAGTCCCGATAGAGATAATTTCATTTTGCAAAGGGGACATGGCACAGCCATTATATCAAATAAAGGAAAACACTTAATGACCCATTCTGACCAATTAAGACTTAGAATTAAAGAGGAAGACATTGTGATGAAAGAAGATCTTGTTAGCGAAGAAAGGATAAATTCTTCACATCAACATAATGCAATAGAAGACGAGCCTATGGAAGATAGTTAGAATGACTCAAACATAGAAGAAGATAAAATGGAACCAAGATCTCTCTTAAAAGACCAGGGCATAAACCTCAAGGGAAAGACAAGGAAAGAGATTGTAGAAGTTTCAGAACAACCAAAGGCATTATACCTCTTTAGTTCAGGGAGATGTAGTAGATTGGTAAATAGGATTGTACCTATTTGTGTATGTTAATTAGAAGAGATATAAAGGTATAGTAAAGAGTAAAAGACAAGTGGGATGTGGGCTACTGATCACTTGTCATAGAATAATATTTAATAGTTAATATTTTTTGAAAAGATTGTATATTTTTAAATCACTCTGGCATCTGAAGATAAATTTTAACTTGTGAATAAAAATAAAAGAAACTGGGTAATTTAATTGAAATTCTTCATTAAATACACTTAAATGATAGTTGAGCAGTATTAAGTGAATTTTGGAGTAAATCTTCATTTGCTAAAAAGGTTCAGACAAACCAAAAATGTTATAAAAATGTTTACATGGATTTAACTAAAAATGATTGTATCTTTTTCTGTTTGCAGGTTTTTATCAAACAGTCTGATCGTACAGCAAACTTGGTCACCTCTGTCCACATGGCTAAATTATGTTTAGTTGACCTTGCTGGTTCCGAGCGTGGAACTGCCACTAAAAACAGTGGCAGTAGAAAAAGAGAAGGTGCCAACATCAATCGTTCTTTGCTTGCTTTAGGAAATGTTATTAATATGTTAGCAGACAACAAGGTAAAATTATTAGTTTTAATTTTAATTTTAATATTCAGTTTTATTAAACTAAATTCTTATTCAGTTTTTAAAAACAATTTTTGTTTTGCAGGTAAAAGCTCACATTCCTTACCGAGATAGTAAACTGACGCGCCTTCTTAAGGATTCAATTGGAGGCAATTGTAGGACTGTAATGATAGCTGCAATTAGGTAAGGTTATCACTATAAGAAGTGGAGTCAGTGCAAGGGTTTTGTGCCACCCTTATCTATATGGAGCCACTACTCTACTCCATCTCAATTTTCATAAAGTAGTATTTATATAAATTACAAATTTTATTGTAGCCTAATTGTGTATGATAATGGATCATATGCAGTATAGTTTAAACAAATCAACTAGAAAAACTGAAAATACAATGCGAAATCAACTAAAATGCTATACTTTTTAAGAGTCTCAGAAAATTAATTCATCCTTAGGATAAATTAATGAAAATGAGTGAAACATGATGAAACCACTTGCATGAATAGAAAACACTTAGATATTAAAAAATTTTAGGGGTATTCGATATTTTATGGATGTTTGAATATCTCCAAAATGCAATAGTTTTTAACGTAAATTTTGAAAATTTCAAACTTTCAGAAAATTAATTTATCTGAAAGGTAAATTAATAAAAAATTATTATAACATGATGAAAACATTAGGTATCAATGGGAAACGCTTAGTTTTTAAAACGTTTTTGGGTTTTCGATAGTTTACAGAAGTTTAAAAACTTTTACAAATACGTTGAAAAACTATGCGAAATCAACTAAAAAGCTATACTTTTTAAGGTAAATTTTGAAATTTTCAGAGTCTCAGAGACATGTCATAATAGATCATCCCATCTTAAATCAATGTTTCACCTCAATTTTTGAGATCAACTTGAGATTTTTCTTGTTAAAAAGTTGAATAATTTTAACGCCTTCAACGCCAAAAAATAGTGAATTTTATATAGTGCTTTGTTATAGTTGAGAGATTGAGCACATTGATTTTTAATGGAAATTATTTCTAACTTGGATAACATTTCATCTCATTATAAGTTGCAGATAATTTTTGATGAATTTTAGTTTGCTGTAACTTCTTTTGTCACTTGCAACTAATTTAAATTGAATGAAAGGAATTTTTGTTTCAAAATAGCTGATTTTAGTGTCATTTTTAGCCATCCTTCATCATGATGTAATTGTCTTTATTAAAAAATCTTTCAAAAATAAAATGTACTTTTCTGAAAATTTACTTGAGGAATATTAGGCGATTTAAAGTGCAATTAATCTGATTTAAAATAAATATTACTTACTTTAAGTTTAAAATATTGCAGAAATGCATTTTTAACAGGGTGGTAGCTGTTTATTGAAAGTGTTGACAACTTGACTGATAGACGGAATCTTATCTAATTTTTTTCTATGTTGCATATATCTGTGGAAAATTACTTTAAAAGTAATTAAATGCTCAAAGGAATTTTGCTTTTAACTAATATAAACATTAAGCTTTCCAAAAATAAGCTTCTTGCACTATTTTCATGTTTTAAAACATTGTTATTAGTTTAATTAAGTTTTAATCTTTTAAAATTTTACATTAATTTAACGCGTATGGATAGTATTAAGTAAAAACTATATTTACTAACCATAAATTGAAAAATTTAGTACAATTCATCAAACACCAATATTTTTAAAAGAATTTTGATATTTTTGTTTTGTTTTGTACGTGTATAAACATGCCAGTTTTTGTAAATATGAACGTCCATTCAGAATATCAGAAAATAAGAGTGATAACTATAGTAAATTCATAACCAAAATGCCTAAAATTCAATAAAACCTTGGATTATAGAGAATATTTTCCTAAATTTTTCAGATTACTGGGAAGTTAAAAAAATATACAAAAATGGTGCTCACATTATAGTCTTCAATTACTTATTTTACAGATAATTTTTTTAAAGAAAAACATGAGATAAATATCAATCTGTCATCATCCTAAATAAGCAGTTTACACCCTGTTAAAAAAAACAAAAATGGCACTAATCAGCTATTTTAGCAAAAAGGAAAACCTCTTTCCAGTCAGTTTAAATTAGTTTTGAAATGAAGCAAAGTATTTTGCTTATTGTAAGCATTAAATTTAATCTCTTAGCTTGAAATTAAAACTAAAATGTTATCTTCAAAAAAGATTTTTCATTTTAATAAATTAATTTTAAACCTTAGTTAATGTATTTCTGTGGAGACACCTAGCTTTATGTTATTACTTTACTTATTTAGGACTAACGTTTTTTTAAGAAAGTATATTGGCTGTAAGAAAAAAAAATATCACTTTTATTGTATTATTTTTCTGGGATTCCAGAATGTTTCTTTAAACAATCTTAATTTGAAAATAAATAATGTATCTAGGGAATCTTAATTTGAAAGTAAATGAATAAATACTGTATTCATGAGGTAACGTTTATTCATAAAAATGCAGTATTTATTCACAAGATAATCATCATTATTAATTTATATATCATCTAATAAAAAAATATTATTAGATAATTTTTATTAAAATTATCACAAAAAATTAATAATTGTAGAAAATTTAATTATGAAAATATAATTTTTGTAATTTTTTTATTTAATGTCTGCTGTTTGTGGTGGGCTTTTGTATGTTTTTCAACTTTCAATAAGAATTTCTTTTTTTCTAATGTCCAAGCCAAAAAAAAAGATTTAAAAAAAACAAAAAAGATGTTGCTTCTATTATGAAATTCTGCCTTAATTTTGTAAGTGCTATTTTCACCGAGTGGGTAGGTAGAGCTTATTTTGTCAAGACTCTGAGTTGTATCTTTTTGAGACAAAGTTTCAAATCAAAGATTAAGGTAGATTGCTGGTGGGACACTGAAGAAGACTAATGTTGTGATTAAAGATAATCTGTTATAAAAATAAAAAAGTTAATGAATTTATACAAAAAACCCCCCAAAAACACTAGAATAAAATCCAAATTTGCAAAAATTTTTCATCCTTTAATAGTCAGTTATGCTTAGTTTAATTTGTAACATATATAAATGTAGGTAGAAAAAAAAAGCAAGTGTTAAGATATTAAGGACAAAAAGCACTGCTCAAGGGGCTCTACATCAGGCACCCCTTCATCGCAGCGGAAGTAGTACTCACCAGTCCTGCACAAGTGTACTGGAAGTGCCAAAGAAAGTATATTTGTGGGGAATTTTACTGCAATACTTTACTCAAAAGAAATCTGCAGCTGAAGCACAGAATTTTTGTTGAGACTTACAGCAACCATACTCTGTCAGAAACAACATGCAGAGATTGGTTTAGACGTTTCAGAAATTATTTTGATAAAGAATGCTCTGGTGCACCAAAACAGTTTGAAGACAAAGAATTGGAGGTATTTCTTTATGAAAACTCATGACCAATGCAGGCTGAACTTGCAGAATTATTAATTGATCATGCAACAGTTTTGAAATGTTTGAAAGCATTAGGAATGATTCAAAAGCAAGAACATTGGGTGAATTGAAGCCGAGAGAATGGCTTCTTGTTACATATGAACAGCTGCTTCAACGGCAAAAAAAGAAGTTTTTTTTTTACATTGTATCATGACCAGCGATGAAAAGTGGATACACTACAATAACCCTAAGCATAGAAGTTAGTGTGATAACTCGGCCATGTATCAACATCAGTGGCAAATCTGAATATTCATGGTTCAAAGCTTTTGCTTTGCATTTGGTAGGATCAGCTAGGTGTAGTTTATTATGAACTGCTCAAACCAATCAAAAATATCATGGGAGATCACTATTGACTTCAAGTGATCTGTTTGAGCTGAGTATTGAAGAAAAAATGGCTACAAGTTGCAAAATGAGTGGCTAGGGATGGACAGTACTTTCAGTGACATGTTTCTTACTAATCTTTGCAAATAAAACATTACATTTCATGAAAAATCAATGAGAACTTATTCAAGGTCTTAATATTTATACACCTATATATTTACAAACACACACACACACACACACACACACAATGCGATTGATAAATTGTCGCCAGTTTATATTATTAATTATGTGCATTGTTTTTATTTTGTCAACTGCGCAGTATAGTAGGGTCAGTTGCTTATTATCTGTGAGAAAAAGAGCACCATGACGCAATTCAGTTAACCATGAATTTGGAAAATGACATGTTTTTTACTGCTTGGCATTCATGCTGGAAACTTCAATGCAAATATTTCAGTGTGTTTGAGTGTCAATCAGAGGACAGTGCAGAAGATTTGGAAAGAGTTGGATGAGTCTAATTGCGATTATGAAAGTGTTTGGAGTGATCTAGTGATGGAGATGTTATGCCTCTTCATTTTTCCACATTAAGCCTAACCTCAAATGCCTTGAAGAGGTAGTGCTGTTTTGGGTCAATAGGGTTGCTGCTGGAAGACCCTATGTCTGGCAACAGGACTCTGCACCATGCTACACAAGCAGGAGAGAACAGTCATGGCTGTCAGACAATTTCTGTGACCACATCACCCCTTACATCTGATAGCATAACTCTCCAGAATGTAACCTGCTTGATTATTATGTGTGGGACACAGTTGAGCAAAAGACCAACAAAACCCCTTGTAGTACCAAAGATGAACTGAAGGCAAGGACTATGGCTGCATTTAACAACTTAAACAAAGAAACTGTCCAGAAAAGATGCAGCAGATTTTGAATTTATTTAGAGGCCATTTGTTGAAGCCAATGGTGATTTTATTGAATAAATTTACTCCTTAGTATTTCAAGATATTTTTGTGCAATTTTGCTAAGTATATCTGTTAAAATGAGATGGTGTGTGTGTGTTTAGAGGAAAACTCAACACATAAGTAAATGGATATAAATCTAGAATTTTTACAATTGCCTCATTCTAACTGTTGATGAATAAATAAATGTTAATTTAATTCATAATATTTAAAAAAATGGATTATAACAGATTTTTAAACTGGAAATCAATTGAGTGTAACACAATGCAGAATAAGGAATTAGATCACACATACATAAAACAATAAATCATACACATGCAAAAAAGAGGAAGGGATATACATGCCTAAAACACGACCCTGACAGAATTAATCACACACGCATTATTTAGGAAGTAATATATGCATACACAAAAAAGGGGGAGAGAATGAAAGAGTCAAGAGAAAATAGGACAGCAACCCATAGTCACAAATTTTAGCTAACACAAAAATTCTTTAGAAAAAAAAAAGTTTTAATTTTTCAAAAAGTTTCATTACAAAATTTTTAATAAAGAATTATTTTTCCCATTTGGACTGTAGAAAAATAAGTTAACTCACTTAGACTATTCTAAAGACAGTTTTTGATAAGGGGGGAGAAAGAAAGAAAATAAATAAATAAATTTAAAAAGAATAATTGGGAACAGATTTTACACTTAAATTCACAAATATTAACTGATAGAAAAATTTTAAACATAAAAGAATTTTAACAAAGTCCTTAACCTTAAGCACTCCCCACCCTGCAAAAAAATCTGGTATTTGTTCAGATTTTGAGAACTCGGTGAGGCTGACTGAAAACTTTTCAGCACCTTTATAATATATCTTTATTCATTTTTTGACTTTAAATATTCTTATAGATTCTAAAATTGATTAAATTGAACCTGTTTTGTTAACAATTGTTTGAATGAACTAAATCCATGTATTATACACTGATTTTCTGTGACCAGTGTCTCTATTTTGGTTTTTATAGTCATATTTCTGCTGTGGTATCCCCAGTACTCTTCAGTGTATCACAGTTGTAATTTCTTATCTAAAATTTTCAAACTTGGCTTGTTTCTATTCATAAAAGTTACCAGGTGTCATTATCTGACAAAAAATTATTCTATGCTTCTAGTTACTGTCAATCTCTGATAATTTTATGAAATCTTACAAATAAAGTTTTATATTGCTTTTATTTTTTGCTAGTCCATCTGCAAAATCTTATGAAGATACATATAATACATTGAAGTATGCAGACCGTGCTAAGCATATTCGTGCTGATGTAAGTTTTTAATAAATCATTTGAATTTATTCTTCAGTTCAGTCTAGCAATAATAAACACTGTAAAATATCATAGTTGTAAAAATAATTTTGAAATAATTTTCTTTTTAAACTTTGTTTGTGCATATATTGAAATTTTATGTCACTATTTTTAAAGAACTCTCATCTGTTGTTTTATTGTAAGATTTTGATCTTTGTCATAACTATGAAAATCAATTTCCAAATGTTCAATAATTTAATAGTTTATATTTCTACATTTATTATCTATGTTAATTTGATTTTTAAATATGATCTGCTTATAAAATTCAATTTTTAAAATTTACTTGTTTCAATGTATTTTGCTTTGTTCTAAAATTCCACCTTTATACAATCTTTCTTCAGTTAAAGAAAAATATCATGAGTGTGAAATCCAATTTTAGCAAATATGGGAAGATCATTGAAAGTCTTCGTCAAGAGGTCAGTGAAATATCAGTTGGTTTTTTTAAATATTACAGTAATTTTGTCTTTTGTTTATTTTTTAATTTGTAAGTTTCCTAGAAAGGAATAATAGTCAGTAGCTATAATTTCATAAGCTTTGCTTTTTCTTGTCATGTATTTTCTAACTTTATTAACTGTAAAGAAGTCAGCTTTATCTCAAACCATTCTATCTGATTAAGTGAACTAAAAATAAAATAAAAATTAAAAAAATAGCTCCAACCTTTCCAAATATGAGTCAAGGAATCATCAACATTGATTTTTTTTTTTAACAGGTTTTTCTTCAATACTGAACATAAGTTAGTTTGACTATTCCATTGTTCATGTTGCAACTAAGTGGATGGTTATTCATTTTTGTTTCATTTTCATTTTTAAGGCTGTTAATCAGAAAGTGTGAAGAGCTAATATAATACAATGAAATAAATTTGGATAATATTTTGATTTATTAGTCATATATTTTCTAATTTTTTAGAAAAATATTCTTCTGATGTTTATAAAAAGATATTTACAAGACTCAGTTATTAAAGTTTCATTAAAATGCTTGAAATATTTCAGTAGAAAATATTTTTTGTTTCAGGTTTCTGAACTAAAACTGAAACTTCAAAACTTTGAAGGTATTGAGAATCAGAAAGTAATCAATATACCCCAGTTACAATCAATAGAGGAAAGCAAAAGGTAAAACTTTTTTTTATTTCTCTAACCATAGAGTTTATTTGGTTGTCGTTAGACTAAAAATAAATCAATTATGCAAAGATATAATATGATTTGCGATATTCAGCTTGAAAGTGAATAAAATTATAACTGAAATTGAAATTATTGAATGTACCTCTGATTATAGACTAGTTTACTGATTTTAACAACTTATCTCCCCTAAAGAGATCTTTTTCTACTTTGTGAAAAGAATCGCATAAATTTTTGAACTGTTGATTCTGTCGATTATATCTGTTTTTAATTATGGTTTTAGGAAAGCTACTATTAGTAATAAATTTGATCTTACCTGATTGACTCCAAAATAATCAAAATTAAATTATTAGCTGGAATGAAAAGGTATGGAAGAAAAAGAAATTAATTTAAGGTGTTTTCATTTGTAAGTTAACATTGAAAATTTAAGTAGATTTATTTTCTAGATTGTAAGAATATATCTGAAAGATACTGATGACATGACAATATTTGAAAAAAAAATTGAATCATTTATTTAATGGTATAATCTATAATAAAAGATAAATGCAGTTCATTCATGTGAAGTTCTTAAGAATTACTAATTTCCAAGAATCTGTTAAGAATTTGAGATTTTTAAATTATTTGTGAAACTGTATTTTGGTAAATGACTTGAGGACCAATATCTTATTGGATTGAATTTTATGTTAAATTTCATGCATATTTTCAGATTGCAAGAAGTTCTTTACAACATATTTGTTGATAGAAAAAAGGTTCGTAAAGAAATTCTTGAATATGAAAGCATCCTTCGTACCACAGAATGGAAAATCTTTTCTAAAAAGCAGTGTTTGAATAAAGTCAGTTGGGTATATGATTATAATTCTCTTGAATGCCAGTCAAAGGTAAGTATTACAATTCACTTGCCTTATATTTTTTTTTCAGACATACGCTTTAGATATTTTATTTGAGATCATTTGTTGTAAAAATGGAAACTGAATATAGTTTTACAGATGTGTTCACTGCCTGAGTTTCATAATTTTATTTTTTAGTAAAACTAAATAATTTGATCACTCAGAATTAAGATTTGTAGTATAAGTTATTCTTGATAGAATTGATAATTTAACAATAAAATTGTGTATGCAGTTGATTATTTGGTTTCATGATTTTCCCTTAACTAGAAAGTTTTGTTTTTTTTTCTTCAGAAAGAAAAGGGAAGGCGCATGATAGAAATATCTCAAAAGCGAATCAAGTCTATTGAAGATAAGATAGAAGCTTCTCGAAAGAACTTTGCCGATAATGAAGAACAATTACAAAGATGGAAAGCAGAAAAAAACCTTATACCACAAGAAATGTCGCAAGTCTGTAACTGATTTATTTTTCTTTATTTCCATTTTTAAAATTATTTGTTTATTTTTGTACAATGTTTACAGTGGCATGAATAAATACTTTGGCCTTTTGAAAAATGTTTATTAAATCTAATTCTACTGCATAATTTTATCTGTAACTAGCATGTGGAATTTGAGAATATGAAGGGGAAATAGCTTCAATGGATTTTTTTTTTTTGTTAGCTGAAAAAAAAAATTGTGATAGAAGAAAGTTTCAAGATCTTTTAGAATTTTCTTGTAAAACTCTTGAGATAATAATAAAATTTAAATAATCATTTCCAATAAACAAAACTAAGAGTTATAATTCAATAATAATTTCGAGAGAAATAATTTGACACAAAAATATTTGTTTATCTTGTGTAGATTCAAACATTTCTTTACTTACTCCAGAAATGTCAGTGAATAATAACTTTAAAATACAATGTCAGTTTTTTCATATTGTTTTCATATTATAAATAATTTGCATTTCTTCAGGATGCTGATATGTAGTATCAAAATCATAAATAAAATATGAATAATTCAACACAGAGCGTTTATTAGTATTGTTAGAAAATAGTCCAACTTTGTATACAAACAAAATATGTTGATGTAAAATTGTGCCCTCAAAAATGCAAAAGAAATATTGCATCATCTTTTCATTGATACATTTACTATGTAATCTCTAATTGAAAAATATTCTAAAATAAAATATCATTTCAATGTCTTAAGACAAATTAAAAATAGTTACTGAATAGCTGAATAAAATTTGTAAATAAACAAAGTGAAATAGTGATTAAAATCTTTATTGTTAATGAAAAAATGAAGTTTTCTTTTTAATTTAATTTATATTTCTATTCTTTAGAAGTCAAGTCAATTTATTGTTTCACCTATTTTATTCCTACCTTACTAAATACTAAACTGCTTGGTATTTTCATGTATTTACATTTTCATGATTCAGGAAAAGAAAAAGAGGACACATCCGGGTCACTTGAAGCTTCTCCCTAACATTTTAGCTTGTCATTTCAACTGCTTCCATTCCACACTTATTTATCTACATTAAAAATAGCATAGTTTTAATGCATTTTTGATTTTACTATTTGGCCCAGATTTTCGGAAAAATGGTCCTGTAATTAAAAAAAAATTGCATGATTTACATTACCCAATGAGTCATGAATTTAGCCAATAAAAAAACATTGGTATAGATAATGTATTTGTAGAAGTTTTATGCAGTTAATTGAAGTGCAGAGTATCATATTTAAAGAAAATTTTTTATCAAGATTTTCTAAAATTAATAATGACATAATTTCATTCATTTGTGAATAAGTCCCAAAGGTCTTATTAAAATCAGACAATTAGTTGATTTTTGCAAGAATTTTCAAATTAATGTCTTTCAAAGTTAAAAAAACAACTCGTGTAATATTATGTTTTTCTTAATAGTCATTTTACGTAAGCAGAGCGTGAATTACTGACAAAACAAAAAGTGAAATTTTAATTAAAATTTTGAACGTGTTAGAGAGGATTTTGAAAAATAATAACAAAATTTGATCTTTCTTATCAACAGCATAAACATTTTGATGATAAATGTTTTTATTAAGTTTGAGCCCTTTTAACATCTGTTAACATGCTGTTTACTTTGGGGGTGGGCAATTGAGTGGAGGTACCTAATCGTAGTTTCTTTGTTCTGTTTGACTATTACTTCCATCTTATAGATGATAAAAAGTACCAAATTTGATTTTCTCAACAATTTTCTATAAAAATAAATTACTTGTATAATCTGTTTTTCGGTGTGTGGTTGAAAGAAGTATGCAGATTCTTTCTTTCTTTCAAATGTTCGTTTTTCTTTTCATAAGTGGGGAGATTGAGTCAAGGATATTTTTCTAAAAGTGTTTCTAAAAATCTATGACCGTCTTTAATCTGGGCAACTGAGACATTTTGACTCCACTCTGGAAGTGGTCAGGAGCTTGTAAATCTAAATTCCATTTGTCAGATCTTGCTTTGATGATTGTGGGATGTCACTGTCTTTTGTTTAACCACACATTTCAACATGAATCAGGTGCCATGCCAAAGAGTTCAATAATGTCATTATAAGTAACTTGTGAATCTTCAATAGCATACTTTTGGGTTGTAAAAGGAATCAGATTTCCTTTTGAGTAAAGCAATAAACTTTAACTGCCCAATTAAGTTTTTAATCAACTCAGTCAATTGGACGACTGAAATCTCAAAGGCTGGTGATGTGTACAAAAAGTTGGGCACCCCTAGAAACTTTATTTAAAATGGCATCACTTAGAAAAATGCATGTCAGTTAACCAAAGTCTGATTACTACTCAAAGTTCTTCAAAATGATTTCAAAGTAACTGGAACATTAACAATTGATTGGATGAATGATTTGAAAACTCTGTATACAATTAAAAAAAAAAAGAACTCTTTAATAAAGAGACATGGAAGTGGGGTGGAAATTTGCATTTAAGTATCTGGAGAAAGCAAATAATTTAGGGAAGACAAAACTAAATTTTTTTTGCCATAGTTCAGTTTGTCAAAAAAGGTGGCTACATATATTTAAGAAACCTTATAGCTTCAGTAAAATATGAAATAAGTATCATGGTGTGAAAGTATTTTTCTTCAAATCACACACTATATATATGTGATTTTAAAAAAATAATGCAACAATGAACTTTCATACGTTTACATTCAGTCTTTACATGAATTAGATTTGTTACACTTTTAAATTGATTTTTTTTTTTTTTAATTACAAAAAAGAAAATTTATGGAAATTAAAATGTGCCAATAATTTTCTTTTATCAAAACTTCTACAGAAAAATCATTTTGGAATTCCTTAAAAAATTTGATCATATAAGTTACATCTAGCAGCAAGCTCTCTGATCTGGAGGTTTTCAGGAGCCACCTCTTAATTGCTGTTGTTCCCAGGTCTACTCTGATCCGGAGTGGTAGCACCTGTTAGGGTCAACAGCTATTGGTAAATAATTAACCTCCCCGCCAAACTAGTGTCAATGCACTACAAAATCATAAAAAATATATTTTTAGAGTAAAAATACCAGCAATACATTATGGTCCTTGACAAAAATCCTCTTTACAAAAATACATCAAAGAAACTTGATCTACAAACTGATTTCTTACAAAGAATGCATATTCTCTTCATATGAAACTATCTTAAAAATCTTTAATAAAATTAAATAAAACAAATGAGGTTGATATGCCATAAAATGTAATAAGCTAATAAACTAAACCAACTTGATCAGCTTCTTTGAAGTCAAACATTAAAAACACTCTCTGCTTTCACTTAAAATGACAATTGTGTGTGTGTATTTTTCCTTTTTTTTTTTTTTTTTATATAAATAAATTGACACAGACTTTTCAAAATAGTTTTGCAAGTCCAAAAATATTTGGATTTTCTGAAATTTATTAAGCAATAAAAAGGTGAATAATGTTCATATTTATTTCTGTTGCTTTTGGAAGATATGCATATTATATTAACTCAATCTTAAAAGTATTGATAATTTACAAGTTTTGTTTTAGCAAATTTATATTTTATTGATATGAAGAACGAAAGAGCTAAATGACATAGTTTTATCTAAATTATTATATTTAATCAATACTTTTCATTTTGGTTCATAGCTTCTGAATAAAATACAATTAGTGATAATGACATTTTAATCATTCTTTTTATTTATGTTAAATGTATGAGGACATTATTTTCTTTTATGTAGCACTAAGAAATTTTGTTTGTTCATAGTCAAGTTTCATCTCTCATGACTTTAAGGCTTAGATCTTTTTTTTAATTTTTTTTATTGAATGTAAATGAGAAAAAATGTGATGCACTCTTATTTTATATATTTATTTTTGGTAATACATCTGTATTTTAATGAAATTTTAGACAAATTCCCTCCCACAGTTTTATTTTGATTAGTGAAGATACTTTTAAAAATGAACAAAATATTTGTAATGATATCAAAACTAGTCATGTAATATTTGTTCTTTCTGGATCTTGGAATTTGATTTTTATGGGACTATTTGTGAAAAATACTTAGCTTAATTTTAGCAACATTGATTAAAAATATTCTCAGAAAATAGTTTGCGGTTTCCACCAGTCTTGTATATTAATATTTTTTTTTCATTATTTTAACTTGCCTTTACATATTTAAATTTTTCTTTTCCAGTCTTTAGATGTTAACTTACGAGCACACCAGTTGGAAATTGAATTAGCAGATAATCAACGCTTCACTAAGCATCTGAAAAAAGTCATCAGTCTTCAAGATCGAGACAGTTGCATTAAAGACAAGTAAGAATAATAACACTGTTCTCAATGTCTATGTTAAGCCTATAGTTTTGTTTTGTAATCTCTGATATTATTTTTGTGGAAACAGTTGAATAATATAATGAAAAAGAACCTGTAAAGTTAAAACTGGTGCAGTAAGATTTTTATGATTAAAAATTAGTTAACTTTTTGTTCTACCAAATTGTTATTTTAATTACAGAATTATTTTTCTTTTACAGAACAATTAATAATCTAACAAAAGTAATGAAAAGATTTTACTCTGTCATTAAAAATAACACACTGCTCACTAGTGATATTCAGCAGGAATATAATGAAGTGATTGAACAAGTTTTTGATGATAAAGAGATTAGATGGGCAGATGAGAAACAAGATGATGACAATTCCAATATTAATGGAATCACGCTTGAAAAAATCACTCATCTTCCAGTTCTTAATAGTGTTTCACATTTTCGTAAGTATTTTTAAAAAATTCTCTTTTTATTTTAATTCTTTTTACTATTGGATGCATTTTAAATTTATTTCACTTATTTTTTCAAACTAATAATTTTAGAATCTCTTGATGATAATGTAAAGAAGCGACGAGACTCTCTTACACCAATTTTATCCCGGACCAAGAACTTTCTCGGTAGGTTCTGATATTTAATAATGTAGTTTTTTTCTATACAAGAACTTTCTTTGTTGATTCTCTTTCCAAAACATTTAGTTATTATCCACTGATATTTGGTGTTTTATTCTTTCAGATTCCACCAAAGATGCCAATATAACTTGTGCTTATATAGAAGATTTTGGTACGCCAATTACCTCAAAAAGCACTCCTCGTGTAACCAACAATTTTTCATGTCAAAGAAATGAAATATCCAAATTTTCATCAAATGTGGAGGGCTTACAGCTAAGAGTAGAAAGTCAAATTTCTTCAAAAGTTTCAAACCTGTCAGATTCTGAATTTGATCTTAAATGTAAAAATACCAAAAAAGAATTTACATTTAGTCCTTGTCTGAAATCACCAAATACATCTTTGTGTCAAACACCAAAATCTAACAATAATGGAAATGCTAGTCAAGCCATATTTAAAAATGATTGCTGTATAAAAGGTAATCACACCCTGCTTTTATGTCAATCATTAGTACATTATTTACTAAATTTTACTTGGTTGCAATGTATATGTTTGATTTGCTTATTAATTGTAAATTTTCCATTCTTCCCACTAAATATATATATATATATATATATATATATTATAAATTATGTTTTAGAACATGTACATAATTTTTTCTATATATGTCCTCTTCTCTACAATCATGTTTGCTTCAATGTTGGGTCCCCAACATTTCATCAGGAGGAAAGAGCAAGAGTTGGAATCATCCTCTATTTATATTTGGTTTGTTGTTGTTGTGGGGTTGGTTGGGGTTATTGAGAATTAAGGGAATGTCTTTCGTTTTGACCGTTCAGTAACAAATAAAAACAAAACATGACATCTCTTTCCAAATACTTTTGGAAATTAAAAGACAAAAATAAAACACCTAAGGTCAAATGGAAAATCCTCAAACAAGCAAGAACAGCAAAATCTATAAAAGAACCATGTTTTCTTTGCCTTCAAGAAAAAATAGATCCTTAAATATATAAATAGTAACAAGCTTTTAAATCAGAGGCATGAAACCACAGTAAACTGCAAGCACATTAGGGACCTAACCCTACAATCATGCTAGGAAATACTAGGAGTTTGATTAGATATTCTTATTATAAAAGATTAAAAATGCTGTAGAAAACATCGATCCAATAAATCCTTAACCCACAAAAACATCTAAATAAATAAAACGTAAAATTAAAGAAATAAACAAGCTCCCAAACTATTACTAAAGTCTACCGCAATAACCTTACTTAAATACAAAAATATTCCGTACTGGAAAAATCAAAATTAAACGAAAAAAATGGCTCCCAAACTCGAAAAAGAATCAAAATTCCTATATTCAAAATTAAGATTAAATATACTATTTCAGAATAATTATATCATACACAAAAATAAACTGTAAGCACATTGAAGATCTAACCCTACAATCATGCTAAAAAATACTGGAAATTTGAGTAGATATTTTTAATAAATCCTTAAATTAAGATCTAATACCCACAAAAATATCTAAATATATAAAAAATTAAAAGAAATAAATAGGATTCCAAACGATAATTTATAGAAAAAATAAAAAATTAAAAGAAAAAAACCAATCCTCTAAACTCAAAATTAAGATTAAATATACAACTTTATATAAAAAATCTGATAAAATGTAAATTTGCATTTACTTCCTAAAAAATACAAGTTTAGAGTTCTTGAAATAACTTCGCCTAAATACAATAATACTCCAAACTTGAATATAAAATTAAAAAAATATAAAAAAAAACCCTATCCCGCTAAAATAAAAATAGAAAAAACAAAAATAAAATAAAATATTCCGTACTGGAAAAATCAAAATTAAAAAGAAAAAAAAACACCTCACCCTATCACGTCTATTTAAGGAACCCCAATGGGAAAACCTAGCCACAAGATCAAAGTGAATACATAAAATAGGTCTGCTAACAACAGACATCAATTAATTAAATGCTAGCCAACCATAAAGCCATCCTAAAAATTAAGGTCAGCAAACAAGATAAGTTCCTAAATCACACACACAAAAAAAAACCCACACAAACACACAAAACTGACCAAGTAATCAAATCCCTTCTTCGAAATTCTAACCAAAAGATATACCCGACCGATAAAAATGTACATTCCAACAGATAATACCATTAATCAATAATTTCACACTTACACACCAAGTTCTTCAAAAGTCTGTCAAAACGAAAGACACATTCCCTTAATTATCAATAACCCCAACCAACCCCACAACAACAATGAACCAAATATAAACAGAGGATGATTCCAACTCTTGCTCTTTCCTCCTGATGAAATGTTGGGGACCCAACATTGAAACAAACATATGATTGTAGAGAAGAGGACATATATAGAAAAAATTATGTACATGTTCTAAAACATAATTTATAATAAATATTCACAGCTCTATACATCATATATCAAGCACTGTTTTAAATTAATGTTTTGGACGGGAAAAAAATTTTCTTTCCTCGTTCTGTACTCGCTCGGATGTGTGTGTGTGTGTATATATATATATATATATATATATATATATACTTCGATTTCTACCAATCACGTGTCATCAAACAATAAAATTGGGTCTTCCATATGCAATTAAAGGGAAGGAAAAAAAGTAGCATGTTTTGTACAAATACTCCTACTCAGGTTCAGAACTACTTGTCAGTTGTCTGCTTGGAAGCTGTCATGATTTCTGATTTTCTATTAAGCAGTTTGTACTGCTCAGTTTATAGCATAATTGCCAATTTCTTCTCTTGGCATAGTTTATACATCTTATTCTTGATGTTAACTGACAGGTTTCTCTCAATATATCCCATTTTATAATAGGACTTCTATTATTTTTTTTCTTTCACCTTCCATATATAACCAGCAAGTTTCATATTGTTTCTGTAACTTGCTTAAAGGAAGATTTGTGGTTATAAAACCTCTTTTTAAATGTTACTTCTGTAGAACCAATGTACATTTTTACCTGGTCATTTGTAGGTTCTATTTTAGCCCTGTAAACAACATCCTCTACTAGAAAGTTGCCATTTAATGAACAATTTTTCTGTATCCCTGCAAGTGCACTTTTTCTCAGATGCTATAGCTGATTTTTAGAGTATTTTTATTAAAAACCTTAAGTAAAATAGAATTCTCAGGGAAATACTTATTCAACAATTCTAAGATTTTACTAATTTTATTTTTCACCTCCAAAATAAAGTGGGGGTTAAACTAAAAAATATTTCTTAAATTCAAGGCTTGGGGAGAGATCAGATTTTAATAAAGAGACAAGATGTCTCTAATTCTACAGCCAAAAAATATACAATATATTTCTCAGATCCATTGGATTAACAAGAAGTCAGATTAAAATTTTATTCACTTGCAAATGTGCCAGTGATAGGAGTCAATAAATAATTTCATTGCAAGTTTGCAAATGCTGCTTGTGTTTATGAATAGATGATGGTATTGTCAGCTAATTTGTCAGATAAAAGAATTGATTAACAATTGGTCATGTTTAGTTTTAATATTACAATCCCCAAATATTTTCAAATGTATGATAACCATTAGATTATTTCACTAATTGATACCTTAATCCTTGTTCACTTTTGTTCATTCGCTTTTACTTTTCTGAAATTGGCTTTTCTGAAGAGTTTAAAAACCAAGTTTGTTTTTTGTGGTGGGGTGCTCCAGGGTTGCTATTTTTAATGTGACCCAGCTGCAAGCTTGGATATATTTTAATAGATTTATTTCTATAATTGTATGAGAATTTCTAGAATATTACCCTTCTTTTTTTTTACTTGTTTTTTTATTTTGTCATTTTCGTTCTTTATCTGTTTTTACAGAAACTGTGACAAAACCATTGGTTGAAAAGAAAGTTTTATTTGAACAAATTCCTTTGACATCTATTGATAACAAATCAAATCACACTCCTTCATCACAAATTATTTCCCCTGCTAACCTGCCATCAACAAGGTAAGATAGATTTATTAGAACATTTAAGGATCTTTGGCATTTTTCTAGATTATGAACTGTGGCATTTTTTAAAGGCTTTCAGAGAATTGAAGCTGGAATATTAAGAGAATTTTGTAGGGATTAAAATAAGTGGTGATGTAAAGATGCATGATCAGGTGAGTACATCAGGTGTAATAGGGCATCTCAGCCAAGTTGTAACAATTTCTGCCAGGTCTGCAAAGAGATGTGAGTTCTGGTGGTGTTCTGATTGAAGATGTCACACTTTTGGAGTGTTTTTTATCAATTGTTGCCTTTGGCTAATTTATTTGAGAAAAGTATTTATCTGAGCTGAACATCTGATTTTGTGGATGAAGTTTGTAATACAAAATCCCATTTCAATCTTAAGATGCATGGTATTACCTTCTGCAGATGCAGACCAGCTTTTAGACTGTTTAATGCTGACTCCTTTCATTTTTTCTTTGGACATTTTATACTCCACATTGTTGTAAACAATCTATTTTTCATTTTATGTGGTTATTCTTTTCAAAAATTGGTCATTTGTGTTGGATTTGAGCAGAGAATTGCATATTGAAATACTGCCCATTAATTTTGTTTCTCTATTGTGAGGCACCCAAACATTGTAGAAACATGTACAGTATTTTGTGATGTCCTATGTTGTAAAACCTGCATTATTTTCAAGCAATGTTTCGATTTGGCCATCATCAATAACTGCAGTTCTGCTGGAATGTTCTCAGTCTTCAAGGACAAAATTTCCACATCTGAGCCTAGCAAACCATTTATGAACAGTACTCTCAGCTATGACACCATCTTCATAAACATGACACTTTTTTGCTGTTTGTAGAGTATTTTTCCTTTCTGAAAAAAATGGAGCATCAAATGACAAAAAAGTTAAACAAAGTAACAAAAGCTTGCAGCATCAAATGACAAAAATGCATCTCATTTTTCCTTCACTTTCACTTTTATTGTAAAAACATTAAAATTTGCAACCTAATCATGAATTGAATCATAGAAAGACATCGAAGTGAAACTCTTCAGAATATGTATATGCGCAATAAATTTCAGTTTCATAAGTTAAATGAAATCATGCATTTATATGTCACCTATTAAAAAACACTGCAAACTTTTGTTCTAACCCAATATAAAGACCAAGTTTTATATATATATATATATATATATATATATATACATACACACACATTCACAGCAAACCAAAGGTTTTTGTTATTTAAATGTAAATCATCTGCACAACTAACATCAACATTGCCTGATGATGAGAATCTCTCGAAACATAGAAATTTCCGTGTTGCAATGTGCAATTGATACATAACAATATATATATATATATATATATATATATATATATATATATATATTTTAGAACATGTACATAATTCATGTATGGAAATACCATGAACGTATTTAAAAAGCGATTTTACAATCACCTCTCATCCTTCAATAACAAAGAAAAACAAAACATGACATCTCTCTCCAAATACTTTTGGAAGTTAAAAGACGAAAATAAAATGCCTAAAGTTAAATGGAAAATCCTTAAACAAGCAAGAACAGCTAAATCTATAAATGAACCATGTTTCCTCTGTCTTCAAGAAAAAATTGAGAGCCTTTAAATATATGAACAGTAACAAGCTTTTAAACCAGAGGCATGAAACCGCAGTAAACTGCAAACACATCAGAGAGCTAACATTACAATCGTGCTAAAAATAAATACAAGAGCCAGAAATAGGACCCCATGTGTATATATATATATATATATATAAAAATTCTGTAAGGTTTAATATTAACTATAAAATAAGGTGTGTAACCATAATTAGTATTGACTAATAAAGTAAGGTTAATAACCATAATTGTTATTAAAATTAATGTTAATAACCATAATCAGAGTAAGGTCAATAACCGTAACCATAATCAGATGAATCATATATTGACTAGATATGAGAATATAAATTTAAAAGTAAAAATTTAATAGAGAAAACAGTTTCCAATGGTCACAGATTTATTCTCCTATCTCGCTAACCCCCACCAACACCTCTAACTAAACATTCTCCCCCAAAATTCCAACTGTCAACGACATATCCTCCATCACTAAACCCCAGCCAACATCTCGAACAAAACTAAATAAATATAAAGAAAAAGTGTTTCCAGTACTTTACACATCGCCTGATGAGGCATTTAGACTTCAATGCTGAAACGAACGTACCTTCGTAGCGATTATATAGAAATTATGTACATGTTCTAAAATATAATTTATAATTAATATTCACAGTTCTATATATTATATATCGAGCACTGTTTTAAATTAATGTTTTGGGCGTTGTAAGAATTCTTCGTTCTGTATTCACTTGGATATATATTTTAAAATTTACTACATTTATGAGGGAAAAGTGCTCAGTATTGGAGAAAGTGTGTGTGTGTAAAATCTAATGCAGACAAAACTCAAACTAATTAGTGAGAAAATCCCAATTAAAGATGGAGTCTTAATCAGGACATTAAGGTATGTAAAACAAAGTCTTATCGTTAATAAATAAGTACTTAGTTAGCAGTCATGGATATGCTGATAAACTACATCTGGCAATAAGGTCTCTGATTGAGAGATTTGAGGTCTTGAAGAGCATGGAACCACCTCAATTGCTGTTGCTCTCAGGTCCACCTTGACCTGAGGCAGTAGCACCTGTTAGGGGTCCTAGCTATGGGCATATAGTGACCCCCCCCCCCCCAAAAAAAATAACACAATGAAAGTATAAGCCTCATCCTGCAGCAAGACCTTTGATTTGACTGGGAATGTTAAGGGAGACAACTCTCCCCTAAAGATTCATTGATTAAAAAAAGGTGGAAAAGGAACAACATGGCTGCTGATAGTAATTTGTTATCCAATCCAATCCTGTTGTATCCGGGTTGGTGAGAATAAAAAAACCAATATTGTTGTGTTTCAAAATATGTTTAACTGTGTTGTTATATTTTGTTCTTAATATTTGGGGTTACAATAAATTTTTGACGAAAAGGATAAGATAAACAAAAACTTGCAGAAATGGTAACATCACCAAACATACTAAAAGAGATATTAAATAAACAAAAACAGTTCCAAATGTCACAACAGCAGTTTTTGAATATGGTAACTCAGCAGTTCAATCAACAATTCAATCCCCGACTGGAAATTTTAAAAGAAAGAAGGAATTTGAACACAAATTCTGTGGATAACATCACTAACAACATAACAGAATTCCATTACAACAATGAAAGTGGAAAAACTTTTGCTTCATGGTACAAAAGATGGATAGACATTTTCCAAAACGAATTTTCTCAGAAAGACAAACATTGGAAAATCTGCCTACTAATTTGGAAACTGGGAATGCAGGAACAAAAATTACATCCTACCAAAGCAGTCAACAGATTTCACATTTACAGAAACAGAATTACTAAAAGAAATCTTTGGAAAAAAAGTCACTGTTTAATACCAGATTTAATTGTTTCAAATTAGGGAAAAAAATGACAAAGACAATTATGTAATATTTGCTGGTATCATAAATACCATGTTAGTGCAAAAACCAAACACCCCATCATTAACAGGAAATGCCCAAGTAACAAAAAAAAAAAAGCCTCCATCAACTTGTTGATTTTGTGGTGACTGATATTACACAAGTTTTGCCCATTTAAGAAACATGAGTGCAATGTTTGCCACCAGATTAGACATAAAGTAAGTTTTTGTAATGCAAATGTAAAAATAAATGCTGAAATACCAATCCACAAGAAATTTGTTTAAAAAAAATGAAAAAGAAAGCCAATGCACACAAACTTGGTATTCGCAGCATTCAAGGCAGACTGTAAAAACAAGAGAAAATATATTGTTGTTTCAGTGAACAACAAACCAGTTTGTTTCCAGTTTGACATATCGTCAGATATTACCTTAATATCCCAGTCATCTTGAAAATTATGGAGAGTCATGCTTGTCTGCAACAGAACATAGTGAGAAGTGCCTCTGGAGGCCAGATTCATTTAACTGGTGAGTTGTAATGTTACATTTTGAGCTACCACATTTTCAGGTGTATGCTATGTTGCTGAAAATTCTAAATTGAATTTAATTAGTCTCAGCTAGATTGAACAGCTTAATCTTTTTGAAATTCCTCCCCAGTCCGTGTTCAACACATTTAGTCTTACGTCTGTTTTGGACATTGAAAAACATTTTACAGACAAAAAAATAAGTTTAGTGATGTTTTTCAGGTGGGTCTTGGTTGTTGTACTAAAAGAATTTTAAAATTAAAAGAGGACTCTAAATCAGTTTTTAGACCAAAACAACCTGTACCTTATGCTGCATGTGATATGGTTGAATAGAAATTTCAATGTCTTCAGCAAGAGGGCATAATAGAGCCTACAAATTATTTTCAATGGGCAGCTCCTATTGTACTAGTAAAAACAGCAAATGGACTGACTACTCAGCTGATTTAAATAATTCTTTGGATGCACATCAGATTCCACTGCCAGTTCTAGAGGATCTTTTTACTAAATTAAATGGCAGAATTTTTTTAGCAAAATATGATCTTTCCGATGCTTTTCTCTAACTAGAAGTTGAAAAAGAGTCTAAGGAGCTCCTTACTATCAATACCCACAAGAGTTTGTTCAGATTTAACTGCCTTGTCTTTGGGCTCAAACCAGCACCAACCATTTTCCAGCAAGCAGTGAATGCCATTCTGACCAGACTGACTGGAGTTGCAGCATTTATTGATGACATCATCGTTGCAGCTGTAACCCAAGATGAACTTTTGCAGCATTTATTTTCTGTTTTCAGCTGAATCCAACAATACAGATTCCATGTTAAAGCTGAAAAGTGTGAATTTTTTCAGGACAAAATCAAATACCTTGATTTTATATTTGACAAAAATGGAAGAAAACCAGACACAGAAAATACCTCAGCAATAAAAAATATGCTGGCACCAATAAATATAAAATCATTGTTCTTTCCTTGGCTTGGTTAGCCACTTCAGTGCTTTTTTGCTCTTACTTCATAGAGAGTTCATGCACCTCTCAATAATCTTTTGAAAAAAGTTATTACATGGGACTCGTCTGATGCATGTCACTCAGCTTTCACAAAGGTAAAGTCCTTACTTTCTTCAAATCTTTTTGCTGACAAACTACAACCCATCCATGGATAGTCTCATGCTTCTAATGATGGTGTTAGAGCTGTCATTTCTCATATTTTTCCCGGTGGCAGCCAAAAGGCAATTGCTTATGCATCTAGATCAGTGACACCTGCAGGATGCAACTAGAGCCAAATTGAAAAGGAAGCCTTAGCAATAGTCTTTGCCATTAAAAGTTTTCATAAAATGCTTTATGGGTGCCATTTTACTCTGATCACAAACCAAAAGCCTCTTCTCGGTATTTTTGGATCCAAAAAAGGTATTCCTGTGTATACAGCAAGCCATCTGTGAAGATGGGCAACTACACTATTGGACTATAACTTTATGATAAAGTATAATAGAACTGATACAATTGGTCATGCTGATGCACTATCTAGGCTCATGACAATACAAGATAAAGTACCAGAAGATTCTGTCATTGTAGCAGTATCCCTGGAGCCAGAAATCACTTCAGTATTTGCATCATTACCAATCATTTGTACAATGATCCATGAAGCCACAGCTTCTGATCCAGTTCTACAAAAAGTGATGCACTTCCATTGTACAAAATGGTCAAAAGTATGCACAGACAAAAGAATTCAACCTTTCTTTCAACATCAAGCTTCATTGTCAGAAGTCAATGACTGTCTTCTTTTTGCTGAGCGTGTGATTGTCCCATCCTTATCACAGGACAGTGATCAAGCAATTTTGTTATTGGTCATCAAAGTATTAGTCGTATGAAAGCCCTAGCATGCAGCTATGCATTTTGACCTAATATGGATAAGTGGTTGGAGGAATTGGCATGCACATGTTCCAACTGGCAGCAAAATCTCCCAGGAAAACTACACTGAGATCCTGGCCTATCCCTGAATCACCCTGGTCACACCTTCGCATTGGTCTCACTAAACCTATCAATGGACAGTGTTATGTTATACTTGTTGATACTTACAGCAAATGGCCAGAAATTTTTCATGAGTAGCATCACTGCAGATGAAACAATTCTAAAGTTGAAACAGATTTTCAGTTGCTTTGGAATCTCACAGATATTAATTTTTGATAATGGCACTACATTCACTTCAGCTACATTTTCAAGTTTCTGTGCATTTAATGGCATTCAATATATTAGAACACCACCTTTTCATTCACAATCAAATGGACAAGTGAAGTGCTTTATAGATACTTTTAAGAGGAATGCATTAAAATCAAAGGGCAGGGAACCACACAATAAATATTCTTCAGTAGTTACAGAGCTGCGTCAGATCTCAACCCACCTAATGGTAACTCACCAGCAGAAGCAATGATGAATCGTAAAATTTGTTTGCATATTGATGTCATCCATCCTACTCCAAAACATTCCCAAAAACGGAACATGGTGATGGAGAAACAATTTAACTAACATCATGGAGCAGTGAAATGCACATATGTACCAGGACAATCCGTAATTGCTAAAGACTACCACAATAGTAAAGAAAAATGGATTCAAGGATGCTTTCTACATCGTTCTGGAAATGTTACATATGATGTAGATATAGTCTACAGTTTGGGTTTGACATGCTAACCAATTATGATTCTCTCACCTTCCAGAGATTAAATCAAACTTCACCACTTCTTAATTGCTGTAACCACTTAATTGCTGTTGTTCCTAGGTCCACCCTGACCTAAAGTGGTAGCACCTTTTAGAGTCCTGGCTATGGGCAAATGCCCCCCCCACCCCAACCCAACTATGAAATTTAAATAAATAGACTTTTATAGTAAAAATTCCAGCAATATATTTTTGAATGGAAAAAATATTGCCAGCAATATATTTTTGAATGGAAAAAATATTGCCAGCAATATATTTTTGAATGGAAAAAATATTGCCAGCAATATATTTTTGAATGGAAAAAATATTGCCAGCAATTCATTTGACTCTCAACAAAACCCACTTTACAAAAATACGTCAATGAAATCTGATCTACAAACTTTTTTCTTACAAATAATATATATTCTATTCATACGAATCTACTGTAAAAAATATTGTCAGTATTGAATAACCCATTGAGGTTGATATGCCATAAAACAAAGCAAATGTAACCAATCATTTTTATATATATATAAAAAAAAAGAACAATCATACATTTCATTTGAAGTTGAAAGCATACAATTGCATTCAAAATGTATTTAATTGAAGCTATAAAATTGTGTACAAAATATTTAGATTTCTGCATTAAATAACCCACAGATGTTGATATGCCACTAAACAAAATTGACCAACATTATATAGTTGGCATGTCCTAAATTTTGAAAGTTATTTACTTAGTCTTTATTTCTCTGTGTATCAATGATGAACTAAGTTTGCACAAAAATATGACTTTAAGAAGGAAAAAAAAAATTGGAAGGTAAAACTTGTATAGTTGCAATGTTTCAGTTCTGCTACTGTTTTGTAAATATTTGTAACAATAGTTACAAATCTACTCCCAATGGAGTGAGTTAAACTGGGAGATGTTAGGTATCTTTTTTTCAATTAATACATCCATTGCATATTTTGATTTTATCTAAATAAACACACTGAAAATAAAAAAAAATAAAATATCATGTTTTCTTATTTTGATATCTTCATGTATTAGGTTGTTTTAAAAATACTGACCAATTTCAGAAACATACTTTTATTCTTGAAAAGATTAACTGTAGAAATGTTGAAATTAGTCAAAATACAAGCCTTGAGCATCTACTCACCTCTTTCATTGACCGACAAGATTATTTATTCCTCATTGATAAAAAGTTGTCTGTGATGCAACAAAATCTTTGAAAGCTGATTCCACCTTCGGTTTGGACCTAAAGTTTTACCGTTTAAAAAGTGCTTAAATAAAATAATAATCAGTGAATGAAAGATCAGAAGAATATGAAGGATGTGGTAAAGTCTCATATTCCAAGTCTGTGAGTTTTTGCAACATCATTCTTGCAACATGTGGCTGCACTTTAATGTGGAGCAGAATTAGACCACATCGATTCACCACTGTAGGTCTGTTTTTGCTGGTGTGCATGCATTTCAGCAAGTTGATTGCAGTAAAGCTCTGCATTAATGCTCTGATTGGCTTCCAGAAGGCTGTAGTGGATAATACCAATTGCAGACCAGCAGACAGTCACCAAAATCTTTTGCTGATGCAACTTTGGCTTTGGAAAATGTTTGGGGGACTTAGCCATAAACAATCAGGTCAATGTGATATCATAAAGGATCCACTTTTCATCACAAATGACTATTTGGTTGAGAAAGTGATCATTGGTGTTATGCAGAAAGAGCATCAAGCACATTTCAAAATGCCCAAGTTTTTTTATTTTTATTAAGATCATGAGGAACCCATTTATCGAGTTTATTCGCCTTGCCAATACTCTGCAAATGGTATCAGTCTGTTACAGTGCTGACACTCAAGTGTTTGAGACATTTCTCTGACACTTTGATGTGGGTTTTGCTCATCAATAGCTTGCAATTGTTCATTGTCAAGACTGCATGATCGTCCTCTACATTCATCTTCAAGTTTCTCATCACCAGTACAGAATTTCTGGAGCCATCTTTGTACTGTCTGATCATTTGTGGACCCATCTTTCCATGCTCTGTTGATATTGGCAGAAGTTTGGAGAGCACTGTGCTGCTCAAGTTTGAACTCATGCAAGAAAAGTTAACAAAGATTGTTTTGTCATGTTCATAATTAAGGGCTTCTATGCTATAAGAATATTTCTGTCTGAAAATAAGTTAAAAATTATTAAAGAGCTCACATTAATTATTATGTATACCAAAATTCACCTAATACATATCATTTAATGACTTTTCAAAATACAACACTTTGTGCAGCCATTTTCTTTTGTAACAACCTAATACTAAGCAATACTACACTGATGTTAATAGTCAAGTATATCTAAACTCAGAAATATTTACTGCCAAAGACTTTAAAAAATGGAATTAATTTGACATATTAAATTATTGCATTTTTATTATATAAAATTTACTTGATTCATTTGTCTTCATTCTGTAAAGCTGAAAATTAAATTTTTCATGTAAACTTGTTTGTAATGCTTTAAAAAAAATCTCTCTAAAACATTTTTAAAATCTTTTATCAAGAAATGAAAGTCATTTGCTGATGGCTGGTGGTGGCACAATTACAAAATCTCAACCTTCCATAGAGTTGGGACTTCTACCAACATGTAAAGTAAAACCAGTTATTAGTGTACGCTCACCTGCAGCTAAAGAAAATGTGAAAACTCTACATCACCATGAAGCACCTTCAATGTGTGATAGAAAAATTTCCACAGGTAAGATAATGACATCTATTATAGTATTAATACACTTTCTTTTATTCAAAACCTATGCCACCTAAGTCAGAATTAATATGTTGCAATTTTTTTTATAAGATTTTTATCTAAATTGCTAATATTTCTTCTTTTTTCTTTTATGCAGCATATTAGTATTTTTGTTGGTTCATTCAGATGTATATATCAAATGTGGTCTTATTGGTTTTGATCTTAATTCAGTTTGTGCATTATATTTTCACATCTTGTTACAAAGGAATGACTCATCATTTTCTTGCTACTGTATAGATGATTGGATTCATAGTTCAGATAGTAAATGTCTCTCTGGTATCTGGATCTCTTAAACCTGCCTTGTGTGACATACATTTTGATTTAAGAAAAGAAAAAAGTAAAGCAATCCATCAGCATACAATGATTATAGCACCAAGTTTTTAAAAAAACTAAACAAAAATAATAAGCTTTTATTGGCAATATCATAGTGTTGATATATTTTTCAATTTACTTTAGTTCAATGTGTGTTTACATATATAATCAGAACAATAGTGGGCAAATGAATGACAAGATGGAAAACTAAATAGTGAAGTGTTTCATTTTTCTTCAGGCAACAATTTTGTTGATCAAATTTCATCTTGTATAGTGACAGTTTTAATAGTTGATAGGTTTGCCTATTGACCAGATCACATTTCTTCCTGATCTTTTGAACAGGAGGTTTATGCATTGTTTCCTGTTTAGAATTGGGTTTCTGGTCCTTCTAAAATCTTTTTTCTTTCTCTTTAACTTCCAGTAGCCCCTGCATCTTAGTGGCATTATAGTCTTGCTTGGGGTGAATTGATTGAAAAATATATACAGTGTGTGATAGACAAATTGTTGTCTAAATCATGCAAAAAATTAAAATAACACTGACATCTCATTTTATCAGATATATTTACTAAAATTACACAAAAATATCTTGAAATACTAAAGAGTAAATTTATTCAATAAAATTGTTATTCACCTCCAGATGATTTTGAAATCTCTTGCAAATCTTCTGGATGGTTTCCTTGTTTAAATTGGTGAATGCTGCCATAACCTTTCCTTTCATTTTATTTTTGGTGTTAAAAGGAGTTATGTTGATTTCTCACTCAACTGCACTCCACACAATAATCATGTGGTTTGCAGTCTGGGGAGTTAAGTGACCAGATGTAAGGGGTGATATGGTCACAAATTGTCTGACAGCAATGACTGTCCTGCTGCTTGTGTAGCATGGTGCTGAGTCCTATTACAAGACATAGGGTCTTCCAGCAGTGTCCTCAAGGCACTTGATGAAGGCCTCCATGTTGAGTCTGAGGTCCTGTGGGAAGATGAATGAAGGTATAACCTCAACATCAATAGTGATCCCTGTAAACACCTTCTTAATCACCATTACTCATTCAGCTTTTTCCAAATCCTCTGCATTTTCTCAGATTGACACCTAAGCACTCTGAAATGTTTGTATTTATTTACAGATGATACACAACTGACCCTACTATACTGTTCAGTTGACAAAATCTAAAATAATGCATGTGTGAAATTTAAAATATGAAATGGCGACGATTTAATCATTGCACCCTGTATAGTGACAGTTTACATCAAAACATTGAATATAAAAATGCTCAACATTTAAATTTTGAGATGAAGATGTTAGCTCAGACTCATTCATTCATTTTTTGTTATCATTTTTATTTTTATGGCTATTGTTTTTAATTATCCCACCTGCTTTTAGTAACTTTATGAGGAATGGATATATGCTGTAAGATTGCGGATGTAAATCTACTGTAGAAGATTCCAAAGTTAATGCACTTTCAATATATGCCCATCTTAATAAATGTCTTTCTCTTTTAATCAGAACCACATTCTTTAAGATTTTAGTTAGACTTTTTGCTAGAAATGACTAATGCATTGAGCTTATTATTTTGATTTGATAAGATCTCTCCTTTGTTCATAAATTCTTTTATTAAAATTTATTGAGATATGTATGTATGTGGCTTCATGTTTGCTATTGTAAATTTGATGTTTACATATTTTCATGTGCACTTTAATTTATTGGATGGGATTATAGTGTTTTACTTAATAACTTAAGGTAAAACTTTTAGATGAATGAATTTAAAAAAAATTTTTTTTGAAGCATCAAATTTGATTTTACTTGTTATTTTAGGAAGCAAGAAGGCTCCTTCTCGAAATTTAACAAGGACTAGATTGATGACTGTTTCTACTGGAAACAATAGGTTGGTTTTAAGAATTTTTCCCTGACTTTGTAGAAAATTTGAGGTATTCAATCATACTTATCAATTAAAATATTATTTCTAAAATTTAAAACATTAATAAGTCTATAGTTTTTTTTTTTACATTTATGAGAACTCTTCAAATTTGTTCCAGAACTGAAATTAAAGAAAAAAAATTTTTTTTCTCTAATTCTTTTAGATATCTATCCAAATTAACGAGGTTAGGAGCTGAAGATGCTCCATCCAGCCGAAAATCTCGCAGGTATGTATTACAATAAAAGCAAACTGAAAAGAATAAATGTAACGAATTCAGAAATTTCATATTTAAATTTTAAGTGTTTTAAATAGGGAAAAAAAAGAAGACAACTTGAATCTTCTCTCGAGTATTTGTAATTAACAACTATACTTTTAGTGTATGATTAAATCCAATAGAGGCGGCCAGTCAAAGAGTAATAATTTTTAGTTATGATAGATTAAATAGATTAAGCAAACAAAGGATGCTAAAATGAAGGCAAAATTCTTTGAATTTCAACTCTAATCCTTAACATATTCTTTAACATATTTTCTTTTCTTGATTATTTTATTCTACCTTTGAATGAGGGCCTGTTGACTGCTTTTTAGCTATGTGTGAATTGCCTCTTTCACCTTATCATTGGAGAACTTCTGCCTTCTGAGTGCCCCACTTTTGAGCCCTAACAGATGCCAAGTCAGCACTGTAGAGGGGATATAAAGACTTTCATTGCAACAACACATCACTCATCTTCAAATATGGTCTAGCTTAAAGAAACCTTGTTCTGACAATGTCTTCATGTAAGATTTATCATTGTTAGTGTTTTTTTTTTTTGTTATAAGTTCTAACTGTAAGATGACTCCTTGTTCAAAAACACAGTAGCCATGTGCTGCCTTAAGTGAGTCCAGATTGCAACACTCCATTGTTCTTTTGCTCTCTGATTTATATTGGTGAACCCAGGTATCATCATCTGTGACCTCTCTGCTTAGGAAAGCATTATCTCTGTTGTACGGCTCCAGAAACTCTTGAGTAGCATCTACCTTTTGCTCCTTCATGTAGTTTGTCAATATTTTGGTAACTCACTTAGCATAGACATTTAGTGGTGGAGAGACAGCACTAAACTGTAGCTACCACAGTTTAGTGCTGTCTCATTTTTAAGGTTTTCACAGATTTGCAAAAGTGATTCTTTGTAAACTAAAATGAAAACATCAGCCTGTTTGTCCGTCATCTTCATTCACAGCAACATTAACTCTACTGACACATCTTACTGTGCTTACATCAAATGCAGCCTTTCCATAAAACTCCATTAACCAATTTTGAATATTTGCAACCCTTTCTTCCTAAAAGCAACTTTCTGACATCTCTTAATTTTTTGTGTATGTCCACAAGGACACCCATTTTCAAAGCGTATCATGTATTGGAAAAGAGAAGATAACTTTATAAATTTTTTCTCTGACCTTTTAGATACGTTGATTTATAGCTTAAAAAAGTGATTCTGGATAATAATTTTTTGGACAAAAATGATTATTTTTTGACTAAGCCTTGAATTATTGAAATGTATTAGATCACTGTAAAAGTTTGTACCTGATTTTCATTGTCACATTTGTTTTGGTGTGTTTTATATTGAAACCTTGGATCATTCAATTGTGAGTCAGACTTTGTTGGATGTTTATGTATTGTCCACAAATGAATGCATTAAAGATGGAGGATGAAAAGTTGCACTTTCTCCTTATTATGCTCTATGAATTTCGGAAAGGATGAAGCATTGGAACTGTGACAAAAAACATTCAGCAGTTTTATTTAGATTGTGGTCCAGCTCTTTAGATGATCAAAAAGTTGTTTGGCAGTTTTCGTCAGGGTGATTTTTAACCTAAATGATCAACCATGCTCCAAGTGACGTTCCGACATCAATGAAAGCATTCTGCTTGGTATTGTAGAGAATAGCTTAAAATTTTGATGGAAAAAACTGCTAAGAGTTTGAAAATTGATAACTGCTTTTCACTATTTGAAGAGCCTCGATTTATTTTGCAAACTTGAAATGTAGATGCCATATTTTCTGATAGAAGACAACATGCTCGATCTTGTTTCTGCAACAATTTCTTTGCTGTTACACTACAAAAAAAGTCGTTCTTGTACAGAATAGTCTCAGGCAAAGAAAAATGGATTGTTTATGATGTTTGATGGAAATAGAACTGGAAACAAGCTTGTACAGAACCTGTGGCTAAATTGGGCTTGAATCCAATGAAAGTGTTGCTGTCCAGTTAGTAGGATTGCATAGGGATAATTTAATTTGAGTTTCTACTTGTTGGCAAAACAATAACTGCAAAGAAGTATTACAACAACTCTTAATGCAACTATTCAAGAAAAACTCAATTTTCGCAAACTAAAATGTCATTATTTACCAAAACAATGCAAAATTATATTTTGCAAAACAGACTTTGCAAAAGCTTAGAGTGAAATGGAGAAACCTAGCACATTCCATATCTTCCTGACTTGGCTCATTTGTTCTGGTTGCTACAGAAGAATTTAAATGACCAAAAAAATTGACTCTCTACAGTCAGTTGAAAACTATCTCAATCTTTTTCAAACAAAAAAAAACAAACAACACAGTTTCTACGAAAATGGCATTAACAAGCTTGTAGAATGATGGGAGACGGTTGTTGAAAACAATGGATACTATGTACTTAACTAATAAATGTTTTTTGAAAGTATGTAAAATGTCGGTTTTAGTTTTCTAATCAGGCATGAACTTTTGCAATGATCTAGTATTATGAATAGATATTAAAGTACAGATATGTTGTATGTAATTTGTTTTGGTTCTTGCTTGCACAATTGTTTTATCAAAGGTGGATCTTGCTGATTTTTAGTTGGTACATTTCATTCTCTTAGATGTGTGACTCTACTTGATGGAATACTGGAACAGCAATGTGAAACTTTTTGTTAGCAGTTCATATTTTCTGCATTGTTATTGATTATAAATACAGCTGAGTAACAACAAATTATTAGAAAAAGCCAAGTTTACAGAGTAGCTTAAAGATAAAAATTTAATCAGCGATTGTTTATAATCAGTACCATTTATAGAGAAATTTAAATGTTTAAAACAAAATCACCTAATGATGGAAAACAAATTTTGTCAAAAAATTGTTCAGTAAACTGATAGAATTTTCATTGAAAGAAAAATTTTAAAAATTAGTTGACTAGAATAAAATATTTAGGAAATTGTTTTCATTTAATAAATCTTCTAAAATTAATTATTTTTTTTTCCAAATTTTATTACATACTTTTAATAAATGTTAAATGTATGTTTGTGTTCATATTTAATAATTTCTTTTTTTTCTTTCCAGAGTTTTATTCTCTACTAAATCGGCGAGTGATTTCCGCAGATGACATGGCATAAATTTATAAAGAATTCAAATAATCACATACTGATAGGTGGAAAATTGAAGATATCTTTCCTCTTTCAAATTCTATCCAAATTGGTTCTTGTTTGAATCGGTAATCAAGTGGATGTCTGTCTTAATTGACTGCTATAAAGTGATTTATCTTGATAAGAATAAAACTGCAAATGGTAAAACAATTTTCATCACTGATTTAATAATTCATTTTTTTCTATTGTCAAACATTGAAAAACAATTTATATTTATCTTGGATTTTAATGTTTGGAATAACTTAGAAAAGAACATAAATTACTGATGTCTTCCATGTTTAAAAATTTTCTGATAAAGTTACTTTTTAGCACAATTTCTAATTCTTGAAAATCAGTTGTTGCTTGTAATGGAAGTGATTGTTATTTATTGCATGATATTCAAAAAATAAAGATTGAAGCTAAAAATAAATGACTTTTTAAAAATAAGTACTTTCTTTTACTATTAATTTGCCTAGAATTTTCTAGTTCAAAAGTTTTTGTTTTTTAAAACAATCAAATAAAACTTATTCTCTTGAATTAGACTGTTATAAATTGCACGTTAAATTTTAATTTTCTTACAGATATAAAACTTTGGTAAAATTTACTTTTAAAAAGTCAAATTTTGCTACTAACTAGTTAAGTATAAATTTTAGCCTCATAAATTTGAGAGAAATTTCTTGCTTTTCTTCACAACCATCAAATGATGTCCAAATGTCAAATTCCCACGGCCAAAAATGTGACATTGCTAAGATTTTGAAACAAAACCTTTTGATACTGTTTGCTGAGCAGTTTTTTAATGTAAATATTTTAAAGCTTAATATAAAATGGCATGAAAGGAATGTTAAAAAAAAAAATCTGAGGAATTGTTGGAAATCTTTTTGCTTTTGCTTATACTGAATTACAAAAAAAATGTATAAAATGTTTATAGAAACTTGTACATAGTAATTCTGTAGTTAAACAATTGTGATCTTTGTAATTTTGTTCAATAATAAACATTGGTGTACTCAATCATCTTTTGAGTTGTTTACTATGAAATTCTTTCAATTTCATGAAAATATATAATAATCTTTTCAATTGTGTTATTTTTTTTATCATTTTTCTGAAGTAAATAACTATATTTTAAAAGTAAAGTTGATATTTGTCTCTGATAATTAATTTATTACATAGTTGTTTCTAAATTTTTTTATGCTGTTTGTCTTCTGAAATATCAGCTCTCATTTTTATTGTTTGAAATAAAATTGGCTTTTTTACTTTTCATCATCTGTTTCTTCATGTTGTGCATGGCCTCTCAGTGTCAATAAATAACAAACAATGATTGCATACATTTTTACTCAAACCATAATAAAAATAAAATTGGTATAGTAATAGTTTTTTATCTTATAGCATTTAGTATAACCCCCTCCCCCACACACTATTTAGACATACATTAAATACATTGAAAATACATTCAAATTACTACACTACCCTACTTCATACCACTTGCAAAACACACACACACACAGTTATATATATCTATATATATATATAAAACTGTAAATTTAAAAATCATACACCAATGATAAACACAAAAATTCTGAAGATTTTAGATATTTCTTTATCTACAAATACATCTAATCTAAACTTAAAGACCTTGGAATTAAAAGTGTCCCAACTACATGTTCTACTATAAAAGACATAATTAAATCAAAACAATAAATAATTAAAAGTGGACATTGAGATTAACGCCCACCAGTGACAGTCTGTTTCATGTTAAAACACAATCTTCAGGTATGTATATATGATAAATTTATATTTTGGTGAAACACAGCAAAGTTTTTAAAAAAATGAATCTATAAAAGCAAAAAAAGCTATAGAATCATTAAATTCTTTATTTTCTCACGTACAATATGCAAACCTTAAAATCCTTACAATTTTTGAAATTCCAAAATCATTAAATTTATTAATGAAAAATTATCTAAAATAATTACACTGGTCAATAAAAAACAATTTTTGCAATGTTGTCAAGGCACCAAACATCTTTTTTAGCTAATTTGAAAGCACTGAATCTGAAAATGGCCTTACTTTTTCTTGGTTAGCTACCATTTTTACTGTACAGAAATGCCTCACTTTTGCAAAAAAAAAGCATTTTTTTTTGTTTGTTTGTTTTCTGTATATATGATATTGACTGATGATAATATTTCTCAAAGTAAAATCATAGAAACCACACAATTCATATTTAAACCAACAAATATTGAACTGCTTATTAAGAAATACTATTTTGTCAATAACAATTAGATCCTAAGTCTTTAAAAATAACACATTTGTTACCTTTGTGCCATTTACTAACAGGTGTTTTTTTTTATTGAGCCTAGAGGCCAAAAGTTCTGCTGACTCTTTGCTTAGATTTAAGTCTCGAACCAAGTCATTCAGCTCAATTTGGTTAAATGACTGGTACAGTTTCAGGAACATAGTCCAGATCGTTTTCACCGTGTCTCATTTACATCAGCATCAGACTTGTCACTTTCGACAAGTTTCAACAGATTATTGTGAAAAACTGGGATTGGCAAATCATCTGAATGCGGCACTGGTAAAATAGCAGAATGAAGACTGGGACAGTTGATAGATCTGCATTTCTTTTGGTTCAGTCCTGCAACACTGACTGAGCAAAAGTAACATTTGTCAGAGTGGCTCTTTGGCTCATGCCAAATCAAAGGAATAGCGAATCTCAGCAATTTTTGGGTACTTGAATTTCACTGTCTTATGTGTTCCAAACAGGTTTTGCAAACAATGTAAGGGGCCCATGATTTGTCTTGATCACCAAGCCTGATGTGAAAGTGAGCATGATATGTTTTCTTTTAAAAGTCAGATATCAGTTTCCCGTCGGCTTTCAGTGTGAACTCGCTGTATGTGTAGCAAAATAAGTTGGGGTCATTTTTGCATCTTCTCGTTGAACCTATGTCATTTGTTATTTATGATTAAAAAAAAGAACATGAGTTGGTTGAGCATTTACATTACATTTTGTGTGTTTACATTTAGGTAATTTGATCTTTTCTAATGTTGTAAAACTGTCAATAACAAAAGACGGAAAGTGTCATTATGCTGTTTCTATTTTGTATCTTTGTTGTAATTATTTTATAGTGGTTACTAACTATTTATATTGGCAAATTAATAAATTGAAAAAATTTGGTACTCCTATTTTTAAATTTTTGACTCAAAAACTTTTTTTCTTATAAAAAATAGTTTATTTCAGGTAGATGATAAATTGCTCAGTCTACCTGAAAATTGATAGGTTTCTATACCCTTTATTAACTAAATGTTGCGATCAGCCAAGATCATGAATTAATCTTTTTTCCAAAAATGAGCAATTTTAGTACAGCAAAAACGGTAGCCAACCATGAAAATGTAAGGTCTTTTTTTGGAATCAGCACCATCAAATTAGCTAAAAATGTTTTATTTTTGGCATCAAAAATCGTGTTGACCAGTGTTATTAAATCAGCTATTTTGATTTATCAATTTTTTTTTTTTTGTTGCTAAGATAATGCTTAAAGAAAATATTAAAATAGGTAATGGTTAAACATGTTAATAAAATTCTGAAAAAGTTTAACCTTCGGACCCACAAAAGTATCCAAGTATCAAAAGGACGATTTTACTCTTGACACTGCTATTACTGTATACTCTTTTGAATCCCTTGGCACTGTTTATTATTTTAAAAATATATGTTTAGAATTTTAATAACAACAAAAATATTACCCATTATTTAGTTGTTAGATTGTTTATTTACAAGATTAATTTTATTTTTACGAGATTATTAAAATATGTGAACTTACTAAAAAACAAAATTAAATAAACATTTTTCCAGATATCAAATGTTTATTTTGTATATCAGATTACTTTGTTTTAATTTTCAAATATTTTTTCATAATCATGATCTAATATCAAGGGTGTTTAAACAATAGAAATACCTTCCAGAAATTGCAAACATTCTGTAATTATAAGCAAAAAAAAACTTTTCCACCCTTAATGAATAGGGAGATATATTCTCAAAATATTGAGTGAGTGTGGTCTCCCCTAAAAACTAAAATGAGAAAATGTTTGCTTTAGATGCTCTTAACCTATTTTAGTGAATTTGTAGTGAGGAAAAATGCATGGAAAGTGCATTTTTCCAATTTTATAAAAAGTTACTCACCATTGTGTGTTAATTAAATTGTTTTTATAAATTTATGAATAAAAAGATTTCTTACATTTTATCATAAAATGAGAAATAATAAATCTTTAAAAAATGGTAAATAATAAATATTTCATTATAGCTGGTTTAGATATTTTTTATAAATTTATGAATAAAGTTTTTCACATTTATTTCTTTATAAAAATAGTAAATATTGCATTGTAGTTGGTTCACAATATAACTAAATACTGTGCAACTTTTTTACGATAACTCTACAGCTTTTTAAAACAAACATTGGTGGTGTCAAGAGAAAATCTCCTTTTGACATACTTTTTTTTTTTTTTTTGCAAATACAAATTTTTGCCAAAATTTTATAAATTTTTTTATTTTAATTCTATATTTTCATTAATACCTGAATAATATTATCTTGAATTATATAGTCACTATTTTCTTGAGATATGAAAGTTGGTGGATTGTCTTTACTGCCAGTTAATAAATTAGTACTTTGAAAATAAATATTTAACATTTTTCAACAATAAAAAAATGCTTCATGATCCCTTTGAAAGGTATTTAAGCAAAGTTTCTAGATGGACCAAACAGTAAGGAGATACATACGGCAACAGTTCGTGATGGCTCAGCTTAAAATTTTTTTAAATAATGATTGTCAAATTTCATTATACCTTTATGTTTATATTTTTAAATATTTTTTAAAGAATTTATAAATTTGATTAAATTTAAATTTTTGAAAATCACTAACAAAACACTAAATTTTAAAATGCTGGAAAAATCTAATGAAAATTTGAAAATGATTTCTTTACTAATATGTATGATTTACATATAATAAACTTTGTAACAATGAAGAAGGACCTTATTTTCCTTCATTTTTCTATAAACTGCAATTTAATAAGCTTCAGTTATTTAGACATGGATTTGAATCTTCACGATCCTATTTTAAAATCAATTTCATATTCCACGCTCTATCAATTTGTAAAAGAAAACTGAATTTCAAAATGCTAAAAATAAGTTTGAGAATTATTTTTTCCAAATTTACTATTAAATAAAAGTTGTTTTCTTTTTTTTCTAAAATTTCTGAGATGATCTGAATTGTCCTAAAGTGATGTCAAGCTGTTTTTACAGTGAGTTCAATCTTCACAGATTGCCTTACCATCATAGCTCTGTGCCAGATGAAATGACCTAAACAGATATTAACACATGGTCGGGCAAGTATTATGTTGTTGACTGCCATTTTTCTTTTAGACAAATATTTCACCAACAATAAACTGGAAAATATTGAAAAAAGCACCTGCCTACAACATTACAAAAAAATGCCTACTTTGCCTACATGAAAAAGTAGCAATTATATCTGATACCCCACAAAAGAGCTTACTAAACATAAGATCAGAAATAATTTCCAAATGCAAACATGAAAATAAATACCTATTATCCCAATTTATACCAAATGGATAAAAATAAAAAATAAAAAAAGGGAACTGCTGATACCATAATCCTATCAATTATTCTCTAGTTCAAACTACCATCATAATAATTGCATTTATTGTTATTATCATTCCACCACCATTACTAATTTCTACTACCGCTTTACAATATTTGCTACCACAACTGTTATTACTATTGCCGTATTAGTCCGCAGTCATCATTAACGTAAATTACTCCTCTTTTCCGCAGTAAAATTCATACCACCACATAAAGACTAACAAGCTTTACAAATTAGAATTTCTACCCTTTAAATATGTGCAACTACCAAAAACAAGCTAATAACCGACTTTAAAATAACAATACAGCCTTAAATAATTAAAAATAATAGCAGTTCTTACCATAGTTTCACACAAACTACATCATATGTACGTACAAGAAAATATTGTTAAGACAACAGAAATCGACAACCATCTGCACGTTGACATTGCTACACTATTTGAATACACCAGCCAAATGGGTATGTATGTACGCAATGGCACTCATATACACATATATATGCCAAGCCCTATACGGTTCACATATAGTTATGTTCATATATAGTTATGTCTGGTGGGTGAATGCATGCACGCACGTATGTGTGTCTCTGTGTACGTCAATGGGTGTACAAGTGTGTATATGTCTGCGCTTGTTGACAAATTTTCCACCCACTTCCACAAAAATACACCAATATACACAGCCCTACAGATAGCCAATTTTTTAAAAAAATTAATCAATTTGTCTGAGGATTGCAAGTGCATGAAACCCAGGGTCACAAACTCACACCTATCTATCTATATATATATATATATATATATATATATATATATATAGTCATCCGCAGACAGATCTGTTTCGCTGTATCAGAGCTCATCAGTATAGTTAGATTCCGATTGCTTTTTTACCCCGGATTGAAACCTGACTGAAATGGCATCAGTCAGCGACTCTACCCCTGGGCTATGGGCGTTCGGTGGAAGTAGGCAGACTTTTTAGCACATATCATTATACGCGACCAATAGCTAGAGCGCTCTAATTCATTTCACTGAATGAGCAATGCGTTTATATATATATATATATATATATATATATATATATATATAAACGAAATGCTTAATATTGGGTCTCTGTGTCAGGCCAAAATGTTTTTCTTGTCAGAATCCATCTTGCATATCTATAATTCTACTATTTGTTCTTGCATTGAAAACTGTTGGCATATCTGGTTAGGTGCTCCTGCTATTCATCTCAAAGTTCTTGAAAATAATCCAAAGAATGATCTGCAATGTTATTAGTCTTGATTTTGCATCTCAACTCAAGTCATTTTCTCACTGACATGACATGGCTTCCCGCTGTCTTTTCTACAAATATTTTCATGGCAACTGCTCTGATGAGCTTTATTCCCTGGTGCCCTGTCTATGGCAATTTAAGTGTGCTACTAGATTGGCATTTTTTATCTTTGAAATAGTTACATATAACAGCCACTTCTACTCTGACAGTTTCTTTTCTTGCACTTTCTACCTGTGGAAATCCCTTACATTTACTTATTTCCCTGAAAACTACAATCTCCAAAAATTTAAATGCAATGTCAGTTGCCATCTTCTATCTTCTTGAATCCCATTCATCTTTTATCCTTTCTTCAATACTCCTCGTACCTAATCTTTTCTCTCACTGTAACCCCCTGAGCACTAGTGGTGGTCCCATTTGATTGGGGGGGGGGGGAATGATTAAATCATATATATATATATATATATATATATATATATATATATATATATATATATATATAATATATATATAATGTAGAATACTTGGTATATCAGTCTGGTAAATTTTGAAAGAGACGAACTCAAAAGAACTCTATTTAATTTAACAGAGTAATATAATCTAGAAAAATTTTAGATATTCTACAATTTCATGGGTAATACGTATTTCACAGCAAACCTTGCTGCTCGTCAAACCCAAATGATACAACAGTTAATATTCAAAATAATCCAGAAAAAAATATACATACAGACACTCACATGCCCATATCAAGAATAGAGATTTGTAATGGTAATCTACAAAAACATTTCCTTGCTCATTCAAAAAAACCCAAAGAGACAAAAAAAAAAAAAAGAAGAAAAATATAGAAAATTGATAAACGGAAAGAAGAAAAAAAAAGAAACGAAAGGGAAGGAGAACGAACAGTAAAGTTAATGTCTTAGATCGACACCAGCTTCTATTGCAATTCATCTGCTTTCTTAGAAAAACATGACATGGAAATTTAACATTAAAATTTAGTTTTAAATATAATGGGATATATTTATGGTAAAAAAAAATTGTAAATCGTACATTTTAATACAAATTAAAATATAACCACTAGTAGTATTATATTATAAATATAGTTAAAATAATTAAAACAATAAATAAAAATTATATAAGAAAATGATCAATAAAATATTAAATTACAATCTTAAAAAATATCTTAATTAATATTAATAAATAATAATATTAATAATAATAGATATATATATATAAAAATTTAATGCTAATAATAATAATATTAAAAAAGAAAAAGAACTTAAATAATAGTAATAAAATAATAAAATAATATATATATATATATATAAACTTTTAAACACTAATAATAATATTATTTTTTAAAAAAGATCCTAAATAATAGTAATAAACTAATATTATAAAAATAATAATAAAATAATAAAAAGTATAAAAATACCTATTTAAATAATGGATGGCCCCACAATGTATCTTACCCAGACAAAATTAAAAAGTGTCATCAGGCTACTATGTTGCCTTTTGTGATCCAAATAGTTCAACCTAATTCTCATTTTTGATTGAACAATATTGACACACCTAAAGCATTTTCTCCTACCTCCACTTTCTAATTTTTTAAATAACCATAAATTTCTTCTTATATTTTCTGAATTAATCATTTTCACCATTTATTTTAAAATGTCACCTGAAGAAGAACAATATTGTTTTGAAACAAGAAAATTTTTGTGTAGTGATATAATGCTTTTATAAACCATTGTAATAACAAAATTACAATATTAAGCTCTACTTTGTATTGAGCACTCTTTATAAAAAGTAAATGCATGAACAATGGGTTTTAATCTACCTGTTCTTTTCACCTCCTTATAATATATTAGAGAGAGAAAAGTACTGAAAACTTCTTAAACTGACCCACTCCTGAAAATCTAATCACCTCCAAATTTTTTTTATATTTTAAATCTCTTCTTGGTCAGGGCAAGAACTTCTATGCATTTTTTATCATCATTAATAAATCACTCCAATGCTAATAATCAAATACTTACAAAATTTTACACTTTTCTTGTGTCAAACACTTTGGATTTACTTGGCAAGCCTCCTTTAAAAAACAAGAAAAATTGTGACTTTTTAAATTATTTATTTAATTTTGTAAAAGTAACTTATTTGAAACTTAAATCTTCTCATTAAGGTGAATTTAAGAAAGTTTACAAACCTTTTGTGCACTCAGTAATACTTTTTTTTTTTGAGGAATTGACTTAGAAGAATACTTTGCCTTTAACCAACATAGTTAATTTGAGATTTCTTTCTCATAGTTGTCAGTTTTGAAAGGAAGAATTGCATTTTTGACTCTTTATTTCTAAAGACATGAACATTCAGGAAATTTAGAAAGTGCCAAAAAGATGAGCTAAGAAGACCACACTTTTCATTTCAAATGTTTTTCATGCATCATCTGTGCAACTTGTTAGCATTTCTTGCTGTTATATCAATTTTGCAATTACATGACTTTGAAAGAAAAGTTTCGATTGAACAATTTTAACAGAATAATGCTTTGTTGGTCTCATCACTAACAAAATCTTTTTGTGATTCAACTTGGCGAGCAACTAAGATGGTTACACACTTTGTGTAATGCTGATGTATGAAATTGTCACTTCTGAAAAGATGTATACATGTGATCAGAAAAGTAAAAATATTCACTTCTTCAAATTAAAATGCAGCAGCTAGTTTCTGAGATTAGAAATTGCAACCACAGAAATCAAGGTAGGGAGATTGTGTCGAGTCAATTTTGCAAGTAGTGTAAGAGTAGTATCACTTTAAAAATTGGCAACACTAACCAATAGTAAGCAGCTGATTCCAAAAACAAGCAGTATATATAGTGGCATAAATTAATAAATATACATATGAAGATGGTGCACATATGTATAGCATTATTATTCAGGTGTTAATAAAACAATGATCAATGTATGAACAGAGCTGTACTATGATATATATATATATATATATATATATATATATATATTAATAAAGAAAATGATATATAAATTTTTATATCTTGGAACGATGTTATGGAAAAGTCTTTTATGTGTGGTGTGTTTTGTCCTTTAGGACTTCATTGGACTAAAGTGATGTTTACGTTGATGTAACTACATATGATCATGAAGGAGAGGGGGCATTCAAATTGTAAACTTTTAATTTTTTTTTCAAATTATTTACCGAAAGACACTTAGAAAAAAAAATTAATTTAAAAGTTTAAAATTTAAACATTTCCTCTCCATGTCGTTACATCAGTGTAAACATGACTTTAGTCAGATGAAACCCTAAAAGTTGAAATATGTCACATGAAAGATTTTTTACACTTTGTCATTAGTTTTCCTAATATATATATATATATATATATATATAAATATATATATATACAGCTGCATATTGTAAAAAAGTGTTCTTGTTCATGCTTTTCTTTTGTAAACACCAATGGCTAAAGCATCTTTTAAAAAAATTCATAACTTTCAAAAAGAATTGTGTTGATTGGTTTTTATTTCTCTGATCTTCCTACTAGCATATCATTTGTACATACATTGAATCTTCTTAGTTACGGGAATCCCTTGATTAGTGCAGCTAATGTGTACATTGCTAACTATAAAAAATAAATTTCCAATTACTATGGTTAAACTGAAGAATGTTTTACTGCACTAATTGAGTATTATGTATGCACTTTTCGAATTTTGGTATATAAAAATCATATTAAAACACATTAATCAAGGGATTTCTGTACACTGAAGACAAGAATACAAGCTATATTCCTATTTACCTCCATCCCAAAGCAAAATATGAAATGGAAATTATTGTAAATCTCTGGAGAAAGCAAGTCAAAAGATATGTATCAATTCCCTTTTAATATTGAAGGTGGCTTTCAGAATATTTTTCTTTAAAATTGAAAGATTAATCTGAAAGTAAAATTGATAATTAAACTTACCTAATGTAGCATTTAGCATTTCATTTCTTGCCAGAGCCATGAGAAATTCATAAAATGAAATGTGGGATGTTGAAGTTGTGGTAAAGATTTCTTGTAAAACTTGCATTGGTGGAATACTAAAAGAACGCCTAAGAAATATAAAAAAAGAAAAAGTTATTTATTAACTTCAGTTTTGGCACAAGGCCATAAGTATAAGGTACACAGTAAGAATTGATTTCACTTCAGTTGTAATAGTCTGCAAGATTTGCTCACTAACCATTATCCCATGGTGAGGTGCCAATAGTAAGAAAAACAATAAAACCTTTTATACATATTTAGCATAAAGTTTTGTTTTTATCAACATTAAGAAAGATCTTGTTAGTGGTACAGATGAACATCATTAAAAATGTCAAATATAAAGAAAATCATGACGCAAGTATGGGAAAAAAACTGAAATGCACTAATGCCTCATTTATCAGAGCTTGATTGAAATAAATCAATAAAATTCCTGTGCACATCATTTTACTTTGTTTTAAATCTAGAAAAAAAATACAACTGTTTTAGTAATTATATTGGAATGAATATACATTGAGTCAACACAGCCAGTTTACACAGGAATAAAGCACAAGGAATTAAATTACAACAGTAGGAAAGTGACTGAAACCAAGATGGCATCTTAGTACCAATAACATTGTAGATTCTGTTTTGTATTTTATCAAGAATTGCTAAATATATAGCAGAAGCACCAGATCAGATGTGATGCTGGTAGTCAATGAATGATAAACTTAAAATGTGTAAGACAGACAATTTTTTTTCATCAGAATTTAATATGACACAGGGAACCAACTTCCCTAGCCGCAGATGCAGCAATTGATTCAATATTATCTTTCAACTTCATGTCAGCAGAAAATGTTTTTATGAGAAGGTGCAATGAATCATTTTTCTGAAGTCCATGTTGATGGAAGGCAAAAAGGGTGCTCTTCTTAGATGATCAAATTAACAAGCCATTCCTTGCTCCAGCTGGCAACAGATTGTATATAAGTTTTGAGATCAATTTGACCTCATCAAACTGATCAGACTTACTATTAAAACAAGTGAATAATTATAAATAATATCAATACAGATAGTAAGTTGAGAACTGATGCCATCAGGAATCAGTCATAACATTGGTTTGTCCAGAAAGTCTATGTCGATTTTTTAGGGAAATTAAAACACAATAAAATTATGCCATTAAATATTTATTCAACTAAATATGAACCATTTTGCTGCATAATCTTTCTCCATTTTTCCTTCAACTTAAAGATTCTGTCTTCCCAGAATTTTGGTGGTTTCTTGGCAAAGAGCTCATTAAGGTGTTTTTTTTATGTCATTCACAGAATTAAAGTCTTTACCATTGAGATTATTTTGCAAAGATCTGAATAATTGAAAATCCAAAGGAGCAATGTCGGGTGAATATGGTGGGTGGGGTAACACATTCCAGCCAAACTGCGACAATTATTGTGGGGTTACCAAAGAAACATAAAGTCTAGCATTATCCTGATGGAAAGCAACACTTTTCTTATTTACCAATTCTAGGCACTTTTCTTGGCTTACTACTTTTTATTCATTCCATTGCAAGTGGTACTTTTCAGAATCAGTTGACTTGTTACTTGGCAGAAGCTCACAGTGCACGATTCCTTTCCAATTCCACCAGATACCCATCATGACTTTCTTAGGATGACGAATTGCTTTTGGAGTGGCTAAAGTTGGCTTACATTGCTTACTCCAGGATCTTTTTTTGCTAGACATTGTTGTAAATAATCCATTTCTCATTATTTGGTACATTTTGATTTAAAAAAGGGTGAATTTTCATTGTGCTTATATAGCAAATAACAGATAGATATGCGATCCCAAAAGATTATTTTCACTTAGATCATGTGATACCCAAACATTGTAACAATTTGAGTAGCCAAGCTTTACTAAGTGCTCAAGGATGGTGGATTTTGATAAATTTAGTATTTCTATCAATTCCCATGTTGGTCATCTATAGGGGGGGGATCTGCTTAAGTGTTCATCAATAAGACGATAATCACCAACTCTAAATTTGTCATATAGAAAGAAGTGCTGATACTGATACATGTGCTTAAATGCTGATTGCCAGATAACAATTCAAACTATAAGAATGGATTATTCCACTGGGGATCATGTGACTATGATAATAACCTATATGAAGCACCAAACAGAAGTCTGGGCAAATCATTCGAGGGGATCAACCAAGGATCAATTGAGTGAATTGACCTGATTATGAGTAACAGCAACAGTTACAGCCAAGTAACAGAGTTCAGTATTCACAGTGTGATATTACTATTAGTCCTTGAGTAGATTACTTGGGAGGACTCCCAAGACAGGATGCTTCATATTATTAGGAGGAATCTCTTATACAGTATTATTTGCAAGATACATGAATAACTATCTTGCAAATAGCAAGATACCACAATATCACCTCGTAGTAATAACTATTACTACAAATTCACAAGTAACTGAAGTAATATATCAAGACCCAAGACAATACAACCGTGTGATACCACAACATGGCAGTAGCCTTTTAGGTTACAACAACAACCAGCTAGGTCACAACAAAACTGTAAATAGCACATACCTTTTTTGTTGTTTGTGAGGCATATCTGCCTTTATGGTAATAAAAAAAAGCATGAAATGTCTAAAATGCACCTTATAATCTTCCATTTTCATTGGGATGCAATTAAGTAATCTTAAACTTTCTTTATCAAGAGCGAGTTTGAAGTGTGCTCTAATTGGAAATGTAAGCATATTATATATGTCGATAAATTTGATGTGTTCTAATGTGTTGGAACATGAATGACTAAAAATCAGCATAAACTTTCTGGATAACCCAATACATTATTTCCAGCACAGATATATTCTGATGTAACCTCTCACCATAGCAATCACTTATGGTAACCGGATCCATTGGAAAAAAAAAATCATGATGAGCATGCAAAAAGTGCATTTTAAGAAACATTTAGCATTTGTTTCTCAATATGCTATTCAGTTTAGTACATTAGCATTTGTTTAGAAAATAGATAAAAATTATATTAAACAATTCTGAGTATAAATTTTTTTTTAATGAAAATTCGGAACAATGTCAGTTCAAGGAAAGAGCCCTGGGAGACATCTGCCTTAATGTAAAAAAGTCTAGAGTAGCCATTCTAGATAACTTTCATTTCACAATTTGGTAAGAAAGATTAAATCAGTTCAAAAATTTATCCAGAAATCCCACAAACTTTCAACTTAAGAAGTCCTGTCAAATAAGTTCAAGATATCTAAAGCAACAGTCTGAGCTTCACTATTCTTATTTAATGCTTGACAGACTCTTTCAGCAATAATTGTTAGTATATTAGTATTGACCTAGAGACTCAAAGCTTATATTGCTTTTTCCTGAAAGAAAACCTTGTGAGGTGAGATGCTTAACCAATTCAGAGTTGATTAGAACCTCTAGTATTGTGGTAAAAAGTGAATAGGCAGATAGAACTATCAAACCGTTTGTCTGAGTTCTTAAAAAGTAGAACTAGAAGAGGATTTCCGACAAGCAGGAAAGCAAGAAGTAGCAAAGCATTTATTGTAGAGTTTAGTGAGAACAGGAGCCAGTCCAAGAGCACATTTCATAAGCACTATTGCATGGATACTATCAAGTCCGCATGCTTTGTAAGAATCCAGTTTAGAGTTGGTAGTGACACTTCAAATTGAATAAAGAGACGGACTTACTTATTGAACTCAGTGCTACAGAAGTGCCAGAAGTCATGAGAACCGAACTTGTTATATGGTTCCTCATTCTGTCAACAAAGTCTTAGCCTCTCTGAGGACACATTTATAATTATTACTAGCAGATCAAAGAGGTGTTGTACTTGGAACTATAATACTGATACATCTAGAGAAATTCCTTCCAGTAAATTACAGCAGCTGAACAGGCAGGTGTGAACCAAGGAGGAGATTGTAGTTTCACTTAATATTTTTGAGAAGATGAAAAAGCATCAATACCAACTTTAACCTAAGGAGAAACTGCAATAGCATAATTCTCAATAGGAAGATTAAACATTAAAGACTGACCAATGGAAAAATTGAAAGTCTGAATAACGGTAACATTAGAATGATTAAGCCACTTGACAGGATGAGCATTAAAATCACAAAGCAAAAAATATTTGCATATAAATGTAGAAAGAGAGTCATTTCTGTATTGTCAGATATTTTGTCTAACATGTTACAATCCCGAGGAGAAAAAGTGATAAAGGACAGAGCGGAATAAAAGTTAAAATCCCACAAAAGATTAATCTGGGGACTCAAGAGAAGATTTTTCCAGATGGAAACACTAAGGCCATGCATATGTATCCTAGAATCTTTTCAGAAAAAAGGAAGATAGCCTGGAACATAAAATTCATTGTTAATGATAGAAGAGTTTAAATTAGTTTTACAAAGTGCTAAGATATCTGGAGAACATTTCTAGAGAAAAGATTACATACTACAAAAATTGGTATGAATACCATTAATTGTTTTAATAAATGTTGTTTCAAGGACTTTCAGTTGGTAACTAGATTGTGATCGACACAATTCTGAAAATGTATCCATATGGAAGAAAGCAGCACAAATGCAATTTTTTCCTGTAGACACTGACATTTTGGTAAAAACCTTTGCAAATTATCTAGTTGACAAGATGTTGATTAATTCTCTTCTCTAGAAGTTGAGTTGTACTAAAAAGGTTTTGCATAAATATATTGTGATTACTGAACCTGTCAAAGGATTAGAGGTGGTAATTTTAAACCAGCTTTTTATATCAATAAAATGTCAATATTGAGTGATGAAAATTCATGAAATTCGAGCCGGTTGTCTCTTTGGATAAAATAAAGTGTTTTGAGCTTAATTTTGAGAGACAGCTCTCAAATTAGTAAAAGAAAACCTCCTCCTGGTAGATATTTCTCAAGTTGTTAGGTTGGTTGGTTGCAGTCCTGGCTACATGGATTCCCTAATACCCATATGGACAATGTTCCAATTTGTCCTATTCTGTTGATGATTGGGTCTGTCCACCATAAGTTGACAAAATGGTTATTTGAATTATTACACCTGTATTGGATATGTATTCAAAATAATTGATTTATCTTCGATTGCAGTGAGGAGGCAATATCAGTGTGAGATTTACTAAGCAAATCTTGACCAGTGTCAGGTAGGGTTTTTTCTTGGCAAATTCACATATTATATGGTCTATACTGAGAACAATTCAAAATATGTCTTGCATATCTTTAAAACTAGTTCAGTTATATATGAATTTAAATGTCAGTGCAATGGTGACTATATAGGTCAGACAACCCAAAATATACAGAAGAAAATTAACACTGTCTTGTCATTTATTAGAAAGGATTGATTAGATGATTTATATACGTGTACTGACATTTCAGGGTCTGCTATTGTGAGACATTTTATAAAAAAAGATTGAAATTGTGCTGCATACTTCAGTATGCACACATTTTCAGTTCTGTGCAGATTTATTAAAACAGAACAACCATTCTCTGTAATGAGTTTCTGCATCAGTGGTAGCTGGGTAATATTTGAACTTTGAAACGAATGTCTGCACTTGTGTTTCACACTTTAAAAAATGACCTTGTGTCACAACTCACTCTTGTTGGGGAGTGGGTAAACATTTCAAACAGGAGTGATTATACTGACTCAATGTGATCTGCTTATAAAAATGTATATTCATCTCAATATATATTTTTATGATTTTTTTTAAAAATCCGCATACACAAGAATTTTATTGTTTTATTTTGATTGAACTTCAATGAATGAGACATGGAATCTATTATTATTTATTTCCATTTATTCTCTTGCCTCTGTGTATTTCTATTTTTTCTACCAGCTTCAGTAGTCATGAGTTTTCTTTTGTTGACTTTTTAAAATAGGTTTGTCTTTATTTATAATATATTTTTAAAGTTAATATTAAATAGGTAATTATTTCAATGCAAATTGACAATGCCAACAAAAAAAAATGTTAGCATTGTACAAATTAATATATCTTTCATAAAATGAGGCTTTTAATTTTCTATTTATAACTGTTATGGCTTCCATAATGCAAGCTTTAAAAAAAAAATTCACAATGTCATTTGACAAAATCTCTATTCCATCTAAGTTTTCAAAAAAGTTTTTATTTTTTATCTTGTTTTCATTTACAATTATGAAAAATTTTGAGAGAGAATATCTAAAATCAAATATACATATATAAGTATTGTGATATCCAAAACATTTGTTCTGTTTTTGTTGCTAGATCGTATTAGGAGAATTTAGTTTTTTTAAAAGAATATTTTTTTGTTTTTATTCTGTTATGAAAACTATCATATCACTGTGCATTTTTTCATGTCCATGTTGGTGTATTTTTGTTAATTTTAAATGGAAGAAATGAGTAACATTTTCAGTATGTTTTTAATTTGAAGAATGTAAAAAAGTAACTCAAATGAAACAGATTTGTGCAATTCTGTGAAGGATCGGACATGTCAAAGTTAATTTGTAAAGTTTTGTGTCTTTGCTGGCTTCACTTCGTCAAATTCAAAGCAATATTTATTGAAATCAATCATTTACTCCTCTGTAAAAAGTTCATGGCAGAAAATTCTTTCTCATTGTCTGATTTAAATATTTTCAGTACTCCTGTACTATATAATGTGGAGTCTTCTCAAATAATGTCTTGCAATGAAAAGCATTATGAATTAAATTACATAATGTTAAGAGTCTAAAATAGAAAAGATAGTTTATTTTTGTTTAATAAAATCAACAAATGTTTTTGGTGATCCAATATTAGCTAAAATCTGTGCATTGATAAATTATACAAAAAATAAAGACTAGAAATTAACTGATACCCAATTTTTTTCTTATCATTTAAATGTATGATCGCTCGCAGAAAGCTGATTACTTCAACACCATCTGCTGGAGGTGAAGTACAAGTTGATACAGTGTGAAGATTTGCTATGTCAGATGTAGGAACAACTACTGGATCCCTGGGACTGCGTTGACAGTGGACCACGGAGTAAATCTCACTACATTTCTCAATGAATTCTGTGAAAAATAAAGATATTATTATTACTATATTAAATTTTGAATGGTTACAGTTTATATATGGATATATTCTTCAAGAAAGTATTTATTTTTAGAATTTGGAATTTGCCCATTAATTAAATTATTTCATTATGTTTTTTATCATTTATTTTGTTGATAATTTAATTGGAGTTTCTTTGATTTTATAATCTAAAACCCAGATGAATACATTTTATTTTTTAAATGTTTAATAACCAAATTGGCTGTGTTGGTAACATAATGGCTATTAACCTTGGAAAGTGGAATTGTTGCATCCAATTTGCACTAATAGCCTTGGGAAAATCATGAACCCATCTCTTCTCTTCCCAGCTATAGCTTAAACAGAATACAATGCTCTATACTTGTATAGCGGCCAGGTTAGGAGAAGAAAATAGAATTAAAACTAGATGGGTGTATATGTGCAATGAAGAGCATTTCTTGATTAAAGCTTCATCTGGGCATACATTGAAACTGAACTCCACTTAACCAGTTGTTCAGGACCAATTTTGCTACTGGATCCTATTGAGAGTGTACATCTGAATATGTATCACCTCTAACCTTAAAAAATATGCACATACACTGTTCTTTGAAAAGAACCATGGTAATCCCTTGGGATGGATAGCAACAAAAATACAAGATTATTTGCTTTTCATTTTTTTACTGACATTTGCAAAAAAATGGCCCAACTGAATTCTTAAATTTTAGAAGTTTTTTTTATTTTAAATCTATGTACAAAAAAATTTCATGTGATCAAAGTTTTCCATCTTGTGAGTTCTTCAGTCAGAAAAATAAATGAAAAACTAAGACACTTTATCAGTTCTAAATTTGATGACAGGCTTTGTCTTTGCTTTCTTTTATATCAAGGTAATGCTTCTTTTTGCTCATAATAAATGCTGATTTTTATGTCATATCACACTAGCAGAATTGTAACACAATCATTTTTTAATATGAGAGATGGTACACCCAACTGTAGTTGCATTTGATGGTTGATCAAAGACACCTGTCTTAAAGTTACCTCAGGTTTTAAAGAAAAAGAAAACTTGTACAATAATTATTGACACGAAACTGTTTCATAAATGATTATGATGAAATATTCTTTCCTTTATAATTGTTGAGTTTAAAGTGTAAAAAAACTTAGAAAAAATTGTGTTTATAATGAAAAGTAAATTATTCTCAAGAAGTTCAAATTATCCCAAATTTATCAAAGCAAAATTAATGAAACATTTTTATTAAAAAAACAAAACAAAAAAAAAACAATTATTTAAAAATGTATTTATTTTATAAGAGGCAAAAATGTATTTTTAAATGGATGATTTTCATTTTAAAATTCTTGGATGAAGTTAACTCAATATTTATACAAACCAAGCAATATTAACATCTTTTGGTTAAGATTCCTTGGGGGAATTAAACTGAATTTTCTTTATAAGTGCTGCTATATTTAAGTTGACTGATTTATTGTGCTTACCTTGGTAGTAGAATTGTACTTGAAATGCATACAAGAAGTCAGCAAATGAAATGAGAGAATCCAAGGCATCATCCAGCAGAATAATACTAGAAAATGAATGAAATGATTGGATTCCTTTTGAACAAGAGAACAAAAAAAGAATTATTAAAATGGATGATTTTGGCAGAATCCATACCATAATTTTAGTTAACTGAATTTTTTTTTTAAAAATGTGGAATTTTTTTAGAGTCTTTAACTGATTCCATATTTGTAAGAATGTTTGAAAGAGGATTGAGAACAATACAAAGAGAACCCAATTTGATTGAGAAAACACACACACACACACACACACACACACACACACACACACACACACACACACACAACAGAGAGTTTTATCTTGCAACATTCATAAACAAAAGTAAAAATGTTAATTTTTCAAAATTTTTAAATTTAAGAATGTTCATGAATATACATCAGGCCAACTAAAAAGTTGACGTAAATTATGGAGGATGCTAGGTGATGCAATTTAATATCTAATAAACATTATATATATATATATAGAAAGAGAGAGGAAAACTCAGTGCATCATCTAATGCAGTTAAACTTTAATTTATTGCAATGGATAAGTTTTTAATACACATCTCATCAGACTGCAAATTATAAATGGTTTAGTTTATCAGAACATTCAAAAAGCAGAAAGTTAATCAGAAAAAAAAATTTCCTGGGTGTTATAAAGTTGATGTTATAAATGGTAAAAGAGGAAAGGTTAGCATTTCAACAGTCAAGTGTAGTGATTGGAGGAATGTGTCAATGACAAAATCAAGCCACATACCCACATAACATTTACACACACACAACACATATGCATCTATCTATCTATCTATCTATACACACACACATATATAAAAACACATGGGCACCTTGAGGTAGTGTAATGGTTAGCATGATCGCTAGAGACATTACAATTCAGTAGTGAGTTCAATCTTCACTGGGTGTCCCATACTTTTGGCCTTGTGCCACATCTAAGCTCTACTTAGAAAATCACCATATATAAAAACACACATACATACATACATACATATGCAAACTTGTATACACACATGCACACAGACTTACAAATAACTTCATACATACACACACAAATCTACACACTTATACACATAAAGTAATTATATACACATACAAAACAAAATCAACCTCAATTCCCCCTAACAAGTAATTAACATGAATATAAATTCAACCCTAATTTTTACAAAAAATAATCATCAACACAAAATGATAGTAAGTTTGCCGATGAGTTAGAATGGGGTAAGCTAAAATCCTATTTAAAAGTTAATTTAAATTTATTTTGCTGATGGCATTTAAAAGTGATCTCATTCCTTCTGTTTAATAGCTGGCTATTTTTAAAAATTTGATTATTTTAATTTTTCATCTAAACATAAATTACATCTATTTGTGAAACTATTGGGGCTTTGAGATTTACCTATAATCTTCTATTCAATCTGTGGAAAATGATAGTAAGTTTGCCGATGAGTTAGAATGGGGTAAGCTAAAATCCTATTTAAAAGTTAATTTAAATTTATTTTGCTGATGGCATTTAAAAGTGATCTCATTCCTTCTGTTTAATAGCTGGCTATTTTTAAAAATTTGATTATTTTAATTTTTCATCTAAACATAAATTACATCTATTTGTGAAACTATTGGGGCTTTGAGATTTACCTATAATCTTCTATTCAATCTGTGGAGAGAGATTACTCTTATTCAATTCCCAGAAATATTTAAAAAGAGCAGTTTGCTATGCTACATGAGGTTCAGAAAAGAGTGCTTATGATTGTATAACCTCTGCCTCCAGGACTTGACAGAAATACTAATATATACTTTTTTATTATTTTCATTTTCTTTAGGGAACATTGTTTGCTTGGTATATAACTTTTTCAGATTAGCATAAACCTCCAACTGAGCAGCTATCTTTGACTTTACAATTACAAGAGGGTTTGTTATCTATTTGGTAATTATTATAAAATCTGACTAGTATTTTATTACTGTGTGAATGATGTTGGAGATGTTACTAGTGCAAGATTTAGCTACTTCACAGGACACCATGCACTGCACTGCATTGCCCACCTTTGGGAGAAAGACCTTGAATATTGGTCGGGTTTCAGTCCTGGGTTAAAAAAAGTTCAATCTGAAGAAGCTTTCAGGCAGGCCTACAGTCCAAGCTTGAAAATGGTGACTGCTCAAGAGACACCTCTCCTAAAACACTCTGGCATAAACTGAAGACTGACATCCTGCAGACATCTGTAGAAGTTCCAAGAAGAACAAAGACTGTTTGATGTTATAAAATTTAATGTACCTAGTTTTAAGTATAGTTATTGAATAATTCTTTACCACAAAATTTGCAACAATTTTTAGATAAGTAAAAAAATATAAACTGCAAAATTGTATTACCCTTTGTATTGCTAATGATGGAGGACATGTGGAAACTTGAATATTAGGTTGTCCCAAAAGTTCATAAACACTTGCAAAAAATTGAATTTTTATGCAATTTTGCATTTATATTGTTATAGTGGTTTTCATCTTTGTATTCCAGATGGCAATTGATAAAATTGAGCTGTGAGTTTTGATTCGTTACTGCTGGAAGTGAGGTCTTTCAACCGGAAAAGCTGCAGAAGAGATTTGTGCTGCCGAAGGTGAAGGAACAATTGCATATGCGGCGATCTCAAAGTGGTACAAGCATTTTGATTCTGGTGACATGAGTCTTGAAGATAAGCCTCATTTGGGACAGTCGTTAAAGTTGGACAATGGATACTTGCAAACTGGGTTGGACATTGCACCTTCATCAAGCACTCAAGAATTGGCTGATGAGCTTGGAGTTGGCAAATTGACCAACATTTGAAGCAATTTGATTTTGTTCGCAAAAAGCCGCGCCAAGATCCGCACAAACTCACCAAAGCACAAGCCAACAGACGTATTGAAATTTGTCGTCAATTGCTCAGCAATCCATTGGATGAGCGTTTTTGGAAGTGCATTGTGACATCCGACAAGAAATGGGCCTATCTGGTCCAGCACAATTGAGAAAAAGAAAGAGCATGTCGTGCGTTTGGTGGAACTTTGAAGGAACTGTGCATTTTGAGTTGGTTCCAAATGGTTGTGCCATCAGTGCTGAACTCCATTGTCAGCAACTTGAGCAGGTTTTTGAATAGTTGAAGCAAAAGTACCCGGCTTTGGTCAACCGAAAGTGTGCTTTGATGCAGCAGGACAATGCCAAGCCACACACCGCCAGGAAGACCAAAGATAAGTTTGAAGAGCTGGATGGTGTTGAGGTTCTGCCACATCTAGCCTACAGTTCTGACTGTGCTCGATCAGATTACAGCCTTTTCTGCTCAATGCAACACTTTCTGAAGGGCTGCCGATTCGACTCATTTGATGAAATCGAGGAAGTGTGTCAAGAATTCTTTGATTCAAAGCCGACTGAATGGTACTTTGACCAGATCTGAAAGCTCTGGCAGAAAGTCTTGGAAAATGATGGTTTTTATTTTGAGCAATAATTTTTGTTGTTTTTACGAGTAAAATTTCAATTTTTTGCAAGTGTTTTCTGGTAACTTTAGATTACTTGGCAAGTAAAATTTCAATTTTTTGCAAGTGTTTATGAACTTTTCGGACAACCTAATAAAACTTCAATAAAACCTTAAAAAAATATAGATTTACTTCTTTCTAATCCTTTTTACAAATTATTTCTATTACAAATACAACTAAAGTTATAAATTTTTTAAAGTGCACACAAACTTTATGGACACCCTCTGTTTGTACATATATATATATATATATATAAAATCAAGCATATCCCATCATCAGTGGAACGACGCATTAACACGCACTCCTCTAATAAAGAAATATTTGATAAACACAAGGTAATTTATGACAGAATCTTTAAAGAAAGCGGATATCAATCATCCAAATTAACTTTGTGGAAAAAAACAAAAGCTCAAAAAGCAAAAATAGGAACAGGAAAATCATATGGTATAACCTTCCTTTTAATCAGTCAGTTAACTTCAAGCTGGGACATAAATTTCTTAAACTAATAGATAAGCACTTTCCTAAAAATAACCCTCTAAGCAAAATCTTAAATAAAAATGCAATAAAACTAAGCTATAGCTGCTCCAACAATCTAGAAAAGAAAATGAAAGTACATAACAGCAAAATATTAAAAGCACACAACAAAAATAACTCCAACACTAATCCCAGTTTGCCCCATAAAAACAACCTCTGAAAATGTAGAAACCCAAACCAATGCCCCATGACTAATAAATGTTTAACGAAATCCCTGATATATACGTGTTCGATTTCATCCATGGAGAATCCTAAAGATGAAAAAATATATATTCGAAACACTATGAACGTATTTAAAAAGTGATTTTACAATCACCTCTCATCCTTCAATAACAAAGAAAAACAAAACATAACGTCTCTCTCCAAATACTTTTGGAAATTATGATACAACTTCATAGTACTAACAACACTCTTACACACACCACAAACCATGATCTAAAAAAAAATTTTTTTTTTAGTTTTTAAAAAAATTTTTTAGAGAAAAAGTCAATTTCATAAATTCAAAATTAAGATTAAATATACAAACTAGATTAATTATAAAAACTGTGCTTAAATACACACATTAAATTTTACCCATTACCTTAAATACAAACATACCTATTACCAATTACCTTAAATACAACATTAAATCCTACCTCCTACATTAAATTCTACTTATTATGCACACATTACCTACTTACCTATTACCTTAAATACTAACATTAAATTTTACCTCTTACATTAAATCTTACCTATTACACACCACAAATTGGGATCTAATTTAAAATTTAATAGGAAAAATCGATTTCCTAAATCCAATATCAAGGTTAAATATACACAATTAGATTAATTATAAAAATTGTGCTTAAATACAAAAATATTCTATAGTTGTACAAATAAGCGGTAAGTCCAATCCCATCCCCCCACCTCTTACGTCTCCCTACTCTGCTCCTCTAAGAAACCCAAAGGATAAAGTCTAGTCGTAAGATCATAAAACTTACAATCCTATCTGCTAATGTTAAATCTGTCTACAGGATTCCAAGACACTCATTAATCAGCTGTGTTCACTACCCATACCACTTTCTTCAAAATTCAAAGGACAATTCACAAGACTTGTTCCCTTATCACTGGCCTCCACCAACATCCCACACACAACTCACCAAATATAAGAAAAGAGGCTTTCCATTCCTGTCCACACCACCTGATGAGACATTGTAGTTTCAATGTTGAAACAAATGTATGATTTGTAGTGGATATATAAAAATAAAAAATTGTACATGTTCTAAAATATAATTTAGAATATATATATAGGCTCACAATATATATATATATATATATATATAGTGAGCCTATAGCTCAGAGGTAGAATTGCTGACTGATGTCAATTCAGTTGGGTTTCAATCCTGGCTAAAAGCAATCAGATGTCTAACCGTACTGATGACCTGTGATACAGCAAAACAGATCTGTCTGCGGATGGCTATGTTCTCACACCCTGATTGAGCACTCTGGAAGAATGGTAGAACTTGAAAAAATAGTAGCTGCTCTAGCATCTATGCATCGTTCATTCAGTAATGAATTAGAACACTCTTAGCTACTAGCATATATTTATTGGGATCTCACAAGCTAAAACTCTGCCTTCTTAGAATCACTGACTTTTGTCAATTCAGTTGGGTTTTAATCCTGGCTAAAAGCAATCGGATGTCTAACCGTACTGATGAGCTGTGATACAGCAAAACAAATCTGTCTGCGGATGACTATATATATATATATATATATATATATATATATATGTGTGTGTGTGTGTACACACACACACACACACATACATATATATATATATATATTGGTAAATATCACAAACAATAAATGTCTATTATGTTTAATCATGAGCCATTTTAAGCATCATATTTTGGCTTTAATTTCAGGTGAAAATAAAGACAAAAATTGCCCAACATTTGGATATTTTATTATGCTGGTTCTAAGCTTTCAGCTCACATGAGCTATTTTCAGAGAGGTTACAGGGACGTTAACATAAAGACATCCACCATCAAAGATGATATTATCTTGAAAAATTGCTATGCAAGGATAACAGTCACTGAATAGCAGATGCAGGTTGTAAATTTGTAATGCGGTTCTATGACATCACACCACATGAAAGACTGAAATGTTAACAGAACCATGTTTCCAAATGCAATGTAATGTGTTGTGACCAGATTGAAGTATGATTTTATTGAGTTTGGGTTGCTTTGATTTAATGTAGGTGGCTTCCAATATCTGAAGGTTCTTTTACTGTGTGTATATGTGAGTATTATTGTGTTATCAAGTAAAATCTGTTTAATATTACAGACATGGCTATGTTTTTCTAAGAAATGTTATTTAATTGAACTATGAGCAGAAAGGTGACATGTAAGTCTACGGTAGAGTGTGGTTGTAGTAAAACCAGTGTAATGGGTTTATTATTAGTACTTGAGACACAATCTTTGAATGGGCATGTAAATTGATACACTACATTGGTTTTATCTGCTGCCTTGATACACTATATATATATAAAGGATAATCAGGTAGATAAATCCCAAAAACCCAATCCTAATGAATATTAATTTCATTAATATTAAAATTAATCAAGGTGGAGGGCTTGATGCAAATATTATATTCTAATTACAGAGTCAAATATAAAAATAAAACAAAATTTCGATGTTTATATCCGTTGAATAGCCATTTCTACAAGAACTTCCTCGCTTCTTCAGCAACGGTGAAACAAAAACTTTTATTTAATCAAATTCAAATGATAAAAGATTTTATACAGGTAGAAGTCCAAAAAAAAAAAACAAAAAACATCCATCTACAGGAAAATAAAATGGGGTGGGATTAATAATTTTTGAATTTAAAGAAGTAAACAGGGAAGCAGACAGATACCTATGTCTCATATTAGAAGACATCCCCTCCCCCTTATCTGAGTTGAGAGTTTAAAAGTTGAAATTTAGCCATGTCAGGGGAAATTTCGGTTTTGTCAGGCAATTTGTATTCAATTAAATTAAACCAGGATAAAGTTGTATTAAGAAGTGCTCAATACATATATAATGTAGAGATTTTGTTGAATACAACCAATATTATGTTGCATGTTATTTTTTAAGTTTCTAGCAGTTTGTTTTTTTATGTAATTTTCTAAATTGCTAATACAGCTATAACTTAATTTAATTGTATTTCTATTTAATATTTTATGTAACTTTGAATTTTTAGGCAAGTGCTTATTAAATAATTTCAAAAATATTTTTAGTTTACTTCTAAACTAAACGATGGTCTAAATCAAATCATGTGTTGATTTCTAGTATTATTTTTCATTTGCCTGTTTAACAAAGGTTTTTTGTTTTAATTTGTCTTTAATGGCGACTTTCATTTAAGGCCTTTTCATAATCCTTTTTCCTTTTATTGAAGATTGTTTTGTGAGAGGAGTTTTAGATAATCTGTGTTCTATATTTTAGGGATGTGATTGGTTATGCTAGCAGGATGGTGAGATCTAATGTTTACATACTTAAAACTTTATTTGTTTTCATATATGGGGAGACACTGCCAGTTTGTAGATTAAATTCTAAATCTAAATATTGGAGAACTTTTTATATTCATTTCAAATTCTATTTCAAAATCAAAGTTTCTGAAGAGTTTGAAAAAGCATTTTTCTTATTTTGTCATTTTCTTTTCTGTTGTCTGGCGCTTTTATCAATCTGTTGTATATGTATAATCTGTGGTTGGATTATTTCATTGATCTTATTTAGAATATACAGCCCTATTAATTCTGAGATTTTGGCTCCGTCAAATGAACCTTGTGGAAAATCAAATGAAATGTGCTCTTTTTTGATTTTTTAATCCATGCTTCACCACTGTAGAACAGTATAGATTTTCAGAAATATAGAATTATATTTATATATTTGGGTGGTATATCTATGAACTGTTCAGCAAAATTTAAAGCTTTCATAAACCTTTTTACAGATATTTGATGGGTAAAAGTTTTTGATCTCATATTTTATGATATGAAAGTATTTCTATTTTGTTTTTAATTTTTTGGAACTAAAAAATACATTCACTTGTGTCCTTCCATTAATTGGCTTGTCTAACAATCCTTAGTAAGTTACACATGTTTTTTTAAAATTTCTTGGCTTATTTTACTTAATTCAGTCTTTGTTAAATTTATAAGTTGGAATGAGGGTTATTGGGAAATTCAGGATCATACAAACCTGCATGAAAGTGTTTAAGATCCTTAAAAACTTTTCCCTTGTTTTGAAAATTTCAGTTATCTTAAACTTCCATTCACGGGTTTTTTGAATTCCTGTTGAACATGCGAAAACGTTGGAAAATCAGTTATTATAAACTGTCTATATATATATATATATATATATCCCAATTCCAATGGGCCTTACACTAATAGAATGCATAAGAAAATTATCAGAGCCCTAAATTTTTTAGGCTTTAAGGTTGAGGTTACTTCCAATCTCAAAAATGTGAACTATCTAGATATCACCCTTAACTGAAATGATGGTTCCTACCAACCCTTTCTCAAAGAAAATAGTTCTCCCACCTATATAAATAGTTTATCCAACCACCCCAAGAATATTATAAGACAAATACCCAAGATAGTAAATAATAGGGTTAACCAATTATCATCCAATATAAAAATTTTCAACGCAAGTAAAGAAATTTACGATAAGGCCCTTCAGAAAAGCGGTTTTATTAACAAGTTAACGTATGATAAGCCTGCTATAAACCCAGAATCATCAAAAACTAAAAACACCCAAAAATGTAGAAAAAGGAAGATAATTTGGTTTAACCCTCCTTATTGTAAGCTAATATAAATATTGGTAAGTATTTTCTCAGATTATCGATAAACATTTTAATAATAATAATCCCTTAAATAAAATTTTTAATAAGTTCACCCTAAAAATCAGTTACTCTTGCACCTCAAATATAGATGATATAATTAATTCCCATAATAGGCATATTTTAATGAACCTAAATAATACCAACGTTAAATCCGGAATTGTTGATAAATGTAATTGTAATTCTGTGGATACCTGCCTGGTGCAAGGCAAATGTAAATCCACCCATGTAATTTATGAAGCCCGTATTTCTCCATCTAACAACAAAGACAATTACCGGACTTATATTGGCATGTCTGCAGGCCCTTTCAAACAGAGACTTTACAATCACAAGTACTCGTTTTCGAACCCTAACCTAAGATTCCAGATGGCATTATCACGTAGATTCTGGGAAATGAAGGAGGAAGGGCAGGACCCTATAATCAGCTGGAAATTAATAGGCTCAGCTTGTACCCCTAAAAATTTTCATGATAAACATTGTCGTCTATGTTTATTGGAGAAAATTCTGATTTTGAAGTATCCTCATCAGGACTTACTTTTGAATCTTAGGAAGGAATTCATTAATAAGTGCCGTCATAGGGCGGATTTTAAAATTTAATTTAAGATTTTTTTTTTTTTAAATTTTAATTTTTTTTAATTTTTAAATTTAAAATTTTTCTTTTTATAATTTTTATGTATATGTGTATGTTTGTGTGTGGATGTGCATATTTGTATATATGTATGTGTGTATATATGTATTTTTGTGAAAAAAAATTAATTTTAGCTATTTAAATGCTCTTTTTCATAATATTCATTAATTTTTAAAATTTTTTTTATATGTATGTGTGTGGGTGCATATGTAATATGTATATATATATATATATATATATGTGTGTGTGTGTGTGTGTGCATGTGTGTGTACACATATATATTGTGTGTGTGTGAATTTTTTGTATATAGGTGTGTACACATATATATGTGTGTATGCGCATGTATGTGTTTATATGTATATAAATGTGTATGAAATTGAATGTATGTGTGTGTATGTGTGTATATATGTATTCTTAATCGTAGAATTGTGTGTGTGTGTGTATATGTATGTATGTATGTGTGTACTTCTATATGTATGTATAATTGTAAATTAAATTTTTTTTTTTTACCTAGCGATGTCTTTATTTAGTTAAATTCAAATGACCTAATTTTTAAAAAATAATTTTATTTAAATCCTATATCCTTTTATTCCCTTTAAAAATAATGATGCCTTTTTAAGTAAAGGCCTTTTTCTAATACTTCAACATTTTTGGGAAGTTAGGTTTTTGAATATGTCCAGCGTCTGTAATATTATAAAAAAATTTTTTCTCTTTCTTTTCTTTTCTTTTTCCCTCCCTTCCTTTCTTTATCTCTCTTATCTTCCACCTTTTTTCCGTGTTGCTTAACCTTACGTCGATTTAACACGGCTGTCTGTTAATTTTTAGTTACAATTCTCTTTCCTTCTTTTGCGAACCCAGACGATGTCAATTTTTTCTGTTTATTTGATTTTATTTTGTTTTATCTTTTTCTTTTATTTTTCCTTTATATTTTCTTTTTTAATTTCTTTGCAAATCTATTTAAAAAGGAAAAGTAGACTAATTTTTCTCCAGTTTCTGAAAGGATTTTTCTGTTGCTGAGGTGATGTGTTATCCCCCGTGGGGATCTTCATATCGAAATGGCCATTCAACATCATTGAATTAATCCTTTTTTAATTTTTATATATATATATTGTCCTATGTCAATGGCACAACTCGAAGTTTCATGATTTTTGCAATAATCAGGTGCTGTTACAAACTATTTAAGATATTTGAATTTAAGTTCACTTGATGATCATGGGAGTTAAATCTTATAAAGTTTGGTTACTGCTTTTTAATAACAAGAGTAAAATTTAAATAGACAAAGGCTACATGGAAATAAAAAAATTAAAATTAAAATTTTAAAAGTATAATTATAAAACTAAAATTTTAAAATAAAAAAATTAAAATGCATGGAGATGAAATCAAAGTGTCGTAATTCATAATTATTAATAGCAATATTTGTGAAGAAAAGAAAGCAATAAATAAAAGGGGAAAGCAAGGAAGTGAGGAAGAAAGAAGCAACTGTATAGAAGAATCTGTATCAATTGAGGTTTAAGAATTTAAATCTTTTTTCTATTGCAGCATGTGGTCATTAAATTGTTTTTCTTTTTTAAGCAGATTAGGATTATTTATATGGTTTAAAATGACAAGTTTTTCTAAAAGGCATAAGTTACATCTATTTCTTTTTCCATTGTAAGGTTTGGATTTAGTATCAATATTCCAGGTAATAATTGGGTTCTTGTTTTTGTTTTTTAATTTCCAATAATATGCAGATAAAGCAATGCTTCTGCTGTATTTACTGTTGTTTAAAGACAACATGAGGTTGTTAACGAAAAATTTTCACATCTCAGCAGTCAATTCAAAGTAAAATTTAATATTATCATCATCAGACAGTGAAAAAAAACTTGTACAGTTGAAAAATGATGATACTTTCATTATAGGACAAAGCCTACAACTAGAAGTGATGAGATCCACAAGGAAGGCAGTAAGTAAGTAAAAAGTAACAGAGCCCATGGTTGACAATAATGTGGTTGAGGAAAATATTATAAATCAATGTGTGCAAACACACGTGAATTAAAATAAACACAGCTGGAGCTAGAAAAGGCTAGAATTACAGCTCAAATAGAAATAAAAAAAAAACAGAATGGAAATAGAATTCAGAATGGGACAAGTTATGACGAGTACATCCAAAAAAGCAAGGCATGAATGATTGGACATAATTAAGCAAGTAAACTTGGTACCGAGATTCAGAGAGGAGGAAATAGATGACTACTTCTCACATTTTGAGAAGACCACTATCAGTTTAAAGCCCCCGAGTGATGCATAGCCTGTACTGTTGCAAAGAACTTTGACTGGAAAGCACAAAAAGTCTGCACTGTCAATGGAAGAATGCACAGATTACAAAGTAGAAAAAAAGGCAATATTGAAAAATTATGAACTGGTACTGAAAGCCTACAGACAAAAATTAAAAAAATTTAAGAAAACAGAATCACAAACTTATACAGACTATTTAAGACAAAAAGAAGTGTACTTCAAATGATGAATCCAAGTGAAATAGAGAGGAAAAGACTTCATTCAGTAAGTTGAAGCAAATAATAGAAGAATTCAAAAAAAAGAATTATCAAAAGAGTTGAAATTACAACTGGATGAAAGAGAGTGGAAAGTGCCTATGAATTAGCAACATTAGCAGACAAATATATGCTAATTCACAGAAAAATGCAAATGAAAACAAACCGTTGGAACAACACACAGAACATGAAAATTTACAAGAATAAGAGATAAAATAACCAAATTGTAATTTGACAAGCAAAAACCAATCTTCCACAGCATAGGTGAGTTATTAATGATATCAAATGCTGCCGATGTCACAAAACTGGACACATAGCTATTAATTCCAAGGAGAATCAATATAATGAAGTAAATACCCTGTCATCTTATAAACCACAAGGTGCATTTTTTAAAAAGCAAACAACAAATGAATGTAAACTGTTCATATTGAGAGGAAGGTCGATGTATGTAGATGATAAAGAATGCAGGGTAATACAAATTCTGAGAGAGAAGGGAACTTCAAAATCACTCCTAACAAAAAGATGTTTACCAGCAGGATGAAAATCGGTGACAGAGAAACGAGTGAATATTAGAGGTATAGTGACTTGATGAAGCACTATACACAAAGGAAAGATGTAATCGGAAATAATTTCTGGTGTAGTGCAAGTCAGAATCATTGACAAACTATTAATACCTGGAGTAGATATGTTGTTAGGGAATGACTTAGTGGCAAGTAAAATAAGAATGAAGTGGCAATCCAAGCAAGTAAGGAGGTTGAATCAAGGAAGAAATCCAATAAAAGAAAACACAAAAAGATAAATCTTCAACAGGAGTTATCACTTGGCCTAGAAGGAAGGATGAGGAAGAAGAGACAAGAAAGAAAGCAAATGATGGAAAAAAATTGGGTGATGCCATATTAGAAAATTCCATAGAAAAGGAAGGCCTTATTAAAAGTCAAAGAAATGATGCTGAATTGCAAGATTATTTCAGGATAGCTGAAAGAGAAAATAAAATGAAACCGTTCCAAAATATTATATATGAACAGGAATCTTTGAGAAAATGAAAACCACAAGAGTTTCCAGATGAAGAAGAATGTGCAATACACAAGCAGATTATATTATCCAAGAAATATTGAAGTGTAGTTCTGAGAACCACACATGAGATTCCATTAGCAAGACATCTAGGTATCAATAAAATATTTGAAAAGCTATCACAACCCTTTTACTGGCTGGGATTAAGATGAGATGTCATCATGTTTTGTAAAACGTACCACATACGTTAAGTTATAGGAAATCCAAACGTGAAAATAGCAGTGGCACCATTGCAACCCATAATCTTGTTGGAAGAACTCTTTAGTCAAATCATATCAGACTGTGTCGAACCATTACAGAAGACAAAAAAGGCAATAAATGTATACTCATTATGTTATGTGCCACTTCGAGATTCCACAAATCCATCTCTCCTCTGAAATATTTTAGCTTAGAAAGTAGTAGAGGCACTGAATAGTTTTTTTAAACTGATCAGGGATCAAATTTTAAGTTGAAAGTGTTTCAGCAAGCAATAAAGTAGTTAGGAATTAATTCTATTTAATTGAGTGCTTATCACCTCCAAACACAGCGAGCACTGAAGCATTTTCATTCCACACTCAGAACTATGATGAAAACATGTTGCATAGAGAAACAGAAGAACTGGAATGAAGGTTTACCATTTTTAACATTCACTGCACGAAAAGCTAGACAAGAATCACTAGGTTTTAGCCCATGTGGAACCTATATTTGGGCATTCAGTGAGAGGACCACTACATTTGTTTAAGGAGAAATGCATAAAAAAATGCATCCAATCCAGAAAATTTGTATGTATGTAGATGATAAAGAATGCAGGGTAATACAAATTCTGAGAGATAATTTGTACCTGTTAAAATTCAGAAACAGGATTATAAAAACAAATAAAATAGTGAAAAAAATTTGCAGACAGCTTAAGGAAAAATGAAGGAGCATTATGACAGGAAAACTGTGAAATGACAGTTTGAAATAGGGGACTAAGAACTAGTACTACTTCTTATCTCATCTCACCCATTAAAAGTGAAATTTCAGGGATCATATAGGATCTTAAGGAAAATTAAACTTAAGTTTATTTAAACTGTATTATTTCAACTCCAGACTGACAAAGAAAAACAATATTGTCATATTAATATGATTAAAGCAAATTGGCATAGAAAAGAAGAAACAGTAACAATAGCAATCAGCCAACCGGAAAAGTCAGCAAATATATCAGGCGCACAGATCCTGATAAGCCAAGACCTGTCACCTAGATTAAAGAACTCAGAGATAATCAACAATGTAGAAGCAAAATTAGAACACCTACCCACAGAGGCGAAGAAAGAGATAGACGGTTTTGTAAAAATTTTTCAGGGACTGTGAATTTGCTAACCAACCTACCTTAGAAAAGAAATAAATTTGACTGGATGGATGAAAATGTCAAATAATCTTTGATCTAATCAAGAAGATGTTAAGCTCGGAATTAATATTACTTGCCTCAGCTTTTAATAAACCATTTAAATTAGCAGTAGATCCCAGCAACAGAGGTATTGAATAGGTATTATTACAGAAAGACAGTTGAGGAATACTACACCATGTTAACCTTTTTTTCAGAAAATTAAATTGTTTCATGAAAAATGTCAGACAACATGCTGTGGTTAAATTTGTATATAATTTTTCATGTTATCTTTGATTTTTTTCATTTCTTTACATAAATTATATAAAAATTGTCCAAATATTTTATTCATCCAAACACTTTTGGTTATATTTTTAAGCATTATCAATGATGAATTTTATTTTATTTCTAACTGAATATATAAATTGTTTTATGTATTTATGTAGAATCATAGAAATGTCTTATTTTCTAAAATGGTCAGCACATTATGGCCATGTTCATAGTTGATATTGTTGAGTGCTAGCTTTTCTTTTAATCATTAATAATGCTTTGATTATTTTTAGCATTTTCTTACACGTGGATGATGCTATTATATTTATATTATCGGTGAGTATGTTATAGATAATGTTTACGAATGTACAAATCCTTTAAAGAACTGTGTTCTTTATCAGTCCAAATTTATGAATAATAACATTTGATATAATACAACATGTTTAGCAAGAAAACTCATATTACAGCTCTTTGACAAAAGCTCTATTAGGTCTCATTTAAATACACATGGGATCCTATCAAACTATCCGTTACATACTCATTGATAATAGATTGTTGAAACCACACAGTGATATTAAATTATTATCTGAATTTTGATATATGTGACTAATATTTACCAGTAAATTAAGTGCATTGACCAAGAAAATATTTTTTAAAATTGTGGAAATGTTTGTTTTATTAATATTATTATATGCTTTGCAATTCAGACCAGTATACTCATTTTGGTTATTATATTCAAGATGAGCTGGTGTAAGTAGAAAAACATAATAATGACAATTCCTCATCTCAAAATATTTGACAAAAAGTCTTTTTTTGTTCTTCATTAGGCTACATGCTAACTGATGTAGCTACCTGCTTGTGGGTGTGTGTTAGTAACCTCCTACTATTTTTAAATTAAATTTAAAACTAGTGTGACGTCAATCATAACGAATACAAAAACTAAACGTCCTTCAAATAATATCCAATGAACAAAAATAATATTACTTGTTAATAACAGTTTCTGTTCAAAGATAAAACTCAGATTACAGGATATTTAGTAATAGGCTCTTTGTAATCTTTAAAGGTTGCTTTAATAAGGCACAATTCTAAAAAAGGAAAATAGTTGAAAAGATTATTTTAATCTGAACATTAAAATTGGCATGTGAAAAGATAATGACTTATTCGTACACTATTTAAATTCAAAATATATTCACATGTGTAAAGTGAAAAATTCCATTCTTTGTGTTAAATAAGGACAAGAGAAATGGCTAATTCATTGTTCTTACAGGTGAAAGGTGAAGAAAAAGCAGAAAGAATGTTTCTTTGTTGAGGTAGAAGAAACAGCCATGTGTACTGAGTTGTTGGCTCTCTACTGTAAAAGGTTGCTGACTACTTCCTTTTATTTTGCTTGGGGAACTTCAAAATGCAATGAACCCTAAACAATTTTTATTGCTAAAAATAATATAAAAAGAAAATACATGATTGCTTTCCACTAGGACTCTGCTGAATCTCTTGTGATATAAAATGTGTTTGAAGGCTGGAATATTCAATCTGTGGAAGATTTTATTGCCAAGAAAATAGATTGGTTTGTAATTCTTACAGGTGATGCACTTACCTACCTAGGCACACGTACACACATATATATATATAATCCTGATATAAATACTTTTAATCTAAGATATAAACATCATTATTGCTATTTAGAAATTTAGGAAGTCATTAAATTCTTTTGTGACTTTGAATGCAAATGTAATGTTTTTCTTTTGATGGCTTAAATCCAAATTCAAATTTCTCTTGAACTGGACTTTGTTAATTTTGTGTAAAACAAATGAACAAAATCAGTTTATGAATACAGAATGTAAGGATAACAAAAAAGTTAATGAATCCAGTTGATATGTTTAATGACTGACTAAATATTAGTGTTAAATAGAGTCATTGAATTGTTGGTGCTTCCTCTTTTCTCATTGAAAAAATATTAACTATTTTATTGATTCTGTTTTGGAAAAGTGTACATTTGCATTTTGATAAGTTTTGATTGTATGAAAAAATGTATTTTATACTTCTAAATATTGAAAAAAAATTTGAATTTTTAATGAATTTATTTAATTACTAAATTTAATTTTACAGCAAAAAACATATTTACTTTTAGGATTTCATAAAAATGATGATTTGTTATTAATTAGTCCGTAGTTACTGTCCTTGACAAAACATATTTCTTAGAAGTTTTCCTCTAAACTTTTGCCATATGCACTACATGTGTCCAGTTGAATAAATGTGGCTACCCATGTAAATAAGGCAGGAGTGAGAAATGTCATTTTATACTTTAGTGATGGCTTTTTTTTTATAAATCATACTTATATTTGAATCTAAAAATTGTCAGGTACCTAGTGGTTTATGCTCAGTTTCTGTCAACTGGAAAATGTCTGAGGATGTTGATCATGAGAAAGTTTTCTGAACTGGCTTCATGTCTTGACAAAATTCTACAAGTTTACAAATTTCTGCTATCTTATGTGAACTAACTTTTCTACCAAATAAATCTTCTAAAATGATTTAGATTGAAAAGAAATTCACATTTATACTAAAACTCATCTGCTTTTTCATGCAATTTTTATTTTAAAATTATTTACCTTGTAATTTTAGATTAAAATCCACTTTTATTTCACACAATGTGAGAAGTCTGTTGAGGTTGAAAAATTTGCTATTATACAAGTAAAAAAAAAAGGCTTTACAATAATTTTGTTTCAACAAAATTCTTCAAATTATTATGTGTTGAGGTGACTTATTTACATAGGAAGTCACCAAGAGTATAAATATCTACAGCTATTACCCATGAGGCAGTTGAGTGCTTACCACTTTCCGTGAGTTAGTAATACTACACAACAATGGCATTGCCAATATCTAAAGAATTGAATGAACAATTATCAATTGATAATTATGACTAGATACAAACATGGCTTAAGAGTCTAGCAGCTAAAGCTAGAGCAAAAAAGCTGAATGATTTAAAATCACTTGGAAGAGAAAACCAGATAACTGATCTCTTCTTGGTAACTGCAGGTTGTTATGCTATTATAAAAGTGTCAACAACTGCACACCCAAGACAGTTGACGATATAAGTCAGCTAATAGTAAAAACACAGCACCTAAGAAAAACATAGTGAATGCAAAGATAGTTAAGTTCATAAATATTTCTCAAAAAGTGAATGAACCCATTTTCTTTGTTTGAAACAGGTTGCCAGATATTGAGAAAACTGGGATCAGAAAACCAAGCAAAGAGGATTTGATTCAAATGAAATTAACAAATGGCTTTCAAAATGAGGAGTACAGGCAAATGATTTTAATGCAGTTAAAACTACTAAAGTTGTCATTAGAACAGTGTGTTGAATTTATTCAGCAACAAGAATTGATTCAAAAATTTCATTCAACAAAATTTATGGATCTGATAGAGGAAATAAATAGATATGTAACAGAGAAAAAAAAAAAAACAGAATTTGGTGTCGTTACAAACATCAAAAAGAAAAGTAAAATGTCCGGCATATAAAAAAGATGTGAAAAATGTTTCAAAATCAATCATTTTAAATGTTTGTGTGAATACTAAAAAGAAAAAGAAAAAAAAAAGAAATGTAGAAAAAATGAAGAGGAAGTGAGTAGGGATGTCTTTTCATTAAAAAATAAAAATTTAAAAAATTCTTAAAAATCCGAAACAATAAAATTGTGCTGAACAAGCAACTAGATATGGGAAGTGATGTGACCTAGAAATTTTTGAAAGAAATTTAGAAAACCAAGTTTAAAGAAAAGCCTTGTCCAATTGAATCAGTTTGACAGATCCATGATAAAAATGTTAGGCTATTTTGAAGCCTATATGGAACTAAAAACAAGTTTGATGTATTACCAATGATAGTGGCAAACTGTGAAAAGAATTATGAGATAATAGAAAAAAATGGATGCAGACCAAGTTAGATCGCAACATGAAAGCGATGAAGAAATGTACAGTGAGCCTGAAAGAATTGAAAGTTAAAGGATGTATGCTCATTAGCCCCTTTTATTTTTTGTCCCAACTTTCTTTAGTTTAATTCCTCCCTCCCTGTTATGTGACCAGAGATATCAGTTCTCTGGTGGATGTAGGACACCTCTCATTTTTCCAGTGTTTTTTCATTTTTGTTATTTTGTTTGGATGAATGTGTGTCTGATTGTTAGAATTTTTTAAAGTCACGCATTAATTTCATCCAGTCAACTGAGTTTTCTGCTACATTTAAAGATTGTGTGGGTGAAGGTATTACCAAAAAAACACTTTCTGCTTTGTTTCTTGCAAATACATTTTGTTTTTATTGTAAATATTCATTGGGGTGATAAATTTTTAAAAGCTATTATTTTGTTCCTCACCTCTAACAGACAAGTTGTAGAGATGGAGACTAGTTAGGACTTCATAGAGTCTCTGAGGTATTATGGTGGCTGCAGTAAGATTAGTAAGTGAGAATTGGTTGTTTTAGTGCAATGATTATTGTGGTATGTTTGGGTTAGTAATTGTGGCTGATGATAAGCCGTCCTTATCCCAAAAATTTAGCCTTGTGCCACATTTGTAAAATAAATATTGATGAGTCTTACCACTTCCTGTGAGTTATTAACACTACACAAGAAGTGTGCAAGCATGCTGAATTTTGGGTTTTCATTGTGGCTTGTGTCCTTTTAAAAAAAAATGTTCATTTCATTCAAGTTGAAGTTGTCAATATGATCTGAAGTTTTACTTACCGAGCTGTTTTCTGTACAAGATCAAATGGGAGATCTGGGCAGATTAAAGTGATTAAAGAATGATATTCCTGGACTGCTAACAGATCTAAAAGTAAAAAATTATTTTACCTTTCATACAAAGCTGTTAATTATGCAAAAACAAGGTTTGTTTGATATTTCTTAATATATCTTGATGTAATATACAAATATTAAAGTTAGGTATTTCTTAATAAATCATGTTCTGGTGTTTTTGCAATAACCACTGAAAAGTGAAATCTTTGTTTAACAATTTTATTTAGTTTTTACCAATCTTAATGCTTTTATTGATTGCTTAACATTAATTTTTTAAAGATAAAATTCTGTGATTATGTTGCTCAACAATTTGAAATTGATTTCTGGTTTGACTTGGAATTGGAAAATTCCATTTCCCAAATTTTTTTTTTATTTTCAATAATTTTATACAATGAATGTCTTCTTTAAAACTTGGAATAAATTTCTTGTGATCTAAGCAAAGCTGTTGAAATTAAAGGAATTAAAATTAAGTTCTTAAATGTTGCTTAAAGAGTTTAACATTTTATAATTCAAGAGGTTAATTCTACAGCATTTGATTTTTTAGAAATTTTGATGGACAAAAACAATCTTCTTACAAATAATCAATGTAATTATTTATAGAAAGAGAGAAACAGAGTATAAGAAAAAAAATCTTTTCTATTAAAAGTGAATATTAAAAGATTAAATTATAAATTTTAATTAAGGAACTGAAAATAATTCTTACCTCCTTTTTTGCCTATTTGCTTGAAAAATTGCCAAAATATTTTTAGAAAAGAAATTCGGTTATGTGGAGTTGCATTGATAAATTCAAAATCTCGGAACATCACATGAGTTCCACATTTCAAACTATAAAAACTGAAATAGTTAAGAAATAAATGACAAAGTATTAATTTTAAGTGAAAAATAATTTTAACTCCAAAATTGACCTCATTTTGAAATGCAATGTAAACACCACCCCAAAATGTTAAACAAATAGAAGAGTCAGCCTAACACTTGAGCACAACACCCATGGCCCACAACAATTTACATTGAGAGTAATGTATTTTTAATATAGGTTGTGCCATATTGAAGCTTCAATATTTGTTCAGTTAAAAGCATCTAATTCAGAACTTTTTACAAAATACTTTGAGGTTCATTTTGTATACAATGAAAGAATGAAATTTTTTTATTCAAATAAAAAAAAACATGCAAACACAAATAAGAAACTTACTATTCGTTAATGAATTTAATTGTATTGACTTTTGGATTTTCAACTCTGTATTGGAGAAGTTGATTTGTGCAGTCTTCAAAGTAAAAAAGAATTTGGTGCTTTTCTGAAAGAAGCAAAAATAATAACTAATTTTATAACTAATGTGTAATACAATGCATTAAATAAATTCCAAATAAGACTGAGAAAGGAACCCATTGAAAAATTAAAAACAAATTACTTTGATATTTAAAAAATAAATCAGAATGTAGTCAACTTATAAACAAATGTTTCACTGTCCATAAATCTGATTCAAAATCTAGTCACATTTACATTATTCGAACTATTGTCCTCATCTTGGTTACTATTTGTATGATGATTCAGCCGTTGCATGCTCCGGCCTTCTTCAGGTGCTAAGAATTTAAAACTGAACCCTTTATTATGATCACTGGGGTATATCATTCTCATTCCTTGTGTGAAGCCTCTTTTGGTAATCATAGTTTATCTTCCTCTAACTGGACTCTCTAAGTTACTTGTTCACCACTGCTGGCATTGAACTCACTGGAACTAACCAATGTCTATATCCTCTGGGCCATGTGTCCTTAAAGACAACAACAACTAAATTTTTGGGACTTATAAACCTAATGTTCAGTAACCATTTTTTACCATACCAGAGTTCATATTGCAATTTTTGAAAATCCTAGCACCCGAAGAAGACTGGAGCGTACAACAGTTGAAATATTGTACAAATGTCAACCAAGATGCGGACAATAGTCCGAATAATGTAAAAAGTGTAAATACTACCTCATCTCAGAAATATACACAAATAGTCACATTATCTTATCTTTTTCAGATATTTATTAAGTTTAACTCATTGTTATAATTTCATAAGTGTAGTGCACCCAGTGAGGATCAATCTCATAGCTGTAGCTAAAAGAAGTCTAATTTGCTAGCTATTGCTTTTTGGTAAAGCCATCTACTTTTCACTTAAAAAAGACAAACTTTATATCTTTAAAACAGAGGAATTTGTTCTGAAGAAACAAAAAACAATCATAAATTTAATTCCAAACTAGTCACATGCTTCACCCTGATTTTTTCTTTTTTCTTTTTAAATCTCCATTTTTTTCTGGGGTATTTTTATTGATCAGAAAAAATTTTTTCTGGGAATGTCTTAGAAGTTATTGACAGTTAACGCATAGTTGGTGTCTGTATTCAGACGAGGGATAAACAAAAATAATTTCAAAAAGAAAAAACTATTGAAGTGGATAGAAAAAGATGTTTTTTAATTGTTGTTCACAAACTGTTTCTGATCACTTTGAGAAATGTTTGATCTTTTTTACTAGTAGGTCTAAAAACTGTTTCAATTTATTAAAAAAAAAACAAAAAAAACAAACAAGTTTTAAAGTTTATGGATATTTACAAAACTTAGACTACCACAACACCACACTTTTAGGGTCACCCAGTAAAACTCTTAAATTAATTTTCTAATCATTACATGATGAGGGGCTATGAACTTAGTTTACTGAGAATTTTTTCTTTTCAGACAAATCATTCTATAGTTCACAATTTGCTAGTCTCTAATATCAAAGTTTTAAAAGTTTATTAATGAAAATTTTCAAGCATAGGATGTGATGAAGTATGAGAAAGAGGTACAGGTTTTTGTAAATCTACAAAAAACAATGTAGCCAAAGATGAGGAAATTAACCTGGATTTCTGGACTTTGTGTCTTCCACCTGAAAATTAATGCTTTGTTCTTCTTAGTTAACATTCAAGTCTAAGTGAGCTCAGAGATTGCCGCACTTAGAGCTCAATTATTAAAAACATGGAAGAAAAAGTGACTACAATAAAAGGATTATTTCATTTGTTTACATTTTTGGTTGATTGGTTTCTGGCAATCAGTCCATATAGATGAATTCAGTGTTCATAGTTCCCCTTAAAATAATTCAATTTAACACACTAAAATCAGAACATATTTCTAGGTTCTTCTTTCAGTAATAAGCAGTTAAGTGAAAAACTTAGAGCCAAGGTCTTTTTTAACAATGACTATACTTTTCCCACTTGCTACTTAGACTTTGCTATGCTTACATTAGAAGATTGGTCATAGCTCAGATTATGGAAGTATGGTAGAATAATGGTTAATGGCTCAGCTTGAAGAATCAGAGAGCTGGGTGAATGTCACAATAGGTATATTTCACATGAAATAGTAGAAAGATCCTTGTTGAAGTAGCATAAATCAGGAAGAACAATTATGGTTAAGCTATCCAATATAAAATAATAAATCTAAAATCTTTGGATGTCGTAAACTATAAAGATATATAACTGATGATTTTGTTACTATGATTACATAAAAACAAAAGGACTGATCCATTTTGTTTAAGGAGAATCAATTTTATCTTTTGTACATTTCTTCTAATCTTACAATTTTGCAAAGATTTTTATCTTCATAAAAATTAATCCCATAAAGAGATTTTAGATTGTTTACAAATTAGAATTATTGTAAATTATGCAAAATGATTAGTTTCACTTCTCACATTTTTTATTGCCATGATGTATAAAAATGAAAAAGAAGCTATCCTTAAATATTGCAGATTGAAATTTTGTAGTTGATGCAGTATACTTTTATTCAAATCAATTACAATTATTTGTAATAAAATCTTTTTGATAATCTGTGGAAAAGTACTTCTTATAAACTAAAACATAGAATCTTTTTTAAAAAGAAAATAAAATCTAATATAGTTAACTCTTGGGATATATAAATCCCATTTATTAGTGAATCAATCATTTTTAATTACATGTTTATTTCTCTTTTCAAAAGTAAATAATTTATATTCTCCCTTAAATTTTGTTTTAGCTTATTTATATGGCTGCAAAGCTATCTTGGATGATCATGTTTGATATGAAATCTTTAAGAAATTAGTATATCTAAATTTGGAATTACTAAGAAAATGTAAAGATTTGTCTCATATAGAGCTAATGTTAATAACAAGAGGAACCTTATCTGTATGTGACAAAGAGAAGGAAGATTAGAGAAGCAATTATTTAAAGACCAAAACTGGTGATATGGCTCAGCTTAAACTAAAATGATGATTATCTTTTGTTACATGACATTTTTTTTTACTTAAGTTCTAATAAATTTATAATGACATTCTTGGAAAACATGTGGGTCTGTTATTAAACTAATACATTACCTCAACACATTTTTGCATGTGACATTTCTAATTATTTTATAACTGCAATTGGGAGTTCTTAGCTGAACTTGTTCTGCAAATTTGCTAGAACTTTCAAGTTCCACACACTCAAGGAAGCTTAACTAAAAAGAATATCAATTTTTTTTTTTTTTAATCAAAAAGCCCAGATTTGTTTACTTGTTAATAAACATTATTTTAAAAATCTTCTGATAGTAATATTGTGTTCTTGTCAAGTATATTTTAGATACATTGTCTACATTATTTAGGGCAATATATAACCATGTGATCAGAACAAGACATATGGAAAAGATGCCAACCTGTTTGATCATGTGATGTGAGACATCTGAGAATGTGGTTAAGTTCCAGGGAAATATTACACTGAAGTAGAAAATATCAGATAAAACTTAGTTTTTAATTTGGTTGTCTTAAAATGAAAAGGTTTATACATCTGCTTAAGTACCAATTTTTGTTTTTGGACAGGTTATATAAATTTTGATTGCATTTGTTGGAATAATTTTTATCTCTTATTTTAGATTGAGAAAACACCTGATTATTGATGGAATTTATAAGAAGATAGGCATTTATCAAAAGAAGATATCAAATACATCATATCAGGATTTAATGTTAAAACATTGAAACTCAGTGTCGTTTTATATATTTATCAGTCATACAACCAAATCCCACCTTCTTAGTAACGAGATATTCCATTATTATTGTATAAAGAGACATTACTCAACACCATTAAGCAACCATGTCTTGCATTACATTAACAACAGAATATCTCATTAGCAAGAATGAGAAATCAGGTTGCAAGATTTTTATTTCTTTTGTTTTGCTTTCTTTGAATATTTTTACTTTCAATGATATGAAAACCAGAATTCTTTCTTCCAGTGAATTGTGTTGATTAAAATCCTATACTACTTATGAAGAAAAATAACTAATGAAAATGAAAAATTATTTCAATATCATTATATATATTATTGCTTTTTAATGTATGCATGAATAGGTATCTACTTAATTGCTTTTTAGCTGCTTTGTTCTTTTTATTTAGGTTGACCACATTTTATTGGCTTGACCTTTATTGGCATATATAACCACTTAAAGGATTTCTTTTTTTAGGTCATGGTTGAATTTTTGTATTGTGTGTGTTTGAGTTTGTGGGTTTTATGTGCGAGGTTTTCCATTTGGTAGTTGTTATATTATTTTCTATTTTTTGTTGTGATTGAGTGTTTGTATATTTATATTTTTATAAATATATTTATATAAACAAAAAGAAATTAAACAGTTGGACAATACAAAGAAAACAAACCAATTGCAAATGTGACCACTTTCATAACAATATTAAATTACACCATGCTTCATATAAAAAAACAAAATGGACATGACAGCAAATAAAAAAAATCCAGCTCTGATGAGTGACATCATAATGGTGTCCTCCCAAAACTTCGAAGTCAGCATGAACCTACTCAGTCAAAATGACAAATTATTTGCATATATAAGATAAACTTACACATATATGAGTAGCTACATTGAGACTGGCTTATCTATATTGTTATTAGTATATGTTTGTTTATTACTTTTTATCAGTTTTTTGCAGCAATCCTATCACACACACACACACACCTGTATGTTTATGTGAGGTGCTGAAAGGTTCACCCTGCAACCAAGAAAGCCTTAAAACCTCCCAAAACTCTGATATGTGATCAAATTCTAGGAAGAGAATTGAATGAGAACTTTTCAGCACCCCCATCTTTCATTGTGTATGAATCCAACTCCAAAACAGTTTTCAAAATAAGAAAAAGAACCTACAATGTTGATTGTACGAATTATGAGCGTGTCATATTTTATGACAAAAACAGATTTGTAAATTGTTGCATACCCCCATTTTTATAATAAATGTTTTTTGAAAAGTCAAGTGTTTTTCAAAATATTCTCTTTTTAAGGACTGCTTTACAATATTTTTTATTAGTCAGTCCATTTTAAAGTCTAAACAGAATTAAGAAAAACAAAATTAACGAAAGCAAAATGATGAATATGTTTTAATTTAAGAATCTCATTTTTTGTGGGGATTGAGTAACGCGTGAATTGAGTTTGCCGTAGTGACTGTTGTTTTGGGTTGCATTTCATTTTTGTAGTTTGTTGCTAAGTAAACATCGAACAGCGTAAAAGACTAAAAAAAGAGTACTATTTACTAAAGACAAGTAATTCAGGATTGTTGAAGAAAATAAAAAGAAAAAGGAAAGAAAAGACTTTTTTAAACCGATGTTTAAATGTAATAAGTTTATGATTTCATGCACTTACCAAGGTATGCTTCTGAGCTAAGATTAAATCGGTCTTCGTCGTCAAACATCGTCCAAGTTAGAAAGTGATGCAATTATTTACTCAAGTCAAGGTGCTTGAAAAAAAAAGCCCTGAATTATTGCCTACTAAGTGTTAGTGTTATGTTTTGTATTTTAGTGTTGCTGCTACTACGGTGTGTTGTTAGGGAAAGTCGTAGTTGTGACATCTCACCAAGGGTTTTTAATGGGTGTCTGAAAAAGTAAAAATTTAAAAATACACGCAAACCAAATACTACACTACAGTGATAACAAGTGCGTGGTAAAATCCCACAAATTTAAACTGAATTTTTGTAATATGACAGTCTTACTCTTGTCTGAATTGTTTTTATGAAGTGTCGTTTTTCATTACATTTTTTTTGTTGTTTATATCTTAACTGAAGTTGAATGTTTTCTCTGTGTGTGAGGCTTTTCAAATTTAAAAAGAACAAATCTAAAAAGAAAAAAAAACCCTTCATGTGTTACACGTCGACTTGCAACGTTAATCTTTGATGTTCAAATTTAATTTCTAACAACCCTAACATTAACGGCTAATGATTCGTTCGCTAAAAAATTAACCACAAAAAAAGTTGCTGAGTTTTGCGTACTAAAAGGTAAATTCGGAATTATTTTCGATAAAAACTGATCAAATAACGAAATTAATTGTGAGTTGTATTTCATTTTTTTTGTTACAGATATTTAAATTTTGGCTTTAAAATTCTCTCTACACAAAACAGGCTTCTCACACGAATAATAATTAAAAAAAAAAGAATAAAAGGGCAACTCTTCCAAAAAATAATACTCAGTTTTTAAATTAAAAGATTTATGAGCTTGTTCGAATACACCAAAAAAGTATATTTCTCATTTTCAAGGTTGTCTTCTAAATCCAGCGGACTTATATGGCATAAATGATGACCGGCGAAATGAGCAGGTGAGTTGGATATTTTTTATAGGAAATTCAACCACGGCACTGGGGTCTGACGCCCTCATTTTTTCTGAAACAGAACTAAACAGAAAATTTTCCTCGTGACTTCAAATATGACAAAGATATTTGGGATGGCTGGAACTGTATTGTTATTATTCAATATTGTTTGTTTTAAAAAAATACACACACACACACACAGTCGTTAATTTTCAAAAGGAGTTAGAAAAATTCTTTTTTTTCCCGAAACATTAGTTTCTAAAGACTATGTAAGTTTTATTATACGGAAAAAAATTCTAGGTGTCATTTCAGAAATTATGAACATGCGTACAGAAAAATATGTTTTTAAAATGAAAATCAAAACAAAAATATAGTAGTAGCCGTAGCGTGTCTAAAGAAAAAATAATTTTATTTTATTTTTGAGAGGATCAAAGTTAACAGAATCGGGAGTTTTAAAACTTAATATCTGATTTCAATTCATTTTTAACCTCTTTTTTCAAGTTCAAGCCATTCATTTCGATTTTCAAATTTTTATTTTCGAATTAAATGAGGGCCCCTCATTTAATTCGGAAATAAAAATTTGAAAATCGAAATGAATGGTTTGAATCAATAAAATAAATACTTAAACCATTTTTCTTACTGAATTTACTGATCTCACTGCTTCTTTTGTTATTTACGTAAAGAGAAGTTTAACTACTTTTACTTTTTAGTTTTGATGCCAGACCTCAGGATTATCACTGCTTTTTTTTTTTTTTTTACATTATTAAAGTTTTTTAGTTGTACTTACAAATCAACGCAAATTTCTGTCGTTATTTAATAAACTTAGCTTCGCCTAAGGTCACAAGTAAGTATGAGGCACTCAGTGATGATACAATTCACTACGCACAAATAATTCTCAACCAGACTATCCGCTAGCCAATTACACAGGTGCCCCCAAAACACAAATCTCAAGTGGGTGAACTGAAAGTGTTGTTGTTCATTGCTTATATTTGCTAAAGGGAACTTCAATACGTCACGATGTTAAAAAATAAATGGTATTCTTTAAGTTCAAGTTCCAATCTCGTTAATTAGTTTCATTATTAATAATTTAAAACTTTACTACACTTAGACTAGAATTGCAATCTGCTTTTAACTTATGAAGACATTAACGAAAAGAAAATAGTTAATTTCAAAAATAAAAAGCTCTGTAAAAAAAAAAAAAAAAAGAAGCATCTCCCTTTCAAGTGTTTATAAAATTTAACATTTTTTTCACAAGATTCAACAAATGTTACGGAAGACTTGATTTTTTTTTTTTTAAACGACATTGCAAAGCTGTTTTCATCACTGTCTGAGTATTTGAGATATCAAGTGACTAGCTAGAGACAGTTTACTTTTAAAACTTTGGTAATCTGTAGAAATCCCCTTTTCGAAGACGTGCGTAAAAAAAAAAAAAACTAAAATTAAAAAACAGCTGCTGTTATGACGGCTGGTTCACGCCCGCCCTCATATGTCACTTGGGTGCTGATCAAGAAAGTTACGAATCTATCTATCTATATTCCTTTTCATCCCACACACTCAAACAGACTGAAACATTTAGGAAGGATACGACGAATGGCCGACTTTTCCGCCAAAATATCACAAAATCATTTTCGTCACTGCATAATCATTTAATTACATTAATTTAATTCAAGTTTCAATTAATATCTACGACTGTAGCGTTGCAAAACTAAAATTAACAGTTAAAATTCAGTTGACTTAGTTATAGTTTCTGCACATGCCCAAAAAAGGATAACGTGACAATATGGCAAGAAGCACGAAAAAAAAAAAAAAAAAATCTAAGTCGTCTCGCGATTTGGAGTTCATCAAAGCAGCATCCTATCATCATCTATTTTATAATTTTAGTCACCAATTTTTTTCGCTTCTCATGGCCTAGTCAACTTTCAAGTAAAACATTAATTACTTATCTTTTCCATTAATTTCTAACAATGTGCATTTTATTCACTGTGTGAATATTGTTGCATTCAAATTTTGTAAAAGTGCTTGCATTCAAACATACCTTGTTTGTTTTTTCAACCATGAAATTGTTTTCAACCATGTACAAAGAGATGTTATATCTCGGGTTAGCTATTCCAATAAGACTAATAATTACATCTTTTTTTCTAAATAAAATTTAATTTTCGATACTCAATAGAAGTAAATAAAGTTAGGTTTGAATTTTGACTCGCTGACTTCAGTGACGCACGGTTTACGTTCGAATTCTCACTGAGGATTTGGTCGTAGGTTTCCTCCTGTTATGCAGGTCAGGTGGATCAAAACGAAGTTTGAAATTTTTGGTACAAAATTGATCTAAACACGTTCTATTACATGTTCTCACGTGCATTCGGTTTATTAGCCAATCAGCGAAGATTTACGCGAGCTTCCAATTCTACGTTTTTTCAGTCCAGCGTCTGTGCTATGAGTTATCGTTCAGAAGTAAATTGTGTTAATGTAATTTTTTCTTTTTATCTCGGCTCATGACAAGTGCAATTTGTAAATTGTTGTGTCTACTTTTTAATTAAACTTTGCAAGGTGGATTCCACAAAAGTTTTTTTTTTGTTGAAATAGTTACGTATTTTCCATTAGCACCAGCAGTCGATCCATTTAAAAACTAGAATTTCATTTGCTCATTTTCAAAACAGCCACGCCTTTCCCACTTGGAAGTTTGGCAAAACAGATTTTTTTTTCTATTCCTTCATATCCCATCATTTTACTTTGTGGTAGTCTAAGTTCAGTTTAAAGGTTAAAGTATGTGTACAGTTTTATCGTATTTTGACAAGGACAAACATTTTTGTGAAAATGCAGAACCAAATAAATGTCTAAATGATATCAAAGCATTTTAGATTTGTGTCACATATGATATCAAGAACGTCAATGTTGTTTCTTGAGAAACTAAGAAGGGGTCACATAAAAACAAAACAAAGTGCGTGTGAGAGAGATTGGTTGTGGTGATACCGAGCAAGCGAGGGACCGGATGTTTGCTCTCAGAGATCCAGAAAGCAAATGACCAAATCTGGGCTCCACGCAGAAGTTCCGGAGGTAAACCAAAAATAAATAAATATCAAATTCCTGTAGTGGAAGTCTGGATCCTGATTGGTCATCAAATCGCAAAATTCAAAATATGTCAGAGAAACGGTTTTTCCATACCTAAAGATAAAAAATCGTTTCTGTTTCACGCCCACGTAACTATTCAATATTTAACGATGGTCTCTAAGCAGTCATTTCAGAGGAGGCATTTCGCTGATACATATCTAAGATGTAACTCTCAACTTCAAGTGACCCGGAAATTATGCCCCCCTCTCTCTATCTCAACAATTACTGCTACAAACAACTTTATCACTGAATGCGTACTCTACCCATAACTTTCTTAATGAACATTAATTTTAATTTTTATAACTGTTGTTATTCCTTCTTTTAATAAATTTCTATTTTAACATTCAAAGTGTATATTTTATTATTCCACTCTTCTGCACTAATTCTACATATTCCAACCGCCGACAACCAACCTTCTGATGAAAACCCTTCTGATGAATATTATTTAACAAATCGTGTAAGCTGTAGGGAGTTCGGTTAAGAAAGGCACAAGGCCGAACAAAAGAAACATTAACTCACTCCTTACACTTCAGGGTCACTCATTTCATATGAATTTTAAATAGTAGCTATGAATTGCATGATAAACAGAATAAAACGGAAAAATAATTTGTCCCATTTTCTGGTTATTGAAGACCAACGTTTGTCTTAACGTAGGGTAAATACCAAAATGATTTTAGAATCGAAGAACTCGTTTGCTGTTAAACACAAATCAAGCGTCTTTTAAAAAATGTGAAACTTATTTCGGGAAAGCATAAAATCCGGAGGCCAAGAAAATAAGATACCAATTTGAAATCGGAATTAATCATTTTTATAGCTTTTGGAGTAATTTGTTGAAAAAAAAAACAAATAATGACGTGTTACTCAGTTTTAAAATAGAAGATCCCATCAAAGTTTTGGAAATAAGTTTAAATATAGAAAACGTACTCCCTTAATTCGATCTGTTTATATTTTTTCGGAGTGATAACAAAAGAAAAGCAATTACTTCGGTTGACATTTAAGAAATCATTGCGAACATTTATGGGGAACGCAAACTGATTAAATTCAGAGAGATTATTTCAATTATTCAGTCATTTTACTTTTTGTCAGAGAAGAGATATTTATTTCAAATTGTACAAAATTGAGTTTTGTTAATGAAAGGATAAAGAAGAAAAATTAAAAATCCGAGCAACTGCTGCTTTAGCAGAGATATAATTTTTGAAAAGATTCGATTTGTATCAACGACAAATGAATAAAAGACAATTTTAAGCTTTTGAGTTCATCCAACACGAAAGTCCATTGTTTTCTCTCTCTGCTTTGTGTTTGTCATTAAGAGCGTTAGTGAATAGTTACTTTAATGTGTGACGTATGTAACTAAATCAAATCCTAGAAAAATTATAAGATATTTCAAACTCAGCACGTTCCAAGAGTTGTATATGGAACTCTACGACACGCAGCTAGTGAGGTTTCTTGTAGTAATTTAATTACTTTTGGAAGGACAAATTATAAAGATCTTCGATTCATTGAAACATCTGTAAAAGAATATTTAAAGATTGGCTCAAAATGTCCAAAGTTTAGGAGAAGTATTAGTTGAAGTTTGAACTCCACAGGAAAACAGTAAACATGATGAAATGTCGCGTAACGACAGACAGGGATTGGGTGGTTGGTACTTAGGTGACCTAGAAGAAGATTTAAATGCTCATAGAAACATGCATAGTTCATCTTTAATCTCAGCAGTCCAAGAAAATTCATTAAAATTGAAAACATTTTTGCCCGATAAAATGAGAAGGCATTGGTTACACTGGCTTACAATTTTTTATTGAAATGATGCAATATCACAGTCAATTTACAACACTTTCATGTCACTGAATTCGAATATCATCAGTTTTCTCATTTAGATCTAATTTTCTTGCTCCAGATGATGACTAAAAAGAAGAAAATTGCTTATTTTAAGTTATTTGTCTGAAAAGCGGAAAATGAACAGCTATGCAAATGTAGATCAAATGCGGTTTCAATTCTGGAGTAAGAACACAATTACATCAAAGCACAAATATGTTAACTTCAAGAAGAAATTAAAAATGAAAAAAAGAACTCATGATTAAAACTTTCGATTTTTACTTTTATTTTTACGCATGATACATAGTATTGTCTCTCTTCAGGATCCAACGGTAATCTGCCATAATTCTTTTAGCCCATCTGCCTTGGTACCTATTCTCTTTTACTTATATCCTGATAAAAACGTTTTTCTTATATCGCCACTGTTTTCTAGAAAACTGTCCAAATGACTATTCAGGAACTATAGTTTCGTACTCATGGTAGCACTAAATTTCAGGTAGTTTGCTAACATCTTGTCGACTAGTTCTCTATCGTCGTCTCTTACGATTACTGTTGCGGCCTGTTAGAACTAGGAAGAAAGACACGAAAAGAAGGGAGGTTGAACCAGTGTACTGGAATAACAGAACATATATACAAAATAAGAGTGTTATTAGGCAGCAGATAGAAGTGTTCATCAGAACTGTCAAGTTACAGTGTCTCGACTGCCTCCGCCAGGAAGTCTCGCAGGTTAGAATTTATGAAGGAGGAAGGATTCATTCCGATGTAAATTACCAAGAAAAATTTGACTATAGCAACAAATGAAAACCAAGAATTTGATTCAGTAACATTCAAAGACGAAGTTGTCATCCTTGCTGAGTTTTCGAATGTCAGATCCATCAAAAATACCTTGGTTCAGTTTTTCTATATTGAGACCAGGAAATGCACTGCAAATGTACTGAAAATGTTGAACTTTTTTGTCAAGCTGTTTCATGAACTGCTTCAGGATGGTGAGGAGGGAAGATAATTTTGTCTCTAGGCACTAGCGGATTAGTTGACCCTTCTTTCAGGTCCACACAAATTACCCAATTATCATGAAAGTAATTTCATGCTTATATTTCAGTGTTGTGGAGTGTCCAATTGGTATCAATGCGGATTCATTGGTGTTGTGCAGCAAACCAATGTTAAATTACTCTTTGCGCTATCAATGAATTTGCATCATAGTCCTGAATACCAAGATGCAGCGCAAAATCCTTTCGATATCGTTACAAGTTCATTGGTTTGATTGACGTAGGTGACAAATTCAGCATCTTTAAAATATTATTTTTGTTCCTTCCTTAAGATTTTTATCCTTTAGTCTTGGAGCTAAGTGTTTCGACGATTCTTTTGATAAAATAAATCTCTGATTAAGTCACTCAGCTCTTCTTGATCAAACAGTATCGGTTCAAAAGGTAATTACTGAAAATAATTGTCATTGTTATTCTCAACCATGTCGACAAAATTATTCGCATCATCATTGTCCGATGCTTCAATGTCACTAGACGTAAATCCTTTGAAGAGAGGAATCGGCATTTCATTGAAGTGTGGTACAGGTTTGATAACTGAATTGAGAGAAGGAACTTCTTTTATGTGCCGTGTCCGTTCTGGATGTAGGCGATCATGGCCATCCACATATTCCTGTTTCTTGTAGCTCTTAATATATTTTGTCTTTTTATTTCTTCCAAATTCATTTGCTTAAGCCTATCAAGTATTCATGCGCTGTTTTCCCCTGCCCTTCTTTCCCTCTATTTGTTCTCTGAGTATCGGATTTTCCAGTCCCAACATTCTCGTCACATGTCTTAAATATCTGTACCTGCTTGATTTTAGTATCCCCGACTTGTAATTGGCATTTTGAGCTTCTCGTTTTCCTTTGGGATGATGGCTTTTGCTGATCTCACTAAAGCTACTCTTAGCGTATCTCATTTTAAGTTTCCATTTACATTTTATCTCTCGTATATTCTTTTCACACTGTGCATATATTTTTCTTTCAGATTTGGGTCGTTCAGGAGTTTGTTGTATTGCAATTTTAGTTGCTGCATTAAGCTTCTTCAATTTCCGAAGTTTCATTCTTAGTTTACATATAACCGAAAGGTGATCACCTCCGCAGTTGGCACTTGGATAGCTTTTCGATGTCCATAAATGTCTTGGATGTTCTTGGAACCAGATGTTGGTTATTATCTAGTCATTCGTTGTCTACCATTTTTCTCCGCGGTCGTTGCGGTTTCTTACTCCTGAGATAATTTACATATTTTTGTTTTCTGTTGTTGATGCCAACAATGTCAATTAAGCATACGTAACAGTCATTAACGTCAAATTTAAGTGAAGTTCGAGTACCCTGGCAAATGCTCCTCACAGGTTTTGCTGAAAATATGTGATTCTTACGATTTGTTCCGATCGCCCAGTTTCACTTCAAAGTAAGTCGGTTTTCTGTTATATGTTATTGTAAACTCGTCATATATATGACAAAAGAAACCGGCATTGTTTTTACATTCTTTGCAGTCATGGCCTTGGTATAGAAATAAAAGAAAGTCTGATAATAACACTGTATTCAGATACGTGATACATGAATAAATTATTTTTGTCATCCGTTTTTTACTTAACACTGAACATTACATATCAACTAAATTTAACAAACTCATAACAAACACCAAACCCATCTTATACAGATCATGTTTATAATTATGAGGTATGTACCAAAAATATACGCATGGTCATACTACTGATAAGACTATGAATCGTTCGATTATGAGTAGCCTTTAAATAGTTTGATACCGATGTGCATTGAGGTATATATAAACATTCTTAAAAAATAGCCAGGTTATGGTAAAATCCAATGAAGAGATTTTATCTTTTATAGAGCCATAATTTATTATTGTGATAGGATTTGAGATTTTTCTAATATGGAGACACTGAATTCACAAAAAGTGAAGTAAAATGAAATGTTTTGCTAAAATGAGACATTTTGGTACAGAGAAAAAAAATGGGCGTCATTTTTAGATTCAGCGCCTTCAATTTACCCAAGATTGTTCTGATCCTTGCAACAAAGTATGTGTTTCCTAGTGTTACTTTTCTTAAACTTTCGTCTTTTGCTGTGACTTTATACAAATTAATGAATTTTGCACTTTCGTTAACCCAGTGCATGGCCCATATCGTAAAATGATCATTTATACTCATATGTCATATGGATGCATATTTCCGGAAAATATGCACGAGAACTTGTGACTTGGCAAAGGTCGAAATTACTGATCTTCTTGCCTATTAGTTCAAGTTGTCAATAAACCAGTCATATACATCACGTTCGTAGAGGACATTAATAGGTGCAGACATTTTTGTTAGAATAAATATATGTGTGTGTCGCTAACATTTAAAACTAAAAATCAAGTCAAATCGAAAATTCCTCTTTTCGTACATGAGATTCTTCAAAGAAGATAAGAAAGAAGTTTACTTCAGTTAATTGGAGTTTGATTACAGTGATGAAAAACACAATCTTTCAATCAATACACCAAAGTGCATTTTTCAGATGAATAGAAAAGAATTCTGTCTGATCCAGAAATATTTACAAAAGCAATTACTTTATAGTTTTCAGGTGAAAGATTAATCGATATTCATTTCGTTATTCTTCTCTTGAAGCAAAGTTGGCAAAATAATTGGTAAGTAATGCCAGTGTTATTATTATTAAATCATATTGTCAATAAAACCAATAAATACAGCGATTGTTACTACCACGAATACGAGGAAACAGAAATGTAGAAATGATAAAATAAAATTAAATACATACTTTCAATTAATGGGAACAGTCAATTCATCTTAGCGAAACTGATTAAATTTCAACCTATTGTCTATTTTTTTTACCGATTCACATATTCCTAAAGTGTAGGTATGTACAGATAAATTGTGCAAGAATTAATATCACACAATTAATATCACATTTCACTTACCTCAGAGAAAAAGTTTTAAAAAGTAATAAGTTCATTGCAAAAGTTTAGTGCAATTTGAACTTTTTATTTTTATTTGAAGATAGATTTCTACTCTAATCATTTAGGCTCTGAGGTCAACCGAGGAGATATGCTAGGCGTTTCGGCCGCACATGAAAGGGCCTGTTTACCAGGAGCCAGATCTCTGACTTAATGTTTCTCAGCTATTTGACTGACTTTCCTCTGCTTTCTCCTATTGAAGAGACTAGCGAGGGTGAGATCACAGAAGGCGAAGTCAAGTTGGTATTGATGAGAATTAGCAGTGGCAAGTCACCGTGACTTGATGATCTCCCCTATGAATTTTACTTAAAAATTTCGCATATCTTTGTACCGATTTTGACTATTGTGTTGAACAACTGGTTTTGACAGGGGTCTGGATCCGACCAGATCTCCAGGGTTCTGAGCACGTTCTTGAAAAAGGGGCAAGGATGGTGGGCGAGATTTCGATGATTACAAGCCCATAACACTGCTAAACACAGAGTTAAAGATTTTGGCCAAAATCATTACGGAGCGTTTGCAGTTAGTTGCCGAGACTTGTTGGGACTCGAACAGATGTGTGCTGTGAAGGGCCGAACAATTCAGAGTAACCTGCTTCTGATTCACACGATACTAGAGGGTGTAAAATACGACGAACATGCCGCGCTGATCAGTTTGGATCAGTCCAAAGTGTTCGATAGCGTCGACCATCAGTACCTGGCTGCTGTTCTGTAGGCCACCGGATTCAAACCAGATTTCTGCAAGTGGATCAGCCTCCTGTCTAACTCTCCCAAGTACATGTGAACGGAAAGCGGTCGGTTCCTCTGGGTTGTCCACTATCACCCCTACTTAACGTTTTGACGTTGGAAACTTTTCTTCGTCCGCTGAAGAACAGTGTGCTGTCTGTCCCTACGTGGAATCGATGTTCCTGGTGGTACTCGAGCCAGGGTGTCTGCGTACGCCGATGACGTATCCATTTTCGTGTCGTGCCGCAGCGATATTGAAGTGATACAGAAAATGCTTGAACGGTACGAGAAGGCCACAACTGCCAGAATTAACCGCAACAAGTCTTTCAGCTTGTTGTTATGTGCTTGGAGTGCGTTGTTCTTTCGGGTGCCCTTTAGTTGGAGTGACGGCCTCGTCCACATCCTTCTCCAGCTGAAGAAGAATTGGTCGAAGGTACAGGCAAACGTAGGAGCGTCCGTCTGACTTGGGTCCGAAGATGGTTGTCCATAAAAGTATAGGCCGAAAGTGTGAGCCAGTTATGTCTTTCCTCTTATCCTTTACCGGTTGTCTGTTCTTCCGCCCTGCAAGGACCATAAGAAAGCGATCGAACACTTGCTCTCCTCCCTTTTTGCAAACCGGTCTGTGTCCAGCGTCCGTGTCATAGGGAGCTACGAATGACGCGTCTAGAGGTTGGTTTTCCTACACCGTGCGATGATGGAAGATTCGACCTTGGAGGGGAGTGTTAGGGGTGCTTTCCATAGCCTTACCAATACTCACTCGGTTTCTGAAGCTGAGCGCCGAGGAACAGTAGACGTTCTTCAGTGTCGAGAGGCTTTGGAGGTGATTCCTCGGTCCACTGACATTTCACGGCTTAGGAGTTTCATTTATTGGGCTTTTGTGAAGGGGGTCGCATCAGACTCATTTTGTAAGCGGTTCAGCTAGACGGCAAGCGAGTTGCGCTCTTTCTTCTAGCCTTAGACGCGAGTGGCAAATTACCTCAGCAACTTCGAGTTTTCGCTTTCGAATGACGTAGCCTTCAGATTTGTCCGATTATCATTGGTGTTACCTTAGTCTAGAGGAAACAGTTTCGCACGCATTCTGCCATTGCCATCAGGTGTGCCCGTTCTGGGACTATGTCGGCGAGTTAACGGCTTGTATCGCTCCCGTGCATCTCGTGTGCATCGATCTCACATACCTGCGTGATGTCGGCACCATATTCTAGAGCAAGAAAGAAGTAATTGAAGCTGAACGTAGAAGAAGAAAAAAATTAAAGCAGAAAGTAAAAACTGATTTGACTTTCACAGGTGAAATTCGTTAGAAGTTGCTGGGAGCTGAAGTTGGAATAATAATAATAATAATAATAATAATAATAATAATAATAATAATAATTTTTTCTTTCTGTTTTCATGTTGTTTGACTAATTGTATCATCCAGTCTTTTGTTGTTACTATGTATGTTAGTAAGCCAATAGTTGTTGCCTTGTATGACAATTCTAGCTGAATAAGACCTCTTCCACCTTCTTTACGGGGTATGTATAAACGGTCTATATCAGTCTTTGGATGATGCATCTTATGCTTAGAAAGAAGCTTTCTTGTTTTAGAATCCATTCGCCTGATGTCGTTTAGAGTCCAGTTTAAGATGTTGAAACTATATTGGACAACTTGGATGGCAAGGCTATTAATGGCCATAACTCTGTTCTGAGAATTCAATTCAGTTTTTAATATCAGTCGTAGCCTTCTATAGTACTCTTTACGCACTATTTCTTTCATTTTTTTATGGTGAATTTTTTCACTCTCATTTACACCTAGGTATTTATAAGTTTCTTCTGGCTCTAAATCTTTTATTGTTACAGCAGGGTCTAAGCTAATTGAGGATGTTTGTTTAGCGCATTTATTCAAATTGAATTTCATTCCAATGTCTTCGCTGAAGCATTTTACAGTTTGCAGAAGACCTTCCAGCACATTATCATTCTTAGCATACAACTTTAAGTCATCCATGTAAAATAGATGGCTTATTTTCTTTTGGGCTATTTTATAACCACATTCTGTCTTGTTAAGTTGACTGGTTAGTGCTATTGATGATATGCAGAATAGGAAGGGAGATAAAGAGTCACCTTGAAATATACCTCTTTTGATGTTTATTTCACCAGACTTTTAGGTTCCATTTATATGATTGAGGTTGTTTTCCATATCGACATACATTGTTTGATGAAATTGATGATGATGGGCGATATCTTGTATATATTTAAAGTCTTTAAAATCCAGGAATGTGGTACACTATCGAATGCCTTACAATAATCTACACGGGCAGTATTAAGATTTTTCTTTGCATTGTAGCAGTTTTCCAGGATCATTCTGTTAATAAGTAATTGGTCTTTACATCCGTAACAGCCACGTTTGCACCCTTTTTGTTCAAGCGGTAGTGTGCCATTTCTTTCCAAGAAGAAATGTCTGTTTTGTTAAAATAGATGTTAATAGTTTGTATGTAGTCGGAAGGCATGTAATTGGTCTGTAGATTTTCGGGTTGTTTGTGTCAATATTCTTGGGTAGAAGAAATGTAATTCCTTTGGTCATCCATGCAGGAAGTTTAGTGGAATCGTTAACCATTTCTTGAAGTTCTTTGGCTAGTTTTTATGTGCTGTATTTACATAATATAGCCAAAAGTTAGAAATTTTATTTATTCCTGGAAATTTCCAATTGTGTGCTTTTTTCAGTGCACATTTAACATCCTTTTCTGTAATTCCAGCCCATATCTGTTCTGGTTTATTTTTCATTCGTTCTATCTCTTGTGCAATCCAATCTACTTCTTTGTTATATTCTTTAGGGCAAGCCCATATTTTTCCCCAGAACTGTATAACTTCTTTCATTTTGTGGGTGGGGAGACTGTTATTTCAATTCTTTTTTAACTATTTCCCTGTAAAATTTCTTTGCATCGGTTTAAAAAAATCTTGTTTTGTCTGTAGAGTCTTGATCTTTTCTCATAGCGTCTTATTCTTTGAGCCTTCAATTGTATTGTTTGCTCTGTTTTTTCCTTAGTTGATAGGACTTCATTTTCATTTCTAATGTTGTATTTTCTTTCGACTCTTCTGCCTTTTCTAGTTCTTACATTTATTCCTTTTGTCAGTTCATCGAGTACTGATAGTTCACTTATAAGTTATTCGATTTCTTTTTCTATTTTTCTTTTCCAAGGTGGATCTTCATGTCTGCGAGACTGTCTTGTTTTTAATTCGATGTTCAACTTTTTTGTTGCTGCTATTGCTGATGCATATATTGCTTCATTGAGATTTATATGAGTGTCTTCTTCATCCAAAATTAATTTGAGTGCTGCATTGTAGAGCTTAATAGTTTCGAGCTTATGCTTTGTTGGTTGTAATTTTGGGAGCTGTTCTCGTTCCTCCATTGCAATATTTTGGATATGACTTATATGGTTCTTGATTTCTTCCTTGGCTTCTTGTATACTGTTCTTGTTTTCCGTAAAATAATTATGTTCAATGTGTTTTGAACTCGTTTTATTGTCGTCTTGTAATTGACTCAGATCACACTTTTCCAGCACTTCTAAGCTTACAGCATTATCTTCACAGTGATTTGTGTGTATCACGTTTCTACATTATGACCTGTGGCTTATTTTATGTTACTACTTTTTATTTCTGATTCCGATTCCCTTTCATATATTGTTGATTTGTTTATTCTGGTTGCAATTCTTAATTCTCATTAATTTCAGCCTCTGTCAATCGGTTATTTCACATGATGTATCTTCGTACATTGGGTAATTTATTTTCGTCAATGTACTTTCTATTTGTTTGTCCAACCTTTTCTCGCCAAATGTCATATGTTTGTCGAGTGATGTTTTTTGAGGTTTGAGTAACGCTTCATGAAATGCAGTCATAACGACTTTGTACTCCTCACGAGACCATTTTATTTTTTCTTTCTTCAAATATACGGTTATAGGTCTAGCTGGGGAATTTTCAGGGCCATCATTAGGATTATCCTGGTTGTGGGGACCTGAAGATTCATTCTTTGTGAAGGAGTTTGTTCCTATGGTAGATTTTTCGACCTCAGGTAGGTTACCTCCTGAAGGACGGGCTCCCTGTTTATCCACTGGAAGAGCCACACTGGACCTTTATTTCTATTTGTAATTCTCATATTTTTTTCTCCATAAGTGATGCACGGGTCCAAAAGTCCACTCAAAGTTGCCCGGCCTGTTGGGTAACGGGCTTTTACAAACAGGGTCCCGAAGCCTGTAGGGGATCGTTTGTGACCTCATAACGCAGTAACCATTCACTCCTCGGAACGATTAACACCTTCTGTTGCGGGTTGTTGCTCAGAGTTTTTCTTCTCCTAAATGGGTTGCCAATAATAAAAGAAGGCAGTAAATACAAACAAGATTTACATTTAGTAGATTCTGTAGAAAAGCAAAACAGAAGCAAAGAACCAACTATTGCGACAAAAAATATGAAAACGAAAGCCAAGAATAAAGCTCTTGAACAGATGAAACAACGCTGGCAAGACAAACCTTTGCATGGCCAATATCCAGAACGTGCCAATAAATTCAATGTTGATAAAGTTAATACTCATCGATGGTTACGTGCATCTGGATTAAAGTCTGAGACTGAAGGCTTTATTCTTGCAGAGCAAGTCTTTTCACTAGGAACTTTCAGGTAGATATTATACATAATAATGTGGATCCAAAATGCAAGTTCTGTGAAAAATACCAAGAAACAATAGACCATCTAATCTCAGGATGTTCTGTACTTGCCCCAAATGAATATAAAAATTGTCACGATAGCGTGGGACAATATTTACATTGGACAATGTGCAAACACTATGGAAAATATGTAAACAAGTACTGTTATGAACATCACCCAGCACCGGTTACAGAAATAGATGTCACCATTCTATGGGATTACACCATCTACACAGACAGAAAAATTGAAGCAAATAGGCCGGGCATTATTGTTAAAAGAAAGAAAAAATCTTGTCTATTAATTGATATGGCTTGTCCAGCGAATTGTAACATAGCAACCAAGGAATTCGAAAAACTGTCAAAATATAAAGACCTGGAAATTGAAATAAAAAAAATGTGGAAATTGAAAACAAGAATCGTGCCAGTGAGAGTAGGTACACTTGGAATGATAAAAAATGGAACAAAGCAACACATTGAAAGAATCCCTGGAAACCCCAGCTTAAGAGTTATACAAAAAATTGTCTTATTAAGTACAGCCCACACACTAAGGAGAACTTTGTCTATGTAACGCTACGGATGATAGAGGAGATATAAAAAACATGAAATGGAGCCATAACAACACACCACGACCTGCCTTAGGTCTTCCCGCAGACTTGGTTGGTAGTGCGAACATAGCAGAAAACGAAATATGATGAAAAATGACAACATAATAATAATTATTTGGATATTGACTCCAACAGATGTTAAGTATGGCTCTCAGTATCCAACTGTAGGTTCCATCAAGCTTAGTCTCTAGGATTTTAGTTAATATCCAAGTAATGACGCCATCCATTAACACTACCTCTACAGTGGCCTGAATAAATTTTTGCTTGATGTTGTCTGGTAGATCAGATTTCCATATTACATCCATTTTATTCAAAGCGGCCCAGGCTTTAGCGGTGCGAATTTTAACATCCTTTTCAGTAGAATTTATTTTAATTCCAATGTATGTAAAAGATTCGGCAATATTTTGTTGATTGACATGAGACACTTTGTATTTAGCCTTGTTGGTATTGAGCCTATGAATTCAGTTTTAGCAGCACTGACATAGAATCCAAAATCATTGGCATCATATATAGATGATACTACTAGGAAGGCTGAGTCACTGCGTCGGGCCAGAAGATTTTTTTCCGCCTGAAACCATCTTGCACATATACAAATCAACCATCCGTCCGTGCATAGAATAATGCTGTCATATATGGTAAGGCGCCCCTGCTGTTCATCTCAATGTTCTCGACAGGCTCCAAAGGAGAATCTGTAATATGATAGCTCCCGACTTGGCGGCTCGACTCCAGCCACTTTCTCACCGGCGGGATGTGGCTTCCCTCTGTTTATTCTATAAATATTTTCATGGTTTCTGCTCTGACGAATATGGGTCACTGGTGCCCCCTCCACAAGAATTTACTCGTGCAACCAAACTGGTAATACGGTCCATCCATTTACAGTTAGATCAACGAAACGCAGCCGACAATTCTACTCTAACAGTTTTTTTTTCCCGCACTTCCCGCCTGTGGAACTCCCTTCCATATACTTGCTTTCCTGACGGCTACAACCTTCAGGAATTTAAATGCAATGTCAATACCCATCTCTTATCCACTTGATTCCAGTTCTTTCTACATCACCCTGTATATCTTGGTTTTTTTCCCCTTCTCTCTACCTTCGCAATTGTCTTTACACCTGTGTTCCCATCCTTCTCTTGCCATTTCTCTGACACCCCCAGTAACTGGTTCGCCTTTCTCTTTTCTCTCCTCCTATCTAAACTTTTACTCTTATGTAGACCCCGCGCATCAGTGGCGGTACCGCCTTGCTTGGGGTAGAACGATAAAAAAAGATATAAAACTGTAGGATTGGTAATGGTGTCTTCGTTGATAGCTAGGTAATCTGCATAGCCAATATCTGTCAATATTTTGTAGGATATCGACTTGAGAGACTTGGTGATAAAGCAAAACCTAGATGATGATGTTTGTCAAGTTCTCAATACGTAGTCAAGGGTGATAACAAAGAGAAAAAGTGCAAAGTTGTTACCCTGAAGGATCCCTGCTTTGATGTCAAATAAGCTAGTGTCTCCATCTTGGGAACTAACCGAAGATTTGGTATTTTTGTCTAGCCTCATTATAGCAATCCATGTTTCAAAGAGGACGCATATATCAGAATGATCTTTTCTATTTCTCTACTTTGTACAGAATCGAAGTCTTTAGAGAAATCTACAAAAATAAGGCAGTCTTTAGATTTTTTGCCCTGACACTCTGTCATATAGGAATAAAATGACGCTGCAGAACTTGCTTTTGAAGACGGGTCGCCAGAGAGCAAATACAGTTGACCTCGTTTTAAAGTAATTAGCGGTACCGTGCTGCTGGAATCATGTGACATGTAAAAACAACACATGTATGAGGATATATAGTAAGCATTCGGTGATTAGCATGGAGAAGAATAAGTGTCTGGCACAGCCTTGTTTGAAGGTGTTATTATTCTTGTATCTGTGACTTTACAAAGTGATTTTACAAATGCGACTTTACAAAATTGGCGGCGAATATTCGTTGAATTTATACGAGGAAACGAGGAAAAATACGTATCCTACAGGTCGTAATAGAATATTCAGTAATATTTACTACTTCACCAAAGAGACGTCATATTTACAGGACTACAGAACAGTAACTAAGCGAAGCTATTCAAAAATTAATCTACAAAATACTCAGCGGAAATGGCAAAACTAAAAGCTAACATGATTTAAATGTTGGCACTACAAAAGCAACAAGAACAACAGTTGCAGCAATAAAAACTACAGAAAAAAAACCCCCCAAAAAAACAAAAACAATTACAATTGCAACAACAACAACAACAGAAGATTTTGAATTATTTACTCAGATTTATTCACTCTAAATGCTGTTGCTAATTCAAGCGAATTTGTATACAATCGAGACGACGGGATAACTTTTCCAGCCTATTATAGAAGGTACGAAGGGATCTTCAAATGGGATTGTTTGCATTGGAATGATAAAAAGATAGTTCATTTATTATGAAGGAAATTTCCCCCTGCTGAACATTTAAAGTGTGTGAATTTTATTTTGAAAAAAGCAAAACAAAAAATATTATAGAAGGTACGAAGGGATCTTCAAATGGGATTGTTTGCATTGGAATGATAAAAAGATAGTTCATTTATTATGAAGGAAATTTCCCCCTGCTGAACATTTAAAGTGTGTGAATTTTATTTTGAAAAAAGCAAAACAAAAAAACAAAAACAAAAAAAAACAAACACAGGTGAGATAAATTTTGATGAAACTGTTGTAATAGTATCCAAAATGTTTGGTGATAGAAGCTCATTATTTAATACACGATGACAATATCTTAATCTTAACTTAGTAAAGTTTGACAATGAAGATTTCGTTACTTATGTAGGAGCCGTGAATCGAGAATGCGAGAAGTTCAAGTTAAATGAATTAACTCCGGATTCATTTAAATGCCTCATATTCATATAGGGCTTAACTTCTAAAAAAGACGCGGAAATAAGTTTCAGCATAGTTGCTAAATTTAAAATGGATCCCAAATTAACTCTCCAGAAAATAGTGTAAGTACTGTAAATCAAAAACGCGATACCGTAAGGATTGAAGCATTTCACAAGTACATAGAGTCCGACCATCTAAGAAAAAATTTCCATAGACGTTTTTCAGCTTCTAACAGAAAAGTAAAAAACAAAAAACAAAAAACAAAACAAAAACCCGCTTACTCGGCCGCCATTGCCCACCGGAATCATTTCTTCCGGCTTTATCGTAGCCACGCGTCAGACCAAAACAAACACCTTTTCACTTCAGCTCGTAATAAGTGTAAAAAAGATACTTAACGAAGCTAAGATGTTGTTTGCTGCTAGAATGAAGCAACGCATAGCATCCTCTAAGTTCGGCGCCAAAGACTACTGGCATCCCTGTAAAAGCGTGTTTAACAAGAGTAAGTCCTCAATACCCCCACTAATCAATGAATTTGAGGGCATCACCTCCTCAGCGGACAAGGCTGAGGCTCAATTGAATGACGTCCACATCACGCCCTTGCTGATTTCTAATATAATCTCAAAACTTGACCCTCACAAAGCGAGTGGTGGGGACAGAATCCCAATCATAGTCTTGAAGAAATGTGCCCCTGAACTCTCCTCTGTCCTTTCTAAGCTCTACAACTTCTGCCTATCTTCTTCCTGCTTTCCTGCCCGTTGGAAGTCTTCTTCTGTAGTTCTTATATTTAAGAACACTGGAGAACCCTCGGACACCACAAATTACCGCCCTATCAGCCTTCTTCCGATATTTGGCAGAGTGTTCGAAGCCATTATCAACGCCGAGGTCGTTCAGCATCTCACAGACCACAGGCTCCTCTCGGACAAACAGTATGACTTCCGCTTCACCAGGTCTACTGCTAATATGCTGACGACAATCACCGAGTATATATACCAGGCTCTCGACAAGAATGGTGAAACCCGAACTGTTGCCTTGGATATCTCTAAAGCGTTCGACAGTCTGGCATGCTGGTCTTCTACGAAAACTGCGAAGCTATGGTATAACTGGACTTTTGTTGGACCTAAACCAGTCATTCCTCTCTAACCGCACATTGAAGGTGGTATTAAACGGACATACCTCCCAGAACTACCCTACAAACGCGGGTGTCCTTTAAGGCTTTATCATAGGTCCTATGCTCTTTCTGATCTACATCAATGATCTCCTCGATGCCATAACATCCCAAATAGGCATGTACGCCGATGACACCACCGTTTGCTCTCGCCTCGATTAAAAATCTGGTGTGGGCAACAAGGCGAACCTCGCTGCCGAGCTTGAAAAGGACCTCCAATCTGTTGTGGATTCGGGTAAGAAATGGCTCGTAAATTTCAATTCTTCCAAAACGAAGCTGCTATCAATTAACCACCATAGACAACAGCACCTACCTCCATTAGCATGGAACAGGCTTGCCTCCCAGAGAGTAAAACACTACGCCTGCTTGGCCTGACACTCTCAGCAGACCTCAAGTGGAATGACTACGTCGAATCCATTGCTAAATCCGCTGCTATGAAAGTCGGTTCCCTGTGCAGGGCCCGGAAGTTCTTTCCGTCTGAATCTATCCTGCACATATATAAATCTACCATCCGCCCGTGTATTGAATACTGTTGCCACATCATGTCGGGTGCCCCTGCTATTCTCCTCGGGGTTCTTGACAAAATACAACGGAGAATCTGTAATGTGATCGAAACCGACTTGGCTGACCGCCTGCAGTCACTCTCTCACCGGCGTGACGTGGCTTCCCTGTGCCTCTTCTATAAATACTTTCACGGCTTCTGCTCCGATGAACTTAGATCACTGGTGCCCCCTAGGTACGAATTTGCATGAGATACTAGATTAGCAACTAGGTCCCACCCTTTTACAGTGAAACCAATGAAATTTAACCGCAATTTCTACTCGAACAACTTCTTTTCTCGCACTTCCCGCCTGTGGAATTCCCTCCCGCATACTTGCTTCCTCGACGGCTACAACCCCCAGGAGTTTAAATGTAAGGTCAATAGACACTTTCTAACACACTAACTCGCACCCATTCTCTGAGACGCTCTTCCTATGTACCTCTTTACTCGTCTATCACCCTGCTTCTGAAATTTCCTATATCCAATCGCTCTATGTAACCCCCTGCGCTATAGTGGCAATGGAATGCCTTGCTTGGGGTGAAATGATTTTAAAAAAAGTTCAGAGGAAATTTTTGCCAAATTATATGGCGGTAAATTTTTTTGTTAATTTGACCTGTCAGTACTTGTAGAAGAAAAGTGCTCAAAACTATTAACAGTTAACACTCATAGAAGACTATACAAATTTAACTGACTTCCTTTCGGTATAAAGGTAGCACCAAGCATATTCCAACAGATTATGGACACGGTGCCTGCTGGTTTGGATTGTGAAGAAGCATAGTTAGATGATCTACTTATTAAAAGCAAGACTAGAAACCAACATACGGAAGATGTAAAAAAGTATTTAAAGAATACGGTTTTAAGATTAGTGAAGGAAAATGCGAATTGTTTATGCTCAGAATGAAATATCTAGACAAATTATCGATGCAAACGGTAGACGACCGGATTCTTCAACGGCGAGCGCAATAAAAGACACGCCCGCCTGAACAAATGTAATAAAGTTACAAGTATTTTTAGGGTTTGCTAATTACTATCATGTATATATACCAAACATGCATGAATTAAGGGCGCCTTTGAATAACCTGCTAAAGAAAGATGTGAAAAGGAATTGGTCAGATAAATGTCAAAGCGCTTTCGATGAGTTCAAGAAAATTTTAACGTCGGACTTCTAACTAGCTCATTTTGACCTTAAATTAAAGATTGTGGATGCATAAGATGCCAGTGATTAGGATATTGGAGCGGTGATACTACACAAATATTAGGACGGAAAAACTAAATCAATAACTCCAAGATCATTTTCAGATGACAAAAGCCAGATAGAAAAGGAAGCATTGGCTATTATATTTGCCCTGAAAAAGTTTAATAAATTCATACATGGTAAAGAATTCATACTACAGACAGACCATCGTCCATTATTGTCCATATATGGATAAAAAAGGAGATTCCCACACATACAGCGAATAAACTGCAACTCTGGGAACTATCCGATTAAACTATAATTATAAAATGAAGATTCTACCATCAAAAAAATTAAGTCATGCAGACAGATTATCTAGACTAATACCAAAATACTGCTAACCACTTGAGGACACATTAATTACGGCGATAAGGACCGAAAATGAAATTAATTCTTATTTCCTCCAATGTTATGGGAGGAAATTTTATAATAGATTATTAAGTTGGTAAAAGACGACCTTTTCATGAAAATGAAGAAGCAATTAGGCTTTAAAGAAAAAATAATACTGTAAATAATGCATTTTCATTATGCAATAATGTACTTATGTACGCAGAAAGAATTGTGATACCAGCATCGTTACAAAAACGCATGCTAAAAGAATTTCACATAGGACATTTAAAAAATTCTAGGATGAATTTCTTAAAGTGGTGTTATATATTTTAGCCAAAATGGCTGAAGATGTTGAAAATTTAGTAAAATCTGACAGCGGTGTAACAGGACGCAATTCACGTTTAGTGAATTTAAGGCTTTCTGTAATTCATTAGCAACAGAACATATTATAACCCCGCTTTATCACCCAAGATCAAACAGACACGCGGGACAGTTTGTCGATATGTTTAAAAGGGCACTAAAAAAGTCAGAAGGAGAGAAGTCAGATTAAGTAATGCTACAACAATATCTGAGTGTTTTCAGAAAACACTAAACCCTGACACCCTGTTTGGAATATCGCCTGCAGAGTTTATGTTCGAAGATTAAGTTCGTTTTTAATAAATTTCTATCAGAAGATAAGGCGAGAGCATCAGGAAATAACAATATAAGCAAAAATTTAAAACCTGGGTATGAGGTATTTTTTGAAATGTATCAACATGGAAAAGAAATCTGGGAAGATGGCAGAATAAAAAAAAAACGGAACGGCAAATTGACATACATGGTACAGGGACAAAGGTGGGAGCATAAGCGGCACTTTAATCATTGAAACTACAAATTCACTGATTTTAAAAAATCCCCGAAAAGAAGTGTCTATGAAAATTTTATGACACGTTTGATATACCCACGTCACAATCAATTGTTGAACCAAACTTTTATTGTAAAAGAAAAAGAATAGCAACATAATTTCTAAATATTGAACCGAGGCTGAAGAAATATAGCCTTCAGAGAAACTCATCTCAAAGGAGAGGTGCTATATAGGAATAAAGTGTCGCTGCGGACACTTGCTTTTGAACACTGATCGCCGGAGAGCAAATAAAGTCGACCTACTCTTGAAGTAATTAGAGATCGTGCCTCTAGGATCACGTAACGTGTAAAAACAATATATATATGGGTGTATATTAAGCATTCAGTGATTTGCGTCGCTCAGACGAAACTCTGACTTTGTTAGACTCCCTAGCTTCGGGCGGAGAGGAACCCAGACGAGGCTCCGTCGAAGTGCAGTGTCTCGTCTAGGGAAAAGGAGAAAATAAATTTTGACCTGAGCTTAAGGGCTCGGATTTCTCACTTTAAAAAGGCATTGTGTAACATTTTGCCTCAGTGAGGAGGTAGTTAAATTTTATTAGCGTTGAGAAGAATACTGTGTTCGACACAGTATTGTTTATTTATTGGAAGCAATTCTAATTTTTTTCGGAGGACCTTCTCTATTTCCGGTTGTATTCTGTTGAGAAACATTGAGTTGCAATTTTTTGTTACAATGAGGGTGAGTGTGATGCCTCTATAACTTTTTGGCGATGCTAGATCTCCTTTCTTTGTGAAAGGAAGTATGCAGCCTTTTGTCCGTCTTTCGATGACTTCTTCATTAAATGTTGCGTTACAGTGTTGGAGTAGAATATCGTTGAAATCCTTGGTCTTCCAAACCTCTGCACACTTAATTCTATGAAACAGCTGAACTTAGCTCATCTGACATTTAACTAAATATCAATATCATCTGTATTTAGGAACACCGTTATTTTTATCTCAGCCTCTTGGGAAAATTCCGCAGGTACTACAATTGCGGGTGTTAGTCCACTAGCACATAAAGCGCTCATGAACACTGAAGAAATTGAGCTCAGAATCATCATAGCTAGCTTCAAAAGCAACAGCAATAGCACCAACAAACTCTAACAACGAAAAGGTGATACGTTTCTATTAATGCTTCTCTTCTCTTCTCTTGCCAGACAAGTCCCAAACCATAATTTCCTGATTATTGGTGGAGATGTGAATGTTTAGGTTGGTGTCAGTGATGTACACAAATATGCATATAATGCCTACTTCAACAGAAATGGGTTTTTCCCGAAGTCTTTATGCAAGATAGTAATCTTTTATGCCTAACCACCAAAGTTCAGAAGAAGAACTCAAAACAATGGGCTAATGGCACGAAGACCTAACTTGATCACATCCTGATCAACAAGAAGTGGAAAAAACAGTGCAATAAATTCCCAAACCTTCAACATATTTGAAGGAGTATCATCTCTTCCACCATCTGACTTCGGGCCAATGAGAAAAAGCTGTCCGCTTTGCTGTCATATGACTGGTCTCTTCTAACAACAAAAATAATTTCAAAGACTAGTGCACCATTGCTGTCATGAATAAGTTTGAAACAATACAAGCCATTTCCTAATACAACCTACAATAATTTTGTTACTTCTCATGGAAAAGCTGCAGCAGATGCAATATTCTTAAAACTTAAGCATGAGCAACACATTCATTAGAAACCAAATAGCATTGAATCACAAAAGAGCTAATGTGAAAGAAAAGGTCGCCATAAGAAATTCTTATCCATCTCTTAAATCTAACAAATGCTTCGATGAAGCACTTACTCAACTCAAGAATTCTCATGAAGATCAATAAACTGAATACAACCAGGAACAAATTAAGCTCATCAACTCTGCTATTGCCAATAAACAATTTACTCTTGCTTGGAAATGAGTTCAGTGGCGAAAAATAAACAAATAAATCCAAGTTAAAGGCCAATAGACAGGCCGAAATGTTGACTAAATGGCAAGAACACTTTAAAAATCTCTTGGTATATGTATCTGACATTTTAAATACTGAGGTTGAGTAAATCATAGAACACCCCTTGACATTAAACCTGGAAATTTTACAGATGCAGAGTTTAAAACGGCTTAAAAAACATGAAAAAATAGGAAAGCAGCAGGACTTGATAACTTTCCTTCAAACTCAAAATACTAGAAATAATTATTAAAGAAACATATATTGGATGCTATTGTAAAGTGTGTATAAAATATGTAATATGCATATAAAATACTACTAATAAAACGTATAAAATATTTATTTCATTCATTTTCCAGTGCAGTCAGGCTCTGTGAGACCATTCTACACATGATATGAGATACGATACACGTGTATTTTAATTTGAAATATAGTGTCTTTCCAAAATTAACTTAAAGAAATCAAATTAAGTTCCATAAAGAACTCAAAAATGTAAAACAGACAATAGTTAATAATGGTTTTCTAACTCCTTCACAAACCGCTATGTTAGACTATTTTTTAAAGTAACTAATAATGATACTGAACATACAATAAGACAACAATATTAACATCTTCTACAAAAGCCAAATGCATGTCAACTGTAAGCAAGACGAATTCGTAAATTTTGGTTTTAGGTCCCGAAGGCTTTTATCCCTTCAAACTTTTCCAAAATATCCTTATTTCCGTACAAATGTATATGCTGAACTCCAATCAACAATTAGATATATTAGAAACCTACCTTTTTTATGTTAACGACCAGAAAAAAAAATTGAACTCTCGCTCTTTTTGTCACCCACAACCGGCATTTTGATATGTTATTCACTGCAGAATCACTTTAGGCCTAGGAAGCTAATTTGGGCCTTTTTACTTCCTTTACTGTAAATTACTACGCTATTTTTTGGTGGGGTACTTAATTTCAGAAGAAAGTTGCGTGTACTTAATTTCAGAAGAAAGTTAACTTTCAAATGTATGAAAATAAGTGATAAGTGTAGTTTTACTTAACCTTCAAATATATTGCGTGTATTTGCGCGGTTTTTCCTTTTTTTTTTTTTTGGTACTTAATTTGAGCTGCGGAAGAAGTCCTTTTGATGGGTTTTATATTATTTTCTTTGGTTCAGATCGACTTAATTTTTATTTCGTTTCTTTAGTCGGGAGTGGGTGCTATTGGATAGAAACTCTGAATTGTATTTTTCTTTGAGTGTGTAAGTAAAACGGAAGCTATGTTCAGGGCCCATGTGCAGTTGACGAAGTTTTTAGTTCAGTCTTGGGTTTCGGAGTGTTCCCATCCAGACAGTTGTAGAAATGTGTGTAACATGAATCAGAAGAAGATCTCGTTTTAGGAAGATTATAACAGTTCTTAAAGGTGTAACAATGGACGTGTTGATTTGATTTCTGTTAAGATTGTCAATCGAAAAGAGATCTTAATATAGAAAATATATTTTATTCATCATTCTATACAGTATTGGAAAGATCAGTTATGTGGCTAACAGTTTTAAAAATGACATTTACGAGAAAAGGCAAATCACGAAATAATTCCCATACACAAATCCTAAAGTATTTATTTTATAATTTTTTAAAACTTAAAGAAAAAATATAATGAGATAAAGTTTTATATCTTGAAATATGAAACATGAAGAAAGCGTTATTTCAAAGGATATTTTGTGGTTAGAAGGCAGTTTTGGAAACTAATAAGCAGAAAGCAGTTTTCAGTCATCCATAAGGTGATAAAAAGTTTTCTTACAATTGCATGAGAAATAAAACTTATTTCAAATTTGAATTTAGTAGTATTTTTACAACCTAAAATATTAAGGATTTGCAACATAAAATGCCAAAAGCGTGATCGCTCTTTTTTTTTTTTTTTTTTTTTTTTTTTTTTTTTTTTTTTTTTTTCGATGATTTTTTAGTCGGCCCATTTCATTTTGTTGTAGTTTTGTCCCCGTGAAACTTTCTTTGATTCTGACAACAAAGCTAAACACGGGGAAAATCTGTAACCTACATTTTTCTTTTTTTTTTACTTTTTAGTTTTTCGCAATAATTAAGTTTGGACGATTACAGAGAAAAACCCTCATAATCATTTTTGAAGATTAGCATCGTAAAATCATTTTTATGAGCGGTTCACTTCTAATCATTTTATTTTTTTTATCCGAAAAAGAGAAGATTGATTGATCATTACCACATCAGCTCAACACGTATTATTTCGAAAATAAAAATATATTTTTAAAAGTACTTCATTTAGTCGGTCCCAATGTAACAAATGCAGAGCAAAGTGGAAATGACGTATACATCTTTTCTTCATATTTCTTTAAAATATTTTCTTCTTTTAATTCGTTAAATTACTCTGTGTACGTGTCTACACAATTGTGTCTGTAAACGTTTATATGTATCGAAGTAAGAGAGAAAGAACAAGTTTTTTTCTGATCAACTATTGATTGGATTGATAGTACATTTGCATCACCCTCTTCGATCCTCTTTTAATGCTTTTGGTGTCGCTCTAATTTAGCTAGAAATGCTTTTGTTACGGCAACATCGCTATCTGCTATAAAGCATTGAATCCTACAAAAAAATAAAAAAATAAAATAAAATAATGAAGAAAAATCTACCTATAATTGAATTTTAGCATTAAAGTAAAATTCTTATAAATTACAAAATTTTGCAACAAAAATCGTAAATCGAAGTATTCGAAAAGAAAATCGTCTGTTCATTCCGACGTGTCAATGAATGAAATGAAACCGTTGGGCTTTTGATTTATTCCAAGACGAAATGTCGACATTGTGACATTTGTGCGATGTTTTTTTTACCTATTGAATAAAGCAGACGGTATTTTGATGATTGAGAGAGGAAGTTAATATTCAGATTTATTGAAATTTTTAATTCACTTTTCAAACAAAATATTTTTGATGGGATTGTGTATAACAAATATTTAAATAAATACGCAGCATTCCTTAGGTATTCATTCAAGCAAGGAATAATTAATCGACTTTTACTTTAAGCGTATGGTGGTCAGGTAGAACAAAGAAGAAACAAAGAAATGTTAAAAAGAAATAAACAATTGTATTAACGCAAAATATAGCAAATGATAAATCAGTGTCGATGTCTCTCGTTGAAAAAGAGATAAGTGGAGTGGAGTTATAAAGGGCTCCGGTGAGGTGTACGGAAGGAGGGGTGTTGACTTGTGACTTACTAGGGCGACGGCCTTTGGCAAGCTGTCTCTTGGAAATGGGAAGTCTCTAAGCTAGGTCAAGAAACTGTTTAACTGCAGAATGTCCCTTTTATGATAGGATTTGATGTCCTTTTTTAGGCTCAAATCGGCTCTAGTTTTTACTTTGTTTCTTTAGGCAAGGTGAGTGCTATTGGGTGGAAATTCTGGTTTGTATTGCTTAGTTTTTACTTTGAGTATGTGAGTAAAACCGGAAAATATGTGCGGAGTCTTGCGCAGTTGACAGAATTTTAATTCAGTTATGGGTGCTTTTAGCATTCACATCCGGCCACTAGTGTAAATTAGTGTAGCATGAATCAGAAGATCTGGTTTTAGAAATAATGTAACATTTCTTTTTATATGCTTTGCTCAACATAGTCTACTCTTGACACTCCCAACATTTCGGCCGTTGTACTCTTCTTAAGTTGTCTGTCGTCATATATTTGATACTCTTTTAGGTACCGTCACTAGTTCGCTGAAATAATAATAATAATAATAATAATAATAATAATAATAATAATAATAATAATAATAATGGAAAACAACCCTTTACCTCAATCATATAAATGGAACCTATAAGTCTGATGAAATAAACATCAAAAGAGGTATATTTCAAGGTGATTCTTTATCCCCCTTACTATTCTGCATATCATTAATAGCACTAACCAGTCAACTTAATAAGACAGAATGTGGTTATAAAATAGGCCAAAAGAAAATAAGCCATCTATTTTACATGGATGACTTAAAGTTATATGCTAAGAATGATAATGAACTGGAAGGTCTTCTGCAAACTGTAAAATGCTTCAGCGAAGACATTGGAATGAAATTTAATTTGAATAAATGTGCTAAAGCTACAGTTTTACGTGGATCAATACAAGAAACATCCTCAATTAGCCTAGACCCTGCTGTAACAATAAAAGAATTGAAACCAGAAGAAGCTTATAAATACCTAGGTGTAAATGAGAGCGAAAACATTCACCATACAAAAATGAAAGAAATAGTGCGTAAAGAGTACTATAGAAGGCTACGAATGATATTAAAAACTGAATTAAATTCACAGAACAGAGTTATGGCCATTAATAGCCTTGCAATCTCAGTTGTCCAATATAGCTTTAACATCTTAAACTGGACTCTAAACGACATCAGGCGAATGGATGCTAAAACAAGAAAGCTTCTTTCTAAGCATAAGATGCATCATCCAAAGGCTGATGTAGACCGTCTATACATACCCCGTAAAGAAGGTGGAAGAGGTCTTATTCAGCTGGAATTGTCATACAAGACAACAACTATTGGCTTACTAACATACATAGAAACAACAAAGGATTGGATGTTACAATTAGTAAGGCAACATGAAGAAAGAAAGAAAAAATATTCAATAATAAAAGAAGGCAGTAAATTCAAACAAGATTTACAGTTAGTAGATTCTGTAGAAAAGCAAAACAGTAGCCAAGAACCAACTATTGCGGCAAAAAATATGAAAATGAAAGCCAAAGATAAAGCTCTTGAAAAGATGAAACAGCGCTGGCAAGACAAACCTCTGCATGGCCAATATCCAGTACGTGCCAATAAATCCAATGTTGATAAAGTTAATACTCATCGATGGTTACGTGCATCTGGATTAAAGTCTGAAACTGAAGGATTTATTCTTGCAGCACAAGACCAAAGTCTTTTCACTAGAAACTTTCAGGCAAATATTATGCATAATAATATGGATCCAAAATGCAGGTTTTGTGATAAACACCAAGAAACAATAGACCACCTAATCTTAGGCTGTTCTGTGCTTGCCCCAAACGAATATAAAAATCTCCACGATAGAGTTGGGCAATATTTACATTGGGCAATGTGCAAACATTATGGAAAAGCTGTAAACAAACACTGGTATGAACATCATCCAGCACCGGTTACAGAAATAGAAGATGTAACCATTCTATGGGATTACACCATCTACAGAGACAGAAAAATTGAAGCAAACAGGCCAGACATTATTGTTAAAAACCAGAAGGAGAAAACTTGTCTATTAATTGATATGGCTTGTCCAGCGGATTGTAACATAGCAATCAAGGAATTTCAAAAACTGTCAAAATATAAAGACCTGGAAATTGAAATAGAAAAAATGTGGAAATTGAAAACAAGAGTTGTGCCAGTGATAGTAGGTGCACTTGGAATGATAAAAAATGGAACAAAACAACACATTGAAAGAATCCCTGGAAACCCCAGCTTAAGAGATATACAAAAAATTGTCTTATTAAGTACAGCCCATACACTAAGGAAAACTTTATCTATGTAATGTTGGGGGATGATAGGGAAGATAGAAAAACATGAAATGAAGCCATAACAACACGCCACTACCTGCCTTAGGTCTCCCCGCAGACTTGGTTGGTAGTGAGACCAAAGCAGAAATACAAATATGATGAAAAATGACATAATAATAATAATCTGGATAGATTATCGAAAGGCATTCGATAGTGTGCCACATTACTGGATTTTAAAGACTTTAAATATATACAAGATATCACCCGTCATCATCAATTTCATCAAACAGTGCATGTCTATATGGAAAACAACCCTTTACCTCAATCATATAAATGGAACCTATAAGTCTGATGAAATAAGCATCAAAAGAGGTATATTTCAAGGTGGTTCTTTGTCTCCATTACTATTCTGCATATCATTAATAGCACTAACCAGTCAACTTAATAAGACAGAATGTGGTTATAAAATAGGCCAAAAGAAAATAAGCCATCTATTTTACATGGATGACTTAAAGTTATATGCTAAGAATGATAATGAACTGGAAGGTCTTCTGCAAACTGTAAAATGCTTCAGCGAAGACATTGGAATAAAATTTAATTTGAATAAATGTGCTAAATCTACAGTTTTACGTGGATCAATACAAGAAACATCCTCAATTAGCTTAGACCCTGCTGTAACAATAAAAGAATTGAAACCAGAAGAAGCTTATAAATACCTAGGTGTAAATGAGAACGAAAACATTCACCATACAAAAATGAAAGAAATAGTGCATAAAGCGTACTACAGAAGGCTACGAATGATATTAAAAACTGAATTAAATTCACAGAACAGAGTTATGGCCATTAATAGCCTTGCAATCCCAGTTGTCCAATATAGCTTTAACATCTTAAACTGGACTCTAAACGACATCAGGCGAATGGATGCTAAAACAAGAAAGCTTCTTTCTAAGCATAAGATGCATCATCCAAAGGCTGATGTAGACCGTCTATACATACCCCGTAAAGAAGGTGGAAGAGGTCTTATTCAGCTGGAATTGTCATACAAGACAACAACTATTGGCTTACTAACATACATAGAAACAACAAAGGATTGGATGATACAATTAGTAAGGCAACATGAAGAAAGAAAGAAAAAATATTCAATAATAAAAGAAGGCAGTAAATACAAACAAGATTTACAGTTAGTAGATTCTGTAGAAAAGCAAAACAGAAGCCAAGAACCAACTATTGCGGCAAAAAATATGAAAATAAAAGCCAAAGATAAAGCTCTTGAACAGATGAAACAGCGCTGGCAAGACAAACCTCTGCATGGCCAATATCCAGTACGTGCCAATAATTCCAATGTTGACAAAGTTAATACTCATCGATGGTTACGTGCATCTGGATTAAAGTCTGAAACTGAAGGATTTATTCTTGCAGCACAAGACCAAAGTCTTTTCACTAGAAACTTTCAGGCAAATATTATGCATAATAATATGGATCCAAAATGCAGGTTTTGTGATAAACACCAAGAAACAATAGACCACCTAATCTCAGGCTGTTCTGTGCTTGCCCCAAATGAATATAAAAATCGCCATGATAGAGTTGGGCAATATTTACATTGGGCAATGTGCAAACATTATGGAAAAGCTGTAAACAAACACTGGTATGAACATCACCCAGCACCGGTTACAGAAATAGAAGATGTAACCATTCTATGGGATTACACCATCTACAGAGACAGAAAAATTGAAGCAAACAGGCCAGACATTATTGTTAAAAACCAGAAGGAGAAAACTTGTCTATTAATTGATATGGCTTGTCCAGCGGATTGTAACATAGCAATCAAGGAATTTCAAAAACTGTCAAAATATAAAGACCTGGAAATTGAAATAGAAAAAATGTGGAAATTGAAAACAAGAGTTGTGCCAGTGATAGTAGGTGCACTTGGAATGATAAAAAATGGAACAAAACAACACATTGAAAGAATCCCTGGAAACCCCAGCTTAAGAGATATACAAAAAATTGTCTTATTAAGTACAGCCCACACACTAAGGAAAACTTTATCTATGTAATGCTGGGGATGATAGGGAAGATAGAAAAACATGAAATGGAGCCATAACAACACGCCACTACCTGCCTTAGGTCTCTCCGCAGACTTGGTTGGTAGTGAGACCAAAGCAGAAATCGAAATATGATGAAAAATGACATAATAATAATAAAGTATAATATGAAGAAAAAGGCATATATTTATATATGCATCAGCAATAGCAGCAACAAAAAAATTGAACATTAAATTAAAAACAAGGCAGTCTCGCAGACATGAAGATCCACCTTGGAAAAGAAAAATAGAAAAAGAAATCGAATAACTTAGAAGTGAACTATCAGTACTGGATGAACTGAGTACAGGAATAAATGTAAGAACTAGGAAAAGCAGAAGAGTCGAAAGAAAATACAACATTAGAAATGAAAATGAAGTCCTATCAACTAAGGAAAAAATAAAGCAAAAAATACAACTGAAGGCTCAAAGAATAAGACGCTATGAGAAAAGATCAAGATTTTACAGACAAAACAAGATTTTTCAAACCGATACAAAGAGATTTTACAGGGAAATAGGTAAAAAAAGAATTGAAGTGACAGTCCCCCCCCCCAGAATGGAAGAAGTTACACAGTTCTGGGAAAAGATATGGGCTTGCCCTAAAGAACATAGCAAGGAAGTACACTGGATTGCACAAGAGATAAAACGAATGAAAAATAAACCAGAACAGACATGGGCTGGAATTACAGAAGAGGATGTTAAATTTTCACTAAAAAAAGCACACAAGTGGAAATTCCCAGGTATAGATAAAATTCCTAACTTTTGGCTATATTATTTAAATACAGCACATAAAAAAACTAGCCAAAGAACTTCAAGAAATGGTTGACGATTCCACTAAAATTCCTGCATGGATGACCAAAGGAATTACATTTCTTCTACCTAAGAATGGTGACACAAACAACCCGAAAAACTACAGACCAATTACATGTCTTCCGACAACATATAAACTATTAAGATCTATTTTAACAAAAAAGACATATTTATTCTTGGAAAGAAATGACATGATACCGCTTGAACAAAAAGGGTGCAAACGTGGCTGTTATGGATGTAAAGACCAATTGCTTATTAACAAAATGATCCTGGAAAACTGCTACAGTACAAAGAAAAATCTTAGTACTGCCTGGATAGATTATCGTAAGGCATTCGATAGTGTGCCACATTCCTGCATTTTAAAGACTTTAAATATATACAAGATATCACCCGTCATCATCAATTTCATCAAACAGTGCATGTCTATATGGAAAACAACCCTTTACCTCAATCATATAAATGGAACCTATAAGTCTGATGAAATAAGCATCAAAAGAGGTATATTTCAAGGTGGTTCTTTGTCTCCATTACTATTCTGCATATCATTAATAGCACTAACCAGTCAACTTAATAAGACAGAATGTGGTTATAAAATAGGCCAAAAGAAAATAAGCCATCTATTTTACATGGATGACTTAAAGTTATATGCTAAGAATGATAATGAGCAGGAAGGTCTTCTGCAAACTGTAAAATGCTTCAGCGAAGACATTGGAATGAAATTCAATTTGAATAAATGTGCTAAAGCTACAGTTTTACGTGGATCAATACAAGAAACATCCTCAATTAGCTTAGACCCTGCTGTAACAATAAAAGAATTGAAACCAGAAGAAGCTTATAAATACCTAGGTGTAAATGAGAGTGAAAACATTCACCATACAAAAATGAAAGAAATAGTGCATAAAGAGTACTATAGAAGGCTATGAATGATATTAAAAACTGAATTAAATTCACAGAACAGAGTTATGGCCATTAATAGCCTTGCAATCTCAGTTGTCCAATATAGCTTTAACATCTTAAACTGGACTCTAAACGACATCAGGCGAATGGATGCTAAAACAAGAAAGCTTCTTTCTAAGCATAAGATGCATCATCCAAAGGCTGATGTAGACCGTCTATACATACCCCGTAAAGAAGGTGGAAGAGGTCTTATTCAGCTGGAATTGTCATACAAGACAACAACTATTGGCTTACTAACATACATAGAAACAACAAAGGATTGGATGATACAATTAGTAAGGCAACATGAAGAAAGAAAGAAAAATATTCAATAATAAAAGAAGGCAGTAAATACAAACAAGATTTACAGTTAGTAGATTCTGTAGAAAAGCAAAACAGAAGCCAAGAACCAACTATTGCGGCAAAGAATATGAAAATGAAAGCCAAAGATAAAGCTCTTGAACAGGTGAAACAGCGCTGGCAAGACAAACCTTTGCATGGCCAATATCCAGAACGTGCCAATAATTCCAATGTTGACAAAGTTAATACTCATCGTTGGTTACGTGCATCTGGATTAAAGTCTGAAACTGAAGGATTTATTCTTGCAGCACAAGACCAAAGTCTTTTCACTAGAAACTTTCAGGCAAATATTATGCATAATAATATGGATCCAAAATGCAGGTTTTGTGATAAACACCAAGAAACAATAGACCACCTAATCTCAGGCTGTTCTGTGCTTGCTCCAAATGAATATAAAAATCTCCACGATAGAGTTGGGCAATATTTACATTGGGCAATGTGCAAACATTATGGAAAAGCTGTAAACAAACACTGGTATGAACATCACCCAGCACCGGTTACAGAAATAGAAGATGTAACCATTCTATGGGATTACACCATCTACAGAGACAGAAAAATTGAAGCAAACAGGCCAGACATTATTGTTAAAAATCAGAAGGAAAAAACTTATCTATTAATTGATATGGCTTGTCCAGCGGATTGTAACATAGCAATCAAGGAATTTGAAAAACTATCAAAATATAAAGACCTGCAAATTGAAATAGAAAAAATGTGGAAATTGAAAACAAGAGTTGTGCCAGTGATAGTAGGTGCACTTGGAATGATAAAAAATGGAACAAAACAACACATTGAAAGAATCCCTGGAAACCCCAGCTTAAGAGATATACAAAAAATTGTCTTATTAAGTACAGCCCACACACTAAGGAAAACTTTATCTATGTAATGCTGGGGATGATAGGGAAGATAGAAAAACATGAAATGGAGCCATAACAACACGCCACGACCTGCCTTAGGTCTCCCCGCAGACTTGGTTGGTAGTGAGACCAAAGCAGAAATCGAAATATGATGAAAAATGACATAATAATAATAATAAAGTATAGTATGAAGAAAAAAGGCACCAAACCTAATAAAAACTATTTTCCCCTTCACAATGTTTAAGACTAAAAGGAAAAATTAAAGTATTTTTTAATTATATTAAAAAAAAATTCGATCCTATCTAATACGTTCAAAAATAAAGTAAAAAATCATGTTTTGATTTTTCTTACCAGGTAACCAGATCGTAACGAGAGTTGACAATAGATAATGTAATATTTAATTTTTATTACGTAACTCTTTTTTTTTTTGTGAAAAACGCATTAATTTAAAAGTTCTTGCAAAAATAAAAAATTGTCAGATTTTAATGAAACTTTCAGGATTTATGCACAAATAAACAAAATTATGTTTGAAATTATTTTTAAAAAAATATCTTGGTAAAAAATTTTTTGTACATCTGTTACCCCATTCATGAAATTTTAAGAAATTAAATCTTGTAGGGATAATTGGTTTTATTAGCTAAACGCAGGACACATCGGTAAATGTAAATCATCTATTTTTTTTTTTTATATAGCTCAAATATTTAGCTCTTTTTCCGAAAATCTGCTCTCAATAGTAAAATAACAAATGCAATAAAACTATGACATTATTTAATTAGATAAGCTTTTAATTGCTTTAATAAATAATAATAAGGATATTAATTACAGTCTGAAGAAAAATATTTTCGGTTAATAATGAAATTTTAAATAATTGTTTTCATTTTTTTAAATTATAATAATTTATAAAGTTTAAAATATATTTTTAAACTAAAGTACTTCAAAAACTTTCAAGCGTTAGGTTATTAAGTGAAGACTATATTTACTATTGAAATATTGAAAGTTTAATACAAATCGTCGTGCCTTCTTATTTTTAGAATAATTTTAGCTTATCCCGCATCTGTCCGTCAGCACACTTCAATAATTTACGAGAGAGGTCAGTGATCAACGTTCCGTGATTAAGAAATAGTTTTACTCTAAATTTCATGCTATAAATAAGTTATACTTGTAAAAATCAGATTAATTTCAATTTAACTTGGCTAATATTTAAGAAGTAATGTGTTACAAATGAATATCTTATTTTTGCAGGATTTTTAAAACCGAGAATTAACTTTTGTTAACAAATGTGTCGATTGCTAAAAAATGATCGAAAAATCTTATAAAATTTTTAGATTCTAATCAATATAATTTCGTTTGAAATATACCAGAGTATTTTGCTTACTGGAAATAGTTAATTTAATCGTTTAGCTTTCAATTAAAACTAAAATAAAAGCTTCAAGTAAACTTTTTTTTTATTTTAAAAAATTCAGTTTAAAATTTAAGCATCGAAAATTAGTGGAGGTACCTACTTTATTCAGTCTAAACTGATGCTCAGGGGAATATATTGTGGTGATACCGACCGAGCAAAAGCGAGAGACCGGATGTTTACTCTATACCGACTAAAAAGCAAATGAACAAAAATCGTCTCTGCGCAGGTGTATTCGCGCAGATGTTCCGGGTGAAAAATAAAAATTAATCAAATTTCCATTTCACGAGCCTACGAGAATTTTATTTACCAGCCAATGGGAAGCCCAGAATCAAATACAAGTATGAAATCCCAAAACGAGCTACTTTTGATCCAAAAAGCAGATATAAAAAGCGGATACAGACAAGACTCCAGCAGACAGGCAGAGACCAAGGAGAAGAGTGTAACCAATCCCCTTGACCTAAGTCAAGCGGCTACTATGTTCGCCTCCCTTATCTCTTTACCTTCTCCATTGTCTCAAAAGTACTTACTGACCTAAGGAGCGACTACTTCAAAGACATTCCTCACTTACCTCCGCTCCCCACATTCCTAAACACTAATTATCTTTTTCAGCATTATTATTTTCTATGAACATTTAACCTCCGTTGGACCTATATTCAAGTATTACTTTAATTGTAAAAACATTAATTGATATGTGTATATATAAATGTTATTTTCTACTCAACTTGCTTCTCTAGATTTTATAATCATTTTATGACTAATAGTAGGCTATCTACCACAAGGCCAAATTCCGTTAACATGCAACGGTATACAATTACCCTTCACTAGAACGGACTTACACTACAACTAGAAAAGGAATAGATAAGAAAGATACCTACTATAAAAGAAAGCACTTTTTTTATATCTTTTAAATTAATACAATAAAATAAGATATTATTTTTATTTCTTTGAATAAAATTGAAATAAAAATTATCTTAAAAAAATATCTGAATTAAAAAAATAAAATTTAAATATGGCTATTCGTTCGTAAGATTTTTTTCGAAATATTTTAAAACTTAAACTGAAGCCGAAAAAAGTTGTTAAACATTATATTTTCTAAAAATATTTGAATTAATTTTTTATTGATATTTTATTTAAGAAAATAGTGTTTTCTTTTCAATGAAATGAATAAAATAGTTAAAAGATTCTTAGAAAACGAAAGTAAAAACTTACTTAACTTTTCTATACTTGCAACTTTATGAATCAATTTTAAACATGAAAAAATATTCCTGAATTAATTTTTTTTCATTCTTTTTCTTGTATTAACAAAAGCTACAAAATTTATTTTTTCGTCATTTTTAAAAGAATTTGTTTTATTTTTAAGGTTTTTTATTTGAAAACTCTGTGAAATTATTTGTTACAAAAGTCAAGTCACTATATTGCCGAAAATTTAAACTTGAAAATGATAATTTAAACTTTGTTTAAACCTATTATTTCTGAATAAGTTTTGAATTTATTTGAAACATAAAGGCCTAAATCACACCACACTTGAATTTTAAAACTAAATCTTTTAAATATTTAGTACAAAATGAACACCCTCAAAACATATTTTTAAAACATTTTTTTCTTATTTTTGATAACTTGAAAGTTAATTATCGATATTAATCCATAGAAAAAAAATTGTAAATAAAAAATTAGAATTTTAACTTAAGAATAATTCTTTTATGGTTGGTTTAGGGTTTTTTTTAATCCTTAACAAATTAATTATTAAGTAAACATTAACCAAAAAAAAAAGTTTTGCAAAAAATGATTTTTTATAAACAGTTTAACATCATAAATGAAAGTAACATTATTTTTTTTCTTTTTTTAATATTAAAATATAATTGAATTACTAAATACCCTAGAATTTTTTAAATGTATCTTTTTTGAAAGGTAAAAATATATTTTTATTTCATAAAATGGTGATCAATATAATATCTCTATCCGTCAATTATTTGAATGCGAAAAAAACAAAAAACAAAAAAAAAACTAATGTTGTCTGTTTTAAAACTTAGCTTGCCTTTTAATAATCAAAGTATTAATTTGAAGAATTTACAAGAGGTGAATTGGAATGAAATGACAGAGGAACAAAATTTAGATGTTTATAAATTTAACATGTAAATGATAAAGATCTTCATCAGTGCAAAGAAGTCCTGCCTATTATAATATATTTAGCAGGTTATTGCTGTTATGCCGTTTTTAAAAAAATGAAATGTTATAGTTGTAAAAGTTTAGTATCAGGAACAGATAATATGCTACCTGAAATAAACAGTTATTTTCAAGGAATTAATAGAGGTTCTCTGTTATATCCCAATCAATGATGTAACAACAAATTTAGTATTACAATTATATTGTTATTGATAAATTGGTAAAGAATCCTTCTCTTCTTCATTCAATGAATCAAAGAAAATTGTCTATGTACATAACATTGAATGTTTTGACTAATGATGAACTTCTTTTTCATGTTGACTCATGTGGTGAAGGTCACAGCATTGAAAAAAATAGAAAAAATGATTGTATGGAGCTCTTCTAATGCATTATTAAATAATTTTTGTAGCAAGGAAAATGATATTACTTGTAAGAAGTTAAGTAAAAAATAAAAAGAAAACTTCAAACATTCAACTGAATTTTGAAACATAAAAAGACTTTTATAAGTTTGATTTTTAAAAAGCAGTAACTTAAACTTATTTAGTTTGAATTAATTTGCTTGAATTTAAATTGTTGCATTTTTTAATATTCTTAATTAATAATTTTTGCTTATTTATTGTTGCTTCTTGTTTGTTCCTAAATTCTAATGGTTGTTTGATTGCAATATTTGAGTGATTCTGATTTAAAAATTCTTCCAATTAAAACAAAAGTGATTATGTTTTTCATAATTAAATTAAAAATATGAAAATTTAAGCAGTGTTTGTTAAATTGTTTTTAGAATTTAGACTAATAAACGAAAAATTTTGTCTTTAAAACTGTGTTTATTTACAAACACAACCGACAGTCAGTAGTCAACAATGATGTTTATATTTTCTTATTACTTATTTTTTCTTAATTTTAATTAAAATTAATAAAACCAGTATAAATCAGAACGTCTTTCTTTTTTTTTGTTACATTTTAAAAAGTTTTAAAATTATTATTTTAAAAAAACGACTTTGTGATTATCAACGTTGTCATGAAGCAAAAGACGGCTGTTACGCTGATTCATGGCTCTACTCCTGTGACGTCACATTTCATCGCTCAGACCTTGGTAATATTGCGGAGGTCGTGGCTCAACCCAGCATAATGTAACAGAAACTGATGACCACCGATCGGGCACAACTGTCCCGGCGACCCGTATTCTCACCCTCTCACTTTCTCTCTCGTGCTGTTTGCTTTATTTCTCTTTTTTCCTCTTCACTTACCCACCGTACACAAAAAGAAAGAGAGGAACAAGACATTACTACTACTTTGTTGATACACTCAGCGAAAACATGGACTGTACAAATCAAATTTCACATTTCGCTAAAACGGACGAACTCTTAATTCTTTAAACTTCTCACTATACTTTCTATTGGAACATTTCACAGTTAATAATTTTATACGTACAATTTGATGCTATGATGTTCGGTAAATAAATTTTCATTTATTCATTCAAACGAAACAGTTATATTCTCTCAACCTTCTGATCTGGATTAAATTGTGGAAAGTTCGGTTAAGTTTGGCACAAGACTAATTCAATAAGTATGATCGAGCTCTTTACTTCAATGCCTGTTATCTGGAAGAATTTTTCTAATGCTAATTTCCTATTGGTATTTATTTGGGTCGTCACTTATTAGTTTGGTCTGATGTTATAAACTAGCATAATATTTCGGAATTTTGTGGATTGAATAAAGAGTTCGTTTTGGAATTCCAAGGAAGTTACCAAGTATGAAGACAGGCAAATGAAAAAGGCCTGAGTGTACATCGACCGAAACGTAGTGAGTATAACAAACAAGATGAGCATGCTGATAGCAAATACTATAATAATAATAATAATAATAATACTTTAAATATATACAAGATATCGCCCGTCAAGTTTAAATATATACAAGATATCACCCGTCATCATCAATTTCATCAAACAGTGCATGTCTATATGGAAAACAACCCTTTACCTCAATCATATAAATGGAACCTATAAGTCTGATGAAATAAACATCAAAAGAGGTATATTTCAAGGTGATTCTTTATCTCCCTTACTATTCTGCATATCATTAATAGCACTAACCAGTCAACTTAATAAGACAGAATGTGGTTATAAAATAGGCCAAAAGAAAATAAGCCATCTATTTTACATGGATGACTTAAAGTTATATGCTAAGAATGATAATGAACTGGAAGGTCTTCTGCAAACTGTAAAATGCTTCAGCGAAGACATTGGAATAAAATTTAATTTGAATAAATGTGCTAAAGCTACAGTTTTACGTGGATCAATACAAGAAACATCCTCAATTAGCTTAGACCCTGCTGTAACAATAAAAGAATTGAAACCAGAAGAAGCTTATAAATACCTAGGTGTAAATGAGAGCGAAAACATTCACCATACAAAAATGAAAGAAATAGTGCGTAAAGAGTACTATAGAAGGCTACGAATGATATTAAAAACTGAATTAAATTCACAGAACAGAGTTATTGCCATTAATAGCCTTGCAATCCCAGTTGTCCAATATAGCTTTAACATCTTAAACTGGACTCTAAACGACATCAGGCGAATGGATGCTAAAACAAGAAAGCTTCTTTCTAAGCATAAGATGCATCATCCAAAGGCTGATGTAGACCGTCTATACATACCCCGTAAAGAAGGTGGAAGAGGTCTTATTCAGCTGGAATTGTCATACAAGACAACAACTATTGGCTTACTAACATACATAGAAACAACAAAGGATTGGATGATACAATTAGTAAGGCAACATGAAGAAAGAAAGAAAAAATATTCAATAATAAAAGAAGGCAGTAAATACAAACAAGATTTACAGTTAGTAGATTCTGTAGAAAAGCAAAACAGAAGCCAAGAACCAACTATTGCGGCAAAGAATATGAAAATGAAAGCCAAAGATAAAGCTCTTGAACAGATGAAACAGCGCTGGCAAGACAAACCTTTGCATGGCCAATATCCAGAACGTGCCAATAAATCCAATGCTGACAAAGTTAATACTCATCGATAGTTACGTGCATCTGGATTAAAGTCTGAAACTGAAGGATTTATTCTTGTAGCACAAGACCAAAGTCTTTTCACTAGAAACTTTCAGGCAAATATTATGCATAATAATATGGATCCAAAATGCAGGTTTTGTGATAAACACCAAGAAACAATAGACCACCTAATCTCAGGCTGTCCTGTGCTTGCCCCAAACGAATATAAAAATCGCCACGATAGAGTTGGGCAATATTTACATTGGGCAATGTGCAAACATTACGGAAAAGCTGTAAACAAACACTGGTATGAACATCACCCAGCACCGGTTACAGAAATAGAAGATGTAACCATTCTATGGGATTACACCATCTACAGAGACAGAAAAATTGAAGCAAACAGGCCAGACATTATTGTTAAAAATCAGAAGGAAAAAACTTATCTATTAATTGATATGGCTTGTCCAGCGGATTGTAACATAGCAATCAAGGAATTTGAAAAACTATCAAAATATAAAGACCTGCAAATTGAAATAGAAAAAATGTGGAAATTGAAAACAAGAGTTGTGCCAGTGATAGTAGGTGCACTTGGAATGATAAAAAATGGAACAAAGCAACACATTGAAAGAATCCCTGGAAACCCCAGCTTAAGAGATATACAAAAAATTGTCTTATTAAGTACAGCCCACACACTAAGGAAAACTTTATCTATGTAATGCTGGAGATGATAGGGAAGATAGAAAAACATGAAATGGAGCCATAACAACACGCCACTACCTGCCTTAGGTCTCCCCGTAGACTTGGTTGGTAGTGAGACCAAAGTAGAAATCGAAATATGATGAAAAATGACATAATAATAATCACTCATCTGAATCATTCAGGCAAAAATATGACTTCAATGTGTGCAAATGAACACCTTTTATTTCTTCTCAAAGATTTTATTGAACACACCTCAATGTGTATAAGTGAAGTTTTCCTTTCTTCTCAAGGTTTTTATCAAACTCACCACAAGGTGTAGAAACATCAAGTAAATTGTTATGAAAAAATCCTTGTCTTGCGTTTCATTCTAAAATTCTAATTTTTATGCATTGCATATCGTGCTACGCTTTTTTTTAAGTACGTAATTTCAAGATTGTCTTGTTCAAAACATAACTTGTAATCACAACTACGTAAAATTAGATCGTACGTCAGTAACCTATTACGGACCCCAACAGAATACTTACTTTTGTTATTATATAGCATAACATTTCTGTCGATACATTCGTCAAACTTCCTCAGATATAAAAATCGCAAAGACAGAAAAGACTAATCCAAATAATGAAACTCCAGTTTAGAACTTGAACAAAACTTATTTACCCAACTTTGCTTCGTCTGACATAAGGTCATAAGTTTCTGCAACTGTTTGTTGATATCTTCTTAATAAACCACAATCTAACTATCGGTCTGCATGATTTTTTTGACTTAATGGATGTGCGCTGTGGTGCAGTAGATATCGGCTGGGAACGAGAAATAGGGGAGCCAAGTTCGAATTCCAGTTGAATGCCCTTTTTCACTTACGCGCAAATATCCTTGGAAAAGGTATTAATTCGTCCCTTCCCTCCAGTTATGGGTTAAATGTCAGGACAGATTGTGTTCTATAGCCCTGGCTGGCAACCAGTCTACAGCAGAAAATAATATCAACCTACTGCGTGATAATCTTCTGCTCGGTCAGCCATGTCTCTTTCGAGAAATGATCGTCGAAGCATGTATCACGTATGACACTTAACTGACTGACTGAATGAGTTATTCCGCTTTAGTAAAATGAGATATTAATCGACATCACTTGAAGCGGTTATACTTTTTAGCGTTACTTACAACAATAGTATCTTCTTATTTGCTCAAGTAATGAGACCAGTTTGCTAATACATTGCCGTTTTATTTCTTTTGTTTTGTGCTAGCATTCTTTGTATGTTCGATTTTACTTTCAATTATTTTAAGAGCAGCATTCGTTATGATAGTTACAAATTCTTATAATTTCTACATCTCCAGAAGTTTCTACGTTTGTTGCGGAGTTGGGTGTATTTTGTTGAGTTAATATATATTATTAGAAGGATTTATTTTAAGGGCTGTGTGAAAAACTCCAAAAATATTTTCATTTGCATGTAATTATAACTTTTTATTTAAGGGTTACAAATTTCTAGTGAAATTGCCAATTTGTTGTGTACCTTGGAAATAGTTTGAAGTTGTATCGATATATATATAAATAGATATGTCTGTGTGTGTGTTTGTGTGTTTCCATTCTAACGTGTGGTGGATAGAAAATTAAAAATTAAAAGTAATTTTCTTCTCTTTTTCACTTTTACAAAAATTCACAATGACGTGTGAAATCCTGATTTTGCCGAATAGAAAAAAGATTGACCCCGTACCGAAAGAAAAAGACGAAGCCGAATTTCGCGATAAGATGTTAAATTAATTTTCTGACCAATGAAAGGAAGCGATTTGCAAAATTGAGAAAAGTTAGTAAACCAGTATGAAAAAATAAAAGGGCTATAAAAACAGAAGGAAAGTCGAAGGAGTCAGTCAGATGGGAGCAGAAATTACAGACGAGACTGCAAGATGTGACTAAAGAAATTTTAATCTGACGACCCGGACATGTAAAGTCCCGTCACACATTCGTTCTTCCTCTCCTTCTAATTTTCCTTTCTTCGTCTTCACTTCCACACCGTCAAAGAAACAGCAACAACAACAAGGTACTTCAACTGACTCCTAAAAACTAAAGTCCGATCAGTACAATTTCCTTTATTACTTCACTTTCCTTTTCACTTTCTCGCCCGCCATAAAAAGGAAAGAAATACAGACTTCATTACTAAACTGTTAATCTTTACATACACACAAGTTACAACTTCGAACTCTTGATACACTTAACTCCTTACTACTATTTCTCATTGAACATTTAACTCCGACAATTGATGTTATTCTGTTTTGTTAATAAAATTCTACATTAACAAACAAAATACTTTTATTCTTTCACGTTCCACAAATCCACCTTCACCTCCTAATAACTTTCTGATAATTCTAATAATCATGATAATTAAGATAATTTTAATGATTCTGAATAAGCCTTTAAGTTGTAGGAAGTTCGATTATGTTTGACACAAGGCCAATTTAATAAGCATTTAACCATCTCCCTACTATTTCAAACGAACCTTACTCCTCCGAAACCATTGGTCCGATTTCAACCAAAATTGGGTCACTTGTCGTTCATGACATGTACCTTTGATATACACACACACAAAAAAATTCGAATCGATTTACAGGATACGACAGAAATAACCAAAACGCTTAGAATTTACGAATTCTTCTCCTCTGAGACGCCTTATGCGAATTCAACCAAAATCCGATAACTTGTTTAGGTACCTCCATTCAATTGCAAAAAAAAACAAAACAAACCAAACAAAAGACAAAAAAACAAAACAGCACAACATGCTGTAAAGAGGGCTCAAACTTAATAAAAACAAAGTTTCAGCATCAAAACGTTTATACAATTATTAAGAGGAAAGAACAAATTTTGTTGTCATTATTTTAAATCTTTTTAATCCTTTCTAAAACGTTCAAAATTTCAATTAAAATTTCTTTTTTTTTTCCGTCAGCGATTTAAGTTGTGTAATGTTACTATTAAGCAAAACGTAATATTACGCAAATCGTTTTTTGGCGTTGAAAGACACATTAATTTGAACATTCTTTCAAAAATCAACTACTTGTCTGATTTTCATGAAACCTTCAGACCTTATTCACAAATGAATGAAATTATTTATGCAATTATTATTTTTAGAAAATCTTGGTAAAAATATATTTTTTTACATCTGTTACTCCCACTTCAATTATTAAACTTCTAGAAGTACAATTTCTATACCTATTTTTTATTTATTAGTTAAATGCAGGACTCATTGTGGAATGTAAATCATGTAATTTTTCTTTTAATTACGGGACTATTTTTCGGAAAATCTGCTCCGAATAGTAAAATCAAAAATGCATTAAAACTACGCTATTTTTAATGTAGATAAACTTTTTATTGATTTTATAAATAATATAATTTTAGGATATCATAATTTGAAGAAGAAAAAATTTCGATGAATAATGAACTTTTATAAGAATTGTTTTCATTTTTTTTTTTTTTGCTAAGTGAAGTTTCAAATATCTTTTTAAATTTCTTCCAGTTACTCAGTACCTTCGGTTATTAATTCATTAAAAATAGATTTTATTTACAAATCGAAAATTCATAAGCTTAATACAAATAATTTAGAATTAAGATTTTTAAAATAGTTTTTTTTATGTTAAACTGCACATTTTCTTTTACTATGAAAATTTATAAGAGACTTATCATTAAAAGGTCACATATTTTGAGGGTTGTACCCCTTACGAAATGGGTTAAACTGGGTTATATCAATTTTGGTCACCATACCTCCAGATTGATTGATAATAGGTGCTGTCATCGTCTACTTGAAACGTCAACGAGTCAGACCTTTGTGATTAAGAAATACTTTTATTCTAAATTTCATGCCACAAACAAGTAAGATGTATTTCAAATCAGATTAATTTAACTTAAAATTTTATAATTTTTCAAACATAACGAGTGAGAGATTTATATTTTATTTTTGCAAGATTTTTAAAACTGAGAATTAACCTTTGTTTATACATGAGTCAATCGCTCAAAAAATTTAATCATGTAGCTTTCAATTAAGCTAAAATTAAAGTTTCAAGAAAAAGTTTTTATTTTTAAAAATTCAATTTAAAACTTAGGTATTGAAAATGGAGTGGCGGTACCTATTGTAGATCCAGGTCCAAACCTTTGAGGTATACGAAAATTTTTCTAATCAATGTACAGGGTTCGTCAAAAATCAACGACAAACATAATTTCGGGTGGTCTTTTGCGCACTTTTATGCATTTCTCCAAGACGATTCACTCAAACTCAACCCAAATCGAGTCAGTGGTAGATCATGGTTTATTGCTTTGATATGCGAACAAAAATTTCAATTAACATTCAGGGTGTGGCAAAATTTACTTTTTGCGATTGCTTATTTCTCCGAAACTCTTAATTGTATTTCAACAAAAATCGGGTATTTTTTGTAAGTTTTACCTTATCGTATACCATAAAATATCACGTTTTCTACAAGATGCTAACCCTTCCGACGCTGCAGAAACAATGCATCCACTTCTTCTACGTCACAAGGTCATCGCAATAAATTACAGCCTTCTGTAACGCCGGTCCCCGTTTTTCCAATTGTCCATACATCATTCTCGTTTATTGGCAAAATTGACCAGGCTTGAATCCTGTTTTACAAATACAGCAAAAACCAATACTTATTTCGCATTTTTTAACGTACGCTTCACTGCAACCTCATGCTGGAGCTTTTTGAATAAGACCTTACCATTTCAACATAACCACTAAAACTCCCGAGCAACTCCGGAGGTTTTAGTGGTTATGTTGAAATGGTAGTTATATTAATATAAAGAACAGGAGTTTAAGTAAGTTTGCAGTTATGAGTTAAATTGAAAATGTATATGAAGGATCGCAAGGAAAATTAATAGAGTGTGTTGTTGAGAAAAGCTCGTTGAACTCACAGTTTCTTGATTGTTTCAAAACGGAAGATTCTTCTGGTACTGGTCTTTGTCAAGTATTATTTGTAAGATATGTTCGCTGAGATAGAAGTTTGAGAATGTTAATTGTCCATTAACCTTTAAACTTTCTGGTCGAAGTTCGCAGAGATATTGGAATTGGAGTGAGAAAATAATCTGTTACGATGAGTAGTACTTTTTTGTTTCGAATTAATAGGAAGAAAAATTCGATGTGCTTGCTTATTCCATGTTCGAAGTTGTCACTAAGGATTCTGTCTCGAGCCACATCGCGAATGACGTGGACAGTTCTGCTTCTATCTAACTGAAGATTAGCTTCGCGTTACATGATCAGGAATCAGACTGTCCACACCATAAATGGTGTGGACAGTCTGATTCCTCGTCACTAACTGGTTCTGATTGCATGTGGACTTGCTTAAATAGCCAAATCACATCACGTGACAGGCTTCAGGAAATTTGACGCAATTTTCAATCTAAACATGTTGCATAGGTATTTTGAAATATATTAATCAATCAACACTTGATATACTTAAAATTAGCAGTCTGATCCTTTTGGTGTTTAGTTTTCACAAATCTTTTAATATCATTACGTGCGAATTAAAAATTGTCGCCAATGGTGCGATGTAAATATTGTCATGCAGTAGGGAACAACACATTCTACGTTTTTACGTCTCTAGAAATTTATTCTAGGAAGGTAGAAATAATTATTCAATCTGGAATACAATATTGTTTGATGTTGATTAGCTTAATAATATTAAGAAATAATTAAGCATAAACTAATGCCAAAAAGATTTTTCATATTTTATATTTTATTCATATTTTATATTTTATGAATATAAAATAAATTGGAAATTTACTTGAGTTTTTGACGGTTAGAGCAAAAAACAATGGTGATACTGTCGCAAAAGTATATTATCCCACTGTAATATTTCATTAATTTCTGCCTGTAGTTAAATGCATTCAGATGCATTTAAAATGTATTTAGTTAAAGTCACAAAATTGTGTTCAAAATATTTAGATTTCGACATTAAATAACCTGTAAAAGTTGATATGCCGCTAAACAAAATTAAACAACCTATAAGAACACTCTCATAACTTTAATCCATATCATATCCTATAATTAATTAAATCAAGCTGTATTTCAAAATATAACTTTAACACATCAACCAACCTGAAAGAACTCACTCAAGACATTAATCTATATCTTATCTTATAATTTCTTAAATCAAACTGTATTCCAAAATATAACTTTAACAAATCAATCAACCTGAAAGAACTCACCCAAGACATTAATCCATATCATATCTTATAATTTCTTAAAGAAATGAAGCTGTATGTCAAAATATAATTTTAACAAATCAACCAATCTGAAAGAACTCTCTAATGATATTAATCCATATCATATCCTATAATTTCTTAAAGAAATCAAACTGTATTTCAAAATATAACTTTAACAAATCAACCAACCTGAAAGAACACTCGCATGACATTAATCCATATCATTTTATTTTAATTTCTTAAATCAAACTGTATTCCAAATGTAACATTAACAAATCAACCAACCTGAAAGAACTCTCTCATGACATTTATCCATACCATATCCTATAATTTCTTAAACAAATCAAATTTGTTAATAGTTTTATTTTTAAAATTAAAATGTTCAAAATGTGAGTAGAAACGTAAATTGAATTTAGAGATTTGAATTTTTCATCTGATCCAATCAAAAAGATAAAGAAAAAAAAAAAAAGAAAAAAAAAAGAACATTTTACATCGAAGAAAAAAGAAAGAAAAAAACCCAGGTAATCATCTGAGAGCTTCAGAATATGTCAAGTGACAGTGAATAATAGTTATAATCTTCCCATTATTGGGAAATATTTTGAAATTTTTTTCAAGGCAGTCGTAACAATTAGAAACATTTCTAATAAGGACGGCGATAATATATAAATGTTGGAGTGTTGACAAAATTTTTAGTGTCACTTAGCTTTCCGAGGTAGCTATTGTTTAACCTGTCTTGAAGAAGGGTGAATATTTTGAATGATAATACTACTCTAGTATTACCTTTTTCGATTCCAAGAAATCATTATTTCAGTCTTTAAAGAGGAAGGGCATTCGAATTCTTGCTGGTATAACTGACTAGATGACAGGAAACTGTAATTTCGAAAACTGATCCAGTAGAATTTAGATGTTTTAAAAAATGTAGTTTAGCCGTGTATGCCGTTTGTTTATTGTTTTTTTTTTTTGTGGTTAAAAAATTCTAAAAGCATATCAAACGCACAAAGCCAAATAACTTTTTTATGTTTTTTTAAAAAATTTGTTATATTTCTTTATTGAAGAAAATTTTTGTTTCTTAACAAATTGTACTTTCACTAAATTTCTTTTGTTAGAAAATACTAACAGTGTTTAAAAAATAATATTAAATATTTAAGAGATAATATTAAAAATATATTCAATATAAGTTACCCAACACCTTGTCACAGAAGAAAAACAATTCTGAAAAAGTTCAAATGATTTAAGAAGCGCAAGTAAACCGTTGACAAGTAATTAGTTGACTGGCAATGGGAATAATTGTTTTCCTAAGTACATAAATGGATGTGCGTTGTGGTGCATTGGATATCGGCTCGGAACGAGAAATCGGGGAGCCGAGTTCGAATTCCAGCTGAATTCATTGCATTCACTTACGCGCAAATATCCTTGGGAAAGGTATTAATCCGCCTATTCCTTCCAGTTATGGGTTAAATAACAGGACAGATTGGGTTCTATAGCCTTGGTCGGCAACTAGTCTACTGCAGAAAGCAATGACAACCTACTCCGGGATAATCTTCTGCCCAGTCAGTCATGTCTCTGTCGAGACATGATCGCCCAAGCGTGTATCACGTATGGCACTCAACTGACTGAAGTACATAAAGCAATCGACACCAAGAAACGGATCGTTAATAGAATTTAATAAATGCATATTATTATTTTTTTAAAGGGTAAAGATTTAATTTAAAAAATACTTAATTTCAATTCCAACACAAAGGAATATATCCATACTTTGAGATGAATTTGTGTTGAAATTTTATTTGTCCGTTCGTTTGGTCGTTTTTCTTTCTCTCCTTTTCTCGCTAGGGCCGTTGGGAAATTGAAATGTCTTTGCGGTACCACGTGTCGTGTATCCCGCCTCTGATTGGTTAGCTCCTTCTGATAGAATCTCAAGGAGCGGGATTCCTCAGGTTTTTGATTTTCGTCGACTTGAGCAGTCCTGAAAATTTTAGCTCCATCAGACCAAAGACGTAAAAAGGAGTTTGAATTTATTTGTGGGTTAGAGAAGCTCGCAAAAGAAGAAAAGAAAGAATTTCCTCCTGACGAACAGAGAAGAAACAAGATTCAAGATACTACTTCCAGAGAAAGAAAGAATACATTTCTCTAAAAAGGAGCGTTTCCCCTGTTTGTCATTAACCCACGTGGCGTAAGAAAAAAAAGTTTAAACGTCACTTCTTCCAGAGGAAGAAAGAAAATTTATTTTAAGAAAAGATACTTCTTCCAGAAGAAGAAAGAAATTTTATTTTGTGAAAATATACTTCTTCCAGAGGAAGAAAGAAATTTATTGTTCGAAAAGGTAGTTCTTCCAGAGGAAGAAAGAAATTTTACTTTCTGGAAAAGGGATAAAGTTTCCCAGGTCGGCCTACAACCAACAAAAGTTGAAGAAGAGACTTAACAAAAAAAAAAAAAAAAAGAAAAACAACAAAAAAGCAAACACTTTTTTTCCAGGCTCGAGACAAGAAACGAACTACGAACACTGTACCTAACAAGGTAAACTGAGAAAGACTTTAATTTTTTTTTCTTTTGTGGTACCAAGGCTATAACCTAGCCTTTGCTAACGGACCTGTTTTTCAGTCAGCGCTCAACTCCTCTCTTTTTTTTAAAATTAAAGCTGTAAATTTCCTTTAATTTGAACCCTTGTGTTGTATTGAATTATTTTTTTTTATTACCTTCCCCTTTTATTCACAGCAGAATTTTTTCTTACTACATAAAAAATTTCTGCATTTGGTGTTTAATGAGTGTTAGTTTTACAATAGGGTAAAACTTAAAATTCCTTTTTACAGAAAATTCTAATTTTTTGAAACATCAAAAAATAGTGGGAATTATTTTCAACAGTTGTCTGTTTTTCTAGAAATAAATTTTTTTTTTTTATCGTAACGACTCCAATTTTACTTTATAATTTAAAAAAACCGGAAAAGTCGAATTAAACATAATATTTTTATAATTGTATGATAATAAAAAATTATTTAAATTTTTCCTGATTGATTTAAATGATCTAATTTTACTCCAGTATTCATTCAATAATTAAATAAAATTCTGGAAAAAATGAGAAAGCTTTTACATAATTCATATAAACCAGAAGACCGGTTAGAATAGAACTTTATTACAAAAACTTATCTTTTTCTCATTATTTACCGAAGATAATTTTCAATAAGCATAGAATATTCTTTCTAGTCTTTAAACCGGTAATGAACCCAGAAGTTGGTCATGAGCTTAAAGTAGAGAGCTCGATCATGTTTATTAAGTTGACCATGTGTCAAACATAACAGAATACCCCACTATTTAAAGCTTTCAGAAGGTTGGAAACGATAAAACTGTTTCGTTTGAATAAATAAATGAAAATTTATTTATCGAACAGCATAAGATCAAATTATAGGTATGAAATGTTCTAAGAGAACGGTGTAGTGAGAAGTTTAAAGAATTAAGAGTTCGTTCGTTTTAGCGAAATGTGATTAATCCATGTTTTCGATGTAGGTGAAGAGGAAGAAGGTGACTAAAGAAAGCAGCACGAGAAAAAATGAGGGTGCGAATACGGGTCGCCGGGTTGAACGCTCTCTGCTTCCATATCCCCTCTCTCTCTCTCTCTCTCTCTCTCTCTCTCTCTCTCTCTCTCTCTGTGTTGCTGACCCACCAGAAAAAGTGAAATAAGTAGCAAAGTCGATCACGTGGTCGGCTCATCTTTGGGTGGAAAGAAACATGACACGGGTCATTGAAGCTTCAATTTGTTATTTTCAGGAAATCACTCTCTTTTCATTGGTTAAATATTTTACACTTGCTCGCGAAATTTTCCTTGATCTTTTCCTCAGCATGGAGGCAATCTTTTTTCTATTGGTCAAAAAAATAAATTTTTGCGTTGGCTCGAGAATTTGAAAACAGTGAAGAAAAGAAAGTTATTTTTATTTCGTATTCACTACAAGCTTTAACTAGGTACCCCCTCTCATTTTCGATATCTAAATTTTAAATTGAATTTTTACAAATTTCTTCTTCAGACTGTAATGTCCTTCATTTATATTATTTATTAAGCCATTAAATGTTTAACAAATAAAATAATATCAGAGTTTTATTGCATTTTTTATTGTACTATTCGGAACAGATTTTCGGAAACAGAGGCCAAATTTAAAAAGCAAAATTGATGATTTATATTCCCCAATGAGTCCTGCGTTTAACTAATAAAACCATTTACCGCAACAAAGTTAAATTCAATAAAATTTCATGGATTTACGTGGGGGTAACAGATGTAAAAAAATATTTTTACCAAGATTTTTTAAAAAGAATAATTTCAAAAATAATTTAATTCATTTGTGAATGAATATTGAGTTTCATTAAAATCCAATAATTATTTGATTTTTGCGAGAGTTTCCAAATTAATGTGTTTGTCACCGGAAAAAAAGGGAGTTATTTAATATTACATTTTCCATTGTAAACTCTCGTAACGATTTGGTTACTTGCTAACTCAAATCAAAACAAGATTTTCTGCCAAAATTTCGAACATGTTACAAGGGATTAAAAATTTAAAAAAATAATTAAAAATTACTTTGAGCTTTCCTCTTAATAATAATAATATAAACATTTTGATGGAAAAAGTTCGTTTTTATTAAGTTTGGTCCTTTTTATTCATACTATGCTGTGTTTTTAGTGATTTATTGGAGGTATCTACATAAAACGAAGGAAGAGCAGATGTGAATATGTCCATTGTTTTAGCTGACTTTGTCATGTCAGACACCTGCTCGAAATGGACTGAGATGATCAAAAGATTTTTATAGGCGGAATTACTATTTTCTCTTTCCAGGAGTCATATTTTGCATATCATTTTTAGTTTAGCTTGCGTAATTGTTCGTCTAAAAATGATTAATTTCATATCTTTTGATAACACACATTTAATAAGAAGAATTTGGATATTGTTTGAATATTGATATTGTTTGATAAGTCATTGTGACACTAAAAATTCGTTTGGTCAAATAGGTGGCATTTGATTTATAAAGTAATCTACCATCTGAAGAGATCATCATTTGGAAACAAACAGCGTAGAATAAAAATAAACCCAAATAATGATAACTGAAATTCATTTACTGTTGCCTAGGGTATTGTAGTTTCAAACATTAACACAAGAAAACTACAACGTTTCACCAGAATCTTCGCCCGTAATGGACGCCTTCTCACAAGTGAAAAAAACAAAGGCGATAGCAATACCTTAAGGATTTATTTATTAGCTGTTATTTTGGTTCCCTTCTGAATGCGCTGAGGGATCCCAATTCAGAACTATAGAAAGTAAGCGAGACTTGAAGCCATTAATGTAGTGAGTTCGATACTCACGAGTGCCCTATTGTTATTGTGCTAAGTTTCGTAAATATCTATCGGTATATTTCTGCCGGTGATGGCTACATTGTTTTGTGAGAAAAAGTGTCCAACACGAAAGAAGTAACTTGGCACGATGTGATGTTCCTTCGACTGAAGTAAAGAAAATCAAACGATGCAACCAGAACAGTTTGGAAAAACACTCATAAAAATCACCCAGGCTTTTTTTCTCGGCGACGTATAAAGGTTTATCACAGAAAATTGTTGCAAATTGTTTGCAGCGGTCACCACTTTCTCATCAGCAAGAATAACACTGATGCAATCGGATATCCTCTTAGGTATCCAGAATCCGCTTCATCATGATTAACAACTGATTCAAATGAATTCGGTGACTTTTTTCTTCCTGATTCTGTTTTTAGTTGGTAAGTGACCTTTGCAATTCTATATTATAAAGTACGAAATGCAGCAAAAAAAAAAAAAAAAAAATGCAAACAAAAGTACAATATATAAAGAATTTTATTTTAAGATGACAAATTGAGATATTTTGTGAAATGTAAAGAAAGAGAAAGAATTGGTTGTAGCTTTAAAAGTTATAACGGTTACAAGTTAGTTGTAGTTATGCATTCTATTCAGTAATAATATTACGTGCGTATATGTTTCTTGAATCATGTGGTGGATACGAAATAAAAATAAATTTTTTCTTTGCTATTTGCAAACTCGCAATGTCATTAAATAAAAAATACTACTTAACTATGATAGGACAATTTACTAATCGCAGTTTGACGACAGTTTATCGCTTTATTTTTACTAGTTAAATTTTGTGCACTTGTAGTGAACATGAAATTAAAAGTAACTCTCTTCTCTTCTTCACTTTTACAAAAATTCACAATTACGTGTGAAATCTTGATTTTACTGAATAGAAAAAATGATTGACCCCATTCTGAAAAAAAGACGAAGCTGGATTTCGCGATCAGATGTTATATTAATTTTCTAACCAATGGAAAGAAGAGATTTGAAAAACGGAGAGAAAAGTTAACAAGTCTAAAAAGTAAAAAAAACACACAAATCAACCTTCCGCTCACAAGATGTTGACCGCGACGTAGAAAACTCAAGCATCATTACATAAAATGGCGACTCACCTTCTACAGGGTAAGAAAGAAAGAACAGAAACAAAAAAGAAAAAAAGACAGAAACCCCACACGTTTGAATAAACCTTTTGTCAGATTATATGCTGATACAATATCAACTTCTAATGACAACTGGAAAATTTCAACGTCCGCTCAACTCCAAAGATAATACCTCAAAATATACCTTTTTTATCCATATTGAATACAATTGTATAGCTTCATGCGAAACCCTTTTTGAATACTACTTCGTGTCCGACCACTGAATATACACATTTTCTTTCCTGACTGTTCATTGAACCTCAGAGTCCCATGTGTTCGAATTACTCCGATGTTAAATCATACGCCGATACATTATCAGCCTCTAATGAGAACAGCGGAATTTCAAAGAAATCTCTTCAACATCGAAACTATGAACCTTTTTAATGTTTGATTCAGTCAGTTAAGTGCCTTACGTGATACACGCTTTGGCGATCATGTCTCGAAAGAGACATGACTGACTGGGCAGAAGATGTATCCCGCAGTAGGTTGTCATTGCTTTCTGCAGTAGACTGGTTGCCGACCAAGGCTATAGAATCCGATCTGTCCTATTATTTAACCCGTAACTGGAAGGAAGAAATACCTTTCCCAAGGGTATTTGTACGTAAGTGAATGCAACGAATCCAACTGAAATTCGAATTCGGCTCCCCAATTTGTCATTCCGAGTTGATATCCATTGCACCACAACGCACAGCTTTTCCCGAAACACGCCCGTGATAACTTTAAATGTTTAACCTTGTAAAAAGAAATTCTTTATTCTGTTTCGTCTTGAATAACAAAGTGTTTCCTCATCATTCTTACGTTACTTTAATCATACACCGTCAGAGAAGCCTTTTGCTCTGGTTTCCTTGATGAGTATACATTGACGAACTGTACACACCATTATTTATTAAAGCATAATAAAATTCCAGAAACTTTAGTGGATCATTAAGCTGTGACGTGCGATACAAATCAGTATAAATCGTAATGAATCTTATTGACACAAATAATTCAATATCGCAGGAATATTATTGCAACTCGAAATTAACAATAATATTGAGATTTATTTGCTCAGTTTTGACGACGAATAAAAGAGGCTTTGTGAATCGTAAACAAGTTCATCTCAGCACACGACACCAGAGAAAATGATCACCGAGCAACACGCAAGATCGGTGAAATTTCTTATAGCAAAACACGGTATAGTAGCGTTACATATTAGGACATTGTCACAATTAGAGTAAAACCTATTTTAAGTTAATAAGCGTTTTATTTTAGCAGAGAGGCTGATCTCACCCTTATATTATTTGACACATCTGCATAGAATATTATGCATACAATTCTTGTTATGATTGCTTCTAATTTTGTTGAGTGATATGCATAGCGTGGGGTTACTTTAGGAATTTGTCCCGGGGTTGTATTCTACGACGTTTCTGGTTATTTTTTGTGTTTGTTCAGGTAACTCGATCAGCAAACAGAGTATAAACATTATTAAAGAAAAAATAATTGAATAACGTAAGATTACATAGGCATTCTCCGAGCATTTGGAACGCGTGCAAAGTTACTTGAGAAGACACAAGTTTAGGGCAAACGTGAGTAATAGACAATGTCATACAGAAAGCAGACACCGGACATGTCGTGAATGAGGAGGACTGCACATACTTGTTCTAGAACGAGAATTGACGACTATTCCAAAAAGCAATGAGTAAGGCCCATGGCTGAAATGTGAAAAAAGCAGAAAAGACGAAGAATTTAGTCTGAAACAACTGCGTTTTTTAAAAAATCGTTTTCCTCTTTATGAAAGAAGGCAATTTTATATCTTCACAAATTCCTTTTGTTTATTATCTGCGAATAACCATACATTCTGTGGAAAATTGGTTGCGGGTTTTCTCATTTTCCTTCTGTTAGACTAGTTGCCATGCGATGCTAGAGAGCCTAGTCAACCCTGTTATTTAACTCCTAGCTAAGTGTGTGCGTGTGTGGGGAGAGAGAGAGAGAGAGAGAGAGAGACATATATCCGTCTTTTCCAGAGCAATTAGTGAGATTTTTTTTTTAATCGTATCACCCCGAGCAATGCGGTAACGCCACTGATGTGCAGGGGGCTAAGTAATATTGAAAAGATTGGAAAAGAGAAAACCGGAAACCACATCCTAAACAGGGAACAAGGGATGAGCCTCTTAACCTGTTCAATAGACGTGGGTGGAGTGTGAACCGGGCGATAGATAGATCTATCTACTCCAAATAGATCTATCTACTCCAATTAAGATTGTAAATTAGGGTAGCTTGAGATTTGAATTTAGCTAACCGATTTCACTTTTCATGCCGATATCCGTTACTACAAGTGAAACTGTAGGAATCTTTCTACTTGGGTTTTTGTTAAACGGTAAAATTCGGAGTGTTTGGATTCGATACAATAACATAAAATCTTGTTACGGAACTGCACGTAATTCGGCCGTTTAGATTAATCCCACGACTTTTATTAAAAGAATGAAATCCAGTAGAAACAGACAAAATTAACAAATAACACTAATTTTATATAACAAGAATACAAGAAGTTGGTTGAAGATATATGTTACTTTCTTTTGGTTGTTAATAGAGCCCTTGGATAGAATATAAACTGTATTGTGTACATATGTGAGAACAATGAAATGTGGTTATATGTGTGTTTGTGTGAAAGACTATGCATATGCGTGCATAGTACAAACGTGGATAAAGGAGTTTAGTTCTTAATGCGGACGGTGGTACCGTAGTCTGAAGCTGTCTCTTTGTAGTTTGGTCAGTGCTGTTGAGTCGATTGTTGCTTTTTCGTGTGGATGAATGGGGTCTTGATTATCAGCAACTAGAGTGACGTAGACCTTGGTGGCATTTGTGAGTCTTTTTGTTGGGGTTTTGTGCTTCGTGATTTTTATAATTTTTTCCTGAGAAATCGGTTCCAGAATTATATTATTTCATTTATTTCTAATTGACCTAAAATTCCACGTGATCTGTCTACTATTACATCAGAACGATATTTTGGTGATATATAACTAAATTAAGATGACTAAGAAAACAACCTTTCTGATTTGCATTCTATGGTTTTGTATTGTACGGTTTAATTGGTTTAAAAATGTTAGCACATTCTTGCGTGTTAATGGTTTATTCTAGGCGTGTTTTAATTTTTGTGTAGCTACTGTTAGCTGAAAATGTTTTTCATGTTTAAAATTAATAAGTTTACACATAAGTTTATAATTAACATAATAATTAGTTTTATTGTATGAAATATGTTTTATATTTTATTGGGCATTTCAGTGGACACAACAAATGCACTCTTCAGATTATTAGAAATTTATTTTTTATGATATGTAGCAACCAATAACTGAAATGTTTTCGCTTCCCAGATCATTCATCTTTTGAGTGATATTTGAATCTGGTTGCGCGTGTTTTTCTGTTTGTTGTTGTTGTGAGAAATGGTTATCGACATAAGCAGGTTTAATCCGATCGATCGCAATATTATCATGTTTTCCATTTTTCATGATGGTGAAATGCTTGTCCTTTCTGCTAATGAGTTGGTATAGACCTGAGTAGTTTGAAGATAAAAATTTTTTTTACATCATTTTTTATAAATATATATGTGCAGGTGAAAAGGCCATTTGATAGGTATACATTTTGTTTACTTTCCGTGTAGGTTAAGATTAAGGATGATATTCTGTGTTTCGATTCTTGTACAAATGTTGTATGTAAAATGTTCGTATTGTCATCACAGTATTGATCAGGTAGAGTCAACGATGTGTCAAAAAAACATTCAGCTGGTGTACAACTCAAGACCTCTTTTAAAATGTTTCTGATTGATAAAAATACTAATGGTAAATTTTCTACCCAATTAATTTTGTTTTGTATCCTTTAACTGTCTGTGGAAATGTTCTACCATTCTGTTTGTACAAAGGTCATAGGCTGCAGTTTTTACGTGTCGAATTCCAAGTAGGTGATTGAACTGATGTCGACTAAAACTGAGCTCCTCTGTCTGTTGTAGGTACTGAAGGTACTCCAAATATTGCCATCCAATCAGTAAGGATAGTTTTCGTTATTGTTGTGGCTGTGATAGCTTTGATTGCTATTACAGCAGGCCAGCAGATAAATCTATCTATGACAGTAAGGATATATGTATATTCTTGAGAACAAAGTAAAGGTTCCACAACATCACTATGTATGTTAGTGAATCTTGAATTAGGTGTGCTGAATGTACCTGCAGGTGATTTGGTATGCTTATTTATCTTGTTCTTCTGGCATGATAAACAAGTTTTTGTCCTATTTCTTATGTCGGTTGATATGTTTGGCTAGAGAAAACGTTCAGTATTTAACTTCAAAATGCGCATTTTCATGCGTAAGATAATTTTTGAAAGTGTTGGAATACTTGCTGTCTCAAATTTGGTGGTATTTAAGGCCATGATTGAGTGTGAGAAATGTCACAATAAACTTTTTATCACTGAATAGAACAGGTAGTTCAACTAATTTTAGTGATGTGCATTGTTGTACTTCTTGTAGTGAGGTGTCTGTAGTTTTTTCTTAATTTAGGGGTCAAAGAACTAGAAACTAAAAATGTAATTGTGGGCCATGGTAGTGCATCTGCAACTATATTTTCTTGGCCTGTCACATATCTGATGTCTAAAGAGAACTGAGAAATGTATCCGGGTGTCTTATTTCTCGTAGGTTATATTTGTCAGTATATGTGCAATGCATATATTAATGGTTTATGATCTGTATATATAGAAAGATTTCTGCCTTCCAGAAAGTGAGGAAATATTTGATGTAATAGGGTATTACTAATATTCTCTTAGAAAAGATGCTGTTATTTTTTACCTTGTTTAGTTTAACGGAGAAGATAAATATGGAAGTGATTTGTTTGTCCAAGATTTGGTGCATAACCGAATTCACAGCTGTTGATGAAGCGTCTGTTCTAAGGGTGAGTTTAATTTCTTCGCTATCCTTGATGTAATTCAGCTTAGTGCAGTTAGTTAAAGATGTTTTGGTGTTTTTGAATGCTCCTAGAGTATCTTCCTGTAAGGTAGTGTTTTTGTTCTTGTTTATGAGTAGACTTATCAAGGGTGATAGTACCGCTAAACAATTGTGTTTTAAATCTCCTATAATAGTTGATAAGACCTATAAATATTCGCAGTTGTCTTAGTGAAGTTGCTTACGGAAAGTTGGTAATTGTCTCTATTTTGTCTGGTAATGGTGAAATACTTTCATGGTCAATTTCATATCCGAAGAAATTTAATTTTGAATTTTCGAAAAATACATTTGTGAACATTGATTTTGAGTCCAAAATGTGAAAGTCTTTGAAAATCTTGTTTCATGTGTAGTATATGTTCTTTCCTGGTTTCTGCTAGCGATTAAAACTATGCAGGCATATATGAAATGTAAACCTCTAAATACCTAGTCGATTAGTCTCTGGAAAGTGTGAGCTACATTTCGTAACCCAAAAAGTATCACAAACACGTATAATCCAAACGGTGTCGTCAGAGAAGTTTTTGGATGTCTTCTTCAGCAACTGGTACTTAGTAAAACGCCTTCACCAGGTCTAGCTTCGAGAAAATGCGAGTGCCTTGGAGACACATTGCAAAATTGTGTATATGTGGAATCGGGTATCTGTCAGGGATAGTTTTGACGTTCAATCTACGGAAACGCCGCATTGGTGGCATGCTGCCATTTTGGTTTTTGGGACAAAGTGCAATGGTGATGACCACGGATGGGCGTATGATTTTCAACCATAGCATTTGCTGGAACTCTGCCTTTGTTGTTTTATATTTGTCAGGTTTTAATCGTCTCGGCATAGAGTATATCGGTTGTTCTGTTGCTTTTATGTAGTGTTTGACATTGTGTTTAACTGTTTTCGCGTTTTTACAAGTTTGAGTAATTTCCGTGTATCTTTGTATCAATTCTTTAATACCGTTATCTTGTAGTAGAGCAGTACTAATTCCAGTTGAGTGGTATCGGGAGGAAATTCCTTTCACAGAAAGTTCTGTCAGATTGTCAACAAAGGAATGAGTGGCCATGTTGACCGATAAGTTGAACTAGATAGAAAGTCTGCAGTTAATATTGGTGTGATAACGTTAGCTTGGATGAAAATCCAGAGAAAATTTCGCCACGTACTCAGGTCCGTGGTCATTGCTTTCTCGCCAAAAGTATCAATTTTCGTACGGTTGGCAGCTTGAAGTTTGTAAAATCCTGGTTTTAAATTTTGTTTTGGTAAAACGCTCACTTTGGCTCTGGTGTCTATTAAAAAAAGTATATCCGTGATTTCTATCCAGGTTATCAAACAGACGACACTTGTGTGAGAGTCCAGTAACAGTCGTCTTTACGGTTTGGAATTTAAGTTTTCCGGTGTCGTGTTTACAAAGGTACAAGGATTCAAACAGCGTCTTGCATCTGTACTAAATTTATAATGCGAGTATCAAACGTCGAGTTTTCGTCTTCGTCTATCATTTATGAAACTCCTGCTACTACTCCTTCGCTTCTACTTAGATCTGTTCATTTTCGCAAGGAGTTTTTTTGTTTTTGTAGGTTAAAAATAGACTGCAACTGTTTAGTTAAGCTTGCAACAGTTGCTCAAATTGCTCGTTTTGTTGGATGTTCGTATGTTGTGGTGTCAATGCGTTCATCTCCTTGTCTCCGAGACGCAGGTGAATCCGGTCAGTAGAATCCGCAAGTTTCTCCAGTTCCGTTTCCTTTGCCATGGGTGCTAAACATTGGGTCGTAGTTTGTTCAACCACAGTCTCCTTAGAATATTTTCAACCAGAACATTGGTTTCTAACAGTCTTCATATGCCTCAATAACTGTGAAGGTGCCCGGTCACTTATCTTCACTCGGGGAAATAAGTCGCATCACATTATCTCGTTTGAAATTCCGGTTCGTTTAGTTAATAATGACTGTTTTTAATTTATCGTAGATCTTTTTCCTTGCATTGTCTCGAGTAAGTCTCTAACCTCTTCTACGACTTTTGCAGATAGTTTTTTCGCTAAATAGCAGCACCGGGCTCTTTGCAAAACAATTTTCTTCGCGTTGAAAATGTCTGCATTTGTATAAACCATGACTTTAATGCTGTTGAGGCTATATCCAAGTAAATTCAGAGTGGCTGTTGCCAACGAAACTTCTGTACTATTTGTATTTTGTTCCATTTTATTTTTTTAAGGTACATATAGTTGTGTGTTCTGTTTGTCAACTTTGATGTTTTCATACAGTAGGAATTTCTAAGAATCCTTCTACTCGGATTTTTGTTAAAAGTTAAAATTTGGTGTGTCGGAATTCGATAAAACAACGATAAACCATAAAATATCTCTTCCACAAAAATTCACATAAAAATTGTTTTACTTTATTTTAAAACTTATCGTAGTTTAACTGGAAACTTGTATATGCGTGCGAAGGTGTTATTTTTCCTGTAAAGCTTTGACTTTAAAAAACCACTCCGTTGTTCTATGACGTTTATTCTTTGTGTTTTTAGTTTAGCATAATTTAACTTTCTCCGTAAGGTTACTATTTCAAACCTTATCTAGCAGCTACTGAAAAAATGTATGTTCTGCTGGAGGTAAATTCCGTAATTTTCCAATATTCTTCTTTTTCATGTGCCGTTTCCTTTCAAGACGTAGGCGATCATGGACTTCCATTTGTCTCTCTCTCTCTCTCTCTCTCTGTCTCTCTCTCTCTGTCTCTCTGTCTCTCTCTCTCTCTTGTCGCTTTCAATATTTTTTCTCTTGGTATCTCTTCTAAGCCCTGCTCCGCTATCTATTTGCTCAGACCTAACAAATAGTTCTCGCGATGCTTTCCCTGTCTCTCCTTTCTTCCCTTTATCCGACCCGTGAGTATTAAGTTCTCCAGGCCATCCTTCCTCATTACGTGTCCCAGGAACCTCATTTATCTCTACCTGACATTTAGTATGAGATTTATTCTCGTTTGCATCCTTTCCAATACCTCATCGTTGCACACGTTCTCCGTCCATAGTATCCTCACATCCTTCTGCAAAACCATATTTTTGCTGCCCCAAACCTCTCCTTCATCCTTGATGAAATCGTCCAGTATTCACTTTTATACAGAAGGACAGGTATCACATAGCAATCCAGCACTCTTTTCTTTGTTTCTAATGAGATTTTCCGGTTTTTCAGGACTCTGGTTAGCTTCTGAAATGCGTCATTGGCCATGCCAATACATCTTTGAATCTTCATGTCGTACTTTCTTTCCTCTATCATAATACTTCCCAGGTATTTGAATTTTTTTACTTGTTTTATTTTAGTTTCTTCGACTTGTCGTTGGCATTTTGGGTTCCTTTTTTTGCTGATGACCATACATCCAGTTTTCTTTAGGTTTATGCTCAGTCCTTTCTTCTCACTTTCTTTTGCTACCTTCTGTAAAAGGTCCTGCATTTTCCATTCCATGCCTGCTATCAGCACCGTGTCATCTGCGTATCTGATATTGTTGAGATTGTGGCCGCCAATGACGAATCCTGGCAAGGCTTTTATTTCTTTCATAATTGCTTCGCTGTACAGGCTGAAAACTTCCGGTGAGAAAACACACCCTTGTATTACGCCCCTTACTATTTCTGCATACTTGATGAGTGCACTTTCTATTCGTACACAAGCGGTTTGCTGCCACTATAGATTCTTGATTATCCTAACGTCTTTTCCGAAAATGTCGAGGTTATCGAGCATCTCTATCAAGTCCTTGTGTCGTACTTTGTTGAATGCCTTTGCGTAGTCTATAAAGCACAGATAAAAGTCTTTTTGCATTTGTATTGCTTGTTTAGATAGTATTCTGAGCATGAATATCGCATTCCTCGTTCCGGTATCTTTAACGAACCCACATTATTCTTGTCCTATCTCTGGGCCAATTCATCTGCGCGCTCTGTTCATCAGAATCCAGATGATGAGTTTTGTTATGTGGCTCATTAAACTGATTGTTCGATGGAGCTCACATTCTTCGCACCTGGCTTTTTAGGTAGTGTTATGAAGCTTGATCTGCGTTGGTTCTCCGTTATATTGCCGCTGTTGTAGATTTCGCTTATTATTTCTGTTAGTCTGCTTACGCCAAAGCCTTCTAGAGAAGTGCATCTCATTTTGAGCTTCCATTTCCAATTTGTCCTTCGTATATCGTTTTCTCACTCTCCGTATAATTTTCCTGCAGGTTCGAGTCATTCACGAGTCTAGTGTACTGCAGTCTTAGGGTTGTATTAGGTTCCTTTAATCTCCTTATTTTTATCCTTAATTTGCATACGATATATCAATCGGGGTCTAAGTATTGTTTATAGAGTGTGGGGTTTCATACATTGACACCCCCCCCACACACACACACACGCGCATGGTCACTCGGTGTCCACGTGATGACTGGTACCGCCAAAAACGATGCTAATAAAAACGGAAAACATCACGTGGTACACTAGTTAGTTAGGATTTCGTCCCGGGACAAGAGCAGACATGTCCCCCTAACTCACACAAACACACGCGCACTAATTGCGTGTAGCAATTAGTGGCGCAAAAATTTCTTTTATTTTTCTTCTCCTACATTAACACTATGCACATTAACTTTCATTCAAACAGGACTCTACATAAAATAACTTCCTACACATAAATCCACAATTTTTCCAACCTTCGTCAGTAGAAATCCACCGACTACTACATTCGCATGTAAGTCTCTCTCTCCCGCTACTCAACGCACACACAGACACAGAACTTTGTCTTCTGTCTGACTTTCTTCATCAAGGATTTGAACTTTGAACTCTTTACGATAATCTTAACAATTGTTACAAACCTTTCTTTCAGCTAGAGAAAAAACTTCATACATCTTATTTTGTTTCTACGAACAGACGAAGGGGAATGACTCTTTCCTTTTCACTTTCTTATGCATGCTCTCTCAACCCCATGTAACCTTTGTCAATACATTGTTTTCTGGTTACTTTCGCCTTTTTGTTCTTCCTAAAATCTTGCTTTAAGATATGACCAAGGTTGCGTCGAGTCGACTCGTTAAACATAAATTAGTAAATGGACGCCCTCATCCACTACAAGAGCTTCAATTCATTCGGAAGATAATGATGTTAAATGTTACTTTGGAAGCACTTCGAACTGGTTGAAGGTGAGATTTAACAATCACTTGTTGTCTTTACACAACACTAAATACAACAAAAGCACTATATTATTCGAAATTTAAAAACAAAGACAAAAACAAGAAACCAATTATTACCTGGAATATAATAACTAAATTCAAATCTTATAACGGAAAAGGCGATAGATGTTATACCTTTTAGAAAAACTTGTAATCTTAAAACATATAAATAACCCTAATCTACTTAACAAAAAAGCGATTTAATGACCACATGCTGCCATTGAAAAAATATTTACTTAAATTCTTAGACCCCGATTGATATATAGATTCCTCTTTACGTTTACCATTATTCTTTCTCTCTTTTTTCCTCACTCTCTTACTTCCCCATTTCTTTCTCTCCTCCTCAAATATTACAATTAAGAATTATGAATTTCGCCTTTTTGATTCCCTCTCCCTGAAATCTATTTTTTATTTTTTTATTTTAATTCTAATTTTTATTTTTTATTTTTAATTATCAATTTAGAAATTTTAATTTTAATTATTCATCTACATTTAATCTTAGAATATTTAAATTTTTACATTTTATGAATTACGCGCCTTTGATTTCTTCTCTCTGCATTTTAATATTTTTTATTTTTACTTTAAATTGTATTTGTAATTTTAAATTTAAATTTAATTTTTTATCTACATGTAATCTCAGAATATTTAAATTTTTACTCTTGTTATTAAAAAAGCAGTAACTTAACTTTTTAAGATTTAATTCCCATGAACATCGAGTGTATTTAAATTCAAATCTATTAAACTGTCAGTTTGAAAAATGCACCTGATGATTGCATAATACATGAAACTCCGAATCGTGCCATCGACGTAGAGCAATATCTTTCTCTTTCTCTCTCTCTCTCTATATATATATATATGTGTGTGTGTGTGTGTGTGTGTGTGTGTGTGTGTGTGTGTGTGTGTGTGTGTGTAAGATATGATATATAACTTTATATCATTATATCAGTCAGTTAAGTGCCATACGTGATACACACTTGGGTGATCATGTCTCGAACGAGACATGATTAACTGGGCAGAAGATTATCCCTCAGTAGGTTGCCTTTACTTTCTGCGGTAGACTGGTTGCCAGCCAAGGCTATAGAACCCAATCTGTCTTGTTATTTAACTCATAACTGGAGGGAATAGACGGATTAATACCATTATCGGGCTAATAATGAGCAATTGAATGCCGAAATTTTAAATCTCTTACTTTAATGAGTGTTTCGTCCCGCAAAAAGTACTTTTTTTAGACTAATAATGGTTTATCGATGAAATCTTATATGTAGGGGAGGGAGCGAAGTACAACATCCATTACAAGGCACGGATGACTTTAATGATCATGTTTTAGTGAAAGTGGAATTCTGAAGCATTGATTTTTTTTTTTCAAGGTACTGAATAAACTCTTAAACTACAAGTTACCCTACTTTCGACTGTTTTTTGTATGAAAAAGAAAATTTATTTTTGTTAGACGACGGTGCCTTGGTCTATCTGAGGATTATTTTTTTAATATAAAATTTGACCTGAAATGTAAAACATCGCTGACTTCTTTTCCTGGAATTTCTGGCAGCGGGAATTGGAATTAATAGAAAAAGAATACCACGGCTGTCATTTTCTTTGACTCGTTCACACTTCGATGCGCTTGAGTGCAAATCTAGTTTCATTTTTGACATACAAGCGGTTGTTTCTCAACAAAAGTGGCTGCGAAAGAAAGTTCTAGACTTTATGGATCACCATTAGAAATAAATGTCAGTCTTCTGAAAAAATTAACCTTTGATTCGGTTCTATTTTTTGTTTGTTTATTTGTTTAATGACACATGGATCGAGTTTGACAGGCGTCTCTATTGCTTTCTGGAACACCAGAGTAAAAAAGAGATCTAGAAAACAATTTATATTTTTGCAATCACATTATATACAAATTTCTTTTAACACTGATTCATTAACATAATTCATAATTTGTTCTACACAATTGTTTATTTTTTTTAATTTAAAGATTTAAATTGATGCATAAACATTTATTTTTCTCAATTGTTTTTCAAGATTTTCAAGTAGATGTGCGTGTTACGTTGGATTAGAAAGATAAGCTAAGCATAATCGTGTGCACAAATTCTTACTAGTGAGGCACCTAGCGAAGATCGAACTCAATGATAATTTGCGAAACTAACGTTTGAAATCATCAGTGTTTCCACCGCATGTAACCCTGAATAAAAATTTAGAAGTTTTCCTCTAAAAAAGTAATTAAAATGAAAACAATTTGGCCCTGGGTTAACGAATATATAAAATAATAGTTTGATGACTAGCATTAAGAAATTAAAAAACATTGCGCAGTATTTCAGGCATGGATAAACATTAAACAAAACACCAGTCAGTCTCTATCTTAGAAACTCATCGCACTAAGCAAAGACTTTAATTTTAAATAAACTGATTTCGTTAAAATTATCTATAAAAGAAAACTTAAACAAGTTACATAAATTACACAAGTTTAGTATCGCTTGGCACTGACAGTGACTAATGTTTTGGGTACTGATTGAAAGTTTTAAATTTTGACACACTTGGTAACCTCATCCTATCAAGAAAATCTTGAAATGTAAATCACCTATTTGCTGTTGGTGTTATGATTAAGTTCCGCTGTTGTTGTTGCTGTTATTAGTGACAAAGCTTAGCTTAGTTTGGCACAATGCCACAAATACGAGGCACCCAGTGAGGATCGAACACAATGGTCCACAAATATTTCGCTCTGTTAGTGCGTAAGTAAGCATGAATAAAATCAATTCAAGAAATATCGATAAATATTAAGTTTTTCAAAACTGACATCATTAAAGAAATTTCAGTCATTCTATAATAATCTATATCATATTTTTTGATAACACATTTTTAATAGGAATAGGAAGAATATATATATATATATTTTTTTTTGATAAGTTATCTTTACTTTATCAATTGAAATGAATGAATAAGAGTAAGGAGTAGAAAGAGTTCAATTCTCTTATCCTTCCTTTTACAAGTACTTGCAGATGTGCTAACGAAAAAGACAAGACTTATTCAAAACGAAAACTATAAAACTGAATGACATCCACATTACCCCTTCGGTGGTCTCTAACATAATTTCAAAGCTTGACCGCCATAAAGTGAGCGGCGGCGACGGAATCCCAATGATTGTCCTGAAGAAATGTTCCCCTAAACTCTTCTCTGTTCTCTCCAAACTCTATAATTACTGCCTCTACTTCTTGTTTTCCTGCCTGCTGGAAGTCCTCCGCCGTGGTTCCAATATATAAAAACACTGGTGAACACTCTGACCCCTCTAATTATTGCCCTATCAGCCTCCTACCAATTTTTAGCAAAGTGTTCCAAGCCACCATCGACGCCGAGGTGATTCAACATCTCACAGCCCACAGACTATTTCTGACAAACAGTATGGTTTCCGCTTCACCAGGTCTACTGCTGATATGCTCACGACCATCACTGCGTATGTACATCAGGCTCTCAACAAGAACGGCGAAGCCCGAACTGTTGCCCTAGATATCTCCAAAGCGTTTGACAGAGTCTGGCATGCTGGCCTTCTATGCAAGCTGCGAGGTTATGGTATAACTGGACAATTGTTTGACCTAATCCAGTCATTCCTTTCAAATCGCACAATGAAGGTAGTATTGAACAGACATGCCTCCCCATACTATCATACGAACGCGGGTGTCCCTCAATGCTCTATTCTAGGTCCTATGCTTTTCCTTATCTACATTAACGATCTCCCAGATGCAATAAAATCCCAAGTAGGCATATACGCTGGCGACACTACAGTTTACTTTCGCATCGATCAAAAACCTGCTGAGGCTGGCAAAGTAAACCTCGCTGCCGAGCTTGAAAAGGATCTCCGATCCGTGGCGAACTGGAATAAGAAATGGCTCGTGAATTTTAATTTTTTTTTTAATCATATCACCCCGAGCAAGGCGGTAACGCCACTGATGTGCAGGGGGCTACGTAAGAGTGAAGAGATTTGAAAAGAGAAAACCGGAAACCACATCCTAAACAGGGAACAAGGGATGAGCCTCTTCACCTGTTCAATAGACGTGGGTGGAGTGTGAACCGGGCGATAGTTTAGTCTATCTACTCCAATTCAAAACGAAGCTGCTATCTATTAACCATCACAGACAATCGCCCCCCCCCCCATTAGCATGGATCAGGCTAGTCTCCTTGAAAGCAAAACAATGCGTCTCCTCGGCTTAATTCTCACAACAGACCTCAAGTGGAATGACTATATAGAATGCATAGCTAAATTCGCTGCTAAGAAAGTCGGTTCTCTGTGTAGGGTCAGCAAGTTTTTTCCGCCTGAAACAATCCTGCATATATATAAATCAACCATCAGCCCGTGCATTGAATACTGCTGCCATACCTGGTCGGGTGCACCTGCTATCCACCTAGGTGTCCTTGACAAAATCCAACGTAGAATCTGTAATGTAATAGATTCCGACTTGGCAGCTCAGATACAGTCACTTTCTCACTGGCGCAATGTGGCTTCCGTGTCTCTTCTACAAATACTTTCACGGCTTCTGCTTCAATGAACTTAGCTCACTGGTGCCCCCTATATATAAATTTACTCGAGCGACAAGATAAGTAACTATGTCCCACCCTTTTACAGTGAAACCAATAAAATGTAAGCACAAATCCTACTCCAGTAGCTTCTTATCTCGTACTTCCCGACTATGGAATTTCCCGATAGCTACATTCTCCAAGAATTTAAATGTAAAGTCAATAGTCATCTCCTATCTCCTTAACCTGTATCCTCTCTCTCATGCTCTCTTCTCCGTCCACTCTACTCTCATCAGTATTCACATCCTTCTCTTACCCACTTCCTGACACCCTCTATAACCTGTCACTCTTTCTCATAGCTTTCCTCCTATGTATCCCCCCTGCAAAACAGTGGCAGTAAAATGCCTTGCTTGGGGCGATATGATTATAAAAAATAAATAAGCAAACAAACATTTATTAAAAACAATAAAAAAATATTACTTTCCTATAGAACAACAATTCTTGCAAATCAATTTTTAATAACAAAATAATTTTACGTACAAAATCGTAGGTGATGGGAAAGGACCAATCTTATGCGGAGTTGGTTCTCTGGGCTCTTTAGATAAAATATTTAGATTACTGAAATAGGCGTTCTCAAATATGAGATAAAATTTCACTGGTTTAGAAAAGACATTCGAATGAAATAAATTCATAAGTTTAGAAAAGACATTCGTATATAAGTTAAAACTCATATGTTTAGAAAAGACATTCGCATAACAAATTTAGAAGATTCTTGTTTTTCTTTTTCTTCTTCAACAGCAACAGCAGAAGTAGTGTATAAAAAAATCAACACGTAGCGGTTGTATACTTTATATCTCTACTGGGTAAAACTATCCAATCAAACCATACTTGTTTGCAACTCATATTTGTGGGGTTTCACATCAAGTTTTATCCTCATTTGTAAATCTTTGCCACAGAATGTTTAAAACCTTTTCGCTAGCTTGTGTCGATTTCTTTTAACATCAATTTGGAGCTCAATTTTCTTTTCCAAATCTTTAGTCACGTTATTTTCCATATATATATATATATATAAAACCGTTTGACTTAATTTTGATTGTTTCCATAATATCATTTTAAAGCAACTTTTTAGAATAAATTTTTACTCATGTATTTTATAAGCCATTTGCCTAATTTTGTTGGGGTTTTAATAACATCATTTTGAAGTCCCATTTTCGCAAAATTTTTGCAAATAAATTTTCATTCGTGTATTTTAATAAACTATCTTGCTCCATTTCTCAAAGAAACCGTGTTTTAAAACAATTTAACATTGTTTTTATTAAATATACAATTCTTTGGGCTAAATAATACAAACATTAGGCAGCATTTGATTTATAAAGTAACCTATAATCTAAATAGATCATCGTTTGAAAACAAATGCCATAAATAAAAATAAACCTAAATAAATAATAAACCCAAATTACGTTCATTGAAATTTGCTTATTGTTGCTCAGGGTATTGTAGTTGGGTAATTTCAAGCAATAAAGAAGGAAAATCACAGTGTCTTGTCCAAGATAATGACTCGCGACAAATATTAAGTTTTTCAAAACTGCCCTTACTGAAGAAAGAGCAGTCATTTTATAATGATCTTTTTCGAGACGGTATAGCACCAAGTGATACATATTAAAAGTTCGACAGTTTCAGCAGGCACTCAACAATTTTAGAAAATAAGCAGAATTCAGTCCAACGCTAAAACTTGCCATTATATATTAAGAATGGCATCTGGATGTTTTTTTAACATGGTGAAAGAAAAAAAGAATTTGCTATCGAATTTGTTTTTTTAACATAGCCTAGTCGTGACAAAGATCAATCTCTATATGTAATATAACAATCTGGCCCCACCCGAGGAAGGCTGATGCAAGCGGGGGTGTTTCCGGTCGTTGAAAGGAACGGATGTTTGTTTGACCTTATTTCCGGCAGTAGCGGAAATGGCTACAGAGGCAAACAGAACAGGTGTCTCTGAGAATTACGTGGGCGTGCGTGGGCGAGGCAAAACCGGAAGAAAAAGTCCCGGTTTGGAGATTATAAAAAGACCTCGGCGCACGGATTCACCAGACCAGAGTAGCAGTAGAGAGAGAGAGAGAGAGAGAGACCAGAGTAGCAGTAGAGAGAGAGAGAGAGAGAGAGAGACACAACAGATACGACGACACTCCCGTCAACCCTTAGAAGCGCGCTCTCTCACTCTCTGTTCCCTAGGCTACACGGTTCATCGTCATTAATAAAAATATAACTTATATTTATATATATATGCGAATTTGTGTTTGCTGTTTTGAGACGTTATAACTGGAACCAGCATTCGCTAGGTAACAGGCGTTTATTTGGTGCCTAAGTGACTTGCTGTTTTGAGACAACAAAACAGATAGATACGAGCTGGTTACCACGGCGACGATTGAAAATTCAACGGACTTAAAACTACCAGATAGAGAGAAAAAAAGAAGACGAAAATATATAGCAGCCGCGCGACTATAGACATCAGCCAAGGTAGGTGACTCTTTGATTTGATAGTGTGTGTATTTTCTGCTCGTGTTTATAAGTCTAGTTAGAAAAAAAAATGCATACTTTTGCCGATCTGACCCTAGAATTGAGAAATATGGATTGTTCGGTGTCGAACATATTAAGGGTAGAACGGAGGGGGTGCAGGACTACAGGCAGAGAGTAGTATGCCTAGCGGGAGCGCATAGGTTGGGGTTGACGGGAGGAAGAAAGTTGAGATATTTACCTATCTGTAAGTATAAAACATCTGAGTTAATGATTTATTTTTTTGTTAATATTTTACCATATATGTGAAGTGAGTTTACTGGTACGTTGCTTAATTAATCTTACTTTTATTGAGTAAGTGAAATGTAAAATCATGTAAAGGAAGTTTCTTCTACTCTTTAAAGTGGATAATTGGATTAACTTGTTGATAACAATGTTTTCTTTGGTTTGTGCAGTGTTAGGTTTTTTTTTTTGGATTTCTTTTCAATGACTGTACACTACAAAATGATTTACATTTCTATGTTTGTGAATTATGCTTTTGTGCAGGTTCCCATCAATTCAACATCCTCTGTGAATTTTCATTTATGTGACTTGGGAAATATCTTTTGAAGATATATTAATTTCTGAAAACTTTATATTGACACGGATAGACCTGCAGATTCCTATCCGCAAACTAGTAAATACCTTAGAACAGATAGATATGGAAAGATTTAATGAAGGATATGAACAACTCCCGAAGAAGTTGACGATAGGAGTCATTGCTGGCATAGTCGGCGTAATAATAATCCTTGGAATAATAGCTAGGAAGCGGATTTTTAAGTGTAAAAGAAGCAACAGTGCTTTGGGAAAGGAAATTGAGTTATCCGTTGTGAATAGTACTCCGGGGTCAACGGGTGTTCAACACTCAAATGTCTCTGCGTTAAACAGAGAGATGTCAACAAATCAGATATGCTTGGATTCGAATCTAGAGGAAGTAGTTCAAGGAATGGAAAACATTGTACAAACTAAGGAACTACGAGTCACGGGTCCATTTTTTTTAGACTAAATTAATATAGATGAAACCTCTAATCCTCCACAAGTAAATTGCATGCGGATTAACGTTGGAATCAGGGTAATTTTCTTCATTTTCTATTGAACATTTCTCGGTCAGACTATGAATGATATGTACGGCAGATAATGGCCATTTTTCTGTGTTCAAACATAGTATGTTTGAAATTAAATTAAATTAAATGAAGTTACATGTGTAACAATAAACTCGAGCAGAGGCACGCATGGTGTTGGTCAAAGGTCATTTACTCGATGTCAGTTTAGAAACTGGGGCGCGGTTACCGCCTATAATCATGTGGTTATGCATCGAGGAGTCTACGCTTATGGACAGAGTCGAGAAAGAAAATGAACATTTTTAAGAACTTTGCCCAATTCTGTGAAAATGGATATTAAAAAAAAAAAAGATGAAACATCGAGCTGGTAGAACAATTTTCACGATGGACACGAACATTGTTGGGTTGCCGATGTAGGCTCCCCTATATATTTTTTGTTGTTTTTTTGTTTCGGCATGTACATGTTTTGTTGTTTTGGCGTGCACATGTTTTATACAATTGTCGGGCTTGTGTGGCATGGGGAGGAGAGTGACGGTGTTGCGCTTAAAATGTTCTTAGGTGAACATTTTGGAAAATGGGAGGGCGAGGAATGTAATATAACAATCTGGCCCCACCCGAGGAAGGCTGATGCAAGCGGGGGTGTTTCCGGTCGTTGAAAGGAACGGATGTTTGTTTGACCTTATTTCCGGCAGTAGCGGAAATGGCTACAGAGGCAAACAGAACAGGTGTCTCTGAGAATTACGTGGGCGTGCGTGGGCGAGGCAAAACCGGAAGAAAAAGTCCCGGTTTGGAGATTATAAAAAGACCTCGGCGCACGGATTCACCAGACCAGAGTAGCAGTAGAGAGAGAGAGAGAGAGAGAGAGAGACCAGAGTAGCAGTAGAGAGAGAGAGACACAACAGATACGACGACACTCCCGTCAACCCTTAGAAGCGCGCTCTCTCACTCTCTGTTCCCTAGGCTACACGGTTCATCGTCATTAATAAAAATATAACTTATATTTTTATATATATGCGTGGTTGTTGTTTGTCGATATACAACATATAGTTGAAATAACTGCAATTTTTGATTCACTCTGAACGAATACACACGCGTACGAATACAAATTTATCATCTGGTGGCAGATATAGCGGGTTCGAAGAAATTCACATATTTGTTAATTTGCAACAATGTGAGTAGAAATGAAACATCATTAGCACTATCTTGATCTAAACGGCTTTAAATCAGAAATCAAAGAGAAGGCATGTAACAATTATTTAAAATATTTTCCTTTGCCAATTTTTTCATCAAACTTAAAGACAAATCTTCGACGTCTTGTCAGCTTATTTTTGTGTTCATGTTTGGAAAAATTATTTTTCAAGATTTAATGACTTATTGCAAGTGATTCTCATAGATCATTGATGAGTAAAATTTAGGGTTTGTAGGTTCGATCAGCGTTTGGTATCCAACCAGATTAAAACAAACATTAGTTTCCTAGGCATAAGCTCTCCTTCTCTCTCTCTTTCTGTGTGTGTGTGTGTGTGAGAGAGAGAGAGAGAGAATATTTGACATATTCAATTTCTACATTGAATATTAATTTTGCTTCACTTTGAGTGTTCCTGAGAATGAATCCGGAATAGATTTTAAGTTTTAGAGAAAATGGAAACAGAAAGGAAACCTATACTTAATTCAACATCAAGAAGAGGTAAGTGAAACTTCTAGAGCACATAATGAGGACCGGAGGAGAGGGGGGCTTGGAAAATCTAATATTCGCATGACAAATTGAAGGCAAGAGAGACAGATGAAAAGAACGAATAACATACTTAGTGAGCTTGAGTAAATGGATGGCAAAACGGAGATTAGGAAAAAATGACAAAAAATAAATTATTAAGAGCTACAAAGGACAAGGAGTTGTGGAGAGCCATGGTCTCCTACGCCCTGAGGAGGTGTGGCATATAAAGAAGAAGATATATGCTATATTTTGTTAACACATATTGTCATGTTAAAAATTGTATACATTTTTAATATGATTTTCTTACAATTCTCCCGCAGAAAGTAATGGCAACCTACTGCGGGAAAATCTTCTGCTTAGTCAGTCATATCTCTTTTGAGACATGATCACCCAAGCGTGAATCACGCATGGCATTTTACTGACTGATCTCATAAGTACAATCTTATAGTTTTGAGGTACTTTGGTATACTACTCTGTCTGATCATTACTATTGAATAGTGAGTTCAATTCTTACCGAGTGCTCTTCAATTGAATCCTTATACTCAACTAAACTAAACTAAGCGATGCTTAGTAAATGTTATAGTTTTGGAATCTATGAGATACGAATTCTCAAAAATATTGTGACAGACAATGAATGCATTGCGAATGTACTACTTCATCCTATTTTAATGAAGTAGTTAAAATGTTCATTTTTTTAATGTCTCAAGCTTATATATTCCCTGCCTCGTAGACCAGCCGTTAGTAAACGAATTTTGTTAACCTCTGTCTCTAACCTTTTTACTGAAGTAGGCTACTCGATCAAACGTCACTTATTCTCGGATAAGAAGAATATTAAAAATTGTCAAAATCGAGAATTAGTGCAACTATCATAGAGCAATGGTTAGTAAAAAAAGCTAATTTTGAAAACTGTTGTTCGAGATGGGTGTTGTGGTGTAGGGATGTGCGTTATGGTGCAGTCTGCAGTGGATATCGGCTCGGAAAGAAAAATCGAGAGCCGCGTTCGAATTCCTTGCATTCACTTACGCGCAACAAATACCATTGGAAAAGGTATTAATCCGTTTCTTCCCTTAAGTTATGGGTTAAATAACAGGGTAAATTGGGTTCTATAGCCTTGGCTGGCAACCAGTCTACCTCAGAAAGTAATGGTAACCTACTGCGGGATAATCTTCTGCCCAGTGAGTCATGTCTCTTTCGCGACATGATCGCCCAAGCGTGTATCACGTATAGCACTTAATTGGCTGACTGATTGTTCGAGAATTCAATCTCAAATAAACACTGTTACCATGGCCTTACACCAGATTAAGCTTCATAAATATCTGCTTAAAATGAGAATTAGAGTAAGACAAAATTAGAGTAAGACAAAATCAGAGCATTCAAGGAATCGTTTGACTGTTAATCACAAGTTCGATTCTTACTATCAGGAATTTGAATTTGATTTGACATTTTGAACACGAAAAATAAATTAATGACCATCACAGAAAAGACTTTCTATTTAAAATATGATAATTTATTTAGTTAGTTTGCTTCGGAGGGATTAATGTGAAGAAAATTTTCACAGTGTGTTTTTAACATGAGGTTTATTGCATGATAGAACCAATTTCATTATCTTCCTTGTCTTGTTTGGTTTGACTTTTAGTGCAGAAAAAAAGTTAGGTTTGTGGAAGGAAGATATTGTAACATTTTTCCATGTGCCTTTGAAAATAAATTAAAATAATTGTTTTAATCAAGACGAAAATGTCTTGCTACATTATTCACCAAAAAAAACAAAAAACAAACCAAACAAAACCACAAACAAACAAAAAACAAAAACAAAAAACAATGTAACCTTTTCTCAATGATAACGCCGTCGGTCTCGCTATATCTGCAAAATTTGCAATAAAGGCTTGTACAGCCACAGTCGAAGTGACTCATGTTTCAAACTTTTTTGTCTATCAGTAATTTAGGAACATTTTCATGATGCTTTTTTATTTGAAAGAAATTAACTGTATAAAAAAATGTGCATTTCATAGCAATAATAAATGATTAATCTCTAGTAGTTTTACTTTTCCACCGATATTTTCATGATTGGCATTGTTTCAGCGGTTAATGCTACAACAAAGCTCTTCACGACAATGCTCTTATGAAAATATCTTTGGTAGTTGAAGACAGACATTTTGCGGGGACATTATTACTTCTTTCAATCGATAGATGGTTGCTTGTGAATTTTTATGCATGCTTTCTAGAACCCATTTCATTTACGATGATTTGGGATTTCATTTGGACAGTTTGTTAACTACAATTTATTGTTTTAAAACTCTCGTTAACAGTGGCGTAGCAAATATATTTTTTTTAAATACTGGATCCATGTAAGTCATTTGATTTATGTTCTTTTACAGTATTAAAGATCCTAATTTCCAAGCGCAATATCTTTCCAGTCATATGTGTCGGTCCCCACCACCAACAAACAAGAAAGCCATTCCAAGGTGAGCTGTGCTCGCTGTCTAGTCCAGCCCACTTGCTGTCATTTCCATGTCACACTCAGCATACCCACCCCTCCAGTGTCAGCTCCGCCCATACCAAGACATTCGCCGTGTAGCACACTCGCAATTTCTCTACTACTACAGCACAGTAGTAAACATTTGGATTTAGCTGCATTTCTTCAAGCCCAGATGAAGCTGGGAACAAGCAAGGCATGAAAGCTATTGTAACTATTATTATAGCATTTGGATATTTTTACGGTAAGGCCATTACTTTAAATGTCACGTTAATGTGTCGATATTATCTTAACTTAAAATTTTCAAAAAAGGAATAAAGAAAGCAAAAACACTGTAAAACCCTGATGCGAGGTCGAGATAATAATATTATCGTCCGTGTTCTTATTCCACCCTTCTTTCTTCCGGTTCAAAATAGATAAAAGCTGGAAAATATTTGGCTGTTTTACCCGCACATTTTTCTGCCTATTACGATTCATTCAGTTCAAGTTTATTTTTTATAATTCTGATCAATTGTAAAATAAAAGTATCAAGCTTAGGTTTCTTATGAGAAATGAATACATTTATTTGTTTAACATGCTGCATGGCCGTAAATAGTCGCCTACTTTCTTTGATCTTTCATTTTTGGCTCGAATAAATCAATTAAATTTTGATTACTTGTCCGTTTGTCTTGGAAGCCAACATTCTTTCAGTTAACTTTCAAGTTTCAATGTATCAACGTTTAATTAAAAGGCGAAGAAATTTAGCGTGGGTCATCGACATCAACTCTAATTATTTCTCCTCTTCCTCCTTTTAGTAGCACAACTACGGCGATCCAGCTTGACTGGCCTGTCTTCTTTTCCAACACAACTGCTGCCACTATCTCTAAAAAGGAGAGTAAGAAGAAAGAATCTACCTTTTCCTTAGGATGATATGGCGATTTTTGCTTTTCCCCTCATCATTCCATTTTCACACTGTATTTTCTCTGCTTCTTTTTGTTAAGCTTTAACTAAGTCATTAGCTGAGATGAGGGAAGTAGCTACCGTGTCTAGGATTAGGTTTTCTTTTCTGTTGTAATTACAGATTTAATTAATGATATTTTCTTTTTTCCTTTCACAACATTTCTTGCGGCTTTATTTAAAAAAAAACACCAGTGACAATAAATGAATGTCAGAAGTGGACGTTGTCTTCTTAGTATTAGACAGTTGAGTAAAACAAGTGGTTGGGGAACAGTTTTTTTATTTAATTTTAAATTAATTTGTTGAATTATTTCTCTGTTGTTTAATGAAAGAGTGTCTTTTCTGATTTATTAATCAATTATTATTTGTTGAACAGAACCCATTTCGCCTAACACTACGTTCCGGTTTCTTGATGGTCCTTGACGTTTATTGATAGGGAAATAATGACACTAGGAAAACGTTTGAATTTGTTACACGTTGATTTTTTTTTTTTTTTCAAGAAAAATACATGATACGCATATAACTATTTTCATGAAAATGTATTAAGTAATAATCCCCCATCAAATTATTTTAAATCAAATAACTGAATGAAGTGACTTTTAAATATTATGTTGCACGCATAACAAACGCAGTCTAAGTCACACGTATGCGAATTAAAAATAAAATAAGAATCTTTAACTTTATCTTCTGTTTTTCTTTCTAGTGAATTTGGTGAAACTTTGCAAAAATTATCTTGCTTTTCAATTAAATACTACTATTCGAAGTAGTTTTATCGATAGGTCGTCATTTTTATTTTGTACCGTGTGATTTGATCATAATAATTATGGTTGATGTTTAAAAAGGCATTTGAACAACGTGTCCTTAGGTTTCCTCTAAAAAGGAAAGTAGTTTTTCTACTTGATTTTTTTTCAGTTTTTTTATTATTTAAAAAGTTTAAACTAAAAAGTCATCTTTAAAGGACGTTCGCGCACTTTACCAGTTTCAGCACACTGTTCAAAACACTTTTTTGTTGCACCATTATTCATTTAACGATTTGTATTATCATATTTTCAAATTTTTTACTTTGAAGAGAAAAAAAAGTGGGGAGAGAATGTTTACATTGGCGCTTCTTCGTTACTTTCCTTAAAAGTTGATCCATTATCCTTATTTCTTTGTTTCAAAACGCAAAAGATAGCCCTAAGTCTTTTTCAGTTTTTCTTACAGATATGTTTTTAAATTACTTCATTGGATTTCACTTGATCCTTATCATTGTTGAAATTCTGACAAAAATCCGTCAAACATCAAATAATTATTTAAATAATTATTATTTCAAATATTTTTTTTAAAAGTCTGCGTTTATGAGAGGCAAAAATTCGATACTTCATGAAAAATGAGATTCTGAAGACGTTTGATTTAAATTTCCTATGTTTTTTTTTTTTTTTAGATGGTCAATTTTTTTTTTGGTTTAACTTTATTTTCCCCTCCCCTGTAGAACGTTAAAAAATATATATATATAAAATTTTAATTAAAATAATTATGGTTTTTTTTTTAACAAAAAGGAATTTTTTACGTGTTTTAGCATAATTACCTGACTAATCTGGTATTCACTGATTTATTTACCTTAGGAAAATGCAATAAAAAAAAATAAATAATAAAAGAAATAATAAGATTGCATTATTTGATTTTTTTACATGAATTATTAAAAAATCTCAAATGGTTTTTGAAGAACAAATAGAAATTTAAAGCGTAAGATAAAAAAAAACTGACTCTTAAATCTAACTCTTTTATGTCTTACTCTTAAGAGTCTTAAGACTCTTAAATTAAAATAAATTCTGGTTATTCTAAATTAAATTCTGACATCATTTTTACAACATATGAATTGAATAGATAATATTCTTAAGTGTAATGTTTTTTTTTTATAATTTTGATAAGCATTCATTTCATCATACCATATGGAACTGTCAATTTTATCTTTGAAGTAACATTTGAAGTCGATTTTCCTTTTTAGCTCATTGGCATGTCTTTTTTATGCTTCATTAGTTGATTTTGTGCCAATCTGAGAAATGTACTTTCAAGTTTTATTAATCCTTTGTATTTAAATCCATGTTCTAATTTGTTTTTTAAGTGAGATAAAAAAAATGTAGCAGTATTTATCAAAAGTTAGTCTACAAGAAAATTTCATAAAAAAAAAAAATGAGTAGATATGATAATAATGAAGCATCACACACAAAGTATAAAAATAAAATCTTTAGCATAATTTTGATTAGAAAAAGTAAAACTGAATGTCAACTAATGACTTTTTTTGCTGCGATTGTTTGGAAAATTCCTACTTTTCAGTTGTTGGAATCCATAATTATTTTTCTATAGAGAAATTCAATTATTTAGTGTTTACCTTTTTCTTCCTGATGTGAACTAAAAAAAGTAAAAACCAATGACTTGGAAAATTTGTCAAGATATTTTTTTATTTTTATATAACCAAAATCTTTTATACCTTTTTAATTTTTTCATAAGTCACATATTTGTTACTTATTAATAAGACTCATCAAATATTGTCTTAATTGTTAATGATTCTTCTTATTTGAAAATATTGACTTTGAATGAACTTGAATTGACAGTGATTTCAAAAGTGATATGTGAAGAATCACTATGAAATTTTAGGTTAGGATATTTCACGAAAATTTCATTTTTTTTATAATGAAAAAGACAATGTTGGCCTTGACTTGTTTAGAAAATGCATTTCTGAATACTGATATACAAGGATAAGTCAAAGATATACCTACCTAATTATTATATTTACTTACTGTGTGTATAGTTAAAGGAAAAATGAATATTTTTCAAAGTAAAAACATTTTTCTGAAGTACTGTAGCATAAATTATTTATCTTTTTAATAAGACAAAAGCTCTTGATAAATTGCACATTTAAATTACTAATCCTGTTTTTTTATTTTTATTTCAATAATGAAAGCTTAATTAAGTTCGAATGGAAAATTGAAACAGTTTTAATGAAATTTGATAAAAAGAACTAAATACTGTCAACATGACAAACTTTTATGAGGTCATCAAGTTTAACATCTTGATTTGAGCAACAATGCACTATTACAAAAGAAAGACAGATTAAGAGATCGCATCTTCACTTTTTTTCTTTAGTGTTCACAACAAATTATTTCTCTGACCCATTTCATGAGTACCTCCCCACGAAAACCAAAAATAAAAATCACTTACTTGTGAAGGAATGACAGTGGGGGAGGGTAGCTTTAAAAAATTGTAAATTTCTCAACTAAATTCATAGTAAAAATAAGTTTGGGTTTTAATAATGCTTTATTTAATTTATCCTAGATTAAATGTTCCTTTTGTTTAATTTAAATAAATGTGAAATCTCACTTATTTCTTTTTATGTATTTCTTTTTAATACTTTCTTGTTTAGCCACTTTTGAGTTCAATTGTAATTGGATCTGGATTTTCATTTAACTTATGCTATGAAAATCTGGTCAATTAATAACCCTAATTTCAAAAACCTGTAACATCCAACTAGCAATATTAAACAAAAAGAATAAGCTAGTTCAGTAAATTAATTTTTTGTGTATATTATCTACATGAATACCATTCATTGTATCTCAAAAACTTCTGAAAAGTATTGACATTTTTTTAAAAGTAGGCTATTATTTCTGATAGATTAGGTATTCAATTCAGAATTGAAATTTGATCTGCATCTTGAACTAAAAGAACTCATGTTAAGTAAATTTTAAAAAAATTAACAAAAGATTTCACTTTTCTGTTTCATTGTAATTTTTTTTGTATTGAGCTGGAATAATACTTTATTGAATTTGAAATAATTTAATTACCATCTGCTAAAATGCTAAATATATATTCAGTATAATTAGCAAACATTTCTTGAGCCTTCATAAGTATTTTTTTTTTACTTACTTCAACTCACTTAACCTGTCAGAAGTGAATTTTTAGTAGCAGTTCATGTTTAAAAAGAAAATGACATACATTTGTTTTAAAATTTGAATCCTTCTCAAAGCTTTGTTTACACAAAACCTTTTTAGTTTCTTAGATTCACTGAATTAGGCAAAGTATTTTCCAACATTTTTTTTCTAATTATTCAAACAGTAGCAGTATTTCATTCTTTTCATAAAATGTTCAATCTACTTTTAAGTGAAAAAAATCTCTAGTGTTTTTTGTAAACATGTTTCAGATTTGATAATTTTAAGGAACATTCTTAAGAATGATAAATTTTGAAATTAGAAAGCCTGTAAAAAAACTTTTCATCGTTGTATTAATTACACATAAATACACATTGATTGACATTAGTTTTCATTGATAATTACCTCTGAAATTTCTATTATTACTTACAGGATAATATCCTGCAATATCTTTAGTGCTAGGAAGAGATATTAAATTTAAACATTTTTATTCAGTTATTTTATAAATTCATCATTAATCATTGGAATTATTTTTTTGACTTTTTAATCTTATTCAATTCTAGATTTTTTTTCTTATTTCTGATAAGTATTGCTAATTTCATTGAGTTTCCTTGCTATAAACATTTAGCTTTGCTTTTTTTGGTCACCAACTTTTTCGTATCTTAGATGACTTGCAATCTAACATCAACACTTTCTTTGAAAGCAAAACAATGTCAGAATAGTTTAAATATTTGTTATTTAAATATTTCATAAAGTTGGTCATTTTATTATCAAATGTTGAATTGTTATTTATTTTGAATGGCTTATAAGTTGTCTTTTTTATTCTTTATTGATATTAATTTTGTTTCATGGATGTCTCTCTTGATTTATATTTGGCATTTATTTGGGAATTTCTGTGTTTATTTAATTTTTTTTTCTCCATACAATATCAAAGGTCAGCCTGTTTTGAGCAAGATAGTATCCTCCTTATCATCAATCCCATGACTGGGTGTGGTTGTAGGGTTGCTTGGACACCTGACCAGTTCCTTTCACATCTGGGTTAAAGATCAGAGAGGTATTATCATGACCTTCTTTATAAAGAAGGTCATGGTATTATTCATTCATGCATAGCTTTTCTTGGGCAAGTAAACCCAGTGGATCTCATCCCTCTATGGTCAAACTATAGCAGATGGCCTCCAAGGCTCACCTTGGTTATATACACATGGTTGTTGATTCCTTTGGGAGAAATTTCCATCCTGACTTGGCTTAAGTATAGAGAGCCATGCCAACACCATACTGGCTACATTCTTATCTATAGAACCCACCCTACCCAATTGTGCTAGTATGGTTGTTGACCCCTACAAGAAAGTTTTTATCCCCTACTTTGACAGGTTTTGTTTTTAATCCTGCTGGTTTGTAGCCACACTCTTCACTAGATAATTCAGGGCAGAGGGGGTGCAAACTAATTTAGTTGCTGATACTACCATGTGGCAGGTTGTGCTGGGTTACATTGTACCAGTATCACTTGTAGATTATCTTCACAAAGATAGCATAAATTTGAAAATGTTAATAAAAAAAAAAAACTATTGAATACTGAAATTTTTTTAAAGTTTCATTCTTTTTAATTTTTTACTTTCAGTTATAGATGCAAGAGAAATTTACCTTTTTTTTTTCTTAACTTTTACTTCTGGAATTGTTTAGTTCATTTAAAATAACCATATTATCTTTTTGCTACTAATACTTCTGTTTTGTTTCTGGTTTCTGCAGTTGAATAAAGTCAACATATTTTTTTCTTTAGAAATAAGTTGTTCACAAGAATTATCTCTATTTCGAAAGCAACACTACATCTTTTAAACTTTTGAATCCTGATTACCCTATTTTATCAAAATAGTATTTCTGAACTTCTAAAATAAATAAATTTATGTGAATTTTCATGATGTACTGTACTATTAAACAAACTTTGGTGCCAGTATAGTTTGTGGCTTACCTTTTGAATGTGACTTATGAAATTCTGTCACTGTTATAGTATGTGGCCTAGCTTAAAAAGTGTAAGGGTTAGGGCAGAGTTAGGAAAAATAGTTTCAATAAATAGCTGAATACTTATATCTACAAATATACTATACCGGCACACGTCTTAATGTCACTATTTTTAATGCATATAGTTTTTGAGAATTTGTATCAAATTCAATATTTTTGTTCATAAAATTCAAAGTATATAGCTTTTAAAAGTATGAAATCAAATATATGTGATCATTCAGTTTCTCTGAACTAGTTTCTTATTATTCACTTTTATATTTTCAAAATAAAAAATCTGTTAACATTTAATTTCTTTTTGATGTAAACATGTTACCCGTTGATTTGTGATTTATTTAAAGAAAAAAACTTTTATGTCTTGATTACATAAAAGTAAAAAAAAAAATGTTCTTAATCCGGGAGCCTAAAATCCACCTAGAATGATCTGGTATTATCAAGTTCATCTTTGCTTATCTTTTACAGAATTTTTCCTTTACCATAAAACTATTCACATATTTAATGCTTCTGAGCCACTTTTCCAGGTCACATCTATTCCAACTGCATTTCTGTTGCTGTTGCTTATTTGGTAAATACAATCTTTCTTTTGCTTCAACTTCAGCAGAATTTTTGAGAAAGCTTAAAACCATTTTTCTGTCTTATTGAATCTGTATTTGCTAAGAATCAATTGTGTTCAATCTTTGATTTTTCTAGTGTATAAATTTTATGTATGTAAAATTAATTTTTCTAATTTTTCTTAGCTTTAGTAAAAATGAAACCCAATTTAAATGTGAAATCATTTCAGTTTTGTAAAATGTTATCATTTTACTCTTCAAACTTATTACACTTGTTAAACAACTAGAATTTGAATAACTAACAAGGTGTATGTGGCTTCTATTATGGTGTAATGTTTAAAAATTCTACATAGTCAATCTTCTGTACAGACTCATACTTTTGTTTTGACCTTGTGACAAAAAAAACTTAGCTATGTTTAGTAAATAAAATGTAGATGATTTCAGGTTTATAGTTTAAAGAATGTAAATAAATGTTGAATTATTAGCAATTGAAACTAGCTGTTTAGTAACAAGTGTGTCTTTATTTTGTTAATTTAGTTTTTTATTACATTATTTGACAGAAATCTGTTTAAATAAAATCTTTAATCAAAACTGCTTCCTTTTCTACAGTTAAATTTACATAGCTATTTTTTCTAGAGTTGTTGGTGTGCTTGTAATCTGTGTTTTTGGCTTGTTTCATGTTTGTATTTTGTAGAATTTCTTTTTCACCTTATGTAATTCACTTTTTATTTGGTTACTATTTTCATACACATCAGTTGTTTTGGACTTATCTAGTGAAGGTTAAACTAACTTTACAAAATACTCAGCATTGAAAGGAAAAGGAAGTTCATGTCAGTATAAGAAAAATTTGATTTTCAGTTTTGCTATTCCACTTTGCCTTCATGTTTTTTTTTTAATTTTGGTTTTGCTCACAAAGTGTAATCAACTTCTACTTGAGTATTTGTAAAATCACCTATTCTAGATATGCAAAGGAAAAAGCTAAATGAAACTTTGAACAGTTTGGAGTTTCCTGCTGGTGCAATGGCAGACTTGAAAACTACCTCATTTCAATTGCAACTCAAATACTGCAAATGTAGCATCTTTATATTGGCGATACATTTGTATACATTAAAAATAAATGACCTCATCAAGTCAAAGAAAAAATTTGGTAACTCACAATTATGTGGAATAATTGATTTATGATTTTTATTGTGAATTCTTTGTAACCAATCAATTCTTGGGTTATTAAATTATTTGGAAGAGAAGAAAAGCTTGGTAGCAGGAGACTAAAGATGTGATGGCTTCCTGATAGTGACAATTTTGATAGATTGGTTAAGGCATTGTCAATAGATGTGCTCTTAGGCTGTGCTAATTTGAATCTGAAGTTACTGCTTTATTCTAAAGAAAAAATAATTAGCTTTAAACAGTTCCTTTTAGAAACCAGCAAAAATAAAAAGGAATACTGGTAAAATAACTGAAAAAAAAAAAACTGAATTTAATTTTTTTTTTATTATTGTAGCCTACTAAATTTAAAAGCTAATAAGTAAAATCAGTAAAATATCAACTTTCTTTTGTTCTACTTGGCCATTCAGTAAAAATTTACAAAAATGTAAATTTTGACCTGCCTGTTTAATTGAAAAAAATGTTTTCTTTAAACGACCAATTACTGACTTTCAACATTGTGTTCTTAAAGATCTCGTCAGATAAAAAAACTGATTTAATGATGCAGAATTTAAATTTATATTTGTTTTATTCATTTTCTCTTTTTGTGTTATTTTTTAATTATTTTTTGTAAAATGCTTTCCAAATGAAAACTTTTCAAATGTAACAATGGTTCTAATCTGCATATAATAACTGATAATATTCAAACAAATTATTCTTTTGATACTTGGACATTTTATCTCTATAGCTGATCATTATTTGTCTTGTTTTTATCTTGACTGTTTTTCTTTTCTTTATTTGTGTAGAAACTATCTTTAACATTTTTGAAAAGATTAGGTATCTAAAATTTGAATAATGTTTGTAAGCTTTGTTAAATTAGAGAAATTAATTCATATTTCTATTTTGTTTCTTGATATTAACATTATATTTATGTGCTAAATAATTAAGTATGCAAATCATTTTCCTGTTAAGAACATAGTGTATAAATTTATTGAAAGATAACTTGTACAGTTCATTATTTACTTATTATTTGTTAATTTATAGATTAGGCACAACTAACAGATGTTCAGTTTTTCTGAAGAAAAAACAATTTCAAATATAGCAATATGAAAAAAATGTTCTTTTTAACATATTTATTCTTACATAATATAACAAATGAAGAAAATATTAATTACACAATGAAAAGTACCTGTTAGCAAGAAAAATATTCTGATGCCCAAAACAATATTGTCACTTCATTTAACAGGGCAATATTAATGCTCTTTCCATTGTATGTCAGTATGAAAAGTTTGTTCGTGGATTCAATCCAGAGCTGGTCATGAGAAACATGGTAAATTTGGACTGAAGTTGTTGATCTTGAAAGACTGTCCTCAACAGTTAACAGCTTTGAGTTTTCCTTTGACTTTATCTATGTCAGGTCACTCTACATGTGCTATCAGTACCATGTAACTCAATACTACCTACTGCATGGTTAGGCCATTGGCAACTAAATCTATCTTCTAGCAAGCTTTTCTGATGATAAGTGGATAGACACTGAGTAGGATTAAAAGCAAGACCTATTAGACCTGGAGAGAGATGGGCTTTACCAGATTTATTTGCCCAAGACATGCTAAGCAGGAATGAATACCAACCCAGATATTTGGAGTGAATGGTCAAGTGCTCAGTTGTGCAGTAATCCTATGACTGTGCCGTCATAGGACTGATGATGCTTTTGATTGTATCCTTTGGAGTAAGGATGCTTCACAATGGCATTGGTAGCATCTTCAGTCTCAGGTTATTCTTTAATTCCGAAAATGATTTTCAAGTTTTACATTTTTACAAGTAAAACAAAAATTAATTTAATTTAAAAAAATTTTTTTTTTTTTCTGAACTGAGAAAAAGCTATTTTGATCCATAGTTGACTATTGGTGGCTTCCAGTGATCTTGAAGGCCAGTATCATCTATTTTATAATTTCTTTTCTTCTCTGGTTATTCCTATATATCAATTTACCCAAGAGAAGATAATTACTTGCTTGCAATACAGATCATAAAGGCCATATACTTATCACACCCCCAATCCCTAATAACAGCTGGAATTTGACTCAGTTAAAGAAAATAATTTTTTGTACTTGATAACAAACTCAATATCTGTCCAGGCTACTAGAAATTTAATAATTTGGCTAAAATGGCTGTTCCTATTTTTCATGACCTTGAATGACCTCTTAAGTCAATTTCATATTGACTATGTCACAACTTGAGGTCTTCAGTCTTTGTATGAAAAATTAGACAAATGAGCATTATCATTTGCACCCAGCTGTGGCATGCAAACCTCTAATATTAGTATAGATGCAGAAATCTGTCGTTTTTGTTCTACTTATCATGTTTAAGGATATTTTGTCTAGTTCCTATTTAGTATTGTTCAATTGTCGTTCACTCTGTTACCATTAAGTCTAAGTAGGACTATCTAGCACAGGGACTGAACTCTCAATTTCAATGTCATTAATTCATGAACCAACATTTTAATCTACTAAGCTATTTTTTCATAGGGGAATCTTGAGTGGAGATCCCATTTAAAACTAATCTGTATGCTGATCCATTCTTAAACATTCTTTGATGGTTACATGGATTGACAAGCATTTGATGAAGGCTGGAGGGCATATCAGCCAAAATGTGATGACAAAAAAGATGGGGACAATAGTCTACATGCAAATAATGTAAATAATGAAAACTCCTAATCTTAAAAATTCAGACCAGAATTGCTTTTTTTTTTTTTTTTTTTTTTTTTTATTTGATTTTGGTTAATCATTCAATGATTTAATGCTTTTAAACCTGAGATGACAAAGCTTACAGAAAAGTAATAATTTTGTTCTTTCTTTAATTCTCTAATTTTGGGTTTTATTTGAAATGAGTTAGGATTTTGAAAAAAAATGATTAAGAAGTTGGTCATTTGATTTTAGAATTTTTACTTGAATATACTCTTGATATTTGCCTTGCTTACCTTATACATTCTAAACATAAATGCTTAAGAGATTCTTGTACATTGATAATAAATTTTATTAATTCTAATTTTTAGTAAGGTGTATTTAAAATTGTGTTTTATTTTAATCTTGGAGAAAAGTGACATTTTCATTTTGTCTACAAATTTGATCTTGTTAGAGCAAAATAAACTTTGATGTGACATAAATTCAGACAAAATTTGCAAGTCAGATGTTAGTTTTAATTCTATTGTTTTAAATCATGTGGTAGTTAAGTGAAAAAGCATTAAACAGATGACCATTATCTGTGATACAAAGCAGCCATATTGTTTGCTTTTTATAACTTTACTCTTTTATTTATTTTTTCTAAATATCTACTAAAGTATTTTATATTCATCAAAGTTGTCAGATAAATTGTTATACTTTTTTTCTATAACTGTATGTAAAGAAGTTAATGTTTTGTAAATTCAGTCATGTTTTTGTAAATCCTGCCAATTTGATGAGTGATTTTTAAAAGATTTATTTAGAATAAAATAATCTTTTTTCATATTTCTTTGATATTCTATTAAAAAAAAAATTATTGGCATTCTCTGGTTGTTCATGCTAAATTTTTAGAGCAACAATTATCATTACCATATGTCTTTATATTCAGACAATTACAGTGATGAGTAACTGGTAAAAAAATCAATTTGCTTAGTTTTTGTTAAGAAGCTGTATTTAACGATGTACTTTCATAATTAGTATCTGGTTATTCTGGGCCGTAATGCAAATTGTTGCATACAAGCCAGAGAACATCATGAAAATAAAGTATGCGAAAGTTATGAACCACTTGCCATATTTAAAAATTAGCATACTCTCTGATGAAGATAACAATGCAAATTTTTCATATTAAATTGTATAAACTCTGGAGCCTTCATCTTGACTTTTATTTTTTTGTTTTTAGTGTAGTTGATTTAAATTTCAAAATAGGAATAGTGCATCTGAGGAGGATAAAAATGATCAAAATGTTACAAAGAATGAGTTTATATAAAATCACTAAGGATCTTGGAATACTAAAAAATGCTGTGAAAATCATTCAGAAGACGTATGCTGATTTTGGGAGCATTTTGAATTTGAAAATGACTAATATGTAGACTTTAGAAATTTGACAAGAAATCAAAGATAAAGTCCTCAGAATCCAACCCAAAATTAGCAACTCTTCAAGTAACTGATGAAAGCAACATTACAACTAAAGTGTCAATTACAGTAAAAGTAATCTAAATGGGTGCCTTATAGTAAAAATACCATTATTAACCAAAAAACATTGAATAAGATGACAACAGTGGGTAAAATGTCATCTGCTATAGAATGATGAAAAATGAACAAAATATAGTGATGAAAACAAAATAGAACTGAATTTTAATGCATGAGAGTATGTCAAAAAACCAATTGATACAAGAAAAAAATCTAAAACATTCAACAATGATCTCAAAATTTGGTTGTAGTTGTTTAGTTACATTAAAAACAGTGCCACAATAAATTTGATAAAAAAACATCAATGAACATTGGAAAATGTATTACTTTGCTAGATATAGTAGAATGTAAAATATTCCAACATGATGGATCACCTTGCCATACATTGCATGTAATAGTTTCTTATTGCAATATTACAAGATTGATCTGCTCAAAGTCCTGACTGTAACAATCAATCGGGTAGTGAAAAATTTGGAAACTCATGTATAGCCAGATCATTTGCAAGAGTTTTTGGGTTTACTGTCAAGAGGAATGTTAGAACATTTTTGATGAAGTTGCATTCCTCCATTCCATATTTATTGAGGCTGTAATTCATGCCAATGAGATACACACTTAATACTGAGTATGATTTTGAATGCCCTTAAAAATATACATTTATTTTGTGCACCAATTAAAGCAGTTAATTCTACTAGTGGTTCATAACTTTTACAAGCCTTATTTTCAGTATTATGTTGTATTCAGGTTTATATATATATATATATAAGTCAGGTAAACTCTGATAGATGAACTAAAAAAAACTCAATGTTAAATTTATTTATTTAATTTAACAGAGTAATATAATTTAGAAAATTTTTTAGATATTCTACAATTTCATGGGTAATATGTATCTTTTGGGTCTGTTAGATTGAGATAAATTTCCTATTTGTTCTTTTTCTTGAGTCTATAATCTTGTTGGTTTCTGATACTATATTCAACACACGTGTGTGTGTGTATGTATATATATATATATATATATATATATATGGTGAGATGGGTAAATAAATTTTGTCTGAATTCTGCTAAAGGAAAATAACGCATCTAATTTTAAGATATATTTACCAAAGTTATACAAAAATACTTTAAAATAGTAAGAGTGAATTCATTAAAATAAAATCACTATTAGCTATGGCCTCCAGATGAGTTCAGAATCTCCTGCAACTCTTTTTGGACATTTTCCTTTTAGTGAATGCTGCTATAATTCTTGCCTTCAGTTCATTTCTGGTGTTACAAGGAGTTTTGTTGGTCTCTTGCTCAACTGCGCCCAACACATAATAATCGAGAAGGTTGCAGTCTGGGTAAAGTGACCAAATGTAACAAGTGAGGTGCTGCAGATTGACAGCCATGGCTGTGTTCTCCTGCTTGTGTGACATGGTGCAGAATTTTGTTGCCAGACACAGGGTCATCCCTCAGCCACCCTCTTGATCCAGGGCAGAAATACCTCCTGAAGGCACTTGATGGAGGCCACCATGTTGAGTCTGAGGTCCTGTGGGAAGATGAATGGAGGCATAATATCACTATCATTAGTGATCACTCCAAACACCATAATGTTGACTAGATATATCCTCCAACTCTTTCTGAATCATTTGCACTGTCCTCAGATTGACATGTAAACACACTGAAATTTATATATTGGAGCTTCTGGCACAAATGCCAAACGGTGCAGCATGCTGTTTCCAAATTGTAAAGTGAATTGCGTCATGGTGCTCTTTTTCTCACAGATGGTGCCCAGCAGATCCTACTATACTTTGCAGTAGACAAAAATAAACAATGCACATGCGCAAAAGTAAAAACATAAAATAGTGACAATTTACCCATCGTTGTCTGAGTATCTTCTTCTACTGGGTTTATGTAAAGATAACAATATGAATTATAATCTTGAATGACCACAGATACTATTCATGAAAGTACATGGTCAAATATTTAAAACTTCCTAGTAAAAATTAATTGATTTTTGACTAGAGGACTTGATTTTCTACTTTCTGCTGTATACGCATCTTGGTTGTAATACAATATTTCAGTTGTACTCTGAAAAAGCTGAACAGTACAATAATTGAAATAGGATTCAGGTTATTGTTTTAGGGTTAGCAGCATAAATAGGAAATAAAGAATAGGCTTTTAGTTATATTTGAACTTTCCTCCATTTGGCTGTCTGTTTTGACAATTACTGTAAATACTTGTGGATAGGTTGCACTAATAGATAGGTCACACTCTTCGTTTGGAGTTGCCAAAATGGATATTTGCAGTTGACTTGCAGATAGGTCACACTATAATCTGGTCCTTTTATTAACATAAATATAAGTAATATTTGTAAAATATTTTAAAATATTCACCTTTTTTATTTCAAAATTTTGCTTCCAAATATTAACACATAAGAAAGGTACTTGTTCCTTTAACTATAGTTATTAAACTTCATCAGGACTGAAACCAAAAAGTTCTTTGTCATAATCACTGTCAAATATTCTTTTCAATTGTACTTACTTTTTTTTTTTTATCATCTCACCCCAAGCAAGGCATTCTACTGCCACTATTGCGCATGGGGCTACATAGGGGAAGGTAAAGAGAAGGAGTGGTTAGACAGGGAATGTCAGGAGGAAGGTGACAGATGAGTAAGGATAGCGAGGATGAGGGTTGGGCAGATGGGAAGAGTGTTTGATAGAATGGGAGCAGGTTAGTGTGTTAGGAGGTGTCTATTGACCTTACATTTGAACTCCTGGAGATTGTAGTCGTCGGGGAAGCGGGGAAGCAATCGTTTGGAAGAGAATTCCACAGTCGGGAAGTGCGAGGAAAGAAGTTGTTGGAGTAGAAGTTACGGCTGCATTTTATCGGTTTCACTGTAAAAGGGTGGGATCTAGTTGCTAATCTAGTATCTCGTTCAAATTTGTATTTAGGGGGCACTAGTGATCTAAGTTCATCAGAGCAGAAGCCGTGAAAGTATTTATAGAAGAGACACAGGGAAGCCACGTCGCGCCGGTGGGAGAGAGACTGCAGGCGGTCTGCCAAGTCGGTATCTGTCACATTACAGACCCTCCTCTGAACCTTATCAAGAAGCCCGAGGAGAACAGCAGGGGCACCTGATCAGATATGGCAGCAGTATTCAATGCACGGGCGGATGGTAGATTTATAAATGTGCAGGATAGATTCAGACGGAAAAAAACTTCCGGGCCCTACATAGAGAACCGACTTTCATAGCAGCGGATTTAGCAATGGATTCGATATAGTCATTCCATTTGAAATCCACTGAAAGTGTGAGACCAAGGAGGCGTAGTGTTTTACTCTCTGGGAGGCAAGCCTGGTCCATGCTAATGGGAGGTAGGTGAGATTGTCGATGATGGTTAATTGAGTGTAGCTTCGTTTTAGAAGCATTAAAATTTACTAGCCATTTCTTACCCCAGTCCAATATGGATTGGAGGTCTTTTTCAATCTCGGCTGTGAGGTTAACTTTGACGCCTACACCAGATTTTTGTAGGAGACTAGAGTAAACTGTGGTGTCATCGGCGTACAAACCTATTTGGGCTCTTATGGCATCATGAAGATCATTAATTACTTATTGAGAGTGTGTGTGTCTGTGGGTGGTTGCTCTGTTTAGATAAAAATTTGGATACCAGAAATAGTTTCAGTCATTATATTACTTGAAAATGATAGTCTTTTGTCATAAATCAGATATTAAATGGTAAATATGAGCAGTGCAGAATGAATGCTTTTATTCAATATATGACATGGTATTGTTTGAGATTAATTTTCTCCCTGTTCTCACTTATGCTTGAGCCCAGGGTACTTGCCTGGACAACTGATACACCACAGTTTACTTCAGATTCTCTATAATGTTGAGTAAATAGCTTGAATTCCTGATTTAAAAAAAAAATTGGTGTAAAAAATAATTGCACCTGCTTATTCTTGATAACAATAGGTTGCAAAAGCTCAACCAGTAGGTGTCATTGAAATTGGCCTTTTAACTGTATTCCTAATTCTTGACTATACAGCCATATTAGTTAATTTTAAAATCAAATTAAAATAATTGTCATCTTTGTAAATGTAATAAAATTATTTTTAGTTGTTTTGTTTCCTTCACAAATCTGTTTAGACATGCTTTTGAGGAACTTATCAGGTCATAGATTTGATGATTTACCTGGGTGGGAACTGCTAAAAGTGGTAATGAACAAAGAAAGTAATTTCTGATTGGTTTTAATTCAAAGGAAAAAGTTTGCTTGATTGGAACCATTATGAATTATTATAAAAATACATGACTACTATCAATAAAGGTTGCTTATAAAAATCCTGTACGAGCCAGCTTTTCATTTGTGATTATGTTATAAAGTACACTTTTCAGTATTTCCCCAGTAACCCTGAAGGACATGCTTCTCTTCTAGATCTCTTTGCTTCTATCCTTGACTCTTTCCATGCCATGCAGCTCTGCTCTCTTGGCAACTCTGATCACACAGTGGTGTCTGTAAACATCTTTCTGTTTTTCCCACTCAAATTTTCTACCAACAATATCTTTCTGTTATCAATATGTGGACTGGAACTCATTCTGTGATTTCCTTTGTGACATCCTTTTGAACAAAGTTTTTAGCCTCCTATTCAAGACTGTGCCTCTGAGGTCTCCTCCTGGGTGAAAGCCAGCATTGATGCTTTCATTCCAGCAAGGAAATTTCAAGTTAAATCTCATTCATCTCCTTGGTTCTAACCTGCATGCTCAGCTACAGGAATCACTATGCTTGATTGTACAGGAGTAACATGTTTAATTACAATAGATGTCTTTGATTGTAATGGATGCAAGTGTAATAAATTATGTAAAGTTATTGTTTGCTGATAGAATGAATCTCATGAGTTTGTCTCTAGAGATTACTGTTAGCTCTGTAAGAGTGTGCTAAACAACAGCAAACCCTCAATCCCTCTTTCATTCAATCAATTTGAGGCCTTCACATCTACAACAGTCAAGGTTCAGTGTTTTTTGAGCAAATTCTCATCCAACTCCACCCTTGACTTGTCTGGAGTACTCACTTCCATTTTCCCTACATAGAACAGAGACTCAACTGAGTGATATATACATGAATTTGTCTATTCCCATAAGGCAATTGGAGGTGATGGAATCTGTTATAATCCTAAAAAAATGTGCCCCTAAACTGGCTACAGTCCTCTCCAAACTCTACAACTACATATTGCCTTTCTGCTTCTTGTTTTCCTGCTTGTTGGAAGTTCTCACCTGCAGTTCCTGTTTTTAAGAACTCTGGTGAACCCTCTAATTCCTATTATCCTCTTACTGCTTTTCTGCAAAGTATTTGAGGCTCTAATCAATGCTGAAGTAGTTAAACATCTCACTTCTTGGGACCTAATCTCTGACAAACAATATGGCTTCTACTTTGTGAGGTATACCACTAATGTGCTAATGGCCATCACTGAATACGTATACCAGGCTCTTGATAATAATGGCAAAACTTGAGCTGTGGCTCTAGATGTCTTGATAGTGTTTGACATGGCTTGGCATGTTGGCCTTCTGCGCAAGCTCCAGGGCTATGGTATTATTGGACAATTATTTGATTTAATCCAATTGTTTCTATCAAGTGAAGATCATTTTGTACATGCAAGCTTTCAGTTTCTTTTACAGGAACATGGGAGTTCCTCAAGGCTCTATCCTAGGTTTTGTGTTGAACAATTACATAGAAGCAAGCAAGTCAGTGGCTTGCATCTGATGCAAAGGAAAATAAGTTCCTTACCCCTCCTCACGTTGGATTAGTTAAAAATTGTATATTCTCTAACTGTGGCTTTTGTACAGCTTAGCATGGTTCAACCAATAGCAAGTTGCATGCTGATTGGTCAAACTGGAGGATGCCATTTGCCTGGGTAACTGAGAACAAAAGTGGAGAACGCTAATTGGTCATTTGGCTGTGGTGTGGGTATGATAAAAGGAGACTGAAGCAGGGGGAAAATCCTTACATTGTTGACGTGTGTGGGAACTCAAGAACGGTGGATTGGAAAAAGGATTTAGTGCTGTATGAGTGGCATCAGAGAAAACGCAAGCTCATTTATGAAACAGTCTTATGTTGTTTCAGGCCTTTATCAATTATCTTCCTGATGTCATCAATTCCCAAGTAAGTGTCTATACAGATGACACTACCATTTACTCCCATCTCAATAGGAAATCTTCCCAGGCTGACAAAGTAAACCTGGTTGCTGCTCTTGAAATGGACTGCTAATCAGTGGTTTACTGGGGCAGGAAATGGTGGTTGGTAAATTTTAATACCTTCAAAACAAAACTGCTTTCCTTTAACCACTTTAGAGAAGCTTTCCTGTCGGCCATCAACATGACTGATGCAAGTTCCTTTGGGAGTAACACACTATGCTTTTTGGACTCACTTTTTCAACTGACCTGAAGTGGAATGAATATATTGGATTAATAATTGCATCTACTGCTAGGAAGGTTAGGTCTTTGTGTTGGGTCAGAAAGTTTTTCTCGTTAGAATCCATCTTGCAGGTTTATAAATTTACCATTTGTTCATGTAATGAATATTGTTGCCATATCTGGTCATGTTCTCCTATTATTCTTTTCGAGGTTCTCAACAAAATCCAAAGAAGGATTTGCAATGTAATCTGTCCTGACTTGGCATCTTGACTTCAGTCACTTTCTCATCAACATTACATGGCTTCTCTCTGTCTTTTCTACAAATATTTTCATGGCCATCACTTTGACCAGCGTTTTCCCCTGGTGCTCTATCCACATGAATTTATGCATGCTACTAGACTGGCATTTAGGCCCCACTCTTTTACCATTGAAATAGTTAAATGTAAGCTCCACTTCTACTCCAATAGTTTCTTTTCTCAAACTTCCTGCCTTTAGAACTCCCTTCCATTTACTTGCTTCGCTGATAGCTACAATTTCCAAAAATTTAGATGCAATGTCAATTGCCATTTTCTATCCTGTTCATCTTTATTCTTTCTTCAATACTCTTTGTATCCAGTCATTTGTCTCACTGTAACCCCCTGTACACCAGTGGTGGTCTCATCTTGCTTGGTGTGACATTATTAAAAAAAAAAAAGATTGGCATCTAGGTCTCACCCTTTTATCATTGAAAAAGTTAAATGTAACTGTCACTTCTACTCTAAGAGTTTTTTTGTTTTTTTTCACATTTCCCACATGTGGAACTCTTTTCCATTTACTTGCTTCCTCGATAATTACAATCTCCAAAAATTTAAATACGTCAGTTGCCCTTCTCTACCTTACTAAATTTCATTTATCTTTAATCCTTTTTTTAATACCCCCTGTATCCAGCCTTTTCTCTCACTGTAACCCCTTGCAGTTTAGCGGTGGTCCTGCCTTTTGGGGGTGAAATGATTAACTAAACATAAAGTAAAATCTTTGTTGTACCAATAAAACTTTTAAGATATATTAAATAGATTTAAAAAGATGTACATTTTATTAAAATACATCATGAATATATAGAAAATGTTATTTTGCATGTCATAGTAAACAATCAACTTCTAAATGGCATGCAAAAAGAAATTTTTAAGTAATAAAGTTTATTTGTTCTGTTTTTCAATAATACCCAGTATGTAGCTATAACTTCAACTGAATGTAACATCTCTTAGTATTTTTCAAGAGCACTGGTTGGATTATAAAAATCTGGCAACAGTAAAAAGACTTTTGTTATTGAGTTTTTTATTTTTCAACAATTAATTTATTCAATTACAGATGCATTAAAAAGAGTTGTACTTGAAAAAATTGAATATAACTTTTATTATCCTTTTAAAAAAGAAAAAGTGCTTTTCATTTACCTTGGCCCACTTCTTTCTAATGTATTGATTGCAAATCGATAATTGTACACTTGAACTTTTTGAACATTTTCTAAGCCAATACGACTTTTGCTTGATTCTTAAATTGATAACCAATTAAAGATGAGCATTGCCTATTTTAGATTGTTTGACAAATCTACCATCTTGAAACTGGAAATATATTCAAATATCATAAACTATTTTAACTTGAATTTAAATAACATTTGTAATTTTTTTTGTGATGAAATTATTTCATTGGATTTTGAAAAATGTCAGTTAACCAATTTGCTGCAATTACCTGTTGAACATAACTCTATGATCATTTCTTAATTGCATTGCAAAAAACCCCCCAAAAGACTGCACACCAAGATTTGAGCATTTTGTGTTAAAAGCAAAATTTAAATCCTTGCAAAAAGGTTTGCGAAACACTTTCAATTGAACAGAGAATGACTTTCCAGGTAGAACATTAATTTTTTTACATTTCTTTCTGCATAATATTTACTGGATTAGTCTAGTACAAAGCCATAAGTTATTAAACATTTAGTGACAACTAAACTCACTATAGTAGTAATAGTCATTGAGACAACATTTTTAGCTATTGCTATAAAGTGAAGCATCTGTCATTCTTGTAAAATATGGATATAATTTATAGTAAATGAAATCCTACAAAAATATTGCTTATAATATTTATATAATGAACTTTGTTTTTTTTTTTATTTTAAAAGGTTGAATTGTTTTATGAAATATTTTGAATGCATGTCTAATGTACTTATCAAAATTTAAAAAAGAATATATTAAATATAAAAAGTTTTTGGCAATTTGTTTTGCATGTATGTTACACCTACATTTTATACCATATCAATTCAGAATACTTCAATTTTAAACAAGTTTTTAATCAAATGTAAGAAATATTGAACAACAGGTGTACAATTTTTATTTAACTATTTTTCCATCTTTCAAACAATTTCACAATTTCATACTTCTATCCTCCTAAAAAATATTCAGTCTAGTGTTATATCGATGGAATATATCTTTTTTCTACTAATTCTGAAGGATTTTCATTATGCTGCTTACAATAGATTTAAATGGGAGCAGTACTATTTAAATTAATTTTGTTCTTTGAAAGGAACTTGTAGTAAAAGATTATTTTCTAGTCCTACCATATTCACTGCGTATTTTTTGTCTCATTAGTGATGGTTCATTTTGTGTACTCTACTATCTCTTGTATTCCATAGTGTTGTAAATTATTCCTTTTTTATCACTTATTGAGTCAGTTGGTTAAGTGCCACACATGATACACACTTTGGAGATCATGTCTTAAGAGACATGATTGACACAGCAGAAAATTTTCCCACAGTAGGTTGCCATTGGTTTCTTCAGTAAACTTGTTGCCAACCAAGGCTATAGAACCCAATCTGTCTTGTTATTTGACCCATAGCTGAAGGGAAGAGATGTCTTAATACCTTTTTCAAGAGTATTTGCATGTAAGTGAATGCAATGAATTCAACTGGAATTTGAAGTTGACTCTCTGATTTCAAATTCCAATCCAATATTCACTGCATCACAATGCACACTTTATAAAATCCAGCTCATTTTGATTGATTAACTAGCAAATTGTACTTATATGATACACTTAGTTTTTTCTACTTACATGGAAGCTATTTATAAAATTGACTAACATAATTATTTATGGTACAAATTATTTTCAATACGTTTTTTGAATATCATGAATGCTATCTTCCAGGTTATATAATATTAGTTATTTTTCAAGTAATGTCAGATTTGATTGTTATGTATTTCAATTGGTTCATTCTGCTATGGAGCTTTGTTCAATAAATGTTTTTCAGTGCGAAATTTACGAACCACTTTTGGCTTATCTAATCATTGGCAGTACCTTCTTCACATGCTGCACAAATCTATTTTTGTATTTAAGTTGTAATTTATTTTTCTTGAAATTAAAAATGCAATATACAGTAATGTCTCAAGATAAGAGTTTAATTCATTCTAAGGCTGAGCTCATAACTTAAGACTTGTATTTTATTTTTTCTATCTCTTATTTCTTTGATATACCCTGTACCTATTTTATTCTCTCACTGTAACCCCCTCTGCACCAGTGGCATTCCTACCTTGCTTGGAGTGAGATGATTATAAAAACAAATCTCAAATCAATTTTCTCCATGGGACTATTTCTGATCCATTCAATACAAAATAATGATGAAAAAGAGACAATCCAACAGAGTCTTTCAGAGTGAGGTTAACATGTGTGCTGTGAGTGGAAATATTTTCAATATATTCAATATTTTCTCCTAGCAACAACTAGGGGATGCTTAACTAAAAACTCACTCTTATCTTAAGTTATTACTCTACTTCTTTAATGTTTATTGTTAAGCTAAAAAAAAAACCCAAAAAAACAATTTTGACAAAAATTTCAAACAAATACATGCTGATGTGACAGCTGTGACCAGGCCTCCATATTATTTTTATCATCTGCCAAAAATTTTACACTGTCCTAACATCAAAATATTTTAAAACTTTAACAGCAAAATAAAAGCGTCATGAAGATATTTAGGAAGTAAATTAAAAAGAGATAAAATATTAGCTTTTTAATAAGAAATACAAAATAAATTTTACAGTCATTTTTATAAAAATCACAACCTATTTGTATTTAAAACATTTCAGTTATGTCACCTTGAATCATTTCACACATATATGCTTAATTTTCCTGCTCAGAGTAACTTTTCTCATACTTCAAGAATGGTTCTTTGTGCATTCTTTTTCTATATAAAGAATATTAATATATTTCAATTATCTACAATTGAAGAAAAAAATTTAAAGAAAAATTTTAATTTACTATTTAACATATGTTGTGAATTTTTCTGTCTTTATCATTTTTTAAATTCTTCTGTATTTTCAATTTAGAAAGCAGTAAACAATTTTCTTAATTTCTTTATTTCAGTTTTTTAGCCAAAACAAAAGAAAATATATAATTTTCTTTGTTTATTAAAGCAAAATTAGTTGTTACATTTTAAATCTGAATGTTTTTTACATTTAGAGATAAATAGTACAAATATCTAAATTCAAATCTTCTAACATTCATTTGTATTTTATCTAACAGTTTAAAAATAAGAACTAAAATTTTTTATTGTATGTGCAGGCATGCATATTTATGAAAAGCCAGCCATTGTAAGAGCGATGTAAGAAGTTTCTATTTTAAGAAATGAATTAGTTTTAGAATATTATTTTCATTAAAAATTTTGTATCCTCCCAAAAATCTAACCAGTTGTCTCAAACTAATTTTCTATTGCTCCTGAAACTGTATTAATTTTGAGCCTTGACTACTTTGACAGTACAATCAAAAGCAACCTTTTTGAATGATTTGTTAAAAATAAACCCACCTCATATTTATTTTAAACAAACAAAAGAAAAAAAAATAGCATGTGAATAGAAAACTTCTTGGCCAACTAGAGCATTGCTGTGGAGTAAATGCTCCCCACCCAACCAGGTGACTCAAATGAACTAGTCTAGGCAATTAAATAAACTCCAGTAAGTCTAAAAAGCTTGTTAGTCAGTTTTCAGAGTATTTCTTACAGAATTCATGGCAAGTGCCTAAACAAGACTGATATTATAACCACTAGAAACTATAGTTATAACAAGAGTGACCAGAAATCAAAACTCATATGAGTTATAACTAGTGTTATGGTAATATCAAAACTCATATTGAGCTAACAAATATAAAAACAGAACTGGTTACTTTGGCACACAGGATATCAGTGATGACAAGAATTTTGAACTATGTTAGTTTAAATGTTTTCTTTTTGGTGTGTATAGAAAACTTATACTTCAGGAAATATTAAAAAAAATGTCAGAGAATCCTGAACCTGAGATGCAGTGCCGAAGAAATTCAGTAAAAGAGTGTGCATACATACAAATGAGAAAAATGCACAAAAAAGAATTAGTTTGTGTTTCAGAGGTGGAAGGCTTCCTCTCTGAGGCGACTATCCGTTAAGAATTCAAAAGGCTCTAAGTATGGTAAAGTAGGGTATATAAAGTTAGACTGTAAAAACTAAACCAAGAAAAAATTCTTACATTCATTATGGGTGAAAAAATAATCACAAAATAAAATATTTGTGAATGTGGAAATGCTACTAGATACTGGTAGAGATATTGCAATAATTAATGAAGCCACATGGAAATAAATTGGAAAACCGATATTAAAAAAGAATTTCTATGCATGCAACAAATATACTGCAACACTGGGATATCATCTTATGATTTTATGATGGAATACCAACTATCCAAAAAAATTAGGATGTAAATAAGTTATGAAGTTTAAAATACTAAACCATTCGAGGAGACTGTCATTGCAGCATTAAAAAGTGAAATAGAAATTAAAAATATATTATGCAATGTAGTATGTGAATTACTAGTTGCCAAGAAGAAATAAAAGAACAAAACCTTTTTATCACAGAAATAAATAAATAAAAAAAAATAAAAGTAAGAAAAAAAAGCAATTTAGACTTGAACGCTTATTTGCTATATAATAGAGTTGTAATACCTAGCATATTACAAAATCCAATATTAAATGAATTCTAAAATGAATGAAAACATTGAAAAAGTAGTAAAAGCCTGCAGAGGTGCTCCTACAGCCAAAGTACATACCACAAAAATGGAACATTGGCCAAAGACATATTTCAGGGTCAAGATTACACATAGATTTTTCAGGTCAAATAAATGAATCGCATTATCTTGTGGTAATGAATAGCTGTACTAAGTGGCCAAAAATTTGTAAGTGTAAAAATTCAACTTCTACAGTGATAGCAAATTTTTGGCACAAGCTGTTTGCAAAATATTGCATTCCAGATGACATAGTCTTGAATAATGGTACTCAATTCATTGCTCATGAATTTGAAGATTTTTGTAAAATGTTCTTGATTGAACATATTACTTCCTTGCTGTATTACCCAAACTCAAATGAACAAGCTAAATGGTTTGTGGGTACTTGTAAGAGAGTTATGAAAAAGTGAGCAAACAAGTACTACAAGAATTCTTAAGAGTTTACCATATAACACCGATTCCCAATACAGCATCAGACATGACACTGGCAGAATTAATGTTCACAAGAAAAATTAAATTGGTTTTTGACAAGTTGTTACCAGGTTAAAAAAGAACAAAAAAAGGATATAATGTACACTAAATTTTTTAAAGATTGGTGACAGTGTTTTTCAGAGTGTACAAAAATAGAAAAGAAATGTGGGAAGATGGCATAATATCACAAATTGGAAAGATGATATACATATATAGCGAAAAGAAAAAATTGGAAAACAGAAGACATTAAGCAAAAAGTTTACTGAAGAAAGGCTTGAAAGAATGGAAGAACCTGTGAAAGTACAGCATGATTTTGATGTACCTACACTCCAAGAATTTGTTAAACATACAAGTACGATTTCCAGAAAAAGAAAACATAAAAAAACTAGAGGTTAATCATAAATGTAAAAAAATATATCTTGACTAGTCATTAAGTCAACTACAGATTGTTTGAAAATAACTGGATGTAAGAGGAAACTGAAAGCAGCCACATCTTAATCAAATAATGTCACTTGTCATGAACTGGTAGGGGAGAAAAGTGGATGGAAAAAATGATCTGTAATTTAGTTTGACTAGAATTCAAATTCATGCACATCTTTTTTTTTTTTTTTTTTTTTTAATTTTACTTGATAGCAGTTTTTTCCAATGTTATAAGGACATTTTTCAGTAGAGAATTTTCAGGAATTCAAAGAAGTTCAAAACATTGAGAATTATTTGTATATTTGAACAGCAATAACAGTGAGCATTGATATTTACTAAGTTTGGCTAAGTCTGACACATGATCACTGTTGTGAGGATTCAAAAAACTTGCTAACTTGCAATAATTTAGCAAGTGTAGCCTGTAAACTATTACTCTATGGTAGATGCCGAACAACAAAAGCAGAATTGAGACAGGCCAGTTATGAAAGTTCCTTTAGTTTAATATTTATGTCATTTATAACTGCATCATATGCTTTGAGGAACAATACTGACAGAAAATTTACACAATATAACATGAAACTGCATTATTCTTGGTAAAGTAATTTATAAAAAAAATTACAAACTCTGTTGCAATTCTAAACTCCTTATATTGAAATGCTTTAGCTTTGCTACAGATTTTGTAGCTTTTGTAATAACACACAGTAAAGTTGCAGAATAGCCTGGCTCTGCAAATAGACTGGATATGCAGACAGTGATTAGAACAGCTTGTTTGAGATGCTTGTTCTTGCTGTATAAGTTTATCTTGTTCCTTTAAATTGTCAGTTCAACTGCTAGAATATGCAGTGCAGGGGTGTATTAGTATTGAAAAAAGACCTGATGCTGTGATTGATAGTAGCAAATTCAGATATTTTAAGGATGCCAAATCTGATAGAAATGCAAAAGATGGTAACATCCTTTCTGGCTACACTGATTTAAAGTCATAAAGATGAGGTCTCTATTACAAAAGAATTGCTGAATGGAATGCATTACTTTTGTTTACTGCACACTTCTGTGAATTCAGCTAAAATGGCTGCAAAAAAATTGTTAGTTTTACTTCATCATATAAAAAGCACAGTATATTATTTTATATTGAAATGTAAAATTTGCATAAAGAATGTGTACTTGACTAAGGTTTAAAAATTGCTGCCATTAATGCTTCGATTTAAAATTGAATGAAAACTGACAAATTAGTAATCATAGCAAAATATGTTACATTATATAAGCTGGTTTTCAGGAGGCTGAGAAAGACTTGTAATTGAGTCTAAACACTTTAACTTCTTGGAGAAATATTCTGTTGTTACAAACCAGTGAAGTAATGAATGATTAATATTACAATCATAAAGTAATCTTGCCTTTAATGTGTTCTCTGAGTTTGTTCTGAAGTTAACCAACACTTCTAGACAACTATCTCATGAATAATGTAAGTCATAAGTATCTAATAAAAAAAAAATTAACCCTGTCAATAAAAACTGAAATATCAAAAAATTGTAGACCATAAACTGTAGCCTATCTCTTTGATTAAATAGTAATGACTACATGGTTTGGAGTTTTAGATAATTAGGTATGTTTATCCAGGCATGTTCATAATTGAGTTCTTTATTGGGTCTGACTGCAGGGAATTTTATTGAGGTCAGCATTATGTCCTATACATGATCAATGACCTTTAAATTTGAGTGCAGGAGACCATTGGAATATTTGGATGTCTAGAATATTCCTGGAACTACTTTTGTGCCACCCATAGTATAGAAACAAACCATCATTACCAGAGAAACATGGTAAACATAAGCGTAAACATGGTGTCAGTCTTCTATCATCCAATGTTAATGTTCGGCTTGGGTGTGAAGCAATAACTAATATTGTGGTGTCATTAATTGTATATTTGTTGATTGAAAATGAAATGCAATCTACACTGTATAAGTCGTGAATTAATGGGTTGAGTAGACCAGTGTTGAATTGGATGAGATTTGATGTAATATTTTCCTTTATTGCGCAGTTACCCTCCTTATCAGTCATTAGTAGATTTGTTCATACATCACCTGCAATTTTCACATTTTTTTTAAATGTACATCCAGAATTCACATATTCCTAATGTACCCTTGATACTGATTACAGAAAAACCTTGAATTGTTGTTACTTCTCAGATCATAACTAATTTTTTTGGTCCTATCAATTATTCAGTTTCATACTGAATAGTTGATAGGACCAAAAAAATTAAATCCTGTTAAATCCTGTTCACATCTCATAACTGCCACAGTGACACTACTTTTAATTATCATGTCACATATGTCGTCTACCTGAGTCCATTACTTCTGAAGGAGGAGTAGTGAAATCATCCAGTGTACAGCTGTCTCTAATTTTTGGCCCTTTAGTTAATCATGTATAATAGAGGCTTGGTAAAGTTTTGTAACAACAATTTTTGTAGAGGAAAAACTGATTATATCCATTTTTAAGTATGATACTTTGAGACTATTAGAATTTATTTGATAGAAATTAGTCATTCAAAAAACTGACCAACAATTTGATCATGTAATTCTGAAATTGTTGAAGAAGACACAATGTTGATTTTAAAATGAAATATGAGTTTTAAATGTCAAATATATATCAATCTCAAAAGTGTATTTAAAACTTTGCAATTTTTTTTAAATTTAAATGTGTTCTTCATTGAGACATTTCTAACATTTTGAGTGTACATAATTTGTTTACAGAAATGGTGACTTGGTTTTTTTTTTTTTTAGATGTTAGCTATACATAACTGCAAAAATTGAATATAAGTCATAGTCGAGTTTAAAATTATTTAAATACAAAATTCTTATATTTTCTCTTATGTTATGAGTTTAAGACTGAATTTGGTTTTACTTTTTTAAGATTTATTTTTCTAAGATTTATTGTTTTCTGGACATTTAACAAAATCTGGAACTATGTAATTTGAAAGAAAAACCTGTTTTTGTTTTGTTTTTTTGACATAACTAAAGTAATTTCCAACAGAGTTTAGAATATTTTAAAATTAAAATTTATCTTATCAATTACTATATTTCTGCCACTGAAGTTAAATCTAAAGTCTAATCATCTTGGGTGCAAAATTCTGAACTTTGACATTTTAAGAAAACCTTTTCTTGATTTCTGACAATATTGAATTCATTGTTTATGATATTTATGATGACTTAAGAACTGATTTCTGTTTATCTTGGTAAACCCTGTACTTTTTAAAGATGGGTGTCCTTCATAAGATCTCATAGACTGGCTCTATAGAATCACAAACGAAAATAATATCTGCATACTGGAAGACTGCCAACAACAGCAATAATGAAAATGGATAGCACACATGTAGCTAGAAGATAAAATAATGAGATAAGAATAAGGTGTTTATTTTTTACATTACCTTGAACAAAAGGATAGAAAGGAAATGTCACCAATACCAGAAAGTGATAAGCGGACTTCGGAAACCTATTTTACTAAAAACTGTTTTAAGAGAAAGCTTTTAGAAATTTCAGTCAACAGTTATGCTAATGGTTTGGTCAATGAATGCCGGATGTTTCTGTGTAAAGAAGCAGCTAATCTCACCATTACCATTAAAGTTTACTTTTGCAATTAACTAAGTTACTTTATGTGATTTAATTGAAAGCATCAGTTTCCATTCAGGATTTCAGGTACTTAAAATTTTCTTACAATAAATTTTTTTTTCTGTGATAGTACAGTTATTTTTTAAGGACATTGAAAAATACTCAGTGTAGGTAGCTGAATTAGTCATCAATTTAATGAATCTTTAAAGCCTTGTATTTTTCTTTTATTTATATTGTATATATACCTATTTAATCAATTAGTAAAGTAAATCTATCTGTATACTTATTTGGTATGCAGAGTTGATCTTCCAAACGGAAAGACTTAAAGCATCATTTTGACAGAAACCGAGTTTAAATTGCACAAGGTGAGAATGAATCAAAGTGTGTAAAGTTGAAGAATCAACAGCATTGAATCTCACTGTAAAGTTCCTGCTTTCACTTTGATGAATCATATTGATGTTTTTACTAAGAACAACTGCTGTGATAATGGAAAGTAATGCCAACCCATTAGAAAGAAGCTTCTAATTTAAAATTTCCCGTAACTAAAATTTATCTTTTGCCTTTGTATTCCTTCCGGCTAAGGAGGAAAAAAGTATTCATGTTTATCTTTTTAGGGAGAAAACAAATTTTGTCTCTTGTATGCATTTAAGAAAAAGTTGACCCAATAAATTGTAATCATTTCCCATCTTTGACTATGAAGATTATTTAAATTTATATTTAAATAAAATTCAATTAATAAAATATATAATCTACTTTAGATGTTACTGTTAAAGTATAACTTTGCTATATCAAGAAAGGGAAAATTAACCTTAATGTTATGAGCAGGAAGAGATATTCTGATGTTTTTTTGTTTTTTTTTTTAGTTACTTTTCAGTTTGTAGAATTTGTTTATATATAAAATTAGGCAGTATTTTATGTGGGTATTTGTCATTCTGCTCGACAGAAGTTGGTACAAACCCATTCACAAGAATTTTATGTGTATAATTTGAATAAAACAAAAATCTAGAAATAATTTTAAATTTTACATTTTCGTTTCTATTTTGTTCTTTGCAGTGGAAATGATTTTATATCTTATGTTATAATTTCTAAGTTGTTTCATTTCAACTCTTTTGCATGCAGGACCCTTGTGACTCCCAGTCAATATTGATTCTTTTCTAATCCCTAAACCTTGTAATATTGTAACACCTTTGAATTCTTAGATTGATTTGCATATGTGGCTTTCTTTTTGAGATGATGATAAGACAGTTTGAATTTCAACTAAGAGAGAAATGTGATCAATATAAATTCCAATTCATTCTGTATGAATCTGAAAAACTTTTCATTGAATATATTAGCGATTTGTATATATTGAGAACATACAGGTTTATAATTTTTTAAAACTAAAATTCAATTGGGTTAGAATATTTATATATATTCTGACATATATAAAATTAGGAATTTAGAAAATTTAAAAGCTTTGTAAATACATTCAATAAAAAATATAAAACCTCTTAAATGATTGCAACAGGTGATTTTATCGTAACAGCAAGGTTAACAAAATTGTATTATTTTCTGATCAAATTTTAAAACTGGAAATATATATTTATAAATAGTTTACTTGTTTGACATGTGTTTTTTTATATATAAATCTCTGTCCATATAATATGTGGCCTACTTCTTTGTTTCTTGTATAGTATGTGGTCTACCTGGTTTGAATGTTTCCTACCTCAGTAAAAGGATCTTTAAAGATATAAGTATTTGGCTATTTATTGAAACTAATTATTTTCCCTAATCCTTACTAGACAGTTATAATACTTTCTTATATCACTTCTATAATAAATGACTTTGCCAGAATAGTTCCTGCTGCTATGAAAATTTAAGAAATCTATGCTTTTGGTACTTTACTTTTTGGATTAAAATTGAATTGTCTTGAGGCTGGTCCCAGTTCTTAGAGAGCTGATTCTGTATCTTGTGCAGTTTTCCATTTTTTTTCCAAGTGTTCACATTAAATATTAGCTTCACATTAAATAGTAGTATATTGAATCAAAAATATTTTACCAACTTTTATTTATCTCTAAGAGGCATGCATTATGGTCTAATCTTTTTCCAAAATTATTCAAGATGATATGCTTGGATTTGTATTGATTATTTGCTTTTTATTTGGATGTGCATTGTGGTGCAGTGGTTAATGGCTTGGAACAAGAAATTGGGGGAGCTGAGTTTGAATTCCAGTTGAATTTCTTCCATTCACTTATGCACAAATACCCTTGGGAAAGGTATTAATCCATCTCTTCCTTCCAGTTATGGGATAAATAACAGGGCAGATTGGTTTTATAGCCTTGGCTGGCATCCAGTCTATTGCAGAAAGTAATGGCAACCTACTGTGGGGTAACCTTCTGCCCAGTCAGTCATGTTTTCTTTGAGACATGATTGTCCAAGTGTGTATCACGTATGGTACTTAACTGACTGACTGATTTGCTTTTTATTAAAATTCTGTTACTTGCCTGTCCACTTCCCCTTCCTGTTGTAAATTCATTTTGGAATGGCTTTTAAAAAATCAAAGAGTATATTTTGCAATAATATATCATTGGAAATATGCAACTTTGATTAACTGTTTGTATTAGACTTAAAAACTTACTAGAAATGTCCTTGTATAGAAATATTGGGATCAATCCATGCTGTAAGACATGGAATTAATTCTAAAAGAAAATGGACGAGTTTGTTTATACATGTGCTTGATCAGCAAACCTTAGGCTTTGGAGTATAGGAGTATATTGACCTTGGATTCTTGTAATATTGTTGGAAAAGTTTGAAATAGAAACATGTCTTTGCTTGTAGATTTACTTTAAGAGTTTGTTTGTAGAGACACAACACTAACAAAGTCTTGCAAATAGAAACTGTAAATAGAAATCCTATGTTGTTAGTCAAAGTAGAACTTTGTAAACATCATTTAGCTGAAAATAATTGATAGCACTGTAAATCAACAAATTTGAAATAATGTTGTGTTTTGACTTGCACTGACTTATTGTTATCTTGTCTGTTAGTTTGATAATCAATCACTTTTTAAAAGCCAGTTTCTTTAAAAAAAAAATGTTGCATGAACCTCTGAACAGGTTTAACAAATGCAATCAATGTGACACATTCCCTGTCAAGGTTTTGCACTTTTGTGGCTGCTTTAAGATTTTTGATAGAAAGAGCAAACAAATCAAGTGCAAAAAAAGTACTTATAGTCACATGATAAACTACACTAATCAAACCATCAAAATTTGGGGCGTTTCTGTTTGAATTTCTGAGGTAAAAAATTTTTTTGTAATCTAGTCAAATTAGTGTCCCTGTCTTTTTTGTTATACTCTTCAAGAGATGTCTATGGAATCATAATTATCTCCAATGATAAGTCATATACATGGAATACTTTGAAGAAATAGCATTAGAATGACATCATTGAAACCAATACTCTGACTGAAATACTTAGAGAACAATATTATACAATGCATGATAGAAAAAGAAACAAGGAATTAATATACCTACAAGGGTCAGGCATAATAATTTAAACATAACATGGGTTCATAAATAGTTATTCAGGAAGACAAACTTAGAAATAAAAAAACATGAAATTAGAGCCTTTAATTAATAAAGAAGAACCATTCAATTTCAGATTCCATAATTAGCCATTCTGTACTACAGTTATATATTTGATAAATGTGATTCTTACAAGCACAAAGAAAATATCTGAATAGATAAAAGAATAATAATAAATTTTACCATTATTATAAGGTACTGTTTAGTTTCATTGTGTGTAATGTTGAGAATGACATATATTTTTGATCACTATCTACAGAAATGAATTATGAATTTAATTACAAATATTAATTCACTATTTAATTACAAATATCAATTTACTATAGAATAAGTGTTTATTTACAAAATGAAATTCACATTAGCTCATAGCATTTAATAAAATTGTGGTAAACTTTATGAATTGTATGTTGTCTTATTGTTGAATATACAATGTGTGCACTCTCTCTCACATACATACACAGAGAATGGAAGCAAATTATTGAATGAATTGCTTATTGGGATTTTGCAGCATTTCTTTGAATTTTATCTTTTACTTGGAATAAAATGCCTTTTTCTTTCTCATAAATATTTTTTAGTTTATTTAAGATTCAACTGATTTTATCTACTATTTTTGAATTTTCAATAAAAATTTCAATTTGATTAAATTGACAACTGCAGGGAAAATGTTGCAGGCAAACTCTTTTATTGATTTTAATGAGCTAATTTTTTCTAGTTCCTCTCCAAAGTAATTTTGATGGCAGTTTAGTTTGTTGCAGGAAATGAATGAAAACATTAAGATTTACAAAGGAAATATGTCTCTAGATTAATTATGACTTTTTGCATTCTCCAACTGGGATTTGAATGATTACTTTTCAGCAATAAATTAATACTTAATGAAAACTGCAAAATTGAGTGTATTTTTTGTTTGATTTCTTTTGATAGTGCTCAATGCAACAAACTGCCAATGTCCAGAAAATATGTTCAACTGTGGAGATAGTAAATGTACCTGCATTCAGCAAAGCTGGGTTTGTGATGAAGATCAAGATTGTGTGAACAGAAATGATGAAAAATATTGCAGTAAGTTATTTTCAATCATTTGCTTGGATATTTTTTAATCTTGAGTGTTTTCATCCATTTTTCTTTTTGAAGGCCTTTTAAATGTTTCTTTCATTTCTTTGTAAGGTTGGTATTCTAAAATAATTGACTTGAATCATTTAGCTTTTGCCAAAAGTAAATAACAAAGGGGTGCATTGATTAATTCTATAAATAAAGAGTTATTTTGACATATTTTAACTTTTTTTTATAGCCGTGATATTTCAACAAGTGATTAACTATAAGAATCTTGTAATACATTACATAAGAAGTCATAAACAAAACTGAAAGACAAAATTCTTAAATAGGTACAGATCATAACAAAACAAACTAGGAATCAATTTACTGCACTCTTGAAAGGCCATAAAGACCTGCAGTTAGCCAAACTAATTTTACTAATTGCTTCAGTGATGTTCTTCTCTCTCATAACAAAGTACTTAGCAATTTTCTCATTTCAATAAGTATGTTTTTTGGTATTGGAGCATTTATCAGACATGTATGATTTTGTGAACCAACATAGTTCATCTATCAAATATATATCAAATGTAGACACTAAAGTCAGAACTTTGAAGACAATTTATAATGAATGAGAAATCTCTATTTGTATAGTCATGTGTTTACTGTGAGGTTAACATAGCAGCAGGGATACAATTTTCTATTGAAGAGGTAAGCAATCTTCTGGAGTTGTTTGATGACACATGTGCCATCAAATTTACCAAAATGGAAGCCAAATTGAGATGTGAGGAGTTGATTTTCATAGAAGGGTGATGGCTTAATAAATACGGTGTTCGTCAGTGCTTTCAGAATAATGGATGCAATCGAGATACTCGGCAGGGTCTTGAGAACTAACTTTTTGTCTTCATAGAGCATTACTGTATGACCACTTCTTTAGTATTTTCTTCTGATTCCAGACTTTCTTCATGAAACTGTGAAACTTGTTTTAAATTCAAGCAGAGAATATGCTATTTTTGAAAGTTCAGCCTCAATGCAAAGTGATGATTTTTAGTGTTTTTAATAGCTTTCAGGATTTTCACATTATTAACTTTATTGGAGCCACAAACAGTAGTAAACTTTGTAATGCTTGGATGAATACTTGTACATATTCTATCTATTTTCATGAACATCTTTGGCTTAGTATGATCAGGGTTGAAATGGGACTTTAAATGTTTCTGAGACCAGAACATTTTGGATTTGAGTTATATAATGATTATGAAATACAAGTGTACCCCTGCCATCAGAAATGACAGCAAGATGTTTGAAAGAATTATTAGCTGTTTCCTCACTTTGAGTGTGACAAGAGAGCAAATGTATATCATTGCTAAAAAATAAAATAAGGGACTGTTAAAGAGCACATCTGTGACAAGAGCTTTAATAACTGGTAGTAAAGAGAATGAACTGGTCCAGATTATTAACTGTTTCCTCACATTGTTCCCCATCCAATTGTGACAGGAGGAAAATGTAAATATACAACAATCTTTGTTATAATGGAGAGGAAAGTATAATAAAATATTTCTATTAGACTAATGAAGATAAGACTTACTCTTTGAAATGTAACATTACATTTTATTCAAATTCAGGCTTTGTCAGTTACTGTTGATCTGTGTGTGCACATGGGCTTGGACCCTCATCAAAATGTGTGAAATGTCTGAGAGATTGTTTTTGTTGACCTTTGGGTTGGTTTATATATTTACCTGTCAAAGTTTTTCTCATATTAAGTGCAGCTGCAGCCAACCATGTGGATTTGCTCTTGGCATCCAGGAGGTCACCTGTTAGATCAACCCTGCACCTGGATTTTCTAAAGTTCAGTCTATTTTGGCATGATCTGGGTTGAAATACATACTGTGATTATTTTCCAGTGAATTAAATATTAGGATATAACCTGCAATCACTGAAATGCTTTCTTTTATTGTTTCTTAGACACACATTTAGTTGAGGTATTTGTGTGTTCAGATGTAATCTAACTGATTATTTTTAGATTAAAAGATAATGTACGGCTAGAGTGATGTTTTAAATCTTTTTATTTTTCAATAGAGAGAATAATTATATATATATTTTTTTTTTGTAATTTATTTTTCAGCCATTCCATTCTGGATTCCTTTTTACTGCAAAAAGGAGAAAATTTCTGAAAAGAGTAACTCTTTATTATATACACTTGAAGATGCCATTAGAATGGAATAGTCACAATGTTGTGTGAATAACACTGAGATTTGCACCCCCCCCCCCAAAAAAAAAAGAAAATTATGATATTGACTCTTCTCAAACTTGTGAATGAATGCTTAATGTTTCTTTTATAAGCAAATGGTTGTCATTATTTGGTTATAATGATATTGGACAAAACTAAGTGCAAAAGTAAAACCTGACTGTTATCAATAAAAAATAAATATGTACAATAAACTTCTTTTAATAAGCAAAAAAATTTTTTAAACTTTTTATATTTTTACTAATAAAGATCAAGTAGCTCAAAAGTGATAATTTAATAATAAAAATTTAAAACTACTTTGCTACATGGACAAAATCTGTGAAAATATCATTAAGAGTCTGTGTTAATTGCTTTGCTAGAAATTAATGTGTTAAATTGTGCTTCATACATTTCCTTTATGTATTGGTTCATTTGAAACAATTTTTCTCTCACTATACCCTCTTTTTTTTTTGTGTGTGTACCATTCTATCATATATAGAATTTTGAGCCTTAACCTAAGAAGATATTTCTTCTCATACATGTTATGTCCTCTGCTACAGGAAACATTTTTTCCCTCCCCTTTGACCTTAAGATATATGTTGACTTTCTTCATTCTCATTTCTTTTTTGTTTTGATGATAGTTTGTAATATTTCCAATTTATGAATCTGATGCTTTAAATTTTGTTCAATCATTATGTTGTTGAACTTAAAAAGCATATTTCTTATTTATTCTGAAATTGTCTTCAACTTTAGCAAAAAGTCATTAATTTTCTTTTTATTGACATGATGGAAAAGTAAAATTTCCATTGCATGCCATTTTTGTATTGATTTGATAATTTTATGTTTTGGAAAGGAAATTTAAGAATTTATTTTAATTATTAATTCAGAATTATTTTAATTTCTGTATCCAAGAAAATAGGTTTACAGTAAATCAGTAAATTCAGTTAAATAAAAAAACAAACCTATTTTGGTTAAGTAAACGGAATGTTATATCCTTTTATTTTTATTTTTTAAATAAAATTCCATCATTTAATTTGTTGGCTTGCAGGAAAATAAAATTTTGAATATCAATGCAGATATTTAAAATATACTTAAAACTCTAAGGCATCTATGTGTAATATAACAATCTGGCCCCACCCGAGGAAGGCTGATGCAAGCGAGGGTGTTTCCGGTCGTTGAAAGGAACGGATGTCGTTTGACCTTATTTCCGGCAGCAGCGGAAATAACTACAGAGGCAAACAGAACAGGTGTCTCTGAGAATTACGTGGGCGTGCGTGGGCGAGGCAAAACCGGAAGAAAAAGTCCCGGTTCTGGAAGATTATATAAAGACCTCGGCACACGGATTCGCCAGTAGAGGAGCAACAGAGATCGGCTGGTGAAGAGAGACACAACAGATAAGACTACACTCCCGTCAACCCATTAGAAGCGTGCTCTCTCAATTCTCTGTTCCCTATTCTACACATTTCATCGTCAATAATAAAAATATAACTTATATTTTTATATATATGCGTGTTTGTTGTTTGTCGATATACAACATATGTTGACTGGGATTAGATTTAGCAATACTAATTGTCAGCTGGTATGAAATTTATCAGTACTCCTGGTAGCAGAGATGTAAGCTTTTTGCCATGATTGGTATTTACCATCTCCCCACTAGGGCAGATGTGGCAAAAGGCAAATTAAAGTGGGAAATCCAAGCTCTTAAGCTTGTCCAAAAATATCACATAGACCCTGCTTAAGGCAAGGTTGGACTCTTGTCCACCCACCCCAGACAAGACTCCACCCTTTGGCGAAGCCCTGTCTGGGCTCCTCCCTGCCTGGAAGCAGAGAGTTGACTAGTGGTTTTTTGCCACAATTACTGCCTACAATTTGAGTGGATTACTTATACCAAAGAAATGACCTATTCCAGTCTGAATAACAGGTAAGTAAAAGTAAGACTAATTTACATAATAATACAACACTTTCCCCTCCAAAGATTTCTTGTGTTACAACATGGTCTTTGAAACAAGCAGGAATTTTATTTTCATGTTTTGATTTACTGCAGCTATCCTTAAAAATGTATCAGCTGATGAATTTTCCTTCTCAGGTCAGTAGTTTATACCGTAATTGAATTACAACAAGTTGATTCACCACCTAGTAATTTTGTCATACATGAATTGAATACTTTTGTGACCACAGTGAATTTTCATCCAAGAAGTAGATATCTCCAGTGGCACAATGCTTCAACTATTGCTGCTGCTTTCTCCATGGCATGAAAATATTTATTTTGATCAATTGTAGGTGTGTGGCATCTTTCTTTCAATCTTTTAAAGATTGAAAGACCTTTAAGACATGTTCTGGAAGTGGAAATTTGGAATTACAATTCAAAACATGAATATTCTCTGAAAAGTTATTGATAAATTTGCCATAATACAAAAACATACAACTTTTTTCTGTGCCTTGAGAGTAGTCGGTGCTGGCATTTCAAGAAGAGGTTCAAGACTTTTACAGTCCGATGAAACGTGACTCATGGTATCTCCTAGCAGAGTCAATTTAGTGACACCTATTATGCTTTTATAGGGATTATATGTAATACTGTCAGGTGTAGCAGCATCATAGAAAGCTTGAAGATTTTCATCATATTTCTCCTTTGTTGTTCCACATATAGTGACATTGTTGGTGTATGTGAACAAGTTGGAGTATTTCTCCTCCTGAATTATCTTGTCATTTGTTCTCTGGAATACACTAACACCATTGATGATGCCAAATGGAACATGATTAAAATGGTAATGTTTCTCCTGCGCTTCAAAAGCTGTATATTTTTTGTCTCCATCTTGAATTGGTAATTGGTGATATGCAATCTTCAAATCCAGAGTCAAGAAATATTTATACTGGGCAATGTTGTTTATCATGTCTGTAATATTGGGCATTGGATAAGCATCCAATTCAGTGTATAGATTTATTGTATTGTAGTCGACTACCAAATGTTTCTTGCAATTTTCGTCCAAGACAATCAAGAACTGATCTTGCCATGGAGAAACAGATGGTTCAATAATTCTCCCTGAGTAGACAGGTCACTTCCTTACTTATAAATCTGGAATCAGCTGTCAAATACCATTTGGACTTAGTTGCAATAGGCTTGATACAGCTGCTTACATTTGTAAATGAAGGTAATAGAGTAACATGTTTAGCAGGGAAGGTTTCGTTGGATCTAACTGCCCCAACAATCAATTCATCTTTAGAGGCATCAAACTATAGTTTTACTTTCTTGTGTTTCTGAAAAATATCTTTCCCAATGGTAACATTGACAAACAATCAGTCTAATACTTCCATCACCACACCTGAATACAAATAAATTTAAAGTCAAATCCACTACAACTTTACCAATTACTTGTGCCTTGCAAACTGGGTCAGCCAGAGAAACACTTTTTGATCTTGGTGAAACTATCAATTTCAGTTTTTCTGTAGTATTCTTGTATGTTAAAAAAGCTGCCTGAATCAATCATAGCTTTGAGAGGGGAATTGTTAATTTTACAAGAAACAAATTTGTTGGGACCACCTAGACATGCTAGATTTGGAAAATTGTTGTCTGAACTTGTAATACCGGTCAACCTTTTTCCTCGGTACACTCTTGCCCAATGACCTTTCATCTTGCATTTGTAATGCTCAGGTTTTTGTTGGGCACAAATGTCTGGTATACTTTTAGTTGCTGCAGAAGTAACATTTGGAGCTATTTGTGAGCTTCTTTATGAAGTAGATTGCTTTGGGTTTGCTCAAGTGCTCTGACTTGTTGATATGCATCTGTCAAATTTAATTCCCGGTTTTCAAGGAGCCTTTGATTAAAGCTTCTCTCACATCAGTATAAGATACGATATTCTTTATTATGGTTGGCGTCAACAACTTCAAACTTACAGCCTTGTACCAATTTTTCTACTCCATGCATGTAGTAATCTATAGATTGCATTTACAAGTGATCAGTAAATGCCTATTGTAGATAGTATTAATTGGTTTTATAAATGCTTCTAATTTTTGCATTCCTGAGTTGAAATTGTTTGCATCACATATAAGCTTGAACACGTTTGTAGAAATACTGTTTATGAGTGCATGGTGCTTCTTTCTATCTAGCAAAGCAGGATTGTCCCCTTTTGGTGTAGCACTTTGCAGGTAATTCTCAAGGTTTTCTTCCAGTGTTTGTGTTCCCTTTCTGCATTTAAAATAGGTACCTCCTCAAAATCGCTGAAAAAGCAGCATAGTATGAAGGAAAAAGGCCCCAAACTAAATAAAAACAAAGTTTTATCTGCAAAATGTTTATATTATCATTAAGAAGATAGATCAAAGAATTTTTAAATTATTTAAAAAAATTTTTTAATTATTTCTAACACGTTCAAAATTTTTGTAGAAAGTCTTTTTTTTTTTCTTACGTCTGTGCAAGACCTAAACTGCCGCAACATTTATTAAGTAAAAAAAAAAAACGTAATATTGCACAATACACTTTTTTGACTGTGAAAGACATATTCATTTGGAAATTCTTGCAAAAATCATATAATGGTCAGATTTTGATGAAAATTTCAGGACTTATTCCTAATTGACTGAAATCAATTTTGAAATTATTTTGTTTAAAATATTGGTAAAAATATTTTTTTTTTACATATATACATTCACAACTCATCCAATTTTAATAAAAAAGTCTGAATGTATGCATAAATTGACAAAATCACTGATATGAAACATTATGGTAGCCTAAAGGTTTAATTTTGCTTTCTAACAAAACCAAGTTTATGACATGCAAATACCCATGGGAAGGGTATTAATCTGTCTCTTCCCTCCAACTATGGGTTAAATAACAGGACAGATATCGAATATGAAATTATAAATCTGCATTTAAATTTCAGCCTAACCTACTATATTCACTTTCACACCAGTATCCTTGGGAAAGGCATGAATAAATAGCAGAACAGACTGGGCTCTCTAGCCTTGGGTTGTAGAAGGCAACAGGAAAATACTCTACTCTTTCATTCATGGCAATTCAGATAATGAAGAAATCTGGGGAGAGCCATGATCACATATGCCCTGAAGGTACATGGTATTAAGATAAAATAAAAATAATTGCAGAAAAATGCAGTTCAAATATTTATTTGAGATTTCTTTATGCTGAAACTTGATTTTCCTTGTCATGTTTCAAAATATTGGTAAATTTTTTTGCTTTTCAAGTAAAAACCACAAGCTAATCAGAATAAACATTTTAGGATTAAAACTTGTAAAATTATTTTGATCTAAGTATCTAGAATTTAGTTCAGTTAGTAAAAAATATTTTTGTTTATGATGTATGAAGTAAAAAATATTTTATTTAAAGCATTTACTGAAGGTAGGAAACAGCCATGATAGTTTAGCAAAAAGAAATACGCAGCAGCAGTAATGGTAAAGGGGGTCTAGCAGCTTGGTTTGTGCTAATATCTGAGGTTAGACAGGAAGGTGGATAGAAGCTGTAACCATAAGAATTTTTTTCTAATATGGTACATTTTAGGGCCAAGTTGAGCTTTATATGCACAGTGTATGATGATTACATATTTTATCAGTTACTTGGTCAAATATATATAAATAAAATATAGTAATGACAAATATATTTTGGTAGATTGAATTTTTTTCAGATTACTCATACATTTGAAAATAACTGTAAAGTTTCGAACTTGATTTATTTTTCTAAATCATTTGTATAAAGTGTTCAGATAATAATACTTAAGCATGTTTATGAATCTTACCATGTCATGTAGTATGTAATCATCAGCCAATAAGTAAATGGAAGTGGAATTTACATGATTGAAAAATTTACAGATAAATGGAATGGCATTTTATTTGACATTATATGCAATCTTCCATAATGGTTTGTAATTTTTTTCTGTTACAACTCTTTTTCAGCATGTCACTAAAAAGTCATATCTGACCATTCTTCAGAATTACATTATGACAGCAGTTCCACCAACTTAAAAGATGATCATTTTGAAGTCTTTCACATTGTGACAGATATTTCTGTTGCAGAGGTTTCTTTACTTTCTTCTGTTGATACTGAAATTGTATTTAAAGCTATTAACAGCTGATGACAATCTACAGAAACTTTTTTACATTTCTTGAATTTGCTGAAGGATCTTTTACCAAGCTGACCACTTAAAGCAGACTTTTCTTCAGTTTCTTTTACATCATTATTCCTGAAGCTAATGTGTGCATTTTGGATTATTATTAATATCTTAATACTTTGACTGGTTAATTAACTTATATTTATTATTGGAAACTGTATTATTAGCTTGTCTGGAAAGATCATGATTTTTGTCATTCATATTCCAACATTTTAGAACATTTCAAATTTATCGACAGATATAATATATTTTGCTGATATAAACTCCCAGGTCATGCTTGGGAACACTGGAGTCCTTCCTAAAGAGGGGGAAAGTAACCAGGAATAGAAGAATCAGAGAAGGGAATTGTGGAGTATGCAGATAACATTGTGTTGATGGTAGATGAAAAAAAAACTGATAAAACTATTTGGTAAGGTAGTAAAGAAGCGTGTAGGATTGACTATAATATTTGTAAGTAGATAGAATGCATGGTTTTTTTTTTTTTTTTTTTAATCATATCACCCCGAGCAAGCCAGTAATGCCACTGATGTGCAGGGGCCTATGTAAGAGTGAAAAGATTAGAAATGAGAAAGCCAGAAACCACATCCTAAACACCTGTTCAATAGACGTGGGTGGTGTGTCAAACCGGGTGATAGTTTAGTCTATCTACTCCAATTGAAAAAAATAAAAAAGAAAAGAGTGAAAAGATTGGAAAAGAGAAAGCCGGAGACCACATCCCAAACAGGGAACAAGGGATGAGCCTCTACACCTGTTCAATAGATGTGGGTGGAGTGTGAACCAGGCGATAGTTCAGTCTATCTACTCCAATTGAAAAAAACTAAAAAAGAAATGAGTGAAAAGATTGGAAAAGAGAAAGCCGGAAACCACATCCCAAACAAGGGATGAGCCACTACACTTGTTTTTTTCAACGTATTTGTAAAAGTTTTTAAACTTCTCCAAAAGTTTTTAAAAATCTAAGCGTTTCCTACTGTTACCTAATGTTTTCATTGTTATAATAATTTTTATTAATTTATCTGAAAGATGAATTACTTTTCTGAAAGTTTGAAATTTTCAAATTTTACGTAATAAATCTATTGCATTTAGGAGAAATTCAAACTCCCGGAAAATATTGAAAACCCTAAAAATTTTTTAATATCTAAGTGTTTTCTATTCATACCAAGCGGCTTCAACATGTTTCACTTATTTTCATTAATTTATCCTAAGGATGAATTAATTTTCTGAGACTCTGAAAATTTCAAAATATAGCTCAAAAAAGTATAGCTTTTTAGTTGATTTCGCATAGTTTTTCAACGTATTTGTAAAAGTTTATAAACTACTGTAAAGTATCGAAACCGCCAAAATTTTAAAAAAATCTAAGCGTTTCCTATTGTTACCTAATGTTTTCATCATGTTATAATAATTTTTATTAATTTTTCTGAAAGTTTGAAATTTTGGTTGTCAGCAAAAGAGATATAAGCCAAGGGATGAACTACATATTGGAGATGTCAAAATCAAGCAGGTGTAGTAACCACTGACAGAAAGCATGACATAGAAGTGGCAGTTAATGCCTTTCAGAAAGTAAAGTATAGAGATAGAAAATATCCTTCAAAGCAAAATAATTGTTGAACTGCTACTATATGATAACATCATGAAATGAGATGTGGTTCTATTGATGTAATGCTGAGGATATTGCTAGAACATGTCAATAACAAAGAAGTTTAAAGAAAAATAGAAGGAAAATGGTATTAACATTCATAAAGAGACTACTGAAATTTCTGGGACAAATAATGAAGAAATAAGGCCTGGAGAATTTAACACTCACAGGACACACTGTAGACAAGCATGGTGAAACCAAGTAAGCTACATAAATGATTTTGTCTGAACTGATGTCAGAACAAAGATTTAGTGCAGCAAAACAGAAAACCGTGGAAAGCCATGACTGGCCAAGTCCTTTTAAGATGTATACAAAACAATATTATTAATGTACAAATTAATATCATTTTATCAGTTTATAACTTTTCAAATACTTAAAATTAGCAAAATTTTACAGAAAAGGTATCTCTTGCAGACAGATGTTTTTCTTCTTTACAAAGAGAGTTTGTTAAAACTTTATAAGACAATCGCTTTTTATTTATTGATGCTTCCTTTAAAAAATATATATATTGATTTAATTACTTAGTTTTTGGTCATAATAAAATTAGACCAATGCACATTTGTATTAAAAAGTGTTCAATACAATTATATTGTAGAACTTTTGAATGTTTTCCATTTGTAAACAAGTTATTACGTGACCTAGGTTTTTATCATGAGTGGTATCTTCAGGCGATTTGCAATAACTGATTTTACTATTTTTTAAGAACACTCATGTGATGGGGAATTTTTGAATGCACAATTTATTAAATTATGTTTTCAACCATGGTTGTATGAACTTAATAGGTATTAGGTTCACATAACCATGGATGAAAACATTATTTCTTACCCTTTTAAAAATTGCGCGTTCAAAAATTCTCTGCCACGTAAGTGTTCAAAAAATCACCATTACATGAGCATTCTTAAAAAAAATGGTAAAATCAGTTATTGCAAATCACATGAAGTCACCCCATGATAGAAACCTAGGTCATGTAATAACTTGTTTACAAATGAATATATATATATATATATATATATATATATATATCTAGAGAGAGAGAAATACTTCCAATAATAAAAGAGCATACCATGATGGAAAAAAGGCCCCATACATGATGGAAACAAATTTTATTGCCACAATAGTTATTATTAAGAGGAAAGACCAAAAGATTTCTATTTTATTAAATTATTTAATCCTTTCCAGCACTTTGACAGTTTGGTTATTTATTTTATATATAATATATATATATTTTACAACTGTTACCCTCACTTAATTTTTCAAGAAAATCAAGTCTCTTCATATTAGTTAAAAGCAGAACACTTTTGAGAATTTAAACAATTTGTTTTACTAAGCAAAGAACCATTTACCAAACAAATCTGCTCTGAATCATGAAATTAAAATACAATGAAACTGACATTATTTAATTTGAAAAGCTTTAATTGCTCTTAATATTATTAAGGACACTATTGTCTTAATAAAAAAATGTTTTGATGAATAATGAATTTTTACAAGAACTGTTTTCACTATTGAAAAAAAATTTAAAATCTTTTAAACTATTAATTTCAGCCTTTTAGTTAATACTACTAAGTGAAAACTATATCTACTAAACATAAATAGAAAAGCTTAATACAAATCATCAAACACCAATATTTTAAAAAGAATTTTGAACTTTTTTTGTATGTGTATAAATTTGCTGAATTTTTTTTGGAAGTATGGGTGGCCATACACAACATTATCAGAAAATAAGAGTACTAACTATAGTAAATCTGAAGCCAAACTTCTAAAATTCAATAAGCATTAAATATTTTCCTAAATTTTAAAGATTACTAAGAATAAAAAAGGTGCACTCATCATTTTTTTTTCTTTTTAAATTTTTACAGTTAAAGTTTCCATAGAAAACAATAGATCTGTAATGTTATCAAGTCAATACATCTATTGTCAGGTTAAAACAAAATGCATTTATGTGATTTTAAGTAAATATTTGCTTCATATCAAATTAAATCAGCTTAAATAGTTTCAGAAAAGTATATTTTTATTTGGAAGATTTTTTTTAATTTGTGATGAAAGATGACTAAAAAATGACAACTATTTTAGCTCCTTCCAGTCAATTTAAATTAGTTTTTGAAGTACAGAAAAGTATTTTACTTATTGTAAATATCAAATTTAATCTATTTCCTTGAAATTAAAACTAAAATAAAAGCTTTTCATTTCTACAGATACATGGCAAATACATATGCTTTATATGCTTGCACATATAAACAGACCACATACTCACATTCACATGTGTATATACACACACATCAATCACTATTAAAGACACATCTATACACATGCACATGTATGAACCCGAGTCTATATATGTTTGTGGTTTGTATTCAATGGAAATTGTACTAGAACTGAGGAATGGGAAATCAACATTCACTTGGCTGTTGATCTTCAGTTTATTTTACTGCCTACTCTTTATCTCTGTCTTTTTCTTTTTGCTTTATTTTCTCCCCACTTTCTTGTATTGCCTCTCTAACCTTATGGCATCACTGACATAGCATGACACACCAGTAGACAATATGTGTAGACAATATACTTTGCAATAAAAGCATCAGAATAACTTTCTTCCTCTTTTTAGAATGAGAATCTTTCAAGAGATCAGTTTTCGGTAAAAGTTTATGTACAAGAATAGTTTGTCATCACTGAAGGTTTTATGAGAAATAGTGGATTATTTTTGTTTTTTGATTTGTAAATTTTACACATTGGTTCATTTAAGGTCAATTCAAGATAATAATAGCAAATGAACAAGTTAATTTTAATCAATAGAAACTGGGATAGCTAATAATAGTAATTGTAGCTGTTTCCATATAAGGAAATCTTCAGCATTAATTGAATGAGCAGCTTCTGATGGTATCTGTTGACATTTATGCGATTTTTCAAAAAATAGTTTAAGTTTAATAGGTATTATCACTTTTTTGGGTATTGATGAGGTTTTTCTTCCAAGCCTTTTATTTTGAGTCGTGTGAAATATCAACATCTTGATTATTATTTCCTCTTTGTGTTATATTCATTTTATCTTTTGCAAGTCCTCAAATTTTGTGTCAATGGGGCTTCAGAATATGTTGACTGCAGCTCTGCAGGGGGTAAAAGTTGCTTGAGAGGGCCACTTGTTTGTTGTGGGTGGCAACCCATGATGCTTGAGGACAATTCTGGTGGTTGATGGTTTTAGGAATTGAGCTATACATATACTCCTAAACTCCAAAACACCACTTTGGCCCGTACTTGAGCTAGACAAGCAGTTGGAGAGGCCTGATCCAATCAACCAGCTGTTCACATCAAGCACTAAGCCAGACTAACAAAGCAAAGAAAATGTTCTCACATTTACCATATAAAACGTTAAACTGATTTCATAAGTGGTGACTATAGGGTCAATCATACTGGGAATGAACAAAGGAATCGAACATGGCTGTTTCAACTTCTGAGGAAAGTCCATACTTGGGTAGACTATCCTGGATATAACAGGTGCTTGGAACCCTCTGCATGTTTGAGTATACCAGTCATGTAGCCCTGGAGAAATAAGATGGATGGAATTTCCCCCTTTGTTATCTCTTCCATACGGGGCTTCAAGGTGGGTAGGAAGCCTGGCTGATGAATAATAATAAAGTATGAGCAAAAAAACAAAACCCAGGAGACTATATACACATTGATATATACACAAAAATTGATACAGAAAATCAATCAAAAGAAAAAGTTTTGAAATTCTTAGTAATAGAACCAATAGAAGACACTTTTGTAATAGAAAAATTTTAGCATCTAGGATAACTCTAAAAATTTAGAAACAATACATTACTGATAGAAATCAAAGAAAACATGATGCTGAAACTCTACTAAGGATGATTTGCACATGTAACACTATTTCTGGTGCCAAGAAAGGGAGACGAGAAGAAGAGATAATAATTTAATATTTTTTATTTTCTTTTTCACTTTAGAAGTTAGGTGAAGGATATTCTAAGACCACCAGAGAAAAATAGATAAATAAAATTACCACCACCAAAAACAAATAAGTACTGGAGATAGTTTTTTTATTTTTTTTTTTTTTTTTATGACTCTTGAGTGTTGGCTACAAATTATTAGAAGGAAAAAAAAATTCTGTCACCAAATTCAGAAAAGCCATTATCACAAAAAGTGAAAATTATTGTGAAAATTTAATAGTCATTGATAAAATGACAGCTGTCTAAGATTTGATTTGGAAGCAGTACCCTACAACAAAACAATTATTTAGGATACATGAAAACAACCCCAACATACATGGAAGGGAGGATGCATGCGGATAACAACTCTTAGAAAACAGTGTCAGCCTGTCTACCCCAGGGGTTGGCAAACTTTTTAAGCCATCGACCCCTCATGGAGTACTTGATCTCATATTGACCCCCTATTATGAAAAATATATCTGTTGCCCGTGCCCTGATGGGCTTCCCTTTGTTCAGGCTCTCCATTTTGTACATTCTTAACATGGTTTAAAAATATATTACTTTGATCTCCCATCCTTGACATGACTGGTAAAATTTATTCAAAATTATCTATTCAAAGGTTGAAGTGAATGCATCATACTTATACTCGCCAATAAGGCCATTTTTAAGTGTCTTTACCTGTAAGCACTTGGCTTCTTGTAACAATATAAATGCTATTGGTAATGAATTTTCTGAATTATATGTAATTATTTGTCCTAATTTCCTTTTACCTCCTTTCTTTTAAAACAAGAAATATTCAAAGAAATTTATAAAAAATAGTAAAATTACTTACATTGTTTTCCTTGGATTGGTTAATGGGAAGGATGTGTTTGATGAGTACAAGCCAATGCACTGATATTGGGTTGAATGTTGGTGAGCTTTAAATGTAAGTCACCATGTTCTTCCAGGTTTATTCTATTTTTCTTCTTTGTTAAAATTGAATTTGCATGGCTAAAACCTGCTTCAACTATATATGAACTTGGAAATGCAAGTAAAAAAGGTTCAATGGCTGAACTAAGTTTTGGGTACTTTATTATTAGTATTCACATTGCTCCAATACTCACAGAGAGTAAGACCTTTAAACAAGGATTTAGCTTCGAGGTCTGCATACATATCAAAGAGCTCCTCTTGCAAGTAAAATTCAATGTCTGAATTCTCCATCTTCAAATCAAAAGGTGTTACAATTCAGTCAGGTACATTCATTTCATCCAAATCCTTGAAACGCACTTTAAAGTCTTCTTTTAATTTTTCTTTATGATTAATGTATATCTCCAGCTCACAATCTGAAATTTTTTCTTTTTCTCCATCTTCCAGTTGTCATAAGTTTGAAAAGTAACTGAAATCTCTGCAAGCCAATGAAGATTTAAATATGCCTATCTTGGTTTGAAAGCCTATTAAGATTGTTTGGGCTTGAATGATTGTAGTTTCTGTAATTCATTAAATTTTGAATATAGGTCTGCCAAATAAAAAAGATGGGTTTTACATTTTTTCAATCCGTCATATAGTGATCCATCCACATCCGTGAGAAATTCAACAGTTGAGTCGTACAAGTCAACAAGTCTTTGCAAGGAATCCCCTCGTGACAACCATCTTACTTCCGTATGTAAAACGAGTTGGTTATACGTTTTGTCGTTTTTTCACACAATATTACAAACAGTCGTGAACTCAGAGGATGTGCTTTAATCTTATTCACGGACCTAATAAACACTTTTAAAGCAGCATGCAGTTTGCTACTTAAATTCTTGGCTACTATATGGTTTCTATGTAATACACAGTGAATAGTTCGCACACTGGGAACCTTTCCTTTCAGCAATCATTGCTGGTGCTCCGTTGGTAGCCACTGAAGTAATATTTTCAATAGGAACATTCAGTTTATTCAAGTAATCCTCTAGGCATCGCAAAATTGTCTCGCCTTTTGAATCAGCTCTGAGGCACTTGGTAAACAAAAACTCGTCAATGATACGCTTTAGACTTGGACTTTTGTATCTCACATAGGCCATGAGAATATTTGAACTGCCAAATGTTGACTCATCGAGTTGAATGGAAAATTTGGAATGTTGCAGCTCTTACCCCAAAGTTTTCTCCACATCATCACTCATCTCATCAATTCACTGGCTCACTGTCCTTGCACTTAACAATTTACATTTTAAAATATGTTCAGATTCTTGCTTCAGAACAATTTCACACACATTTTTAATAGCTGGTATAATAATCTCCTCACCAATGGTATGTGGTTTTCCTTTTCGTGCTATGTTGAGAGCAATATTGTAAGATGTTTTCAGTCCATCATAACCAACAGTGACAGGTGCTTTAATAAATCTCTTTAAAGTTGGTCGTTTTGTGATCTTCTATTTCAACTCCTTAAAAAAAATCAAGATCCTTGTTCTTCTTGTCACAGTGATCTTTCATCTTTTCAGGCTTCATAGCATTGTTATTAAAAGTCTTCTCACATAAAAGGCAGAAAGGCACTGTTTCATTAGTAAATGATGGTATAAATACAAATTTTAGATATTCTTGCAAATACTGTCAACATTTTTTTCTTACTATCACGTGTAGACTTTGCGTGCGTCACGCTTTCTGATTGGCTCATGATTAGGGAGAAGCAAGTGACAGCCAGACTGAGCAAGTAAACGCATTGATTGATTAATTCAAAGTGTGTTTTCTTGGTGGCGGGTGTATTCACTGAAGATCAGCAATACCTTGTTAGTTTCTTTTTGGAGAAGCAGATAAAATGTTCACATAATGATGGTGGATGTCTTTATGTTAATGTCCCCATAATCTCTCTGAGGATGGCTCATGTGAGCTGAAAGCTTAGAACCAGCATAATAAAATATCCAAATGTTGGACAATTTTTGTCTTTATTTTCGCCTGAAATTAAAGCCAAAATACAATGTTTATAACGGCTCATGATTAAACATAATAGACATTCATTGTCTCTTATATTTAACAATATATGTTTAGAAAATTATCAATATATGTATGTTGCTGTCATTTTAGTTGACATATCAATATAAATATTTTGCCATCATTTTTTTATGGCATGGGCCCACTTGTCAGTTAATAAAGCACAAAACAATATTAGCCATATAGGCATCAAGGGAGTTCCTTGAAGCTGACACACTGGAAAAGATGCAACGAAAATAAAAATAACCAATGTTAAACTCCCATACACAGATTATAAGAACAAAATTACACAACACAAAAAATAAATGGCAAGCAATTAGGGACATATTCCCAAACAAAAAAAACTGTATGAACATCAGCCAACAATAAGAATATAGAGCCATTTGTTGACTGTAGACAAGGCATAGTGCTCAACAGAATAAGAATTGGACACACACACATACATACATGGCAGAATTACACCTTGGTGTAACCACTGCAAACAATTTCTCATCAACCAGCATATCCTGATAAAATGCAAGAAGCCAAAAAAAAAAAAATTATACATGTCAATTATTACCAAGCATATAATCTTAACATGCTCATCAAAAATGTACCTAGTGCTCAAATAATAGGATATCTGAAGAAAACAAATACTTTAACTTCTATAGAAAAAAGAGCTTTGCAACTCAAGTTTTAAAATATACCTGAATAAAAAAAAAAATCCAATTTCAGCATTAAATGACCCACAGGAGTTGATATGCTGGTAAAACAAATAAACAATCAATCAAATGATATTGTTTCTGTATTTCTGGTGCTAAAGTTCTTTGTGATTCTGCAGTGTCAGTCTTCAATGTAAAAAGATGGTGACTCTTTACTCATGTAAAAATTGAGTATAAATTGGAAACTAAATACAAAACATTATCTCCCTGTGTCTTCTCCCATCTCTATCACTGTACATCAGATAAAAAATTTAACTCTTAAACATAATATTCCAATAAAGGTAATTATTTTTTGGTATCGGTTCTCTTATACTTTTAATTCTTATTGATTCTGTTTAATATTATAAATAAAACATCAATAATTAATAAAAAGAATTTCTTCTTGGATTCTAATAAAATTGTAGTTTTTTATCAGGGCTTATTGTTAAGCTTTGAAGGGAACAGAATCAACAAAATTAATATTCAAGGAAAACATTCCTAAATGTAAGAATAGATCTTAGTGAAGAAGAACAAGTCATTTATAAAAAATCAACTTCATTTTCCAGGTTTTAATTTTAAAAATTAAAATTTGGAGATAAATCTTTAGTGAATTCTAATTTATAAGAAACTAAATTAAGGATCTCCAAACAGGAATACTTGAGGTAATAATACAATTTTCTTCTAAGATTTTTAGAATTTTCATGAGATACAAGTGGATTTTTTTGTTTGTAATTCCTTATCTTTATATTTCTTTTTCCACTTGAGCTGCTCTTGTTTTTCATTACTCTAATTATTTTAAACATGTTTTTAATCAGAATAGTCAGTGTCTCTAATTTCCTGATAAATCACAAGTTCATTTTGAAAATTATTTTTACAAGTTAAAAGATATAGGTAACTGAATCCTGACTTACACTATATAAAAAAAAATGAAAATTGTTAAATAATATAGATAGTAGTCATAATAAAAAGCCAATTTTATGTGGTAGCAAGCAAAACATTTCTTTTTTGAGGTTGGCTGCAGAGGATTTATAAGCATGTACTTGTGGAGATGGCTGGGATTCTTTGGAATCAAGCAGAGAAAGGTAAGCACAACCCTGAAGGATATCTAAACAACAACTGAGAAGGTGAGCCATTGGATCTGGCTTAAAAGAAATTATGAAAGTCAGCTAGAGAAATGATCCCTGAAAGAGTGCACAGTAGTTGATAGTAAACCAGTCAAATTAAGTATTAGAAGCTCACATCAGTGTGGGGAACTAGTCTACAATTGAATCTATAGAGAAGCAAGCCCTAAATGAAGCACATTTTCTCATGATGAGTATAAGAACTTCTTGGTATCAAGTACTGAAGCTTTCAATTGGTAACACTTGTAGTAGCAAGCTGTTCTCAAATTTCTGTAACTGTTTGTCTTGGCAAAAGGATTAAAACTAGTCACAAGATGATCTGGATGTTTATGAATTTTAGTTTTAGCCTGACACACTTGTAAAATCAAAATCGAACTTATTACATTCACAATGCTAATTCTTCCTCTATTCTAGGTGTCATTTTACAAATGTAATTTTAAATGATTATATTGTAGAAAAAAGAAAATATTGCAGTTATTAATTTTGGTTTCTCTTTTTTAATTCAAGTTCATTTTCTTTCTCAATCTGAATTCTAATTTTTGTTAGCATTGCTTTATTCTCTTCAATAATTATTGTTATCAGTTCTGATGACTCAAGGGAAAAAATAATTATCTTCAGTTTATTTCTTCCCAATAAAAAAAAAATACTGGTATTTTGGCAAAAGTTAAAACTGATTAATCTCTCTTCTGTTTTAGAGGAATTCCTTTTTCCTTTAAAGGGAAGGAGATATTTTTGTCTTCAGAAATATCTCTGAATGCTGATCTCAGTTAATTATCATAGCAAGTAGGACCAAAAAAATGATTGGTTTGTTAATCCAAGGAATTCAATCTTGAAAAAAATGTCTACAAACTGTGATTAATAAGAGTAATTTATTTACATTTTTATCAAATGGAGCTTTTTATTGATGAGAAACAAACTTGTGACAAATAGTAAACTAGGTTCGAAATATTGTTTGCTTATTTTTGCTTATCTTCTTTAAAATTCACTTGTCTTTGCAAGATTTATTCTTTCTACTATTTATATTTTCTTAACTTTTATTTTTATAACATTAATCAACACTTTCTGTAAAGTTTCATTTTAACAAATCTTTTCAGCACCCACATCTACACCAAGGGAAATCATCAGTACATAAATGAAACATTCTGATAATTACTTTAACATAATTAATAATCGAAGTTGTCTGTGGTTCTGTAATGAACTATTTTCATTATTTTATTTTTTTATCTATTTTTTTTTTTTTGCCTTTTATCATGAACTTGTCCAGTATGCTCATTAGTTGTCTAATAACTACAGAGATTAAAAATTTTGAATGAAACTTGAATTTGTCACAAAAATCTGGAAATTTTTAAAACTGTCATTTACAGACATCCCTCAATTAATGTGCTATCAATTAATTTATTTTCAATTAGTGTGCCGAAATTTTTACATACCAAAATTCAATTAGTGTAGACATAATACTTGATTAATGCAGTAAAGCATTCTTCAGTTTAACTACAGTAATTGAAAATTGAGTTTTTTTTATAGTTACTGATGTATACATTAATCACACTAATCGAGGAATTCCTGTATGCTATTCTAGGTAATGAAGAATTGTTTAAATTTGATGCCGACTTGAGGACTGATTACATCAGGTAGATCATTGATGAATATCAGGAAGAGCGTAGGACCTAGACTAGAGCCCTGAGGGACACCTGCATTCACATCAAAGGGTTTGGAAGTATGTCTATTTGGAGCGACCGTCATTTTATGATTTGACAGGAGTGATCAAATTAAATCATCCAGTTATGCCATAAACCTGTAGTTTGCGCAGAAGACCAGCATGCTAAATCTATCAAACACTTTCGAGATATCCACTTATTCACTGTTCTTATCAAGGGCCTGATATGTGTACTCTGTAATGGTTGCTAGCACATCAACAGTAGACGTGGTGAAGCAGAAGCCATACTGCTTGTCAGAAAATAATTTGTTGTACATGAGAGGTCGAATCATTTCGGCATCAAAAATAGCCTCAAACACTTTGTCAAAAAGTGGGAAGAGGCTAATAGGTCAAAAGTTAGAAGGGTTGGAGGGCTCTCCAGAGTTTTTAAAGACAGGAAATATAGAGGAGGATTTTTCTTAAAATTGGGTTTGATTTTTTTTTTTTTTCTTTTTCAGAGCATCCATCATGTTCCAGTCTCCAATTTACTTGTTCTAATCACAAATGTATAAAGAAAGACTGGCAATGTGATGGAGACAATGACTGTGGGGATGACAGTGATGAACTTGATTGCAGTAAGTTGTTTTTAATTCTTTTTCTTATATTTTAGTTGGTTTTAATTCTTTTTCCTATATTTTAGTTCTCAAGTGAATATCAAATACATTGTTTTTCAAATTTTCAATTTCATTTTAATGATTTCAGGACAAAGAGCATATCTTACAAGGTCACACATTTGTCTTGTATATAGTGTGTGTGTGTGTGTGTGTATCACATTTTGGTTAGAAAACTTTTTTACAAACTGTAAAAAATGTCAAAATATTTTCAGTTATGATTTTTTAATTATACAAAAACAAATTTTTTTCTTAGTATTAATGTCAATATTGCATTTTTAGAATTTTCTAATATGTTGATTTAGAAGAAGAATATTTTTTACTTTGGACTTTATAATGTCTTTAAAAAATAAAGATATGAATTGGCTATTTGAAAAACTATCAGTTCATTTCTACAATGTTATTCGATAGTAAATTTAAAAAAAAATCATTAATTCATTAAATTTCTTTGAACAATGTTTGATAACATTTTAAAATCTCCACTTTTATGCAAAATGACTCCAAAAATGTCACCCCATTTTTTTAATGTAAATTTGAGGTATATTGTAGACAAAAAAATATTTTTTGAAAGTTTATTTTCAGTAAATCTTGTAATTTGTGGCACTCTATTTGATAACATACATGGCCCTACTTAATATTACAGTATTATGAAGTTAGACAGGGTACAAGTATAAAAATTCTATGTTATCAAAGTTTTTGTTTGAGTAGGACAGGTGAGTATTTTTCTTTCCACTGAATGGAAAAAACTAATTTGTGCATAAAATCTATAGACATACTTTTAAACATTTCTATAAGATTTTGAATCTGCTGTCTAATGTTCTACATTTTTTTTGTATGCATTTGTAAATGCAAACTTTGTAACATTTCCAGTGACAAAGAACTGCACTGATGAGGAGTTCAGGTGTGATAATGGCCGCTGTATTTTAGTCCAGTGGAAATGTGATGGAGATGATGATTGTAAAGATGGCTCTGATGAGCATTGTGGTAAGTCTGAATTTTAAAGATAAATATTACTTCATTTTGTGCAATATATGAATATAAATATTTATGGCCAAGGATATTTTTGAAGTTGTGAAAGTATAGAACTCTGATGCATTCGTTTTAATTCTAGCTTCTCTGCACTTATTTTCATATTTTCTGAAAAAAAAAAAATTCAGTCTTTATGAAATATTAAGACTTTTCATGCTTTTTTTTTTTTTTTCAATCAATTCTTTTCTTTCAATGACTTTAAAAATTGTCTTTAATATTTTGAAATTTAAATATTTGAATTTATTTCATAAGCACCTTTTGAGATTCTTGAAATTTTTGTTCACTGTATTTTGAACCAAATTTTAGACCAAGAAGAGTGCAGCCAAACAGATATACGATGTGGAGATGGAAAATGCATTCCTAAGGCTTGGATATGTGATGAGGAAGATGATTGTTCAGATCAAATAGATGAGATCAATTGTGGTAAGTTTTTATAAGAATTTAAGACATTGTTATAAGATTTGAATGCTCTGATACATGATTGTCAATTTACAGTTTTTCTTTTCAGCATGTAAAAACAAAATGAGAAAGCACAGTTTGTATCTGAATACCAGTTTAAAATAGTGTGAACATTATCATTAATAAAACTGGTGAGTGTTAAATGATAGAAAATATCCCTCAAGTGTGGAAAACAGAATGAGAACAATGTAAGTTATCCATACTGTAGTTTAAATAAAGGATTTGATTAAAAATTTCAAGAATGTTACTGAATAGGATGAGATACATGAAGAAGGCTTGAAGATACAGTGGCTGAAACATTGTAAATATAGCAATCAAGATGAGTATTAGGCAATAAAGCCACTGTGATGCAAGGAGTTACTGAATGTGAGAGAATGAGAAAAAGAAAACATGAAGGAAAGTAAAAATGTAACACTCTGTATGTGTTTCAATTTATTCAGTATGAAATGTAGATATAGCTAGATCACTGTAAGGGATCATTTGCAGAGATTGTAAAGTTAACATGGAATTTCTAGCCTCATCTGGTCTGCATCCTGCTTGCTCCCCATTTTTCTCTTCATACCCAAAAGCTGAAAAGGTGTTTCTTCTGCTGATAGGGCTTTTCACACATACATGTCTAACAAAAGAGTGTCTGCTACAAAATTGACATATCCAAAGGTTACCAAATAGGAGATATATCAACCGTATTGAGTTTCTATTGATAGATTATATAACAGCCTTGACTATTATTACAGACATATAATATGATTGTATGTGATGTTTAATGTTTAGGCAGAAGGAGTGTGAAGAGAAAGATGAACCAGTTGCAGAAGGGTGTCAGAGAAAGGGCTAGAGAAGGATGGGAACATAGGTGTGATGACAGTTGCAAAGATAGAGAAAGGAAAAGAACAAGATATACAGGGCAATGTAGAAAGGACTGGAGTCAAGTGGATAAGAGATGGGAATTGATATTGCATTTAAATTCCTGGAGGTTGTAGCTGTCAAGAAAGCAAGTATACAGAAGGGTGTTCCTGTTGTGTTGAGGAAGTTAGTAGGAAAGGAAGACACGAACACAGGACTTGTAATGAGAAGATATATTGGAAAAACAAGAATACAGGAAGAGTAAGTCTGAGTGGAAACCTCCTCTCAGCTGCGACAAATAGTCTATATATCTCTACTACCAGGCATCTGTCCAGTGTCTGCACATACAGAGCCTAGCCGGTATATGTAATGAATGGAACAGTCCATTATAGAGGGGTTCTACTCCAACCCCCCCTCCCAAGCTTTTTATCTGTAAAAAACTTAATATTTTTTTCCGTTTAGGATTGATAGTTAATGGGTCGGTGTATTTCCTTTTCCAGACCAACCATCGTAGTTCAGGTGTTGGTTGGAGTGGATCGAGATCGAACGTCTTGAAAATGGTGTCAATTGGTTCTTCCTCAACTGGTGGTGTGTTGAGTGTATCATCTGCTCGACATTTTCTTAATTGGTTTTGGTGTCGTTTATGGGTGTATCTGGGTCCTTGTACAATGTACAACATATCACCAACTCTTTTACTGATTGTACCCACATCCCAGAATGATGTGTTGTCCTTATAGCTTTTAAAGAAAACTATCCCCGGGATTGAACCATTTTCTGGGTACGGGAATGGTCTCTTGTGATTTTGACTGTTTTGGTAAGAGTTTGTCGAATATGGACCTTACCTTCCGTGCAAACATTGTTTCAGCCGGTGATACTGCTGTTGGCATATTGGGATTTGGTATAATCCTGTATACTTGTAAAAAACGTTGTAGAGCTTCGTCCGATGGTGTGCCTTGTGCTTTTTTTTAATGCTCTTTTGAGTGTGTCTACAAAGTGCTCGGCTTGTCCCTTAGATCTAGGGTGATATTGGGGAGTGGTGAGGTGTTTGATTTTAAAAATCTCACAAAAATCCTTGAAATCAACAGATGTGAACTGTGTTCCATTGTCACTCATGATGCAGTCTACAACACCAAAACGAGTGAACAGTTCATGTAGAAAGTTTACTGTTGTCCCTATTGTAGGTCTTTTGCACCTTAATACCTCAGGCCACTTGGTATAGCTATCGACTACAATTAAAAAGTAGTGGTCATTAAGAGGACCTGTGAAGTTGATATGTATTCTTGACCAGGGCTGGTCAGTTTTTGGCCAGGGTTTAAATGTGATAGGTGGTGCTTTTGCAGCTAGGGTGCTACCTTTGCATGAGTCAATCATCTCCATAATGTCCTTGTCCATGTTAGACCAGTAGACGTAGCTTCTCATGAAGCTTTTCATTTGTTTTTTTTCCCAGGTGTACCGAATGTAAATCTCAAAGAATCCTTTTTTGAAGATTTTTGGGATTACCACTCTCTCGCTTTAGAGAAGAACCTATTCGTGAAGTGAGTATACTTCTGAGACATTAGTGTTCTTCTTAGTGATTTTGTTTTTTATGTTGCAGATAAAGTTGTCCTTTTCTGCTTCCCTTTTAATCTCTAGTAGCGTTACAGGTAGCTCTGTAATTGTATTTGCAATCATCATTTTTATTTCGCAGTTGGTTAGCAGCGCTGCTATAACGGAATCCTCAAATGGTTCCGACTTCTTAGGAATTAATTTTGATAGACTGTCTGCATGACTGATTTGTGTTGATGGTAAATACTCGAGTTTAAAGTCATAATTTAGTAAGATTTTTCCCCATCTCAGTAATCTGTTTGCTGTATAAGTTGGTAAGCCCTTTTTTTGATCCGAATATTGTTAGTAATGGCTTATGGTCCGTCTGCAGCGTAAAATGTCTGCCATGTAAGTATCAGTGAAATTTACTTATCGCGAATATGACACTTAGAGCCTCCTTCTCAATTTGAGAATATTGTCTTTTGGCTGGCAGTAACGTTCTGGATGCATGGGCAATTGGCTTTCTAGTGCCATCAGGCATTACGTGAAGTATACATGCTCAGATACCAAATGAGCTTGCACCGCTTGCCACAATTATTTTTAGTTTAGGATCGTAATGCGTGAGAAAGAGTTCAGATGTTAACGTATCCTTTATTTTATCAAATGCTGCTTGGCACTCGGGTGTCCAATTCCAGGTTTTTTTTCTTTTTTAAGTAATTCGTTTAGTGGGGTGCATAAGTCGTGCATGTTTTTTATAAAGACCTGGTAATAGTTTGCTAGTCCTAAAAAGCTTTGGAGAGCTTGAACATTGTCAGGAGCTGGCATATTCTTTAAAGCTTCTGCCCTCTCTGGGTTGGGGCGTCTTCCATTTTTGTTGATTATGTGACCTAAGTACCTTATCTCATTCATGAGAAAGTCACATTTAGTCTCTTTCACTTTGAATCCGAAATTCACACTAGCAATCACAATATCGTCCAGGTAAGCACATGCGAAGTCAAAACTGCCCAGCATGGTGTCCACAACCTGCTGAAAAAATGGCAGGTGCAACCTTGACCCCGAAGGCGAATCTATCAAACTTGTAAAGCCCCCTGTGAGTGTTGATGTACAGAAGTTTTGAGCATTGTTCCTCGACAGGTATCTGCAGGTAAGCATCACTCAGATCCACCTTGGAGAATATCGTACCACCATTTAGTTTGCTAACTACTGCCTCTGATGTTGGAAGAGGGTAGTGGTAGTCCTTGAGAGCTGCGTTGAGGCCTGTAGAGAAATCCGCACAGACGCAAATTTGATCAATCTTCTTTTTAACATATACAGTGGGAGCAGCCCATTCACTGGAGGTTACTTTGGAAATAATCCCAACTGCTGCGAATGGTACATTTCATTTTCTTCTAAAAACGGGTAGAGCGTTGTCTTTCAGCTCGAATCTTGCTTCCACCTTAGTGCATTTTCCAAGTTTCTTTGAGAACACTTCCGGAAAACTTTCTTTAAGTTGATTCTTAAGTTCTTGCGCCTCTGTGGATGACTTTTCAACTTTGTAGCAGTATTTGCTAATTGGAAGGTCTCAGAGATTGAATCGTTCCATCCAATTGGTTCCAAGTAGGTTTTTGAACTTTTTGTGCACAAAAACTTTCACTGTTTTAGTGATATCATTTAATGTTACTGGTACTTTGAGCTTGCCTTCGAACTCAATTTTGTCACCAGTCACTGCACGGGCTGTCTTATAAGGTTTTCTTCATGGTAGGTTTCTTCAACCTTTGCTAAGTGTGCAGGTTGATGATTGACATGTCCGAACTGGGATCCAACTGTAGGTCCACCTTCTTACCAAGGATCCTTACAATTACATATTTTCATCTATTTTTCTTGGATTTAATGTCAAATCTCATTTGTCTGACTTTGTTTTTCTTTGATTTGCTTTTGCAGTATGTCTCTTTGTGGCCTACTTTACCACACCTGTAGCTAGAACAATCCGTGGACCAATGTTGTCCACCGCAGCGATAACATGGATTATTGTGTACTTTGGATTTTTGAATTGGACGTCTTGTCTTTGGTTGTGCCTGGTTATAATTTGCTTGGTTTTTCCAAGAGGAGTAGTTCTTGTACTTGTAGTTTGCCTTATGCACATATGCTATGCCTGACTCCTCGATATTTCTTGAGTCGTTTTTAAAACTGACTACACATTGGCAGTCTTCAGCTAGCTTCTGGAGTGTCAGCCCAGATTCGCTTTTTAGTCTTAACAAGACTCTAGGCCTTATCTCAGTGTTTTTTGATGAAACAAGACTTTGTGCGAATATCAAACATTTAAAGTCGTCTGCTGATAATTCTGACAGACGGAAATCATCGCAGTGCTTGTTGACTATGGACGCAAATGTGAAATAGTCTTCGTCGTCTTGCTTTGATAAGTTGAAGCACTTCCATCTTTTGTGGAATAGTGTTGTGTTTGGGTTGAATAATTCGGACAGGAGTTTTACTGCTTCAGGGAATTCCAGCTTGCTCATCTTCTTAGGTAGTATGTAGTCGACGAACTTGCTCTGTTCCGTGGTACCTAACTTCCTTAATAGTCAAACATTTTTGGCGTTATCCCAGTCTTGGTAGTCTATAGTGAAGAGGTCTTCATATCTCCTGTAAAATGCTTCAAAAGTTTTATCCTCCTCCGGAAGATAATTAAATATTTCAATAGTATTCCAGATAGTGGTATGGGGAAAAGCCATGCTATTGTCACTGGGTTCAGATTTATCTAGTATTTTTTGGAATAATTCCTCATTGTTTTCTTAATTTTTCAAATTCATTTCATTGTTGAGTTAGTCTTTCTTCATGTTCTTTTTGTTGGAAAAGCACTTTTTCTTCTTGCTCATTCTGTTGAAGGAGCAATTTCTCTTGTTTTTCCTGTAACTGCAAAAAAAACTGCTGCTGCTGTAGCATTTGTTGTTGTATGCGTTCTTCTGTCTTTTGTTGGTGCTTAGTTTGAACTTTAAGTAACTTTAAGTAATTTGTTTAAAGTCCTCCATACTGTTCTTTGGCTATAAGTATTTAAACAAGAAAGAAAAAGGTGTTGTTTTTTTTTTTTTTTTTTTTTTTTTTTTTTTTTTTTTTTTTTTAGTGAACAAAAAAAAATGGCTTCTTACACCTTACTTCAGACATAGGAGACAAAAATAAAATTGGCATAGCCGGTTCAAAAAAAAAAAAAAAAAAATGCCATTTAGGAGTTGCTTTAAAATGACAGTTAAGAATTTCCAAGTGTTTCAAAATAATTCAACCAAACAAAATTTCACATTTCAAGGAGAAGATAAAAAAAATGTTCCATTTCAGCTTTAGAGAAAAAAAAAAATTTGCATAAGTTATAACACTGAACAAAAATGAGATTTTTTTATGTCAATACAATAGATTCTAGAACCTTCAGTTGTATTTGAGAAAAATTTGCATACAAAATTAAACAGCTGAATTTACAGTTCAGAAAATGTCTGGTTACTTTTTTTTTTAGAAGAGAAAACCGTTCTACTTACAATTTAAGGTGAGCTAGTAGTTAATTTTATGTCCCAATACTTTAAAAACATTTTTTTTTGTTTTTTTTTTTTTTTAATTTTTTATTTACATATAGTTTGAGACATACTGTACTTTTATTGGGTTGGTGTTTTTTTTTTTCATGTGACACTTTTTTGGTGAATTTTTTGACAGGGTAAACTTATCATGGGGAACTTGTTTGATATTTCATCGCCTTATTTTTTCTGCCACCAGCTGGGTTGGCTTGTGTTAGTTTTTTGTTTAGAATTTTTGTTAGTCAATTGTTGAGTTGAACCTTCACGTGAATTTTTTCTTCGAATTCTCGTTCGTTAGTTGTGGAAAACGGGTTTTCAGTATGGCTTCCAGGCATATGTTTGAATAACTCACCGTCAGTTGTGTTGGACAGTTGTAGTGTTTGGGTGAGTTTTATTCTTGAATCCTTGTTCACCAGTTGTTGTGTTAAGGAAGTTAATAGGAAAGGAAGACACGAACACAGGACTTGTAACAACAAAATATATTGGAAAAACACAAATTCAGGAAGAGTAAGTCTGAGTGGAAACCTCCTCTCAGCTGTGACAAATAGTCTATATATCTCTACTCCCAGATGTCTGTCCAGCATCTGCGCATACAGAGCCTAGCCAGTATATGTAATGAATGGAACAGTCCATTATAGAGGGGTTCTACCCCAACAGTTCCACAGGAGGGAAGTGCGAAAAAAAATATAAAATCTGCTGGAGTAGAATTGTTGGCTGCATTTGGTTGATTTAACTGTAAAAGGGTGGGACCTTGTTGCCAGTTTGGTTGCACAAGTAAATTTTATGGAGGGGAACCAGTGTCTTAAGTTTGTTGGAGCAGAAGCCATGAAAATATTTGTAGAAGAGAAGAGTGAAACCACATCCTGCCGGTGAGAAAGTGGCTGGAGTCGAGCTGTTAGGTCGGGACCAATCACATTACAGATTCTCTTTTGGAGCCTGTCAAGAACATCGAGATGAACAGCAGGGGCACCTGACCAGATATAACAGTATTCTATGCATGGTCGGTTGGTTGATTTGTATATATGCAAGATAGATTCAGGCAGAAAAAACTTTTTTGCCTGACACACTGACCCAACCTAGATGTTAAAGGTTTTGCAGAGTATAGGGATTATTCTGCTGAGGCAATACATTAAAAGATAATTTTAAATGGAGATGTCTATTTAAGGTATTACATGAAATTATCTTTGCTTAAATTTATATGTTGACATATTTTAGAGTTCCGAAAAATTACCTGCAAGTCTGATGAGACGTACTGTCCTGGTAGTCGTCGTTGTATTCGTGCACGTCTTAAGTGTGATGGACAGAATGATTGTGGAGACTGGGAAGATGAAATTGATTGCGGTAAGTACTTTATTTTCAATGTACCATATTGAATTTTTTATCTATTTAATTGTTTGGATTAAAAAGTAATGATGTAGGATGTCTTCACACTGTTTTTTCATTGTATTTTTTTTAGGTAATGCCACTTTGTGTCATAAAGGGGAATTTCGTTGTGAAAATGGAGCTTGTATTAATGGGACATGGCGATGTGATGGTGAATTTGATTGCCATGAGAAATCTGATGAGTTTGACTGTCGTAAGTATTTTATATTTACTTCCATTTTGTCACTTGAAATTGCACCATGATTCTAAAATAACTTACACTATGTCTCCATGGATTAACCAATCCATGTCTTATTGATATAGAATATAAATATTTGCCGAAATTTAAAGTAATGATTAAAGGCAACATCTGTCAGTATGGTTAGAATGGAAGCTGGTTTGTTCTGTACACATGTAAACAAATGACAACCATTTGTATGAAATACACTGGAAATGTTCAATGCGAGGCTGAGAAAGAGCAATTTGAAGCCTTACTAATCTATGTACGTATTAACTGAAGTGATAAAAAGCTACTTTTGTCAAGCTATGAAATTTTTAGGTATTGTGTCAGCAAACAAGTGTCAAAAAACCCCAAAATGTAAGATCCAAAATCAAGTGGGAAACATCTGAGACTAATTACTTGGTCTTCTTTAAGGAAAAAAAAACAAAAAAAACTTTCATTAGGAAAGTCAAATGAAATGGTCAAAAGAATATATGAAAACTAATTTCCCAACCATTCTTTTCATTGATGAATGCCTTGCTACCCTTGATGGGCCAGCCAGAGGGAGCAATAGTTGGATGGCTAGTAGTGCAAACCAGTTTGGCTTAAACAAGGTAAAAGAGATGGGATTACTGGTATTGATGTGGGGAACCCATAGCAAACTCCAGATGGTATTAAAATGATAACTTAGATATTGGTTTTAAAGGCACACATCAAGTCATAGTTTAAACATTGTCGGAAAGGATTTTTTTTTTTTTTTTTACCCATACAACAATCTACCATCACATATACTGAAGAAAATTAATGAATATTTGAATAAAATGGGTTTCAAAGACACTCATTTGAAGTGGACAGTTTTTTGCCTCACCTTAGTTCTATTGAAAACTTGTGGAGTACCCTGAAGAGAACTTACATTGGTGGATGGCAAGTTACCAAGAATGATAAACTTTGGAATGCTACTCTGGATGCTGTGTAATCTGTTTCAATTAAACACAACAGTTCAGAAATCAAGAGATGAAATACTTCTAAAACTGATTTTAGAAAATAGATTTCACATTAATGTTGTCATTATAATCTTATTAAAATGGTACTGTTTTCCGTTATTGTTTTTGTAAACTTTGCACGTGTTCTATAACATTAATAACTAATTACAGCTTGACATTTCTTGATACTCCAGCAACCTTACTTAATAATGTGAAACATGAAAAATCCATGAAAAACTGTTGTCACATCATATGACTGACATTTAGTCTTTCATTGTTTAGACATGAGAAACTTCCTGTATATTGTGTGAATATTTTTGAGAATACCTTCATTAGTTTTTTAAAAAATAAGGATAAATTATGACTTGTTATCAATTAAAAGAAATGATTTATTCTTTACATTACAAATTTAGCATTTAAAATGAATTTATTTAGAATTTTCTTATTCAATTTGTGTCTGTGGTTGCTTTATATGCATTATAAAATGTAGCCAATATAATAAATGAAAAGGAATAATTCTACAGTAAAGTTTTGATAAGTTTTTAATGATTTCTGGATTCCAGCAAGTGATTTTTTTTCTTTACTGTTTCTACTCTTGTTCTCAACTGATTTGTTATGTTCAAAAATATTTGCTTCAGAAAAAGCAAGATATAAAAATTGAACAATTAAAAAAAAAAAGTTTTATGCAAACAAAAAATAGAAATATTTCAAGGCTGGAAATTATCTGAATTTATGATTAGAAAATAAAATGCATAATTTAGAAAATTGACCCTTTCATAATATTTGTTAATGGAATTGATTATTTACACAAAAAATCTGTTAAAAATTTAAAATTGCATTTTACATTGCTCTGTATATTTACATTAATTTTCTTTAAGAATCTTATGACATTAGATTATTCTGAAAGATTAGATTTTTATTTAGAAACTATAGCTTGTGACTATTCTTTTTAAAGTGAGTTTTATCAAGGTAAGATGTAATTCAAATATTGTTTTATGTAGCAAATTTGTTAGTCTTATATATACATATTGGGATTTGGTGTAATCCTGTATACTTGTAGAAAACGTTGTAGAGCTTCGTCCGATGGTGTGCCGTGTGCTTTTTTTAATGCTCTTTTGAGTGTGGCTACAAAGTGCTTGGCTTGTCCGTTAGATCTAGGGTGATATTGGGGAGTGGTGAGGTGTTTGATTTGAAAAATCTCACAAAAATCCTTGAAATCAACAGATGTGAACTGTGTTCTGTTGTTGCTCACGATGCAGTCTACAACACCAAAACGAGTGAACAGTTCATGTAGAAAGTTTACTGTTGTCCCTATTGTAGGTCTTTTGCACCATAATACCTCAGGCCACTTGGTATAGCTATCAACTACAATTAAAAAGTAGTGGTCATTAAGAAGCTATCTACATCAAACAGTTTAAACCTAGCCTAAATAAAATAAATTTCGACACCTCTACTAACATACTTCAATGCCTATAATTGACGGGAGAGGTCACAGTTATTATACTTACCCCCTACACCATAGTAGCAGCAGTTCCCAGACCAATCCCTCATGCCACTATACACTCAATTGAAAAAAAACCCACTACCACCATTCCTTCTCGGTCTACAACCATGTGTGACACAAAAAATGGACCTGTCTAATTTTCTCTGTATAACTCCACTCTGTTAATAATAATTTAAATGTTTTATGTTCACTGAACATTAAATGTTCATCCTTTGATAATGGCTTATGTAAGCCAAAAGCTCAGACCTGATAAAAAATCAACAATTATTGCGATTTCTTGTCTTTCCATGACAACACTATCAAGCTAATCAGATCATATGAACGGATCTTACACAAAATAAATAGACAGAACTTGTCTATATTATTCAATGAAACCTGTATTAATATATATATATATATATATATATATATATATATATATAAAAATCTCAATTTTCTTAAAGCTCTACCTAGTTGCAGTCCTCGGAAGTTCCAGTGTCACTCTGGGCACTGTATTGAGTCTTCTTGGCATTGTGATGGACATGCAGACTGTGATGATGGCAGTGATGAAGCAAACTGTGGTGAGTTTGATTTCATTTTCATTATACCCATTGTTATTTTAACACAGCAATGAAAACAATATCTGTTAGGTATTGTGGTAATATTGTTTGTTTGTTATGCATGCTTTCATGTTGTAATGAAACTCTTCATTATTCAGTGCAAAATTTTGAGCACTATGGCTGATAAAATTTTTTTTTTTTTTTACAGCTTTTTTAAGTGAAGATAGAATTTGTTACTTATTGAAAGGTTACATAGATTGCCATGAGGTGCATTGCCCCATGTTTTTTGTTGAATGAAACTTAATAAATAAATTTTGGTTTTACTACAATTTATTTGACAGAGATATATAACTGCCTTTGAACAACTGGACCAGGGATAAGTTCCTGTAAGCTGATAGACTTGGAACCAGCCTGAATTCAATTTCTGCTGCTAATGAGCAGAAGAATTGGTTGATTATATTTAACCATTGTCTATTATTAAACAACTCTCTCTTGATAAATTGAATTGGCTCATTAACTTTATTACTCTTGTCTCTTCAGTTGATTTCTGATTGGGGAACTTCTTAAGATATTCCAGTATTTTACAGACCTTTTCTTTATATGAAATTTAAATAGGATGAAAATTGAAAAAATACAATGAAACCTTGTTGAATGAATTTAATACAACTGAAGGAATTCTTGATGCTTATCTATAATGACAGATTGCAACATATAAATTGTCTAAATTATGCAAAAATGAAAATATCACTGACTTCTCATTTTAACAGGTATATTTACTAAAATTTGAAAAAATATCTTGAAATGCTAAAGAGTAAATTTATTTAATAAAATCACCATTGGCTTCAACCACAGCTTCCAGATAAGTTCTGAATTTTCTGTAGCACTTCTGGATGGTCTCCTTGTTGAAGTTAGTGAACGTTGTCATAATCTTTGCCATCAGTTCATCTTTGGTGTTATAAAGAGTTTTGTTGGTCTCTTGCTTAACTGTGCCCTATACACGATAATGGGATTGCAGTCTAGATAGGTAAGGGGTGATATGGCTGCAGAAGTTGACTACAAGCCATGAGTGGATTCTTCTGCTTGTGTGGCATGTTGCAGAGTCTGGTGGCCAGACATAAGGTCTTCTAGCAGCACTACTGTCTCAAGGTATTTGATGTAGGCCTCTGTGTTGAATCTGAGGCTCTGTGAGAAGATGAATGGAGGGATAACATTGCCATCACTTGTGTTAACTTCAAACACCTTCATAATCGCCATTAGATGTATCCAATTCTTTCTGATTCCTCTGCACTGTCCTCAGATTGACACCCACACCCTCTCCAATGGAGCTTCCATTGCAAATGCTAAGCAGTATGGCATGCTATTTAAAATTTTCTGGTGGAGTGAATTGCATCATGTTGCACTTTTTCTCACAGATGGTGGCCAACTGATCCTACTATACTGTGCAGTCAACAAAATCAAAAACAGACAATACTCATATGTAAAATAAAATCGCAACAATTTACTCATTACACACACACACACACACACACACACACACACACACACACACACACATATATTCTCTCTCAAATCCAAGAACATCTACAAAGTCAATCTCTCTTGCTAAATTACGAGTACCTATAAAGATGATAGATGTCATGAGATGTGACTGAATTTGCAACTAAACTTAAAATAGGAAAAATCCACCTGAAAAATGCATACTTACTTTTCAACGACCACAAACCCAGCTTTGATAAAAAAAAACTGTAAATGAGATTGATTAACCTCTCCAAAACAGAACTAGAACTTATCTCTAAAAATATAATTAGAAACATAATTGACTTCATACTAAAATCTTCCATTATCAATCTTTAGAAAGATTCTGCAGATACAATTAAATGGTTTAAGAGCAAAATCGGGCGACCTTCATCCAGTTCGACATTATGGATTTCTACCCCTCCATATCAAAAAGTCTATTAAGCATCCAAAATCATATTGGCCTCTAGGATATCTTTGTTATCCAATAATAATTCTACACGGATAAAAAGCCACTGTGAAAATTTTGATGTCCTCATGGGTGTATTTGATTCCACCCAAATCACAGATTTGGTAGGAATTTATATACTAAACATTATTAGTAGGATAGTTGACTCATAACAAATTGTTCTATACAAGGATGATGGACTCATTATTATCCCTAATAGCAATAGTCAACTATCATATCAGATAGAAAAGAAAGTCATTAGGGCCTTTAAATTTTTTGGATTTAAGATAGAAATTTCCTCCAATTTAAAAATAGTCAACGTCTTAAAAATTACTTTAAATTTGTTGAATAAAACATTTAAACCTTATCAAAAAAAAAAAAAAAAAGACTCAACCTATGTAAATGTTTGCTCTAACCATCCCCAACAAATAATCAAACAAATTTCTGCCACTGTAAATGCTAGGATCAACAAGTTATCTTTATTTTTCCCTAGTGACCACAGAAATGAGAAAAAAGTATACATAGGAATTTCTGCCATATCATGGAAACAATGTCTATATAATCAGAAATGATTTTCTCTAAACTCTACCTAAAATATCAAACTGCTCTTTTTAAACATTTCCAGGAATTAAGACAGAAAGCTCTTCCCACAGATTAATGGAAGATTATAGGTGAATCTGAAACCCCCAACAGCTTTAGAAATAGATGCAATTTATGCTTAAACAAAAAATTAGAATTATCAAATTCAGAGAAACTAGCCAATTATTAAACCAAAGAAATGAAATCATTTTTAAATGCCATCATAAAAATAAATTTAAACTATCTATTGCATAAAACCTTATAACCACTTCATTCACTCATACTTGCCGGTTCATTCTATTTTGTGTTGATCATTTGTTGGAGGATTTTACAGATTGAAGAAATGAAAGTGGAAATTTGCCATATGATGGGTATACATGCCAGTATATGTAAGCAACAGCTTTGTATTATGTAAGAATTTGAGAGTATCCTGTTTTGCATCATGTGATATGGGTGTATCTTAGTATAAATATTTTATGTGTATATCTGTGTACTTAGCTATATGGTTATGTGTTTTTTGTTTGTGTATACGGGTACACCTAGTTATATGTATGTGTCATGCATATGGGTGCACCTAATTACATGTATGTTTTTCATATATATGGGGGAACCCAGTTATATGTATGTTGGTGATAATTTTATATTAAGGATGTAATTGATTGTACCCGCCTTTATTGATCATTATACTCATGTATGTGCATGTTGATAGCATGCTTTACATTTTTTGATCACTGTCTTGACAGTCACTTTGGATGTCATTGGGTGAAATCGTCTCACAAAATACAGCGTTTGCATAATGCCAAAATGTTCACTTATCTGTTCTGGAGAAATTTTGTACATCATTAAAGTGCATATAGGTTGTGCTGACTTGACTTCTTTCTTGATTCCACACCTCCAATTAAGCAAATAGTTCTCTTCAATATGCAAACCTAGAACATGAGTGCCATCCCATAACTGCTCTGGCTTCTTGCAAGTCAAACCAAAAAGCAGCATGTGTTTTGAAGTCATGCTTTGCATACGTAGAAGTTTTTTTTTGTGTGTGTGTGTGTATATATATATATATATATATATATATATATATATATAGTGTAATAGTTGTTACAATGGTTTGTAAATTCATAGTAGCACTACACAAAAAATTTAAAAGTAGTAAACTTCCTTGATGTAACACTAGATTTAGTTAACAATAATTACCAACCATACATAAAACCCAACGAATACCCACTATACATCCACCTAAAGTCAAACCACCCCCTAGTATAATCAAACATATAACCTCCTCCATAGAAATATAGAATTAGTAAAAACTCGTCCAGTGAAGAAATATTTAACAAACACAAAAGTCTCTACAACAAGTCCTTAAAAAAAAGTGGCTACAAAAACCAAGACATCAAATACATAACAAACTATAACCATAACAGGAAAAATAGAAATAGAAAAATCATTTGGTACATACCTCCTTTCAACCAAATGATAAACACCGAACTAGGACAAAAGTTCCTGAACTTAATTAAAAAAACATTTCCCCGCCAATAACCCTCTTAGTAAAATCAACAAAAATACACTTAAACTAAGCTACAGTTGCACAAACAACCTAGAAAAAATCATAACAAACCATAACAAATATATCCTAAATCAACACGCAGATCAGAATAAAATCGACTACCAAAATACAATAAAAGACAACAATAAAAACAAGTGTAATTGTAGAAACCCTAGCAACTGCCCACTACAGAACAAATGCAAAATAAGCTCAATAATCTATCAATGCAACATAACATCAATTGAAAATCCCACTATAAACAAAGTGTATATCGGATCAACTAAGAACACTTTTAAGCAGTTCTGGTACATGCACTTAACTTCATTCAAAAACAACTTATACCGAAACCAAACATCCCTTTTTACATACTTTTGGAAGCTAAAGGATTCAAAACAGAAACCCAAAGTAAAATGGAAAACCCTAGAAAAAACTAGATCTTGCAACTCACTTGACGACATCTGCCCTTTATGTTTAAGTGAAAAGTTACATATTCTAAAGTATCCCAACAGTAGCAAACTATTAAACCGTAGACGAATTAGCAGTTTTATGCAAACATCGCAAATATTTCTCGTTAAAATTTAAATAAACAAAAAAGCATCCCACCCACATGACCCCCCAAAGAATGCAATAAATACACATAATTAACCCTATTAATAAATAGAACAAAAAATGTAGAAATAAAAGACAACAAACCCCACACCACATCAACGATAAGTCCATCTACCTGAAAATGGTAGGAAAAAAAAAAAAAAAAAAAAACTATCGACACGGCAAAAAAACAAAAAACCATATATCCCAATACAAAATAACCTAAAGTAAATGGAAAAGTAAACTAAATAACCCATACCTTCTCTAAACCAAATAGCAGCACCTGAAGAACCATAAACGAACGACTAGACCATCCTAAAATCACGTTCAGTGTGAACTTATTCAAGGTCCTTTTTTACTAGCCCCTTCTTCTGGTATAAGAATTTTTCTCCATTCTTTGATTAATTGGTGTTGACAATGTATGTCTAAAACTGACATGTTGAAGTAGCTATTCTCCCTAAATATTATCTGAATTTATGAATATATATATATATGGGCAGCAATCTTTCATTTAAACATGTTTTCTTAAAAACAACTGACAAGGAAGATTTTATTAGTATTTTTTTGGCACATCAAAAAAGTTTGAATACAAAAATTGGAAGCATTACTTAATGAAGACCATGTCATGTGCAAGCTTAAACTTGCAAAATCATTAGTTGATCACACAACAGTTTCAAAATGTTTAAAAGTATTAGAAATGATTAAAAACAAAGACATTGGGTGCCGTACAAGTTGAAGCCAAGAGATGTTGAATGGCATCTTGTCATGTGTGAACACCTACTTCAATGGCAGAAAAGGAAGTTTTTTGCATTGTATCATGAGCAGTAATGAAAATTAGGTACAATATGATAACCCTAAGCATAGAAGATTGTTGGATAAGCCTGGTCATGCATCAATATTGGTGACAATCCGAATATCCATGGTTTGAAGCTTCTGCTCTGCATTTGGTGGGATCAGCTGGGTGTAGTTTATTATGAGCTGCTTAAACTGACTGAAACCATCATAGGAGATTTCTATTAACTACAACTGCTGCATTTGAGCCAAGTATTGAAGAAAAATGGCTGCTATATGAGCAGAAAATTGACAGTGATTTTGCAACATGACATCATTGTAAAATGTACTTGGAAATGCTTAAATGGGAAGTTCTACTCCACCTCTCATATTCATCAGACTTGCTTGCCCTGTTCAATTATCACTTGTTCTACTCAATGGCTGAGCAGCTCTTTCATTCTTATGAAGATGCCAAAAAAAGAATCGTCTTGTGGTTAGCCTCAAAAGACGTTATTTTTTCGATATGGAATTCAAATACTGCCAAAAAGATTGGAAAAAAAAAGCTAGCGATTGACAAAACTTTCAGTGACCCCCCCCTTTTTTAAACTAATTTTTGTAAATAAAACATTACTTTTCATGAAAAATCAGCGAGAACTTATTCAAGGTTCTAATATATATATTACTGCTTTAATAATTGAAATTGATGTATTCTGTTTCTTATATAAATTGCTGTCGTGTATTGTCATGTTCTTGGAATAAAGATAACAAAAAACACTGGTGTGCATGTAGATACTTTATTCCTTTTTAATGTAAGAAACATTTTATTATATCTTAACATTTGTGTTTCAAGCTGTTACAAACCTTTAGATAAAATGTGTATATTAGTATAAAAGTGACAGCACAATTTTACATTTAAGACTTGGCTGTCAAGCAAAGATCCAATTTTAATGATATTATTATTAAAGGAATTAACAATTTTATTTGAAAAAAAGAAAAATTGGACTCCCCATTTTCAGTTTTCTTATTTAAATTTTTGAAACCTAAAATTTTTACTTCATCAAATTCTTAGTGATATCTTTGTGGAGTTTGTCAGCCATTTTTTTCACTTAATAAAGTTTTGCTTCAATTATGGGGAGGATAATTGTTTAAGAAGATTCTCAATAATTTAAATATCATCAACTGTTGCAGTCTATATGTTTCTTTTAGTAATTTTTTATTTTCTCCTAATATTTTATACTTTAAATTATTTCAGATATTGAAAACTGCAGTAGTGGCCAATTCCAGTGTCGTTCTGGAAAGTGTATTGGATCCAATAAAGTTTGCAATGGATTATCAGAATGTCCTGATGGTTCAGATGAAATGCACTGTAGTAAGTTTTAATTTTTTATAAAATGTTTTCTGTTCTTTAACAACATGCCCATATTTTCTCTAACTGATCAAATCTATTTTTTTCAGATCTTCCGCCAAGTTGCCGAGAGGACAATGGTGGATGTAATCAGAATTGCCTGCAAACATCTCGTGGTGCACGCTGCAGTTGCTATATGGGTTATCATCTCCAAACAGATGGAAAGACATGCATAGGTTTGTAAAATTTTTATGTGAAATATTTTATTTTTGAAATTTTAGATTTAATAATTGCAACGAAGAAAATGGTGAAATAACTCATCAAACCAAGTAACAGCATCTCGTATGTATCCTACATTGGAAAAGAAAGAAAATTCTTGCTTATATATGAGAATGTCATACAAATGTTTTGGTTGCATTTTAACCAATTACTGATTTTTTGACCTAGCTATAAACAGATGCTGCATGTGATCTTCGGATTAGTTCAGAGTTGTTACTCAGTGTGAAGAATTTCTTGAGTCGAGCAGCTGCTGCAGCAAAGTTTATCCCTCTGAAAATTCTACAAGATATTTTGACAACACAACAGAATGTTTGACAAAGTTAATAACTGAATTTGATGGCACAGTGACTGGACAAGCAATTACTAAATGGATAGACAAAGCAAAACTTGTTTGTGATCTGTGTAGAACCAATAAAATTGAAAATGTTCCTCTCATGAGATTGTCAAGCAGAGCATTTGTTGTCTACCAGCAGATAAGTATAACAAACCACTCTATAAATTTCAGACTGAACTAATAAAACAACTTTTAGTCAAAATTTGACTTTATTAATCAACATAGTCTCCTTCTAGGGTGATACACTTGATTCCAATTCTTCTCTAACAATTTGATGCCTTTGTCTTTGGCCTCATAATATACCTCAGTTTCTGATATCTCACTTCTTCATTGGAGCCAAATCTCTTTCCCTGGAGCATTCTTTTGAGGTTTTCAAACAGTGAGGAGTTGCTGGTGGCCAGATTTGGAGAATAGGGTGAATGCGGAAGCAGTTCCAAGTGCAATTCCTTCAAACACATCAATAATGCTATATAATATTTACTATTGATGGTTCTTTCTCAAGGTAATCTATAAACAAAATGTCTTGTACATTCCAAAATATGGAGGCCAAAACCTTGCCTGCTGATGTTTGCATCTTTGACCACTTTGGACGGCTTTCACCTGCAGCTGTCCACTCAGCTGACTGCCAATTTGACTTCGGCACGAAGTGGCGGATCCGTGTTTCATCCATTGTCACATATTTATGCAAAAACATTTTGTTGCATTGAAACAGTTGCAAATAACGCTTTGAATCGTCAACACATTGTTGTTTTTGATCGACTGTGAGCAATCATTTGTGTCTGTACGACTGCATTTAAAGTCAGCATACCACCTCTCAACCATTGTTTCCGATGGAGTAGTCTAAATAACAATCATCAAGCTGTTGCTTTGCTTGAACAGTATTTTTTGACATCAGAAAGCAATGCTTTATCAACACACAAAATTTAGATTTTTCCATTGTTTTGAAAATTTGCAACAGTAGCTTCACTAAAATAACTGTAATTTGTAAACTAATAATCCAAATGGGCCCAAATTTTGTCACATGTTATTTGAAGGTTAGTACTTCATAAAAATCATATGAATTTTTTATAAGTGGTACCGTCTATATATCAGGCTCGGTACTTATTGAGTGATATGTTAGATGAAAAAGCAGATGCTGAACAGATAAAACAAGCTCTGCAGATTGCCTTTCTGTTGGGTCATTTCCTAGTCTAGGAACAGTTTGTGGAGTGGCAACTGCACCTCGATGAGTTTGTCAACATATTTTTATCTGATTTCAAGAACCTAGCAGGTTTATTTGGGATTTCTGAGCAAAGACTAATATAATTCACTTAAATGTTAACACCCTCAAATGTAGCAGAGTTGGAAACATCAAATGTGATGGGGACAATACAGTTCCCTTTGATGTCAAGGTCTTGGTAGTTATAGTGTTATTTGGTTTTGACCTGTTGCTTGGGTTCAGCACTATTAAAAATCTGGGCAGACTCCAAATAACTGTGAGGCAATGTATATTTTTCCTAAACACAAGATGGCTCATTGCACCACTATTAACATAGAAAAATCTAATTTCTGTGCTGAATTCAACCTAAACAAAAAGATATGGGTTGCATAATGGAAGTGGTCAAACACAGGAGAATTTGCAGAACAGGATCCATAAGTACCCAATACCAAAAGATGTCAAGGACATGAGCTGCAGATGTGGCTGGATAGTGGTTAGTTGCAGCCTTATCTTGAAAAGGAATATGGACCCCAAAGAAGTCTAATTCCATTGATGGCAGTGGTGCAGAAAAATAAAAGTAAAATGCAGCCAGTATTAGACTATTGAGAACTAAATAAGTGCTTAGACACACACTCCCAATGCAGACATGTGTACATGGAAACTGAAGGAGTGATGACAAAAAGGATCTGATGTTGCTTTTCTTAACCAATGGCAGGCCTAGCTACAAGTGCATACCCACAAGTCACTTTGGCTCTTTAAAACTGTGTTCCTCAAGGAGTGAAGATATTATCTGATACAAATGGGTTTTGGATTGAATGTTGCAATAGCCATAATGAAAACCATTGTGGGCACCACTTTATTGAAAAATGAATCAGTCTGATGAGCAACCTCATCATATATTGATGATATGTTAATGAAAGCATGACTTCAGCAAAACGCATGCTGCTTTTTAGTTTGACTTGCAAGAAGCTGGAAGAGTTATGGGATGGCACTCATGTTCTAGGTTTGCATGTTGAAGAGAACAATTTGCTTAATTGGAGGTGTGGAATCAAGAAAGAAGTCGGGTCAGCACAACCTATATGCACTTTAATGATGTACAAAATTTCTCCAGAACAAATAAGTGCCATGCATTGCCAGAGCGAACATTCTGGCACTATGCAAACACTGTATTTTGTGAGATGATTTCACCCTATGACATCCAAAGTGACTGTTAAAATAGTGATCGAAAAATATAAAGCATGCCAGTCAATTGACCAAGCCTAAGATCATTGGTCACAATGCTACTTAAGTGTAACTAGAATCTGGACCAGCTTGGGAATGAATATTATCCATTATGATGGACAACACTATTTGTCATATAGTGACGTCTACTTCAGCATGACTCAAAAAGCATCACCTGACAGCTGGAAACTATTTTGAACGCAGCCCACTATCAGAAATCCTAACTGATGATGACACTGCATTTTGCAGAAAGTCTTTTAAAGGTTTCTTAAATGACTTTGGAGTCCAGCTACATCTTGGTTGCATGTATGTTCCTGCAGTAAATGGCATAGTGGAAAAATCTCATCAGAGCATAAAGAGAATTGCTGCAAGAAAGCATTTGATAATGGAGGCAGCATACTGGTATAATATCACGCTGAAAATGACACTACTGCGCTTGCAAATATTTGCTGTCAACTACATAGTGAAGGGAACTCATACAACATTACCACCTAATCATTGTAAAAATCATGTCATGTTGGGAATGGAGTATGCATGAAAGCTTCCCATGGTTTGTATACCTCCATGCATCAAGTGGTCTGCATGAAGGATGTTGTAAGTCCACAATAATAGTTGATGTGTTATATAATGGGTATCACAGGATAAATAAATGAAAAAAGAAAAATAAAATGAATAAAAAAAGAGAAAGAAGAAAAAAAGCATAAATAAAGAACTTTATAAATTTAGTGAATTAAAAGCTAAGATATATAAGGTTAGATGAATTAAAATAATTAAAATACTTGTAGTTACGGGTAAAAAATGGTTACCCATTTAAAAAAACATTTTGTCAATTTTGAAAATATGGACCTTTCAGTTTTTCTAAAGAAAATTGAGAAATCAATTAAAATGTGCCAACTATTAATGATGCAAAGAAATTAATTTAAATTTATAATTATAAACAAAATGATTATTTCAAAAAAATGATTTGACCAAGAATAAATTTTTGTATGAATTTTTTACAAAAGATTGAACATAGTTAAGATTGATAAGGGAATAATAAAAGGCAATATAACTCCTCAAATATCAAGCATGACTTGAAATTGAAGAAGTTAAGCATTTATAAAGTGACAGTGAAATAATTTGATTAAATTGTAAAATAAGTGAAATTCTATCAAAAATAGTAATTTCTGTATTTTATTTGAGGCTTAATTTGAAAAAAACATCAAATTTTGAAAATCTTTTAATTGATTATTTTTCTGTGTATAGGAAAAGTATTTTAGTTTTGGTGGTACAATTGAAATTGTCTTTTGACATGACTCTGAAAGGTAATGTTACATATGTTTTCATATTTTCTCTTCAAGGTGTTTTTATTTTTTAAAGAAAAATTGTAATACTTTAAAAATGACCTTAAACATAGGATTTAGTTCCAGTTTTTTATTTCATGTTAATACCTCAGTAAATATTTTTTTAATTCTGGATTTTCTTGTTTTAATTTTATACCTTGAAATAATTAAGCTTACAAGTTGTTTTTATCAATGAAAAATCCTTTTCCATTGCCCAGTTTTATTTTCCTCTTACACTCTTTTATACACTCATTTCCTTTGGTTCATATAAGAACTTTGAGTTTTGTTTATTGCTATGATCCTTTAAAATTAAGATCACTTATGTGAATGTAAAGAATGCAATTAGTAAGAATAAATACATTCAGAATTGCTTCTTTTTTTATTAGATTATTCTATTTAACTTGAGAATTTGATAAAATCCTCACTCTATGCAAAATATATTTTAGTATAAATTTGTAAAAGTTATTTTCATTTAAAACCAAATATTTTTATTTATAATATTCTTTTGTTTGTATGATAAAATTATATTAAATTTTTACATTTTTTTTTGTTAACATTTTATCTTATTAATGAACTTTTATCTTTTATGAATAAAAGAAGTTGCTAGCCTGACTGGTATTGGCAGTGTATTATGTGAAAATAACACCAATCATATACAAATTCATGATTGTATTAACATGTACTTTTTTGTCACCATTTAAATGAATAGTGTACTATACCATAACAATACCATTAATCAGGTTTGCCATTGAGAGTTTAAACTTCCCTACCAATCATGCTTCGTTTTATAAATAATTGAATGATGTAGGGTTTAGGAAAAGTGAACTGGGGTATATGACTTTTTTTCCATATTACCTGAAAACCAGGGTCTCCATTGCCTGTCTCAATTTTCTAAAATTCATCAGACAATTTTATGAATCAATAATATAGTTGGTTTCTTATCTTCAATGTATGTTTACTTTGAATTTATTTTTCTGTATATGTTTCAAGATACTGTCCAAAACATTTGACATTTTCAGAGATCTTGCTGCTTCCCACCCTAAATTATTCTAGATATAAGTTTCTTCACTTATTGACAAACACTATAATGTAGTTTTTTTTTTTTTTAAACCTTTTTGTTTTAGATTTCAATGAATGTGAAATGGTTGGTGCTTGCAGTCAAGTATGTACAAATCTTCCTGGTTCTTATAAATGTAGTTGTGCTACAGGTTACATTTTGAAACCAGATAGCAGGGGATGTAAAGCTACAGGTAAGTATATTTATATTTTTTATGAACCAAAACATTATGACCATTGATATGTCAGAGCCAGAAATAAACATGTAAGCAAGTCCCAAGTACTTTTTGATCTGTTGAATATTGTAGTTGTAGGCAAGAAGATCCATGAGACTTCATTGTAATGTTACATTATACCCCTTCCTTGCTTTACTCCCAGTATGCTCCATCCTTCTGGTTACAGTTTGTAATAAATCTTGACTTGTGTCAGTATACTTCTTTCACTCTTAAACTCATGTTCTCTCAATTCTTTAAAGTACTGTGAGGGTCATTCAATAAATAAGGTGAATTTTTTGGTATAAGGACTTCTAATACAGATAGAAGCTTACTTTTATTTTATTTTTCAACGTAGTCTCCTAGCAGTGTCACACACTTTGTCCCATCTGTGCACAAGCTTTTGTATTCCTTCAGCGTAAAAATGTTTGGACTGATGTCTCAGCCAATCGCTCACAGCACTTTTGACTTCATCACTTTCAAACTTCATGCCTCTCGTTATGCCTGTGTTATTCTAGGCATGAGAGATATTTATACTCCTAAAAGACTGCTACAAAATAGGGTGCTAATGTTCCAACAAGGTGTTGACATATGCCGTAGCTGTGAAAAAACTGATACACGGCTAAAAATGATTAATCCCAAGCAGCCAGAACAGATTAACAAAGTCCAAAACCCAGGTAATAAAAAAGAGACCCAAAAGCATGGACAAATTGTGGCAGCCATCATGCAAATCTATGAACAAAGAGAGTAAGAGAATGTGTTGTCCATCAGGGAGAGACCTGGGATGGGAACCAAAGTGGACTACTTACAAGAGAGAATCATGAGAATTCACTTTTGCACATGATTACTGTTTTGCATAAGCGAATTCTTGGTGTTACAAAACAAAGAACTTTCGTCTCAGGACAGATTGGACCACGTGCAGATAGAGAGAGACGTTCCAGACAGAAAAATTTTTACAAGAATAGACTGTCATTTCTGTGGCTGTAAAAAGAAAAGTCTGTCCTGCATGGGGCCATAAATGCAGACTTTGCAGTCATAAAAATCACTTTGCACAAAAGTGTCCTGACAAGTGACAAAGTGAGAGAACACTAAGTAAACAAAGTAGTGTCTTACTCCAACCTTTCTAGCGACACAGACGATGTACTAAACATCAACTCCAAGAGAGTAGAAGAAAAGAACAATGTAACTATATTTTTTAGAATGATACTAAACCAAAAGCAGGTTAAGTTTCAAGTTGACTGTGATGCTACCATTAATGTATTTCTGCCAGGTTACGTATGTGATGCAAAACTGCAACCAGCATTGAAGAAATTACAGATGTGAAATGCAACAAAACTTGTACTATTCAAAAATTGCTGAATTACATTGTGTAACCCCAAAAATTGGTAAAAGTACTCTGTTGAGTTCACGGTGGTTAAAGAGCACCTAACTCCATTGCTAGGGAAATGAGCGAGTGAGCAAATGACCTAATAACAGTCCACTATAACTACATTGCTAATGTTTAGTCAGACTCTGTGAACGGCTAATGACGGTATTTAATGGCAAACTGGGATCACTACCAGGTCAGGTGCACTTAAAAGTGGACCCCATCATAACACCCCATACTGCTCCAGCCGGATGTACACCAGTGTCAATGATTCCTCAAGTCAAAGAGGAATTAAAAAGACTTCAAAACCTCAGAGTTATTACCCCTGCCGATGAATCAACAGACTGGAATAGTTGAATGGTTATTGCCACAAAGACATCAGGAGATATCCTCATTTGCATTGATCTGAGGCTGCTAAACAAAGCACTGAAGCATGAGTGATAGCAACTACCCATTATAGAAGTGCTGCTAAAACTAACAAATGCAAAATACTTCACTAAAGTAGATGTTGCATCAGTGTACTGGCATGTAGTGGTAGACGACAAATCAAGTCTCCTCACAACTTTCCAAACAGGGTTCAGTTGATACTGGTGGCTGAGACTCCCCTTTGGAACTTGAATCTCTGTCAAGCCCTAGATGGCCTAAATGGAGTTACATGTGTGGCCAATGACATCATCGTCTTTGGTTCAGATGATGATTTAGGACAGGGTTAGGGTTACGATGACGCAAACTTGAGATCACTCCTACAATGGTGTCGTTAAAAAGAAATGTAGCTAAACAGAGAAAAGGCAGAAAAAAGAAGACTCACTTCTACACCCTCAAATCAACCATGTTCCCCTCCTTCCTCCTTTGATAAAAAAGGAGCCACTTCCTGAAAAAAAAGTGCCCTCCTTTACCCACTCCATCAATACATTGTAATATTATGTCAACATTCTCAATTGTATTTTCACTTAATCCACAGTTTTTTTTCAATTTTGACTACAAATACTTGCCTTAAAATTTAATTCTTTATTTTTATGTGTGCTGATGAAAAGTGAGTGGAATAATTGGTTAGGGGCAGAAAACTTCACTGTGCATATTTTTATTTTTTGATTAGTTAATGAAAAACCTTTATTGGTTTGTAATTATATTTTGACTGCTGCCAGCTGTAGGTCATATGACCTACAGCTTGCAGTTGTAAAATAATGAAAGCAAATCAATTGGTAGATATTTCTCCCTGTCCATGCATAAACTTAACGCATTTTGAACAAATTTAACTCTTCTCAAAGTGTTTTCAGTTCCATCAAAAGCAAGAAAAATTGGAATATTTACAGTTTGAAATGTGTGGGCAATTTTTTTAATTCCTACAGAAACAAGTCATTACTATAACTTTCAAACTTTATGCAAATTAAACTTATGTAAGGAGTAGTGTTAATGTAGAAATTATTGTCCAAAATTTAAAGTTATTTTTCCAGGAATGACAGTTTTCAAACTCTACAAGAGTTAGTTGTACTGGAATTCTAAACTCGTAATGCAAATGAATTTGATTTGAAATTGATTTTAGTGACAAGATTTTATTGGTATTGGGCCATTTTTAACAGAAACTAGTCGCTTCATAAAAAGTAGGGAAATATTTTTTCATGAATAATTTCTGTTGCATAAAATTAAATATTTTGTCAGAACATATTTATTCAGATTTGAAGAAGAAAAACAGTTCCTAATGATAAATAGAAAATGCATGAGTTCACAATTCAGTTATCAATGTGTTATTAAGCGATCTATTCAAATTTGACATTTGTAAATAAAAAACAAAGGAAAGGTATCACTTAAAAAAAAATGTTATAAATCATTTAAATTTTTTGTTTTTTTTCATTTTGCTTCAATTAAAATGTTAAAATATCAGTAATTTTTATTTGGATAAATATCCTGTTTCTAGAAAGTTAAATATTAGTAAGAAAAAGATTTCTTCATGAGTATATTAGTTTTGGTTAGAAGTGCCAATTAATATGAATTTTTGTTAAGAAATTTTAAAATTCTCCATAAATTGAAAATTTAGATAATTAATTTCAAATAGAAATAAAGGCAGTTACATTTGTTAAGTATGGCTTTAAAATAAAACAAACAATTCTATGAATTTGAAAATATAAGAAAAAGGTATTTGATATAGGATATACAAATATTATACAATGTATGATGGATAAATTTATGTCTAAATTATGCAAAAATGGAAATAACACTGACATCTCGTTTTAACAGATATTTTTGCGTAATTTTGGTAAATATATCTTCAAATACTTAAGAGTAAATCTGTTCAATAAAATTGCCATTGGCTTCAACTAGTTTTCAGGTAATTTTGGAATTTTCTGCAGCTCTTCTGGATAATCCCCTTGTATAAGTTGGTGAACGCTGCCATAATCCTTGCCTTCAGTTCATCTCATCTTTGGTGTTACAAATAATTTTGTTAGTCTTTTTCTCAACTGTGTCCTACACATTCAAGTCAGTTGCAGTCTGGGGAGGTAGGTGGCCAGATGTATGAAGTGATGTGGTTGCAGAAATTGTCTGACATCCATGATTGGATTCTTCTGCTTGTGTGGCATAGTGTAGAGTTCTGTTACCAGATATAGGGTCTTTCAACAACCAGCCTCTTGACTCAGGGCAGCATTACCTCAAGCCAATTGATGTAGATCTCTGTGTTGTGTTTGAAGTCCTGTGGGAAGATGAATGGTGACATAATGTCATTGTCATTAGTGATCATTCCAAATACCTTTGTAATTACCATTAGACTCATCCAATTCTTTCCATATCTTCTATACTGTCCTCAGATTGATACCTAAACACTTTGAAATGTTTGTAATGGAGCTTCCAGTATGAATACCAAGCAGTACAGTATGCCATTTCCAAATTTCTGGCAGAGTGAATTGGTCATGGTGCTCTTTTTCTCGCTGATGGTGCGCAACTGATCCTACTATACTGTGCAATCAATAACATCAAAAACAAACAACACGTGTGTGTGAAATGAAAAAAAAAATGTATAAAATGGCGGAAATTTACCCATCGCACCCTATTTTTGTATATTTCCTGAATTCCTTTTTTCTATCTGTATGTTGGCAGTTTGCTCCCAGTATAGATTCTATATTATTCTAATCTCCTTACCAAACAGGACAGAGTTATCTAGCTGCTGCAACAATTCTTTGTGATGTATTTTATCAAACATTTTTGTTTTAATAACTTAGATAAAAAGTTCTTGAAAGTACAGCTGTTGATTCTTGCCAAGATGTTAACTTACACCCTGGATTTTTTTTTCAAGTATCTGCTTTCTTAAAAGAAATGCTCTGTTCTCAAGCCATAAAATTTCTTTAAAAATTAAAAGAAAACTTGACTCAAAACCTTTAAATATTTAAATAAATGAATTAACATGTAAATAATTAAATAAAATACATAGAAATAACAATTAGCTTGAAAAATAAAATAATTCAACAGTAACATTTAATCACTTTTTACTTGACATAAATTACATCATTTAGCAGATTCCATATTTTACTTTTCCTTACACAGCAACAAGCTTTAAGAATATTTTATGGATTTCTCAAATTCAAAATTTGAAAACTTTTTCCTTCGAGTTACTTCTGTGTATGAATACAAGTTATGAAATAAAATCTCCACATTTATCTTTTATAAAGTTCTTCAAGTAATGAAATGCATTGTTATAGAAAAGTTTTTCTTTCTTTTTCATTTTATATTGTCTTTCTGAATTTACACTCACACTTTGTCATTTCCATTTTTTTCATTTCAGGAGGTGAAGTCAACTTGATATTTGCAAATCGAATTGAAATACGGAAAGGAAATCCTAGCAAATCTGAGTTTTCATTCATTCTTGATAATCTTGACAATGCAATTGCTCTTGACTTTCATTATGATTTAGGACTTCTTTTTTGGTCTGATGTTTCACTTGATGTGATTAAAAGAGTTTATTTGAATGGCTCAAATATCCAAACTATTGTGGAATGTGGACTGAAAAACACAGGTAAGTTAGAAATTTTTTAAAATTAACATTTAATTCTTTTCTTTACTTTTGACATTTAACTATATACAAATTTACTTGATATTATTGTAATAATGAACTATCTTGAATATTTATTTCCATGTTTCACACTAGCGCTCTTTAAAAAATATAAAAGAGCATGCCAGTTAGTTTCATTGTTACTAATGCAAATTGAAAATTAAATAATTTTGAGTAGAAGTCATGATGAAAAACTTGTTATTTTGGTTATCTTTGTCTAATTGATATCTTAGCTTACATCTGGTGCATGGCTACAATCGTAGGTCAAGTGTCACTCTGTTCTGCTTGCAGTAAATGCAGTTCCAATTCTGTAAGCATTTTCTGATTTGCAAGCTACATTTTGATATTACATGAAATTTCACATTAGATGATGCTTTTAAGATTTTGCTATTTGACAATTTCTTGGGTAGAATTTGAAATATACTTCACATCTCATGTGATATTTCATACACTCTGGTATTGATTAACACTAAAACAAATCAATTTATTTTAATCTTTTGTTAGGCTACCTACATGTTTTATGTTCACTTCTCATTTGTAAAACCTGGTGAACTAGTCTTTTTAACTAATTTAGAAAATGCAATAATTAATTAGTCATGCCATAAACAAGACAAAACTCATACAATAAAACAAGAATAAGAATTTTTTTTTTTATATTATCATAATCTGATATCCTAATTTGAAGGATTATTTAGAAAAGAATGATCCCAAATTTTAAAGCACTTAAGTAGGAAATGTTTTAATTAAAGGTACATATGAGTGTTTTTAGGTTAAGTGATGTGTTTATATTCATATAGGTGGTTTAGCAGTTGACTGGATTCATGACAAGTTGTTTTGGACTGACTCTGGTACATCAAGAATTGAAGTGACTGAACTAGATGGAACAGACAGGAGGGTTCTTGTTTGGAAAGGGATTGACAAACCTCGAGCTATTGTTGCTCATCCAGGAAAAGGGTAAATATTTTAATGTCACATGTTTATTTTCAATAGTTTATTCACATGATTGCAATTTGAGATATTAGCTGATATCTTGCCATCTATACACTGAAAGTTGTTCAAAGTAGGGTTATAATAGGATTGAAAGAAGTTAACCTCCAAAGAGTAATGAAGAAAAATTATCATTTTCTTTCTGATATTAGAAATATTTTTGAAGAAAGCAACTTTTATTTTAATGTACCTTGGAAAATAATAAGATATAGAATCAGATTAGAAAAATTAATTTTATTCAGTAAATTATGCTAGTGTTTAGAAAGCCTTTGATTTGAACTTGGAAATAACTAAGTGAAAACTGATTAAAACTAAGCAATATTTGGTCAGTGCTTTCTCAACATAAACTCAAGGAGTTGACAGACAGAGGTTATATGATGTGTTTAGTGAAATAGTTAATTCCTTAAACCAACAAAACCCATCTACTAAGCTTGGTATTTTAAAAAAAAATTGTTCTTTTAGGTAAATGAGAATGGGCAACTCATTTAAATCTTAAGTTTCAAAACACCTAAAAATAGATTAAGAATAAGTCATAGTCAAAATATTAATATATTAATTTTTGAGTAATATAATTTTAGAGATCAGGTAACTGATGAACTTAGAGGGTTTGCTCAGTGCTACAAATTTGCAATAAAAACAATTCTTCAGCACTTCCAAAAGGCCTGTTTACACACACACACACACACACAGATAGTGTGATGGGTAAATTGTCATTCTATATTTTTAATTTTGCATGTGCATTGTTTGTTATTTTATTTTGTTGACTGTACAGTCTAGAAGGGTCAGTTGGGCACCATCTGTGAGAAAAACTGCACCATGATGCAATTCACTTTGCCATAAATTTGGAAATGGCATGCTGTACTGCTTGGCATTCATGTCAGAAGCTCGAATACAAACATTTCAAAGTGTTTGGTTATCAATCTAAGGACAGTGCAGAGGATTTAGAAAGAGTTGGATGAGTCTAATGGTGATTACAAAGGTATTTGACATGATCACTAGTGATGCCAACATTCATCTTCCCACAGGGCCTCAAACTCTGCACAGAGGCCTAAATCAAGTGGCTTGTGTGGTGGGGCGTAGTACTGCCCTGAATCAAGAGGGTGGCAGCTGGAAGACCCCATGTGTAGTAACAGGACTCTGCTCTATGCCACACAAGCAGTCTTGGATGCCAGTCAATTTCTGCAGTCACATCACTCCCATACATCTGGTCACCTAACTTTCCAAACTGCAACCCTCTTGATTATTGAGTAGTTGAGCAAGAGACCAACAAAACTTCTTATAACCCCAAAGATAAACTGAAGTCAATGATTATGGCAGCATCTACCAACTTAATCAAGCAGACTGCACAGGAGAGTTACAGGAGATTCCAAGTTATCTGGAGGCTGTGGTTGTAGCCATTGGCTATTTTATTGAATAAGTTTTCTCTTTAGTATTTTGAGATATTTTTGTGTAATTTTGGTAAATCTAGTAAAATGAGATATTAGTGTTATTTTTCTTTTTGTATAATTTAGACAACAATTTATTCATTGCACCCTATATATATATATATATATATATATCTCTTAGAAGTAGCTCAGATTAATGTGTTGGCAGTCCACAATTTGTAGTAATTTACTTTCTTAAGAGTGCTCAATACTTAGCAGAGCATTATATATGTTTTTATTATAAACACTTATAAAAAAAATATTATTATATATAATGATCTATTAAGTATCAAGCATGCTTAAAAAAAGTAAATCACTACAGACAGTAGACTGCCAACCCATTAATTTGTACTACTTCTAAGATATTTTTCTCCCATTACGATTTAGCACTTATTTACTTATTTCTTATGCAACATGGAAAAAAAACAGTTATAACATCTCTCTTAAAAACATCACAACTACAAACGGGATTATTTTTCCCAACTTGTTCATAAAACTGAAGATCTAATATGAAGGATGTGATGGAAAGCACATTTCTTCATCCATCCCTATGAACTTGTGAAGAATAAAGATACCTACTAAAATTTAAATTACTTAAATATCTTGGTTTCACTTTCCTTGATTATTTTTCAGTTTTTTTTGTTTTATTTTTAAAATAAAAACGAAAAAAAAAACCTTTGTTGCATGAGTTTTTTTATTATGAGGTTTTTAATTACAAATTTGATTATCATAATTCAAAAAAGAAAATGTATTTGACCTAATTTGCTTAATTAGGATAAGTTTTAAAATTCAAAATGTAAATTGTATTGATCAGAATTTGGTAAATCTTTATTAAAGAAAATTTTCTTTTGAAGGCTTTCTATATCATGAATATATCTTTCATTTTGAAATGGATATGTCTGATTTAACTTTATTTTTAGAATGATTTTTTGGACAGACTGGGGTAGTAGTCCTAAAATTGAAAGTTCAGCTATGGATGGTCATGAACGACGAACAATTATCAATTCATCGTTAATCTGGCCTAATGGTCTCACCATTGATTATGCAGCTGGCAAATTGTATTGGGCTGATGCCAAATATCATGTGATTGAGTGTGCATATCTAGATGGGTCCTATCGACGAACAGTCATTAGTCATGGTGAGAATTCTTTAAAAATATATTTTTCTTTTTTTACTATTTTCTAAAAGAAATAACAATGTTTTTAATGTTTAGCAATAAATTATTTTTTATTATTTGAGTTTGGAAAAAAATTTTAGTGTATTGATAGCAGTCTTGAAAAGTACTAATTAGGTTTTTTATTCATATTTAATGATTGTAAAGAGTATTGTTCAAAAATAACTTTTTACAAAAGTATTAAGTTTTACGTTTAAATATTGGGAAAATATTACATATTAAATTTTATCAATTTTCTTAATTGCATATTTGAAATTTAAATTTAGCTAAATAAATACAATTTGTCTGTTTCAATCGGATTAAGAAATCCATCAAAGTGAAAATATATTTCAACTTTTAATATTGCAATTGGAAATTATTAAAGTTGATATTTTCTTAAGGACAAGCTTTTATGGTTTGAATTTTTGTTTGTCCAGGATTGCCTCATCCATTTGCATTAACACTATTTGAAGATGAACTTTACTGGACAGATTGGCATACAAGAAGTATTTGGAGAGCAAACAAATTCACTGGTAATCGTGTTGAACGAGTGCGAAGTCGCTTGCACTATCCTATGGATATACATACTTACCATCCTTTGAGGCAGCCACAAGGTATAAATATATGTCTTTACATCTGAAATAGTAAAAAAAAAAAAAACTCTATTACTAGCAAAGATATGAATTTCTCTGAAGTAACAATTTTTTTTCCCTTTTATAATTATCAGCTTATGTATGACTATTGTATTGGTTAAAATTTTCATTATTGTCAAAATAATCTTGGTTTAACTACATATAACTTGCTGACTGAACATTTTCTGCTGAAGTGCTTCTTAATCCAATGGAAGAAACCTTTATATATCTATAGCAAAGAAAATAGTAGCTTAATTTGCCAAATGAAATGTTCACATGTTTCATGCATTTTCCCCCAAAGACTGAATGATTCAGAATCTTATTCTCAGCCCGCTCAACAAACCTTTTCCCATTAAAATATTCTATTTGGTTAATTGATCTATGAACATTTTAACATCCCTTGTAGTCAAAAGGAGTACATTTGTTATATTTGTACTTGATGAGAAGTAGTAATCTATTTCAGTTGCATTTCTTGCATCTTATATCGTGTTATTAAAAAATATAATCTAATTATTTGCAAGTTTCAGGTGCCTTAACTCCAAACAAACCATTTTTATTTTGAATGTATTTTTACCTTTTCAGAAAGAATTCTATTTTTTCTTCTCAAGTAAATGTTTTGGAGTTATTTATTTGGGCTGAATGACATCTACACTTTAAAAATCTTTAAAGTTAATATCTTTTAACAAGATAATGTAGAAACAAATCATGAATTGTACTCATTACTGCAAGAATGTTTCTCAGTAAAAGAATATTTATAGCATAATTTTCAAAATAGCTTATTCTATATTTATAAATAGTACTAAAAATAAGTATAATTGAAAGTGTTTTTGATTAACATTAACTTTTTATTTATTTTTTTTTCTTGGTGACAGCAATGAATCGGTGTGGTTCTGAGAATGGTGGCTGCAGTCATTTATGCCTTCCTACAAAACGAAATTATATTTGTGCATGTCCAACTGGACTGGCTCTCAGAAAAGATGGGAAGACCTGTCGAGATAGTAAGTAATACAATTTATCTAATGATGTTAGGGGCATTTGTTATAATCTGAAAACATCTTCAGTTTAGTAAAAACTATTTTAATATTTTAACATTTTAAAATACTTTTGCTATTCGGCTAAAAGTATAAAGATATTTGGCTTATTTCTCTGAAAGACATTTTGCAGTGCTGAATCAATAAATTTTAATTGGCTTAGTCTAGCAGATAGCCATACTAGTAAGTATAAAGTACATTAGTAATGGCCTGTGAAACTAGTTTGTTCTACAGACAAAAAGAGATTTCTTATTTATTTTGCCTTTTTAAAATTTTTCTTGGAGAAGTTTTTGAAAACTACACAAAATAAGTCAGCATTAATATAAAACCCTTTTTCTTGATTTATTTGGATGTATAACCTTTTGTCTTGGTCTAGTGTTTGATGACTCATGTTTTTTTATCATTTAACAAAGAGATGAGTAAATACAATAAATTAAGAATGTATAAAGAATTTTTATCATATTCAGTCTGCCAGTTAAAATTCTTAATGTTTTCAAATTCTGAAAAAGGAAACACTCAGTTTTTGAATGGATTTAAATTATATTTGGGTAAATAATGGCTTAAATATTATCAGATATTAAAATTAATTTAAAATTTTTTTAAAATAATAACTTTAATGAATTATTTATGTATTTATATAAAAATTCTTAATTTCTACTTTAGAAAGAATAAAATTCTCAGTTTCAACAAAAGTACTGAAACACATTGGTAGAAAAGATATCCTACATCTACAATTTGAATATTTTAGTTTTCTCATAAAAAGAAAATATTTTGCAACTTATTCTCTGACAGTTTAATAAAGTTTGTTTTACATTGTTATTTTGTTTTCTTTTGTGTTCATCATGGTATTGTGCCTGTAATGTATCTTGAAATTTTATCAGATTTTCTTTTTTCTGAATTAGCTCATTAACTACATAATAAAATAAAAAATGTGAAAACTAAATTTCATTTCAAATTTTTTTTACATTGTGTAAATATTAGAATTTGATGAAAAAAAAACATACTTCCCACTTAGTTTCCACTCTCTTCTTTGAAGTAGTCCTTTTTCTCATAAATAGTGCTGCTCATAAAGAGAAGTGTAAAAAAAAATATCTGTATTACATTCAGTTCACACAAACACTGTTCAAATTCTAACTTTGGCATAGTGTCTCATTTATTGAATATTTTTTTTATATTCTGTAACATCAAGAGTACATCTGAAGAGTCAGATGATCTGCAGTCAGTATATTGTTCAAAATCAATTTTAGTGATCTCTCTACTTGACCAAACTACCATCTATGTGCATTCCGTGTATTTGTGGCAAGGTATACAAGGACAAGACATCTATTCTCTAAATTTAAGGGTGGGGGCATATCAAAAGGCTATAATCTAGGGTGATTGAAATAAGGCATGGTTGAGAATCAGTCAGTCAGTTAAGTGCCATACGGGATACACGTTTGGGCGATCATGTCTCGAAAGAGACATGACTGACTGGGCAGAAGATTATCCCGCGGTAGGTTGCCATTGCTTTCTGCGGTAGACTAGTTGCCGACCAAGGCTATAGAACCCAATCTGTCCTGTTATTTAACCCATAACTGGAAGGAATAGACAGATTAATACCTTTCCCAAGGGTATTTGCGTGTAAGTGAAGGCAATGAATTCAGCTGGAATTCGAACTCAGCTCCCTGATTTCTTGTTCCAAGCTGATATCCAATGCACCACAACGCACATCCTTTGAGAATACATGAAGGAAAAAAAGTGTGGTCATCAATTCCTGTGGAATGAAGTAAAGATAATAGAACATAAACAGTGGAAGATAAAACTACTGAAAGAATCAGCATACATGTTATAGGCTCTGGTAACCTCTTCATAGCATAAAAATGAATACCATCTGGTAGCTTTTGATTGAGAAAGACAGGATACAGAAAGAGCTTTTCAACTTGAGTACAAAAATTGGGTTTACAACTCCGAAATTACTCCACTGGATTGCTCAAGAAACACATGACCTTGGACTAAAGCATTGATTAAGTTTTTTTTTTTTTTTTCTTAAGATGTGAGTCCAATTTTTAGGTCAGGTAATGTTGAAAAGTCATACTCTGGTTCAGTGGAAGAGATGGACAATTATATAAAATTGAATAGAATAGAGAGAATTAACTAATACAAGCTGTTTACTCCATGGATTGAATAAAGGATTCAGTTCAAAATTCTGTAAGGTTAGAGGGTACAAAACAGCTGAAGAAGTCTGAAGTTTACAAAAAACTGAAATGCAACTATAGCAACCATGATGAGCATGCGGATTTGAATAGAAAGATATAAAGATACTAATTCTATATCTAAAAAATTATCTCATTTTGGTATTTATTCTTATAATCTTTTGGATAAGATGGCACAGTTTTTTATAAGTTTAAAAAATAAAATAGAAAATCACAAGATCATGAAGGACAACCTATAAAATTGAAATTATAAATATAAACTCCAAGAAGAAACCCAAAAGTAAAGTAACTTGAGAGTTTGTTGTCCATTAAATGCGATTCTCTAGAAATGATATTTAAAATTTTTATTTTATACTATCCAATTATATTCCTCATAATTTTGTACAAACTTCATGCACTAAAAAAATTATTGGACAGAGGGCATGGCCTTTTATGATTCTCTGTGGAAAGGTGCTTGATGATAATTGCTCTTTGTATAATTTGGTATGTTAATGTATGGGGGTAGAGTTAAGGTTACTTGTTTTTACTGTTGCATATGCTCATTAATCATAACCCTGACTATGCACATAATAGTGATGATTTTATTAAATATTTTTTATAGGACTGGACAATTTTCTTCTGTTTTCAACTAAATCTGATCTTCGTCGGATTTCATTTGATACTGCTGAAATGATTGATATGATAATTCCTCTGCCAAATGTACAAAATGTGGCTGCAGTTGAATGGGATTCTGACACTAATACAATCCTATGGACTGATGTTAGTACAGATACTATCAACCGGGCAAAATGGGATGGATCTCAGGCAGAGGTATGTTGTCATAGGATTAGGTTGTTATTCTTGTATTTTACCCTTAATTTTTCTACATTAAAAGTTTTGTATATAATTTTCCTTAAAACATCAAAGATATCCATTTTTTCCTTTTTTAAGTTTCAGAATCAGAATGTCTGAGTACAAGATATCAACTTAGATTGTCTTGCTATAATTTGTATCATTGCAGCAAATGTATATAATATACTTGATCTGCCTCCTCAAATGTCAGGTTCTTTGAATACAAAGGCAATCATGGCTTTGCACAGCTTTCTCTCATATTTTTATTTATCTATTTATTTAAAGAAAAATTTTTTAAATATCAGTAAACTGTGATTATTCTTGGAAAAAATAATGCAGTGATTTTAATTGCCTTCTTCAATTTTGACTTAAATTGTTTTACTAAGCTATCAACCATATCAAAGGAGTCAAGTATATCCTGTTATTTAACCTGGGAGCATAACAGAAAAATTGCATCCATACCTTTCCAAAGACAATTTATAATTACTTCACACTAATTATCACAAGAGAAATTTGAACTCTGTTTGCTACATCAGTCAGTTAAGTGCCATACATGATACACACTTAGACAATCATGTCTCAAAGGAGATATGACTGACTGGACAGAATATTTTCCGCAGTAGGTTGCCATTGCTTTTTGTGGTAGACTAGTTGCCGACCAAGGCTATAGAATTCAACTTGAATTTGAACTCGGCTCTTCGATTTCTTGTTCCACTGCACAGCAAAGCACATCTACATTTGCTACATAAGGAAACTAACATTTAGTTTGTATAACATGTTGGTGTGTGTGGGAAGTCCAAAGCAAGAGTCTTTTGATCATAAAAGCAATTGAATTATATGTTTACGTTGTATGCCTTTACATTGAATAATGCTATGACCCAAGGAGTGCAGATGGTAGTCTGTCAAATATAATTTCCAGTGCAGACTGAAATTATTCAAATATTGTTTACATTTGGAGTTATTGTATCCATATTTACTTCATTTCTTGTAGGTTTTGATTGATTCAAGTTTAGACAGTCCAGCAGGCTTAGCTGTGGATTGGGTAGGTAATAAAATCTACTGGACAGACCAAGGCACAAATGTTATTGAAGTTGCCAATTCAGATGGCTTGTTTAGAAAAGTCCTTATCTGGGAAAATCTTGATAAACCCAGAGACATTGTATTAGAACCATATGCAAGGTAAGTGTAATCAGTTTTATTTAATTTATATTTTAAGTGCTACCATCCAGCTTGGTAGAAATAAGATGGGTCATGGTTAAAAAGGTTGTTTGACAGAAGCCAACTATAAAACTAGAGTTGGCATTTGCACTTTTTTTGATGAATGTTGCCTTTTTTGAACAGATTAGTAACAGGTGATAAAAAAAAACAACATTTTACAAGAATATAAAGCAACACTGTCTTAGTGAAAAGAATGAACCTCCATTCAAGAAAAGTTTTAGGAAGTGTTTGCATTGCATTAATAGGATCCATTTTTGTTATTACTAGTTGGTATTAATATTATGGTAGATATCTGTTATCAAATTAAAACATTTAAACATTGAAGAAAACAATATCTAGTCTGAATTGTAAAGGTGTGTGATAATCTATCCTGATAGTGAATGATTAAAATGTAAAATATCTATTAGCATCTCAACTTTATCTCATTGTCCTACAATAAGAGCTGTTAGTCAAAAAAAAAAATACTGTATTTCAAAGATGTTCATGACAGAACTTTATTATGTAAATATGAAAAATACTAATAGACAAAACTAGAAAACCAACTTAAATCAAATTTTCTAGAAAATCTCTTTTTTAATAAAATAGACAAAATCATTAAATAATTTCATTTATATATAGAAAATTTTATATTTATAATGACTTGTAATTTGTAAATGTTTCATACATTTGTGAATTTATTTTAAAGCCCAAAAATTATTATTAGAAATAATTTTATTGTAATTAATGTTTTCATTATAATTACCATTTTTAGATATTTGTTTTGGACTAATTGGGGCCATGAACCCAAGATAGAACGTGCTGGAATGGATGGAAACGGCCGAACTGTTCTTGTCAGTAGTAATTTAACATTACCAAATGGTTTATCTGTTGATGTGAAAAGCAGCCGATTATATTGGACAGATGCTGGCACTCAAACTATTGAGTCTGCAACATTTGATGGACTTTATAGAAGAGTAAGTAATTAAAAAGGAAAATCATATTCCACACCATTTTATATAATAGATTTGATTTTGTCTATTAAATCTTGCTAATTGTAAGGAAAATTACTTGAAATTGGTAAATGCAGGTTGAGAGATAAATTTCTCTTAATAAACTGCTTGCAGGCACTTGAAATTGATACAATAAAAAATTTAAGTTGCATAATATGATAAACTATTGGAGAAAATCATTTCTATCTTAGAAGAATACATTTACTGTTCTGGTTTTCAAAATGAATTAGACTTTATATTTCCTCTTGTTTTTAAAAAAAAATTGAATGTATCAAATGACTGATTTATTATAGACATAGTAAAGCTTTGTTTGAAATTGAGATTTTAGACTCTAATCTCAGGAATACATTTGGTAAAACAAAATGATTCCACTTAGAATTTTAAAATTTTTATCTTAATCTTTTTATGGTTTTTCTTTTTTAATTTTCTTTGTACAAATTGTATTCTAAATGAACATTTATTTTCAGAAAAGGAAAAGAAATTCTTGTCTTTTTTAATTCATTTTAAATTAGAGGATATTTTTGGATTTTAGTATTTTATTATAATGTTATGTCCTGATTATCTAGAAAAGCTTTAAATTTTTATATCTTTATTCTTGGGTGGATTTCAAAATGACATTTGACATAGTCTTCTTCTTCTATGTGCCTTGTCCTTTCAGAACATAGGCAATCATGGAGATCCACGTCTCCCTATCCCTGGTGGCTTTTAGCATGCTTTCTCCTGTAACATCGCAGCCCCCATACTGTCATCCCCTTGCTCAGGCCCTTCAAATATGTTATCCCCTGCTTTCCTCTGTTTCTTTTTCTCCTCTATCTGGCCTGTTAGTATCAGGTTCTCCAAGCCCTTCTTCCTCATTTCATGTCCCAGAAATTTCAGTTGTCTCTTCCTGATGCTCAATATTAATTTCCCTTTCATTTCCATTCTTTCCAACACCTCATTATTGCTCACATGCTCAGTCCATGATATCTGCAGCATCCTTCTGTAGAACCACATTTCAGCTGCTTCAAGTTTTTTCTTCATCTTTGATGATATTGTCCAGCATTCACTGCCATATTGAAGAACTGAGATCAAATAGCAATCTAGTACTCTCTTCTTTGTTTCTAGTGAAAGTTTCCTGTGTCTTAATACTTTACTCAGCTTCTGGAATGCGTCCTTCGCCATGCCAATTCACCTTTGGATCTCTGTGTTGCACTTTCCGTAGTGATGAAGCTTAAAAATCATGTAAATTTTATGTTTCAGATTGTGATTGGAGTTGGATTACCTCATCCTTTTGGACTAATTGTTTATGAGGATTCTATTTTTTGGACTGATTGGAATACAAAAAGTGTCCAGATGGCTAGTAAGTTCAATGGAACAAACCACCAAACCCTAAAGAAAGGTCTTGATAATGTCATGGATATTACTGTTTTTCACAGAGGAAGGCCATACTGTAAGTATTTTGGCTTGAATTTTGCCTTTGGTTAATATTTTGTCTCCTTTAAACTATATTGTTAGTTATAAAATCAAAATGTGCTGTTTCATAAAATGTTTATTCTATTCAGAAAATTGAGTAATTTGGATGAATTTCTTAAACCACACCCAGTAAATGTCTTTAAAAATTATTTTTGAAAGTTTCCTTTAAATGAAGCAGTTATAAAATTTCTTATGTAAAAAGGAATATTTTAGCTTTAAATCACGTAAGATTTTATTCCCTGTAAAAACTTTAGTTTCTCTTCAGTTAAATTATGAATTTTCAGCTCAGCATTAGAAAATGCTTAACTCTAATTTTCACTTTTTTCAATAGAGCAATTTTGTCAAGGCAGATTATTATATGAAATAGCTTCACTAGACTGAATTATGAAAATAGATATCAAGCGTTTGGTAATTTTATAATAATTTAAATTCTTCATAATAGTAAAATTTTGAAAGCTTAAAACACTTCCTCAATATCACGTTCTATAAAAGTAGAGCATGATATTTAGAAATTAGCATCCACAACAAAAAGGCAAAAATATTTATACCATAAATAGTATGCATCATATTAAAAACTTCATATTAAAGAATACGAAGAAAAAATTAACAAGTAGAATTACATTGTCAAGTTTCAATTAAATTTTATATACTTATCAACTGATTTATAAAAAATGAGTTTTCTAAGAAAAATGTGAAATAATCTTAATGCCAACCAAACTCCATCATCGAATTTTATAAAACCTCAACAAAAAAAAAAAATTTTTTTAAGTACAAAAATATTTACATTTTTATGAATACATCAAATAACTTAAAATTTAATTGAAATTTAAACTGCAAACGATAGAAAATATGCTCTGAATTGGGAATTAAAAACTGAAATAAAAGTAAAATATTTTGTTATTAATAGGTCTTTACATAATGTATACTAATGACTTTTGTATTTGCATTGAAAAATTACTTTTTTGAAGGATTTTCATTTATTTAATTACATTAATGCTTTTATGGTTTTCAGATTATTTCTTATGCTATGTAGATGTTTATAAAATGTTAAATAACTGATAATTTTTGTACTTAAGTGTAAACTTCAGCAAAATCATTTAGACAGGTTTTTAAAAATTTAATTACTATCGAAGGAAAGTCAAATATTTTATTGCATGCATATTAATTATTTAAATACGTAGTAATTTAATTTGAATGTTAAATTTTGTTATGCTAGAAATAAGTTATTTTTTGGAAAGATTTAAAGTAATTTACTTTACTCTTTAGATGTTTATAATTTTTTTTTTGAGTTTTCAATGTATCATTTTACCTGTCTTTTTTATCCTTTATTGAATCAATAATGGATTATAATTTTTTCTGATTCATACTAAGTTAAAATTTAGTAATAATTTTTTTTTCAAAAAAGGATAGGCTCTCCTATCATCTGGTACTTACTCCTTCCTCTTCCATTGAACAGGAGTAGAGGCTCATCCCTTGTTTCCTGTTTAGGAAGTGGTTCCCGGTTTTTTTTATCTTCTCCTCTGGTCTTAATAGTGATGCTGTCATGAATTTTTTGTGATGTGTGCCGATGATGGCAATGGCTTTTCATGCTGAGGGTACTGGGTTTCTGGTTGCTGCTTCTGATTGGTAGTTAGGAGCACAAACTCTTGTGCAACATCTTGAGAGGCTGCTCTGATCAACAGTTGAATAATATCGGGGTTCTTGTAGTACCATGTCACGCACCTTCCCCCACACGTGGCATTTGATGACTGACTGCTACTCTAAACCTTACTGAAATAACTCAGATATAAAACTAAACCAGTCAAACAGAAAACATCTAAACCCCTCAATATCTCTTTCTCTCACATCTGTGATATCCATACCAACTTTTGCAGTATGGAATTATTCCCCTATAAAAGGTCTCCAGACATTTTAGCTCTATGTGAAACTAATCTCAAACCTATAATTCTCTCTTCTAATTTCTTGATTCCTGGATACCTTCCTCTCTTTACAAAGGACTCCAATGTCTACAAGCATAGCTTGGGTGTTTATGTCAGTGAACATCACCCTCTGGCTAGGAAACTCTCTTGATCTCCTGTCCACTCCTATATGTGTCTGTGTCTCTTTCTGCTAAACTCAGTAAGCTATCTCGTCTTTCTCTATCACTTCCCTTTTTCTCCTAACTGCTGCATTCTAGATAGTATTTCAGACAATCTAGATAAGGCTATTTCCTTTCACCCATTTTCAAATGTATTTCTGTTTGGTAACCTCAACGCCCATTATGCCATGTGGCTGGAAAACTCTGTCACTGATTTTGCTGGAGTCCAAACAGTAAATTTCTCAATCACTCACTCTCACACAATTAGTTGATTTTTCACATGTGTTTCCCAAGAAATCACAATGGACACGTATGTCTTCTAGATTTTTTCCTTACTTCTATCCCAGATTCTTGCCATGTTATATAGATCTGCCCTCTTGGCAACTCTGATCATGCTGTGGTGTCAGTAAATGTCACCTTCTACTCCCCATCCATTTAGGAACCTTCTACCAGCAAAATGTCTTCCTGTTATTGAGAGAACTGGGATTCGTTTTGTGACTTCCTTTGCAATGTCCCTTGGAACAATGTTTTTAGTCTCCCTGTTTAAGACTGCACCTTTCATCCAACCTATAAAACATCTCCTTGGTTCTCTCTGCTTGCTCAGCTGCCATCCCCCACAGAAATCACTTTTTTCAGTTTCACTAGAGTGACACGTCTAATCACAATAGACACCTCTTTGTTTCTGCTTGTAATAAATGTAAGCGTGTTCTAAATGTGATGTTAAGCTGTTGTTTGCTGATAGAATGAAGCAGTGTATAACATCTGTCAAGTTTGGTTCCAAAGATTACTGGTGGCTCTGCAAGAGTGTGCTGAACAACAGAAAGCCCTTGATCCCTTCCCTATTCAATCAATTCTAAGATCGAGTGCTTTGCTTGCAAATTCTCATCCAACTCCACACTTGACTCATCTGGAGTATCCGCACCCAATTTTCAACCTGAGTAATATATATGAAACCACTCTGGTCTCTAACATAATTTCTAAGCTTTACTCCCATAAAGCAATTGGAGGTGATAGAATTTCAGTTATTGTCCTAAAGAAATATGCTCCTGAGCTAGTTCCAGTCCTACAAACTCTATAACTATTGCCTCACTTTTTTACTGCTTTCCTGTTTGTTGGAAGCCCTTCTCTGTACTTCCTGTTTTAAAGGACTTTGGGGAGCCGTCTGGCCCCTCTAATTATTACCCTATTAGCCTCTTACCTCTTTTTTGGCAAGGTATTTGAGGTTATTATCAATGCTAAAATAGTTAGGCATCTCACCTCTCACAACCTCTCTGACAAACAATATGGCTTCCATTTTGCCAAATCTACTGCTGATGTGCTAGCAACCATCACTGAATATGTATGCCAGGCTCTTGATAAGAATGCCAAAGCTTGAGCTGTTGCTCTTGATATCTTGAAAGTATTGGATAGGGTTTGGCATACTGGTCTTCTGTGCAATCTCCAGAGCTATATTATTTATGGACAATAGTTTGGTTTAATCCTATCAAATCATAAAATGAAGGTTGTTTTGAATATGCAAGCTTCCAGATCCTTTCATACAAATGTGGGCATCCCTCAAGGCTCTATCCTAGGTCCTATGCTTTTTCAGATCTTCCTGATGTAACCAGTTCCCAAGTAGGCATCTATGAAAATAACACTATCATTTACGCACATTTCAATAAGAAATCTGCCAAGGCTGACAAAGTAAACTTGGCTTCAAAATGACCTCCAATCTATGATTGAAAGAAGTCGGGAATGGATTGTAAATTTTAATGCCTTTAAAATGAAGCTGCTTTCTTTTAACCTTTATAGATAAACATTCCTGCTTGACATTGAAATGTATAATGTTAGTCATCTAGAGCACAATGCACTACACCTCCTTGATCTCACTCTTTCAAATGACCTCAAATGGAATTGACTACATTGAATCCATAGCTGCATTTACTGCTAGGAAGGTTGGTTCACTGTGTCAAGCCAGGAAGTTTTTCTCATCTGAATCCATTTTGTACATTTATAAAGCTACCATTTGTCCATGCATTGAATACTGTTGCAATATCTGGTCGGGTGCCCCTGCTATTAATCTTGAAGTTCTTAACAAAATTAAGTATCTGCAATATAATCTATCCTGACTTGATAGCCCACCTTCAGTCACTTTCTCATTGATGTGATATGGCTTCTCTCTGTCTTTTCTACAAGTATTTTCATGGAAACTGCTCTGATGAGCTTTTCTTCCCTGGTACCTTGACCACATGTATTTATTTTTGCTACTAGATGGCATTTTTACGATCAAACTAGTTAACTGTAACCTCCTCTTCTAGTCTACCAGCTTCTTTTCTTGCACTTCCTGTTTGTGGAACTCACTTCCATTTGCTTGCTTCCCTGATAGCTACAATCTCCAAAAGTTTAAATGCAATGTCAACTGCCATCTTTTATCTACTTGATTCCCATCCATCTCTTATCTTTACCTTGACATCCCTGTACTTTTTTAAATTCTCACTGTAACCCACTGTGCATCAGTAGCATGTCTGCCTTGCTTCAGGTGAAATGGTTAGGAAAAAAAAAAAAAAGAATGAGTTATTATCTGGGTAGTTGGCCTTAAGTCATAGTAAAACATAGTACCTCAGTATCTTTATGTAGTAATCAACATAAATATTTTGTTGAAGCTTGGAAAAGAATGAAACATTTTTCCTGTTAGAAGCCATGACACCAAAGACCATAACTTGGGCAGTATGTTTGGTCTTAACCCTCTAGGGCCATTCGTATCATATTTGATACAGTATGAAAACAAGCCTTGAAAGAAATATTTTCCTGAAAAATTTTTTAAGAGAAATATTTTATAAATTTCAAATGAAAGCAGTACTGATTGCTCAGTCAATGAATACCAAATGTTTCCTTATAGGGAAATACTGTATCAAATATGATACGAATGGCCCTAGAGGGTTAAAGGTGTTATTGACATCAATTATTATTGTTGAGGTATTGTCTCTTGACAGTTCAAAACAGCATACACTGTAAAAAATTTTTGCCAGAGAATATTTTAGCATTGATTTCATGATTCTTGACATACCTGAATACAATATTGCAATATCCAGCCTCTTTGCCTCTATGGTTTTTCATGAGGAGCTGTTCTGTTATCTGGGTGTATAATTAATTTATGGTTGAGCTTGTCATGCCATTCTTATACATGGATGTTGTTGGGGTTTTTAGTTTTGAAGACATTAATAATGACATAGCTCTGTTTCTTATTAACTCCACTGCTGTCCAGCTTCCTTTAAATGCTGTTGCTATTTTTAAAGCCTTCTTGATATTGTAGATTACTGAGAGTATTTTAGTCAATTTATGTATGAAGCATGTCTGACACTTTTTGCCACTTGTCACTTTTTATGATATTCCTGAAAAACTGATCTATATTAGTATCTTATTCTTTGTTCTGTATTTATCTGTTACATTATTTGGTCTCATGGTTAGTGAAAAATTATAGTTAAAAATTTTACCATAAATTTTGCTCCCTTACTGTATATTTTATAAACTATCACAATGATTATGGGACTGAGGTAGTATAATTTTTAGTAGATTTAAAATAGTTCATTACTTTTCAAACTTACTCTAGCTTTTCTTAAAGTTTAATGCAGTCAAAATTCAATGTGTTCAAAAAGGAGATGTGTTTGATTTTCATGTCTAATAAATATAATAAAGATAACTTACAACTTGCAACAATTATAAAGTCTGTATATTTTTGTGAGTTTGTGTCTAATTCAACCAAATGTTTTCTTTTATAGTGTCTACTCCATGCAGAAAGGGGAATGGTGGTTGCAGTCACCTATGCTTATTAGCACCAGGGCCAAAAACGCATACCTGTGCATGTCCAACAGGAATTCTCATTAAACCTGATGGAAAAACATGTGAAAAAGGTTTTTGTTGGTTTTAATCTCTTTTTTTATTTTCATTTTTTTTCCATTAATACCTTTTGTTTTGCTTGTCATTTTCTAACTTTTTCAAACAGCCAACTTGAAATTCATTGTAATGCCTTTTTATATTTGTAAAATTAGAAAAGTTAAGAATGAACAAATTCTGTAGTTACTACTTGTATCCATATCTGCTTGTTAATTCTTTGCGTCTCTCAAAGATGTTATCATTATTTCCAGAGTTTTTTCAAAATAAATTTATGAATTTAGAAAAAGAATTACAATAATTAATTTTCTAATTTTTCAGCTCTTCTAATTTTTTTTCTTTGCCATGCAAAGGAACAAACTTTTTAAAATATGATTTTTTCTCTTTGTAATTATCATGCATGTTTAAAAATATTTATATCTTTATCATAAAAGTGGTTTCTCAGTATTTTATTCTCTGTATTCTCAAATGTTAGCTCATTGTCTATGTAAGTACAAAAGAATTCAGATATGTTTCTCAATTTTTTTCCATAGACAGACCCAGTTTTTGGTTATAAAACACTATATTTCTCCATAGATACTACCACTGGCTACACAATTTTATGACTGATAAACAACAACATGCATGCTATACTCAAACACAGTTGCCACTGCTGAAAGGCATTACTTAATGACAGGTTGCTGCTTATCTGCAACAAGAAAAACAAATTGCTATTCCTGAGACGGTTCTATCTCTACTGCCATAACACTAACATCTACTGCTAACATGAAAGTAGGATGCATTACTTTTGGAGAAACTCATATAAAGAAATTATCAGAAAATAAAATGGCTTTAAATCTTACAAAGTAATAAATTAAAGAAAAGAAAACATTACAGTAAGTTGATTAAGGATCCTTGAGGATGAAATCATATCATCCAACCTACCTACTTTTTCTTTTTCCACCCCCCACAAAATTGTCTATATTTAAAGAAATGGATACTAAATATGAATTGTGTTAAAGATATTTATCTGATGCAGTAGATCAATAATTTTAGCAAACTTTTATGAAAAAAATGCATTTGATTATAAGTCTTTTACTTTAACTAACCTTGACCTTTTGTCTGATAAGGGAGAGAATTATTTTAGGATAAATTTACTTAGTGAATAAAGTGGGTGAGTTTTTTTTTAAGATGGAATGAATTGAAATATTGTAAAAATTATCACATATTGATAAATTGTTGAATTTAATCATGTGATTATAGTATATCAGAACTAACAAGAAAGTAAACAATTCATTATACTTTCCTTACTTAGTTTACACCAATTATTTATAATAGGGAAGTTTATATATTCTCTGTATAAAGACAAATGTTGTTGCTGTTTCTTGTAAAGCCCTCAGATTTGGTATGCATGCTTATAGAACACAAGGAAGGGTTTTAATATAAGACATTTTGCTGTTCATGGGGAAAGTGAGAGGGAGCTCTGACTCTTTTTTGTTATGTTGGACTATTATTTATAGTAACAATTACCATTTGTAATGTCACTTATTATTAACATCTGGACAGAAAAATGTGTGCTTCTAAAAAAAAAGTGAAAAAGGTTTTCTGTTTTTTTGTTTTTTTTTAACAGTATATTTGTTTTGAAATGAGACAAATGGAATGTATTTTGTTTACATGTGAACTATTGTCATTGTCTTAGTTATCACATCATTTCAGCTGTTGTACCCTCCAGCATTCTTCAGGTATATGTTCTTTGGAGTAACCTACAGGGAATTTCAAGCCAAACTCTTTATTCAGAGGTTGAACTCAAAATTACTATGTTAGCAAATTCACAAATTTAATCCACTAGGCTATTGTTCCATGAGACAAATCTATATAGAGCCCTAAATCTAACTTACCTGCTGCTGAGTGCTGTTGCAGCTTGTGTGCACCCACTAAAGCTTCACTTTTATTACTGTTGCTGTTGAAAATGTACAGTTTTTCTTAGTGGCTCCTATATTGTATTTATTTCCATATTAGGTCTATTATGGAAGTCCTCATAGATTAGCATATGTGCTGATACTTAATTGGGAAATAAATCTCTGAGACAGGTATTTTGTACTGAGACTCAGTGGATCTAGGGTGAGTAATAACTGAGTAGTACTAAATAAGAACTAAACAAGATGGTCCTAGACATGGGCAGCAGAATGAGGACAACCTATCCTTACAGATTAAATGAAGATTTCACTTCAAAATTGTCTTTGGTTAACGGAGATTGACATATACCTTACAAAAGCCAGTGGGCACAATGGTTAAAATATGATAACAAGAAAAATAACAATAGCCCACATGTAAATAACTCCTCACCTCAGAAACTCAAATAGAAAAAGTTTATTTATTTATTTATATATATATATATATATATATATATATATATATATATATATATTTTATGAAGTTGCCAAAAAATAATAAAACATTGTTTATAACCAGTATCCCAGAAAATTAACCTTGATATACATCAATAATGAACACTTTTAGTGAGAAATTAACAAAAAAAAACAATCTTTCAGTAAAACTTTTGAATGTATTCTATTGTAATGTTTTAGTATGTTTTACTTAGTATTTGCTTATTTGTTTTAATGTGTTTATGTATTAATTTTCTTTGCCATTTCATCTTAATAACTTTTGTGGGAAAAAATATCTTTGATAACCTGATAGAATTAAATGTGGATAATTTTTTTCTCAGATTAATTGGGGATCATATTTCTATACTTTAAATAAGGATTACTATTTCAGTGTTCATATTTAAACAATGATTTTTTTTCTTTTATATCTAGAAATGAAAAATTTCTTGATATTTACTCGGAGAAATGATATTCGAAAAATTTCAATGGATGTCGACTATTTTGCTGATGTTGTTGTCCCTCTTGGTCATTTAAAGAATGCTGTTGCATTAGATATAGACCCTCTCCAAGGTAAGAATGTTTTATTCTATACCTATCATCACTAAAGGTTACATAATGATGCTTTCATCTAGGTACCTCCTAATGCACAAATGGTTTTGGTATATTTCAAACCAAATTTAAATTGATTGAGATCTTTCTCCTTGTCAGTACAATCTATAAATTAGTCCATACTGACAGATCTATCAATGCAAAATAATTTTTCTTTGAAAATCTTTCAAAAATAAAATATACATTCTAAAGTGTTATTTGAGAAACATAGCTGCTTTAAAGATTAATTAATCTGAACAGAAACAAATATCAAATATAACTTTGGCTTTATAGTCTTACTTAACATGTTTGTTGGGAAAATATTAGAAAATTGCCAATAAATTTTACATTTTTTTGTAGATACCTCTTATTTTCAGATAATGTTGTAAATGTATGTTTGTATCTACAAAAATCAGCACGTTTATATTCATACAAAAAAAAAATTAAAAATTCTTTTTAAAATACTCAGTCATTGAACTGTTGTGAGCTTTTTCATTTATGATCAATAAATGCGGTTTTAATTTTAATTTAATATTATTGCTTGGTAACAACAAATTATTAAAAAAATTTTGAAATTTATAGGTTATTCTAATTAAAATTTTAAAAAAATCTAAACAAACCTTGTAAAAATTCTTTATTCATCCAAAATAAAATTTTTCTTAAGACAAGAGTATTCATAAAAGTAATTAAGTTTTTGTAATTAAAAATATTTTGTTGCATTTTTTATTCTAAGATTTAGGGCAGAGTTTTTGCAACTGGGGGTCCTGTTTCATCAAAAAAGTTTGATCTAAATTCTCTGAGGACTTGTTCTTATAACAAATATAAACATTTTGCAATGCAAAAAAGAGTTTCTTGAACTTTAATAAAAATTACATTAGTGGAGAGTAACAGATTAAAAGAATATATTTTTAAAAAGATTTTACTAAAAAAAAGTTTCAAAACTAATTGCACAGATTTCTGAATAAATCCTGAATTTTTCATGAAAACCTGACAATTATTTGATTTTTGAAAGAATTTTAAAATCTGTGTGTTTTTCATCACAACCCCCCCCCCACACTCTACAAGGAAGACATGTATTTTTTAATTGACTCTGCAACAATGTCAGAGTGTGCATCTGTCTGAATGATGTGTGTCAGAAATTGCAGAGGTGTTCTAAGATCAACTAACACCCTTTAATCATGTGCTTCCCTCAGTAATGTCATGTTGGGAGTTATTTGGGTCTTCAGCACAGGATGTTCACCTTTCTTATGAAAATGGATCTTAGTATGAAGTAACCAACAGCCTGTAACCTATGTACTAAGTCTATGATCATTTCCAGCACTTTGTAATGTGTACATTTGCAGTGATTGTGGGTATGAAGAGAGCACATGACATAAAGTGCCTTGATCATTTTGACACAATCCGCATACATCAGTGTCTTTGTATCCCCACAGCTTGAAGTTGGTCACATTTGGTAAAAGATCATAGGTGAATCGTAGGAGGAATGATATTGCCAATGGGTCTGTTGCAAATGGGATATTACATGAAAGCTTTATCAGATAAATATCACTCAATTTAGTAAATGTTCACTGCTCTTCCTTAAAATTCCTGATTTATGCAATCACTGGGACTTTGGATAATGTTTGGAGAAAAACTGGTTACTTGTGCTACCCAGACTAGCTTGATAGGTTTGGGTCACCCCATGATCTCCTGGTTTGCTGGCTGGATTCTGCTTCTTGAGTAGCTTCTACTGCCAACCATTTGGTTCCAGTTTTGATATCTGGCTGTAACCTGTGGATAAACTCATCAGTTGAGTCTTTCATAATTATGTGAAGTGTACCTTCTTGAACTTGAACTTCTCTACCAATGAGGAGATGGGAAATTGTAGATTTCTGGCATTGGCATAGTCGCTCTAATGAAAAAGGAGAGGATGACTACAGCTAAATGTTAATACACTGTTGCATCTGCTGAATGTGAGACAGTAATATAACCTGCAATGGCCACAGAAGTCAGGTCAGCTGATTGTTAGTAGCACAAAGCCTTCAGTTTGCTGGAGTGATGGGTTCTGTCGATGACTTGAAGTTCATCTAGTGCCACTTTCTGCACCTCTTTACCTTGGTGTTGATCAGTCATTGGAATTTCATACAGCCATCTGAGGCTCTTCACTGGCTTCTCTTTGACTGTTAGGATCATATCACCACCAATATAGAAGTGAATCTCCCTGACAGAGCCTCTGAGTAATAAGTTCTAGCTTTTCTTGGACTTAGCCTTAATTTGCACCCATGTGAAGAGCTTATGGTAGCACTGAAACAGTTTATCGGCACTGACCTTAGATGGGATCAGAATGGTGATGTCATCCATGAATGCTCTGGAAGGAGAAAGGGCTATTTGTTCCTTAGTCCTCACTTCCTTTGCTATGTCTGCTGCACCCCATAATATGAGTTCCATGAACAATGAAAAGAAGTGGTGAAATCACGCCCCATCATGATGCCAACGAGTGTTTATCATTTAAATACCTACCTTATATAAAGTTACTAATAGTGAACTGCATAAATACTGCTTTGAAATATTTCATTATAATTTCCCCAATTTTATTAGGGAATTGGAAAAATTTGAAGGACATTTAAATTAGCTCATGAGGTACTGATGTATATTTATTCGCAAGATCAACCAAATTGCATGAAGCTTAGTTTTATCTTGTTTGGTTGATAGGATTTAGTTTCAGACCATGTGTAAATGCTCCAGACAGTCAAAGAAGCCAAGTATTCCAGCCTTCTAAACAGTTTATGTAATGGTTACCTAGTAGGATAAGGACCCCAATAAATATTTTCTCCTCTACATTCAATAGGAAGATGGGGTAGAAATTTGTGAAGCTTTTTGCATTCTGTTGGGTATCCAAATGCCATCTACCAGGTACTATTCTTATGGTACAATTTCTTGTTTCCATGCTTGATGGAGGAGGATGGCGAGTTGCTTAAGGATGTTTGGACAATGCTTATGTAACTTGTGAGATATGCCATTTATTCCAGGTACACTACCTACCTCTTCCTATGGGGTTTGTGGACAAATTCTCAAATTTTATTTCAGCTTTAGTCTGCTGTCATTAAACATCACCTCTGGATCTTGAGGCCTAGGAAGGTCATTAATAGGAGGGATTGGAACATCTTTCTAAGCATCAGAATGTCATCTTCAGGTGGTTCTCAAGTTCCTTTTGCAAAACATTGAGTTTATCACTCTTAGTCTCTGTGAATAAGGGTTATTGCAAAATTATCTCTGAGATTGTCACATTTTCTACTGTCATTTTCTTTGGTTCTAAGCTCTGGAGATCCTTTTGGTCTGTCTTCTCATGAGTTGGAGTATCTTTGAGTTGATGCATCATGACTCTCTGCTGTGCTCAGTTTACCCTTCTGAATCTGTCATTTATTCAATGTGTTAACAATCTACAAAAGTTAACTATTCTGCTCTATATATTTTGGTGGGATTATGCTCAGTTTATAAGGTAGATATTTATAGTCATCTAGTTCTGGTCATTTTTTTATAAGGTAGGTATTTATAGTCATCTAGTTCTGGTCATTTTTTTATAAGGTAGGTATTTATAGTCATCTAGTTCTGGTCATTTTTTTATAAGGTAGGTATTTATAGTCATCTAGTTCTGGTCATTTTTTTATAAGGTAGGTATTTATAGTCATCTAGTTTTGGTAAAATTTGATATTTTATAACCAAGATATTAAGAAAGTCTTTTCTACCACAAAACTGACATATCAAATTCAACTCTTTTATGTTTGTGGAAATCCTTTTTTGTTTAACTTTTATTTATAGTTACCAAAATTACATTTTTTCTCTCTCTTTAGTGTCTGATTTTTTTTTTTAACCTTATGTTCTAAATTTTCATTATCACAACATTTAGAAGATTCCTTTGAGAAACTATTGCAATATGAAATTTTGTACTATATTAATTTGAAAAAAGATCTTAAAGTTTTTTTTTTGAGTTTAACCAAAAATTCAGAAGATGAAATCAGATGTAATAATAATTTTAATAAAGTGTATGAATATCTAACAAAACATTTTAACATGGATTTTACAATTTCATAAAAAATATCAGTTTAGAAAACTTTTATTGCTTCACATTGCGAAATGGTCCCATTTGCAAATGTTTCATTGAATTATTAAAAATTTTTTACTTTGGCTTTAACTAATGAGACTTTTGCTATGCTAATCATGTGATAACAAGTGATTTTAAAGTATTTTATTTATTAGCCTTTTTTAGAAGATCATTAATTGCTTCGCTATTATTTCATTTCTTATTGTAGGTATGATATACTGGTCTGATACTGTTGTTGATAAAATCCAAAGGTCTAACCTTGATGGATCCCAAGTTGAAGATGTCATTTCACATGGCCTAGATACAACTGATGGTTTAGCTGTTGACTATATTGGGAAGAAAATTTATTGGACTGAAAATGGAAACAACAGAATAGAAGTCGCTAACTTGGATGGCACAATGCGTAAAGTTTTGTTCTGGCAAAATCTTGATTCCCCACGTGCCATTGTTCTGCATTATGAAGCTGGGTAAGTTATGTTGCTGCTGTTTTATTAATTTTACAAATTAAATAATTACTTTTCACTTTTGACTATTATAACTTTAATGAATTTGTAATTTTGTTTACTATATCTTATTTGATATCTCTGAAGAGTAGAAATAATTTAAAACAGTTGTAGATTAGTTTACTTGCATACATAATTATAACTTTTCAATTTCAAATTTGACTATGAAACATCTGTTTCCATTTTGTCTTCATTGTGGCTGGCTTGATTTCCGCTGGTTGCTTGGTAGCAGCGTTTAGATTGCTGGGGTTAGGCACATTTGGCCTCATTGCTGCTGGCTGTCTCCATGATTTCCTTCATAACATAATGTATGTGTATTTAATATGTTGACAGAAAGACTTGCACTGTTGCCTAGTGAGGGTCTCCATGTATTATGCTTTGCCACTGAGCATTTGTTTACCAGCCAGCAAAAGTGGTTTGAGGTGTTTGCTGCTAGCCTGTTGCATGACCCTATTTTAACAAATCTCTTTGCTTTCTATTGGGTGGTTTTATTAAAAAAATAAAATTCAGTCTGAATTTAACTATTCTCAATGTGAAGTTGACAAAGTAAAAATTCTTTTTTTCCTTTTTAAACCTTCCTGTCCATTAGCTACTACTCCCTTAGGGGGAAAAATGTAAAGTCCACTTTTGTCATTAATCAAAGCTCTCATACTCTGATATAGTGTCAGATTGCTGAATCAAGTATAAAAAATAGGAAAAAGTACTTCCTGCTGAAAATCAGTTTAGTGACATTTTCATTCAGTTTCATAATTTACACACTCAAAGAACTTGTCAGCTATCAACATTCATGTTAAGACAAACTGTTATTATTTCTCATTGAATTCTCCATTTTTTCATCATGGCATCCTGTCAGTCCCATCATCAATATTGGTACAGTACTAAATAAGATAAGAAACACTTTTATAACAAGTTAAACTTTGTTTTGTTAAACCACTTTATGATGTGAATGCTAGACAATAAAAAACTTCATTATTTAGACTGTTCAAGAATGCCAAGAAATGTGGCATATTTGTTTTTTAAAGAGAGTAAGTAAAGGATAAACAGAATTACTTTAAACAGTTTAAAGCTCTTGTAAGGTCATGGTTAAATTTCTCTTCAGGTATCAACTTTTTCAGTACTGCTAACAAAAAATGTACCTGAGTTTAAAAAATTGTCAGACAATGAAACAATGTGAGTACAACCCAGAGTTTATAAAATAATCTAATACTTTTATATATTTGGCATAAATTTGAAGTTGGCACAAAACTTTTACTGAAGGGAGGGCTCTCACTATCATGGGTGACATATGTATTGTAGGTAGATAGAAGTAATCTGTGTAATAGAATAAAAAAATGGCAGGAAATGTTTTTAAAAATTAAGTTTCTGCAATAAGGATCATTATAGCAGGGAATGTGCTGCAAGAGGCAACATGTTTAAAATTTAAGAACAGTAATTTTCCCAGTGTGTTACACAATGGGGAAAGATAAGGACAAACAATTCTATAAGGAATCAACTAAATATTCAAGTCATTTTAGTAATAAATATAGAAGCAGAAACATTGACATAACCTATCAAGATGTTAGCAGATGAGTCTACAAAACAAAATACCTGCTTTTACTCAATTTCTGGAGAAAGCTAAAAACAGGCACAGTGTACCTTAAGTGAAGCATTGAGTTTCATGATCAGCTTGTGAGGACTGAGATTGATACTTGCAATCTCTTTGCCCAATCTCAGTAACACTCTTGACAAATAATCAGTTGTTGGTGTGATGACTCCAAAATAAGTTATACATGAAGGATAAATAAGAGCAAGGAATTGACAGCTGATCTTGAATAAAATCCTTAAGCTGTGTCAACCTTGACATCATGTAACAAATATTTTGTTAGGTAAAATAGTGATATATTAAGACAGCATTAATGAGCTAGTATTTTGTTAATATTTAGACATATGTAATAGAAAGCATGTGGACAACTTGCAAGTCAGTCAACAATTGGTGACTTAATGCAGTGGCATGATTCATTTAGGTGGAAAGGATTTGAAGCAAAAAGTAAAGGTAGATTTGAACATTGGGATCATGATTGATCAAAACTGAACCATTGATCTATTTATTCACTAAGCTTTTTTGTCATGAATTAAATTAAGCCAGCCCATGGAATTAACAAAAATCATCCTCTTCTTGACCATATTGATATTTTATTTTCATATGACTTTTTTTGTATTGATAAAAATGTTTTATGCATTTTGAAAAGTAACTCACTGTTATGTTTCACTATTCTTTGTGCATAGTAGCACAGCTCACCATGTTCTTTGTGACAACAGGTTTTTTCTTTCCTCACTTCTCCAGTTATTCTCTATTTATACTTGTCTACTAACTTGAATTGGAGAGGTTGTATGCTCTTTTTTTTTTCTTTTACTACTCTTGATTGATTATGTTTGTATTGTCTTTCCTCTTGTTTTTTTTTGTTTTCTCTTTAAGGGTGATCTTGGTCTTTCTTCATTTTCTTCTACATATTTGTCTGTCTTTTCTTTCTCACTTTTTACCATTTACTGCTCTGTTTCACTTTTGTAACTTTCTGCTTCTTGTTCCTGACATTCTATTTCCACATCCTGCAGCTTGTTCCTGCTTCTGAACTGATCTGCATGTGCCAGTATATATCTTCCTTTTTTTCTCAAGTATAGCCATGTTGTGTCTTTTTTGTATCAGGAAATTTGCTTCTTCTGGATTTGTCTCTTATTTTTTCAATACCATACCTTTTCTTTAATTGCAAAGGACAGTTATGAGGGCTTCCCATTAATGCTAAAGGGTTCAGTTTCCTTCCCGCATGTGGAATGGATCTGTAACTGAGGAGCATTTTTGGTAATTATGCTTATATTCTTTCAATAAATTGAGAGAATACTTTCAATCCCATTTTCACCATTTGTACCATTCTTTCCGCAATGCAATTAGATTGTGGTGTTATGTATGGGATGCATCTAATTTGTTTCAGCCATGCACATAAGTTCTCATCACAAATTCAGGTGCATTGTCGGTGACTATTGTCTCAGGAACTCCATTCCTTGAGAATACACTTCTTAGTATTTGCTTTATTATGGTGGTTTTTCTATCTACTCAGATAACTTTTGGCCATCTTGAATGAGTCTACTAATACTAAGAATAGTCCCCTATCTCTGATATGTGCATATTTCATGTGAATGCTAACCCATGGCTCTGCTTTCTTGAGCAATGAGTAAATTATTGCTTGCTTGAATTTTTTTTCATTTCCGGACATTTTGGACATCTATCTCTTAATGTATTCCTCTGTTTTTTTGAATATCCTGGACACCAAGCTTGTAACTTTAGTCTTCTTTGCATTGCTGTTATGCCACAATGTATGTCATCATATACTGCTTTTAATATGTCTCTTCTCATAATTTGTGGAGCTACTATTATCTCTCCATTGCATATTATGCCATTTTCTGTGGTTAGTTTGTGTTTCATTTCCTTAAAGGGTCACTCTGCCATCAAACAATTGCTCCATATATTATTTTTTACTCTTTCTCTTATTCTGCTTACTATTGAGTCTTGTTTTGTTTCTATTTTAAGTCTATTTAGAGGAAGAATATCTGTTTCCACCCAGTGTATTATTTTATCTTTAATATTTTCTTTTTCTTCTGTCTCATTCTTGAACTGTAATCTTGATAAAGCATCTACATAAGGGATAGTGTTCCGTTTTACATATATTATGTCAAAATCGAATGCTATGATTTTTATTACCCATCTTAAAAACCTTGACAATGTGACTTCTGGCAATTCTTTTTTCAGATTAAATATGAATTCTAATAATTTGTGATCCAAATTTAATAAGATTTTTTCCTGTTAAAATGTTTTGTGCCCTTTCCATGCTCTATACAATTGCTAGCACTTTTTTTTTTTTCAATATTTGAGTAGTTAGTTTCTGCTGATGTCAACCTTCTTGATATCTACATGATTGGGTGTTCTTGTGGTAGAATAGCAGCAGTTACCTTTTCATTAATGTCTATGGTTAAAGTTACTTTTTGTGGTTTGCTTTATAGAATATTCGTTAGTGTTTCAAAAGCAATAGTTTACTTTTAAATCCAATTAAAATTGTTTTTGTTTTTTTAAGCGTAATTTTGCAAATGTCTCAATTATGTCGCTGTATCTTGGTATGTATTTACTGTGAAAATTTATCAGCCCTGAAAAGGATTCTAATACTTTTTTATTTGTTGGAGCAGCTATTTCTGTTATTTTCTTTGTTGGTTTATCATTGGGTGATATTCCTTTTGATATTTGATATCCTAAATATATCTTCTTACAGTTGAAATGATATTTATCTTTGTTTATAGTCAAACCTGCTTTTTTAATCTCACTAAAATTTGCTCTTTTTTTATATTTTAATTCTTTAGTTTTTGCCCCTACACCTATATTGTCCTGGTATATTCTCATATTTTTTTATCTTTCTCAATAAAACTCTCCCAATTGCTTTTTTAAAAATATGGCTGTCTTTTCTCTAACTGTAAATGAGTTTATCTTAATAAGCCTATAGAGGTATTTATCGTGGTGATTTTTTTGAATTTCTTGTTCATTGTATGCAGCCTTGAGATCAATTTTTGCAAAGTACTTCATTTTTCCTAACTCATGACTCATCGTTTTGATATTTGGTAAAAGAAAAAAGTCTGAACATATCTGGTGATTTACCCCTATCATGTAATCACCCAGTGTCCCTAAATCTCTGTCAGGTTTCTTTATCACTACTATTGGTGACACCCAATTACTACCATCTTTCTAGTAAACCTTGTATCATTTTGTTTAATTTGGCTACCAAAAGGTTGTATATGAATTGTAACTTTTCTTAACTCTATATACTTTGGATGATAGTTTTCTTTAGTTGAATGCTTGCTTTTATAGCCTTTCAATAATCCTATTTAATTTTCTTCTGCTTCCATGGAATTGATTATTCACTGTATCTACTTTTAATACCTCAATCCCTAGTAATCCATGATCGTTTTTGTATGCTACAACTGTGATGGGGATCATTTCAAAATGCTTGTTGGTTTAAGAATTGCCTTGAAATGTACCTATTGATTTTATGGTTGTTTCATCAAATTGCTTTAATTGTATGCTGCTTTTTTTTTTAAATTTAGATTGTCCTAATTTTATCCAGAAATTTTTAGGTATCAATATAACTTCCCTGCCTGTATCAACTTGCATGTTAAATATTTGGCCATTTATCCTTATTTTTTTCTCTACCTCTGTTTTGTGTATTTATTGTAAATGTTTCAGCTTTTTCTTCTTCAGGAGTTTGAAGAGTTTTTAATTTTTCTATTTACTTTTCATATTTGCATACATTCTGAAAATGATCTCTTTTTTTTTTTTTTTCTTTTTCTTTTTTGTGATTTGAGCATATTTTTCCTAGAGTTGGACATTTGTACTCGTCTCTTTCATGAATTTTTTTCCCACAATATCTACACTTATTATGGATATGGTTGTTTTTGTCTATGTGACTCAAATTCTTCTTTTGTTTGATTAAATTCTATAATCAACTCTGTTAAAAAAACTTGATACTAGTTTCCAAAACTCATTCTACAGCAGGGTTAGTATTGCTTGTTTGTGGTTTTGATCTTGCAAGCCTTCAATTAATCTAAGAATTAATTTATCTTCTATAGTCATTTCCTGTGCTCGCAACTTTTCAAATTCACAATATTTGGCTTGTTCTTTCAATCTATGTAAGTATTGTATAATGGACTCATTTGGTGCTTGTCTTTTTTTCTAAAAACTTGGTTCTTTCACTGATTACCAATCTTGTTTTTAATCTTTGTTCTTTTTTTATAGTTTTAAAAATTTCTTCAAATGTCAGTTCTTCTAATGTCATTTTTTCTAATTTTTATACTGAATATATGCTTAGGTATATTTCCTCCTGTATAAATCTACATGAAACATTTTGATTGCCTTACATCGTTTTTGTAGGTGATAGGTTTGATGGATACAGAACAAGACTAATTTTGCTTGTCTGTTTTGTGTTACAAAACCAAACATGTAACAAAAAATTTATACTTTTTTTTATATAAAAATTGTTTTGTGAATTTCCAGCTACATGTACTGGACAGATTGGGGAAATCAGCCTCGTATAGAGCGTGCAGATATGGATGGCAATAATCGTTTAACTGTTATAGCAAATGACCTTGGCTGGCCAAATGGGCTGACTATTGATAAAGAAACAAGACGACTTATTTGGAATGATGCTACAACTGAGGTAAGCCTTATGCAAACTCACCAGGAAGTTTTTGTTTTTATTATTTTATTTATTTATTTTTTGAGAATTTGAATGTGATGAAACATTTTCTATGAGTGGGTGCTGAAGTTTTCAGGCTGATGAAGAAGAATTAAAAAATAAATTCTGATAATTTTTAGAAATGGGTTAAGTTGAAATTTTTTGGGGAAACACTTGTATTTATACTTTTCAGTAACTATTAAAATATAGAAACTTGTTTTTTATCTGTCTAGTGTAACCCTGTCTCCAAGGAATTTTTGAATTATTTGTTAATAGATAATTCTCAAGGGGTTCTTGAGTAATCTATGTAACTCTATTCTTCCCTATTTTTTTCTTTCTGTCTTTTTTTTTTTTTTTGTCTAACAATAATTACATTGTTTGTTGCATTTAAACAAATCCTAAAATGAAAGTAAAATATACTAAAAAAACTGTAAACTGAAATTTTATGTTCAACGATTTATTTATCATCACAGGTGGTCTTTTGTAATATTTAACCAAAAACCCATTTAAATGATAAGCTATTTTCACTTTCCAGGATATTTATATCATTAAAAGATAAAATTAGAATATTTTGATATTTTTCTGTAATTATTAACAAAATGTAAATGATTGTTTTATTGTTGCTGTGTGAAACTTTAAAATTATAGAAAACTTTTTTGTTCTTTTCATTTATTGTTTAATAGTAAAATCAATTTTGACGCCACTTAAATTAGACCACTTATAAAAAAAGGGAAAACTTTTCTAGGAAAAACCTAAATTTGACACTTGTAAGAACAGGAAAATATTGATTTGTCCTCAATTTAAAAGGGTGTCCTGTTTATAATATTGATAGTGTCAAATGACTTTGAAGACTTATTGGCCTTTATTTTGCGTATAAAAATACCTTTTTTTTTTTTTTCTTTTAAAAAAAAGATGAATTTTGTGGCGAATAACAAAGCAAAACTTATTTCGCGATTTAAGCTTTATTAATGATAACTGATACAATTGGTGCTGAAAAAGAAGTTCAGTAGCTGGATATTTTATTCGTAAAGAGTAAAATAAATGGTTAAGGGGAAATAACTTTTACTGTTAATATAATAAAATTAGTACATATTTTTACTACAGGATTTCTCTTTAATAATGAGCAAACATATATATTCATTTTTAATTAAAGAACAAAATTTATGTAAAATAATAAAATTATGTATCCATTTATTATTAACTTAACAAAAATTTTTCTTTTCAAAGTTTAATAAGTTCAGAAAATTTTAAAAATATGCAAATATCAATTATGTTTTTCAGACTTCTTTTACTGGAACCTCGTGCACACGAGAGGTTTTTAGGATTCAATTTCTCTATTTAAGTAGTGCCTCAGTTTCTTGGTACAAATGTAAATTTACCTCATTTTTTTTCCCTTTGTTCTCAGGTTATAGAATGCTCTGATTTAAATGGAAATTTTCGAAAAGTTTTAGTTTCCAAACTTCTTCATCCATATGGATTAACTGTGGCAGGTAGATATATCTTTTGGACTGATTGGCGTACAAGATCTATTCATCGAGCAGATAAAATAACAGGTGAAGATGTTACAGTAATTGGTAGCAACATCCCTGGGCTAATGGATTTACGTGCAGTATATATTGATAAAACTGGTAAGTTGTGTTCTATCTAATAGTATATTTTACTCAGTGTTACTTTCCTGATATAAAAGACTCTTATTTGTTTGTGTAGGGAATTTTAAAAAATCTTTTGATTTCTTCTATAGTTTTTTGTAACTTTCATTAAGTGATTAATATTTTAAAATGTTCAAATAAAAATCAAAACGTCCCACATAAATAAAATTTGTGGTTCTTTTATTTCAACAGATCATCCTTCAAATCGCTGTGGTCAAAGTAATGGTGGTTGTAGTCATTTGTGCTTGCCTAATCCTCAGGGATACAGTTGTGTATGTCCCACTGGACTGCTTCTTACTCAGGATGGCAAAACATGTCAGTCTAGTATGTAACAGATTTCATTTTTGATTTTATTTGTATGTAATGGAATATAGTTTTGGTCAAGTGTTAGGAAGTAATTTTAAAAAATATGAATTTTTGGTGGTTTGCTTAATTCAAGATAAGTATACTTTTTCTGTAATCTCTTATATATGTTATACCATGAATATTGCCCTTTCTTATAAAATAGTTTTTTCTAATCTGTCTTGGATTATAAGAATTCAGATATCATAACTTGATTTTGTTGCAGCATGTCTTTCTCATATACAGAAGTCATTGAAAAGGGTTTTAAATATTTAGAACTTTTGTATGTTGTATTGTATAAAATGTATTGGAATAATAATGAATATTTTTGTTTTTGCTTGATATTTTAGTGCCAAGTGTATATCTGTTGTTTGCAAGCCGTGGCAGTATTCGAAGAATTTCTCTTGATTCTCATGATTACACAGATGTTTATATTCCATTGCCTGATGTACACAATGCAGTTGCACTTGATTTTGATATCCAAGAGAGTAAAATATATTATACGGATGTTACTCTGGATGTAATTAGGTGAGATTTTCATTTTGAATGCTGAATTCAATATTATTGTTACTTTGAAATTGCATTATTAAAAAAAAAATTATTCTTTTTAGCAAATATATAATTACTTCAAACAATGGAGAAAATTATACAAAACGAAGCTGCTGTCAACACCATAGACAGACCCTCCTGCCACCATCAGCATGAATCAAGCTCATCTCCCCAAAAGCAATACACTGTGCCTCCTTGGCATCACTCTCTCTTCATTGAATCAATAGCTAAATCTGCTGTTAGGAAGGTTGGGTCTCTGTGTTGGGCCAGAAAGTTTTTCTTGCCTGAGTCTATCTTGCACATATGTCTCTTCTACAAATATTGTCATGGCTTCTGCTCTGATGAACTTTGCTCACTGGTGCCCCCTCTACAAGAATTTACTCAAGCAACCAGACTGGCAACTAGGTCTCACTCTTTTACAAAACAGCCAAATGCAGCTTCCACTTCTACTCTAGTAGCTTCTTTTCTCACACTTCCTGCCTGTGGAACTTTCTTCCGTATGCTTGCTTCCCAGATAGCTACCATCTCCAATGTCAATGACCATCTCTTATCCCCTTGACTCCAGGCCTTCTCTTTTCCTTTCCCCAACACACCCTGTATCTTTTCACTCTACTCTCTTCACACCAGTATTCCCATCCTTCTCTTGCCCTTTCTGACACCCACTGTAATCGGTTCCTCTTTCTCTTCTCCTATGTAAACTTTTACTCTCCTCTTATGTAGCCCTCTGCGCACTAGTGGTGGTACAGCCTTGCTTGGGGTGTAACGATTAAGAAAAAAAGTGGTTAGCTGCAAAAAGTCATATAGGCTACCAAAAACACAGCATCCACTCATGAGGCATTGCAGATTGTAGTAGTTCATTGACAATATCTTTTTTTTAATTTTTTTTTTTATTAGAATTTAAATGAAAGTAAATTATTTGCTTACTGAATTTATTTAATCATTTCAATAAAATACATTTTAAAATACGGTTTGGTGGAGGTGGGGTCATCTTGTATGGTAAATACAGGGTACGATGGGTAAATTGTCGCCATTTTGTATTTTCATTTTGTGTGTGCATAGTTTTTTTATTTTTTTATTTTGTTAACTGTATAGTAGGGTCAGTTGGGCATCACAGAGCAATTTGCTTCACCAGAAGTTTGGAAACAGCATGCTGTACTGCTTGGCATTTGCACTAAAAGTTCAAATATGAACATTTCAGTGTGTCTGGGTGTGAATCTGAAAACAATGCAAAGGATTTGGAAAGAGTTCAATGATAAATTCAGCCAACATTAGAGTGTTTGGAGTGATCTCTAGTGATAATGACATTATGCCTCCGTTCATCTTTCCACAGGACTTCAGACTCAACACAGAGGCCTACATCAAGTCCTAGAGGTAGTGCTGCCCTGAAGATCTGGCAACTGTACCATGCCACAAAAGCAGGAGAACCCAGTCATATTTGTCAGATGATTTCTGCGACCACATCACCCCTTACATCTAGCCACCCAAATCCCCAGACTGCAACCTCCTAGATTATTTTGTGTAGGGCACAGTTGAGTGAGAGACCAACAAAACTCCTTGTAGCACTAAAGATGAGCTGAAGGCAAAGATTCTAGCAGCATTGACCAACTTAATCAAGGAGACTGTCAGAATAAATTTACTCTTTAGTATTTCAAGATATTTTTTATGTAATTTTGATAAATGTATCTGTTAAAATGAGATGTCAGTGTTATTTTCATTTTTCCATAATTTAGATAAGTCATCCATCACACTGAATCTTACATTTTAACTTGAAATTTTTGGGATTGTCTTATATCTTGGCATACAAGGCAATTAAGCATATGATATTTGTTTTCTGTGATATTTGCATGTTGGCTATTTAAGCATGTAACAAAAGAATTTTTGGTCTTTACTTGATTTTCGAGTGTTGAAATGAGAGTTTCTCTTATAAAGAAGCAAAATAATTTTTAACTATTCACCATTGTCAATTTTACTTTTAACATCTCTTGTTTTTGTGTTCAACAAGCAAATCTATTTCTTACTGAATAGTAATCTTTTGATCAGTTCACATTATATCAACATTTTCAATATCTTTTGAGTGCTAAATGAACAATTTATTCTTTTGTTTCTTTAAACCTTTTAAGTCATTACATTTAACTTTTCACTATTGAACTAAATCATTGTTTCAGTAAGAACAATTGGTATTTCAATTTGGGGTCTTTGATATGAATTTGCATCTCTGTACATTTTGTAATTTTTTCTTTCCTCTGAATGACTTTCTTGATTTATACTGAAAATCTAATTCTGGTAATCGAGATTTTATTATTTGTTTAATGTATATTAGAACTTGTTGAATGTTTCTTGTAAAATAATTCTATTGATTTAATCTTTTATAACATCTGGATTAATAAATGTTCCTTTTAAACTCTTACCTTGAACTTTATCTCTACTAAATATGGTATATATTTTCATATGCCAATCTGTTTCTTTTTATCTCTTTTGATTCAATCAAGTTTCATCTAAAGGTGAAAACCTTTTGTTTTTAGTTACATGAAATTTATTAAAATTTAATTATTAATGTCTAGCAACTGTGTTTATAGTTTAAATTTATTGTATCCATCATTTACTGAAGTACAATATTTATTTCTCAAATACTTTGAAACACATTAAGATCATACATTTGACTTATTTAGTAAGTATATTAATTTTAATGTTCTATTCAACAGAAGAGCCAGTTTGAATGGGAGTAACATGGAGGAAGTGATTCAGAAGGGCTTATCAACTACTGATGGACTTGCCGTAGACTGGGTGGCCCGAAATATTTACTGGACCGACACTGGTAAATAAGTTTTAAATAGTATTTACAAATTTTTTATATTTTTAAAATGTTGATAATTATTAATGTATCCTTGTTATGCACTTGTATACTATTAATATTTGAATTAGTTGGTGTATCATTTTTAAATATGTGCATCTCAAACAAATGCTATAAAGAGACTAAGACAATGCAAAAACATTTTTCTTTTTTAGATTATTTCTAAGCTTTATATAATATTAGCAATACAACCTGACATTTCACAAATGCTTTTTCTTTACTTTATTTTTATGTCCCTAATTTCTTTGTCCTATCTGTTTAATCTTTGACTAGGACTTAAACCATTTTGATTGATTTTATTACACTTATTACTGTCACAATGCCTAGATATATAAAATAAATAATTGTCAAAATGTTTAAAGGCTGGTTGACTACTTTATGACTATTTCTTTAGGACCATTTTACAGCAAAAGAAAGAGACTTGATCTCTTAATGTGAAGTATCAGTGTTAATATTAAAGAAAATTAAGATTTTCCATTAAAGTCTTGATATACTCTAAAAACATCTGGATTTTAGTAAAATATTTGATATTTTGTTATTTCGATAATAAAGAAATAAATCTGCTAGTCAGTAAAATGAACTTATTTTTAAGAAGAAAATTATAAAAAAAATTCTGTAACTAAAAAAAAAAACAAAAGGATTTGTTAGATTTTTTAAAGTATATCATTAAAATATGTCAACAATGTGTATTTTCTTTTGCTTCTTAAGTGTCATCTAATGTTGATCTTTTCTGAGCAGAAAATGGTTATATTTGTAAAGCCATGAATCAAACATGTTTTTTCATAAAAATTACAAAAATCAAATTAAAAATGAATTACAAGATATTAAAAAAAGAAGTTAAAAAATTAAAAGCTGAATATGCAAATTAGTAGCTCTTTTTTAATAGTGATAACTAAGTTGGGCAATATATGACACATGCTTGTAAATATAAATGATAAACCTACGTTATGTGCATTTACTGTCATTATACTTAGTTCCACGAGAACATTCTCCAAGGTGATACCTTTCCTACTCTGATTAAAAGGTCTAGAAGCATCAACATTTTATTCTACCCCCTCCCTCTAACCACAATTCACAATGTCTTTGTAAACTTTGTAATTGGAGTAGATAGATCTATCACCCGGTTCACATTCCACCCACGTCTATTAAACAGGTTAAGAGGCTCATCCCTTGTTCCCTATTTAGGATGTGGTTTCTAGCTTTCTCTTTTCCAATCTTTTTCACTATTACGTAGCCCCCTGCACATCAGTGGCGTTATCACCTTGCTTGGGGTTATACGATTAAAAAAAAAAAGAAGCTGGGTTAGAGTTAATTCCTGATGCCAGAGACCTTTCAGTAGAGAAGTGTCAAGGGAGCTAAGCAATCTTTTGGTCACTAGCCCCATGTATGTGTGGGATTCTCACTTGTGCCAAAATCTTTTTTAAGCAGAGACACATCTACACATGTTGTTATATGGGCTTTACGTATTAGAAATATAATTTATTAATGGAAGCCTTTTTATTCAAAATGTAATTCAGCTCATGTTCTGAATGTGATTTAATTTAGAAAATAATATTTTATCTTTCAAAGTTATAAAAAGAAATATAGATGTGATAAGTTATTTACAATTTAAAAAGTTTCTTTTTCAATTTTCACATGATTTTATTTCTATGCCTTTTTTGTAAATATTGAAAACATTTCAATATACAATGTCATTAAAAAATATCTTATTTTTAACCTTAGAAAATAATTACTTTTTTTTTTTTGCTTCTAATAAAATTTCAATATTTGAGGTTTTTGTTCAAGAATTTTGTAGCATAATTAAATTCAATGGTGTGGATTACTTTAGGAATACAATCTGAAATTTTCTGAGGGAGAAGAGAGGAACATCAAAATTAAACAAATTTTGTTAAAGGTTTTGTAATGAAGTCATTTCCTCATTTATGTTATCTAGTTATTAATGTTATAACACATCACTCAATAAGTCCTGGGCCTGATATATAGATGGCGCCACTAATAAAAAAAATTCATATAATTTTTATAAAGTATTAATCTTCAAATGGCATGTGACAAAATTTGGGCCCAACTGAATAATTAGTTTACAAATTAGTTATTTAAGTGAAGCTACTGCTGCAAATTTTCAAAACAATGAAAAAATATGATTTTTGTGTGTTGATAAAGCATTGCTTGCCTATGGGAAAAATACTGTTCAAGTAAAGCAAAGACTTGATAAGTGTTGTTCCATCTATGCTCTTTCAGAAACAATGGTTAAGTAATGGTATACTGACTTTAAATGTGGTTGTACAGACACAAATGATGCTGGATGCTCGGGTCACCCAAAATCGGCAATTGTCCTGGAAAACACCAAAAAAAAAAATCAACAAATGACTAAGTGTTATTGCAGCTGTTTCAACACAACAAAGAGTTTTTGCATAAATATGTGACAATGAATGAAACATGGATCTACCACTTCACTCCAGAGTCAAATCAGCAGTCAGCTGAGTGGACAACAGTAGGTGAAAGCCGTTGAAATTGACCAGGCACAAACATCAGCAGGCAAGGTTTTGGTCTTTGTATTTTGGAATGCACAAGTTATTTTGTTCATCAATTACCTTGAGAAAGGAAGAACCATCAATATATTATCTATAATATATATAGCATTATTGGTGTGTTTGAAGGAAGAAATTGCCAAAAATGATCACAAATGAAGAAGAAAAAGTAATCTTTTACTAAGACAATGCAGTGTCACAAGTTGATCACAATGATATCAAAACTACATGAATTGCACTTTGAATTATTTCTGCATCCATCCTATTCTCTAGATCTGGCCCTCAGGGACTACTAGCTGTTTGCAGACCTCAAAAGAATGCTCCAGGGAAAGAGATTTAGTTCCAATGAAGTGATATCAGGAACTGAAGCAAAGACAAATCATTATACAAAAAATGCATCAAATTGTTAGAATCAGTGTATTGCCCTAGAAGGAAACTGTTGATGAATAAAATCGAATTTTGCCTTAGGGTTGTTGTTTTGTTAGTTAGACCTGGGATTTATTGAGTGATGTGCTAATACTTCTATTAATTTCATTTTTTTCCTAGATTTAATGACCAAAATATAAAAAACTTGAAATGTCAGTTTTTGTTAAATTCATTCAAATTTCTTACTACTTTTTTCAGGTCGTGATGTAATTGAAGTTGCTAGAATTGATGGGACAAGTCGTCGTACTTTAGTAGCTGAAAATTTAGATGAACCCCGAGCAGTGGCCGTATTTCCAAAGAAAGGGTAAATCAACTGCAAATTTTTTCCCTTTAGTATTTGAGTGAAGAAAAGATTTTTTAAATAACGTAGATTTTTAATGACCATTTATTACATGAGCAACAACAAAATAAACTTTGTTTTATATAGTTTTAACTTAATGTATTAGCATAGATTTGCCATGAAGGAAAAAGCCTAGAACTAAACAAAAATTTGACTTTATTCTGTTTAAGAAATACCCAATTATCAAGATGTATTTATAATCATTCATGTGACTTATTAATATAACTACCATGGCCACATTATTGTTACTATTTATAATATCTGAAATCATTGTTGACACTGAATTTACATTCATTCGTCACATGATGCCTAAGAGATCCTTGCATACATTCCATCCCAGGCAATCCATTCAAGCATTAGAATTGGCTTTCTGGTATCCTCCCTTATTTGGTCTCCCTGTCTCTTAAATAGTATACTATTTGGTCTTTTGCCAGTGTATGTGGTCTTTTTAGGATCTATAGGCAAAGCTTTATGCTTCTCATCTAATTATATAGCTAAACCAGTTTATCCTCTTTTTTTTTTTTATAATCTGGATAATTATGTCAATCTTCACTTCTGATTCTGTTTCTGATATTTTTCCCAGTCATGACATTGAGGCAGTTATTTTTTTTTAAGATTCAGAGCTTTTGTATGTCCTCTTTTCTCAATTTCCAGATTACACAAGCATAAATTGCTATTAAAATATTGAGAGTTGGGTAGGAGAGGTTAATTTTTTTCTTTAATTTCAATGTCATGTTTGATTTCTCTTCATTTTTTTTTGAATATATGATAATTTGCTTTCCTTTGTTAGTTTAGCTAGCTCAGTTCTCTCTTTACTTTTCAACTTCAAGCTCATTTACATTATTTATGTTCAGACTGTCATCCTCATCTTTGCTATGTTTATGGTGTTTTTGCCAGTGCACACTCTGACCTTCTTCAGGTGCTGTGAATTTTGAACTGAACCCTTTATTTTGATCACTGGGGTATATTATTCTCATTCCATGTGTGATGTCACTTTCAGGTGCCATGTTGTTATCTCAAGGACACATGGCCCAATGAATATAGATGCTGGTTAGTTTCAGTGAATTGACCCAAAGAGTTGTGAGTTCAGTACCTTGCTACATCAGTGGTAAACAACTCAGAAGAGTTGAGTTGAAGGAAGAGAACTACATGGCATCCAGAGGTGGCATCACACATGGAATGAGAATGACATATCCCAGTGATTTAAATACAGGGTTTGGTTCGAAATTCTCAACACCTAAAGAAGGCTGGAGCATGCAGTGGCTGAAACAACATAAAAATGGCAATAAAGATGAGGACAACAGTCTGAATAATGTAAATATTACCTAATCTCAGATGTTTAGACAAATATTGAAGCTCATTTGTATATTTCTTTGTTACCCAAATGTTTAACCCTGAAGCAATTTGTTGGAAGCCCCTTTTATGATTAAATTTCATTGCCTTTATATTTTTATTATACAAATAGTTGAACCTGAGTAAAATTATCACCAAACTAGTGGTAAATTTATCTCTTATTTTACAAATTTTATCAAAAGTTGAAAGTTTTTGCTTGCTTACTGAAGAATTTGATGTCCTTTTAACTGCAAATAAAGGACATCTTTTTATATATAACTCTTCTTCAATGCCAATTTTTTTTTTTATTTATTTTTTTGCTAGAAATAAAATCTTTAATTACATTTTGATTGCATTCAATTGGAATCTCCTTAAATGTTCTGTTCTGATAGCAAAATCCAGCTAATGTGACATTTCTAAATAAGTCTTTCTTCATGAAAATGAACTTTTTAGATTGACATTCTCTTCAAACCCATCTTTGTTCTTTGGAGTGAGAGAGGAAAATAAATCTCTATGTTGTCAGTTTCTCTCTCTGTTTTTCCATTCATAGTTGCTTTTAATTATTTGAAAATATTGATACAATTTTTAGTAAAGATTTACCTTTCAGTTTTCTTCACTCCTGTGTATTTTGCTGTTTAAGAAAAGTGAAGAGAAAAATGAACACCAATGCTTTTTATTAAAAAGAAGCAGTGTTTAGTTCCTTGTGTGAGCCTGGTCAGTGTTTACTCTTGCAATTTGAAACTAATTTTATGGACTTTATTATGATTTTAGGTTTATGTTTTGGACTGACTGGGGTAAAAGTCCCAAAATAGAACGTGCTTATTTGGATGGGACAAGCCGCAAAGCAATTGTTACTAATGATCTCGGTAAGTAATATTTTCTTATAGATGATTATAGTTAAAATGACAATAAAATTAGTTGAGATGTAGTAACCAATGCATGTTGAAAAATTATCAAAAAATATTTCTAATGTTTTAATGTAATCTATGCTGAAACTAGCAAAAATTATCAGATAAAGTTTTAACAAATGTTATTTCAATAAAGTTTCAAAACCATTTTTATTTTGGATGTTTCCTTATGTAGAAAAACTGAATGCTGAAAAAAATATTGAGATCAAGACAAATTTTTCAAAGTTTTAGTCAATTTAAACATCAAAGTAAAAAATCTTTTCCTGCCATTCTTGACTTTGATGAAAAATTTGAAGTGGGATTGTGGAGAATGGATGAATTTAATTTTGATAACTCTGATGATGATGAGCATTATATTTACAATATAGTTTACATTTTTCTCTCAATTTTATTCTACTTGGTTTTTATGGGAATGACCAATATTTCTATAATATATCCTGTGTGTGATATTGTATAAACAACAACTCAATCAAATTTAAATTTGTTAAATTAAAACTGGTAAAATTTAGATATACATTCAGGTTGGATGGAGTTAAATGCTTCACTGGTTTTAGTATATTTTATTGTAGAAAATTAATATTGTGACTAGGGGAAAATAATATTGTTTGACAATGAAAAAGTTGTCAAACAAAATGTTTTTATCTTTTCACACACATGGTGACTATGAAAACCTAAAATTTCATGTTGATATACATTTTAGTTGTAATTATATATTTCAGAAATGTTATGTATGAAATATAAACTAACCTTTTTAATTTTGCAGGTTATCCTAATGGCTTATCTATTGACTATGTTACAAAGCATCTTTATTGGGTTGATGCACAGTTAGATAAGATTGAAATGTCTGATTTAAATGGGAAAAATAGGATTGAAATCATAAGAGATGTTCCACATCCTTTTGGTCTGTCTGTTGTAAGTATTCAAGATTTTACTTGTATTAAATTTTAAACTATTTTCAGCTAAAATTAAAAATATCAAAACATAATGCTTTACACAATTTCACAAAAATAGTTTTTACATTTTCATTAATTACATTTTTAGACTTATTTTCTTTAATGTAGATTATTAAATATCTATTTTGTGTAATGTTTTTCCTCTCCAATTTTTCTCAAAACTTTGGTCTTAAGTTTCAGTATGTTTTTGCTATTTGTGATTTTAGTGAAAAGTTTATATAAAAACTAAAATCAGTGTCTATATGATTTTAATTCAATTTGGAGTGTATGTTAAAAAGGAAGTTTACTATATTTTATTGTTTATACTGACAGATTTTATTTTGCAAGTTAGTTTTCACATTAAAGTTGATATTTTTATGTATATTATTAGGTTGAGCTTGCTCAGGCATCTATGGTCCTGGTTAATGTAGGTAATTGCTGGAGAGCAACTCATCTTGCTTCATGACTAAGTGTCCAGATCAGTAGATCACTCACAAGTTCTTGTCTTGCTTACCAGCAGTGTCCTGCAAAGCATATTCTGTATTTGTGCAAGATTGTAGAAATAAGAGATACTTCCATAGAGCTGTGATTTAGTTGGATGTTGTCTCCAAGAGATGTTAAATATAGCTCACTGCATCTGAATGTAGGTTCCATCAAGCTTAGTCTGTAGGATTTTAGCTAATGTCCAGGCAGTGGTATCATTCATCAACATCACCTCTTTCTGGCTTGAAAGAATCTCTACTTGAGATTGTCTGGTAGATCAGATTTCCAAATTACATCCATTTTATTCATTTATGTTGATTTCACTTTTGCTTTCTCTTTTTTTAAATAGAATTTGACAGATTTTATTGATTCACCTGAGATAGTTTGTATTGAGCATTTGCTGGATTGAAGCCTATAAATGCAGTTTTAGAGGCATTGACAGCATTTTTTATATGTTGTAGGAGAACTGTGGCATTGCTAATGTCTGCAATGATAGCTAGATCATTTGCATAGTCAGTATATGTCAACTTCTTTGCAGGATATTGAGTTGAGCATCTTGGGGATAAAGTAAAACCTAGATGATGATACTTGTTGAGGGAAGCTCTCAATATGTAGTCAAAGGTGATAATGAAGAAACCTTTTCACTTGTACCATTATGAGAAGTGCTAGCTATATATATATATATATATATATATATATATCGAGTGAATACAGAACAAAGAAAGAATTCTTGCAACGTCCAAAACATTAATTTAAAACAGTGCTCGATATATAATATATAGAGTTGTGAATATTTATATTATAAATTATATTTTAGAACATGTACATAATTTTTCTATATATATCCATGTGACAAAGTTTGTTTGACATTGAATCTTCAATGTTTCATCAGGTGGTATGTAGAGTAATGGAAAGCCTCTTTCTTTATATTTGGTCAGTTTAATTAGGTGTTGGTGGGGTGTTAGTGATAAGGGAGTGTGTCTCTGACCTTTGGAATTTTGGAGAGGGTTTAGTTAAAGTGGTTGATTAATGAGTCTTTGACCTCTAGACAGATTTAATGTTGTTTGGATTTCTTAGAGTAGGGCTTGGAACCTTTATTTAAGCAGAGTCTTTATAATTAATGTAAATTAGTGTATTTGATCTTAACTTTGGATTTAGGAAATATATTTTTTCTATTAAATTTTAATTATTAATTAGATCATAGATTAAAGACTGTTTTTTCTATTAAATTTCTATTCTTACATTTAGTCTCTAGTGTATGTGGTTGGGGTGTGGGTTTTTTTTAGTGGTGGGGAGCAAGTACAGCTGATTGACCTTTTTAGAATTTTGTATGTGGGTAGTGAGTATATTGGATTAATGAGTGTCTTTGAATTCTTGACATATTTACCATCAGTAGCTAGGTGTAAATTTTATTTATGTATATCTTGTTACCAGATTTTTATCTTCTGGGATTTTCTAGAGGAACAGGTTAGGTGTGTAATGTGTATTTAGTACAGAATATATATATATATATATATATAAATAAAAGGTAGGGCTTTTGTAAATATTCTAAATTTGTATATTTAATCCTAATTTTGGATTAAGGGAGTAGATTTTTTCAATTCAATTTTAAATCTTAATTAGATCACAGTTTGGAAACTGATTCTTTCTATTAAAGTTCAAATTTTAATTATATTACTGTTTGTGGTAAAATTTAATATAGGAGGTGAATTTTAATTTTAGGTACTAGATAAATGCAGGTAATAAGTGTGTAATAAGTAGAATTTTATATAGGTAATAGTTGAAGTTTTATGTGCATTAAGGATGGTATATATAATTAATCTAATTATGGCTATTAAACCTTACTTTATAATTTAGTAAATTGATTTCTTTTAGGAAATTCTTAATTTTATTTAGAGAAAAAAATCTAATTTAATTATGAATATTAAACCTTACTTTAGAATTTAGTGATTCGATATTTCTATAGTTTTTATATATATAGACCTAGCTCACAGCCTTCAACTCCTTAGACTAAAATCTTTTACAAAAATGAATGGGTTAGATTTATCCAGATGAAAGAAATTGGTGGGGAAAAAAAGAAAACCTTTTTATTGATGAAAAATGGGGTTAGATATACAGTGTTAATTTTTAAATGTGAATGTCACATCTCAAATATTTCTCATTTCTATCCCATTTTTTAATAAAAACCCAAACAGGAAAAAGACATACCTAGGGATATCTGCAGGAAGTTGGAAACAGATTCTATAATCATTGACACTCCTTTTCCAATTCTTCCTTGAAACATCAAACTGCGCTATCAAAAAGCTATTGGAAACTAAGACAGAGTACTCCCACAAGAAATTAAATGGATGATCATCGGACATGCACAAACTCCTAACAACTTCAGGGACAGATGCAATCTATGCTTGGAGGAAAAAAAATTGTAATAAACAAATATAAAAATCCCAGTGAACTATTGCACCAAAAGAATGAATTCATTTTCAAATGTAGACACAAAATATTTAAAATTCAATAACAAAATGGAATTTACACTCAAAACTTTTATTTGGTCAAGAGCCGACAAATGAATTTGCTAAAATTCATAATTATCTAAAACTTCTAATTGTTAATTTCAATTGGGATTAAGTTGTACAAATATTATATGTATGTGTATCTATGTATGTATATATATATATATATATATATAATTATTGTTATTATTAACTTTTTAAGTATTATTATTGTCGTTATTAGGAATAACAATTTTTTTAATTTTATTATTTTTAATATCACTGTCAAGTGAAATTAATGTTTGTCATAAAACCAAAAAGATTATATAAGATGAAGATGTTATTATTGTCATTGGAATTAGTATATAAAAATCTAACAATTCAGTTCGTCTAGTTAAATTTATTGTCCTGTATTTGAGAATGGCCAACTGAAAGTTCAATTCAAGGTCATCTTAGAATGCATTTCTATCCCAGGGCTAAGTGTGACATCAGCATTTAAAATTAAAACCGTATATCTAACCCCCATTGATAAATGTTTTCCTTCTCCCACCCCCACCCCATGATTTCTTTTGTCTGGATAAATCTAACCCATACAATTTTTTTGTGGAAAATTTTGATCTAAGGAGTTGAATATTTTTTTTTATAAAATATTCACAATAAATTATCACCAATGGATTTGTAAATTCATTCAATTTATCTTTATTATAATCCTCTCTTAAATTCTAACATTGAGTTCTCATTGGATTGTGATCCCTCATTGAAATTAACCTTACTAATTCCCAAGGATAATACTTTATATATATATATATATATATATATATATAATTTTGTTGAGTTGTGATGATGCTTGGTGCCATGGTGGTTTTTTTTTTTCCTTTACTGATAAAAAGATATTTTAACAAGCAGATTTTTTGTTGTAAAACCTTGATAGGATTAATATGGAGGAGTTTATCACTTAACTGAGCAGTCATGCCAATTTTGAATCTTTGTGAAGGCATCATTATGAGGTCCTCACTTCTTAGTACATTTTAACATTGTACTATTCCCTTCTTATCCAATACCTGTTCAGAACTTGCGCTGTTATTTTGGGTGGTTTGCAAAAAGTGCCTATCCACCCATTAGCAGATAAAAATGAGAATAAGAGAAAAGAAGACAAGAAAAAAATCACTAACTTAAAGTTAATTTTTAAATCAATCGGCACCTTCAGATGGAATCTAGTCTTTATTTTTCTACTAAAATTAGTATTAATGTACCAATATTTGTAAAATTTTCAAGATATAATTATATAGTTTTGTAATATTCTAGATAGACAAGATGAAAATGTATTTATCATCTACTTTCACAAAGATATTTTATAAAACTTGTTTTATTCTTTATAAAAAGAAATACTGAAATTTATTTTAGCAAATAATAAAGTAATAAAATCCTTCAAAACTATTTTTATTTTAAGAAAAAGTGGTAAGTTGAATAATTATAATTATTTTGTAATTCATTTTTTATAGTTTGGTGATTATATATACTGGACTGATTGGAGGACAAAATCAATACACCGTGCAAACAAAATGACAGGATTAAATAGAATTGTAATCCAAAACAATATGGAGGGTCTCATGGCTATTAGTGTTGTGTCTCCACTTAGGCAAACAGGTAAACCTTCTACATTCAATTCCTAGGATTTTGCAAATGAATTTTTGACTTGAAATGATTTATAAATTTGATTACAAAATCCTTTAATTAATTGTAAATATGTAAATACAAAAATATAATAGTTCAAATTATTTTAAGGATAAGTTTTATCAATTTTCCTGAAAAATATCTCAAGCTTTTGTCATAAACTTAACAAGTTTGTTGTATATCCATTTTTATTCAACTTAAAAATCTAATTTCTGCAGTAAGATTAGATTTGACCATAAAATTTCATATGTTATTCTTAACTCTGCCAAAAAAAATTATCTATGGTGTTTGTATATTTTAAAATTTAAGACGTAACCCTAGTTTTTCTTTCTTAGGTACCAACCAATGTGCTATTCGAAATGGTGGTTGCACACATTTGTGCTTAGCACGCCCAAATGGTTACAAGTGTGCTTGCCCGACTTATCCAGATTCTCGACCATGTCTTGTTGGTAAGTAGCAAAATTTGCTGCTAAAAAACTGTAGACTGGTAATTGCATTGTTTAAAATTTGATTGTGAAATCATTCTGTAAATTGTTTGCAAAATAGTGTTTTCATTTTCAATTTGTAAACTAACACTTAAAAGTTATACATAAGCTTAATATAAATATTTTATCAATTAGTTTGTTATTGAACCTTATGAAACTAAAACCAATTTTCTATTCATTTCTTATCAGTGCCACTCATTTCCAGTTCAGATGATGGGTTGTTTGCAAAAAAGTCTGGCTCAACTCAAGGGTCACACCAGTCTAATCGGTAAAAATACTTGATCTACACTTCCTGTTATTTCAACATGAAAACTTCAATACTGCCAAATTTTATTCTTTTTAAACAAATTTAATGAAAAAATAAGACAAAAAAAAGAATCTGTTTATTTTAATTCCTATATATATATATATATATATATATATATAATATGTTGAATTTATTTATTTTTTTGTCTTTGTTATTCAGAAATGCTAGATTTGAGATTCTTATAATTAAACATTTCTTATATACATGGATACTCAAAAATTCTTAGCCTGAACAAAAAAACCCCTTAAAAATATTTTATTTGGTCAGATTTTCAGAAGTGGTTTTCAACCAAGAACTCATCATCCAGTTGTATATAATTTACTTCATAAATTATTGTCCACAATAATATTTTGCATAAAAAATGATGAATAGATTCTTGAAATAATTACATAATTGGAACAAAACCTTTCTAATGCTTTTGATAAGTGGTGTTTGAACGTTGTGATTTCATTTCACGTTTGTGTGTATGTGTATGTATATATATATATATATATATATATTCTGAAAGGTGATATTTCAATGCCTATTTCTATATTAATCATGTAAGGATTGTAAATTTTAAATTGTGAAAATATAGAAAATTTTCATCATTTGATGCTCTTTTATTTCTGGAAAAGAAAAATCATTGTACAAATAGTAAAGAAGATATGTGTCATTCATAGAAATGGTGACATAGCTGAGAGTAAAATTTCTAAGTTTCTAGATTCAAAAAATGGAAATTTTGATTTGGAATAATGAAAATATTCCAGCAGGCCTGCAGTCAATGATGACCATATCGAAATGATTAAAAATAACCCATGTCACACACCTTGATCAATGCAGAGGTACTTAAGGTATCTCATGAACATTGTAAAAGCATTTGTAAACATTTGGGTACATGAATTGCTATTAGGACCTTGAATAAGTTCTTGCTGATTTTTTAAAAAAAAGTAATTATTTATTCGGATGTGCATCTTGGTGCAGTGGATATTGGCTCGGAATGAGAAATCGGGAAGCTGAATTCAAATTCCTTGCATTCACTTATGCGCAAATGCCCTTCGGAAAGGCATTAATCCATCTCTTCCCTCCAGTTATAGGTTAAATAATAGGACAGATTGGGTTCTGTAGCCTTGGTCGGCAACCAGTCTACCTCAGAAAGCAATGGCAGCCTACTGCGGGATAATATTCTGCCCAGTCAATCATGTCTCAAAAGAGACATGATCGCCCAAGCGTGTATCATGTATGGCACTTAACTGACTGAATGATTTATTTACAAAAATTTGTAAGTCACTGAAAATATTGTCCATTGCTAGTCACAGCAAGAATTATGTATCCTTCAGCTGCAGATTTCTTTTGAATAAAGTAGTGCAGTAAAATTCCTGGCAAATATACTTTCTTTGGCACAAAATCCGACATGTTTAACACTATGAAAAACAAAGTTGTTTACACTTCAACAAAATGACATACACTGACCTTCGACCTTGTTTATAGTACTTCCTTTTAGATGTGTTATCATCTGAATCTACATGTACACAGTTCTGGGGGACGTCATCTATAGGAAAATAGTGAGAAGTTATTAAAGGTCCTATTATAATACTTGAGTTTCCTGGTATTTAAAAAAAGAAAAATATGGATCACATTTCTATCTTCAATTCTCTGCTCAAATGTAACAGAAACTACACATTTTTGAAAAGAATGATCACAAATAGATAGAATTGGAGTAGATAGACTAAACTATTGCCCGGTTCACACTCGACCCACGTCTATTGAACAGGTGTAGAGGCTCATTCCTTGTTCCCTGTTTAGGATGTGGTTTCCGGCTTTCTCTTTTCCAATATTTTCATTCTTATGTAGCCGCCTTGCTTGGGGTGATACAATTTAAAAAAAAAAAAGTGATCAATAGATTGTTTATAACAATATGGAGTGAAAAAGTCCTAGAGAAAGAATAATGTGCTGTTAACCACTCCTAAAGCTAGTTTGCATCTGATGAAGATGATGCTGTGTATCTGGTGGATGTATTACAAGCTCCTGAAAAATCAGATGTTGAATTCAGACTGGTTCCCATTAAATGCAATTAACCAATTAAAGGCAGCACTTAAGAAAAAGAACTTTATGCTATGAAAAGCATTCACAACTGGCTGACTGGGAGGGTGTCATCTTCCATCAAGACACTGCTAGACCTCTCATCACTTTGCATACCCTGCAGAAATTGATACTGCTTGGCTGGGATGCCTTACAACACCTGTCATACACACTTGTGCCTTTGAATTACCACTTACTTTGATCCCTACAAGTTTTTTTTCAGTTCCCAGGAAGCCTGTAAAAACCACTTTAACATTCTCAGTCTTGAAAGTTGCCAAGGTCTGGGATGGTAGAATCCTGAAGCTGTCTAAAAGATACTGGAAAAATATTGCATTGAAATTCATTGAAAATATGCTATGAACTTTTGTTTCAACCATATATTTAAAATTCTATAACTGGTAAATTTCAAATGAAATCTTATTCTAACTTCAGATGCAATGTTTTACTTGTCACTGCCATTGCTTTGAATAGGAATTCAAATAAAGTTTTTTTGTCTATACTTCTGAGATGAGGTAGTACTTACACTATTTACATTGTTCAGACTATTGTCCTCATTTTTATTGCCATGTTTACAGCATTTCAGCTGTTGTATGCTCTGGTCTTTTTCAGATGTTAGGAATTTCGAACTGTACCCTTTTAAAGGAAGATAACTACATGGCTACTAAAAGGTGGCATCGCACATGGAAAGAGAATGATATACTCCAGTGATTGTAATAATGGGTTTGGTTCAAAATTTCTAGCACCTGAAGAAGGTTGGAGTGTACAACAGCTGAAACATTGTAAACATGGCAATAAAGATGAGGACAATAGTTTGAACAATGTAAATAGTCAAAGTTGTAATTATCTCATGTGATGAACAAATTATCTACTCTGACTATAAGTTGATATCTGTTTGAAAAGAGGAGGAAACACATGCAGTGTAAATCAATCTTTAAATTGTTATTTTACTTAATTTCCAGTGACACATTTTAATTCCTTTTATGAAGGAAAAGCTTGGAAAGCTTTCATTACTTACAGAATATTAAACAGTTATTTTAGTCATATTGATTAAATTATTATAATATTATGGATGCCTTCCTTTTGATTGAAAAAGCTATTTTTTTTCTCTCAATTAAATGAAATATTTATCTAGATGCAACAAAAGTCAAATTAAAGCTGGATTATGTCAGCCAGAAGATGGTCATAAAGCAAGTAAGATTACTTTCAACTTTTTATACTAATGAATTAAATGTTAATCACAAGTTAACCATTCTAAAAACAAACTTGTACAATATTGTAATGGAAATGTTTAGCTTTCTTCAGATTAAATTATTAAAAAGAGTATTTGAAGAAGATAATCTTTTCTAATCATTACTTTTGCTCATAAGTGATAAATTGAAAAATGGTAGCAAACGAGGTCAATCATAAAACTGGCAACAGCAGACGGACAATAAGAACCTTATGTTTAAAGCTCTGCGTTTTAGATTAAAGATTATCTCCTGGCAAATTAGTCTAGTTGATTGAAGTCTTGTCTGATGAATTTGATAGCATAATTTGAGTTCAATTCTTGGGCCAGGTAGATCACTCAGAGGAAACAGTGCAAGCAATAACTGAGCAATATTAAAAAGAACATATTTCTAGGCATAAAAAGGAAAAATCTATCCATATATAAAGGGTAAATTTTGATGTTTGAAAAAAAAAACTTGAAAAAGGCTAGATGGTGCAACAGACAAAATGTGATAATAAAGAGGAAGTCATTAGTTCAAATGTAACATCACTCAATAAGTCCCGGGCTTGACATGTAGATGGTTCCACTACAAAAAAAAAATCTTTGCCTTCAAATGGCAGGGGACAAAATTTGGGCCCAATCGGGTTATTAGTTTACAAATTACAGTTACTTAAGCGAAGCTACTGTTGCAAATTTTCAAAACAATGGAAAAATCTGAATTTTGTGTGTTGATAAAGCATTGCTTTCTGATTTTGAAAAAATACTGTTCAAGCAAAGCAATGGCTTGATAAGCATTATTCAGACTGCTTCATTGGAAACAATGGTTAAGAGGTGGTATGCTGACTTTAAATGTGGTCATACAGATGCAAATGATGCTTAATGCTCAGGTCACCTGAAATCGGCAGTTGTCCTAGAAAGCACCAAAAAATTCATAAACTTGTTTTGGCTGATTGTAAATTGAGGTTGCGTGAGATAGCAGAGAAGTTGAATATATCAGAAAGCAGTGCAGCAACATTTTGCATGAGCATATGTCAATGAGAAAGCTGTGTTTAAAGTGAGTGGCATGTTTGCTCGCAGGCAATCAAAAACAACAATGTGTCAATGATTCAGAGTGTTGTTTGCAACTGTTTCAATGCAACAAGAAGTTTTTGCATAAATACATGAAAATGGATGAAATATGGATCCATCACTTCACTCTGGAGTCAAATTGGCAGTCAGCTGAGTGGAGAGAAGCAGGTGAAAGCTGTCCAAAGTGACCAAAGATGCAAACATCAGCAGGCAAAGTTTTGGCCCCTGCATTTTGGAATGCGCAAGGTATTTTTGTTCATTGATCACCTTGAGAAAGGAAGAGCTATCAATAGTGAATATTATATAGCATTATTGGTGTGTTTGAAGGTAGAAATTGACAAAAAAAAAAAACGTCACAAATGTCGAAGAAATAGTGATCTTTCACCAAGACAACACTCCATGTAACAAGTGAAGGGCAATGATGGCAAAACTACATGACTTGCACTTTGAATTGCTTCTGCATCCACCCTATTCTCCAGATCTGGCCCCCAGCAACTACTGGCTGTTTAGATAGAGATATAGATATAGATAGATAGATAGATATGGATCCAATGAAGAAGTGATATCAGAAACTGAGATGTATTTTGAAGGGAAAGACAAATCATTCTACAAAAAAAGACACTGAATTGTTAGAAAAACATTGGAATCAGTGTATCACCCTAAAAGGAGACTGTTGATGAACAAGGTCAAATTTTACCTAAAAGTTGTTTTATTAGTTAGGCCCAGGATTTATTGAGTGATGTTTTTGGTGAATATATAATTTCTAACAAGTTTATGATTGGAAAAACTGTAAGATACATAAGGCTTCAAATTTATTTAAATTATACAAATGTTGGAGATTTTGGCATAAATTACCTGATTTCAGTGGACTTGAACTTTAGCAAAAATGTCTGTTTTTAATCTCAGTTAAACCCACTATAAAAATGTTTATGCCAATATGACAACAACTGTCTTTGCCAGGACAATTGTGATATAAGATTAATTAATAGATCATAGCAGAGAGAGGAACCAAAATGAAAATTGAAATTCTTGAAAGACTAATACAAAATAAACTGTTTGGTTTTGTTCTATTGACCAAATGCTGTACCTTTTGGTTCTTCTGGTTCATTATGATAAAAGCCAAATTATTTTCTTATATTTAATTCATATATACGTTTGTATTTTGCACTGCACATTATAAACTTCAGCTTGTGATATAGAATTACATTATTTTTACAGGTTTTTAAAATTGTTTTAAACTTTCTACTGCTCTGATATTTGAATTAAGCACAAATCTGTGTGGCAATTTTCAAAGTAATCTTTCTTCATCTCTTCGTCAATTTGTTTTCAATTCTGTTTACCTTATTGATTACTGTCATTCAATCCTAAAATATTGCATATGCTAATATTTAAAATGTACCTAAATAAATTGTGAGATTAAATTTGATTTCCCCACAACTTTTTTTTTTTTAATGTTAGATCTTAAACTCTAGAAATTTTTTATTCTCTGTAATGTATTGGAATATGTTAAAGTAATATTTTACAATATCAGATGTCACACTACAAATTTCATACTTAGTAAATTTTACTACTTATTTTAAGCTATATCTGACATACAAATATAACATTTTGATTAATGCTAATGGTAGTTTTATACTATTTATTTATTTTTGGTTTTTACAGAACCTCGTAATTATTACCCCTTTGCCATTCCTGGTGTGCTCGCAGCTGCTTTCATTATAGGTTTTATTCTAATCTTTGTTACATTGAAAAGGTAAGTGAAATGTATTCCTTCTTTGTCTCATAAATGTGAGTGCGTATAATGCTGCAAGAGTTGTAGCAATGCCATGATTTAATTTTTGATTTTTTATTATATTGTGTAAAGAAAAAAAATTCAACTTTCAAGCATCATGTACAGTAGCTTTGAAAAGAAAAATGCTCACATATTGTTGTAAAATATTTAGTAAAACTTTTCCTTACCTGTTCATCCTGTTTAATATAAAATATTTTTTTTTAGACAACGGCGTCGATCAGCTCCAGAATTCATTACACTTACATTTACAAATCCTTCTTATCAAAGAACAAGTACGGAAACCATTGATACTGAACGGCAATCTCATGGCAGCAGTTCATGGCGATTGTTTCGCTTTGATCGGGCCGAGGTAAGTTCTTCAAATAGATGTCCTTAATCAAATGGCAAGTGATAAATTGTAAAAATTGTTTTAATGCAATTAATCTTGCAGTTAATTCAATGGAATTGAATTTTGCAAACAAATTTTAATGATTTTTGGGTACTGATTTTCTTGGTTAAAAATACAGTGTAAGTAAAGGATGCAAATTAACATTTTGACTTTTATGTGATTCTGTGAACTTCACATTTACTTTTTTTTTCTTTCATATAAACTAAATAATTCTTCTCAATAAATTTTAGGAGCAGCTACTGATGTTGCCACAGAATGATGAGAAATTAAACAATTTGGATCAAGTTCAATGCGATCGGCCAGATATACCTGAAAACAATACTCACATGGCTTTGAAAGCAGAAAAACACTGTCGGAAAGTTCTGCTGACACTACCCAAGAAAATCACAAACACCACAAAGACAAATCTTGATTTCAGTTCGTCATGATGCCAAATTTGTGCATGCTGCATCGATATGTGACAGTATTTAAGTGTGTAGCATCAGTGATATTGAACACACTCTGTAAGAAGGAGTTGTTAAACTTAAAATGAATCTCATTTTAAGGTCCCTCACCTCACTCCCTTCCCTAATTCTACCCACCCATGTCATTTTTGAATATCACTTTTAATGTTTTCAAAATTTACCCTTGGTATGAAATTTTCTTCCATTTGTACATAAATCATGTAAAATTTCTGGCCATATGGCACTTGAGGAACTGTATTATTACTGCTGCCACTTTTCAAATTGAACATTTAAAGCCTTTTTAAATCTAAATTTGTATAAATTTAATTTTATATTTTGTTTCACTGTCATATTTCCTACCCACACTTCACTAGCATGCCAAACTATATCACTTATGACACAAAAGATGTGTTTAAAATAGTTAAATTGTTTTCATGTGAAAAGAAATAGCTTGTCTGTCATTTTTATTTACATAAATTTAAAAAAAAAATCTACTGCTGAAATATTTTTTACAGTTATTTGGAACATTAGTTTTCATTTTTTTAAGAAATTGGTTCCATGTATTTTAGTCTTTTCAGTGTTTATTTTCTGAATTTTCAGAGAAAAGTTGGAAAAAAAAATGGTCTTAGATTCTGTACATAATCTCTTTCAGCTAACAGTTCTCACTCTTTCATTACCCTTTTTATTTTACTCCCAGTTTTGCCCCTGAAATAAGTATAAATTTTATGATAGCTAGTATTCAGTTTTATCAAATAATTTTAGTGAAATGTCAAATTTGCAAAATGTATTAGTTTTATAACTTGTTTTTGTTTATATAAATTGTACAAATAAATCAATGTTCTTAATGTAACAATGGTACCAACTTGGAAGAAAGGTTTATCTTGAATAACATTCAGTAAATTTCCTTCATTTCAATGCTTAATCTCTGTGAAAGAGTTAAATTTATAAAGTGTACTGAACTGTGGTGAAAATTTGTATCAACATTCATCTATTAAGGTATTTGGAATCTTAAGTGATAAAAATTGAAAATAGTTTTTGCTGTCAACATCAACCTTTCTTTACAAATCTCACTTTACTTCCTTACTGTGAATTTTATTTTAAAACTTTAACTGTTAGTTCACATATTGGCTTCATTTTTATCTAACACATTTTTTCATTATTTTTTGTGTGTGAATCAAACCCGAATTGCACTTCCAATGATCCTAGCAAAACATGGATTTTCATCCTTGCTCTTTTTATCATTACATATTGGCAAATGTTTTTCGTTTTTCTTTGCAAGTAGTAGACTGGAATTCCAGATTTCTGTTATTAGCAGGAATTTACATTATTTTGCAATTGTAATATGGTGTATTTGATTTATATAGATGTTGCAGGCACCAGGATGTACTCATCTTAGTGCCATAGCGATATGATCTCTGAAGGATGGCACTTTAAGCTCAAAGCTAAAATTGAATTTCAGTAGTGGAAAGCAGACAAAACAATACAAATAGCCGTTATTTCTTTTAAGTAGATCAACTCATGTTAATTTTCTCAGTGCATTTCTGGTGCACTGATGATACATTTACTATTATCAAATTGTAGGATGTCCATATTTTGGTTTCATGGAATATGAATATTGAATTTTCTTTACTTCTGCAATCTTTTGTTAGACCCATGTATACAGCCTCATTAACTATATATGCTCTCTAGTAAAGTTCTTGGTCTATTTATTATTTGGCTTCATTTCTTTAAAGGTTTGGACCAGCTACTTTCACCTTCATATTTCTTAAGATTTCATCGAATATCATAGATGTAAGCTTTGGTCAGGCTTTTCTTATAAGAATGTTCAACCTTATGTAAATCTTTTGTGACACATATCCTTATTGATTGTTAATCCTGATTTTTGGTCTTCACCTCTCATGTAGGATGTAGTATACATTTAAGTCCAAATGCTATTAAAATCAACCCTTCTTAAAAATAATGCAATGTATGGTTTAGTTCATGATAAAAGATGTTTGCTTTACTGATTCTGAAAGCCGTGAACTAGTAATTTAAATTAAAATGTAACCCTGTGTATCAGTTCTCTATAAAGTGAGGCATAAAATTATCTATATAGTATAATAAATTTCATTTAAAATAATAGAATTCACTTTTTCTAAATTTTTGAAATTGATTTTGTTTTTAATATACAAATTATTGAATATGATTTTAGGCATTGAATAACTACTCATAAATATAATATTTTTAATTAATCTTACACAAAGTAAGGTGGGTCATAATGATTTGAGGCATAGTTGAATGCTTTTCCTGATGCCCAACTCAGACACTCATAGCCTATGTACACTGGGTGTTTTTATTAAGACACTATCTCTAGGAAGGTTGCCATTCAAGACTTGAGACTCCTTGCCTTATCTATCATATATATCTCTCTTAGGCATTGTCTCCTATAAGAAGTTCATCCACCCTTTAACAAATTTTTTTTCTTTTTATTCTGTGGAGTGATATACCACCCTCTTTACCCAGCAGAAAAGGTAGTGGAGGAGCTGGTTTAGATTTACTTATCTCTGCAGCAGGTTATACCAGGTTACAGGTCACCAGTAGTAGGCTTAAGCTTAGCCTGACCTCCAAAACTAAGAAAAATTATTCAAATATCAGAAAATTGTTTCAATTACATAAAATTCATAAAACATATCCTGTTATGGTGATGTTGTCTCTGGGCATTGTAAATTTTTAGAAGAATATAAGTTTACTGTAATGAACACATGCATTGTTCACTTCAAACTGAACATCAAAAACAACAGACTGAAAATTTGTCTAGATTTAAAACCAGGAATTGTGAACACTTACAATTCTGGAATGAATTTTGGAGCAGTAGCTGAGAAGTTTTCAGTTATGAAGTAGACTGTACAGTATATTATAGAAAAATATCATGAGACAAAAATTGTTGCAACTCTTTCTGAATATACCCCAGTGATCATAATAAAGGGTGCCATTCAAAAATCTTAGCACATGAAGGATGGAGCATACAACAACTGAAACATCATAATAATGGCAACAAAGATGAGGACAATAGTCCGAACAATGTAAATAGTGTAAATACTACCTTATCTCAGAAGTATATAAATAGTATACATGCCTACTTGTAAAAAAGTTCAGGTAGTGGTGAGTTGTTTGATCAGAAAGTGTAGCTATGAACCCAAGAAACATAATTTATAAAGTAAAATATGGGGGTGGTGGCAATTTTGTGTTGTAGCAGAATTGGAATGGACCATTTGTTTTGAACCATGATATTTGAAAAGGAAATCTGAAAGATTTTTGGAAGATAACCTTTCTCTATCCAAGATTATAAAGATTCTGAATGCACAAATGCACTGAAAAATTGTCTCAAAGATAAAATCACTATCTTAACTTGACATGCAATGTATCTGAACCTGAATCCAATAGAAAATCTATGGAAAAAACTTAGGTTTCTTATAAGACAACACTTGAACTTATTAAAGTTAGAATGTTTTTGTTTTTTTAAGAATGAAACTAAGCTGAAAAAATATAGTGACTATAGAAAATGTTTATTGAACAAATGGTTATGACAATTGCTATTAGCTGAAGTGCATGGCTACATTTGTTCTTGCCTGTTTTGAATAGAATGTTTCTGAAATGATTATTCGAAACCCAAGATAATATTATTTATTTTTATATAAAATTTATGTCTGTTTCTAGTATTTAAAAAATGAAATAACTTTAAATGATATTGATTGTACCATTAGGATAACTTTGCTCCCAAACACACACACAGTCTGGATCACCAAGATATCAAGTTTGTTTCATTAAAAAAAAAAAAAATACTAAGAAATTAAACACATTTGTTAGTAAACTAATGTTGCCATTTAATTTTTTTTTTTTTTTTTTACTTATTTTTAAAATTTGTTTGATGCCTGCAACAATGAACATGAACACTTATTTTATTGCAGAAATTGTACTTTTATACTCAATAATTTTTTTAATTGTCTGATTCTCATTCCTAAGAATAATACTTCAGAACATATTGACAATTAAAGTAAACTGATTTTTTTTTTGTTTAAGAAAATACTATCAGTTAAGAAAAAACATCACTGAGCACCTTAAAAATGAGTGGAGAGGCAATGAAAGCCATTGAATCTTCTGCATACCACAACATGGTCCTAAATGAATGAAGAAAGGAGCATAGGATTGTATAGCATAGAATCTATTTTGGCTTTGGTTGTGGAGAGTCTGACAATCGTAGTTATTTCCCTTTGCAGTTAAATATTTCTGGTGTAGATTAAAGCAGCCAAAATGAAGCCAGTTTAGATACATTTTGAAATTTTAATGGCATTGCTAAAGTCTTTTGCTCTTATATATATATATATATATATATATAAATAATACTTAGAAATGTCTTGAATATTACTGCACAGATTAACAAATCATTTGGTTTAGTTTAACATGAGATGTTTTCTTTAAGCTGCAATTTAACAATTCTGCAAGCAATGATTTTACATTTTGCCAAACAACAAAAAAAATTTCTTAACTTTGGTCTTTAATAGTTAGATTATATTCATATGCAACAATGTACATCATAACACGGAAAGGAGCTAAAGTTATTGATTGTATCTCTTAATTCTTGAATTAGAATAATTTTTTTCATGTTTGGGTACCATGTTGTGATATAACCTGTCACTTGAGAATGAATTGCAAAATTGTGTGGAAATTTAAGAACTAAATTGGCTGAGGAAATCAATGCTTTTTAATAGATGAATTGACCTTCATTGATATTTAAAATTTTCTCTCATTAGCAAGACAGTTGTGACAAGGAGTGTGAAGTGCTGAAATCCAGCTCATTAAAAAAAAACAAAAACAATAACTTTTGTGTATTTCTTTTTTTCTAAGGTATAATTGATTACCTTTAATCAATATTGATTAAATATTTAGGAAAATTTGAGCATTTAATGGAAATCTTTGTCTATTCAATGTCACTTTTTTACAGAACAAAGAATTTATAGCATTAGATGAAATTTTTAAATCTCCTTTTAAGAGTGAAAACTAAAAATTGGCATTGAATTAAAGTAGAAAAAATGCAAATTTTCATTGTCTTGAATAATTTATATAACACTCAAATGCTGTTAAGATGAACTTATATGGAATGTTTCACATATAAATATTCATTTATTTCTCAAATGTTCTAACAGAGTATTTCATAATTATTGGTGGAAAATAAGTTTAACACAATATTAATAATCATAACATTGGAAAACTTGAACATCCTAGAGTAATACAACAGCAGAATAGAAGACAGTATGTTTATCGGAGAGAAAAGGAAATACCAATTTACAAGAGAAGGATTGATCAGAAATCAAAGGTGCTTGATATGGCTCAGATACCTAGAGAGATTCACTGTGAGATGATCAAAGGGTAGACCAACTGAATGAAAGGAAAGATAGAAAAGGGAGTGAAAATGGGCTACTGAAATCAGCAATCCAACAGATTCTGAAACAAAGCACTCAACAACATAAGAAAATCCAAATGCAAAATAAGTATCAATTGAGTTAAACTCAGATTGGATTCAAAGTCATGCACATATACCGTTACAATACTTGTACAACCAATCAAGGAATTACAATTTAAAAAAATATATATTAATATACTAAAAATATTTAACTTGTCCACTAATATCTATGAAAATGTTCAATATTATGAAAAGATGTAGAAAATTTATTAAAAATCAGCCAAAATTAATGAAAAACTAATTTCTTTGCAGTGATAAAAATTTAAACTTTTGGTTAATAAGCATATTTTCCATCTTTGAAAATAGTTGCTCAGATTTAATGAGTATCTATCTTTGGCTCCAATGGACTTTGTAGTTTTAAATAGAAAAAAAATAAATACAAGATCTAGGCAAAAACTTCAAATATTTGAAAATCTTTTAGTCATTATGTAATTTCATAGCAAAACAATCTCATTAACTAATCAAAACACTTATTAAATATTTACATATGAGAAAATAAACATCATTTTATCTTGAATAGGAAATTTCTTTTAATTTTTGATTGGAATCTCATTTCACTTGGTAATTTATAAATGTTTACTTCAAAAAATTTTGTTTTATTCATTTTAATACTATTACAGTCCTGTGATAGTTAACTCAAGTGAAAGCCAAGATACATTCCTAACAGAGATAATTTTTATAAGTAGAAAAATTGTTTCTTTAATTTAATCCCTTTTTTTTTTTTTTTTTTTTTAATCACCAATTTTAAAAGTGAATCTCTTAAGTTTCAAGAAATTAAATAATTCATATTCTGCAAACTTTCAATATCAATTAGAGTAAATAAATATTTACTAACAGAGAAAACTTAATTTGCTTTTGTAACCTGAATAAAGATGGAAATATTAATATGCAAAAATGATTGCAATTTTATTTTATGATAAACAAAAATTATTTCATGGATTTAAAGTGAAAACATTTCTACCTATGAGGAAAACTGATTTTTCATGATACAAATCCAAACATTGTCTCCAATTGTGCATATATGTGTTCATGTTTCTTTTTGTTACTAAAAGTTTTCAAAACTGTTAATTGTTTGATTGATTGACAAGTAAAATTTCAAGATTAAAAAAACAATTATGTCCATAAATATGAAACAAGTAAATAGTGTAATATTATCAATGATATTTAATAACATAGACATTTGGTTTTTGTTTTGTCTAAAGTTATATAACTGCATGATAATTTTCCTGCTATAGGCATTGAGTTATCAAAATTTATTGGAATTCAGAGTGCTACTTTCAAGAGAATTTTATGATCATACCATTCAATTAACAGATAAAAGGAAGCAATTGGAACTCTTTAGTTTGAACCACTGGAAATGTTTACTTTTGTATAGTAAGCTGGGAAACTTGGTGTGAGTTGAAAACATTTAATTGTAGTAGATGATTCTGTGTTCAAATGGATCCAAGAAGTACACTATCATTTTTCTGATTTCTTTCTGAAACTTATCAAATATTTTGGTAAATGTATTTGGATTAATTTTTTTTTTTTTTTTAAAGCTTCTGTGAGGCATAGAGATAATCAATTTGTGTTCATAATTTGATTTGGAACTGTTACATAGCAAAAATACGTAAGAACAACAGTTTGAAGTCTCTCATAGTCATGTTGGACTCTTGTAATTCTGGTCCAAATCAATAATTTTCATTTTTAAGGTTTGTTTTATTTGTGGGTAAAAATACTTGATATCAAGGACAGAGTACGTAAATATAAGTATCAATGTTGGATGGTGACACTCTTTCATGCTTGAGTGTAATCATTAGGCCATGTTGATGGAAGCGTAGCTCAACTAATATATATTTACATATCTATCTGTTATATTGAACATTCTAACCCATAAATGTAGCATACACCTTAAAACTATATTCTGTCATATTGAAACAAGTTTTATTAAATATCACTGATGACAATGTTTGCATATCCAATTTTTTATGTCTTTCCAATTTCCAAATGAGAACACTTTGGTATTTAATGAAACTTGTTTGTATGAATTATTGCTGCCCAACTAAATGCATCTTATATATTTTTTTTAAAAACAAGGAATTCATGATTAGTCTAAAAAGCCATTTCATCCAATGTCTCATCAGGAGAAAAATCGCAGGAAAATGAATTAAGCAAAAAGAACAGTAACGACGAAAATTAAGAGAAAAAAATGAGGGAAACAAAATAAATATACATATATATGCTTATGACGAGGGGAGGGGAATTCCTGTGTAAATAATTAGCGAGGGACAATTAAAATAAAATATCCTCTGACAAATTTAGAAATTTTACAAAATCTTTCCACTGACAGAGAGAAGGTTTCCATAATGATATAGATAAATAAATAAATAAAAATGTAGTTTTGAGCTATGCTATATTTATGGATAAAAGTGCTCAGTATCAAAGATAAAGCATGTTTAAACATGAAAGTGCATACTGCAGTCAACATTGAGTGGCGACAATGTTTTTCATGCTTGAACACTAACACATATATAATCTCCAGATGAAGAGAACCAACTGGTTTAGAATCCAGAATTCTCTGGCATTTACTTTTTAAAAATGTGCTCAATACAATATAGATTGTAAAGTGTAATATTTAAATTTTTTTTTTATTTAAAATTCATTTAATTTACATTACAACATGGAAAAACAAGATTATTCATATTTTCTGTGTCATCTTGTCAGATGTTCCACAAGATAGATCTGATGTGAATTTATTTTTTATGTTTTTCTATGAATTCAAAAAGCTACATAGCAGCAATGATTTCTTTCATAATTTTCTTTTTTTTTTTAATCCATAAACACTTTGACATTTTCCAGCCATCTTCACAGCATAGGTAGATGAATGCATTTTAAATAGTTCTTGAATTAAACAAGAGCTCCTTCATACAAACTGTTGGTTGATCAAATTTTGTCAAGCTGAGACCCTTTCAGCAACCCTCATATATTCAAACATTTCTATCCACCCCCATCTCTTTCTTTTTCTTGATTTCATATGATCTCAGGTGGTAGGATATTTTATTGAGAATTGTTATCAAGCTATTAGGTTAGATGAAAAGTTTGTTCTGTATTTATTGTTATATGGCTTTAGTTCTTAACTTCTTAAAAAATACCTTATTCTCATAATTGTCATAAGAGTGTGCATTAAAAAATGTTTGGCAACTTTTATTCTATGAGAGATAAAAATGTGGTTCAAATATAAAAATGATTTGTGACATTTATGAATAAAATACTGAGAATGACCAAATGTGTCAAAATTGATTTATGAGTTTTTATACTGGAACTCTTTTTTGAATACTGGTTCAGGTTTGGGTGGATCAAATGAATTTGATCAAATCAAGGCTTTACTTGAGGATAAGAGTTTATATTGGCAATCATCCTGATACTTAAATTATTCAACTCTAATCTTGTGAGATTGGAAGGGAGTCATGAACTCAGTTTCAGAGAACCAAATGTGATTTGAAGAACTCTTGCTCCCAATTAAACCAACTGAAAGCAGCAATCTATGAAAAGTGCCTGAAGGGAATTACTGAAAAGAAATGGTGTAATATTTAAGGAAGGCAATACTAGACTAGGATGTGCATTGTGGTGCAGTGGATATCGACTCGGAACAACAAATCGGGGAGCCGAGTTCGAATTCCAGTTGAATTCCTTGCATTCATTTATGCACAAATACCCTTGGGAAAGGTATTAACCCGTCTCTTCCCTCCAGTTATGGGTTAAATAATAGGACAGATTGGGTTCTATAGCCTTGGTCAGCAACCAGTCTACCGCAGAAAGCAATGGCAACCTACTGCGGGATAATCTTCTGCCCAGTCAGTCATGTCTCTTTCGAGGCATGATCGCCCAAAGCATGTATTATGTATGGCACTTTAACTGACTGAATACTAGACTGAATGTTTCTTTGAAGACCATTTGAACAAAATTTGTTACAACATGACTTAGGAAGTTTTATTTGCCATATTGTTCCATTTTATAATATAGAACAATTTATATATTTTTTGAACAAAATGTGTAATGAATATCTCTAAATATGAAATATTAATCATTTGATTATATATTCAAAGAAGTATAAAAGTTTCTGGCCTGTACATTTTGTGTCTGTACTATTCAATGAAAATACATGTGTAACTACAGAACATTGTTATCAAATTTACTGAATCAGCTAGAAGACTACCTCCTGTTTGGCATGTTGAAGCTGTGATTGTTATAAAGATTGACAAAGTTGAACAATGTGTCTGTATCAAATTTTACTTATAGCTCTGCATGTCTGCCAAGACCCTTGAATTGCTTCATCAGGTTTTTTTTTCTAGTTTAAACACACGTTTTTAGATAGAATATATGGTTTAATGCCAGACAAGTCTAATGTAGAATGTCAATTGAGAATAAGCATTCTGGGTGACAAATCTCTAGTGAAATGTTAGAAAATGTGAAAAAAATTGATTATTCTGATTCAATTCAATGAACAATCTATCGACCTTTTCACTTGACTGGAATCATGGAACTTTCCAAGAGATATTGGTCTATAAACTTTCTGATATTACCTTGTTATTGCCAAATTATGTTTAGCATGAAGAATAACATACATTGTCATTGAATGAGAAAATATTTATAAAATCTTAAATTAATTTATCTTACGATGTTTAGTTTCTCAACATTTTAAAAACTAAAGGATGATAAAAACAACAAATATGGTCAGTTAGAATAAATACAATGATATTTTAAATGATTTAATTGATAAGATTTGGACATGATACTAACAACACAAATCCTGAACCTTTTACTTTCATGAACCTTGAGGTGGAGTACAATTTGCTGCTTCTCCTTAATTTGTGGTGCTTGTGCATTTCAAATGTCTTGTTTGATTCAAATTATGCATGGTACATGGTTGATGAAATTTAATATCAAAAATACACTTTCAAATTTATTTTCATTCAGACTAATGTCAGCTTTATTTTTATTATGTTTCGGCTGTTGTGCTCTTCAACCTTCTTCAGGTATCTGAACTCATACAGGTAAGCTTCAAGGAATTTCAAACAGCTCATTTAATTTAATATAAAAATAGCCATCATGAAGTTTAACTTGTTAGATGACTTAATAAAATGTATTAAACAAGTAAGTAAATCCTCAACTTCATCAACTTTGCCTCAGATTTAGGCTAGGCAGATTGTCATGATGAATAGAACTTGGTTAACATCAACTCTGTCATTAAAAGTTAGTTGGGATGGGAAGAAGCTGTAGTTAATTAAATACTATTCATTCTCACCACACATTTCTATTTCTTTAAGGGAGAAATAGAAAAAAAAAAAAGATAAAGTAAAAAAAGAGTCAATTAGCAAATATTTAGGCTGTCAACAGACATCTGAATTTTCAGTGTCAGGAAAATTTATGAGTAATTTTCCATAATACCATCAGCTTGTTGACATTCATGTGATATAGAAAGGTTGAAAGAATGAATTGAAAGTTTTGAGGACATTTTTAAAACTTTTCCTCTACGTACATAATCATTACCTGATCATAATTTCACTGGAAAATTTTTAACTAAAACTGAAGGATTTTGAAGTTTGATAAATTGGAATATGTGTGTTGTTTTTGTCTTGATTTCATCAATCAGCAGGAAAATTAGCCCCAGTTTCCATGGTCAAGATTTTGGTTGAGCAAAATATCACTACTGCTACTAATCACCAGGAAGACATCAACTAAATTTTCAACTAATCACTGCCTAACCAACTCTGGAAGAATTACTAAATAACCTCTGTGATATTTTTTCTTGTCATGTTCATTCCCTTAATATGTTCCTCACACTAGCATTTATTACTGTTTAAATTTCTTCAATATTTTGAACAGTTTTGTTTTTACATTTTCACTGTTCTGTGCGTATTTTCCTTAATTTTTAAAAATCTTTAGTGTCAATTTATTAATGTTGGACCTTGTTGCATTATCATTAACATCCAGTCCATAACTCCATCAATTTAAGTTACTCTTTTGTTCATTTTTTAGAAGGATCCTGTGTACTTCACTTTGGGTATTGCTAACATATTTCTCTTAGTTTTCTTTTTCTTTTATAGATAATTACTTAAAATAATTTTTAAAAAAATTCTCTTATATTAGAAAAATATTTGTGAATATATGTAGTTTGTTTTAAAATGGAATTGCAAAAATGGTTATTTCCTCATGCTTTGTATTGTATTTGAGTTTTCCAACTTATAAAAAATATTTTTTTTTGTGTTGTTAATACCCTGATTTTGTTATATGGCAATTTAATTCTATTTCTTTTGAATGACTTGTAATGAATATTTCTCTATACCAAACTTCATTCTGTTAGTTTCTGCTCTGATCAACATTTACAGCTATTTTACTCTTTGCAAACAATTTTAAAGTTATTTATATATGTTAGTTAACTGTTTCTATTTTTGTTAGTGAATTGTCATTTTCCTTTACCATTTTTCAAAAATAGATTCACTGACCTCATAGCTAAGCTATGACAAATCACTATGGAGACAGCAAGTCTCCTTAAAATATACCATTTTTTAATACTTACCTCTGTTAAAGATCTGCATTCACTCTCTTCATTTTTCTAGAAATATTCTAAACAGCGAGAAAAAAAATTTCAAGGTTAAGACATTTGAATATCCTGATATGGCAAATCATGCAGTCAATGCCTTATTTTGCAACGTTCTTGCAGTTCTATCTTTCATTAAATAAAACATGCAAAAATGTTAGTTTATTCTTGTCATCTTCAATGTTAGAATCTAAAAAGTATATCAGTTTGTGTTTAATGGGAACACATGCTAGTTGGTATGAAAACAATTATAATACAATTAAAAACAGATATTTTGAATGAAGTTAGCCAAAATTATCTCTTAATGGCATCTAATAGAGAATTCAATTTTTGGCCAATCCAATAATTACTTGAATAACAGAAATGTTATATTTTAAAACTTCAATGACTATATTTGTACATATAATCTATGGTATTGCAATTGAATGGAGTATATTAAAGATTTTTTGTTTTTGAGGAGGAGTAAAATATATATATATATATATATATATATATATAACAGTAACATTAATGTGTGTTTGGGGCAAAAACAAATTTACTAATTTATCATCAGAGGTGAGAACCTACTTGTTTGAATAAACTCCTTTTTCCAAAGATTAGCAATCAGTCTAGCTCCAGACTACAGTAGTGAAGTGCCCAGTATAGAACAAGAGGTTTGTCAGTACCATTCATGTGAAAAGAAAAGTTATGAGATATTTATACAACATATATTATGGTTAGGATTTATTAAATAAATACACGAAGACTTTCATTAATTTTAATAATAGTGTGTGGAAATGTATATATCTCAATTTCTTGTGGGAAGGTGCAAATGTTTTTAAACATTTTAGCATCAACTCCAAATCTTGTATAATGAGCAAAATTAAGTGTTTCTTACTATAAATACAGATTGCCGCTGTCACTTCTACACTGGTGTCATTTTCTGCATCACATGCACACATGATCATAGGAAAAAATTGATTGAGTTCATTTTGTATTTGGTATTTATTAACTAAAATTGAAAAATATTTTAACAGATTACATGCTGAGTATTGAAAATCAAGGATAAAGTTATTGTCAGTGATGAAGAATTAATGTAACAATTAGGGCATAAGTATAATTACTATTCTGGTCAAGCAGAAAAAAAGCTGTGAATGAAAATCTGACAATCTTATTGTTCATGTCTTGCAACCTACAGAGTTGTGTGGTTTTCTATTTTATTCTGATAAAATGAAAATTACCAAAAACGAAATTCACAAATATTTTTGCAGTATTTTATATTATATTAAATATAGGGGTTATTAAATATTGATTCATTAAATCTTGATTATAAAAGATAATGCAATTTTACTACAAATTTTGAATGATTTTAATGTCAATTCAGAATTTATTTAGTTTAATAAGAAAAAAAGGAAAACTTAAATTTTCTTACTCAGAATTTTGTCATTAAGTACATAAAAAAATCAGGATTCTTCCTGTTCATGAAAACTTGGCTACAGTCTCACAATATTTTATGTGCAAGTTCTAAAGGTTTAATTTTTTGTAAGACAAACATTATCAGTCATTTAGAATTTCATCAATTCACACATTCATTTCACATAATTATTCAAATTAGATATACTGTTGAATACTTCCTTTCTTCCTCCTGTCTAAATAATCTTTTGCCAGTGTCATACTACTTTTTACTGTGTTTAGAAATTGATTTATTATTTTTGTGCAAAATCTTCAGTATTCATGATGTTGGGCCACTTTTTAGTCACTAACTTTCATGATGCTTAACATCTCATCTTGATTTTCTTTGAAATTGAAATTGTTAACTTATATCCAGCTAGAATTTCACTCTTTGAAGAAGATTAAACTACATATCTCTCTTAAAAAAAAAAGTTCAATAATTTATGTTAAACTAAGAAAAAATGATAAAAATATTTGAGTGTTGCTTTTTATTTAGTGATTATTTTTTTTAACTAGTTAAAAATTTGGAAACAATAAATACATACAATTTTAGTTTTTAAGAAAATATGATGAAAAAGTTCAATAAGAATTTTCTTCATTGAAGTAATCAACATATCACTGCCAGTGAGCTGTAGCTGATGTCCACCTCATGTTTCTTATCAAACAGCATTAACATGACAGTTTAAAAGAAAACTTTGTATAGCTAAATATAAACCACTGTACATAAAAGGAAAACTGTTTTTTTTTTATGAAGTGCTTTCATTTAATTTTATTAAAATGTATGTAAATGTGTAAATATTGACAAAATTTGAAACATGAAGTGAACTGAAAAATGTGCAAGTTTAACTGCCATTTTCTATAAATTTTGATATGCGATTATTTCTAAAATCTGAAAAGCAAAACTTTGAAAATTATGATACTAATTTACAAAATTCACAACTGACGATTACACATTTGTTCAATTTTTATCTGATGTTATGAAGAAATTTTATATTGATGTAAAATATTTAAATCTCATTGGTAATCCTTGAAGGGTTCTGAACAAAATAATGCAATTTTTACACAAATTATAGCTACTTTGAGAATGAGAAATAAATCTTCTGTGTAAAATTATGAAGATGTTTTCAGAGAATTTCTTTGAAAATTCAAATACTTTGCATTAAACATTTCAGTTAATTTAATTATGATGTGAAAATGAAAACTTTATTTTGCTTTGTTGAGTATAATTGTTGAAACTGTTACAAAATTATTTTAAAAAGTGAACAGTAAAAAAAAGTTTAATACCATAAATCTTCCTAACTCAATTTACATTGTTCAAGTAGATCAAAAACTATTGAAATACAAAATTTTGATTGAATTATCATACAATTCCCACGAAAACAATTCTGCAGAGAAATATTTAAAATATAAAATCAATTGTTAAAAAATATTATAATTAGAAAATAGTGCATAAGTTAGAAAATATTTAAAAATGTGAACACATATTTCAGAAAAAAAAAATGCTTTAATACAAACAGTATTTGTGTATCTGAAAATATTGTGAAACTATAGCAAATTGAGAAATGTTTGAAAATTTTATAAGATATCAACTGTTTCTGTATTTATTCAATTTTTTTAATGTTCTACTCAAAATGTCACTTGAAACTGAACTGTTTGTGTTTAAATCAGTAGTATTGGTTTTAAAATGGTCACTTCACTGTGGGATAATTGTTTAATTTAATAGTAAATTCTTCACTCGATGTCCCATACTTGTGTAACTAACTATTGGTTTGTTATATTAAATGATGGAAAGTTACTCTGTAAAGTCACTAAATGTTCAAACATAATTAAAAATTATAATTAACTCAAACACAAATTGCAACAAATAAGTACCTGAGAGAAAATGTGTGTAAATTAGACTATTATAAGCCATTTAAAATAGCTTGATCTGTATGGAAAAAATTGAGAAAAAATAAATTATACTTTCAATTATAAAATTAAGGCATCATTAATTTCTAACTTTTAACAATAGCAAAAATGTTACAAGTTTTGTTTCCAATTCCATTTTTGAAAATGAGTTTTTATTAATTACAAATTTAATGTAAAATTTGACATGCAACAACATTTTTATTTTATTTTTTGTCACAAGCACAAACTTCACAAATCACTCTCACTTGAACTATATAATTTTTATTTTATAAAATGTGGGTAAATGTTTCTTCAGTATATTTTAAATTATTGCTTATAAGAAAATATTTGTATAGATGAAAAATTGTCTAATCTCTTTAAATATGGATCCCAAGAGATTAGTAATACTTTTAGATGTTTTTGCACTTTCTTTTAAATAAAAATCAAAGATTTTTGTGTTTTGGTTGTGAAGTGATATTTTTGTGTGTAGATTATTTATCTTGATTAAGATATATTAAGACACAATCTAACGTCTTTAAACAACTTTGTTACTTTTTCATATTTTGCAAATGGTAATCTAGTATTTATATTGTGAAATACTGAGCAATTCAAACTGATGCAAATTTTGAGTGAAATCAATTCAAGCAGATGATGTACAAACAAGTACATTTTTATTATAAAAGCAGAAAAAAATAAATATTCTTGTCTGTTATTTTGGTTTGAAACCTCTGTTTTTGAGCATCATTTATTTAAAACTTGCATTGCCATTAATGTTTACAATGGAAATGATTTTAAATTAAAAGAAATACTATACATGGAGTATGACATCCAGTATAAAATTAATTTTTTTTTAAATTCATTGACAAATAAGTTATTTTAATTAACCATGCTATTTTTTTTTATATGTTAATCTAAAGGCAAATTACTGATACTTAGTAAAGTAAAAAAAAAAAGTACTAAAATTAATTAATCACTGCTAAAAGCTTAATACAATATTTTTCAAGTATTTATCATTATAATTAGTACCAGTGAATATTTCGTAAGTTTTGAAGCTTCATTTTATAGTTACTTTCTCTATAGTTCCAGTTTACAAGAATTTGATTTTATTTCTTCAATCTAAGTTTATGAACTTCAAGTTTATTCTGTCCAAATTTTAACATAAAATAAAATATACAAACTGATTTACAATTGCTTTACAATCAATATCCTAATTTTTAAAATTATTAGCCCAATAAGTTAGCCCTGGTTAACCACTGATTGGAAGGTTCTTTTCAAGAGCAGTTAAGTTTTACTTTGCCAAACCTGTTGGACACTACAAAGACAGGAGTAAATAGTTGTCATCAGCACACATTTCTAGTTTGGAACTAATGGCATCATGAAAATTGTTAATGAAGATAAGAAGCAACACAATTCCAAGGATAAGAAATCATTGTTAAGAGAAAGATCAGTTACCATTTGTAATTGAAAATATAGTAAGAATCATTTGTCAAAAGAAAAGTTGCATTCATTAATACGAATATTCTTTTGTACCTTTTATATAATTTTATCTGTGTGTATTGAAACTTGAATTACATTATAAGTTTTCAGTTTTGCAATGAAATTGAATGAATATAATATATAAATGGCATTTGACTGACAGATCAGCAACTAATATTCAGTTGAAAGACATTTGGTTGAAAAGAAATTTATCAATTTATTCACAATGCATAATTTTCAGATGTGCCACCAATTAAGTTTCAAATAGAATTAAGTTTTAAATATTGTTGATGGTACAAATGACTGCAAAATTTAAGTGTTGTAATACGTTTTGAGTAAAAATTATTGATGAAATAAATTTAAAATGTAATAAGACTGAAAGGACATTGTTTCTCAAATATTTTAACATCATGCTTAGAGTTGCTTCTTAAATATTAGCAGACCACAAATGCTTAATTTTACAGGTTTAAGAAGAATGAAAATTAATTATATTTCCAGTTTTTATGTTTGCCATGTGAAGTACACATTCCATCTAGACAAGTTCTCCCTAGACATGGTCAGTGGAATGAGAAAAATGTAACCCATAAATTAAATAAAAGGGCTTGGTCCAAAATTCCCTGAAAGTTACACAGATCAAAAAGCCCTGAAGAAACCCAAAGGGTGGGACTGTTGTGGTAACAACAAAGTGGACAACAATAATAACTCCTCATCTCCAAAATAAGTTTTCTTTCATCTCAGTATTAGTTCTCAAGTACCTGCCTTTGAGTTTGACAGTTTTAGTTCATACTTGTTCAGAGAAATTGTACAAAACCAGGCAGTTTGTCATTGCCATTCATCCACCCTTTAGTAATTAATTTATAATCTTGATTTGAGATCCATTTGCACTTTCAATTCAATCAAAAGTATCAGGAAAAATGTAATCATTTTCAAATGAGCTGTTTTAAATTTGCAAGTATGTATAACTGAAGATTTTTGTTTATAAGACATTAAGTAATTTTATCAAATTTAATCAAATTAGTTCATTGATATAACATCATTAATAATGTAAGGACTTCTGGTCTCACAAGGGAATGCTGGAATCAAGATGGATCCAGTGGGAGTTTAAATAAATGAGTTGTTAAGTTTACTATGTGTCGTGTCATCTTTGTGTTGCTTTGAGTTTTACTTCTTTTTTTTTTTTCAGCAGCCACTTTCATAATATATTTCTACCCTAAGCCCTGTGGAACATGGTGTCAGATAATTTTCTTCTTTCTGAAAGTATCTATTTTCTAGAACAACAGGATCTAATTTGAAAAAAAAAAAGTAATTAAAAAAAAATGTTCAAATTAAATACAGAGCCATTTGGTTTTACAAACCCAGGAAAATGGCAGAAATAGTTAGATTTCAAGAAGCTATGAAACTCTGGAAACAAGATTCAAGTCCATACATTAATATACTGCATGAGAAGCAAAACCAAAAATATATTCTCGACATTCCATTTCTCACAAGAGTACGTATGAACTAGTTTTGTAAAACTTCAATGACTACATTAAACCTAAAATTAGGTACCTCCCCTAATTCAGTGAGAAAAAAAATAGCAAAGCATGATGTTAAATGGCCTCAAACTTAAAAACAAACCTTCATTATCAAAATGTAGTTATTATTAAGAGGAAAGATCAAAAGAATTTTTTTTATTTAAAATTTTTTTAATCCTTTCAAACATGTTCGAAATTTGGCCTTGTCTTTTTTTTCCCTCCAGTGTGAGTGGGTGACCAGTTTTTAACCTGAGTTTACTGTGTTAAATGTAACATTACAAAACTTGTTTTTTGTTGTTGTTGAAATACACATTAATGTGGAAATTCTTGCAAATATCAAATGATCAGATTTTAATGAAACTTTCAGGACTTATTAAAAAATGAATAAATTATTTTTGAAATCATTATTTTTATAAAATCTTGGTAAAAAAAATGTATTTTTTTTTTTACATTTGTTAAACCTCCAATTAATTTCTAGAAATTGACAACTGTCTGCAAAACTTTTTATTAGTTAAATGCAGGATTCCTTTGAGACGGTAAAGCACCTATTTATTTAAAAAAAAAAATTCAACAAGTGTCACTTTTTTTTTTTGCTTCAAATAGTAAAATAAAAAAATGCAATAAAATTATGCCATTTTTATTTAGATAAGCTTTTAATTGCTTTTATAAATATATATTAATGGTATCATAGTCTGAAGAAAAAAAATTTGATGAATAAGGAATTTTTAAAGTAATTGTTTACAGTTTTATTTTTTAATTATAATTTATAAAGTTTAAAAAATCTTTTAAAAATTCTTTCAATCATTGTCTGTACTAAGTTATTTAGTGACGATTATATTTACTAATCAAAAAGTGTATAGCTTAATACAAATTTTTACACCCCAAGATTTTTAAAATAATTTCTCTGTGTGTGTGTGTGTGTGTATTTAGAAATCTTGTTTTAGTACGGGATGTCATAATTGACATCTCATTAAAAGATCACTTTCTAGGTTTGTTCCCTCACTTAGGTTTCATAAATTTATGTAAATTCTGGTCAACCATACTTAGCTTGTCAACACATCTGGCTGTCAGCAATCACTTTACACGTCTGAAAGATAATACTTCTGTGATTGAAAAAGTACTTTTATTCTAAATTTCATGCTATAAACAAGTAATACTTGTTTCAAATCAGATTAATTTAACTTTAACTTTGCTAATGTGTCACAGATGTAGATTTTATTTTTGCAAGATTTTTAAAACCAAGAATTAACTTTTGTTTACAAATGTGTCAATCGCACAAAAAAAAAAAAAAAAAAAAAAAAAAAAAAAATGGCTGAAATTCTCAAAATTTCAGATTCCAATCAATATAACTTGTTTGAAATACACCAGAGTATTTTGCTTACTGGAAATAGTAAATTTAATCATTTAGATTTCAGTTAAAGCTAAAATTAAAGCTTCAAAAAAACTTTTCTATTTGTAAAAATTAAATTTAAAATTTAGGTATTAAAAATGAGTGGAGGTACCCATAATAAATATTTATTCATTCCTAAGTGGAAGATTTTTAAAACTATAGGATACAAATCCTATATCAGGTAACATTTAACTGAAATGCAAAAAGTAAAATTGCACACCCGTAAAAATGGTTCAGAATGACTAAAAAAACATTTTGGAAAAACCTAAACCAAAGTGAAAATTCACAATCAAGCGTGAAATTTAATTTTGACAAATAGGAAAAGGATTGACTCCATACTGAAAGAAAAAGATGAAGCCAAATTTTGCAATCCAATGTGAAATTTATTTTCTAACCAATAAAGGGAAGCGATTTGCAAAACTAAGAAAAGTCAGCAATCTAGTATGAAATAATGTAAATGGCTATAAAAACAAAGAAAGTCAGAATCAGTAGTCAGATGGAAGCAGTAATCTGATAAGGACCTTGTCACAATGTAAGGAAGAAATTTTAAGATGCTGACCCTGTCATGTCTCGTCAACATACATTTGTTCTTCTTCTTCCAATTTTCCTTTTTTCATCTGCACCCATACGCCATCAAAGGAACAAGAAGATACTTCAACTGACTCCTAAAAATTAACATCCCGATAAGTACAATTTTCCCTTATTGCTTAACCTTCCTTTTCACTTTCTCGCCAGCCATAAAAAAAGGAATGGTGTAACAATATTTAGTGGAATGGAAGTAATTAATTTTATTAATTGAATATTAAATATAATTGAAAAAAATTTTTAAACACAAGAAATTACTATTATAGATAGGAAGGAAATGTACTGAGAATAATTTTTAATTCTTCGAATATGAGTGAAGGTAAAAGAAGTGAAAGGTAACAAGTTTTTTTTTTTTTTGTTGTTATTCTAAACCTGAGAAAGAAGGAAGGGAAGGAGAAAAAGAAAAAGAGAAATAAATTCATTTTTCTTTCCGAGGTTAGATAAAATGCAAAACAATAGACATTAGTAATTTGAAACATTAAAAAAAAAAACAATCCAGATGGGCCTAGACAAGGTCGAAACTGGAAATTAAGAGAATCAGCCCACCCACCAAGGCGATAAGTGAAACCAGGATTGTCTGACTAGCATGAATTAGAAAAGAGCAATTGATAACAAAAATAACTTTCTGTCATCAGGGAAACCTCTAAAGATATCTATGACCGAAAATACAGATATTGAAAATGCATATGCGGGAATTCTTATTTAGGCGACAATGTAAATAATGACCACCTGTGGCCCATCTGTTTCAAATGAAGAAATTGTTATTATTTGTTTATTGTTAACAAAACATATATACAATAATAAGTGTTAGTAATCAGCAAAATTGAAGTGTAAGTCCAAATGGTATAATTATGCTGCATCTCGACCATTTCACAGCTTTGTCCCTGGAAGTCACGCTGGTTAGTATTTATAGCAGTAGGAAGAGTCCATTACTTGTAAATAGGGCACCATAACATAAATAAATGTTCCTTTGATATTATATGTTAATTGAAATGGATGTGTGAGTGAGAACTGAACAAGTAAAATATATTAAGACTAAGAATGTGAGTGAGTTAGTTGAACGAATAATACATGTTAAGTAATATTACTTAACTTCAGCGTTTTGTATTGAGTGGGAGAGCAAGTTGTTCAAAAGAAGATTTCTCACATGGCAAATGAAGTGGGCAATTGTGCTTGTGTCTATAACATGTCTACTTGCATGGGTGTCTGCTTCCCAGCTGAACTGAAATTCTTGCTAGGTTTCTTCCTTTAAATATTGGCAGAGGTGGTTTACAAACACTTGTTAAAATTTTTTTTTTTTTTTTTATAAGCGTTTCACCCCGAGCAAGGCATGTCACTGCCACTACTGTGCAGGGGGCTACGTAGAGTGGAGAAAGGCTGATTAAATATAGGAAATAACAGAGGGTGGGTGATAGGCGGGTGAGGATACCGAGAATGAGGGTTGGGTAGATGAGAGCGTTGTGAGAATAGTTGGGAGTTAGTGTGATAGGAGGTGTCTATTGACCCTACATTTAAACACCTGGAGATTGTAACTGTCGGGAAAGCAGACTTGTGGAAGGGAGTTCCACAGGCGGGAAGCGCGAGAAAAGAAGCTGTTGGAGTAGAATTTACGGTTATATCTTATTTGTTTAACTGTAAAAGGGTGGGACCTAGTTGCTAATCTAGTATCTCATTTAATTTCGTGCTTAGGCGGCACCAGTGATCTAAGCTCATCGGAGCAGAAGCCATGAAAGTACTTGTAGAAGAGGCACAGGGAAGCTACATCACGCCGGTGTGAGAGCGGCTGCAGCCGGTCTGCCAAGTCAGTATCAACCACGTTACAGATCCTCCTTTGTATTTTGTCAAGAAGCCCAAGGAGAGCAGCAGGGGCACCCGACCAGATATGGCAGCAATATTCAATACACGGGCGGATGGTAGATTTGTATATGTGCAGAATAGTTTCAGGTGGGAAAAATTTCCGGGCCCTGCACAGGGAGCCCACTTTCATAGCAGCAGATTTGGCAATGGATTCAATATAGTCATTCCATTTGAGGTCCGCCGAGAGTGTAAGGCCAAGGAGGCGTAGTATTTTACTCTCTGGGAGGCTAGCCTGTCCCATGCTAATGGGAGGTAGATGCGATTGTCTATGGTGGTTAGTTGATAACAGCTTTGTTTTGGAGGCATTGAAATTTACCAACCATTTCCTACCCCAGGTCACTACGGATTGGAGGTCCCTTTCAAGTGCGGCAGCGAGGTTAACTTTGTCGTCCAGACCTGGTTTCTGATCGATGCGGGAGTAAATTGTTGTGTCGTCGGCATACATGCCAACTTGGGATCTAATGGTGTCGGGGAGATCATTAATGTAGATCAGAAAGAGCGTGGGACCTAGGATAGAACCTTGAGGGACACCCGCGTTCGTCTGGTAGTTTTGGGAGGCATGCCCATTTAATACCACCTTTAATGTGCGGTTAGAGAGGAAGGACTGGATGAGGTCAAACAGATGTCCAGTTATCCAATAGCTCCGCAGTTTGCACAAGAGGCCAGCATGCCAGACCCTGTCGAAAGCTTTGGAGATATCCAAGGCAACGGTTCGGGCTTCACCATTCTTGTCGAGTGCCCAGTATATGTACTCGGTAATGGTCGTTAGCATATCAGCAGTAGACCTGGTGAAGCGAAACCCATACTGCTTGTCAGAGAGAAGCCCGTTGGTCATAAGGTGCTGAATCACCTCGGCGTTGATAATGGCTTCGAAAACTTTGCCAAAGATTGGAAGGAGACTAATAGGACGGTAATTGGCGGGGTCTGAGGGTTCGCCAGATTTCTTAAATATAGGTACTACGCAGGAGGACTTCCAACAGGCAGGAAAGCAGGAAGCAGATAGGCAGAGGTTATAGAGTTTAGAGAGGACAGAGGAGAGTTCTGGGGCACATTTCTTCAGTACTATGACTGGGATTCCGTCACCGCCGCTCGCTTTGTGTGGGTCAAGTTGCGCAATTATCTTGGCGACCAGCGAGGGTGAAATGTGGACGTTATTTAGTTGAGCCTTAGTTCTGGGTGGGAAGTCTGGTGTAGGTATTCCTAATGAGTCCAGTGTCGAATTGGTTGAGAATCTACGGGCAAAGAATTCAGCCTTGTCGGCTGGGGAGGTGAGAACTTCAAATTCATTGATTAGTGGGGGTATTGAAGTCTTGTTCCTGCTGAGCACGCTTTTGCAGAGACGCCAGTAATCTTTGGAGCCAAACTTAGAGGATGCTATGCGTTGCCTAATTCTGGTAGCAAACGCCCTCTTGGCTTCGTTCAGTACTTTTTTACACTTGTTCCGTGCTGAGGTGAAAAGGCGCCTGTTTTGGTTCGATGAGCAGCTTTGATAGAGCCGGAAGAAATGGTTCCGGTGGGCAATAGCGGCCGAGCAAGCGGGTGAGAACCAGGGGGACGAATTTGGTTTTAGTTGGAATTTTCTGGCAGGGATAAATGCATCGATGCCAGCCTTAACCCAAGAGGAGACTTCGGAGGCACAGTCTTCGACAGGAAGATCAAAGACGTTGTTCCAGGGGACGTCGCAGAGGAAGTCCCTGAACGAGTCCCAGTCGGCTCTTTGGTAGCAGTATGATATTCTGCTGGTTTGGTTTTCTTGGGTAGAGTTAGTGCGGATTGATATGTTTACGGAGACTACGGCGTGGTCAGAGTTTCCGAGGGGGCAGAGTTGCCTGGTAGTGCAGGAGTCTGTGATGGAGGTAAAACAAAGGTCGAGTAAAGAGTCCCTTCCGTTAGGGTTTTTAGAGAAACGCGTGGGGAAGTCCACCACTTGCGTTAGAGCTTGGGCTATTGAAAAATGCATGGTGCGGATCCCAGCAAGGTCGGTGGCTGAGTTTTCAAGCCACTTGGTGTGGTGGGCGTTAAAATCGCCAAACACAAATATATGGGCAGATGGGTGAGAAGAAATGGCCCTGTCGATGTTAGTCGAGATGCAATCAAGTAACGTACAGTCAGAGGAGGAGGGGAAGCAGTAGAGGAAGAAGAGATAGCTAACCGAGCTTAGAAGTGAGAGACGGAAACACATGAAGGAATGATCAAGGGATTCAAGAGATGTGACCCTGGCTAGGGGGAGTTGTTCGCTGACATATACACCAAGCCCATGCATATGGACATTGGAGTCCTTCCTGAAGAGAGGAAGGTAACCAGGAACGAACAGCTCTGAAGAGGGGATAGAAGGGTCAAGGTTAGTCTCACATATAGCTAAGATATCGGGTGAGTTCAATTATTTATTTTAACATGTTCTCAAGTGCCTATGATTAAAAGACCAATCAGTGATGGCTATTCTTAAAATTATCTGTCTGATCATTTTGGCGTTTAGTTTGCACAAATCTTTAAATATTATTACGTGTGATTAAAAAAATGTCACTGGAACTTTTTTCTTCACTCACATACTATGCGAGGGATAAATAAGCAAATGCAACAAATTCAACTGAAATTTGAACTTGGCTCTCCAATTTCTCATCCTGAGCTGACATCTATTGCATCACAAAGTTAGTCTAAATAATATTTATGAGCATTCTTAAATTAAAAACATTTGAAAACCTAACATTCTCACTTCTGTTTATATTTGTTACAAAAGAAAATGCTTACATTTGCTATGATAGTACAAAATGTGTCGATAAAAAGGTTTCCCTAAGTCTTTATTTAAAATATCTTAGTATTTTCTTGTGTTTTACAGTTTGTGCCCACAATGCGTCCTTGGATGTTAACCTACCATTTGTTTCATCAGAGTGCCATTCATGCTTATATTAATGCAAAGAGTTGGAACTGAGATTTCTACTAATATTTACCAAATACTCATAAACAATATATATATTGTATGTGTGTGCATATTTGGGTCATAAGCCCTCTTTTATAAATGTTTGGTTAAAGATGACTGACATGGTACTGTGACAAGCTTTTTATCTAATTTCTCTTGTCGTTATACAAGTGTTTTCATTTCTGGACACAATGTGTGTAAAAATTATTCAAATGTTTTGTGTATTTGAGCACTTGGCTATTCTTTTAGCCATTATCAAGGATGATTTTTATTTTTAACTGAATGTGTGAGTTTTTTGATGTATGTACCTAAAGTTATAGGAATGTTGTATTTTCTAAACATGGTCAGCACATTGTGGCCATATTCATAGTTAATGTTATTGAGTGTTTCCTTTAGGGATTCCATAATTTTTCATCTTCTTTTTTTTAATCTGTGGATGAGGTTATTATACTTGAATTTTCTACTAGTATGTTTTGGATGATGTTTGGTAGGATTATGCATGTGTTTTAATGAGTTCTAATTGTGCTATGATCAATGTAATTACTTGAGTTTGGTTTGATCAGAAACACAGTTCCTTAAGGTGCTTTTAAATTTAGTTATTTGTAGTTTTGATTTTGCAGATATGCTGTTATTTTTTATGATAAGGTTAAATGTATGGCCAAGAATGCATTCCAAATGTTGAGTATAGTATTGAGAGACAAGAAAATTTCACTAGAAACAAAGAAGAGAGTACTAGATTGTGATGTGATGTCTGTCCTTTAACATGGCAATGAATGCTGGACAATATTATCAAAGATGAAGGAAGGACTTGAAGCAACCAAAATGGGGTTCTACAGAAGGATGCTGAGGATACCATAGACTGAACATGTGAGTGGCAATGAGGTTTTGAAAAGGATAGAAATGAAATGAAAACTGATACTTAGCAGTAAGAAGAGAGCTGAAATTTCTGGGACATGTAACAAGGAAGGAGGGCTTAGAGAATCTGATACTCACAGGGAGTAGGGGGACAGGGAAAAGCAACATGTGACATACTTGATGGACTTGAGCAAATGGATGTCAGAGCAATAAAACAGAAATAATTTTTTTTCTTGAATTTGATGAGCCAGAGGCATAAGTGAAAGTGCAAGATCACAAATGTGCAGATAGTAGTTATATTTGTCAGATCCAGTCATATCAGATTTGTTTTGGAGTCTCTTTTGGTCAGTACCAAAACTTTTTAAAATACCAACAGCCCTTCATGAGCATGTGTGTGTATGTTTCCCAAGCTGGCCTGCATAGCTAGACACTAAAACCTCTAGCTGACGATGCACAACTAAGTTTTCCATATTTATCCTGCCGTATTGTGATAAAGCATGTCAAAATACATCTGGATTAGTTAGACCTGTAAAAAATTACAATGCTAACAAACAATTCCATAATCAATCAAAATGGATGTTTTTGTGTTACATTTATTTTGAAAATTGCATCATTGTAGATCACACAATTTATAATTCTCTGGTACATATATTTTACTATTTCTGTTTATTTTAGTCATTTTTTCTTTTACTCTAAAAATAAATATGAATCATTATATTGCAATTTTCTAGTATAATATTTAAATTTGTACATGGTTATTTCTTTTGTATATAATTTTCATAAAAAAATTATTTTTGTGATGCACATGTACGATTTAGTACAAAATTTTCTGTTTTTCTCTATAAATATTTTCATGGCAATTGTCCTGATGAACTTTCCTTTATGATACCTAGCCTTTATGAATTTAAGTGTAGTACTAGATTAGCAGCAAGATCTCATCCTTTTACAGTTGAAATGGCAAGGTGTAACCAACCATAAGTTCTACGCTAACAGTTTCTTTTATCACACTTCTTGCTTGTGGAACTCTCTTCTGACTTCTTGTTTTCCAGTCAACTTTGATCTCCAAATATTTAAATTTAATGTCAACTGTTATCTTTTGTGTACATTTTGTTTTTTTACTGTTCTCATATTCTCTAACTTAGTAACTCCTTGCATCTTAGTGGCTTTATTGCCTTGCTTGAGATGAAATGATTGAAAAAAATAAAAAATAAAAAATAGTGTAACTTGTCAATATGATAGTTGTTATGTTAATATGTTAGAAACTGTCATACTCAATGAGTCACTATATATATATGGTTAAAAAAAAAGAAGACAAGAGGAAAACTGTATTTAAATTGCCTACACATTTCATCCTGTGATAGACTTTATCAAGGCAAAAGGACAAAAATAAAGTCCATCAGAGGATGAAACGCATAGGCAATTTAAATATTTTTCCTCTTGTCTTTTTATTTAACCATCCTGTCCTTAATCTCAGATCATAACTGAGTGTATATATATATATATATATATTGTAATCGTTGTTACAATGGTTTATAAATTCATAGTATCACTATACAAAAATTTTTGCGTTTGGAAGCTAGCCATGTGTCTAGGCTGCTTCTTCTTCAGGTGATCTTGTTGATATGAAAATTACCTAGTTGAAAAGACCGTTTATTTGTGTTGGATTTGTTTTTTTTTTTTTTGTTTTTTTTTCTAGGTGATAGTGGGGTTAGGGTTAAGGCTGTGTATTTGGCTGGTGATATTGTGTAGAAATTTTCGGTTTTGTCTGACTTTACTAAGAGTTTGTCCAAAGATTTTATTTTTGAGATGACTCGGTCCAGGTGGATTTGGAATTTGTTTTTTCTTTTGTTGAAGGTTATGTTTTTTATTTCTTGGAATAGGTCATTTTCAAATTTAGATAATTTTTCAATTGTAGGTGCGTTTTTTTTTGCTTTTGAATCCATAAAGTTCCGGGTCTTTTGACGTCTTGCTGTTCTGGAGGAAGAAGTAGGCATTCCACCTCATCCTTCTAATTAAGTCCTCTGTTTTATAGATTAGTTTGACGAAATATTCCCGTTTGTTTGGGTTGGGAATGTTTTTGAGTGAGATTTTGAAATTCGTTTTTTCCATTGTTGGTAGTGGAATAAAAATAAATGTGGATAGTGCTCTACCTAGGTGGGAGCTATGTATTGTAACTAAGTTGTGGAACTTGTAGGTTTTTTAACCTGTTGTTTATGCATTTATTTTTATAAAGAGTGCTCGATACAAATGTAGAGTGTTATATTGTAATAGTTGTTACAATGGTTTATAAATTCATAGTATCACTACACAAAAATTTTCGCATTTCGAAGCTAGCCATGTGTCTAGGCTGCTTCTTCTTCAGGTGATCTTGTTGATATGAAAATTATCTAGTTGAAAAGACTTTATTTGTGTTGGATTTGTTTTTTTATATATATATATATATATATATATATATATATATATATATAGGTAGGTAAATAACTAACCTAGAGAGCCAACGAACCTACCAAGGTTTCACCAAATTGGATTTTCAAGGAAAGTTGGCTAAAGAGGCTAAATTAAGGTGAAAAGATATAAGAAACTCAGAAACCCATTTTATTACAACGCCCCCCCCCCCCCCCCAAAAAAAACCTAGTAAACACAACCTACAACTCATAAAGATAATAATAAAACTTACTTTCTAATTTAACAGCCAATGTTTTCTATGCTTACATTTATTTAAAATCTCAGACTTGGAATTTAACAATTACACTTACAAGGTAAGATCATGTGTAATTGTAGAATAAAAAACAACTGCCCATTACAGGGCAAATGTCAACAAGACTGTGTTGTTTACCAAGTAAAAGTCTACAAAAATGCAGAAGATCTGATCTGGAACCTAAGACTTACATAGGTGCAACATAGGATAGTTTCAAGACTAGATATTATAACCATATGAGTAGTTTTAGAAATGAAAGTACATGCACAGCACAACACTAGCTACGTATCTATGGTCTATTAAAAAAAAGAGTTAAACATTGACCCCATTTTAAAATGGGAAATACTAAAAAGGTGCACAAAATTTAGAGCAGGACAAAAATTTTGCAAATTGTGTAGGGAGGAGAAGTTAGCCATAGCTCTGTTTTAACCCACACATAGTTTATTAAATTCCAAGATACCAAGAGGAAAATATTGAGAGCGACAAGAGACATAACCAAGTAGAAGTCCATGATAACTTACGTCCTGAAAGAACATGGCACATGAAGAAGAAGATAAGAAAAATGACACACTTTACTAAGGGTTACAAAGTACAATTGAACTGTCCATGAAATAATCAAGTGTATTTTGTGAACTTTACAGTCCCAGCATATAAAGTATACATACGAGAGAAAGAAATCCACACTTGAACTTAACAAGAACTTCTAAATAAATGATTGTACATATATTTGGATAGATATTAAAAAAATCACATTACTCAGGTTAAAAAAGAAAAAAAAAATCAGTCTATGATACGTAATCAGGAAAAATTATTAGGTGAAATTTACAATTAAAGAATACCTAATAAAGATGTGAAACAAAGAAATATGCACTTTAACAAGCTTTTCTACATTGATGACAATATACATATCAGGATACATATAAAAATGTCACACTTTACTAAGTGCTACAAAGAACAAGAGAATAGTTCAAGAAAAGCAATCAGCAAAGAATATTGAGTGAATTTTACTGTTACAGAATCTATATAAAATTTGTGAGTGAAAGAAATCTGCACTTGACCGTAACAAGTTATCTAAATAGATTAATGAACAGATATTCATAGATAGATATAAAAATAAGTCACACTTTATTAAGAGTCTCAATGAATAATTTAATTGTCTATGAGTGATAATAAGGAAAATATTTTGGTTTATTTTACACTCACAGAATTTATAATAAACCTGTGAGAGACAAATCAGCACTTGAACTTTTGTCAATGGATGACAAGACATACATAAGGATAGATATTAAAAACTCACACATTACGCATGGTTGCAAAAACATTTGAAATTTCCATGAAAGGTAATCAGGAAAGAATATTTGGTGAATTTTACACTCACAAAATATATAATAAACACTGTGACAAAATAAATCTGCAATTGACATTAGCAATCTTTTCTAAATGTATGAGAGCACAGATATTCGGATAGATATTGAAAAAGTCACACTTTACTAAAGTCTACATAAAACAATGAGCCTGTCCATGAATGATATTCAGGATAAAATGTTTGGTGAATTTTAGACTGAGAGAATATATAATAAACATGTGAGAGAAAGAATTCTGCTCTTGACCTTAACTACCTTTTCTAAATGGATGATAGTAGATATATATATATATATATATATATATATATATTAATGCAGGTTTCATTGAATAATATAGACAAGTTTTGTCTATTAATTTTGTGTAGGATCCGTTCGTACCGTCTGATATATTTGATGGTGATATCGTTGAAAGACAACAAAAAATCACAGTAATTGTTGATTTTTTATCGGTCTAATCTTTCGGCTCACATAAGCCATTATCAAAGAATAAATATTAACATACAGTAAACAAAGAACATTTAAGTTATTAACAATAAAGAGAATTAAATTGAAGATACAAGTCCATCCCTACTGTGGCGGATGGCCGAAGACAGTGACAAAATAGTGGCGTTGTGGTCCCTGATCCGATTACAGGCATTTGAGTATGTTAGTGGAAATATCAAAATTGATCGTATTCAAACCAGGTTTAAGTTGTTTAATGTAGATTGCTTCCAGGATTTTGATTTTTCTGTTTATTATTTTCTTGTCATATATGTGTTATCAATGAGCGTTTTTCTCAGAAGTGTGCGTTGATAACCATGTTGTTTTAAATGTCAGATGCCGTGAGAGCGAATTTATAGTATGGCCAATGTAGATATTATTTAGTTTGTTAGAGATACATTCTCGAAATGGACATTTGAATTTATATACACCGTGCTAAAATTGTAAAAAAACTTAATTAACTATACAATGGCACGATCACTCTTCCCAAAAAATTTGATAAATTCATAAACTTTTCCAACCACGAACTAACTAAGCACAAAAAAAATGAACTACTCAACCTTGGACCTAACTGCCATATATACCATAAGTATAACCAGTTTACTAAAAAAATTGAAATAGAAATGCTCTATCAAAGCATCACTAAACTACAAGATGAAAAATTATAACAGCTAAACCCGAACTAAAAGACCTACTTAAGGCTGAGGCACTCAAAGATCGCCATGATAAAAGCAGAAGCTCCTCAAAAATTCTATCGAAACAACTAAAAAGTGCCGCACACAAACTACACAACCACCCTCACATAAGTGTAAAAAAAGCTGACAAGGCTAACATCTTTGTTATACTTAAATCAGATTACAACACAAAACTCAACCACATACTTCATGACCACACAAAATTTAAAAAAATTAACAAGAACCTGACACACCAACTAAAATCTAAACTTAATAAACTCATTAGTGCCAACACTGATCAGAATTCTTTAAAACTCCCTAAAATTATTGGTGACTATAAACCTGGTTACATATACGGAACCATAAAAACGCATAAACCTAACTATCCTCTCCACCCTATCATATCCCAAATTCCTACTCCTGTATACCATTTAGCTAAACATATTAACCAGCTTATCACACCCTACCTTCCGAGTAAATACAGCATTAAGTCAACTCTAGAGGCAATCCAAATCCTCAAGAGCGAAAAACCTAACAACGAAATCATAGCTTCACTTGATGTGGAAAACCTTTTTACTAATGTACCCATCAGTGAAACTATTGATATAATTATAAGAAATGTCTACAGTAATCCTTCATTACCCCCCACTCAAAATTAATCCCAACATCTTAAGAAAAATTCTACTAGCTTGTACTACTGAAGTGCCTTTTGTTGATCCAAACAACACTATATATATACAACGTGACGGCGTCTCCATGGGTTCAGTGCTTGGTCCAACTTTTAGTAATTTCTACATGTCTAACCTTGAAAATACTACCTTTGCAAAATTTAAAAAACCATCAATATATCTACGATATGTTGATGATATCCTACTATTAATTAAAAATACTGACGAAATCTTACAACTTCAAAAACAGTTTCAAAATAACTCAGTTTTAAAATTCACTTATGAACTTAGCAATGATAACAAAATTCCTTTCCTTGACATACTAATTAACACTGATGACAATAAATTCACTATCTCACCGTATAAAAAACCCACTAACAAAAATCCCTCCACACTCAATTATATTAGTGAATACCCCCACTATTACAAAATAGCCATTATAAAAAATCTACTATATTGTGCAAAAACCAATTCGTCTACAAAACAGATCTTCCACAGTGAACTAAAAAACATAAAACAGACACTCATCAACAATAATTTTCCCAACTACATAGTTGATGAACCATTAAAAAAACTTTAACATGGAAAAAACAACACATAATACTAGCCCAACAAATCCCAAACATATCACTCTCTTATACCGTAGCCAGATGCACTCCAACTACCAACTAGATGAAAATATCCTAAAAGAACTCATAAACACTAATATTTCTCTGACAGACCCTAACAAAAGAATTAAGCTTATCATATATTACACTAAATCTACTACATCCAATTCATTCGTCTGCAACGACTCTTCCCCCGCCATTAGCGATTTGCAAAAAACCAATGTAGTTTATAAATTCAAATGTCCATTTCGAGAATGTATCTCTAACAAACTAAATAATACCTACATTGGACATACTACTACTAACTCGCTTTCGTGGAGACTTACATTGCACTTAAATGAAAATTCTGACATATTCCGACATTTAAAACACCACGGCTATCAACACACACTTCTTAGGAAAACACTTGTTGGAAAAATGCATATACTTAGACAAGAAAATAATAAACGAAAACTTAAAATTCTAGAAGCTATCTACATCAAACAGTTTAAACCTAGCCTAAATAAAATAAATTTCGACACCTCTACTAACATACTTCAATGCCTATAATTGACGGGAGAGGTCACAGTTATTATACTTACCCCCTACACCATAGTAGCAGCAGTTCCCAGACCAATCCCTCATGCCACTATACACTCAATTGAAAAAAAACCCACTACCACCATTCCTTCTGGGCCTACAGCCATGGGCAACACAAAAAATGAACCTGTCTAATTTTCTCTGTATAACTCCACTCTTTTAATAATAATTTAAATGTTCTATGTTCACTGAACATTAAATGTTCATCCTTTGATAATGGCTTATGTAAGCCGAAAGCTCAGACCTGATAAAAAAAAAAAAAAAAAAAATCAACAATTATTGTGATTTCTTGTCGTCTTTCCATGACAACACTATCAAGCTAATCAGATCATACGAACGGATCTTACACAAAATAAAGACAGAACTTGTCTATATTATTCAATGTAACCTATATATATATATAAAACTTAATAATTAAGTTTAAACAACTAAATTTAAATAGAATAATTAGGCTTACTTTTAAATTAAATTTTTTAAAATTTTATATTGTATTATATTTGTTTTGTTGATTGTATAATTTTGTTTATATAGTGGTGTGAGTATTTTGTGATCACAACAGATTAACTATTATCTCTTAAATATATTTTTTTAGACTTCAATTTCTTTCACCGTTAATTTATATTATTTATTTATTTTCTATTTTAAATTTATTCCTCTTCTTTCTTCTTCCCTTTTTGTTTACGCTGTAAGATACTTATCGTTTCTTTTTAATGCTCTCTCTTTCTTTCTCTCACTTAACCCACTTTCTTTACATTTCAAATCTATGGGTCTGCAATCCAACTGTCAGACTGAATGTATCTTCGAACTTCTGTTGACATCCGCCGCTACGCACGTCCTCTGATTATATGTTGCGTATATATATGCTTATCTATGAATATGTGTGTGTTCACTGAACTGATGTATTTTTTCTTAAATTTTCTCTTTTATGGGAGTGACCATTATTTTTATTAGTTTTTTTTAGGTCTTTATGAATCTCATTTGTGTAAAATAAAGATGGAAGCTGATGATGGTTCACCTGAAATAGGCCTATACTTCCGATTTACCATGAAAAAACGTGTCTGCCTTAATTTTTCTTATATTTGCTCTATATGTATTTATATACATATATATTTAGAGCTCTCTTAGAGAGTTATCCTACCACTGTATGTACAGGATACTCCTTTGAATTCTTCTATACCCACACTGCATGCTGATATATATATATTTAAAATAATCACATTTTCCTCAAGGTTTCAAAGAACAACTGAACTGTCCATGAAAGCTAATCAGGAAAGAATATTTAGAGAATTTTACACTCACAGAATATATTATAATCAGGTGTGAGAAAAAAATCTGCACTTGACATTAACAAGCTTTTATAAATTGATGAAAATATGGATATTCAGTTAGATAAATAAAATATTTTACAAAAGGCTACACAGAACACTTGAAGTGTTCATGTAAAATCATCAGGAAAGAATATTTGGTGAAATTTACACTCACAGAATATATATATTTAATATAATTTTCGTTCAAAATATTTCGACATGTTTAATCTTTTTCTTTCATGTCTTTCTTCTGTTTTTTATTTATTGATGTTGCTTTTGAAAAGATTGGATTATGTATGGTCATAAAACCTTAAATCATTAGTTTAATCTTATATTGATATTATATTCAACATAATTTTCCATCAAAATAGGATGACTTTTTAACAATTTTGTTAATTTTTTTCCCTTCAAGTTCTTATTCTTTTTGATTTTCCATTTATTAATATTGTCTTTGAAAAGGTTTGATAAATTATTTATCACCATAATACCTTCAATCATTAAAGTTTAATTTTTATATTGACATTATGATCAATATATTGTGATGTTTTATGTGTTTTTTTTAACGTTTTTTTTTCAGTGTTTTAGTAGAGGTACCTAATTTAATACCATTCGAATTTATAAGATCTCTCTTTGACTGGATATACCTTGCTGTTGGTTTTGACTTTTTGTCACAATAAAAACCTGTGGTTAGTATTCACAAACTTGCTTAACTTATTATCAAGTTTGGTTGTGTTTAATTTTAATTTATTTTAATTTTTTTTTTTATACTCATAGGTTAGTAAGTAAATGTATGGATGTAGTTCATGGAGAACACAATACAGCATTTATGCCATTTGTCTATATTTCTGAGATGAGGAAGTATTTACATTATTTGAACTATTGTCCTCATCTATGTTGCCATTTGTATGACATTTCAGCTGTTATACTTTTAAGGACACATGGCCCAGTGGATATAGACATTGGTTAGTTTCTGTGACTTAACCCAAAGATTTGTGAGTCAATACCAGGCTACAGCAGTGGTGAACAAGTAACTTGCAGGGTTAGAGGGAGATAACTCATGACTTCCATTACTACGCAGAGAATGGAGTTCATATACCTCAGTGATTGTAATAAAGGGTTTGGTTTGAAATTCTTAGCACCCGAAGAAGGCCGGAGCATACAACAGCCAAAACATCGTACAAATGGCAACATAGATGAGGACAATAGTCTGAATAATGTAAATATGGCATTTATGCTGTGCAGAATGTAAGTAAATGCAAAGGACTTGCCATAATGTTGGCACATGAGTAGGAAAGGCAAACCTGAACGACTCACATAAACCACACAATTGTTCTTATACCTGCAGAAAACAAACAAAATCTGATTGGCTAATGCAAATCTTGATGCCATTATAAAACTATCTACCTCCTGATATAACTGTTAAAATTTGCATCATGGTGCAAATTAAGCCAATACATGACCTGTTAACTGGTTGATGTACCTAGCAGAACTCATCTGATGTTGCAATAGACAAAATCTGTAATGAAGCCAGGGTAGCATCACTGATAACCTTTACCATTGCATTTTGAAAATATATTTCCATGAGAGTATAACAGAAAGCCAAATGAATAGAAGACCCTATTTTAATTAAAATAATTGAGAAAAAAGTGAAAATTTTAAGAGAAACGGAGATTATCATATGCATTTTCATATCAAATAAAAGTGTCAACTGAAATGATAGTTCCCCTCCATTGAGTTTTCAATCTCTAAAATATATTACCTTTTAGAAATAAACAAATATAAATGAAAACATAATGAAAATATAAACGGCACATTTAAAATAAAATAATGGAAAAAGTAAAGAATACCCCAAATATGCTTTCCACAGCAACCAATTTGCAGCTGATCATGGACCTGAAAAAAACAATTGAAATTCCCAAGCTATATCGTGCAAACAACACTTCACCCAGAACTATTTATTCAAACAGAATGAAATTCATAATTTGGGAATTATCGGTTGCATGAGAATACATTGCTACCCAATGACAAAAAGCAAGAAAAATAGCAGGAATTGGTTGAAAGGTACGAGAAAAATGGTTGGAAAACATTTTGATCCAACAGAAATGAGGGGCAGAGATTTTGTGGGACATTCGTCGAGCAAGGCTTTTGCAAAAATTGGAATCATGGAAGCAGCAAAAAGAAAGCCATGAAAGAAAGCTCTGATACAGCAGAAGAAGGATTCTGGTGGATATGGCAGAAAGTAATGACCTGTGGATTAATGAATAACATCTTACGTTGAGTGAAACTGTTTTTCCCCTCTCCTTTCGTTAAGCAAGTTAGCTTGCATTTTCGAGTTGAACTAGATACAAAGCCAATGATGTATTTTAGTTTTAAACACTGAAGTTAGGCATTCATAAATGTGGGGCCAAAGGATTTTAAATAAATGGTCCAATTGATTAGAATTTTTTCTTTTTGTTTATCAATCAAGTTGGTATTAAATAGATTTTGAAGCCAACAAATTTAATATCATTTGAGTTTAATATGATCACCCCACAACTGAACATGACTGTAATGTCCTGACCAATAAAAGGGAAATAACCTCTGGGTCACAGGGGTTATGGCCCCTGCGGATCCGGAGGGAAAGATAATAAGAAGGGACACAGAGCATGCTAGCAGGGTTCGTCTTCACTCTCATTAATCATCATCCATCCTGTTAATCCACAATGATAGTAGTCGATGTTTAGCAAGCATCGATAGTCTCCAACACCAAACATTACGTTGGCGACGAGGACAGAGTCATTTACTCAACAACAAAAATAAAAGACAAAGAAACGCAAATAGCAACAACAAACATTCCAACGTGCTACATAACAAACATGGCTGCTCTATCACACTATCAGGAATTCGACTGTGAGTCGAAAGCCAAAGCTGCAAGATGGACAAAATACGTCAACAGACTAAAAAATTATTTCATCGCACATGACATAGAGGATGATAAAAAACAAAAAAACAATCCTGCTAACGTTTGTGGGCAAAGCGATGAACGACCTTATTGATGAACTGTCGCCCGAACAGATCACACCAGGAGAAAACGAAACACATTTCAATAAACTCCTCTCAGCTGTGCAGAACCACTTCAACCCATGGAACAACACGGAATATAACCGAGTTGTGTTTCGAAAGCTGAAGCAAACTACTCCTAACATAGAGGATTTTTACCGGAAATTAAAAGAGGCAGCAGCCATGTGTCACTTCACAGACATAAATGCCGAAATAAAATCCCAGCTAATAACAGGCTGTTTATCTGAGAAAGTCTGCCAAAAAGGACTGATGAACTCAAATATGTCCTTAAGCGACCTAATAAATTATGCCAGAACAACAGAAACTATGGCAACACACTTAGAACGGATGCACTTAGAAGACGCCAATGCCACTACCACTGCCCTAGTGAACAAAGTCTCGTATGAACAGGAATGGCCACGCAACCGTCACCAGCAAAACAGGTGCAGAAATTGCAATGGGAAATACCCACATGAACGGGGACCAATGTCTTGCCCTGCATTCCATAACCAGTGCACTTATTGTCAGAGATGGGGGCATTTTATCTCTGTCTGTTTCAGAAGACTAAATGATGAAGACAGACAATGGAGAACAAATCGTCCCCCACGCCCACAAAACCAAATCCTCTCAACTTCAACCCCCAAAGCAATGACAATTGATGAAGTTGCAATAGAAACTGCAAAAGACATGACACTTACCAACGTCATCCAAGCTATTCTTACCAACAAATGGCATGGTGTTGAGGACAGCATAAGCAAAGCAACATTCCACGCCCTGCATGCCAACCATACCAAACTATCACTAGCATATAAGGATAGCATAATTCTCAAAGGGTGCTGGATAGTGCTACCTGAATCGCTACAAAACAGAGCTGTCAAATTAGCACACGCTGGATATCAGGGCATTGTGAAAACCATGGCCCTTCTCCGAGAAAAGGTCTGGTTCAAGAACATGCAGCCCCTAGTGGAAGAAACCATCAGGAACTGCCAGACCTGCCAGATCAGTACCCACAAACCGGCAAGAGAGCCACTGCAAATATCTCCAATACCAGCAGCCCCATGGGCAGAAGTCAGTGCTGATTTTGGATACCTCCAAAATGGAAAGTACCTTCTTGTTGTCACGGATGAATACTCACGCTATGTTGTTGTTGACATCCTCGACTCCATCAACAACATCAGTCATACCCCATCTGGACAAGATATTCGCTGAATTTGGAGTGCCAGTCTCCCTCAAAACGGACAATGGCCCACCATTCAACAGCTATGACTTCAAAGCCTATGCCTCCATCACTGGATTCAGGCACAGAAAAATAATGCCACTATGGCCTCAAGCCAATGGTGAAACAGAATGCTTTATGTGCACTGTACTAAGACCATCAAAGCTGCCCTAACCAAAGGCCGAAGCAGGAATTATTCAAATTCCTGCTGGACTACCGGACAATGCCACACTGTACCACTAGTGTAGCCACAGCCTCAATCCTATTTGGCCAGACCATAAAAAGCCACCCACCACACCTAACCACACCTATAGGTGAGGACCCCAGCATTAGGGAGCGTGACACCCAAGCCAATAGAACGATAAAGCGATACGCTGATAGAAAGGCACGTGTGAAACCTAATGACCTCGGTGTGGGTGACACAGTCGTCGTAAAAAGCGATCACATCTCAAAGGCCCTCACACCTTACCAACCTAACCCAATGACTGTAACAAAGAAAAAGGGATCCATGATTACCGCCATACACGAGGGCAACCAAACTATAAGAAATGCCAGGTTCTTCAAGAAAATCCCTAAACAACCAACAACCCCCACACATAACCTACACAATTACTCCTCCTCTGAAGATGAAAGCCACACACATGTGGTAACACCACCAAAACCTAAAGAAAATCAGGTAAAACACATAACCCTAAACCTCAGGCGTTCAGGCCAGATAAGACGGCAACCCAAAAGACTTGATTACTAACAAAAAAAAAAAAAAAAAAAATCTCTGTACATAACAATCCGATTCATTGTCATCTTTCTTTTACTTAGGTTAACAGACGTCTCCTCCTACACAAAGTCCGACCCATTGGTGCAACTACTCCAGCCATATTGGATGAACCCTCTCCAGTTAAAAAAAAAAAAAAAAAAAAAAAAAAAGCATTGTAATGTCCTGACCAATAAAAGGGAAATAACCTCTGGGTAACAGGGGTTACGACCCCTGCGGATCCAGAGGGAAAGATAATAAGAAGGGACATGGAGCACGCTAGCAGGATTCGTCTTTGCTCTCTCATTAATCATCATCCATCCTGTTAATCCACAATGATAGTCGATGTTTAGCAAGCATCGATCATCTCCAACACCAAACATTACAATGACCATGTTGGGTTGGACTTTCTTTAACAATAAAATCCCGTGCTATATCATTCACGCACTTTTTTTTTTTTTTTTTAGACTGGCTTATAGTTTAGTAAGTGAATACATGGATGCAAGTCAAGGAGAACATAATGTAATAGGGCAGTTATGCCACATGGAATTTCTTCTTTAGGTAATGTAATAGACTTACAATAACTGTGTGCATATGCATTTAAGACAAAATTGAATGACATGCAAACCATGCAGTTGTTCTTATAGCTTTACACAACAGAAAAAAAAAATCTGATTGGCTAATGGAAATCTTAATTATATTATAAAAGTAATATCTACCTCGATATTATTAAAATTAGGTACCTCTCTATGATCACTGAAAAACAGCATAGTAAAAAGGCCCGCATGCTTATTAAAAACTAAAGTTTCCATTAAGTGTGGGATCCATTGTACTATGGTTATAATAAGAAAACTAATTAATAAAGTAATAGTTCTGTGAGTATAAAATCAAGAAGTTAAACTTAATGATCCTGTGATGGTTCAAGGTCTAAATTCTACTAGGAGGAATGGTATGTGAATCATATATATATATATATATATATATATATATATATATATAGATTGCTTAATTACTTAGTTTTTGATCATGATAAAATAGACCAGTATACATCTCTATCAAAAAGTGTTCAATGAAAGCAAACACAAAGTACATAAACACAAGATCTAACCACCCCAAAAGCATAATTAAGCACACAGGTTATCAAAAAATTTGTCAAACAAAACAATATTTGATGAAAAGTAAAAAAAAAACTATGAAGATGCACTAAGAAAATCTGGCCATAAGAACATTTTAGAATACAATTCTCAACCAAACAAAAAAATGATAGAAAATGAAACATTATCTGGTTCAACCCACCATTTAATTTAGAGGTAAAAACCAAAATAGGACAAATATTTTTAAACTGATAGATAAACACTTTCCAAAAAGCTCAGAACTAAAAATGTTCAATAGGAATACAATCAAGCTAAAGTTATAGCTGTACTAGTAATTTAGAAAGTTTCATAAAGAAACAAAACACCAGAAATTTAAATAGTATTGTACAAAACAAGATCACTAATAAAGAATGCAGCTGCTGAGAAAAAAAAAACTTTTTAATACAAAAGAAGTCATTTACAAAGCAATAGTCAGTCAGTTAAGTGCCATACGTGAAACACGCTTGGGTGATCATGTCTCGAAAGAGACATGACTGACTGGGCAGAAGATTATCCCACAGTAGGTTGCCATTGCTTTCTGCAGTAGACTGGTTGACGACCAAGGCTATAGAACCCAATCTGTCCTGTTATTTAACCCATAACTGGAAGGAATAGACGGATTAATACCTTTCCCAAGGGTATTTGCGTGTAAGTGAATGCAATGAATTTGGCTGGAATTTGAACTCGGCTCCCTGATTTCTCATTCCGAGCCGATATCCACTGCACCACAACACACATCCAAAGCAATAGTACATGACTTAAATGGTCAAAACAAAATATATTTGGGATCAACCAAAGACACCTTTAGGACCAGGTGGTTCAATCACAAGTCTACATTTAAAATAGGAAACTTAAAAAATTGTACAAAATTGGCTATGCAACGTGCAGAATTTGAAATTAAAATATGGAAAAGACCCAAACATAATGTGGAGTATAGTGAAAACAGCCAAGCCTTACAACTGTGGCAAAATATGTAGACTGTCCCAGGAAGTAAAATTAGCGATTATGCTATTCCTAAACAAAAATGAATTATTGAATGAAAGAACAGAAATTATGATTAAGTGTAACCATACCAAAAAATACTTATTAGGTTCATACAACCATGGATGAAAATGTTATAATTTCTTGTATTTTTAAAAATTGTGTGTTCAAAAATTCCCCATTACATGAGTGTTAAAAAAAACAAAAAAAAAACACTGTTATGTGAGCTTAAAAAAAAGGTAAACAGTAAAATCAGTTATTGCAAATTGCCTGAAGACACCACATGGTAGAAACCTAGGTTGTGTAATAACTCATTTACAAATGAAGAATATATATATAGAGAGAGATTTTTCATAATTGTTATATCCTGGGAGGGGATAAACAGAGAAAGAATAGTGCAAGAAATAATTCTTAACACTGAGGATATATGAATAGAGATTTATTATACCTCAGTACAATAAACCAAATACATGTACACCAACAAACAGTTAACAAGAATAACAATCAAGAAGACAATGTCTCTGTATAGGACGTATACGTCCTTCTTGTGAAGAATGCATCCATCTAATGATGTATAACTCTCGTCTAAGGACGATGGCTCTTGTATAATCACGAACACTCTCGTATAATGACACAGACTCTCATATAGTCATGAACATTCTGTAGTTTGTTCTAGTCTCGGTCTTTTATAACCCGGGCCATACCCATTCCTGGGTAGGACAGGATATTCCTCCGCAACAATTATTAAATAAAATAAGAAAATAAAAATAAAACTGAGTAATTAAAATTTTTGCTAAGTATATTACATTTACTTCGATAAAATGTCAAATAAAATCGGGCAATGGAGGTCCCATTTTTTAAAAAATAATTTTGAAAAGTGTCATGCAGGGTGTATTTACATATATAAATTTTTAAAAATTTTTTTATAAAAAAATATTTATAAATACTCACTGAAATTATATAATTGTTTGGATAAATAAGATTTATATATTTAATTTAATTATCTTATGAATGATTAAAGAGGATTAATAAACATTTAAATAAACAGTACTTATTTTAATTCTTGTACCTCAGTACTTTTAAATTTTATAGTATGAGCTAGAGAAATGTTTAGTGTGTATAATATCATGGTACAAGAAAAAAAAAGAGTATAAAAACGGGAGTCTTTTAGGAATATAAACTAGACTTATGTAAATTTAATATTGTATAATATATATACACAATATTGCAAAAAGTTTATATATTTTTTATTAGTATAATTAGTGTATTTGTTTTCCATACAAAAGGTTTAATAAACTTATATAAAGTATTTATATACATTATGGTGTATGAGCATATAAATTTTTGGTGTTTAAAGAAAAAGTACAATTCTTTTCTTTGTATTATATAAGGTGGTCCATAAAGTCAGTAGGTTGTAAATCTATGAATTAGTATTACTTTCCCATGACTTTATAGTTTAATTGAAAATATCAAGTTGCAAGCTTGGAGTTATATTTATATTAAATTTTGTGATTTAAATTATATACATTGTTAGTTATTTAAATTAAATATCATTAATAATGTATTATAAAAATAATTTGGCTTTAGTTATTATATAAATTGTAAACAAATTTATATATTAGATTTGATTATAAACGTTTATCTTTAATGTTATTAATTATATTGTTTAAAATATGATTTTTAATATAAAATATTAGTTAATGATTTTGAAAGTTTACACAGTATTTATTATTATTATACAAGAAATAAAAGCTTGATATAGTTATTATAAATAAAAGTGAATTTGTGCTAGCATCTGCAATTATACAAATACTTTAAATTTATATATAAATAATATAAAATAAAGTGTATTTTTAATAAATTCATTTGAGAATAATAATTGTATGTAAAATTTAAATATTATTAATTTAATTTTTCTAAAATTGGAACTTTTAAAATATGTTATTAAAACTAGAATTAAATACCTTATTATTCATTACTAAATTTTTTTTATTTATTTATGTAGCGTATATATTATCGTAAATAATTTTATCTGAAACTTAAAAATCTTGGTGGTATTATATATCCATTTAGAGGAGCTTATTTATTAATTTGCTAATCTTTAATTAATACTTAGTTTTTCTTGAAATGTTATCAGTTTTAATATTGTTTACATGAATTTGGTTTTATAATAAGTACATATTGCCTGTCCCTCTTGTTGGTAAAATAACATAAGTTGTAACATAGTAAGAGTAGTGAAAACTGTTCCAGGAGTTAACAAAATTTAACATAATTATAGTGTATCTCACTTACATTGAGATAATGATTATTATTTAATCAATTTTGAAATTTAAAAAAAAGAAAAAGTGTTTACAAACAAATTGATAATTTAAGTAGTATTAATAGTATAGAAATTACAAAATTGTTAAGTACTGTGAGGGTAAAATAATAAAAATTAATAATACTAGGTTTTTAATTCCATACCTTTTGCATAAGGGACTGATAGATTTAATCTAAACTTATTTATAAATGGAACTTTGTATGTGTGTGTGTGTGTGTCCGTTACCTATAGACTCCAAAACGGCTGAACCGATTTTCTTGAAAATTTACACAGTTGTACTATAAGTGTCTGCGAGTGTTCTTAGCTAGGTTTTGTGTTGCAGTACCCCCAATAAATATTCAAAATAAAAAAAAATCGGGTTATAGAAGGAGTAGTCTGATTTTAATCAAATTTGATACACTCATAGACAAAGACATAAGAAACAATATTCAGAAGTTTCAAGGTTGCACTTCTTACAATAGTGCAGAAAATTTGATATCGATACCAGGAAATCAAAATTTGACTTACATCCATTCATTTTTCTTTCAGTCTACGGTTTTGCTTTAACTGGAAACAACTATCGCTTTTTCGTCTTTCATGCCAATGTCCAAAGAGTCTGAGCTGCAGGACCATGGATTAGTTTTAAAGCTTTCATTACACCCGAGCAATGCTGGGCTATACTGCTAGTTTTATATAAAAGGCTCAAAATAAAATGATTTACTTATTAATCAATTGTTAACATGGTAAAGTTATAATTTAATTATAAAGTGGTAATGAAATGTTTATTAAATTTTATGGTGACTAGTTTATTAGTGTGGAATATTTTAGTATTGTCATATTTAAATTATTTTAGGTAATTTAATATAATTGATTTAATAAGGGATAAGCTTTATATTATTTAAATAGATATATAAATTACATGAACATAAGTATATTTTATTAAGTAGAATTGAAATTGTTTTTTTATGTATATAATAATATTTAAATATTTATTATCAGATTAATACCTGGTAAATTTTTATTAATTAATTACTAAATAAACAATGTTAACTTGAGTATTAATTGTACAAAAATATTATACTTTAAATTGGTTTAGTTTATTTTTAATAATAAAATTTAAAAAAAAGAAAAAAAAAAAGAAATTAGGCAGATATAAATCTTGTCTGTTTCCCAAGACATGTCTCTTTCTTAATTATATATAAAGAGTTGGATCTGCTCTGTGAATTAATAAGTTTTAACATCAGTGGAATTTTAAGTGTACTAAGATAGCATAATAATTTGTCTTATAAATTGAGGCTATAAAAAATGGTTTGTTTTTGAGATTATTATTATTGAGATAATATAATTATTATCAATCTGGAATTAAAAATTTGAGTTTATTATTTTTTTTACGTATTTCAAGTTTAGGAGTTTATAGTGCTATAGGAGATGGTTGATTTTCTAACTCTAAATATGCTTTATTAGGTGCTGTGTGTGCAGTAGCTCAGAGTATTTTGTATGAAGTTAGTATATCATTAATTTTATTAAGTTGTTTAACACTAACAGATAGATTAAGGTTCAGAATTATTGTAAAATATCAACATAGTGTTTGATTAATTTTTATTAATTATTTTATGATAATTATGTGGTTTGTTTCACGTGTAGCTGAAACATCGTGCACCATTTGATTTTGCAGAAGAATAGCCTGAATTAGTTTCTGGGTTTAATATTGAGTGTGGTGGGGTAGGATTTGCTGTATTATTTAAAGCTGAATATAGAAATATTTATCAGAGTACTTATGTTTAGATTATTTTGGTGGGGTGTATGATATATTTTTAAGTAGGTTTTTATTTTATTTAATAGCTGGTTTGTTAGATTTTTATTTATTTTGTTACGAGCAAGTTATCTCTGTTGTTATGATTTATTAATATATTTAATGTGGAAAAGATATTTACCAAGAATATTAAGTATTTTAATATTTTTAAATTTATTAGTCTATTTATTGAATGTATATTTAAGTAGCTTAAAAATAAAGTCTAACATTGAAGATATTAAAATGGTAAATAACCTTTAAAAATAATGTAATAGTACTATATTAATATTTATTGATGGTCATCTGTATATAATGAGATGAATCAAGAAAAAGTAAAACCTCAATAACACTAATACCAACTTCAAAAATAAGATAACCAATTTGGATTAATAAAATTGTAATTGAGATTATATAATTGTTTAATAATATTAGAGCTGTAAAATAATCACCAATTAATGTTAGCAGCTAATCGAATTGATAATGCAATAAGCATACTGTAATTCATAAAGTTTCAACAACAGGGAAAAATGGGATTAAAAAAGTAGGAGTAGCTAAAGGTAATATAAAAAATTTTTGAACATGAATTTTTAATATATGATGAAATAATTAATGATAATCATAATGGAAGGGCAAGAGTAAAAATTATAGATAGGTGCTTTGTAGTAATAAAAATGTAAAGTATTAGTCCTGGTAAATTAAAATTAATAATAGTAATAAATAATGAAGAAATGATATAAATCATCCTAAGTTTATACTATAAGATCAAGTGGTTTGAATATTAATAATTTGTTTAGGTAATCTGATTATATTAGTTAAATTAGATGTATTTGTTCAAAATGATAAAAAGTAATAATCATAATGATAATAATCATGTTATTATGTGAGCTGAAAATAATGTTGAGTTATGATCATCAAAGGAAGAATTATCTATTATCATTTTATCACTTATAATTAATTTTTTTTTAAATTTTTAATTATTTTTTGATTTTATAATAGTTTGAAGTATTTCATCATATGGTAGATGAGTAGATAAATAAAATAAATCAAAATAAAATGAAAAAATTAATAGATAATTGAGGCCTATAAAAGTATAGTTTACTATATATTTTATAATTGACTTTTATATTGAAAATAATTGTTTATTAAATTTAATCATTTAATAAAATATTTTATATTTACAATTTCTAAAGTAGTAGAAATAGATGAGTGATTATCTCTGCACATTTCAGAGTATTGACCATAATATAACTTGGGTTTGGATGAGTATAATATTAATTAGCTTAAACGACCTGGAATTGCATGTACTTTTAAACCTAATGAGGGTACTGTTCATGAGTGAATAACATCTGTTGAAGATACAATTACTCAGGTATTGATTTTTATAGGGAGTACTAAATGGTTATCAGTTTCTAATAGTCAGAATTCTCCTAAATTCAAGTCATTAGACAAAATTATATGTGAATCAAATTCAATATTTATAAAATCTGAATATTTGTAAGTTTAATATCATTGGTGTTCTATAGTTTTAATTGTTATCAGTGGATTATGAGTTTCATTTAGTAAATATAATAATCATAAGGATGGTAAGGCTAGAAATAAAATAAATCTGAATGCAATAGTTCAGATAATTTCAAAGTTTTTCTATCAAAATGTTTAAGTTATTATTAAGAGGAAAATCAAAGTATTTTTATTTATTTTTTAATTCTTTCTAACAATTTCCAAATTTAGGTGAAAAATCTTGTTTAGATTTTTGTTAGCAAGTAACTAAATCATGACCAGAATTTACAATAGATAATATACGAATATTATGTAACTAGTGGAAAACATTAATTATGAAATTCATGCAAAAATAAAATTGTTGGATTTTAATCAAGCATCCATACTTATTCACAAATAAATGAAATTATTATTTTAATTTATTATTCTGGGAAAATCTTGGTAAAAAAATATACTATTTTCATGTGTTACCCCCACCTTTATATAAATTCATGAAATTTCAAGAAATTTAATTTTGTAATGCAAATGTGTTTAATTAGTTAAAAGCAAGATACATTGGAGAATGTAAATCATCTATTATTTTTTTCGAACATTTGGCCTTTTTTCCAGAAATCTGCTTTGAATAGTAAAATAAAAATGAAATAAAACTTTAACATTATTTAATTAGATAAACTTTTAATAGCTTTTAGGAATAATATGTGTTGAAGACATTATAGACTGAAGAAAAATATGAATAATGAAATTTAAAAAAATTGTTTTCATTTTTTTTTAATTATAGTAATTTATAAAATTTAATTAAAAAAATACTACAAAGTCTTGTAATGGTTAGATTATTATGTTATTAAGTAAAGACTGTATTTAGTCATCAAAAATCGAAAGGTTTAATACAAATTGTCACCCAATCATATTTTTAAAATAATTTTTCATATTTTTTGTGTGTATTTTAAGTTTTTTTTTGTATGGTAATTTCTGTGTTACATTAAGTTGTCACGTGTTTCAGTTTATTCTTACAGGAAAAATTTGGACAATTATGTCAATTCTGGTCATCAAGCTTATCTCACCATCTGTCTGTCGTCACACATCATTAATTTCAACCCTCCGTGATTAAGTAATAGTTCTAATCTATTCTTGTGCCAAACATGATAGAATGCTCCACAATTAACTCTAGATCAGACAGTTGAGAGCTATATATTTGTTTCATTTGTATAAATAAAAATTTATTTATCGAACAGCATGATATCAAATTTATGTAAGAGATGTTCTATGAGAAAATGTAGTAAGGAATTAAGCATTCATTTGTTTTAGTGAAATGTAATTTTTGCATAAAATATAAGTCCATGTTTTTGCTGTGTGTATCAATATAGTAGTAGCAATGTCTTGTTCCGCTCTTTCTTTTGCGTTAATGGCTATTAGGTGAAGAGGAAGAAAAGAAAGCAGTATGCGAGAAGCTGAGGGAGTGCAAATGTGTGTCACTGGGAGAGTTGTGTCCACTCAGCAGTTTGAAATATTTCTTGCTCCATTGTAGCTGTGTTGAACACACTCTGCTTTTTTTCTTTCTTTGACTGACTGACTGACTGACTGAAATGTGTAGCCAAGTCGATCACACAAACTTATTTTTAGGTGAGAAGACATATGACACTGTTCATTGAAACTTCAATTTGTTGTTTTCTATAAATCGCTCTCTTTTCATTGGTTAATAAATATTTTCACAGTGGCTCATGAAATTTGCCTTGGTCTATTTCTCAGTATGGAGGCAATCGTTTTATCCTATTGGTCAAAAAATTGATTTCACACTGGATTGCAAATTTGCACACAGTGAAGCAAAGATAGTTATATTTATGTTGTACTCACCACAAAATCATTTAATTTTATTTCCTGATTAACAATATCACTTCTGGCAAATAATAGTAAAATTATGCTTTTTTTAAAAATTGTCTTTTTTTTCTTTCTCTTCCTGTTTAACTTTTAAGACCTCATCAGCACCCCACAAATGTGTCAGGTTTTCTTTCCCTATCCATTTGTTTTTTTATTTTTCACCTCCCCCATTGGTTCTGTTATTTTTCTCCAAAGCCAAAATAAAGGAAAGAAATTGTCTTTCAATCTTCAGTACTGAAAAAGATAGGTACCTCCACTCATTTTTGATACCTAAATTGAATGTTTAAAAATAAAAATAAATTACTTGAAGTTTTAATTTTAGCTTTAATTGAAAGACAAGAAATTTAATTTACTAATTCCAGTAAGCAAAATACTCTGGTGTATTTCAAACAAAAATTATATTGATTCGAATCTACAATTTTTTTTTGATTTAAAAAAAATTTCAATTTTTCAGCCATTTTTCATCAATCAACATTTTATAAACAGTAGCCAATTCTTGAATTTTAGTTAGTTTAACTTTATAGACATATGTTTGACTCTGCTTTCTGAATAAATAAAAATTTAAAAAAAATAATTAAAATTTTCTTTTAATATAATTTTACAATTTAATAAGAAAGAATGAAATTGAAATTGAAATAACAGAACTAACTCAATTTATGAAATGCTATGCTAAGTAGGAATTTAACATAATAAAAAAATTATAATTTAAATGGTAGAATTAGCAAAAACGCTATTGAAATGTACAACAAAAACAGACCAAACACGGATTATAAAAAACAGAAAAAGGAAAGCTTTTTCAATGTAGGTACCTACATTCAGAACTAATGTAATGATAATGAAACTAGGAAGTAAATTGCTTTAAATTTTAAAAGCGGGATTTGGGAAGCCTGTTGTTGGGTGATTCAGAAATATGTGGAAATGAAAAGAATTGGGCACTGATTACCAATGTTCATTTTAGGTAAGTTTTTTTTCTCTGTAAGGGGGACAACCCTTGAATCATGTGAACTTATAATAATAAATATCATGTAAGGCCACCTGTACAGATAAAATAAGAATAATCACCATTCACTTAATTAAAATGTTTTAATTATTTAAAAAAAATATTGGCTAAATTATTTGCATTAAGCTTTTCAATTTTTTAATAGTAAATATTGTCATCATGCATAAATTTATCCACCCAGTGTTAACGATGAAGGAGGAAATTTTAAAAGATTTTTGAAACTTTTAAAATTATTATAATAAAAAATAATAAAAATGAAAACAATTCTTGTAAAAACTCATTATTCATTGAAATTTTTTCTTTCTTTTCAGTCTATGATATGCTTAATAGATATTGTTTGTAAAACCAATTAAAAGTTTAACTAAATAAAAAAATGGCATAGTTTTATTACATTTTTGTTTTCACAAATCAGAGTCTTCTTCAATGTGCCTTGTCCCTTCAAGACATAGGCAAACATGGCCTTCCATATCTCCCTATTCCTGGTGGCTCTGAGCACACTTTCTACTGTAACACCACACAACCTCCGTTCTGTCATCCACCTGCTCAGCCCCTTCAAATATGTTATCTGCTGCTTTCCTCTGTCTCCTTTTCCCTTTATCTTGCCTGTTAGTATCAGGTTCTCTAAGCCCTCCTTCCTTATTGCGCATCCCAGGAACTTTAGTTGTCTCTTCCTGATGCTCAATATTAATTTCCTTTTTGTTTCCAAAACCTCATCATTGCACACATGCTCAATCCACAATATCTGCAGCATTCTTTTGTAGAACAATATTTCAGCTGCTTCAAGTTTTTCCTTCATCTTTAATAACACTGTCCAGCATTCACTGCCATATTGAAGAACTGACATCACATAGCAATCTTAGTACTCTCTTCTTTGTTTCTATTGAAAGTTTCTTGTCTCAATACTTTACTCAGCTTATGGAATGCATCCTTCGCCATGCCAATTCACCTTTGGATCTCTGTGTCACGTTTTCTGTCTTCTGTTATAACACTTCCCCAGGTATTTAAATGTTTGAACATGCTTGATTTTGGTATCTCCCAACTGTATTTGGCATTTTGGGCTGATGACCATGTATTCGATTTTCTTGCAGTTTATTTGTAGTCCTTGTTGGTCACTCTCTTCAGCTATCTTCTGTAGGAGGTCTTGTAGTTTCTTTTCCCTGTCTGCAATCAGTACTGTATTGTCTGTGTACTGTATAGGGGATGTGCGTTGTGGTACAGTGGATATTGGCTCGGAACGAGAAACTGGGGAGCCAAGTTTGAATTCCAGTTGAATCCATTGTATTCACTTATGTGCAAATACCCTTGGGAAAGGTATTAATCCCTCTCTTCCTTCCAGTTATGGGTTAAATAGCAGGACAGACTGGGTTCTATAGCCTTGGTCGGCAACCAGTCTACTGCAGAAAGCAATGGCAACCTACTGCGGGATAATCTTCTGCCCAGTCAGTCATGTCTCTTTTGAGACATGATCGTCTAAGCGTGTATCACGTATGGCATTTAACTGACTGACTGTATGTTATTCAAATTGTGGCCTCTGATTACAAATCCTGGTATAACATCTAGGGTCCTCAAAATAGTCTCACTGTACATGTTGAACAGATCTGGTGAAAATACACATCCTTGTCTTATGCCTCTTTTTATCTTTGTATATTTGCTGACTTTATTTCCTGTCTGTATGCAGCCAATTTGCTGCCAGTAGAGATTCTTAATCACTCTTATGTCTTTCCCAAATATGTCGAGGCTGCTGAGCATCTCCAATTCTTTGTGGTGTATTTTGTTGAACGCCTTTGCATAATCAATAAAAAATAGGTACAAGTTCTTTTTCATTTGTATTGCCCTTTCAGAGAGCATCCCCATCATAAATATGGCCTTCCTTGTTTCGGTGTCTTTGATGAACCAGCACTGTTCTTGTCCTATCTCTGGCCAGAGTAGATTTTATAAAAATATGATAATTTAGAAGAAAAAAAAAAAAAAGACAGATGATTAGCATTCCCCAATGACTCCTGAATTTAATTAATAGTAGGTTTATATGGAAACGATTGCAGGTTTCTAGACATTTCAGGAAATGTAACATATAAAAAAAAAAAGAAATTTGCCAAGATTTTCTAAAAGTAATTATTTCAAACATAATTCACGGACGAAAGGAAAAACAAAATTTTCTACCAAAACTTCGAGCGTGTTAGAAAGAATTAAAAAATACTTTCATCTTTACTCTTAATAATAACATAAAAAAAGAGTTTTGTTTTCTTTAATTTTCAAACAAGCATTGGCAAACAACTGGGGAGAAGAGAGAGAGAGAGAGAGAGAGAGAGAGAGAGAGAGAGAGAGAAAAAATGGCGTCCTAGTCCTAACTATTATTATTATTATTATTAGTAATAATAATAAAAAGGAAGAAATTTCAAGGACATAAAATGAAAATTCATTGTTTTAATACGCGCCACCAAGCAATACAGTAAAATAAATACCATCTAGTTATTCTAAGGGAAATTACTGTTTGTAACTATTAAAGTTATACCCCCACTCTCTGAAAGACATTTCAAAAGTTAATAATCAAATACCTGACTTTTCATTGATATTTCTTGTCTTCTCATTTTTTCACAAATAACCATTTGACTTTAACAAGTTTATCAAAATAGATTTATGAACGGATATTCGGATCCATATAAAAATGTTTACGCTTTACTGAGGGCTACAAAATACAATTGGTCAGTCCACAAAAGGTAAACAGCAACTTGGTGAATTTTCACTCGCAAAATATATAATAATCATGTGAGAGAAAGAAACACTTGACCATCACATTTTTATCTAAATAAACCAATGAACAGATAATCGGATAGAAAACAAAAAATTATTTTGAAAATCCCAAGGCTTGATGATTTGTATTAAACTTTTAAATATTCTAGTAGTAAATATAGTTCACTTACTAATCAATCTGCTACAAGGCTTTATAGAATTAAAAAAACAATTATAAATTATTATAATTAAAATGGAAAAAAAACAAACATTTCTTTTAAAATTTCATTATTCATCAAAAAGTTTTTTTCTCGGTCTACAATGTCCTTAGTATATATTATTTATAAAAGCAATTAAAAGCTTATCTAATTAAATAATGCTGTGGATTTATTGCAATTTTTTTATTTTACTATTCAGAGCAGATTTTAGGAAAAATTGGCCTAATGTTAGAAAAAAACTATAAATGATTTACATTAATTAGTCCTACGTTAATCTAATATAACACTTTTATGCTACAAAATTAAATTCTTGAAATTTCATCAATTTATGTGGAGGTGGGTAAACAGATGTAAAATGAAAATTTTACTAAGATTTTCTAAAAATAATTTCATTTATTTTTGAATAAGTCCTAAAAATATCATTAACATCCAAAAATTACTTGATTTTTGCAAGAATTTAAAAAATAATTTTTTTTCCCTTTGGAAAAAAATTGAATTATGTAATATTACCTTACCTAATGTAAACTCTAATGATTTGGTTATGTGCTAACGAAATTCAAATCAAGAATTTTTACCAAAATTTGTTAGAAAGTGTTAAAAATATTTTTAAAATAATTAAAAAAAAATAGTCCGATCATTCCTCTTAGTCTTAATAATAACAAAAACTTGAAGAAAATTTTGCAGCGATTTAGTGGAGGTACCTAGTACAAAGAGCCATTAATTTTATTAAGGATGGGAAAAGAAAAAAAAGTAAAGAATACCCCAGATATGCTTTCTACAGAATCTGATTGGCAGTTGATCATAGACCTTATGGGGAAAAAAAAAAAAAAAAAAAAAAAAAAAAAATGAAATTTCCAAGCCATATAGTGCAGACAACAATTTGCCCTGACCTATTGATTTATTCAAACAGCAGAAAGAATTTAACAATTTAGGAATTATCATTTTCATGGGGGAAGAATATCTTGCTTGTTAATGAAAGAGAGTGAGAGAAATACCAGGAATTGGAGTAAGGCATTGAAAAAAATTGGAATTATGGGAGCAGCTAAAAGAAAGCCATGAAAGAAAGCTCTGATTCAGCAGATGAAAGATAATGGTGGATATGGCTAAGAAAGAATGATCCGTGGATTAAAGAACAAATAAGATCTTATGGTGACTGAAAGCGTTTTTCCCCCCTCCCCTTTTGTTAAGCAAGTTTACTTGCATTTTCTAGTTGGGGTAGATACGAAGCAAACAGTGTGTTTTAGTTTTAAAGTGTGTGGCCAAAGAGTTTTAAACAGGTGGACCAACTGATTAAAATTTTATGTTTTCTTATTTATCAAAAAAGCTGGCATTACATAACTTTCAAAACCATAAAGACCATGTATTTAGTATCTGTTGGTTTTCACTTTTTGTAACAATCAAAGCCTGTGGCATAACATTGATGAATTATTTTCTTTTATAGACTGCCTAATAGATTAGTAAGTGAATTCATGGATGCAAGTCAAGAATATGATATAATACATAAGTTATGGTGCATGGAGTTTCTTCTTTTGGTGAAAGTAAAGGACTTACCATAACATTGATGCAAGTGCAAGAAAGGTGCATGCTAACAGCACAATTGTTGTTATACCTGTACACAGTAGATAAACAAAATCTGATTGGCTAATGCAAATCTTAATGATATTATGACAGTAAAATCTTCCTCCTTATAAAAATTATTTAAATTAGGTACTTCCACTAAGTCACTGAAAAAACTAACTAGTATAAAGAAAAAAGGACCCAAACTAAATAAAAACTTATTTTTTCCATCAAAATGTTTATGTTATAATTAAGAGGAAAGATCAATTTATTCTTTAATTTTTTTTCTAAATTTCATAATCCTTTCTAACACATTCTAAATTTTGGTAAAAATCTTGTTTTGATTATTGTTAGTGGGTAACAAGATTGTTAGGAAAATTTACAATGGATAATGTAATATTACATAATTCATTTTTTCTGGTGAAAAACACATTAAATCTAAAATTCTTAAAAAATGAAATAACTGTTGAATTTTAATGAAACTTTCAAGATTTATTCCCGAATGAATAAAATTATTTGTGTAATCATTAGTTTTAGAAAATCTTGCTAAAAATATTCCTTGGGATGAGTGCTCCTACAATCATGAATGTCAGTTGGCTCTCAAGTTCCTATTGTGGGTGACATCCAGGCATTGCCCATAAAGAATTATAAAGCTGGTGGCTTCATATCCACCAAGACTAAAAAAATGCATGCTAACTTGCTGACAAAAGAGGAGAGAAAAAAAGTTTCACTCAATGAAAACCTTATTCTTTCTTTCATTCATGCACCATTCTTTTTTAGTCATATTCAGCAGGATCCTTCTTCTGTTGCATCAGAGCTTTTTTTCATTGATTTGTTTTTGCTGCTCCCACAATTCCAATATTTGCCAAGCCTTGCTCCATGAGTGTCCCACAAAACCTCTGCACCTCATTCATATTGGATCGAAATATTTTCCAACCATTTTGCTGGCATCTTTTGACTAATTCATGCTATTTCTCTCGCTTTCTTTCAATGGAAAACGAGACATTCTTCTCCCAAGCAAACAATATTTCCCAAATTATTAATTTCTTTGTGCTGTGTGAACAAATTATTAGGTCTGAGTGAAGTGTTGTCTGCACTTTATGGCTTGTGAAGTTCAATTGTTTTTCAGGTCTGGGATCAGCTGCCAATTGTCTGCAGTGGAAAGCATATTTGGGATATACTTTACTACTTCTGTTATTTTAATTTAAATGCAGTGTTCATATTGTTTTCATTTTTATTTATTTATTTCTAATTGGTAATGCATTTTAGAGTTTGAAAATTCAATGATGTTACCATGGCTTCATTATATATTTCTGGCATTACAATATCACATCTGTTCTGTCAGGTACCACATATGTGGGACTTAATCTTTAAAATATTCTGTAAATGGATGACAGTACAGATATTTGGATAGATATATAAAAAAAAAGTCACACATTACTAAGTCCTAACAAGGAAAACTGTAGTGTCCATGAAATGTAAAAAAAAAAAAGTATATTTGGTAAATTTTGCAATCACTGGATATATAATAAACATGTGAGAGAAAGAATTCCACACTAGACATTAACAGGCTTTTCTACATTCAAGACTGTACAGATATTTTGTTAGATAAAAAATCAAAGGTAATCAGGACTGAATAGTTGGTGAATTTTACTTTAAAAAAATACATAATAAACTTGAGAGAGAAAGAACTCCATACTTGACCATAACTAGCATTTCTAAATGTATGACAGTTCAAAAATTCAGACAGATATAAAAATAATCACACTTTAGTAAGTGCTACAAAGAAGAAATGAACTGTTCATGAAAAGTAATCAGGAAAGAATATTTGATGAATTTTACAAACAGAGAATATATAATGTAGATGTGCTAGAAAGAAATCTGTAACTGACCCTAAAAATGTTTATCTTAATAGATTAATGAACAGATTCTAAAAGAGATATAAACAAAGTCACAGTTTAAAGGCTGTAGAGAACAATTGAAGTCCATGAATGGTATCAATAAAGTATATTTCTTGAAATTTGCAATCACAGAATAAATAATAATCATGTGAGAGAATGGAATCTGCTCTTGTACTTAAGCTTTTCTAAATGAATAAACATACCGATATTTGGATAGACATTAAAAAGTTCATAATTTATTAAGGGCTACAAAGATCAACTGAACTGCCCATGAATGTTAATCAGTAAAGAATATTTGGTGACTTTTACACTAAGAGAACATATAATATACATGTGAGTGAGTGAAATCCACAATGGACCTGAAGATGTTTATCTGAATAGATTAATGATCAGATATTCAATTATATATATCAAATTTTATTACGGGCTACAAAGAACAATTGAACTAACCATGAATGGTAATCAGGAAAGAATATTTTGGGAATTTTACTCCCAGAGAATATATAATATACATGTGAAAGAAAGAAATCTGCAGTTGATTTTAACTAGTGTATCTAAATAGATTAATAATCAGATATTCAGATAGTTATAAAAATTCACTCAAAACAAAGAGCTACAAAGAACAATTGATCTCTCCATGAAAGGTATACAGAAATGAATAATCACTAAATATAATATGCATGTGAGAGGAAGAAATCCGCACTTGACATTGCCAACCTTTTTTAAATTGGTTGTTGGTTTGTTTAACCAGCATATCAACCTTCTTTGGGTCATTTAATGTTGAAATCGTTTTTTTAATTTTTTAAAACTTGTTGGTCTTCAAGTTTTAAATTACTTTGAAGGTTGTTTGTCTTTGAACTTTTAATTGCTTTCAAAATTGTTTGATTGAAGTTGTTTGAAAGCAACCAAGAGATTAAAGGCAAAGTTGTTTGTCCTCAAACTTGATTGCTTTCAAAATTGTCTGTCCTTAATTATGGGTGTAATTAAACATCTGATAATTCCTAATATTGATGTTGTCATCTTGTCTCAAGAAGGTTTCTTGGAGACAGATAATTGTAGGATGTTTTTGTGTTAATAGTAGGAGCAGTTCATTCATATTTGCTTTTAATCTACAACAGTTCCATTGGATTATTTTTTTACCTATAGTTGACAATTTGATTTTAGGTTTTGTCTTTTAGCAGTTTTGTTTGGTTAGTTTGTTGGTATTAATGGTTTTGATCTTGTGATTTGAGGGTTTTTTTTATTTTGAGATTTGTTTTTAGTATTTTGTTTTCAATCTCCATTTCTTTGAGTTCCTTAAATCTGTTTGGTGTTGGCAATGGAGTGGACTGTTTTGGGGTTATTTTTTTGTTTTGTTAAATTTTGTTTTTTTGAAGTGTCTCTCGTTCATATACGTCTTTGTGGTAGTTAGGAGATAGGGTAGGTGATCTTTGTCACTTTTTCCTTGATTGTTCAGTTTTATTGTTTTCTTTTTGAGATATTCCTGTGTTGGTTCCAGTATTTATTTTTGTTTTTGTATAAAATTTGGTTTCTTTTGAATATGTTTTTTTTTAAAAAAATTTCCTGGAATATTTGGCCATTCATTTGTTTTTAGTTTTAGTAATATTTTGATGAGTTTTTGATATTTGTCACTTTGGGGGGGAGGTCTCCTGGGTTGTTTGGTTTATTTTTTGGACTGAATTAGTATATGTTTTTGTTCCTATATAGTTTTCTACTATTTTCCTTGCTTCTGGGAAAGATATATTCTTTGTGTGTTTTACCAATATTATTTCTTTTTCTTTCTTATATATAGCACAGATACTTGAACAGGCAGGATGTTCTTCATGGCAATTTGCGCATCCTATACTTTTGCATTCATATTCTGTATGGTTTGGGTTACACTCACCACATTTTCCTCATACAGGTCTTCTTCTACAGACGTCTTTGTGATGCCCAAATTTATGATATTTAAAGCATTGCAAAGTGCGAGGGGGTATATAATGCTCGACACTTTCTAAGGTATAACCAATTTTTATTTCTTTTAGAATTGTGGGTCTATCAAAGGTCAGTATGTATGTGTGAGTTTGTATTATTTCTTCATTTCTTCAGATGGTGATTATTTTGTATTTTTTACTCCCTGATTTAGTAGTGCTGTCTCGATTTCTTCTGGTGTAGCAAATAAAAGATCTCTGCTTCTTATGACACCTTTGGAGGAATTTAATTTGCATGTGGATACGTGTGACATTTAATATTGTGGAATTTCCATTTTTAGTAAGTTTTTGGTTTTCAACTTCTAACAAATTACCATTTCTTAGTTTTTTTAATGTTTTTTTTAGCATTGACAGGTTAGATATTAACTTCAACTATCAGAAAAGGTGATAACTGATCTAGTTTAGTTTTCTCTGATGATACAATTGCAATAAATTTTGGATAGTTAGCTTCAGTGTCTGATTTAGGTTCAGAATGGGTTTTTTGGTTTGGCTTTCCATGGATTTGTGCTTAGTTCTTCACCTTTCTTGCTCCCCATCCTCCTTGGAGCCTAACAATGGAAGATGTTAGGGGGAAACCCATTTGCCATGTAATCCCAGGGATACAAGATGAGCATCTGCCAGCATTTGTGGTATCCTTTTTTTTCTCCATCTCAATTTGGTAAAAACTTCAGGTAGGTTCCAGTCATGTAGCAGCTTTATCCCACTAAGAGAATGGCCCTTGCCACCACCTTCTAACACTTATATGTGGTGTAAATGTTAGGGCTTGATATGACTAGCTGATTGATCAGATTGGGCCTCTCTGACCACCCGCCTAGCCCAAATAAGGGCAAAAGTGGAGTGTTGCAGTACTATGGTCACTTTTTCCTGGGTCATGGATTGCTCAGCCATCAGGATCCCATCTCCAGGCATTACTGGTTGCCACCCACAGCCAACAGGTGGCCCCATTGGCTAGGGTCTTACTCCTCTACAAATGTGCAGTTGGCATATTCTATTGCCCCAGCCAACAAAGCATTTTCTAAATTGATTCTTCTTCTATGTGCCATGTCCCTTCAGAACATAGGCAATCATGGCCTTCCATGTCTCCCTATGCCTGGTGGCTCTTAGCATGCTTTCTCCTGTTACCCCTTCCGAACATCACTCTGCCATCCACCTGCTCAAGCCTGTCAAATATGTTATCTGCTGCTTTCCCAGTCTCTCTTTCCTGCTATCTGACCTGTGAGTATCTGATATTCAAGCCCTCCTTCCTCATCACATGTTCCAGAAACTTTAGCAGTCTCTTTCTGATGCTCAGTATTAATTTCTTTTTCATTTCCATCCTTTCCAGAACCTCATCACTGCTCACATGCTCGATCCATGATATTGGTGGACTTTTTGTGTGCATATGTATACTGTATTTATTTTGTATAAAATACAAAATTATGGCACAAGGCCTAAAAAGGGAGGGGGAGAGGTTGGTTCTCGCTTAACTATCCTATACCTAGCTAAACACTATCACGACCCATTCACTCGTTACAATTTGCAGAATCACCAAAAGAACCCATCCATCTACTCCCAATCCTTCGTACACCACAATGCCAGAAACTTACAAGGGACACCTAAAAAGTGGGGGAAATTATCCCATGACAATAAAAATGTATTTATATACAATACAAGATAATGTACAATATTATAAAATATTTAATGAAAAATGAAATGATAGCAGTGAAATGAACCCAAAAATCAACTGAAAATACAACAAATTTTTAAACTAAAATAATAATCATTGTTGGTAAGAACCGTCCATCCCAGAAAAACAGAGTAGCCGCTGTATTCCGCCCAACGGCGAAATCAAGAAGCACACTCGCTAAGGGAGTGGAGAAGGGGGTAAAAAATTAGCGGAATGGGACAATAAAAGGCTGAACCAGCCGAGATAAAAGGAGACCAAAACAAACTGGGGAGGTTGGGAATCTCGACTTGGATCATAACAAAAGAGAAAGCCGGGTACAAGCCAGGAACACATTCATTCACTTTAACTAGGTACACAAGAGAGAACTAGCTTAACCAGGGGAGGGTTCCAGAGGAATCCACCCCGATGTAACCAGCAGATCTAAAAGAGAAAATCAAGACTAGCCCCGTTCAAGCGAACCAGACTTGCTACAGTTACCCACCTTTTGCTGAAGTCTGTCGAAGTCAAACGTTTCCAATCAGTTCTAATCTTTATTTTGAGCTGATGCTCAAAATTGCAGATCAGATCCTGATGTGAAAGACGTTGACCTCGCAAGACTTCCTCCATTCGCGACGTCCAAATCACCATTCAAGCCGTGGCTAGCAGCGACAGAAACACCATACGCTTCATCCCAGAGAACGGGGGCGACACATTGTCACAGGCAAATGCACGATCAATGAGCACAAACTCTCGTGGCTCGATACGAGCAGTCAACTCGCCGACCCGGTCCCATAGAGGGCGAACCAGCAAACAATGGTAGAAGGCGTGCAAAGCCGTTTCTTCCAAGCCAAGGTTGCAGCGTTCACAATCTGGCAAATCCGCCAGGCCCCATATGAAGGCCTTGTCATTGAGAGGCAAGCGATTCCGAGCTAATTGCCAGGTGAGCGAAAACTCAGAGTTGTTGAGATAATCACTCCCTGGCGCCCAAGACCAGAACGAGCGAAACTCATCCTCCGACAAGCGCAGCACATCACGTAATGAATCCTTTGCGACGCCCTCTACTAACCCACGATAGAAGACTCTCCTAGGCCGTGAAAGGTCACTGGACCATGGAATGGCCCGCAGGGCCACCAGACATTCGAGGAGAAAACTCGATCGCTCTCGAGGCTTACAGCACCGCCTCAAGATGGGGGGAGTGATAGTAAGGCTAGGGAACATGTCCCTCACTATCCCCCTAAGCAATGAGTCTTCGGAAATCGCTCGCCTGAGAAAAACCAACCTTGACGCAACCTTATGGCCCATCAGGTATTACATTCCCAGACCCCCATGACACGGACGTTGGTAACAGACACGTTTGTCGACATAGTGTTTGCGTCCTCTCCACAGAATGGAGAATAGCAAACGCTCGATCGCCTTCCTATGCCGCTTACAAAATGAAGTACTGACAACTGGTAAAGGATAATGGGAAAGACGTATGTAGCACATGCCTCAGCCATACCCTTTAAGGACAAATTCCTTCGGCGCCAAATCTTGGCCGACGCGCCTACCTTTGCCAGTACTTCAGACCAATTTTTCTCCAACTGTAGGTCGGGCCCGAACCACACTCCAAGAATGCAGACCGGGCCGTCTGTCCAGTCGAAGGGCCCCGGGAGGGTCAGACCCTTCCAGGCGCCTAACCGCAAGCCAGACGACTTGTTGTGGTTAATCTTGGCCCCTGTCACCTGTTCGTACCGTTCAAGCGCCTTGTGTACCACCTCGATGTCCCTGCGGGAGGACACGAAAGTAGCGTACGCGGAAACCCTGGCTCGTGCACCACCAGGGATAGCGATTCCACGTAGGAATCACTTAGCCCGCGAAGGAGGGGCTCCAACGCCAAAGCACAAAGTAGGGGCGACAGTGGACAACCCTGTCGGACCGACCTAGACAGCGCAGGACGCCCGACAACTTTCCGTTCACCTGTACCACAGCCGTCGGGGATTGATACAGGAGGCTAATCCAGCGGTGGAAGTTGGTTTCGAATCCAGCTGCCTGCAGGACAGCCGCCAGGTACCGATGGTCAACCCTATCAAATGCCTTGGACTGATCTAAATGGATCAGCGCGGCTTTGTCGTCGTCTTTTATCCCTTCTATGATCGTGCATATCAGATGCAGGTTGCTCTGAATTGTTCGGCCCTTCACAGCACAAGTCTGCTTAGGTCCCAACAGAGACTCGGCAACTAATTGCAAACGATTTTGCAAGATCTTGGCCAAAATCTTTAACTCTGTGTTTAGCAGAGTTATGGGCCGGTAACCCTCTAGCTCCCTCCCCACATCCTTGCCTTTTCTCAACAGCGTGATCACACCCCTGGTGAACCGGTTGGGGATGGATCCCTGCCGGAACCAGTTGTTGAACACGACAGTCAAAATCGGGACAAAGATGTGCGACAGCCTCAAGTACAATTCATAGGGCAAACCATCGAGACCCGGCGATTTGCCACTGCCGACCTTCTTCAGCGCCGCGTAGACTTCGCCCTCCGTAATCTCTCCCTCGCAGCTAGCTGCATCAGCTGGCAAAAGCCGGGGGAAGTCAGCCAAATAGCTGCAAAACTCCTCATCACGGAGACCAGGCTCCTTGGTAAACAAGATCTCGAAATGCCGCCGAAACGCCTTGCACATGTCGTCAGTCGACCGCAGGGTGTGTTCCTCCGGGTTGCGAACCTCTCGAATGTACCGGTCGCCTCCGTGGCGAATTTCTTCCTTGCGCAGTTCTGCGCCCATGTTCACAGCTTCGAAAGACATCTTGCTTAACTTATGTTTAACTACCTGGCCCATATAACGATCGCTATTCGACCGGTCCACGGCCTCCTTAGCTATGGCTATCTCTAGGGGATCCCCACCAGCCACCGCCCGGGAGTAATTAGCTCTAAGTGTCTTCACCTTGTCAGCCTTATCTAGTTTGAGCCGTTTGCTGAACTGAGTGGTGAAAGACCTAATACTATCCTTAAGGTTCTCCCACCACTTATTCCCGATGACTCCCCCAGTTAACGCCTGCTGCACTAAGTTAATTAGCTGGCGCCGGAAGTCCCGCCTGTCCAGTAAGGACACGTTGAACTTCCAGTAACCAGCCATTCTAACCCTATTTTCTAAATTTACCCGGGCACAAACGAGTTTGTGGTCCGAGTAACCTAACCAGTGGAACGTGGGACAATCTAAGAAATCTAGCTCGGCTTCACGAACTAGTGTGCATATGTATACTGGTGAGACAGCTATGGGCTAACCCATTTTATAGTTCATTAATAGAAGGCTTAACCAATCAGGAAGCTCAAAATATTCAATGTGACATGTATAAAAGGCAGCCATATTTTTTCAAGTATTGCTGATCAAATCTGATTCAGTAGATTGTCTGATTTGTGAGTGTTAATTAGTCTTCGATGTTGTTTCATTGAACAGATTACATGCTGCGTTTTATCCATAAACTATGGTGGACATTGTCAACAAAGGTTATGGGCCCAGTCTACAACTATTTTGACAGTGACAAGTCAAAATACGAATTGTGGGAAGTGAAATTGCTAGGCTACCTTAGAATATGAAAACTTCAGGACATCATTCTTTGCTAAGAGGACCAGAAGGAAGATGATGATTTCATGGAAAGAAATGCAACCGTGTTTACCAAATTAATACAATGCCTGGATGACAGGAGTTTGTCTTTAATAATGAGAGAAGCCAGGGAAGATGGCAGGAAAGCTTTAAGAATATTGCATGAACACTACTTGTCAAAAGGTAAACCCAAAATTATTGCTTTATATACTGAATTAACTTCGTTAAGGAGACGTGAAAATGAATCTGTAACAGATTATATTATACGAGCTGAAAATGTCACAAATGCCTTAAAAATGGCAGGTGAGACTATCTCAGATGGGCTGCTAATAGCCATGGTTTTAAAGGGATTACCAGCAACATTTAAACCATTTACAAGAGTCATAACCCAAAAAGAAAAAAAAAATTAACTTTCACTGATTTTAAAAATGCATTACGTAGTTATAGAGAAACTGAAAAAATGTGTGATCCTCCAAATCAAGGACAAAACGTAATACAACTGAACTCATCATTTAAAAAATGAGTCCCTCAAACCTACCAGACTAAAAATTCTGTTATTAAAAACAAGGGGCTTAAAAACTACCATTACATCAACAACAGGAACAATAATAATAATAATAGAAAATCAAATATTATCTGTTTTCGTTGTGAAAGAGCCGGACTTGTATGGATAAAATGTAAAAGCATTTTTGAATGAGTGAACATATGCTCTTTTGTTTGGGTTGGATACTATACCCAATAGTTATAATTCTTACCTAGTCGACACGAGTGTAACAAATCATGTAATTACAGATGAAAAAGAAATTTATTAATTTTGACTCCAACTTCAAGCCAGATTTCCACTTTATTGAGTTGGCTGATGGTACCAGAGCTAATAATTTAGTTTTAAGAAGAGGTGATGCCTGTATTTATTTATGTGATACTAAAGGAAATATTTGTAAATGTTTATTAAAAGGGGCTTCATATATACCTAAATTTAAACAAAATATTTTCTCAGATCAGTCTGCTGTTAAAACTGGTGTTACACTTAATTTTCACTGAGACAATTCAAAGTTAATATACCCAGATGGAACTGAATTTAATATACAACAAAATGGATGTTTGTATTATTTAAAAAGTATTAAATTTGTAAAACCAGCCACCCACGACTTAAGGACTTGGCATAGGATATTGGGCCACTATAATAATTCTGATGTTAAAAGATTGCAAGAACGTGTCACTGGAATGAAAATTACATCTCTCAAGGGTTTACAACATTGTGACATGTGTATTAAAGGGAAAATGGTGAAATTTAGAAATAGGATCAAATCCTAAAAACAACAGACATCTTGTTCAGAGTTTATTGTGACTTAGCTGGTCCCATTTCACCAATAGGAATCGGAACCTATTCATATGTATTAAATTTTGTTGATGAATATTCAGGACTTATTATGATATATTTTCTTTAAAACAAATCTGATACCCTACAAGCTACAAGAATGTACTTCTGATATTTCACCTTATGGAAAATTGAAAATAATTAGAACAGATAATGGTAGAGAATTTACTTCTGATGATTACAAAAACTTCCTAATAAATGAAGGCATTAAACATGAGAAAACCTGTCCTTATTACCCACATCAAAATGGAATCACAGAATGTAGTTAGCAAACCCTTTTTGAAATGGCTAGATGTTTGCTAATAGAATCTAAATTATCCAAAAATCTGTGGGTTTATGCATTAAATACAGCTGTGTATATAAGAAACCGTTGCTATAATAGTAACATTAAAAAGACTTCTTACAAGGCTTATATGAATTACAAACCTAACATAAGTGGTATGCATATTTTTGGCACAATTTACTACACATATGTCAACCACAGAGCAAAACTAGATCCAAAAAGTGAAAGAGGCATATTCATTTGTTATGACAAAACAAGTTCGGCCTACATGATTTATTTTCCATAAAGTAAAATAATAAGGAAGACCAGATGCATCAGATTTACAGATTCCTTTGAACGAGTGGAGGATCACGAAGAAAAGAACATTAATAAGGGACTGGTACAGCATGAACTAATATGGCCGAATTATGAGATAGCGCCTATAAATGAAAAACTCGTTCAAAATCTGCAATTAAAAGAAGGTATTATACCAGATAAGATAGGCGATGAAAAATCAGATGCAGACCTCGGGTTAAAAGAGATAACCAAAGTGAAGGGGCAAATTCTGTGTTGTCTGACCAGAAATAGAAGAAAGCCAGACTATTTTGGAATGGGTCAATGTAATATCTGCAACATTGATTGTTGTTATTTGGTGCAATGTATCTTGAAGAATTATCAAGAAGCCGTAAATTCCTTTAATTCTAAGTGATGGATAGCTGCCATGCAAAAAGAAATGGAATCTCTAGTGTCAAATAATACTTTGAATTAAAAAAGGCCCCAGATGATAAAAATATTATAGGCAGTTGTTGGGTTTATAATGTAAAGCAAACTGAGAATGGCTCACCAGTAGTTAAGGCTCATTTTGTAGCTAAAGGATTCTCTCAGATATACAGGGAAGATTATGGAGAAACATTTAGTCCTCCAACAAACATAACAACAATCAGAATTTTGATGCAAATGGCCGCACATTATGGTATGGATATACACCATATGTATGTTAAAGCAACATATTTAAAATTGACTATGAAATATACATAGAACCACCACAAGGTTTTGAAAAAGGTGACAATTCTGTATGGAAACTCAAAAAGTCACTATATAGGCTCAAACAGAGTGAGAAAACGTGGAATAAATTACTACATTCCTATTTAATTGAACAACATTTTGAACCCTCCCCAGTTGACCCATGCCCGTACACAAGGATATTTAATAATGAAATATTAACAATTCTGGTTATTTGGGTTGACGATATATTAATTACTTCAAAATGTGAAGCTGCTTTATTAAAAATTAAAAATTCCTAAAGTATAAGGTTGAAAATGACCGACTTGGGTTGACTATCATGGTTTCTTGGTATACAGTTTGAATTTAAGGACAACACTATTACAATGAATCAATCCAGATACATCGAAAAACTTTTATGTAAATTCAGCATGCAGGATTGTAAAACACAAACTATTCCATGTGAAATGGATTTAAACACTAATAATGAAGGTGATATGGCAGCATGTGAGAAAGAATATAGAATATTGACTAGAAGTCTTATTTACATTATGACATCAACAAGGCCAGACATCTGCTATACAGTTACTAAGTTGTCTCAAAACTTAAATAAGCCGAGGACTGTGCATTTAATAAGAGCTAAGCAAGTATTGCGTTATTTAAAAGAAACTAAGAATCAGTGCCTAGTATTTTGACAGTCAAAAAATCCACTACAACTGGAAAGATTTTGTGATGCTGATTGGGCAAATTCTCCAGATCGTAAAAGTATCACTGGCTATTGTTTTAGATTGGCAAAAGATAATCCAATAATTGGTTGGAAATCTAAAAGACAGGGAATGATTTCACTTTCAACATGTGAGGCAGAGTATATTGCATTATCACAGGCAACACAAGAGGCTATTTTTCTTAAATTACTAATAAAAACAATTACAAAATTGATAATAAGTGAACCTATAACTATTTACTGTGACAATCAGACCAGTATTGCTTTGGCTAAAAATTCAATAATGCATCAAAGATCAAAACATATTGATATTAAATATGTTAGGGCGCCGCTCCTATTTGACTACAAATGGACTGTTCCCATTGCTATATATAGCAATGGTGGATTCTCTACAGGAGAGTCGTAGAGAGTCGGTAGAGAATCTCTAATGAGTTACTGAAGAGTCAGAGCGAGTCAGTGAAGAGTTAGTCACACTTCCGGTGGCGTACCAGAAGTAATCACGTATACACACATCTTACGACAGATTGGACTCTTGTATCTTTCTATTGTAAATACTACTAATCACTTCTGTACATACTAACCGTCTTTCTGCGGAATACAACTTATATTCTGATTCTGTTGTTGAGTCATTCATTTATAGTTGGCGACATAACAGTGGCGACGAAGATGTTGGAAGAAAAAATCGTCCCACAACATTAACAGTGGCGACGAAGATGTTGGAAGGAAAAATCGTCCCATGACATTATCAGTGGCGATGAAGATGTTGGAAGAAAAATCATCCCACGACATTAACAGTGGCAATGAAGATACGTTAAATTACTTCGAATTTACGTGGAGGTGAAAACCAAAATTTGTCACACAACATAATAGTGGCAACAAAGTTTACTTCGAATTGCTTCGAATTTACGCAGAAGTGGAAACAAAATTCATCCCAAACATAATGGTGGTGACGAAGAGATCTCAAAGAAGAAGAAACGAAAATGCGTCCCACAATACAATAGCGGACGAAGAATTTCAAACTTACACAAAGATTGCAATTGAACATAGAAAAAAGTTTCGCAGGTCATACGCAAAAGTACTTCTGAAAAATATATGTACTACACCATAAACTGCATTGATGAGAATTATTACACGGCAATGAAAGTGTAAGTTATACCTTTCTATTTTTGTCTGTGGTGAAATTTTTTTCTGTTGAGGAGGTTGAAATTTCGGTCTTTTCCCCTCGGTATAAAGAAATTGTAATAATGGAACAATTTCAAGCGTCCATGTTAGAACTGTTGAAATGTCAAATGCAACAGCAATTACAGATACAAGAAAGTCAAATGCAACAGCAATTACAGATACAAGAAAGTCAAATGCAACAGCAATTACAGATACAAGAAAGTCAAATGCAACAGCAATTACAGATACAAGAAAGTCAAATGCAACAGCAATTACAGATACAAGAAAGTCAAATGCAACAGCAATTACAGATACAAGAAAGTCAAATGCAACAGCAATTACAGATACAAGAAAGTCAAATGCAACAGCAATTACAGATACAAGAAAGTCAAATGCAACAGCAATTACAGATACAAGAAAGTCAAATGCAACAGCAATTACAGATACAAGAAAGTCAAATGCAACAGCAATTACAGATACAAGAAAGTCAAATGCAACAGCAATTACAGATACAAGAAAGTCAAATGCAACAGCAATTACAGATACAAGAAAGTCAAATGCAACAGCAATTACAGATACAAGAAAGTCAAATGCAACAGCAATTACAGATACAAGAAAGTCAAATGCAACAGCAATTACAGATACAAGAAAGTCAAATGCAACAGCAATTACAGATACAAGAAAGAATGGAGGAAAAATTCCAAAAACAGCAATTGGAACTACAGGAGAAGATGATGCAGTTACATCTAGAAAGTGACAAAAAACAACAAAAATGGCAAGAAGAACTCGTAGGGTTAATTCTAGAGAAGAATAAAAACTCAGATGAGAGTACGTTCTCCCAGAACACCATCTGGTCGACTATTGAAACTTTCAATTATAATCCAGACGAAGACAAAACTTTTGAAAGGTATTAACATAGATACCAGGACTTTTTTGAAATCGACTGTAAGTCATGGTCTTTGGAGAAAAAAATCAGGTTACTCCTCAGGAAATTAGGCACGCATGAACATAACAAATTCACAGACTTCATCTTTCCAAAAAAAAAACAAGGGATCTAGAATTCAATGAGGCTGTAAAACTATTAAAAGAATTATTTAGCCCTAGGTTATCCTTGTTCCATAAAAGGTGGAGATGCCTAAATCTGCAAAAGAACGAGGCTGAAGATTACACCACGTTCGCTTCGGTAGTTAACAAAAATTGCGACGATTTCAGACTTGCAGAACTAACTGCAAACAATTTTAAATGTTTAATTTTTGTCCAAGGTCTGGTGTCAGGGAAAGAAAGCGAGATAATGAGAAAAATTTTGACAAAGTTGGAGAACGAACAAAACATATCTCTGCAAAATCTGGCGGATTATTGCCAGAAATGTATAAGTAAAGATGCAAAAAAAAAAAATATACAGGAATCTGCTGTAGCCAATGTAAAAAAGAAATCCCAAGTCACACTTTTGGTCTCCGTCTCCAAGACCAAGAAATCATTCGCCCTTGGGGGGAAAAAAAAATTTAAAAAAAAAAAAAGACCCCCCCCACCAAAAGCTTGCTATGCTTGTGGAGAATGGCACTGGCGCAGTGACTGTCCGTTCAAATTTTAAAAATGCAGACACTGTAATAAGCTAGGTTACAAAATGTCTAAGTGTAGATTTAGACGTAAATCGCAGGTAAAATTAACCAGATCATATGAGCAAAACCACGGCGTTAGAAAATATTTAGAAGTGAAAATATTTAAAAAAACTGGTGAGATGCAACTTGATAGTGGATTGGATATAAGTATCATAAATTTGAAAACCTGGTACAAGTTAAATAAACCAAGGTTGATGAAGACTAGTAAAGTGGCTAAAATGGTGACTGGAAAGAGGATCAAATTTGTAAGGTGAGCTAATTCTCAACGTAAATTTTCACAACCAAACAAAAAGACTGAAAACGTTCGTTATGAAAGGAATGAATAATCTGTTTGGCACTGACTGGATGAGTGAATTTAATTTGTGGGATCTTCCCATAAATTCTTATTGTAAAAATATAAGAGAAGACTCGTCTGACGTGGCAACAATACTAAAGGAGGAGATAAAAAAAGATTTCCCGGAAGTATTCTCTGAAGGTTTGGGCAGATGTACCAAAACGTCAGCGATAATCAAATTAAAAGAAAACGTGACTCCGGTGTTCAAAAAGAAGAAAAACGCGCCTTATGCGGCTATTGATAAAATTGACGCTGAGCTTGAAAGACTAGAAAAAATAGGCGTACTAACAAAAGTCGACTATAGCGATTGGGCCGCACCTGCTGTTTACGTAAAAAAGAAGATGGGAGAGATTAGAATATGCGCTGATTTTTCAACCGGACTAAACAACGCCATTGAGGATTATCACTACCCTCTACCAAGCCCGGAGGAGGTATTTTCTAAGCTGAATGGCGGGAAGGTTTTTCAAAAATAGACCTTAGCAACGCATATCTCCAAATTCCAGTGGAGAATGAAAGTTCAAAGCTATTGTGCATAAATACTCACAAAGGGCTTTACAAATACGAACGGTTGGCGTTCGGAATAAAAACAGCACCGGCGGTGTTCCAGCAGAAAATGGACACTATGCTGGCAGGATTAGATTTTGCGATCGCATATCTTGATGACATCCTAATAAAAAGCGAAACTGTCGAAGAACATAAGGGTCACCTACGGGAAGTTTTCAAAAGAATATGGAATTATGGCTTGAAGATAAAGGAAAGAAAATGTGATTTGTTGCTGGAAGAAATTAAATATCTTGGTCATATTATCAATAAAGATGGGAAAAAGCCAGATCCAAAAAACGTAAAGACATTGCAAAGTTTTCTAGGTTTGTTGAGTTACTATCAGGAGTTTATTCCAAATCTGCACAAGTTGCGTGCACCGTTAAATGAGCTACTAAAAAAAGATCAAGTATGGTGCTGGTCTGAGGATTACAAGAAAGCATTTAAGGAGATAAAAGATAGCCTTACATCAGAATTATATTTAGCTCACTACAATCCCAAATTAGACATCGTAATTGCTTGCGATGCTAGCACATATGGGATTGGTGCATGTATATTACACAAGTGGAAGGATGGACAAATAAAGCCAATTGCACATGCAAGCAGAACACTGCTCCCGGCTGAACAAAATTACTCACAAATCGAAAAGGAGGCACTGGCAATAGTGTTTGCAGTAACAAAGTTTCACAGATATATTCATGGAAGGAAATTCACATTGCAGATGGATCATAAACCGTTGTTGACCATTTACAGATCCAAAAAGGGACTCCCCACATATACTGCAAATAGACTACTGAGATGGGGTACTTTGCTTCTAAATTACAATTTTGACTTACAACACTTAGCATCAACAAAAATTGGACACGCGGATGGGTTGTCAAGACTCATTCTGAAGTCAAATGAACCTTTAGAGGACACCGTTATAGCAGCATTAAAATCTGAAGTGGAAGTGAAGAATACTCTCACTGGAACTGTCAGAGATTTACCGGTGTCATTAGCAGATATAAAAAAGGAAGCGTCAAAAGACGATTACATCAAAGATGTAAAAAATAAATTACTGGAAAAAGACCAACAAATGGCAGAAACTTTTTCTACGTGCGACAACGTATTACTCTACAGCGAAAAAGTTGTAATTCCTAAAGTGTTACAGAGGAAAATACTGAAAGATTTTCATACGGATCATCCCGGTGTGAATTGAATGAAAAGTTTAATGCGGTCGTACGTGTTCTGGCCAGGCATGGACGCGGACATTGCGGCCATGGTTGGAAAATATGAGGGTTGTGTGCTGGCGGCGAAATCACGAGTACTACAAAAGCCTTGGCCGAAAACGGATAGACCGTGGTCGAGACTGCACATAGACTTTGCCGGTCCAATGGGTAAAACGTATTACTTAATTGTCGTAGTTAGCTACAGCAAGTGGCCAGAAGTTTTTCAGATGAAACAACCCACAGCAAAAAATACTATAAACAGACTCCATGAGCTTTTCGCAAGATTTGGAGTAGTAGACACAATTGTCAGTGACAACTCACAATTTACATCAAAAGACTTTAAGGAATTCTGTGATACATTTCAAGTGGAACATATAACCACTCCACCCTATCACCCATGTAGCAATGGTCTAGCTGAAAGATTCGTGGATACCCTAAAGAGAGCATTAAGGAAGGCTACGGGGACGCCCATGAAAACGGCTTTGCAGTTATTCCTACAGGTATACAGAATTATGCCAAACAAAGCAGCACCATCAGCGCTGTCACCAGCTGAATTAATGTTCGCAAGAAAAGTACGTTCGGTTTTTGATAAGCTAATTCCATCAAAGAAAGCTGATACACCTAATGTAAGCACACCCAAAAGAAAATTTGTGGTGAATGAAAAAGTGTTTTTCAAGAACTATAAAAACAACACTAGGTCCTGGATGAAAGGCAAAATTAAAGGATGTATAGAGAACATGCTTTATGTGGTGCAAGGACCAAAATTTGAACATAGAAGGCATGTAAATCAATTAAGAAAAAGATTTTCGGAAGAGAGAACTGATATTGATTTAAAATATATATATATATATATATATATATATATATATATATATAAAAAAGAAATTTTTTTCTAATCACAAAAAAGATATATTTCATGAATACTATCTGTATTAATATTTGTTCCATATGAATATTAACTTTACAAATGTTTTTGCACGAAGATTCCATAAATTACCCAAAAAGAGGGATGTTGTATTTTTTGTGTGCATATGTATACTGGTGAGACAGTCATGGGCTAACCCATTTTATAGTTCATTAATAAAAGGCTTAACCAAGCTCAAAATATTCAATGCGATGTGTATAATAGGTGGCCATATTTTTCCGAGTATTGCAGATCAAATCCAATTCAGTAGAGTGACTGATTCATGAGTGTTAATTAATCTTTGACGTTGTTCAATTGAACAGATTATGTGCTGTGCTTTATCCATAAACTATGGTGAACATTGTCAATAGATATCCACGGCATCGTTCTGAAGAACAACATTTCAGTTGCTTCAAGTTTTTCCTTCATCTCGGATGATATTGTCCAGCATTCACTGCCATACTGAAGAACAGACATCACATAGCAATCCAGTATTCTTTTGTTTCTAGCAAAATTTTCCAAAAAATCAAACAAAATAAACCAATACCTATCAAACAAAAGAAAAAAATATTAGTAAAACCCATCCCATCCAACAAAACGCCCACTATGAAAGGGTGCCATCAACCTAGGAAGCAATCCCCTAAAAAGCAGCGAGATATACAGCAGAACAAGCAGGAACTAGTAGAAGCAACCTAATAGGAAATTGCTATGAAGAACAAGCTGTTCTTAAGATATGACAGTAAAATATTGGTATAGATATAAAATATGTCACACTTTACTAAGGGCTACAAATAATAATTTAATTGTCCATGAAAGATAACCAGGGGAGCATATTTGGTAAATCTTACACTCACAGACTATATAATAAACATGCGAGAGAATTAAATCTGCACTTGATCTTAAAAAGCTTTTCTAAGAAGATGGCAATAAAGATATATATATATATATATATATATATATATATATATATATAACACCCTGATTGAGCACAAAAAACAGTAGCTACTCTGGCATCTACACATCGTTCATTCAGCAATGAATTAGAACACTCACAGCCATTGGGCGTGTATAATGATAATATACATGCTAAAAAGTCTGCCTCATTCTACCAAGCACCTGTAGCTCAGAGGTAGAATCACTGACTGATGCCAAATCGGTTGGTTTCAATCCTGGGTAAACAGCAATTGGCTGTCTAACTGTACTGATGAGCTGTGAAACAGATCTGTCTGCGGATATATATATAGCTAAACTTAAAGGATAACAGTACAGATAAGAAAAAAATTCAAACTTTACTAAGTGAATGAAACAAAAATTGAATAGTCCATGAATAGTAATCAGGAAAGAACATTAACAAGCTTTTTTGAGTGGATGACAGTACAGATATTCAAATAGATATAAAAGTAGATCACTAAGAGTTACAAAGAACAAATAGACTGTACATGAGAGGAAATCAGGAAATAATATTTGGTGAATTTTACTCTCACACAATATATATATATATATATATATATATACATAAAAAAATTAAAATACACCTCAAAGTGCCGAATCTAGGTGCGTAGTCAGTGTTGTTGCTCCCATGTCATTAGAAGTTTCGGGTTTAAATAAACAAGACTTTTTCAATAGGCGACCCAACCAAATATGATCAGTATTTGGCTCACACCCAGAAAAAAAAAAAAAATTGCTACTAGCTTTAGGACGTGCATTATATAAGTTCCCCCATAAAGTTAATTAATCAAGACTTCACTTGGGCTATTCGATGTTATAGATCGGGCATGGTTGGTTATACTGATCTTCCTACATACAGCCAAGATGGGGGTGTCTTTTTGAAGAAGAGAAGAAAATAAACCAATAAATATAAATCTATATACATTAATAAAATAAAATGCTTTATCATATTGGCTCGTCTTACGACTTTATTTTCTCTTCCACCATTTTTTCTCTTACTTCTTTATTACATCTTATTTCTTCGATCTTTCTCTTTTATAACTTTCCTTTTTATTCTTATTTTCTAACTATATCTTTCAAGATGTTTACAATAGAGCAATTCTGTGTCTCTTTCACTAACATACACGGTATCCGCACTAACTTTTATAGCGTAGAATCATTCCTCCAAACTAACTCACCTGAGATCTTAGCCCTATGTGAAACTAACCTTAACCCGTCTATCCCCTCCTCTGAGTTCTATGTTCCTGGTTACCTTCCCCTCTTCAGGAAGGACTCCAATGTCCATATGCATGGGCTTGGTGTATATGTCAGCGAACACCTCCCCCTATCTAGAGTAACATCTCTTGAATCCCTAGACCAGTCTTTCATGTGCTTCTGTCTCTCATTTCTAAGCTCTGTTACCTACCTCTTCTTCCTCTACCGCTCCCCCTCCTCCTCTGACTGTTCAGTACTTGACAGCATCTCTGACAATATCGACAAGGCCATTTCTTCTCACCCATCTGCCCATATTTTTGTGTTTGGTGACTTTAACACTCATCACACTAAGTGGCTGGAAAACTCTAACCAACCCTGCTGGTGTCCACACCATTAATTTTTCAATCTCCCAATCCCTTACGCAAGTGGTGGACTTCTCCACGCGTTTCTCCAATAGCCCTAACGGAAGGGACTCGCTACTAGACCTCTGCTTCACTTCCACCCCAAATTCTTGCACCACCAGACAGCTCTGCCCTCTCGGAAATTCTGACCACGCCGTAGTTTCTGTCAACATTTCATTCCACTCCACCCCTACCCAAGAAACCCAGACCAGCAGAATATCCTAATGCTATCAAAGAGCAGACTGGGATTCGTTCCGTGACTTCCTCTGCGACGTCCCTTTGAACAATGTTTTTAGTCTTCCCATCAATGACTGTGCATCAGAGATCTCCTCCTGGGTTAAGGCTGACATCGATGCTTTCATCCCTGCCAGGAAATTTCAGCTTAAATCCCATTTGTCGCCCTGGTTCTCGCCCGCTTGCTCGGCCTCCATTGCTAACCGGAATCACTTTTTCCGGCTTTGTCGTAGCCATGCGTCGGACCAAAACAGGCGCCTTTTTGCCTCAGCTTGTAATAAGTGTAAAAAGATACTTAACAAAGCTAAGATGCTGTTTGCTGCCAGAATGAAGCAGCACATAGCATCCTTTAAGTTCGGAGCCAAAGACTACTGGCGCCTCTGTAAAAGCGTGCTTAACAAGAGTAAGTCCTCAATACCCTCACTAATCAACGAGTTTGAGGTCCTCACCTCCTCAGCGGACAAGGCTGAATGCTTTGCTCGTAGATTCTCGACCAACTCGAGTCTGGATTCGTCTGGAGTCCACACACCCGACTTCCCATTTAGAACTGAGGCCCAATTAAATGACGTCCACATCATGCCCTCGCTGATTTCTAGCATAATCTCACAACTTGACCCTCACAAAGCGAGTGGTGGGGACGGAATCCCAATCATAGTCTTGAAGAAATGTGCCCCTGAACTCTCCTCTGTCCTTTCTAAGCTCTACAACCTGTGCCTATCTTCCTCCTGCTTTCCTGCCTGTTGGAAGTCTTCTTCTGTGGTTCCAATATTTAAGAACACTGGTGAACCCTTGGACCCCGCAAATTACCGCCCTATCAGCCTCGTGTTTGAACCCATTATCAATGCTGAGGTCGTTCAGCATTTCACAGCCCACAGGCTTCTCTCTGACAAACAGTATGGCTTCCACTTCACCAGGTCTACTGCTGATATGTTAATGACCATCACTGAGTATATATACCAGGTTCTTGACAAGAATGGTAAAGCCCGAACCGTTGCCTTGGATATCTCTAAAGCATTCTACAGAGTATGGCATGCCGGCCTTCTACGGAAACTGCAAAGCTACAGCATAACTGGACTTTTGTTGGACTTAATCCAGTCATTCCTCTCTAACCACACACTGAAGGTGGTATTAAATGAATATACCTCCCAGAACTACCCTACAAATGCAGGTGTCTCCCAAGGCTTTATCCTAGGTCCTACGCTCTTTCTAATCTACATCAATGATCTCCCCGATGCCATAAGATCACAAGTAGGCATATACGCTGATAATACCACAGTTTACTCTCGCCTCAATCACTGGTGTTGGTGACAAGGCGAACCTTGCTGCCAAGTTTGAAAAGGAACTCCAATCTGTGGTGGATTGGGGTAAGAAATGGCTCGTAAAATTCAATTCTTCCAAAACGAAGCTGCTGTCAATTAACTACCGCAGACAACAGCACCTCCCTCCCATTAGCATGTGACAGGCTTGCCTCCCAGAGAGTAAAACACTACTCCTGCTTGGCCTGACTCACTCAGTGGACCTCAAGTGGAATGACTACGTCGAATCCATTGCTAAATCCGCTGCTATGAAAGTCGGCTCTCTGTGCAGGGCCCGGAAATTCTTTCCGTCTGAATCTATCCTGCACTTATGTAAATCTACCATCCGCCCGTGTATTGAATACTGCTGCCACATCTGGTCGGGTGCCCCTGCTATTCTCCTCGGGGTTCTTGACAAAATACAGCAAAGAATCTGTAATGTGATTGATACTGACTTAGCTGACCTCCTGCAGTCACTCTCTCACCAGCGTGACGTGGCTTCCCTGTGCCTCTTCTATAAATACTTTCATGGCTTCTGCTCTGATGAACTAAAATCACTGGTGCCCCCTAGGTGTGAATTTGCACGAGATACTAGATTGGCAACTAGGTCCCACCCATTTACAGTGAAACTGATGAAATGTAACCACAGTTTCTACTCCAACAGCTTCTTTTCTCGCACTTCCTGCTTGTGGAATTCCCTTCCACATGCTTGCTTCCCTGATGGCTACAACCTCCAGGAGTTTAAATGTAAGGTCAATAGACGCCTCCTAACACACTAACTCACACCCATTCTCTCCAACTCTCTCCCTATGTACATCCTAACTCGTCTATCACCCTCATTCTGACATTTCCTATGCCCAATCGCTCTATGTAACCCCCTGCGCTATAGTGGCAGTGGAATGCCTTGCTTGGGGTGACATGATTAAAAAAAAAAAAAAAAAAAATCTATATCTTGAATCATTTATAACACATTTTAGATGCATCACAAATAATTTGAGATACAGACTAATACTTTAATAAAATTCTGTTTAAAAATTAAAAGACAAAATATTTTACAGAAATGCTTAAAAATAGGTTAATCAAAAATATTTACATGTTAAATACTAGTTAAAAAAAATCTAACATGTAAAATTTAGTTAAAATTTATTAAATAAAAAATTCCATAACAATAAATTCGTTTAAAAACTAAGAGAAATAACATATAACTAAAATTTGCTTAAAATAAATTATTCAAGATAATCATTTACATATTATATTATAGTTAAATGAGAAAAAAATAACTTGTAAATTGGTTAAAATAAGTTACTCCTAAATAAAAAAACATTGCGAGTAAAGCTAAGGAAAGATTACATGTACGAATATTTTGTAATAAATAAATCTACTCTTGAAAGACCAATAAGACACAAATAAAAAACAAAACAAGAACTCGTTGAATATGCAAATAAAAGCAACTAAAAAAAACCAAAAAAACCCAAACATATACATAAATCCATATACACTTTTAAGTATTTAGTAGTGGTATTTACGACGTATGTTCACTGGGAACACTTGTATTTTTAGTCGTTTTGGGCTACTCATTAGCCCTATTTATCCACAACTACCTAGTGGCCTTCTCAACGAACTCCAGGATCATTTGAATTGTCCACCTTCTTTTTTGTCCACTTATCCCTAGGCTAGTAAGGGCTCGTATCATTGACTTTCCAGCGAACTCCCTACAGCCGATCTTGACTGGGAAACAATGAGTATGCCATCCTTTAGTTCTGCACTCATCTAAGAGCCTTTGACATTTACTGTACTTTCTCTAAAATGCCTCTTGCATATGCTCCTTCCATGGGACTGTTAACTCCAGCAAAATAATTTGTTTCATGGCATCCAAATAAACAATTGTGTCTGGATGGAGTTTGGAGGATGATATATGTGTAGGGAATTTTAATTGTTTCCCAAGATTGATTGCATCTGCTAATCTGATGTGGACGATAACAGTAAATGAGATCTTGCAACCTTCTTACTTGGCTTTGCACCTGCTTTAATGAAGCGGATAGCTCTTCTTTTTAGGATGAGTTTATTGCTCTGCAAAACTTCAGCAATAATGAGCGCTGTAGCCTCTAAAACCGTGTCATGATGCCACTGATAGTGCTCATCTGTCAGAACAGTTCTGTACCCATTCAGTATGTGTTGCAGTGATCCACATCCCGAGCACAAGGGGCACATTGGTGAATCTATTTTTCCCCATACGTGAAGTTTGGTTGCACTTGGTAATATGTTGTACACCATCTGAACTAGGAATCTAGATTGCCTGGATTCACCTAGTGGCCTTCTTGATGGACTCCAGGATCATTTGATAATTATAATAATCATGTGAGTGAAATATATTCTTACTTGAACTTAACAAGCTTTTCTAAATGGATAACAACATATATTCAGACAGATTATATATATATATATATAGATAGATAGATAGATAGATCAAATTTTAATAAGGGCTTCAAATTACAATTGAATTGTCCAGGAAAGGTAATCAGGAAAGAATATTTACTGAATTTTACATTCAAAGAATACATCATAAACATGTGAGTGAAAAAATCTGCACTTGACCATAACAAGTTTTTCTGAACATATGACAGTACAGATATTCAGATATTAAAAGTGACACTTTAATAAGGGCTACAATGGAAAAATGAACTGTCCATGAATTGTAAACAAGAAAATTTTGGTGAATTTTACCCTCACATAGTATATAATAAACATGTGATTGAAAAATATCTGTAAACGATCTGGATTTCTAAGTGGATGACTGTACAAATATTCGGACAGATATAGAAAAAAGTTTTGGTTGTGTTTTAGTGTTGTTTTTCTTTCTTTTTAAACTGGCTAAGTTAGTAAGTCAATTAATGAACTCCAGTCCAGAAGAACATAATATAATATGACAGTTATACCACGTGTGATTTCTTCTTTAGGTAAATGTAAAGGACTTACCTTAATGTTGGCACATGTACAGGAAAGGCAAAAATGAGAGGCATATGCAAAGCATGCAATTGCTTTTATACCTGTACACAGCAGGCAAACAACTTAAGATTGGCTAATGCAAAACCTGATGTCATTTTTTGTGTTTTTTTATTCATTAATGCTACCTTTGAAAAAATTTGATGGATTATTTCTGGCCATAATAACTTCAATACATTTTTACTTATTTATTGTATGAATAGATTTATGGTGCACAGTTGAAAGGAATAGGGGAAGGCTTGTCATCATTTTCTATTCTAATCCTAGTTAAGTGATTCATGAACAAACACTCATTCCAATTTTGTCCATCTACCACAAGACGGTAAACTGCATTGGGCAGCCATGTCTCTAATTAGGAGGTTGTGAGGAGCATGGAACCACCTCTTAATTGCTGTTGTTCTCAGGTCCACCCTGACCTGGAGTGGTAGCACCTGGTAGGATCCCAGCTATGAGCAAATAGTTAACCCCCAAACTGGGGTTAAAACACAATGAAAGTATAAAAATACACTTTTATACAAATATATACATACACATACACTTTTATAGAAAAATATACATTTTTGAAGGAAAAAATTATTACCATAACACATTTTTGAAAGAAAAAAAAATTCTCAAAACTTTTTTTTAATACAAAACTAGAAGACATTTTCAGTTTTCTAAAATAAAGGATAAAAAAATTTTTTTATTCAAATCTGACTAAAAAAATTACCTTAAAACCCCACCTTTTGGGCATTAAATAACCCACAGAGGTTGATATGCCGTTATATGTTCTTCTTGACTTAAAAGTGTCAGGGAAGATGAGGAAAAAGAGAGAAAATCCAAAAAGAATGAAAATTAAAGCAAATCAAAGCAGGGTGGAAAGGGCTCTGGCTGTCACCAAGTCTCAATCTGTCCCTGCGTCACCTGTGAAAATACAGCTGCAGATCAGAGACAAAGAAAGGAGTCTCTTCTTCTCCCTCTAGAGCTTTTAAAATCCCTCCCCAAGAAAAAGAAAAGAAAACACAAGAGCCCGAAGGCATTGAGGTAGTACAGAAGGTGCTTGAGTGATATGAGAAGGTGACAGGAGCCAAAATTAATCAAAACGTCTTCTAGGTTGTGGTTGGGTGCTTGGAAGAGGATCACTCTTCCGGGGCCCTTCAGTTAGACTGTCAGAGCAGTCCACATTCTTAAAGTGTAGTTCGGCCTGAATCTCAAGCTGGAGAGGAATTAGTTGGAAGTACTGGCAATGGTCTGTGTGTCAGTCCAGACTTGGCTTCAACAGTGGTTGTCTGTGCAAAGTAGAGCTGAGGTGTGTGCGATATATGTCTCTCTCCTAATCCTTTACCAGTTGTTGCTACTCCCTCTCTATGATGACCATAGGAAAGCATTCGAACAATTGCTGTCGACCCTCTTGTAGGGAAGATGCAAGCATCAGAGCAGCAAAGGTATCTGCGCCAAATGTCTGAGTCATAGGGTGTTGGGAATGCCACACGTGGTGAGTCACTGACACGCCTCAAGGTTAGCTGCAAGTTGACAGGGAATTTGACTTAGCAATTGAGTGCTAGGGATGCCTTTCTTGGCCTTAGTATCACTTCTCCCGTTTCCAGGGCTGAGCACCAATGTAAGCCCCAGAATCAAATTAAATTCTTACTCAAGAAACCTTGCAGATCATTCCTCGGGGAAACTTGAATCATTTATTAGTGGAGGGGTTGTGAAGAGGAATCATTTACTTGATCGGCTTGTGCTTCTTTTGGTCTTGGGTTTAAATGGTAAATTACCTCAGTAACCCTGAATTTTCACTTACCTGGCAATTGTTACAGAACAAGCTATCTATCAATGACATGATCTTCAGATGGGGCAGGATGGGGTGGATTTGCCTGTCTGTCATCAGTGTGACTTTGGTTTAGATGAATCAACTGAGCATGCCTTCTACCATTGTTCTCAGTTGCACCCTTTCTGGGATCATGTTGGTGAGTTGACGGCTCATATCACTCCTGAAAAACTTGTGTTCCTCAATCTCACATTCACATGTGATAATGTGTTACCCACATATTCTGGATTTAAACCAATGGCCATAGCAAGAATGGTGATTTGGAGATTGCAAATAGAGGGAATCTTGCAATATGAACATTTTTCTTATCAGCATCTTATTAAGTTCTTTGAGCATCAGCTTAAGATGTAGATCAGATCAGAGCATTTGATATTGATAGATTTCAGTGGGTAACTGCAGCAAGATTAATTCACATGAAAGGACTAGTCTTGATTTTCTACTTTTAAGTTCCTTATGTCACAATAAATCATTTTCCTGTGAACACTCTCCTGGTCAAGTTAGACTAGTTCTTGCACCTATTTCATGTGAGTAAATGTTTTTCCTAGTCTGTTCCCGGCTTTCTCTTTTATTATGATCCAAGTCAAGATTTCCAACCTACCCAGTTTGTTTTTGGCTCCACTTGTTATCTTGACTGGGTGAGTATTTAATTTTCCCATTCCATTATTTATTTTTCTTTTTGTTATTGAGGGTGCTACTTTATTTCACTGTTTGGCAGAATACAGCAGCCACTTGAAATGTTTGTGGTGCCAACGGGTCTTACTAACATTTGTTTATTTTTAGTATGTATATTTTGTTATATTTTAGTTTGTTTATTGGCTATTCATCTCCACCTTTTTCTGTAATATATTGTATATAAATAAAATTTTTATGTTATGGGTCTTGTTCCCCCTTTTTTAGGTTGCCCAGCAAGTATGTGGTATTATGGTATATGTAATATTGTGAGATGATTGATGATTTTTGTGGTGATTGAACCAATTGTAATGTGTGATTAGGCTGTGAATATGATTAGCTAGGTTTAAGATAGAAAGTGTACACCATCCTCAACCCACTCCCACTTCGGCCATGACAACAATTCATCCATCATACCTTGTACTTATGCCAAAATAGTTTAAACAGAAAGGTTATTTTTTATGCTTTTTTAAAAAACTAAATCTATATTATTGCTAGATTGTAGAGACACTCTTAAGAAGTTTAAAGTAGAAAAATAGCAATGTTAATAAACAGTGTTAATTATATTAGAGAATCAAACTTGAAACCTAAAAAAAAAAAAAAAAAAAAAAAAAAAAAATAGTAAACCATGATCCCTAGCCAACATAAAATCTGAGTTATTGTCTCCTAGATTGTTTGTATAACAATTTTTAAAAATTTCAAATTTACAAACAAATTAGAAAAAAAAAAAAATTCAAAATTTTAACTAGAAGAGAAAATAATATCATAATCAAGCTGTTAGTTTTCCATACTACAAAAACAAAATGGTTGGTTGGTTGATTTAACCAGCATATCAACCTTCATTAGGTCATTTAATGCTGAAAAATTGTTTTGATTTGTTTTATTGTTTTTGTTTGTTTAAGTTTTGTTGGTAACATTTTTCATTCAATAAAGCTTTTCTTCATAACATTTTTCATTCAAAATAGCTTTTCTTCGTAACATTTTTCATTCAAAAAAGGTTTTGTTGGTAACATTTTATACTTTCATGGTGTTTTGATCTCAGTTTGGGGTTAACTATTTGCCTAACAGGTTTGGGGTTAACTATTTGCCTAACAGGTGCTACCACTCTGGGTTAGAATGGACCTGGGAACAACAGTAATTAAGAGGTGGTTCCATGCTTCTCACAACTTCCCAATCAGAGGCCTTGCTGCCGGATGCAGTTTACCATCATGCCCAGGACCAAAAACAAAATGTTTGGAAGGAAAATCACAATAGTATTACAAAGAACTATAACATTTAGTAGACTTGAGAAATCCAATTTTCTGAAAAACCATTTTAAAAAGATTTTATAAATTTCAACTAACAATTCATTCAAACAACAACATATTTCTTGTATGGAAATAGTTAATTTTATCATGACCATATTAAGTATAACATATGTTAAAGATTTCTGGGTTATAATTATTATTTTTTTTTTTTACATATGATTATTTTATCAGAATAATTTTAACACAGATCATTGTGAATAAAAGGTAAACATGGATGAAAAATAAAAATGACATGCTTAATGTAGTATCTTATTAGTTTAGTTCAGAGCAAATTTTAACATGAATATTTAAACCTTAATACAAGGTGGAATATTAAAGTTTCTGAACTGGACAGTATGTGCTTTGATTGCACTATTCAATGGAAATTCATATAGAGATAATATATACTAGTGTCCAGCCTTCCAAGTTCATCTATCTATAGGATTTGTTCTTAGTACCTATGTTCAATAATTACACAAGATTTTGTAACATTGTGTTGGAATGATTGCAATCTTCGCAATGGATGACAAATTCAAGCAATATACCTCAGCATGAATCTCAACAATTCAACTCCTGAATCCTTTTAATAGCTTGGTCTAGCTTTTGAAAAATGATATTTAAGTTAATCACAATTTTTTAAGTGAGATATATGTCTTAAAACAAGTCATGTGTCATGTCAAAGTGGCAAATGTTCTAGATGGCCAATCTGAAGTAAAACATCTGTTGAAGTTATACATGAGGACTGTCACCAAACAATCAGTCAGCACTCTCATATGACTGAAGTCACCTATGGAATCTACCAGTAGATCTTAGTCTGGGAACTTTCCATTATAGAGACTTCAAAAGTTAAAATGAACTCAGTCTTAATATTTGAATAAACCTCAATATAAACTTTAAATGACAAACATGAAAAAAGTTGTTTCTGTTTAAGGCAAATAAATGAATAGATAAAACATAAAATTAACATTGAAATACTATTTGAATTGCCACAAAGTCCTCTAACTTTTCTTACCAAACTATCACCAAGTGTTATATCCACATACATTGTTTCAGTGAACAAGATCTGTATATCTGAGAAACTACTTTCAAGGGAAACAATCATAGCGATTCATTATAATAACACCTGTTAGTTACAGAAAGAAATCAATTTCATTATTATCAATATTCTAGAATATATAAACCTACCATTTGGAATTAGGTATCCACAAAGAGCATCTGATACTGGGAAATAAAGACAACCTTTACATTTTATTTGGGTTGGACTTCAAGAAAATATATTATTTTCCAGAATTTGATATGCATTTAAAAATTGAAATATCTGGGGTTTTATTTATTAAATTTAGCTAGTAATTGATATTTCAAATCTACCAAAATGCTTTTATGTCATAAATTGATCCAAGAAAAAAGAAATGATAAAATATTTGTGAATATTTATAAAAGTGATTATTTTTAAAGTAAGTCACATTTAACAACTGGTAACACGAACATTGGACAATTTTCAGAATCATAACTAGAAATATTGGCTACTAAAAAAGAAGCATTTATTCTTAAACTGCATGTGATACATTTTCTCTAACAAGTGTTCAGTTTTTAATATTAATTGAATTCTTGGTCAATATGATTTCTTTTTTGCTTTCTATTACTATAGACAAAGAATGTTGTCATAAATTAAATTATTCCTTTTCTGTCTCAATTTCTGGGATGAGAAGTTATTGCTATTTTCCCTTTTTATATGTGGACTATTGTTTTCATCTTTGTCACGGTTATCACATTTTGACTGTTGCTTCCTCTGACCTTCATTACATGTTTCTTGATCAAACTGTGTCCTTTATTTAATCTACTGGGGTAGATTTTTCTTGTTCCACTGTCCATATCTAGGGATGTCTCATCTAGTTCTTATTTTGATATGGCTCAATTATTGTTTAACCTGTTTTCATTGAGCTGAAAAACACTGCCCAGTTCAGGAACTGAACTTATAATTACCATGTCATCCAATTCACAAACACTGCTTTATCTTTATTTATATTGTTTCTATTTTTATAAGATTCATTAATATACCCAGTATTGGTCAGACATCTTGAACATAAGGAGATATGCTGTATTCTCTCAAACATATTAAAGCAAAAATGTATTCAAAGTGCAATAATAATAGAATCTCCCATGATAGATTTACATTCAGAATAATACAATATATAATACAAAAATTCTCAATGTAAAATTTTAACCTCTATCTGTTATCTTACCCTCCGTATATTTAAAACCCCATTGTTAAAAGCATTGTTTGTTGTGAAGATTTGTTTTTAAAGGATAAAATGTAAAACAAGATTTTTTTTTCCATTTTGTAATTCATTTACCCACTATCAGTCTGATATATGATTTTATATATCATATCTGCCAATATCAAATATACAAAGAAGGGGTCCAATTTTCTCAAACACCACTGGGTATCTTAGTTTATAAGTTTTAAATTTTTTGACTACTGATTGATATAAAACACTGCTCTTGTTGCTATATTATTTGGTAAGAATGAACAAAAATCTTATATCAGTCTGAATAGATGTAGTTTAAAAAATAAGTTAAAATATATTTGAGCTTCATTTAAATTATTTCAATCTGAGTTTAAAAGGATCAAGAATACATAAATTCTAATCTTATTTTTAGATATCGAACCTATTTAGAATAAGTGGCAGCTGGCAATAAATGTTTTCAAATAAAAGTCGTTTTTGTAGGAAAACAAAAAATAAAAGTGAAACTGATTAGAAATTGTGATACCCTGTAAATCTGAGTGCAAATTGAGCTTAGAAGATAAAAATTAAATTACTTTATTTTTTAAATAAATGAAAAACATGGTAGCAGTTTTATAAAATTTGCATGAAATAGTGAATTTTGTGCTTTTTTTGAGTTTTTCTATAAAGAGCTTTTATATTCAACCCTTTCCATAGGAAAGGGTTGAATATAAAAATCAATCTGATTGTGAATATTGTTAACCTTCAATTAATCACATGAATGTACTTTGAAATCTAAAATTCAATAAATGTTTTGTTTTTTATGGTTGAAAACTTTGAAATTTTAACTTATATTAAACAAGTTTTAACTTGAAGCATATTTTTAATTGAATAAGTGATTTTAGGTAAGATAATAAAAAAATTTATGGGTTAAATAATAAGACAGATTGGGTTCTTTAGCCTTGATTGGCAACCAAGGCTAAAGAACCCAATCTGTCTTATTATTTAACCCATAAATTTTTTTATTATCTTACCTAAAATCACTTATTCAAAAGTAATATTGCTGGGGAAAAAAAGTTAAAGTAATATTGCTGCAGAAAAAAGAAATAGGCAAACATATAGAGGGATCTATATCAATCTGGCTCTAAGAATTAAAGTAAAAAAAAATTTTCTATGACAGCATATGGTCCTTAAATCACTTTTCTTTAAGTAAATTTGGATCATTGATATTGTTTAAGATGACAAGTTTTTCTAAGGAGTATAGATTACATTTATCTCCTTTTTCACTGTAATGTTTGAACTTAGCTATGATATTCCAGGTAATAATTAGGTTTTTAATGTTTTTTTTTAAATTTCCAATGTATGGATAAAGCAGTACTTTTTGCTGTATTTACTGTTGTTTAAAGACAACATGTGGTTGTTAAGTCTTATCTTCCACCTGTTAGAAGTACTTCCAAATTATAATTTAACATTATCCTCCGAATGAATTTGAGCTCTATAAACAGTACTTTCAGACATACATTTGCCATTCAATGGGCAGGTTTTACTTTTTTCGGCAGTTGCAATTATTTTTAGAAGGGGCAATTTTGTTATTAGTTGGGTGATGGATGTTGTTTATGTGGGCCAAATATTTATTTGATATCGTAGCATTATGTTGATAAATATATTTATCTATGTTTTTAATGCAACTATAACTTTGACATTGCTTTTGTTGAAGATTTTATTTAGTGTGGATGAATAGTAGAAATGTTTATGAATTAAGTTATGAAATAGTTTACCAATGTTAGTTTTGATGTTACAACTGAAGGGTGGGTTAAGCCAAATATTGTTAGGTTTACATGATTTCTGCTTATTTCTGCCTATCTGATTTTTAGCAGAGTATTTTAAACAAGTGCTGAGTTTACTTGTAATATTTGAATATGTAAATTTTTTAAGACTCAGGATTTATGCCTCATTGATTTCTTCTGCATTTTTTTAAATTTTAATTTCATTTTAATTTCAAATTTCAGATTTAAATTTTTAATCTTGTTATTAAAAAAGCAGTAACATAACTTTATAAGATATAATTCCCATGAACATTGAGTGAACTTTAATTCAAATCTGTTAAACAGTCAGTTTGAAATATGCACCTGATGATTGCATAACTCCATGTCGTGCCATAGACATGGGGATAATATGTATATATATATATATATATATATATATATATATAAGCTTCTTACATTTAGTAATTTAAGTAAAGTTCAGGAAAATAAACTGAAATATTTATTCAGTCAGTTAAGTGCCATACATGATACACATTTTGGGCAATCATGTCTCAAAAGAGACATGACTAACTAGCAGAAATTATTCTGCAGTAGGTTGTCATTGCCTTCTGTGGTCCTTAAAAATGACAGACAGGGAGTGATGGTTACATTTTTCATGTTATCTTATGATTTTTTCCTTTTTGGGGGACATAAATTACATGAAAATTGTCCAAAAGCTTTGTTTATATGAGCACTTTTGACTATTTTTAGTCATTTTCAAAGATGAATATTATTTTACGTAACACATTACATGTAAAATAACATTCATTCTTAAAAATGGTTAAAAGTAGAAACATAAGAAACTATTACAATAGAACTCACAGTTGCATCTAGTTATTTCAATAGTAAAAAGATGAGACCTAGTTGCCAATCTGGTGCTGCTTTTAAACTCATGCAGTTGAAGTACAAGGAGTAAAGCTCATCCAGACCAAGACAAATAAAATTGCAGATTTTTCGTTGTATTTTATTGAGAATCTTTAAATACATAGCAGAACCACCAGGCCAGATGTGGCAGCAATATACAATACATGGTAGAATGGTTGGCTTATGTGGAAGATGTATTCTGGTGAGAAAAACTATTTTGCATGACACAGTGAACCAGCTTTCCTAGTAGCTGACATAGCAATTGATTCAGTATAATCATTTTACTTTATGACAGTAGAAAACATTAGCCAAAGAAGGCACACTGAGTCACTCTTCTGGAGGTTAACATCAGCCATGCTGACGGAAGGCAAAAAAAGATCCTCTAAGCAGATAAAAGAAAAGTGCAGTTTCTTTTTCTAAGTGTTAAAATTAACAAGCATTTCTTTCTCTAGTTAACAACAGATTGATGCTCATTTTTGAGATCAGCTAAGAATTTAACCTTACTGAACATATCAGACTTGCCATTAAGACGAGAGTAAATAGTTGTGTCATCAGTATAGATATTGAGTCAAGAAGTGATGACATTGAGAAGTTATTGATGAAAATTAGGAACAAAGTAGGTCCAAGTATAGAACCATGAGTTCACTCCCATTAATATAAAAAGATCTAGAAAAGAACATTTTGAAATTTGATAAAGAAAGATTCAATTAAATCAAAACTTTATCCAGAATTAACATAACCTTTCATCTCATGAACAAGGTCAGCATACCAAAAACTGTCAAATGCCTTTGAGTTATTTAAAACCACAGCCAGAGTTTTACTCTTCTCATTTAAAGCTTGACAGATTCTTTCAACAATAACCATTAACATATCAACAGTTGACCTGCAGAAGCAAAAACCATATTGTTTGTCTGAATGAAGATCCTGTATAGTAAGATGCTTAACCAATTCAGAATTAATTAGAGCCTCTAGGACTTTTCCAAAAAGAGGTAGAAGACTAATAGGTTGATAAAAAGTATTCTGCTTTATAAGTAGAATATAAAACTTATTGATAGCGTGAAGAGAGGAGCGATAGAGAACTTACCCTTATTTTATTTAACATACTATTAAAGGAACCCCCAGTAGTCATGAGAACCAAACCTGTGAGATAACTCATACTATCAATGAATAAAAGATTAGCTTCATTGAGGATATGCTTATAATTATTACAAACACGTACAAAGAGGTGACTGTTGTGATCAGAACTATCACACTGGTACAGTCAAAGTGATTCCTGTGAGCTATAGTGGCTGAACAAGCAGGTTTGAACTAAGGAGAAGATTGGTGTCCAACCTGGTATTTATGAGATGGCATAAAAGTATTGATGACTGCTTTTACTCAAGAAGAAAACTCAGTGGCACAATTCTCAATAATAAGATGAAAAATTTCACTGAAGGCATAAGCAATTCATAGATATATTTCAATGCACAACTACATTTCCAATCACAGCTATCCAGATTATATTGTACTACTATATCTCAATATATATTTTACTAATGATTGTGATCTAATATAGACAATTCATATACATTTTGCAATGTAGACATCATTTCTCAATTATGGTGAAGCAGCTTATATCATACTATAATTTTGCAATATATAATATCTCTTTCAGTAATTATTGACTTCATGCCTAGGCAATTCATAGATATTTTTCAATGTACAACCACATTTGCAGTCATAGCAATCCAGACTATATTGTGCTATTATATCTCAATATAAAACATTATTTACTAATAATGGTGATCTAAAATAACCAATTCATATATATATTGCAATTTAGCCATCAGCTCAATGTACAACTTCCTTTCCAATCATAAATGTTCAGATTATATTGTATTTCAGTATCTTAATATATATCTTTTACTGATAATACATCTCTCAATAAGTTCCTGGCCTGTCTCATGGATGGCACAACTAATAAATAATCCATATAATTTTTATGAAGTAGTAATCTTCATTAACTTTATTCATCAACATAGTTACTGTCTAGGGTGATACACTGATTCCAACACTTCTCTAACAATTCAATGCCTTTTTTTGTAGAACAAAGTCTTTGGCCTCAAAATATGTCTCAGTTACCAGTATCACTTCTTCATTGGAGACAAATCTCTTTCCCTGGAGCATTATTTTGAAGTCTGTAAACAGGCAGTATTTTCTGGGAATCAGATCTGGAGTATAGACTGGATGCGGAAGCAATTTGAATTGAAATTCATATTATTTTGTCACCATTGCAATATACTTGTGACATGGTACTTTGTCTTGGTGAAACTTACTTATTTTTTGCCATATTTTTTTTCATTTAAACGCACAAATAAGGCTTTATAATATTTGCCATTGATGGTATTTTTTTTCAAGGTAATTGATGAGCAATATACATTGCGCATCACAAAATATGCAAGTTAAAACCTTGCCTGCTGATGTTTGTTGCTCTGGTCATTTTGGACGGATTTGACCTACTGCAGTCCACTCTGAAGTAAAGTGAATCCATGTTTCATAACCATTGTTTCTGACAGCAGAGTTCAAATAAAACTTATCAAGCCATTGCTATACTTGAACAGTATATTTCCCATCAGAAAGCAATGCTTTATCAACACAAAAAAATTACATTTTTACATTGTTTTGAAAATTTGCAGTGGAAGCTTCATTTAAATAACTAATTTCTAAACTAAAAATCCAACTGAGCCTAAATTTTGTCATGTGCTATTTGAATGTTTGGCCTTCATAAAAATCATATGGATTTCTTATTACTGGTACCATCTATATGTCTGGTCCAGGACAAATTGAACAATGTGTTATCTCATACTATAATTTTGCAATATATAATATCATTTTTAATAATACTGGCCATCCATCCTATGCAATTCATATATATTTCAATGTATAGCAATATTTTCAATCATAGCCATCCAAACTATATCAGACTACTATATATCAATATATAAGACATCATTTATTAATAATGGCAATGTAATCTAGGCAATTCATATACATTTAAACAATGTAGACATTTTTCAATCATGGCAAAACAGCCTATATCGTACTATAATTATGCAATCTATGATATCTCTTAGTAATAATGTCAATCCAGACTAGGCAATTCATAGATATATTTCAATGTACAACTATATTTCCAATTTTAGCCTTCTAGACTATATTGTACTACTGTATCACAAAATATATCATTTGCTAATTATGGTGATGTAATCTAAGCAATTCATATACATTTTGCAATGTAGACATCATTTCTCAATCATGGCCAAAAAGGCTATATCAAACTATAATTTTGCGATATTTAGTATCTTTTAATAATAATGGCCATCTGTCCTATCCAATTCATAGATATATTTTAATGTACAATTACATTTCTAGTCATAGCCATCCAGACTATATTGTACTTTAATTTTTTAATATATAATGTATTATTTTCTAATAACACATCACTCAGTAAGTCCCTGGGCTGTCTTATAGATGATGCCACTAATAAAAACTCTCTATGATTTGTATGAAGTACTGTAACCTGTAATTGCCTTGCTTAAGAATGACTTGCAATATTGCATGTGAAGAAAAAAAATGTGATTCTAAGTTTAGTACGAAGGAGTGAAAGAAATTATCATTGGTGGTGTTCTTGGAAATCACAATGAATTAAGTAAAAAAAAAAAAAAAAAAAAGAAAAAAAATACTTGTGCAGGAAAAATATATTTTGGCATTGTTATTATGAAAGTTGATCAGAAGCGTTGGGTTTTTTTGGCCGGTGGAAGTGAAAAATAGTGGTAGTCAAAATAAGACTTTCAAAACTTTTGATGAGGCTAGAGTAAGGTCAGATCTTTAGTTCCCGAATTTGCTGGGAAATGATTTTAAAATTTGAAAACCTAAAAAAATGTAATCGGGAAGAAGAAGAAAAGAAACAATGTCATTAAGAAATATTGTTACTTCATTGGTTAAACCAAGGGAATGATGTAGCTCCACCTCAAAATGTGGAAGTGGAAATAATTTTATTGGTTAAAGATTTGATTTGCATGGACACTCCATGTCCGTCATGCACCTTCTAAGAGAATTTGGGACATGCATAAAAATTGAGACCCCGTGGAGCCAAATCAGTTGGTGTTGCAGTTGGAGTCCAGTCGATTCTTGGCCCAGAGATGTAACAACTGAGGGAAAAGTATTCCCACCCGTGAGCCATGATCAAAAGAGTGGTTGCCCCCATCCCTAGAGCTCCTGGTTGAATATGTAAAGAAGCGTAGAGAAGCCTGCCATTGACCGACTTAAAAGAGCTAAAGTTGAGTAATGCACCTCCAATAGAGTCCTGGCTAAAGATGTATAGAAACAGAAAGAGCTAAGAAAGAGTTAAACTAGTTGAGTTGTTGTGCCGTGCAGAGCTAAAGAGACAAGACAAATTTACCACCACTGCTCAAACACCCCACTTCGGCTGTTTCTGTAAGGCTTTGGTGAAAAGCCCTGAAGAGACTTTAAAAAATTTGGAAACTTGAACGCTCCAATTGAAGTGAACAAACATTCTTAAATGAAAACTTTTGCTCCATTGTGAGAATAGAAATTCAATGACTGTTATATTCTGTTTCTGTTTGCTAATTTTTTTTTTCATATATAAAGACTTTTTTGCAACTTATCCAGGCATCTTCGGATTTATTCATGTTTTTTTTGGTGCTATTATTTTTTTTAGCAACACAAGTGTTTACATGTGTCCGGCCTGGTTTAAAGTGGTAGAGAAACGGCTATCAAGTTTTCAATGTGTCTTCCTCAAGATCAAAATTCACAGCGTGGGCAAGGAGGAACATCATTGTAATAGACGACTGGAAGACCAGCTACTGTGACGAGGACATCACAACTAGCAACCGGAGGGTGGCGTTGCAGTACTAACCTTCATTAACTTTATTCATCAACATAGTGGTTCATCCTAAACAGAGACTGATTCCAACACTTCTCTAACAATTCAATGCTTTTTTTGTAGAATGATTTGTCTTTGGCCTCAAAATATGCCTCAGTTTCCAATATCACTTTTTCATTGGAGACCTATTTTTTACCATGGAGCATTCTTTTGAGGTCTGCAAACAGCCAGTAGTCACTTGGGGCCAGATCTGGAGCATAGGGTTGATGCAGAAGCAACTCAAAGTGCATTTCATGTAGTTTTGCGATCGACTTGTGACACAGTGTTTTGTCTTGGTGAAACATCACCTTTTTCTTCTTTATTTGTGGCCTTTTTTTTCTTGATTTCTTCCTTAAAATGCACCAATATTGCTTTATAATATTTGTTATTGGTAGTTCTTCCTTTCTCAAGGTAATCGAGGAACAAAATACCTTGCACATCCTAAAAAACAGAGGTTAAAACTTGCCTGCTGATATTTATGTCTTTCATCTCTTTGGACAGATTTCACCTGCTGCTGTCCACTCAGTTGACTGCTGATTTGACTCTGGAGTAAAGTGCTCGATCCATGTTTCAATTATTGTCACATATTTACACAAAACTCCTTGTTGAGTTGAAACAGTTGCAAATAACACTGTGAATTGTTGACGCATTGTTGTTTTTGATCGACAGCGAGCAAATGTAGCACCAACTTTGAACACAGCTTTCTCTGTCAAATGTTCATACAAAATGGTGAATACACTGCCTTCTGATATTATCAACTCCTCTGCTATCTCAAGTAACTTCAATTTACAATCAGCTAAAACGAGTTTGTGGAATTTTTTGGTGCTTTCTGAAACAACTGCCAATTTTGGGCAAACTGAGCATTCAGCATTATTTGTTTTTGAACAACTGTGTTAAATGTCTGCATACCACCTCTTAATCATTGTTTCTGACAGAAATAAAACTTATCAAGCCATTGCTTTGCTTGAACAATATATATTCCATCAGAAGCAAAGCTTTATCAATACACAAAATTCAGATTTTTATATTGTTTCAAGAATTTGCAACAGTAGCTTCACTTAAATCATTAATTTGTAAACTAATACTCAAAATGGGCCCAAATTTTGTCATGAACTATTTGAAGGTTAGTACTTTATAACATTCACATGAACTTTTTATTAGTGGTGCCCATTATATGTCAGTATTGGACAAATTGAGTGATATATCATACTATAATTTTACTATATATAATGTCACTTTTAATAATAATGGCCATTCATCATATGCAATTCATATATATAGTTCACTGTACAACTATATTTCCAGTAATAGCCATCCAGACTATATCAGACTACTATACCTCAATTTATAATATATCATTTACTTATAATGACAATATAATCTATGCAATTCATACACATTTTTACAATGTAAATAGCATTTCTTAATCATGGTCAAACGGCTTATAACATACTATAATTTTTCTATTATACCTTTTTATAATAATGGCCATCCATCCAATAAAATTCATAGATATATTTCATTGTACAACTATATTTCCTATCATAGCCATCCAGACTATATGTACTACTAAATGTAAATATACACTATATCAGTTTCTTATCATAGCAATCTAATCTGAGCAATTCATATACATTTTGCAATGTAAACATCATTTGGCAATCACAGCCAATCAGCATATATAATTTGCGATATATAATATCTCTTTCAATAACAATGACCATCCATCCTATGCATTTGATAGATATATTTCAAAGTACATCTACAATCATTGCCATCCAGATTATGTCGTACGACCATATCTCAGCATATAATATATCATTTACTATAAATGTCTAACATAAGCAATTCATATACATTTTCCATTATAGACATCATTACAGTCACAACCAAACAGCCTATATCATATTATTTTATAATATAAAGTGTCTCTTAATAATAATGGCCATTCAGTCTATGCAATTCATAGATATATTTCCATGTACAACTACATTTTCAATCATTGCTATCCTAACTATATCGGAGTACTATATCTCAATAAGTGTTATATTTTTTACTAATAATAGCCATATAATCTCGGCAATTCATATACATTTTGCATTATAGACATCTTTTCTCAATTGTGGCCAAACAGCCTTAATCATGACTATAATTTTTTTTATATATAATATCACTTTTAATAATAATGGACATCCAGCCAAGGCAATTTATAGATATAATTCAATGTACAATGACATTTATAATTATAGCCATTTAGACTATATTGTGCTACTATATCTCAAATATATAATATAGCATTTACTAATAATGGGAATCTAATCTAGGCAATTTATTTACAATTTGCAACAGAGACATCATTTATCAGTCATGGCTAAACAGCAGATATCATACTATAGTTTTGTGATAATATCTCATTTAACATAATGGCCAACCAGTTTAGGAAATTCCTACAGCCATCCGGACAATATTGTAGAAATATATCTCAAAATATATTACAGTTCACTGTAAATGTCTACACCTCCTTGAAAACTGGACGCATATTGTTTATTTTGATTGGAACAATGAATATTTTAAACTCCAATAATTTGTTTTAATAAGCAGATCTATCACTTTCATTTAATACACAAAATACAATTGAAAAATTTAAAACTGATTTTTAAACAAAGATAATTTTGAAAATGTATTAGCAAAAGTCTACACCCCCTTTGGAATGTCTTCAGCTAATACTTTGTGGATGATCCTGCTACATCAATTACAGCCTGCAGACACCTTGGATAGCCCTCCACAAGCTTGCTGTAGTGGTCTGCTGACAATTTTTGCCATTCTTCATGGCAGAACTTCTTGAGCAGTGTCAGATTGGATGGGGAACGTTGGTACACACCCAGTATTAGATCTTGCCGTAGATTTTCTATAGGATTGAGGTCTGGAGACTGGCTGGGCCACTCTAAAACTGATTTTCTTGCTAGCAAACCAAGATTTAGTGCTTTTTGACATGCTTGGAGTTGTTATCTTGTTGAAACTTGAAATTGTGACTTAAGTGCAGAGCTCTAGCAGACTTCAGTAGGTTTGCCTCCAATATTTCTTGGTACTTGATACTGTCTATGACACCTTGGATGGTTACCAGCTCTCCAGGCCCTACAGCTGAAAAACAGCCCCAAAGCATAATTGAGCCAACAGTGGGGAAGGTGTAATGAGGCAGGTGAACAGTGCCTTTTTTCTGCCAAATGTGGCATTTTGTATTTTTTCCAAATAATTCAATTTTGGTCTCATCTAAACACAAAATCTTTTGCCACATGGTCATGGAATCATTGATGTGACTTTTGATAAAGTTTAGTCTTGCTTGCTTGTGTAGAGGCTTCAGAAGGGGCTTTTTTCTAGCTACCCTCCCTTGCAGGTCAGACCAATATAATACTCTGGAAATTGTAGATGCATGGTCAGCTTTTCCAGTGTTGGAGGTTGCCTCCCGGAGTAGTTTTGACTTTGCTCTTCTGGTAAGTTTTCTCGATCTGCCAGATCTTGGTAGGGTAGCAGTAGTTTTGTGCACTAACCACTTAACGACAGTTTTAACAGTGCTTAGGGGTAGTTCTAAAATTTTTGTAATCTTTTTATAGCCATTATTTTCATTGTACTTTTGAATAATAAGGTTTTGAACTTCCTGAGACAGAGGCTTGCCCATTTTCTTTCCCTGAGTTAGACACCTTGCATTTACAGTCTGAGTCCAAAGACCAGCATACAAAGAAATCATGTGGTAGATGATTTTGTAGGCAGTTAAATCACCTTATACAGCAAAATAATAAACTGGCCAAGTTTGTTTGTTATGGTAGAATGCACATGTCACTTTTGATTATTCAGGATTGTATACATTAATGATAAGCTAGATGATAAAGTATAATATCTGGGGAGTGTAGACTTTTGCAAAGACATTTTCTTAAATTATATGATTTTAAGAATCAGTGTGAAATGTTTCGCATGTAATTTTTATATCAAAGGAAAGTATGATGGATCTGATTATTATTTAACAATCATTGGAATTGAAAAAAACGTGTTGTCCCCTGTTAAATTATACAAAATATGTAAATTTTCAAAGGAGGTGTAGACTTTTGCAAGCCACTGTATATACTTACTAATAATGGAGATATAATCTAAGGCAGTTCATATACATTTTTCAATGATTACATCATTTCTCAATCATGGCCAAACAGCCTACTATATTTTTGAGATATAAAATATCATTTTCAATAATAATTGCCCTTTAGACATTGCGATTCATAGCTACATTTCAAAGTACAACTACCTATCCAATCATTGTCGTCAACATATCAGACTACTATATCTCAATATATAATACATCTTTTATTAATAATGGCAAGCAAATCTAGGCAATTAATATACATTGTGCAATGTAGACATTATTTCTCAATCATGGCCAAACGGCCTATATCAAACTGTAATTTTGCAATATATAATATTTCTTTTCAAAATGATGGCCATGTAGTCTCAATAATTCATAGATGTGTTTCAATGTACAGCTACATTTCCAAATAAAGCTGTCCAGTTTATATTGTTTGACAACATCTCAATAAATAATTGATGTGGCCTTGGTTTTAAGACCACTCAAAGAAAACAGGAACACAACGGATTGGGTTAAATACATATATTGACAACAATACAAAGTACAACACAACATATAATAAATACAGACGGTTAATCAAATATAAACGCATAGCAGAGTCTTGAAGTATTCTTATTTTTTTTTTAAATCATTTCCCCTCAAGCAAGGCATTCCACTGCTGCTATTGCACAGGGGTTTACATAGGGGAAGGTGGTGAGAAAGAGTGGTTAGATATAGGAAATGTCAGAAGAAGGGTGATAGACGGGTAAGGATGTAGATGGGAAGAGTGTTTGATAGAATAGATGCGAGATAGTGTGTTAGGAGGTGCCTATTGACCTTACATTTAAACTCCTGGAGATTGTAGCTGTCAGTGAAGCAAGTATGTGGAAGAGAATTCCACAGGCAGGAAGTGCGAGAAAAGAAGCTGTTGGAGTAGAAATTGCGGTTACATTTTATCAGTTTAACTGTAAAAGGGTGGGACCTAGTTGCTAACCTAGTATCTCATGCAAATTCGTACTTAGAGGGCACCAGTGATCTAAGTTCATCGGAGAAGAAGCCGTGAAAGTATTTATAGAAGAGGCACAGAGAAGCAAAGTCATGCTGGTGAGAGAGTGACTGCAGGCAGTCTGCCAAGTTGGTATTGATCACATTACAGATTCTCTGTTGTATTTTGTCAAGAACCCTGAGGAGAATAGCGGGGGCACCCGACCAGATGCAATAATGATACTATTACAGTTACTTGACTTAGTCAATTGCCAAGTACTGTCTCCTGGCTTAAATTGAATCTGGATGAGTTCACTCTGATATGTGGGGAATGCTCCCCCCTGCCCCCGCACCGAAAGAGTTTTCCCCGTGGAAAACTATCAATATTTTTTTTCTCTTTGGGTCTATGCACAGAATTTTCTTTTCTGATTAGATCTCCTCTTCTCTGGTGCAACCTGAGGGCATTCTAAAAAGTTATCATGGATTATATCAATTGGTTCTTCACTTATGGGTGGCAGTTTTTTCGTGTCGTTAAATCGACATTTTTTTAATTGTTTCAGGTGCCGCTTGTGCACCTATTTTGGATCCTGTTTTATATATATAAGGTTCCCGATTCTCTGCTTTATTGATCCTACCTCCAAGAATGTAACGTTATTTTTATATGACTTGAATAATACTTTCTTGCTGCATCTATAATGCTTCTTAAGGGGCGTGATGGTCCTTTTGAACCTTGCCTGTCTGGGTATCAACTTATTGAAGATTGATTTAATCTTTTTTGAGAACATCGCCTTGGCTGGTGACTGACCTGTAGGTATGTTTGGATTGGGAGTGATGCGGTAAACTTGTAAGAATTGTTGTAAAGTTTGATCAGTTGGTGTGCCTTGTGCCTTCTTCAGAGCCCTTTTGAGTGTGTCCACAAACTTTTCTGCTAAGCCATTAGACCTAGGGTGATACTGTGGAGCTGTCAAATGTTTTACCTGAAAAAGTTCGCAAAAATTCTTGAAATCACTGGATGTAAACTGTGTTCCGCTATCAGAGACAATTGTATCCACCACGCCAAATCCTTGCAAAAAGCTCATTTATAAAAGATATGGTGCAATTTGCCGTAGGCCTTTTACACCTTAGAACTTCAGGCCACTTGGAATAACTGTCTACTACTATTAAGTAGTAGTGAGTAGTAGTGATCTTCTATCGGACCCACAAAATCTATGTGAATGCATTTCCATAGGTGTTCAGTCTTTGGTCATGGTTTGCCGGTTGTTGGTAGGCTTTTGGCAGCTAATGCGCAACCTTTACATGATTCCACTGCATTGATGATATCCTTATCCATGTTTGTCCAATAAACGTATCCTCTCATTAAGCTTTTCATGCAGTTCTTCCCTGGATGACCGGCATGAAAGTCTCTCAGAATTTTCTTCTGTAGAGTTTTAGGGATTACTACTTGATCGTTGTAGAGTAGTACCTGGTCGCATAAGAAAAATACTTCCGGTACATTTTTATCCTTTAATTTAATTTTGTTTTTTTGTTGATACAATAAAATCATCTGACGAAGCCTCTCTTTTAATATCTGACAAAGAGACTGGTAAGTCTCTCATAATGTTGGCTATCATGCCTTTTATTTCCCCGTCAAATCTGTGTTGCAATTATCGAGTCCTCGAAAATTTCCTTGTTTACTGGGACCAATCTTGATAAGTGGTCTGTATGGCAGATCTTTTCTGATGATAGCTGTTCTATTTTGAAATTGTATTTGAGTAAGATAGTACCCCAACGTATCAACCTGTTGACTGTATATACAGGTAGTCCTTTTTTATTTTCATATATTGCTAATAATGGCTAGTGATCAGTCTGCAATATGAACTTTCTTCCGTATAAGTATCTATGGAACTTTGTAGTAGCAAAAATAATGCTTAATGTCTCTTTTTCAATTTGTGAGTATTGCTTTTCTGTTGGCAGTAGGGATTGTGAGCAATAGGCTTTTTTTTCTGTCTGGGAATTTATGCAGAATACATGCACTGACACCGTAACTACTAGCATCACTGGCTACTATAATCTCCAAGTTAGGGTCATAATGTGTTAATGCTAGATCTGAGACTAATGTCTTTTTAATTTTGTTGAACGCTGACTGGCATCCATTAGTCCAGTTCCATCGTACATCTTTCTTAAGTAAGTTATTTAGAGGTGCCCTGAGATCATGCATATTTTTTATAAAACTTTGGTAGAAATTAGCTAATCCAAGGAAGCTTTGTAAAGATTGGGCATCATGTGGGGCAGGCATCTGTTTAATGGCTTTGATTCTCTCTAGGTTGGGAAGTCGCCCTTCTTTGTCTATTATAAACCCGAGATATTTTATATGAGGTAGAAAGAACTCACATTTTGACTTTCACTCTGAAGCCATATTCTTTTATCTTCCCAAATACGCTCTTGATGTGTCCTTTATGCTCTTCAACTGACTCGCTTGGGACAAGTATGTTGTCCAAATAAGTGGTCGCATATTCAAAGTCCCCTAGCATTGTGTCCATTGTTTGTTGGAATATAGCTGGGGCAACCTTTATGCCAAAGGTTAACCTATTAAATTTATAAAGTCCCCTATGCGTCTTGATGCATAGTAGCTTTGAGCATTCATTATCTACCTCGATTTGAAGTTACGCATAGGACAAATCGATCTTCAAGAATAGTTTACCTCTGTTTAATCGGTTAAAAACTTCTTCCAGGCTAGGAAAAGGACAATGGTGGTCTTTGAGAGCTGCATTTAAACCAGTTGAGAAGTCTGCACAGACTCTAATTTGATTAGTTTTCTTCTTGACGTAGACCACAGGCGCTGCCCATTCAGAGAAATCTACTTTTGTTAATATTTGTGAGTCGACTAACCTATCCAATTCCCTGTCTATTTGTTCTCTGGCAGCAAATGGCACATTTCTTTTCTTTCTGAAGACTGGTTTTATGTTATCTTTCAGTTGGAATTTTGCTTTTATCTTGGTACATTTTCCCAGGTCTCCTGAGAAGGTGTCTGCAAATTCATTTTTTAGTTCATTATTTAATTCTTCACTTTTTGAGGTAGTAGATTGAATGTTTTTACAAAATGTGTTTAGCGGACAATTCCAGAGGGAAAATTTTTTTATCCAATCAGTGCCAAATAAATCCGTGGTATTTTTCATGACGTATGCCTTAAACTTTTTTGTTGTTCCATTTAGCAGAACGGTAAGGCTTACTTCACCTAAGATATCCAGTTTCTCTCCTGTTACAGACCTTGCTGATTGAATAATTGTTAGATCAGATCCACTGTATAATTGCAGTTTAAATTTCTTATTTGCTATTTCTACAGTTACGTATTTACGCAAACTGTTTTCTTCATTGTCGCTGGACTGCGTTTGTCTGACCCGATTTCTTGGTCTTCTTAGTTGTATTTCATATCAGCAGTTATTTGCACAATGACCAGTTTTGCCACAGTTTCGACATACGATTTTTTTCCTAGCAGGACAGAATTTCTTCCAGTGCATTTTATTACATATATCGCATGGCCCTGGGAGGGAATTCTTCTGTTTATTAGTATATTTGTTGAATTGTTTTTTATTGCATATATCAGGGAAGTAATATTTTGGTCTGGGATAACTTTGATAAAACACTTTTCCCTTGTTCCATTCTGGGGAGTAGTGCTTTTGATTAATTTTTTAATGTAGCTGACTGCAGCCTCTTTGATATTTTTAGGGTTGCTTTGTGTTGAAATGACTCTTTGGCAGTCTTCTGCCAACTTTTGCAATGTAAGTTTGGGTTCATTGTTCAACTTAGTCAAAACACGATGCCTTATTTCCGCATCTTTTGCAGATATCAGGTCTTGCATGAATACAAGACACTTAAAATTATCGGCTGATAATTTGGATAGTCTAAAATTGTTACAATGTTTATTGACAGTAGCAGCAAAAGTTAAAAAAATCTTGGTATTTGTCTTTCATCAGATTTAAGCATTTCCACCTTTTGTGGAATAAGGATGTATTTGGCCTGAACAGTTCTGATAAAAGTTTTACTGCCTCTGAGAACTCTAGATCGGTTGTCTTTTTTGGTAATATAAAGTCAACAAATTTACTGTGCTCTGTAGCGCCTAATTTTTGAAGTAGCAATCATATTTTCTGTGTATTCAACCAACTGCTGCAGTCAACTTGGAAGACATCTTTGTATTGTTTGTAATAAGCATCGAAGGTCTTCTCATTGCTTGGCACATATTCAAATATTTCCATCGAGTTCCAAATGTTACTATGTGGAAATGCAGTCATTCCTGTTTTTTTTTTTCTTGCAGTAATTTTATGAGTAATTCTTGTTGTTTCTGTAATTGTTGATCAGTTTTTGCTGGTATTGTTGTTGCATTTCCAATTGGATTTTTATGAGTTTGTCCGTTTCCTGCTTCTGTTCCAACAATCATTCCTCATTTATCTGCTGCTGCTCCAGCAGTCATTTATCCATTCTCCGTTGATATTCATCAGCTTTCTGTTGCTGTTCGAACTGATTCTTTATAAGTTGAAGCATCGCCTTTGAAAGTTATTCCATTTTTCAAAGAAAAAATATGTATAAAAAATATTGGATGAATTACAGTTTTTCTGTAATGTCACCAATTCTGTTGGTTATTATTTCCCAGATACTTGACTGCATGACTGACTTGTCAGTGTGAGGAGGGTCACTTGAATTCTGGTAATTTTTTTGTTGAGTAGTCCAAATCCTTGGTAAGTTTCATTTTTCCTGTGTGATGTTTGAAGACCAATTGATGTGCTACAGGTCTGTGTGTTTTTTTCCGTGAGAATTATGAACCTTCATTGCCAATTGATGTATGATGATTCTGTGTTTTTTTTTCATGTGAGTTATGAGTCTTATGAGTCGCCAATTGATGTATGACAATTTTGTGTTTTTTTTTCTTTGTGTGAGTTATGAGTCTTTGTCGCCAATTGATGTGGCCTTGGTTTTAAGACCATTCAAAGATAACAGGAACACAATGGACTGGGTTAAATACATATATTGACAACAATACAAAGTACAATACAACATATAATGAATACAGATGGTCAATCAAATATAAGTGCTTAGCAGAGTCTTGAAGTATTGCAATAATGCTACCACTACAGTTACTCAACTTGTCCCTCACCAAGTACTGTCTCCTGGCTTAAATAGAATCTGGATGAGTTCACTCTGAAATGTGGGTAATGCTCTCACAACAATAAGATATCATTTACTAATAATAGCGATCTTATCCAGGCAATTCATATACATTTTTCAATGTAGACATCATTTCTCAGTCATGGTAAAACAGCCCTTATCATATTATAATTGCCATCCAACTTAGGCTATTCATAGATATATTTCAATGTACAACTACATTTTCAGTCATATCCATCTACTGGATATCGCACTACTATATCTTAATAAATAATATATTATTTATAATGGCGATCTGATTTAGGCAATTCATATATGTTTTGCAATGTAGACATTTCTCAATTATGGCCAAACAGCCTACATCATACTATAATTTTGCTATATATAATATCTTTTTAATAGTGATAGCTATCCAGCCTACACAATTCATAGATATATTTCAATGTACAAGTACATTTCCAACAATAGCTATCCAGACTATATTGTACTACCCACTTCTCAATATATATCAATTAGTAATAATGTCATAATAATCTAGGTATATAATATACATTTTGAAATGTAGACATCATTTCTCAATCATAGCTAAACAGGCTATATCATGTTCTAATTTTGCTAGATATAATATTTTTTTTAAATGTCATCCAGCCTACACCATTCATAGATATCTTTTAATGTACAACTATATTTCCAATCAGATCTATCCAGACTATCTGGTACTATTTTAATGCAATATGTATCTTTTATAAATAATGGCTAACTAATCTATGCAATTCATGTACATTTTACAATATAGATACCAATTCTCAATGATGGTTGAACAGCATATATCATACTAAAATTGTGCAATACATAGATTTATAACAATGTACAACTACATTTACAATCATAGCCATCCACACTATGTCATACAGCTAAATATCAATGTATAATATATCTTTTACTAATATTGGCAATGTAATCTAGGCTATTCTTATACAGTTTGCAATGTAGACACCATTTCTCTGTCATGGCCAAACCACCTATATCATACAATAATTTTGAGATATATGATTTTCATTGCCATCCAGTTTAGGAAATTCATAGATACACTCCCAATCAAAAATTTAAGACCACTTAAAAATCTTTAAAAAGAAATTTTTTTTTTTACGGATAGATTTTAAACTTCTCCCACTTAAGGTTACCAATACTACAATCTAAAAGGTTATGGAAACAAAAAGTTACATTCCAAACATCTTATTTAGAAATTTACATTTTTATAAAATGTGGCGATGTACACATGATCAAAATTATAAAACCAGGGGTATAAATTGTTAGATCTATGGTAATTCCAATGTTTTTAGTTCAGTTAACTGCAATCACTGCATAAAGGTGTTACCATGCCTAAAGCAAGCAAACTTACTGAAGTTGCACGTTCTCGAATTCTAGAATTCCATAAGCAAGGTTTGTCACAGCAGGCGATCGCAGCTAAGGTAAATCGCAGTAAAACTGTGATTTGCAACTTTCTAAAGAACAGTGAGAATTATGTAAAAGCAAAATCCTCTGGTAGGCCCACAAAAATTTCTCCTGCATTGAGTAGGAGAATAAGACGGGTTGTTATGAAAGTTGAGGGACTTCTAGTCAAATTAAGGCAGTCACAGAAGCTGATTGCAGTCCCGTAAACCATCAGACGACACTTACAACAAAAAGGCATGGTAAATAAAAAGCGTAAACAAATTCCTCGGCTGCTTCCATGTCACAAGGTGTACGCTTAAAGTTTGGTCGTGAATACCAAACATGGGATGTTGAGAAGTGGAAGAAAGTCCTGTTTTCTGATGAGAAAAAATTCAATCTAGATGGTCCTGATGACTTCCAACGATATTGGCATAACAAAAACATGCCTTCTGAAATTTTCTCCACTCATCATTTTGGTGGAGGGTCCCTAATGGTATGAGGTGCCTTTTCTTAAAGAGGGACAATGGAGCTCCAGGTGGTGCAGGGTCGTCAGACAGTGGCTGGTGATGTTAGCATGCTACAAAAAGCATCTTTGATGATGGAAGGCCATCGTTTGTGTGGGGATGGATGGTTATTCCAACAGGATAATGCTGCAATCCACACTGCAAGACGGACCTTGACCTTTCTACAAGAAAATGGTGTCCATCTCTTGGGACATCCTGCATGCTCACCAGACTTGAACCAAATTGAAAATATTTGAGGATGGATGACAAGAGATGTTTATCAAAATGGCAAACAATATTCAACAAAAAATGTTCTTCGTGAAGCCATCTTCAGAAGCTGGAGCAACATCCCCCGCACCTTAATGGAAACGCTTATTTCTAGCATGCCCAACAGAATTTTTGAAGTCATCAAAAGCAGTGGAGGTAGAACTCATTATTAAATTTGGTTGTTGAATGTTTTCATACACTTTTTGTACAATTTCGTAGAATTTTTGTCACTGGTCTTATAATTTTGATCATGTGTAAATTGCCTCATTTTATAAAAAAAAATTATTTTTAAAGATTTTTAAGTGGTCTTAAATTTTTGATCGGGAATGTATCATACTGCTATACCTCAATACGTAATATTGTGGTGATACCGACCGAGCAAAGTGAGGGACCGGATATTTGCACTCTCAAGACCAGAAAGCAAATGACCAAAAACATTGGTGTGCACCCTGGGTCCATGCAGATGTTTTGGTTGAAAACTAAAAATTAATTAAATATGAAATTCCAGTTTGTGAGCCTATGCGAACTTTATCAGCCAATGGGAAGCCCAGAATTAAATACGGATGTGAATTCCCAAATGATCTGCTGCGATCCAAAAGAGGATATAAATCCAATACAGAAAGCATCACCAGACAGACAGATACACACAGACTCGAGAGAGACAAGTGTAATTAGTGTCTACCTTGACCAACGTCAAGCGGCTTACTCTGCTTGTCTCCCTTCCCTATCATCTTATCCTTCCTGTCTCAAAACTATTTACTGACCAAAGGAGTGGATACATCAAAGACATTCCTAATTTACAACGCTCCTACATTCATATGCACAAATTCTCTTTTCAGCTTTTATTGACATGAACAATTTAACGTCCATTGGACCCATACTAAAAGGATTACTTTAACTGTAAAAACCTTAATTGATATGTGTATATGTAAAATGTTGTTTCTAAACTCAATTTGCCTTTCTTGGTTTATAACCTTCCTTTAACTTATAGTGGGCTATCTACAATGGGGCCAAATTCCGTTAATCTGCAACAATATACAACTACTCTCCACTAGAATGGATAACCCACTATAATATATCTTTTACTCATAATGACCATTTAGCACAAGCAATCTTTCTCTATCATGGCCCACCAGCCTTTATCATACTATAATTTTTCAATACATAATATCTCTTTTTCTAATAATTGCCATCCACTCCATAGAAAATTCATACATATTATTCAAAGTCGAGATATTTTGCAATCATGGCTAAGTGGCTGATATCATAATACTATATCTCAATATATAATAAATCATTTACTAATAATGGCCATCCATCCTAGGCAAATGATATTTATATTTTCCAATATAGCACTTCATTTCTCAATCATAGCCTTTCAGCTGATATCACACTACCATGCAACCAGCCTATATCATACTATAAATTTTCAATATAAAATAATCTCTTTTACTAATAATTGCCATCCACTTCATAAGAAATTCATATATACTTTTCAAAGAGATAATGTTGCAATCATGGTTAACCAGTTGATATAATACTATATCTCAATATATAATAAATCATTTACTAGAACATCACTCAATATGTACCAAGCCTGACATATAGATGACACTACTAATAAAAAATCCATGATTTTTATATTACTGGCTGTTTGAAGACCTCAAAAGAATGCTCCAGGGAAAGAAATTTGGCTCTAATGTGAAGAGAGAGGATATTGGCAACTGAGACATATTTTGAGGCCAAAGACAAGTAGTTCTACAAAAAAGGCATCGAATTGTTAGAGAAGTGTTGGAATCAGTGTATCACCCTAGAAGAAGACTATGTTGATGAATAAAGTCGAATTTTGCCTATAGCTATTTTATTAGTTAGGCCCAGAATTTATTAAGTTATATGTTACTATCATTTTTCATAATACAATCTCTTTATCTAATAATAGCCATCAAGCCCAGGCAATTCATATCCATTTTATGATGTAGTTCATCATTTCTCAATCATGGCTATCCACCCTATATCATACTACTATATTTCAATATATAATATATCTTTTAATTATAAACTCCGTCCAGCCTAGACAATTCCTATATATTTTTCACTGCAGTACCATATTTCTCAGTCATGGCCAACCAGCTCTATATCATACTACTATAACTCAATATACAATATATCTTATATTAAAAGTAACCATCCAGCTCAGGCAATTCATATATATTTTCAATGGCCAACTAGTCTATATCATAATACCATTCTTCAATAAAATAAAACTTATTATTAATGGCCACCAAGCCAAGACAAATCATACACAACTTTAAATGTAGTACTTCATTTCAGCCTATATCATACTGTTATTTTTCAGTATATATTCTTTTTTTCCTATTAATAGCCATCCAGCATATGTTTTTCCATGTCGTACATCTTTTTGCAGCCATGGCCAAGCAGTTTATATCTAATATATTTTTTCAATTTGTAAAATTTCTTTTACAGATGATGGCCATCCAGCCTAGGCAATTCATATATATTTTTCAATGTATTACATCATTTCTCAATCATGGCCACCCAACCTATAGTATACTCTAATTTTTCAGTATATAATAAAATATTATCATTATTATATAAATATAATATCTCTTTTACTAATAACGTCCAGGTATACATATATATATATATATATA